>OZ020508.1:105588737-106881237 GCA_963971375.1 Platycheirus rosarum
CGAGTTTGGCAGGGATGTTAAGACTGCACATTGCTCTATATAACTCGTCCCTATAAATGCTGTCGTACGCGGCTTTGAAATCGATGAAAAGGTGGTGGGTATCGATTTGAAGTTCTTGAGTTTTTTCCAAGATCTGCCGTAATGTGAATATTTGATCGATAGTGGACTTTCCTGGCCTAAAACCGCACTGATATGGACCTATCAAGTTGTTGACGAATGGCTTAAGGCGTTCACACAATACAGCAGAAAAGATTTTGTAGGCAATGTTGAGGAGACTGATACCCCTATTGTTGGTGCAGCTCAGAGGATCTCCTTTTTTAAGGATCGGGCAAAATATGCTGAGATTCCATTCATCGGGCATGCTTTCTTCTAACCATATCTTGCTTATGAGTTGGTGCATACTTATAGCCAAGTCCTCGCCCGAAGCTTTGAAGAGCTCGGCAGCTAGACCATTGGCTCCGGCGGCTTTGTTGCTCTTAAGTTTTGGATATAGCTAGCTTTATTTCATCCAGATGTGGTGGTCGGAATTGTTGGTCTACTCCGCCCAGATAAAGTGGACCATTCTGCCTGACAGCGGAATTCGTTTCGTTATCGCCATTATACAGTCTGCAGAAATGTTTTTTTCATATTCTCATCATCGACTGCGATTTCACTAC
This sequence comes from Platycheirus rosarum, assembly GCA_963971375.1. Taxonomy (NCBI): domain Eukaryota; kingdom Metazoa; phylum Arthropoda; class Insecta; order Diptera; family Syrphidae; genus Platycheirus; species Platycheirus rosarum. The sequence continues at coordinate 105,589,394 of OZ020508.1, forward strand.
GATGTTCCCTTGATCGTGTTTGCAAGCTTCAGTTCGAGCTCTGTACTTTTGACAGTTTCTTTGTACCTTTTTGTAAAACTTTCGAACTACATTCCTGCAATAACGGCTCTCCATTTCCTCGATCGCGCGCTTCTCATGTTCCCCTTTTTTTCTTTCTGAGAAGGCAGTGTTCCTCTTTCCTCTTCTGCTCGTAGAGTGCATTGGAAGTTCTGGTCCTTCTTTGCAGCGCCGCCTTGCATGCTTCTTGTTTAGCTTCGTGTGCTTACCGACACTCATCATCAAACCAGGGGTTTCGTTGTGGTGGCCGTGTAAAACCCAGCAATTCAGTCACGGCGTCCCTAATGGCATTTTGGCAATGTTGCCACTGGTTCTCAATACTTGATGCTGGCGGTAAAGCATTCCTTTGGGTGTTATTTGAGACTTGATCGGAAGGGGATCTAGAGATTTCATGAGACTGCAGCCGTCCGACGTTAAACTTCCTTACAGTATTACCTCCTCTTGGCGTGGGTTGTGATATCCTAAGTCGTACCTTGGCTACAACGAGGTAGTGGTCCGAGTCAATGTTTGCCCCTCGGAAAGCTCGGACATCGGACTTGGTGCTTGCTATTACAATATTTCGCCCCGCAGCAAAGTCAATTTACCAGAATCCGTTATCGGAGGTGGTGTCGTGCAAACTGTGTTTTCCGATTCTTCCACCAAAAACATCTTCTCTCCCTAGCTTGGCGTTAAAGTCGCCTAAGACAATTTAAATGTCATAGCTAGGGCATTGCTCATATGTTTTGTGCAGGAGCTCAAAAAACATTTCTTTGGTGTCATCATCTCTTTCCTCTAAAGGGGAATGCGCACATATAAGGCTAATAATTGCAAATTTAGCCTTGATGCGGATTGTCATGAGGCGCCCCTTCAAACATTTGTAACTCAGAACTTCTTGCCGGAGCCTGCCTCCAACGACGAATCCACATCCAAATAAGCGCTATTTTGTTGTGTATAGCAATTGCCATAGTAGATATGGCAGTTTTTATCTTTTTTTTTGCCCGGCCCATCTTATTTCTTGGATGGCGGTTATGTCTGCCTTACAGCAGTCAACGGCCTCCGCTAGTTGTTCGGCTGCACGTGGTCTGTAAGGGACTTAACATTCTACGTACATATCCGAAACTCGTTGTCCTTTTTTCGTTTGCACGGTTCATCATCAGTGAACTCGTCCGTATCCGAGGCTTGTTGATGCTTCGCAACTAGTTGTTTTTGGCATGGCAGGGAAGTTACCCCGACGGCAGAACCCACAACTTGGAGGACCAGGTCCTTATTGTGACTCCAAGGACGAAGAGCCGGATAAACCGCTCCTTATAGGCATGAGCTCCGAAAACGTCGTAGTAGCTCATATAAGGTGTTCACTAAGTAGTTCAACCCGACTAAAACTGTAGACGCCACCATTGATTCCATCTAGAGAATTCTTCCGCTGCCGCCTGGATGCAAGGTAGTGGTAACACTCCCTCCCCCCCCTTTCGTTTGCTGCCACCAACAACCTTCCAAAAGGGTTGGAACCCAATCTCTCCAAATCTCCAGTTGAGGTACTAGGCACCCGATGTTCACCACGTGAAAGTGAGAGTAGGAGTTGATAGACAGGGGTGATTTGCGGGTGCTTGTACCCACACACATATCTACTCTTTGAACATCATCCGGTGATCCGATTACAATCAAAATTGATATTCAAAAAGATGTAGGTAGCCTGAGTAGTTTTGCATTAATTTTTTTTCGAAAACTTTTGTTTTGTATTTTCACTTTTTTCAAGCAATCAAAAGTCAGGAAGTTTGAAGTTCCCTTAATATTTTTCGAATTTTATTCCAAGCTGTGACCGCACATAAGTGCAAGTACGTGCGATCCAGTCGTGCAATTTATTTAACTGTAGGTGTAATAAAGAAATGCAATTGATTTTCTCTGTTTTCGTATTAAGTTTACGGTTGAGAAAAATTGCGTTGCACGCTGTCGAGGTGCAGCTCACTGCGGTCATGAGATTGTTCGTTACTAACTCAATGGAATTATTAAATCTTGGCGTTCAAGCTTACAAGAAAAAATTTAACTTGCTTTCACCCTGTTTCCTCTCCCTATAAATAGTTGCAAACAAAGCTGAACTTCGGTGTTACAGCACTACGGAAAAGGCAAACAACGACAACGTTAAGGCATCGCCACCATCGGGCATCATCTGTAGAAACAAAGGCTTGCACTATGTGTTGGAAAATACTTCTCTTCGAGTTTTACCTGAGTTGTTTATAAAAAAAAAAGTTATATTATTGTGCACTCATGAAGAATTGGAGCGCTCTAGTAGTTTTTCCGCTTGTAACCCTTTCCTTGTAAATAGAATCAATTGATGGTGCACAACACGGCCGGTGGCGCGGCCCCGGCGGTGGTTTGCTGCGTCGAATATTGTGTGAGCCCATGTTAACATAGATAGATATATAGATATTATTTTACTTATTTTTTTCAGCTTTAAAATATAACCCTGAGCTTCCACTTTAAATATATGATTGCAAGATACGTTTCATGTAGCCAATATTTCCTGTGGAGGATTTCTGGATTTCTCCTATTTTCAGACATACATTTCTCAATTTATTTCTTACACAGTAGAAGAAATAATTGGAAAATTAAATTTGACATTTCATAAATGACGCTCATTATCTGTCATTGTTAATAATGTTTTCTTATAGTTTGCGTGTTTTGCACACATTTATAAGCAAACAATAAAAGAAATAGCTAAAAATGAATAATAAATTGGAAAATGTTCGCAATCGCTTTCATTTTCTCAACAAAAATAAGAATAACGCAAGGTTGTTTATTTGGTGAGATGATTGCAAAAAATTAAATTTAAACTCAAGAAATATAAACTTAAGAAATAATGTCTGACATAATGACAGATATTATTTCTAATGGAGGCGCGGCCTAACCTATAGCTTATAAGAATATATTATAATAAAGTAAAATAAAATAAGTGAGCAATTACGTTGCCGTCTACTAGATTGACACGCTGATATGTTGCTGTTTTACACTTTATTTAACATATTGAAGTATAAATACAAAACAATCCTAAAATAAAAACATGATAGCTTGAGTTTGTTTTGACTATATAAATCCTGGAGTGGATTCGGATAAAATTTCGATATGAATATGCTTTTTCGATATAAATATTTATGAAGAGCTTCCCAATTATCTCCGTTAAGGATGTTTTTATTTCTTCCATAGCCAATGAACGCTTTCAGAAATAAATAATTCTTATATCTTTATAGATTGGACTTATTGCCAAAAAAAGAACAGTATCTTCTTTTGATCTTAAATTTATATATTGTGCAAAGGTTGAAATCAATTTTTTTTTAATGGTGACTTGTTAAAATTCAACATTTCGCATCTTGCTCTACATATCAAGGATATCGCCTTTAGGCTACCACAAAATCGCACCATCACCTCCAAGTGGTACCCGCTGGATAGCCGTAAGGTTGGATCTATTGGATCCAAGAGTTGTGAGTAAAACATGAGTAAAACAAATAATTATATTGTAACACGAACTACGTTTTGAACACCCCCCGAGCCGTTAGCCACAAGGAACAATTTACATCTCTACATCTCTGTTTGAAATACGATTAGTCATCTCTTTCTTTTGTGAAATGTCAGATTCTTCTGGTTGGTTTTAAGAACAGATATAGAAAAACCACACCACGAGGCGGATTAACAAAACCAAAGCTCCTAATAAAACTTGTTGAGAAAAATACCTCTTGTTAATTCATTTATAATTTCAGGTGTCTTCTCTAGGTTCAAACAATTCCACACTTTTGTAATATTGGTGTCAGAAGTGGGATCCTGGCAGAAATGGCTCCAGAACTTTCCACAACGCAACTCGATGAAATTCTCGAGAATTTAACCTCTCTAACAGAGAGTGTTTTAAAACAAAACGCGGATATAACAGACCTTAAAAATGAGCAACAACGACAACTTTCTGAAATGCAAACCTTAGGAACTACCACTTTCGATCAAAAGGTTTTCGAAAGCACAACACTAGTTAATACTGGAACTCCTAAGCTAGTAGAGGAAGCTAGGAAAACCAGCGTCAGCGGTATTGGTAGTGATAAAATAGAAAATGCTCCAACAACATCAGTTAGTTTCTGTAAAATAAAGCCTCAACCTTTCGATAGCAATTTAGCTAATTGGCGTGATTACCATCTTCAGTTTGCTGCAGCCAATCATTGGGACAGTCAGATGCTGTTTCAGTTCGATCCAATCTGGGAGCCAGTGATCGCAGTGATTACGGTAAACTCACGTCTGCCCTGCAGTTAAGATTTCTTTCTAAACAAGCGTATATAACTCATGCTACGTTCAGAAGCAGACGCCAACGTTATAACGAAGATTTATGTGTTTTTGGATGTGAGATACAACGTTTAACGCGAATTGTTTTCAATGATTGCCCACCAGAAGCTCAGGAACGAATTTCGATGATGCAGTTTCTGGACGGAATATCCGACCGCTCGATCCAAGATGCTGTACGATTGTCTAACCCGATAACTATAACTGATGCGCTTAGTAAGGCCATCTCAATTGAAACAGAACACATATCCACTCTATCCACTCAGACTAGCCATTTAGCTCGCACCGCAGCAGTTGAAGAAAGGAGACAACATAATTCTTCTTTTCACCCGCGAGATAACGTTCGCAACACTTCTGAACATACGCTAAATAGTAGACAGCCAGCTTCGGAAAACTAAGAGGGGTCAGAGTCCAGAGGCAGACGTTGACTCAAGTAGAATGTCCCTAAGTGTCTCAAATTAACTTTAATGACCAGTCTGGTGGTTTCCTTGTGCCCGTTAATGTTGGTAATGTCACCTGTCAAATGTTGATTGATACTGGCGCATCGGCTACGATAATAAATCTAAATGTTATACCAAACGGTACTCATTTACATTCCACCAAGGCAATTATAAAAACATTATGTGGAAATATTCTTCGAGTTACACACGAATGGTGGACTACTTTGCAGTTAGGCAGGCGTGTTAAGCTTAAGGTTGTGGATTTTCCTCTTTCTGGCAACACCCATGGAATCCTAGGCATTGATGTGTTGAAACCATCTAAAGGCACTATTCATTTCGCAACAAATGTGTTGTGCGTTAAAGGTGAGAGAATCCCGTTAAAATTGTTACGTTCGAAGAAACCGTCTGCATGGACTTTAGCTATGTGATGCAAGAAAGCATTCCTCAGCATTTAACCAAACTTTTAGAAGAGTCACAGAAGGATCTTTCCGAATCGCAGTCAGAAGCTTTAAAATCATTTCTTTTCGAGTTTCGCGACATCTTCTAAGCTGGCCCCGAGGATTTGGGGCGAACCAAAATCGTACAACACACAATTGACGTAGGCTCTGCAAAGCCCATAAAACAGCCACCACGACACCTGCCGATTGCAAAACATAAAGAATCACGGCACATTATAGACGACATGCTGAAACGAGATGTTATCGAACCCTCCTCCAGCCCATGGGCCTCACCGATCGTCATGGTTAGAAAGAAGGATGGATCGACGCGATTTTGCGTGGATTATCGCAAACCGAATGATGTCACCATAAAAGATTTATTTCCTCTACCACGAATTGATGACGCATTGGATGCTGTAGCTGGATCTTCTTGGTTCAGTACCGTAGAATGTCAATCTGGCTATTGGCAGGTGGAGATGCACCCTAATGACAAAGGGAAAACAAATGCTCCAGCTACATTTGAGCGTTTGATGGCGCATGTCCTACGTGGTCTTCCCATGGAACAGTGTTTGGTCTATCTCGATGACGTTTTCATCCACGGAAAAAGCTTTCAGGTAATGTTTTCAAATTTTAAAATTGTATTTAGTCGCTTGGGTGCTGCTGGGGTAAAAATTAACCCTTCCAAATGTCATTTGTGTAAAAGGGAGGTTCGTTTCTTGGGTCATGTGATTAACGAAAAAGGGGTGTTGCCTGATCCTTTAAAAATAGAAGTAATAATAAATTGGCCAACAACATCAAATGTCTCCGAGGTGAGAAGCTTCGTAGGTTTGTGCACCTACTACCGCCAGTTCGTTCCTAATTTTGCAAAAAATGCACGTCCCATGTATAAGCTAACTGAAAAGAATATCCCGTTTGTCTGGTCTGAAGATTGTGATGAAGCGTTCCTGCTTTTGAAAAAAATATCTTACTTCAACTCCGATCTTATGCCATGTTCAAACTGATTGCAATTTCATATTAGACACTGATGCCAGCGATCGAGGAATCGACGCGTCCTGAGTCAAGTGCAGAATGGCCAAGAGGTTTTTATAGGTTACTTTAGTAAGGCACTAAGCAAACCTGAGAAAAATTATTGTACGACTAGAAAGGAGCTACTTTCTATGATAAAAGCATTAGAACATTTTCATGTTTATATTTATGGGCGCAATTTTTTAATTCGCACCGACCATGCTGCGCTGCTATCATTTTAAAATCCAGAGGGACAACTTGCGCGTTGGCTGGAGAGATTATAACAGTACAACTACCAAGTTCAGCATCGCCAGGGTACGAAACTCCTTCTTGTAACTGATAGTTACAGAAACAAAGGTAAATCGAAGAAACTAAGAGCAGAGAGAAGCCCAGAAACTGTTTAACAAAGTCATCAGACAGCTTTAAAGGCAGAAATTGCTACAACAATGAAAACATCCAATAAAAAAATAGGAGATGTACCTCAAAAGTGTTATGTTAAAGGCACTAAGCCTTCAGAGTATAGTAAAAAAAATAAGGAATAGACATGTAAATAAACATTGTACAATAAAGACAATTGGAAAATCATTGTTGAAGATGCCTATGCGTATAGATCTGTCACTGAAGAATTGAACAAAAATTCAGTGGCACTCGTATGAAAATAAAGCTACAAGATCAATGAAAGCAGTTGCGAGAGGCCTTCACTCTTCATGTGTCGCCAAAGATATTGTCGAAGACCTTATATAAAAAGGCTTTCAAGCCCTTGATGCCACTAATCTTATTGAAAATGAAATATTCAAAGACTCCACTGGGTATCAACGACAAAAAGAGAACTTTTCCTTTATTTATGCTAACTTTCAAAATTAAGAAAGTCTGGCAAAGATTTACAGTATTAAATCAATTATGGACAAAGTTATCAAAATTGAACCACTGCGAAAGTCAAAGATTGTTCCACAATGTAAGTGTAAGTGCTGTCAAGCCTTTAGGCAAATACAAAAATACTGCAATCTCGTGTTTGCTTGTGTTAAATGCGAAGGCAAGTATGCAATTAAAATTGTAAAAAATGTGCGGAAGAACGAAGAAACATCTATGAAAGAAATGTTGGAACTTATGCTAAAGAGCATTGACAAACAAGATTTAAACATAAAACACCTACGCGAAGAAGTCGCTCTCAAAAAAAAAATGATGGACAGAACACTTAATAATGCAAACGGTCTTTTACAACATGTATCAGAACTAAACATCTTTTTAGATATATGTAGAGCATAAAGACATTTCTTTGGTGTCCCAAACTCATCTCGCTATAGAACTAAGTCTTGATAATAAATTGCCAAACTATACATCCATACATTCAGATTAACAACACACACACAGAGGAATGGCTGAGAATATAAGTCACTTGGCCTTAGCTCCTTAAGAAGCTGTCGCCTCAATAAATGTATTAATTAATTTATTACATTGTTATTCCTAAACAAGGTAAACGACCAACAGAAGTGACATCTTACAGACCAATATCGGTTATACCAATTATGGCAAAGTTTTCGAAAAAACTGCCCCTGAAAAGGCTCAGCAAAATAATATAAGAAAGAAGACTAATTCCGAGCCATCGGTTTTTTTTTTTTTATAATATTTTTAACTAAGTGTCTGTAAGGCACATTGCCTTTTTAGAATGCAACATGACGTTGCACGACACTAGTTAGAAGAATTAGAAAGATAGGAAAGAATTTTTTTTTCGGCGCAGTAGATCGAGATCAGGTGACTATTTTCTCATTTAACACTCACGGGCGGCTCTACCTTGCACTAGGAGTTAGAAAAATTTCTTCTTAACCTGAGTATCGAACTGACGACCTCCGGGTCAGAAGCAAACATTTTATCTACTGCACCAATGCCGCCCGGTTGTGATTAAGAATTAAACATTCCACGATAGACCAAGAGCATCGAATTACAGATGTTGTGGAAAAGCACTTGAAGTAAGAAAAGAAAGAAAAACACACTGTATCACATAATCTGCGACTGCAAAGTCATACCAACTTGGAAATGGGGACCGTCTTAAATGTTCGGAGATTAAGGAGAACCAAGCCCCATGAGCTGATGATCTAAGAGCTGTAGGAAAGTATTATAACTGTAAACTTGCTAAATGAATGCACATAGGTAGGAATAGTGGAACGAACATTATTGCGCTCTTTGAAACTTGAAATGCATGAAACATTGCGTCGATGTTCGAGAGGAGCAATAAATTGTTTCCGAGACATTTCTATTTCCTTTAAATCTTAACGCTCTGTTTTATATTCTATCTAGCAGGTGTAGCGATGTTTTAAAAGCACCTGCCCAGAGGTGGCCGGAGGTCGTCGTTGACACACATAGCGAGTACTGAAAGCTTTTCGGTTTCATCGATGCAAGTGCTAATCATGGACAATGGCATTGGGGGTATGTTTAGCTTTAACGATATAACACAGCATTTATATTTCGAAGCATTAAACACCACACGATTTATATTACCCCGTTTGACAACACTGTGATAATCGAAGTTTAATGAGTTATAATACGAAGACGAAGGACGTGAATCGTCGAACGAATATACAAAGCTGAGGGTAGAGTCGTTAACAAAACATTTGAGTGAATTAGAAGTAACAGACAGAAGATCATTTACAGAAATAAGGAAAAGAGTCGGAGAAAGAACGGATCACTGGTTCGCACCAGCATTTATTTTGTGAAAAAGCAGAATTGAAACCATTCAATACTACTTCTATTGTAAGGTCCAGAAGTTTCTTATCCAACGAACAAGAGTACCATCGATCCCAAAAGCACGCATTTTCGATAAGAGAGCTTAATGCCAAACTCTATCAAATGCCTTGGAAATATCAAGAGCAATAATTTTACTTTCATCAAAGCGATGAGTAGTAAGGTAAAAACGGGTTTCAGGACAGTTTTCAGACACCGACAAATTATTTGATAAACAGCCAATATTATTTAAAAATATTGGATAAACCGCCGTAAAAATATAGTAACCATATTCTTAAAAAAGTTACGGTACAATACAGAATATGCCTACAGTTTTATTTATCCATTATTTTGAAAATGAAACGTAAAATAAATCATAAAATAAAACGTAAAGTAATTTAAAAAAATAATAAATATATTTTATATATAAAGTTTTGTGTATATTCAGAGTGCTTAAGTAAGATTTTTTTAAGATTAATACTTTTTTGAAAGGTTTAAACTTTTTTATTTTCTTTATAAAAATGTATTAATAAATAGAAACAAAAATAAACGATCTCAAAATGTCTAGCGCAATTGATGTTTTAGATGATTTCAATTCTATTCAAAATGATCATGAAATAAGCAATTATAGTGATTTTATTGAATACAGAAAATTATTAATTATAAGATTTTAAAAAAAATTAATTTTTTGTTGGCTGTGTTTTAGGAATTAATTAAAATATATAGATTAACTTTCTTCGATAATAAAGAAAACAAAATATTTATTTATAAATTAAAAATATTAATAAAGATAACAAATGTTTTATGAAACATATCAATGTAAACGACAATAAAATTAATTCCTTAGCGGTCATATGGCAGTTACCGTTATTTTTAGGCCTACTACACACCAAATTTGAAGATAATCGCTTAAGCCATTTAGGCTGCAGCATATTGACAGATATTACTTTTCCAACCGGCTCATGTGAAATCAATGATATTAATAGTTTCTTTAATAAAAGTTTAGAAATCGAAATCAGACCAAACATGACTACTTTAAAATTTGAAATTTGTAGTAAAAATCAAATAGATTTCACAAAACATAATTCGATTGGTTCTCTATTAGGATTTAGTAAGCAAATCATTTCTTCAAATAAATTACTAGAATCAGATTTACCAGTAAATATTATGGAAGTAAATTCTATTCGAATTAAATGTGACATTGCTACAGGATGCTATGAAAATAAAAGTCAACAAATGTTATTCATGAGTTTTTTATAAATGATAAACCTTGTGAAAAATTAATGAAATTCCTTAAAATTTAATTTATTTTCCAATTATAAATACTTCCATGAGAGAAATTGATATTAGAATCGTTGATCAAGATGATGAATTAATTGACTTTAGAAATGAAAAAAATAAGTATTAGATTCATATTCGTAAAGTAAATTAAAAAATGTAATTTTTTTCATATTAAATGAAGTCTTACGTAAGCGAAGAAAAAGGTATCTAAAACTACCAATTTGACGATCATTTACCAGCAAATACAACTCAAGTAAATACATCTGTTAGACCGATATTAATTGAAATTAATAACCAAGATATTAATACTGTTTCTCATAAAATTTTTGTACTTATATAAGGTAAATTAATTGTAAAATATGCTACAAATAAAATTTTAAATGAAACTAATATGAAAAAAATAAATTTTGTCAATAATAGATTATTAAATATGTTTAGTAAAATATCATTTTCAACCGAAATAGATTCCATTGAAAATCAAGGTATTACAACCACTATAAAAGAATTATTTTCTTTTTCTCACGATTCTTCTCTTAATAATTCTGGATGGCAAATAGAAAATAAAGGAACTACAAAGTGTCGATTATGGTTAAACTGTTAGTCCAGTGGCCAAATTAACTTGAATACGTTTTTTTTTTATTGTAGCCAATAAAGGACTAAGTTCAACTCAGTTAGATGTCAAGACGGTGTTTTTGAACGGTGATTTGCTCGAAGAAACTTAAATAAAGCAACTCCAAGGCCTTGACGATAGATCTGAAGCATTATCCAGATTACGAAAAAGTCTGTACGGACTTCAACAAGCATTGAATAAACAAGGCTATTTTTCTGTTAGTATTCCAATGAAAACAGTATTAGTAAAGATTAGAAATTATTACATCTAATGACGATAAAAATTGTCTTCAAAATTCACTTGTAGATCATACTTTTGAAATTAATATTTCTAAATTAATTAGGAGAATGCCACAAGTTAATTTTTCTGTTGAAGTTGAACATGATATAAATAAAAAATATCTAGTAATACATACTTTATTATGTATTTTAGAAATTGGAAATAATTTTACACAAGTTCTATTCCAAATGCATAGGAATATACTTGGAGAATAATTACAAGCAGGGCGAAACCAAGTTATTTTTTAATTAGTTTTCAAAACGATAGAAACCATGATATTACTAAAGACAATAGTAAATTTGATTTATGTTATTTGGAAAACGTTCAAGTTAGTCTAAATACTACAAAAAATTCTAATTCTGAATAAAGACTATCATATCAGCTATTTAAATGTGATATTTTATATATGTTTTCAGAAATTTAAAATTTATATTATGGTCAAAATTAGCGCCTGATTTAGCTTTTTTGGGCCCTAGGTCTAAAAGTAAATGGTGCCCCCTATTTATATTTTCAGATTTATTTAAATATAAAAAAAAGAAAAAAAAACACACCGTAGTGAATTCATTAAAACAAAAACAATTTTATTTATAATGATAATTACGAAAATATGTTTCACATATTTTGTTCAGGCTTATTGTGAAATATTGTTTTCTGGATTTCTTAGTAGCAAAGTCTTTTATAATTTCATCAAAATCAAAAGTGAAGTAAATTACTCTCAATGCAAAGCAAAGATAGGGGCATCAAGCTTTTCCTGCGTCATCATTGTTCGACAAGGACTTTTTAAACGCTTTAATTGAGAGAATGATCTTTCCGCTGAGCAATTTGTCACCATCTCACTTAAAAATAAATGTAATGCCGTGTCTACGTTTAGAAAAGCTGATGTTATTTTGCCTTCCCACATTACTTTTTATAAATTAGCTTGATTAAAATTTTTTAAATTATTTCCATTTTTATGCATTATAAAACGATGGAACTGTACAAGTTCTTCAATAAGTCCGGAATTTAAATTTTCAGAATATTTTGACACAGGCTTTAACATCGATTTTATGATTGTGCAGAGAATATAAAATCGTCCAGAAATTTCGCTGTAGAACTTGTATGTGGAATCCATTCGCATTTGCAATGTATCGATAATAATATAAAAAGCGTTTATTCGAAAATATGGGCCCAAATGAACTTTGGGAGTATTACCATCGTTATCCATTTTTTTCGAATGCGTTCTCGTGTAACCGTGTAGCTACCATCAGGTCTTTAGAGCGTATTTCAATATTGTTGAAATTATCACTCATGTTTTCCAGTTGATCAGTTAATGATTTATACAGATTCGCGCACGTCAGTAATGTTACGTTTTCACTTTGCAAAACTGTTGACTTTTTGAAAACTTTGTAAAATATCGTCCAAAATTACAAGCAATAAAGCGAATTCTAGTTTATTCATGTTGTCCTGCAGATCACCAGCTTCCCTTCGAGCATCTCTTCTAAGTGTATTATCTTCAGACATATCCTTTAAAGTATCTTATAGTTTATTATATGATTTAATTATTGCAGAAGTAGCTGCTGCAGCATGAACTTCCCAACGTCTATTTGAGAGAGATTTTAACACTTTATCATTTTGAAGGGCAGATTTTAAAGTTTCCCATCTACTACTTAATGCAGAAATCAAAAAATGTAAAGCGATTGTAGGACAGAAAAAAATCAAATCATCAAATCAAATTCATCCCCAAGAATGTTAAAAAAACATTCAAAAGGTTGACCATATTTAACAAAGCGTATTACAATACTCAATTGATCCACAGGCAAGCTAAAATATCCAGAAATATTTATTTGTTGAATGATTTCTTCGCGAATTTTTTTGGTCATTATCTCTTTCAATTCTTCATTTATAGTTTTGACAGATACGAAGTTGCTCCTGAACCAGGATGTCCGAATTTCGAAATATGAGTGGCCGAGAAATTATCAAACTTTGCTATTAATTCGATAAGACCCATCAAGTTGCATTTATTTGACTAACCAAATTTTTTTCAGAACCTCTAAATGCTGGACCACGTTCAGATAATTTGCAAAAAACAGCAACCACCCTCTTAAGTATATATTCTGTATAAATTTGTCTGATTTCCAAAGCGAGATTTAAGTGTAATGCAATCCATCCTCTGTATGGCTGAGATTTTTCATGATTATGTATTGAACAAGAACTTTTCCAAACAGGAAAACCTTCACGATTTATAAAAGTTAAACCTGGCCTATTGTGATCACAAAATAGCTTACAATAAAAGCAGAACAATGGTTCTGTTGAGAGGGAATACAAAACCTAGAGGTCTCACGATTTGCTTTTTACCAGTAAAATAAGAGGACTGACAAACTCTAGTTTTTCCTTCTCATCGTTCATCGTTCATCGAGATTTAAAAAAATGGACCATCATTGATTATTGCATTTACTAGGTCCAGAGGCGATCCAATATTCAATATCATCTGCGGAAAATTTAGTCCATAGCGCAGAATCAGGATTTTTATTTACATCATCATCTTCCACTGTTCCGCTGTTCGATCCAGAAGAAACATCAACTTCATTTCCATGAGTAGCTTGATTATCGTTATTCGATGCATCACCGGAAATTAATGACTGACTTGGTATTTCTCCTACAGAGTCAGAACCCTCACCATTACGTTGATATTCTTCGTTTGAAAACTTTTGGTTTCTTGTCAAAAATTTTTGCTCCTTGTGTTCTTGTTCTTTAGCTAGCCAGTTTTTGAGCTTCACTTAACTGAGTTCGTTTCATGTGCCTAGTCAAGTGAATTACGAAGAAATAAGATTTGGTAGAAACTCGTACATTTATTCGCATCGAATGTTTCTACTACTTACCTTCGATTGTTAAATTTATGAAAATATACTACACAACAAACTTGAAATAATATCAAGCCAAATCACTGTACCACTACCAAAGTTAACTAGTTATTATGCGAATTAGGAGTTAATACTAGACAAGCGCATGAAATTCTATCAGCCAAAATGTTCACATTTCCCAAATGTTTAAACTTTGATGTTAATTGAGATTCTGTTCCTTCATTGTGTGTAGTTTATTTTTGTGGTGCACCCTCTGTTGTGATGCCCTAGGCCTGGGCCTGGTTGACCTAAGGGTAAATCCAAGGCTGGTCAAAATGAACATAATTTAATACTGTATATTATAATTATTTTTTAAAAGATTACCCAATTATAATAATAGACCCTTTAAAACAAAATAAAGTAATTTAAGAAGCAGTTATTTATATAAAAAATTATATTAAATGATGATAATTTTTCATAAAATGTATTAACAAATCAAGTAATGCATACGCAAGAATAATTTTTTTATTAGTAAATGAGTTCAAAATAAATAAATTTATTGGCGCGACAGCTCCTTTAGAAGCCAAGGCCTAGTGATTTATACTCTCAACCATTCCTGTGTTACTCTGCAAGAATGGAAGGGACCTACAGTTTACCGCCGAGTCCGAACGGCTACATGAGATGCACTTTTTCGAGAAAAATTTTACTCTTGGAGGTTTTGTCAGTTCCTCGCAAGAGGCAGTACCCCAGAAAAAAAGGTGGCTATGAGCTGGATTTGAACCCACGTTCTTTCGCTTAGCAGTCCGACACACTAACCACTAAGCCACGGGGCACTACAAATTAAATGAGTTCAATAAAAATCAAATCTTAAGACAAAAATTCAAAGTTTATTATTTATTACAAATTATGGCACCTTTAAACCCTCTGAAAGGTTAAATGATGTATTTCCTAATATTATCAGAGCAGTTTTTGGTGGACCAAGTAATTGTGGTGAAACTAATGTCCTATTAAACATTATCACAAAAATTCGTCAAAAAGTATGTAAAAAATATAACTTGGAATCTAGAAATATTCAAAGCTTAACAATAAATTCACTCCCTCAACCAGAAGAAATTAAATCTCATTCAGTTATAGTTTTCGATGACATTTCTACTGAATCACAAGACATAATTTCTAATTACTTTACCTAAGGTAGGCATAATAATATTTCTTGCTTTTATTTAAGTCAAACATACTCTAAAATTCCTAAACAACTAATAAGAGATAATGTAAATTATATCATCTTATTTACCCAAGACAAAACTAACTTGAAACATATTTTTAATGATCACATAACTGATATTGATTTTAATTGTTTTAAAAATTATTGTCATATCTGTTGGAATGAAAAATATGGCTTTCTTACGATTGATAAATAGGTTTTTCGCGAATTTTAGAAAAACGATAAGTTTTATCATAAAATATGCTGAGACAAAATTGTAGATCTTTTTTCCTAAGACTCACCGTTTTCGAGATATAAGGATTTAAAAAGTTCAAAGAGTTGTAATTGACATTATATGCACTGCACATTCATCTGCACACGTTTCCACGCCACCTTTGAGTTAGTGTACTTAGGGCGTTTTTTTAATAAGGTTTCCCCGGTAGGCTTATTTCACGGATCTGTTCTGATTCTTTTTAATTTCAACTATTGAATAGTTAGAGATATTGGCAAAGGTTGAAAATGATTAAACTGATACTAAAAGCGGTTTAAATAAAAAATAAATAAATAGGGAAATGTATCCATCTGATTCGTAATTCTCTACTGCTTCCTCTTCTTTTTGTTCTTGTTCTTCTTCTTCTCCCTCTTCTTCATCTTCATCATGGGTGCAAGTAAATTGCCCCAATAATAGCACATCGCATGCATCCTCATTAGAATCAATTGAGTCCTGAATTGGTTGGTGGTGATTCAATATTGGAGCACGACCGGTCTTGACAATTGGTACATGCTACAGAACAAAACGGCCCAATTTTTTTGCAACCACATTTAGCAATACATCCTTTTTTACAGTTGCAAAAATTGTGTTTAACGGACGGCTGGCGCCGGTGGCGGCGCATGCAAGGCTTGCTATCCGTTTCGGCGCATGTGGGAGTAAAGTTTGAACTGGTTCCCCAGCTGGAACCCCAGCCTTTGGGTCGAACTGATAACCAACACAAACTTGAACTTGGTAATATACCCGAAAAGATATTGATGAGCAGCGGTTGCGGTTGGAGGAAGATAAGGTAACTGCACTTGTTTTTTATTTCAAGTATTTTTTAACGAAACATGCATATCGAAACTTATCTTAGCACGTAGTTTTTTTAGGAGCTCTAGCTCCATACATAGAAAGGGGAAAGTGAATCCCATTGGTGATAACTTCTTGTGGAATTGAATTACTCTCTTTAAAAACTTAAGCACATTGAACTAAAACTTGTTTTTCGACCATTTTAAAAAACAGCTGTTTTATCCTTCCTGAAAATTGCGGATGTCGTATCACAGCCAATTATTGCGTGTAAAAATAGTACATGATTTTGACACTTTGCTAAAGTAGATTAACTTTTCGATGAATATATTATTACCGATTGATGTTGACCTTTTCCAGGTTTAAACAAAAAAATATTTTTTTCGATTGGAGTTCGAGCAGTTTGTAATACGAGTAAGTCTACATCTTAACCTACAACAATAGTCGTATTTGTTAAATTGAATTGCTCTATTGCTGAAATTGTGAAAGCGTGCCCTTAATCATGTAGACCACTAATAAGATGGCAACGGTAGGGTCGCCGTTTCTTTCTGTCGTTGAGACGGCTGTTGTATATCGTCAATGCGGAAAAAATCCTTCCCCGTCCAGTGTGAAAGCTTCAATTGCTTTCATTTGTTTATCTACTATCAACAACTCACGGATAAAAACTTTAATAAGAAGAACAAGAAGAAGAGGAAGCAGAAGAGAATTACGAATGAGATGGATATATTTACCTATTTGTTTTTGATTAGCACCGCTTTTAGTATCAGTTTAATTATTTGCAACCCTTGTTAATATATTTAACTATTCAAAAGTTTCAAATTAAACAGAATCAAAACAGATCCGTAAAATGGGCCTACTGGGTGAACCATATTTAAAAAAAACCGCTAAGAACACTCACTCAAAGGTGGCGTGGAAACGTGTGCGTTTTTGTGCCCTTGACCCAGCGTAGTTTTTTTTTTGCAGGTGTCGGATCAATGAGGACTTCTTAGATTTTATTTATGATGATGTTGTGAACAATCCTACCAATTTTCAGCTGGGTGTGAATTTATGTAACCTCACCCCTATTTTTTGGTCTAATTTGACCGGACTAATAAGTTGATATCAGTTGAAATGTATTTAGTTTTTCTAAATGACTCATTATATTGCTCTTTCTCTTTGATTCGAAGTATTATTTTAAATAAAATGCACAAGCTGCAGCGGGATTTGAACTCAGACCTGACAATCAAGAACTTACTCTAGACACACACAATGATACTCCAAATAACTAGAAATTTTAAAGAAATATTCCATGTTCTTTTTTAAATTGTAAATTTTCATAATTTATTCCCATACTCAATTTCCTTTTTACTTTCATTGCATTAGCTGTTAAATAAGCATTTACTTTTTAAGCTAAGGAAGCATATTTTTCAAAAACTCTTTTCATAGCTTTTTCTTCTCAAATTTGATCAGCTTCATGTCTTTTATTTAAATCTTTATATTTTGCATCTGCAATATCATGTTGTTTTGCTGCTGCATCTCATAATTGGTAAAATATCTTTTTCTTCATTCAAATGAAGAATAGTACCAGGTCTTAAATAATTATAAACTGTACTATCTAATTCAAATGGAAAATTATTTATAAAACTATTGAGAATACAACTTCCGTAATGTCTTACCATTTATTTAATAAAAAAGTAAGTTATTTAATTAAAATTATTGTTCAAGTTAAAACTATTTAAACTATTTATGATTTCTTTCATTTTTTCTGTTATTTATTTAGTATATTTTTTTATTAAAGTAATAAGGTTTACGGTAACAAGGATATTATAGTTAAGTAATAAGGTAAAGTAATAAAGTTTAAAAGTTTGGTAAAAAAAGTATTTTAGTAAAGAGGTAAAATGGATTCATAGTAAATTGGTGAAGTATTAAAGTAAATTAGTGAAGTAAAAAAGTAAAGCAACAAAGTAAAGTAAAAAAATGAAAAAAAACTTTCTAATAAATGGCTTTACATATGTTAAAAAATATCGTCTTGAAAATGAAAAAATAGAATAATTAATGATATGATGAAAAAATATCCCGAAGGAATTAAAAAAAAATGTATTCGTAAATTCACAAAAGATTATTGACGATATTTATAAACTTTATGTAAATGAAAAGGATAAACAACTTTTAGCTCAATTTGATGTAGAACAAAAAGCAGTGACAAAATTAACATTTGTTTTTTTATGGTTGAATACATTTTTTTTTTGGTTGGGTGCTGTATACTGTATGAATAGGGTAGACACTGAAAGGCATCAAACTGGTGATGCACAGTTGCTGCACCTATCTCGTACATATCAACTGTGCTTATTTTACCTCCCCGCGGTAACCACCGGGTACTGGTATGTCCATCCGGACATTCCTGCTAAACTTATAAGCGCCAGTGTTGAACACAGAATAATAGCAACACTATAATGCTTTAATGCTTTAATGACTGTTCTGATCGATTCGCAGAAGTCTTGCACGACCCCTCAGAGAGAGAACGTATGGCGGATGAGCCCAACCAATTGGACCAACGGTGGCGTCAACAGTCAACGAAGCAGACGCCCCAATAAGCTACTTCGACGTATTTGGAGATAAGGTCATTGGGACAATTCAATGGAAGTCAGGGCATTGAAATAGAGATTGTGGCGGATGAACCCTTAATGGGCCAACGGCAGCGCTCTAATCCCCGAAGTGGGTAACTGACTCCGGATTCTCCGATTCCTGTTGTCCAAGGAATCCAACAAAGGACTTGGCCCTCCAGGTTTAGGGTTGTGCGTGGGGTTCACCACCCTGCCACGGAAAAAAGAAAAAGTTGTGAAGCGACCAATAGCCTCGGAAAGGTACGGATTTACTGTTGACGATCCGGAAAAACGAATTAAGGACAACGACCTTCGGATCTGCACGTGGAATGTTAGAACTCTTAACAGATCACGTGCAGCCAAACAACTAGCGGAGGCCCTAGACTGCTACAGGGCAGGAATTACTGCTTTCCAGGAAGTGCGATGGAATGGGCTGGGCAAAAGGAGGATGAAAAACTGTGACATGTACTACGCTGATTGTGGAAGAAGACCACAGCGTTTATTTGGGTGCGGATTCGTCATAAGCGGTAGACTTAGGCAAGAAGTCTTGGGCTTACGACACGTAAGTGAGCGACTTGTGACAGTCCGTATCAAGGCTAAATTCACCAAAATTAGCCTTATATGCGCTCATGCCCTCACAGAGGACAAAGATGATGCCACCAAGGATGACTTCTATGAGTTCCTCGACAAAACCTATGAGCAATGCCCTAAATACGACGTTAAGATCGTAAGGCGATTTTAATGCCAAAATAGGTAAAGAGGAAATCTTTGGTAGGACTGTCAGAAAACAGCTTACACGACACAACGTCTGAAAACGGACTTAGGCTAATTGACTTCGCATAGGCACATAACATCACCATTGCAAGCACACGGTTTCCTCATTTCGATATACACAAAGGGACTTGGCGACACCCAGATCAAAGAACCGTCAATCAGATTGATCACGTTGCGATCGATGCAAGACACGCCTCCAGTATCTTGGATGTTCGCACCTTCCGAGCAGCCAACATCGACTCGGATCACTACCTTGTTGCAGCAAAGGTAAGAATGCGAATAATCCGAACTCTACAACAAACGATCGAATATCCCGTAACCTCTCAAGAAATCCAGTACCGCCAGTATCAAGTGCCGAAGACCAGTGGCAACATTGCCAACAAGCCATCAGAGATGCCGCAACTGATGTGCTAGGTTTCACCAGACCACCACCACGAAACCTCTGGTTCGATGGCGTATGCAGGCAGGCCTATGCAGCCAAACAAGAGGCATATAAAGTGGCGCTGCAAAGAAAGACGAGAGCTGCTCGCGAGCTCTATGAGCAGAAAAGACGGGAAGAACACCGGCTTCTCCAAAAGAAAAAGAGAGAGCATGAGAAGCGCGCGATCGAAGATATTGAGACATGCTACTCCAGGAACAACGTGCGGAAGTTTTACCAAACAAGAAAGGAGACCCTCTTAACTGCGTCAACTAAAATCGCCTACAAGATACTCTCTGCCGTACTATGTGAACGCCTGAAACCTTTCGTCAGCAACCTGATTGGCACCTATCAGTGTGGTTTCAGACCAGGAAAGTCCACAATCGATCAAATGTTCACGCTACAACAGATCCTGGAAACTACCCAAGAATTTCAAATCGATACCACCCACCTCTTTACTGATTTTAAGGCCACGTACGATAGCATTTATAGAGACGAGCTATACAGAGCCATGTCAGGTTTTGGCATCCCCACAAAACTCGTCCGACTGTGCAGGATGACGATGGAGAACTCTCGCTGCTCTGTCAAGGTTGGTAATGAACTCACACAAGCTTTTGACGTCAAAAAAGGATTCCGACAATGTGATGCGCTATCGTGCGATTTCTTCAACTTAATACTTGAAAAAATTATGAGAAACTCACAAATCAATTGTAGTGGGACAATTTTTTTCAATTCTGTGCAATTGCTAGCATACGCTGACGACAAAGATATCATTGGCAGAACTCGGCGAGCTGTCACTGGAACGTTTGCTAGCATTGAAGCTGAAGTGGCTAGGATGGGACTAGCAGTCAATGAGGCCAAAACGAAGTACCTGCTGTCCACAAAAAGGTACACACAACACCGGCGGATTGGACAAAACATCACAATAGATAGGTACAACTTTAAGGTAGTTAGGGACTTTGTGTACCACGGATTCGCTATAATATCTGACAACAACATCTCGTCAGAAATAAAGCGAAGAATTACTCTTACCAATTGCTGTTTCTATGGGCTAGGAAGGCAATTGAGTAGCAAAGCCCTCTCTCGAGAGACAAAGGAGACTTTGTATACGACTCTAATCATCAGTCCTGCTCTATGGCGCCGAGGCATGGACTCTATCTAAAGCGGATGAAGATATCCTTAGTCGTTTAATCAAAAGATAAAATTAGAGTAAATCATAAATAAATTTATTTAAAAAATTTTAAATTTTTATATTTTAAATAATTTTTTGTAATTCGTTTTTAAGTCTTACATACATTTTGTATCACTTAAATTAACTGTAATATATAAAATGAATTTTCTTAATTTTATTGAATACATTGCTATAATTTTATAAAATGAAATATTTTGCTATGGGCATAAATTATTTTTAATTATATTTTTTTATAATCATTAATATTTTAATAATTATATATTTTTCAGTAAAGAAATATTTGTTTATGAGAATATTTACTTTTAATATTTTTTTAACTTTGAAATATAAATTGATTTTTAAAAAGGTTTATTTTTTTCTGTTTAAAAAAAATATACTACATAAATAAAAAAACAAAATGGAGAAAGAAACAGTAAATAAAAGATTATATTACCGACATATAAATGGAGATAAGGTTTTACTATCCCCAATAAATGGTAAAAAAATATGCTTAACATGTTTAATTAAAAAAAAATATATCTGAGTTTTATGGTAAGGGATGTAAACAATGTAGACATTTAAAATATAATACAGACCAAATTCTTGGTTCATGTGGAAGAGAACATGTTAGATATTTGCAAGGCACGACACTTTTCTACAAAATATCATCAAGAAAAATCGCAAAGTTAAGGAGATCATATTTTAGATCACTTTTTCACTTTTTCCTTTTAATTTACTCAATTTATTGAAAATTTATTCATTTTTGTAATGATAGTTCTAAGCCTTTTTCTTTCTTATAAATGAAAAAAAATTATAGAACCAAATTTAACATCTAATAAAAAAGTCTCAGTTGAGACAAGTGACGAGAATGTATAAAGATATTTTCAATCCACCTTCTGTATGGGCTGCATTGAGAAAAGATGATTTTAAAAACTTATTAATAATTACATTACTAATCATAAGGAATCAATAATTCAATCTTTTTTTTTAATAATTTTGATTCATATGATTTTTCAGAAAGTAACAAAAAGAACTGTTTGATGATATGGTATGTGATATTATTCAACAGGGAAGATAGAATAACGAGAAATACAGGTCTTGAATTTCAATATATTATGGAATCCGGTATGCACCGTGACATAGCTTAACCACCTGGGGCTGATTTTATTGAATATAATAATAAAAAATTCATAAATATTAAAAATAATGATAATAAATGTATTTATATACAACTCTTTATTTTTCAGAATATTCATCTTGATAATTACAAGAATATTCTGAAAGACCATCGAAATACAAAAATTGTTTGAGAGAAATATAAAATGATGAAGATTTAAAAAAATTAAATATAAAATATCCTTTTGAAATAGAAGAAAAAAATATAAAAGAATTAAAAGATTATATTAATATTACTATGATTTTTTATCATTTTGAAGATGATGAAGATTTTGAAAATTTTTAACAAATCCAGAGGTAATACATAAGCAAATCTTTTGATCCAAATATTAATAAAATACATGTTGATGTCTTATATTAGAAGAAGAAGAAGGAAAATGTCATTTAATTCCTATTTAACATTTATCAGTTTTTTTTTTTTTGATTTATCACATGAATCATTACTTATTTATTTGTAGGAAATATTTTAGAAAATTTAAATCTGATGAGGAACTTAAGACTCATTCTGTCAAATTTTATATTTGAGAAGATCTAGATAGCCAAACTAATTCTGCATATCAACATTTTGAATAACTTTTTTTTCTAATAAAAAATAATTTTACCGAGCAAGCCAAAAATTAAAAAAACCGTTTTATGAAAGGTCCCGTTAATAGACTTTTCCCGTATATGTGGTTCTAATCAAATGATAGCCAATACGAACAAAAAAATTCTCAAAAAATTTCATCAAAATCGTTGAATCTGTTTTCGAGAAAAATAAGGTTTTCCTAAACGGTCGTATGGCAAATACCGTTATTTTTACCCCTAAAAATTTAATTTTGAATTTCCCCTCTGAGGAATGCCAAACGATAAACACGTACCAAATTTGAAGGCAATCGCTTAACCAGTTCGATATACACCCGGACAGACAGACAGACGGACATTTTTTGCCAATGACTTCTTTAGGCTTCTCTATGATCGTAATGTTATGTTTGATTCTTATCTCAAATTTTTTTATATTCACGAATCCTAAACTTGCCTTATAGGCCCTATAATCGCAAGTAACGAATGATTTAATTCAATATGGTCAATTACCAGACCAAGAAAATAATATTTTAAAATACAAATCAAAGGGGGCAGAGTTATATCACCCATTTACTTTATATTTCGATTTTGAGTGTTCACTAAAAAACATGTAATATTGTTAAAAACAAGACTAAACTAATAATTGAACATTTACCAAATAGTTTTGGAATTTATAATAACTATTCTAACTATTCTAATCTAATTGCAGAAGGTCCAAAGTTGTAGAAAATTTTCAGTTATCTTAAATTAGCGGCTAAATATAATATAACAGAGTATCTAAAATTAATAAAAATGCCATTAAAGATAATGAATCAATAGAGAAATTTGAAAATACCACAAACTGTGAAATATGTGATAAAGATTTTAATTATGAAAATGTAGTTAAAATGTGGGATCATGATCATTTAACTGGGAAATATAGAATGGGCTAATGTGCATATTGTAATTTTGTATGTAAATTACCAAAAAGCTTAAATATTGTAGTTTAAAACTTAAAGATGTGAGACAGTAAATTTAGTCTAACAAATTTGGATAAAATAGATTGGTAAAAGTTATCCAGCAGAAATTGTTGCTTTAGCTTCTAGTACTGAAAAAAATTTGACAATTTATAAAAAAATTAAAATTGATGCAACTGAATGGAAAAAATGTTTATTATGTGACTATGATTATAAGTTTTCTAACAAATAAATGTTGTCCTAAATGTGAATCAACTGAATTGATAGATCATATAATTCCTGCTGAAACTAGATGGAAAAAATGTTTGAAATGTAATCATAAATATAATTTCCCAAAATTTGTTTGCTGTTTTAAATGTAAATCAACTGAACTAGAAGAGTATGCAATTTCTGATGTGATTCAACTAATGACGATGGCAGGGAAACTGCTATCGTTATTGCCAAAAAATTTAAATTTAACATTTTGCGTTTTCATAGCGACTTTTTTTCAAATTGTCTAGGTGTCATAATTTGTAAAAATAATGCAGGGGTTACAAAACGTATTCTACTAGGGAGTATCTATATACCATTTACCGCAGGACCTTATCTTTCAACTGATTTAGACAGATTGAATAATATAATTAAAACTTATAACGCGGCAATAATTAGTGGTGACCTAAATGCACGTCATATGACATGGGGAGACACAGTTCGAAATACAAATGGTAACATTATTTAAAACTGGTTTAACAACGGACCATTTCTTCACCTTGATTTAATATCTCCTTTTAGTCCAACTTATCCGAGATCTTCATCGATTCTAGACTACTTTTTAGTTTCATCGTCGCTATTGCAAACTCCTAATAGCCCTTATAATAGACTCTGCAAGACATTCGCTACATTCTCGAATCATTATGGTATCGAAATCAATTTAGAAATTTTCAATGTCGTCCCAATTCTGTTACCACCTCCGACATATACCAGTTTCGAAAGAACTGATTGGGATGTGTTTAGATTTCAACTCCACAATAGGCTCTCAAGGGTAACAGCTCCTTCAGA
This sequence comes from Platycheirus rosarum, assembly GCA_963971375.1. Taxonomy (NCBI): domain Eukaryota; kingdom Metazoa; phylum Arthropoda; class Insecta; order Diptera; family Syrphidae; genus Platycheirus; species Platycheirus rosarum. The sequence continues at coordinate 105,614,264 of OZ020508.1, forward strand.
TAAAAATATCTCGAATGCAGAAATTGATATACTAATTGACAAGGTAAGGCAGAATATTGTTTCCTGCATTGAAAATAAACTCCATTACACGAACCTCGAGAGATTTAAAATACAAAAACATTACTAATTTTACCAAAAATCTTTTGAAAATCCGTAATTTCTAGTTAAGAAAGCTAAAAAGGATCTTTCAGAGACACCTTAATAGATGCAATTCTGATGCAATTCTAATGAACTTCAACCCCAAATACAGTGCCTAAGTAAAATAATTAAAGAGAGAGTTAAACTTCTTCTTCTTTACCCTTTACAACACATCAAAAAGTCAATATGTTCAGAAATAACTTAAATAGTAAAAAGTCGTTTGGTTTTGATCGTATTTCAAACTTTGTTTTAAAAAAAATGTCCAAGTTCTCTTGACATTATTCTCCCATGTCTGTTTAATCACTGCATAAACAATTGTTATTTTCCAAATGCATGGAAAACTTCTAAAATACTGCCAATAGCCAAAAAGCATCATGCTCTTAATATCAAAGACTTCCGCCCAATATCTTTACTTTCCAACTTTGGTAAACTCTTTGAAAGAGTCATAGCAGAATCATTAGATAAATTTCTTGATGAATCAAATATTATTCCAAACGTACAGTTTGGGTTCAAAAAACAACATTCAACAGAACATTGTCTTTTAGTTCTTAGTGATAAAATTATACACAACCTAAGGCAAAAGAAATTCACTGTCGTCTTCGACATTGACTTAAAGGCAGCATTTGATTCTATTTGGCATAAAGGACTCATTTTTAAGCTCATTCGTTTGAACTGTCCTCATCCTCTCATTAGGCTGATTATAAGTTTTCTTCAATCTAGGTATGCGTCTGTCGATATTGTTTCTGAATTTTCAGAAGCATTTCCGATAAAATTAGGAGTTGCCCAGGGAACACTACTGGGACCAAAATTATTCAATATATACTTATATGACATGGAATTTTGTATCACGGAATCTGAGCATGGAGCTCTTTTGTATGCAGATGACACAAAAATCTTAGCTTTGATGTAAGGCCACTAAAAGCGCTAGAGAAAATTCAAAACGCCTTGCCCATTCTATTGTCATACCTAAAATCTTGGTTTAGAAATTAACGCCAACAAATGTGGACTTACTTGTTTCAGGAACGTTTATGGCAAGGGTCACAGAAAAGCAGTTAATGAGAGCAAAAATCTTTCTTTATGTGTTGAAGATATAACAGTTCCATTAAAAACAGAAACCAAATACCTAGGCGTTCTTTTTCAAAACAAATTAAGATTCAATATACACGCTAGAAAAGTTTTTTTTTTTTTTAGCTAAAATCGCCACTGCTACTCTTAAAAAATTACTGTCTTCAAAACAACTATCACAAAACACCAAAATCCTAATTTATAAGACCCTTATTCGACCAATAATTTCATATGGTTTTAGCTCCTGGTTTACCATTTCACCTACGGCAGCAAGAGAACTGGAAAAGTTTGAAAGGACAATATTGCGACTTTGCTGTGAGGAATATCGTCGAACGAACAAGAAGTGGTTCTCTAATTATACCCTATATAACCTAACGAAAGTTAAACCTTTAATGATCTACATGTTATCTTTATTAAAGACCAGATTAGAATCTATTTCAAACCATCCAAATCCCGTTATTAAAAATGTATGGGATCGAAATGCAAGTGATGGTACAGATATCCATTATTATTTATCACCATTTAATGCCTTACAAAATGGATCCCGAATCTTAGAGCCTCAAACAAATAACAGCTTAACTCCTTATTTCTATGAGAAGGCTTCATTGCATGTTCTCCGAGGGTAATTTCAACAGTATATTATAAGGAAAGGAAATTATACACATACAACTACTATATTAATGATCTTTACTATAAACCGTTTAAAAATTAAATAAACCTTGGGCAATTAAAATTTAATATAATGTAAGTTATGTAAATATAATCTTTACATGCTTAAATTTATGTTGGAGTTTATGTAGATTATAAGTTTCTTGTTCCAATATAATAAATTATATTTTGAATTAAGTAACTCTCTAAATCTATATTTAAGTCTTCAAATTAATTAATTTATTTTATTTATTATTTATTTTATATATTAGTCTTAAGTTGGGCCTAAAAGAGCCATTATGTATGTAACATGAGCCGGGAGCAATCTCATATATTTGAAAAAAAGATACACCTATAAAAATGTAGTATAAACTTACAAAAATTATTGTAAATCTTTATTAAATTTTCTCAATCAGACATATTAAAGAAGTCGGTTATTTAAAAAAAAATATGTAATCAAAACTAAACATGTGAATTTATAGTCTCAATAAAGAAAGAAAACTGAACTAAAACTAAAAAACTGATGTGATTCAACTAAGATTCATAGATTCTTTATAATTTATACATTGTATTTTGGATAAAGCAATTTCAAATTTATTAGATATAACCAGTGCATAATGTTCACATTGTAAAAAATAAACGAAATAAAGGAACCATCTTTTAAAGTAATTAGTGATAAAATCTATGATACTATGATACTTATATGTTTTGTAGTGAATGTGAAATTAAGAAGCAAGAGAAATTCATTTCAAAATTATCTGGTACTAGATATATCGGAGAAAAGTTATAAAATTGCTATAAACAGTTATGGGACTATTTTAAAATCAAAAGAAGAAATAATTGGTCTTTTAAGGATTATCTAAAATTAGATGTTATTTTATTGGCAGATGTTTTTTGATAATTTTAGAGAAATGTGTCTTAAAAATTATAATTTAGATCCTTCCATTATGTAAGCGCTCCACATTTAAGTCTTAATGCTGCTTTGAAATTAACTAGACAAAAATTAAAATTATTGACTGATTTGAAAATTAATTAATTCAATGAAAAGAGTATAAAAGGAGGTATATCACAGATAAGTCAAGATTATGCAAAAGCAAATAATTGTTATTATTATAATGATACTATAGAACAAGTTTATAAATTGTCTAAGATAGAAGCTGAGAAAAAAGGAATATAATGATTCAAAAAAATTAACTAGTTTTTTATTATATTTAGATGCAGATAATTTATAAGTTTGGGCAATGAGTCAAAAAATATTAATTTTATAGCATCGATGGTTAAAAGCTGAAGAGCTTGAACAATTTACAACAAAACATATAAAAACATTTAATTTTGAGGAATGTAAATAAATGAGGTTGATTTAGAAATCCCACAAAAATTACATAATTTCTTTAATGATTAAACTGCTAAGATATTAGCAAGTTTACCGCGTGAAATTGAGAAAACTGGCTAAGAATGATTTTGAAAAATATTTCTTTAAATTAATGAACAATTCAGTATTTGGAAAACAAATGGAGAACGTAAGAAATAAATTAAATATAGGAATTGTGAGAAGTTCAAAAATAATACAAACCTTAATAAGTAATAAAATTATTGATAACGATTTAGTAGTCATTTTTGGCTATTCTTGATCTAACGAAATTATAAATGTTTAAATTTAATGTTCAATTAAAGAAAAAATATGAAAATAGAATGAAATTGTTAGGTAAGGATACTGATTCATTTATTATTTATTTTGAAGCGAAATCATTAGAGGATACTGAATTTAATATTTATGAAGATATGAAAGAAGAAATAGATTTATATGATAAATGTAATTTAATAGATAATTTACCTACATATATATAGACCTATTACAGAATTTTGTGGTTTGAGATCAAAAATGTATTCATTCAAAACTGACAATACTGATAAGAAAGGAATTAAGAAATTGAATATAAAAGCATTGACATTTGACGATTATATAAATTGTTTGATCAATTTGGAAATTCAAAAGGAAACAATTCATGGTATAAGATCTATTAAAATGAAGTTATATACTACATGAGAAGAAAAAAATTAGTTTATCACCGTATGATGATAAATGTTATTTGTATAGAAATGAAAATAATGATATTTTCAAATTACCGAATGGACATTATAAAATAAAAGAATTCCAGAAAACGAGAGAGCAAATCTTTTTTTTTAAATATTGGGTTGGGTAATACTTAATATAACGTTAAGGGGGACGTCATATTTTTTTGTTTCTCTTTAATTTAATCGAAAAAATTACAAAGAAAAATTATTTTATATTTCATATTGGAATTTTAGATATTTTATTATCATTTGCTTCAAGTTTATCTAATCTTTGTTCGATAGGTCTAAATGCATTTTTATTTTCTTGTATATTTTTTTTACATTGGCAAGAAATGGAACTATCTAACTATATCATAATATAATTTATATCTTTTTTTACTTTTTAAATGGTTTAATTGATATCTACTACAGATTTAATGTTATCATTAATATCATATACAAGAGTTTGAACTTAAGGATTTAATGTTTTCCTTAATATCATTTACATGAGTTTGAATATTTGATTTCAATATTCAATATCTTTATTGAATTCTCCATTTAGTTTTTTAATATCTTTGCTAATATCAGATTTTAAATTTTCTGTAGCGGTTTCTAGTTTTGAATTTTTAATTTTTAAATTCACTTTCTAATATTTTTATTTTGTTATTCAATGAAGAAGTATTAGAATTATTGGTTTGTTCATTTTTTCTTCCAAATTTATCAATACCCATATAAATAAAAAAAAAATTATATAATATTTTCTTCTTTCAATTCTTCAATTATATCATAATTTCATTATGTATTTCAGCGCCATCATTACCAGCTATATTTTCAGCAATATGTAATAATAATCTCTTTTTTTAATTCATCAATATTGGTCCAGTAAACATATTCGCTGGTAGTTTTGTATACATTTTAAAATTTTGTTCTTTTCCAGATCCGGTTTTTTTTTTTTAATTTATTTTTTTCTTATGCAGTTCTTATTTAATTTATATATTTAAATCCAAGATTTGATTTAATATACTTTGAAGATTTATTATTATTAAGCGCATATACATATGTAAATTCAAATTATTTGTTCTTACTTACTTAGGGGGCGCTACATTTCGGGACGAACAGCTCGATCTTTGGCTAGCTCCAAGTTGGTTGAGGTCGTCCTCCACTTGAACGCGCCACCTAAGACGAGGTCGATCCGAGCGGATCCCAGGTACACAAAATCCCTAACTACGTCAAAGTTGTACCTGTCTATTGTGATGTTTTGTCCAATCCACCGGTGTTGAGTGTCCCTTTTTGTGGACAGCAGGTACTTCGTTTTGGCCTCATTGACTGCTAGTCCCATCCTAGCCACTTCAGCTTCCATGCTAGCAAACGTTCCAGTGACAGCTCGCCGAGTTCTGGCAATGATATCTATGTCGTCAGCGTATGCTAGCAATTGCACAGAATTGAAAAAAATTGTCCCACTACAATTGATTTGTGAGTTTCTCATAATTTTTTCAAGTATTAAGTTGAAGAAATCGCACGATAGCGCATCACATTGTCGGAATCCTTTTTTGACGTCAAAAGCTTGTGTGAGTTCATTACCAACCTTGACGGAGCAGTGAGAGTTCTCCGTCGTCATCCTGCACAGTCGGACGAGTTTTGGGATGCCAAAACCTGACATGGCTCTGTATAGCTCGTCTCTATAAATGCTATCGTACGTGGCCTTAAAATCAATAAAGAGGTGAGTGGTATCGATTTGAAATTCTTGGGTAGTTTCCAGGATCTGTTGTAGCGTGAACATTTGATCGATTGTGGACTTTCCTGGTCTGAAACCACACTGATAGGTGCCAATCAGGTTGCTGACGAAATTTTCAGGCGTTCACATAGTACGGCAGAGAGTATCTTGTAGGCGCAGTTAAGAGGGTCTCCTTTCTTGTTTGGTAAAACTTTCGCACGTTGTTCCTGGAGTAGCATGTCTCAATATCTTCGATCGCGCGCTTCTCATGCTCTCTCTTTTTCTTTTGGAGAAGCCGGTGTTCTTCCCGTCTTTTCTGCTCATAGAGCTCGCGAGCAGCTCTCGTCTTTCTTTGCAGCGCCACTTTATATGCCTCTTGTTTGGCTGCATGGGCCTGCCTGCATACGCCATCGAACCAGAGGTTTCGTGGTGGTGGTCTGGTGAAACCTAGCACATCAGTTGCGGCATCTCTGATGGCTTGTTGGCAGTGTTGCCACTGGCCTTCGGCACTTGATACTGGCGGTACTGGATTTCTTGAGAGGTTACGCGATATTCGATCGGCATAAGTTCTGGCGGTTTCTTGCGATTGCAGCTTTCCGACGTCATGCACTCTCACAGTATTACTCCGTTGTTGTAGAGTTCGGATTATTCGCATTCTTACCTTTGCTGTAACAAGGTAGTGATCCGAGTCGATGTTAGCTGCTCGGAAGGTGCGAACATCCAAGATACTGGAGGCGTGTCTTGCATCGATCGCAACGTGATCAATCTGATTGACGGTTCTTTGATCTGGGTGTCGCCAAGTCCCTTTGTGTATATCGAAATGAGGAAACCGTGTGCTTGCAATGGTGATGTTATGTGCCGCTGCGAAGTCAATTAGCCTAAGTCCGCTTTCAGACGTTGTGTCGTGTAGGCTGTTTTCTGACAGTCCTACCAAAGATTTCCTCTTTACCTATTTTGGTTATTACGATCTTAACGTCGTATTTAGGGCATTGCTCATAGGTTTTGTCGAGGAACTCATAGAAGTCATCCTTGGTGGCGTCATCTTTGTCCTCTGTGAGGGCATGAGCGCATATTAGGCTAATTTTGGTGAATTTAGCCTTGATACGGATTGTCACAAGTCGCTCACTTACGTGTCGAAAGCTCAAGACTTCTTGCCTAAGTCTACCGCTTATGACGAATCCGCACCCAAATAAACGCTGTGGTCTTCTTCCACAATCAGCGTAGTACATGTCACAGTTTTTCGTCCTCCTTTTGCCCGGGCCATTCCATCGCACTTCCTGGATAGCAGTAATTCCTGCTCTGTAGCAGTCTAGGGCCTCCGCTAAGTGTTTGTCTGCACGTGATCTATTAAGATTTCTAACATTCCACGTGCAGATCCGAAGGTCGTTGTCCTTAATTCGTTTTTCCTGGTCGTCAACAGTAAATCCGTCCTTTTTCGAGGCTATTGGTCGCTTCGCAACTTTTTCTTTTATCCATGGTAGCGGGGTTAACCCCACGCACAACCCCCAACCTGGAGGGCCAGGTCCTTTGTGGGATTCTTTGGACTAAAGAAACCGGAGAATCCGGAGTCAGTTACCCACTTCGGGGATATGAGCGCTGCCGTTGGCCCATTAAGGGTTCATCCGCCACAATCTCTATTTCAATGCCCTGACTTCCATTGAATTGTCCTAATGAACTTATCTCCAAATACGTCGAAGTAGCTTATTAGGGCGTCTGCTTCATTGACTGTTGACGCCACCGTTGGTCCAATTGGTTGGGCTCATCCGCCGTATGTCCTCTTTCTGAGGGGCTCGTGCAAGACTTCTGCGAATCGATCAGAACAGTCATTAAAGCAGAGCATTATAGTGTTGCTATTTTTCATTAATTATTTAGTAGTTACAAAATTTTCTTGTTAAATGCTTAATTGGAAAATGGAATATTCGAATGCAGGATGACAAAAAACATGTTTCGAAACATTATAGTCAATGTAGCGCCCTGTGGTTTTACGGTTGTAGCAATAACCAGTGACTTAAAAGTTAGAGGGTGCAAATAGAGGCCTCTTCACTGAGCTCAATGTCACTATAGATAAACCCTGATTAGGATTTTTTGATTTTATTAGATACCTTAACCTACTTAATACATACCTTAACGTTTTTATTTACAACAGGTTTTTATTTAAGGATACAAAAATGTATGTATTCGCCGATGTTCCCCACTTAATAAAATTGGTGACGAATCTCTTTCTCGACGGTTTTATGCTCAGCTGAAAGAATGTTAAAAAGGACATCGTCTTCAAACTCATTTCATTGATTTCGGGTAAGTTGAGCATAACTCACAAGATTTCTTCGAGAAATCTCAATGTTATTCAAGCTGAACGACAGCAAGTTAAGCTGGCAAAAAAACTGTTCTCCCACACTTTGCTAAGGCATTGTCCAGAGCAGTAGCCCTCGACCTTCTCGAAGATGAAAACCTGGGAGGAATGCTACAAACTTTTCAAAAAAATTAAGTTTTAAAACAAAATTTGATACATTTTGTTTTTCAGACAAACGATTGGTTTGACATTAATAACGTGAGGTCACCTAACGGTGATTCCAGAGAATCACGAATAATCGTATGATTATGCTGTGAATAGATAAGAGCATCTGGTTTTGGTCTCATTGAAGTGTTTGTATTAATTGATTTTTGTATGCAAATTGTCTTGTGGGCATAACGCTTGAGACAATTTGTTTTCGCAAAAATGATTTTTTGCTTCACTTCACTGTTCGACTTTGCCAGAATTGTGTCCTGTTCGTTTTAATTTTGTAATGGTAAGTAATTTTCTAGTTGTGTTTTCCAATATTCGTGGACTTAGGAAAAAATTCTTTCACATCTATGTCCATTTTGTGCAATACAGGCTAACAGTCTTGGCATTAAGTGAAACCCAGGTTGTAGTTAATACTGATTTATCAGAATTTTCTCTACATGGATATACCCACCTAGATGCCACTACTACTACTATCATGGTCTCGTCGTTTATTTTAGGAATGATATTGCTTGCCAGAGGTGTCCTAAATATAGGCACTGTTCCAACACGAAATTTAACTTCTTTTGGCTCAAATTCACTGTCTGAGAAATTGTTTCCCTTTGTCCTTGCACCGAAATCGTTATTGCGGGCGATTTTAATGTACACAATTCCAATTGGCTCTGCTATTCTGGTCAGACCACACCCGAAGGAAGGTATGTCTAGCTCTTTGCTGGGTTACATCACCTTACTCAACTTATCGATGTACCAACGCGATTACCGGATTTGGCTGGGCATACTCTTGACTTGTTTCTTACTTCTCACTCTGATAGGTATACCATTAGTGTAACTTCTCCATTTGGAACTTCGAACCATTATGTCATTTCAGCAAATTTCTCGTCCTCCACTCATCCAGTTAAAGAAAAACTTCCCACCAGGACCGTTTGGCAATACGAGAAAGCCAATTGGGACAGCCTAAATATTTTTTTTCCGTAATTTTAACTGGTTACTATGCTTCCCCGATAGTGACATTGATGCCAGTGTTGAAACGATCACAAATGTGATTCTTCTAGGGATGCGTGCCTTCATTCCTAACAGAGTAAAAAAACATCAAGCTTAAAAAAAGTTTCGGTTTAACTCTGAGTGTAAAGAAGCGATCAATCTCAAAGAAGTAAGTTTCCGATCTCAGAAAGCCAACCCTACTGAGGAAATTCAGAAAAAGCACAAACAAGCAAGAAACTCATGCAACTCCGTTATGGAAAGAACCAAATTTTTGCAAGACCAAAAATTACGGTAGTAAAAATTGTTGGTCATTTGTAAAAAAATATTAAAAAACTTCTGAACATATTTAGTTCTAACGCTCATCGCTAACAACAAACCTATTGTCTACTCTTCAGAGAAGGTAAACTTCCTCGAAGCCCATTTTTCTGATAGCTTTACGCTATCTCACAGCAACATTGCCCCTCCTGTACTTGAGAATGTAAATTTTTCCATGGGACACATTTTATTCCGCACTCGTACAGTTACAAGAGTTCCCAAAGATCTCAACATACCCAAATCCGCTGGCCCGGATGATATACCCCCAATTTTTCTGAAGAGGTGTTCTTCCTCACAGGCAAAGCCACTGCGTAAGCTTTTCCATCGCTCCTACACTTCTGGAATCTTTTATAGAAGATGGAAAACAGCATTTGTCCAGCTTGTCTCTAAGAAAGGTGACCCATCCTCTCCCTCCTCCTACCGACCCATATCACTAACATCCCTTCTTTCTAAGGTCATGAAAATGCTGATTAACCGTCAGCATAAGGAATATCTTGAAAATCGAAAGCTTCTCCATGACCGTCAGTATGGCTTCCGCAGCAACCATTCCACTGGTGATCTGATGGCATGTCTCACCGAACAGTGGAACAAATCTTTACATCGCTTTGGTGAAAAAAAGATTATTGGTCTTGATATCTCCAAGGCATTTGATAGAGTTTGATATGAAGCTCTCTTATCGAAAGTGCGTGCTTTTGGGATCGATGATACTCCTTTTCTTTGAATTAGAAGCTATCTTCTGGACCGTTCAATACAAGTTGTAATAGACGGTTTCAAGTCTGATTCCCACAAAATAAATGCTGGTGTGCTCCAGGGCTCCGTTCTGTCTACGATCCTTTTCCTCATTTTTATAAATGATCTTCTGTCTGTTACTTCTAATCCACTTAACTGTTTTGCTGACGACTCTACTCTCAGCTTTTCATATTTGTCCGACGCCCTTTGCCTTTCATACATACAATCGCTACGGTACCGTTACCGTATGATAAGCTCTCTAAACTCGGATTTATACAGCATTGTCAAATGGGTAATAAAAATCGTGTAGAGTTTAATGTTTCGAAACCTCAATGTTGTCTCCTGTCGCCATTGTCCATGAATGGCACTTACATGGAAAAGCTTTCAGTACTCGGTATGTGTGTCAACAACGATTTCCGTTGGAATGACCCTATATTTGAGATCGCCAAAAATGCTGCTAAGTGCTTAAGTTTTCTGTATCAATGCAAAAAGGTTTTTTCCCCTTCTGATCTAGCTACAATTTTCAAAGCGGTTATACTCACACGTCTGGGCAGGTGCTTGCCAAACATCGCTACACCTGCTCGATAGAATACAAAAAAGTGCGTTTAAATTAATAGGATAAAGATATGTATCTAAAACAATTGCCCCTATCGATCAACAACGCAATGTTTCATGCCTTTCCTTATTGTATCTTTCTTTTATAAAAAAAGTAGCCACCTGCATTCCTCCAGGAATAGTTTACTTGGCGAGATTTTCCCTTGCCATTTGTTAATGTTAATCGACATCTCCTGAGAATTCCCTTTGTATTTTTATAATGCTTGGGCAGTGTGCGATAATTTAAAAAAAAATATGCATGTAGTTGGAATAAACACTATGTTACCCTTTCAAAAAGGTATAGGTAATAAACAACTGATTATTGAAAAGATCATTAAAATAATTAATTTAAATATATTTAAAAATTTAATTAAAAATTGCGTTGCAGAAAAAGATTTGCTAAGGGAATTTGATGGCTTAGAAAACTTAGCTTGCTACATTTGTCATCGTTTGAAGAAGACCGTTCCAAACTTGGATGAAGGCAGTCTTTCCAAGCTATCTGAGGTAATTATGAAACAAAAGCTATCTTTGGAATCAATCACAATCAATCACAATGCTATAAATGTGGAAGGCCACGGATTATACATATGTGCGGATTACATTTAGCATTTTATTAATGTATCCGAAAAGGCAAACATTGTTTGCGATGACCGAATTAATAAAACTTTTCTTTCGGTCAAGAATGTATGGATTGGAAAACTTAATCGAGGAATTGTAGAATACAATAACTCAAGGAAAAGAAAATACAAAAAAATTATAAACTAAAACAGATTGTTTTCATGGTTAAGTAGCAGACATTAATATAAAACACCAATATTACCAAGATGAAAAACACAACAATTGAATAATTCAACAAATTCTTTACTAAACCATTTTTTTGCACTAGGTATTTTAAACAAAAACATTTCCAAAGTAGGGACAGATATAATTTATTAATTTCCATTATTTTGTACAGAATTTCACATCACCACAAAACAATCACTTTCATCAGAATTTTATTCCATACACGGTAAGACGTTTAAAACAAAAAACTCTTTATTACTATTTAAATAACAATTGACTTCGAGCTTTTATTTATAAACATGTAAAATACACTCTAAACGAAAGAACAATGTTTTGTTTTCATTAATTTCAGATGCAACTGAATGTAAATGTCACACTCTCACACCATTTAGCCTCGGTGACGTAGATGCGAAGAACGAGACAAAAATAAACATTCGACTGCGCTATATGTTTTACTTGTATCATGATATTCAACGTCTTTTCTTCTCTTCACTGGCTGAACACAATGAAAAGCTGAAGCTGAAGTTTAAAATTTAGCTGAAGCGCAAGTTGAATTTGAGTGAACTTGCGCTTCTCTCTCTCCATTGAATTTGACTGAGCAAATTCCTTGATCACTCCGAAATCTCAAGAAACTTGATTTCGATAGCATTTAAGATATATATATATATATATATATATATGTTTTATATTATTGGCAGCAAAATTGACATTCCGTACTTCACCATTGTGTTCGAGGTAGCTTCATCACTTAGCTTCAATTTTGACGTGCTTCATTTTTGCGCTTCATACTTCAGCTTCACCATTGTGTTCAGCCAGTAACTCGTATCATTTCAAAATTTATCGACTACTTAATGAGTATGAAGAAAGTGTGTTAGAAAGTATATGGCATTTTTAGCAGGAAATACGGACATCACTTTAACAAAAAATATAAGAAAATAGCCACATATGTACTTGACGAATAATCTTTTAAAGGATACAATAGTTCCAGAGGGTTTTGATTTTATAATAGGGTCGGTCCAATGATGACATGACAGTCTATGTCAGCTATGTTTTTTCGGAGGCGGGCGGGGTTGTTGAAATCAACGACCCATAGAATTCGCATACAACTGACAGCTCTATTAAATACACGTGGTCTTATGTGAGGTGACCCGTAATCGCATGTGCCGGACGCACCACATTAAGTAGACCAACTTTTAACTTTCTCTCTCTCTCTCTCCGACAAATCCGATAACATTGAATGTCAAAAGCAATTTGAAGTTTCAATTGTTTTCTAGTCATCGGTTGTTATTAAGCGCAATTTTTGCTGCTACTTATTGTTATTTAAGTAGCAGCTAAAATTGCGCTTGTCGGTCCCTTTATTCAGTCTGAACATCAAGAGAACAACAGATTGCTTGCACCCCGCAACATACCAGCTGTCCGAGAACTTATAGTCTAAGAGGTGTTGAACGTTTTGAAACGTCATTAGTGGATGGAAAATAAAAAAAAAAGCTTGTTAAACTTGAGTTAAGACTTCAGAATCAATAAAATCAGCATTTGGCAGCTATCAGGTAGGGTTTTTGGGCGTGGCTAAGCCCTGAAGACGTCAAAAAATGAAGCAGTGACGTCATTAGTGCAAAGCTGAATTTTTGTGTATGAACAGTTGATGTTTATAGTATATTTAGTATTTATAGTATTTTTATTTCCAGACGTTTTGAGAGGGGCAAAAAGAGTTCCCTTAAAGGGTACGATACCTTTAGAGTCACAAAATAATTACGGGATCCTATAGAAAGACTAAATACAAGCATATTTTATGAAGGGAGGGGTGTCTATATCCTCCCGCTTAGGAGGGAGGGCAATTTTATAAAAAAAACACTGAACGAGGAAAAAAAATATTTAAAAATAACGGTTATATTATAACTAACTGATTGAACACAATGGTGAAGTTGAAGCTGAAGTATGAAGCCCAAAAATGAAGCACGTCAAAATTGAAGCTAAGTGATTAATTTGACTCTAGCACAATGGTGAAGTACGGAATGCCAATTTTTCTGCCAAGACTATAAAACATATATATATATATCTTAAATACAATCGAAATGTTACTCCACACTTGCGCCTTCTTTTCAACATTTATATAGTTTAGGGTTGGGGTTGGTTCAATTCCATAAATATCTCTTTTTTAACCAGTTCTTTAAATAATTCCACGTTTCCCTCACACATTTTGTTTACGTTTGATTAAGCCAGTTCAAGTTTTTTGAGATTTCGGAGTAATCAAAGAATTTTCTCTATCATACTCAATGGATCTGAGAAAAAAGAGATCTCGGATAGTTCAGAAACATTGAACTAGCCTATTTTGTTCCTGTGAATTGTCAAAGATGAAGCTGAAGCGTAAAGCGCAAGTTGAAATTGAGTCAACATGCGCTTCAGCAAAATTTCAAAATTAAGCTTCAACTCATTGTGTTCGCTTTACAGAGTTCGCGTATATTTAACTTTGACAGCGCTTCATACTTCAGCTTTAGCTTCACCATTGTGTTCAGCCAGTAAGTTTTGCACATATTTTGAAAGTTAGAAGTCTCTTCTATCATCTTATTTTAAAATAAAGTATAATGTGTATTAACAGCTTTTGAAAAACCGATCTCAAACTTGAGATTTTGGGGAAAAAAATGAAAAACATATATGAGATTGATGTTTTTCAAAGTTTAAAATATATAATAATGGGAAAAGAACAGCTTAGTCTAACTGTAAGCACGTTGAGATTTAAGTCGATTGACCAAACTGATTTATTGAACTTACATCAAAATATAAGCGGATTTGGCTTCAGTGATATATATAAAGCAGAGGATATTGACTTGAAAGTTTCCCTTTTAACATCTATAACTACTGAACTCTATAGCACATATGTCCCTATGGTAACAAAAGTTTTAAGACCTCAAAGTTGCCCTTGGTTTACTCGTGAAATGAAAAAAAAACTTATTCAGGAGAGAGAGAGAGCGATTTTTAGGAGTATACAAACGTAATCGGACAGAGTATAATCGATGTCAATATATTTTTGCTCGAAACAGTGTAACCTCATTGCTACGTAATGCCAAACGCTCTTATTTTATGAAACGTCTTGACCCAAAGTTAAACTCAAACTACCCTTGAAAATAATTGAAAAACGCGGGTGTCATTGATAATGAAAAGCCCAAATGCTCATACATTCCACCTTGAATGGGTTCGGTTTTTGTACCGAACTCTTCTCAGGTAGTACCGTTTGATTTTGGCGAATTTTCCTCTAATGGCTTCTTTGAATTTACGTGGTGTCTTAACGGTATGGATTTTGAAATTGCAGTTAACTTGGTCAAGTCTAATGCAATCGGACTTGATAAAATGTCACCGAAATTTGTAAAACTTCCGGCTCTTCTTTTTTACCTGGCACATATTTCAATTACTGTATATACAGCTATCAATTCCCTGAAAAATTGAAATACATATACCATTTGTACCAATCCCAAAGTAATCAAATCAAATAAGTCTTTCGGAATTTAGGTCCATCAGTCTCTCATCATTTCTGTCGAAAACATTTGAAAAAATATTGGCTCAGCAGGTGCAAGAAGGCTTAGAAAGGTTCAAATAATTATCTAAATGACAATCATATCTGTGAATCAGCAGTTGTAAAAGTAACTTCTGTCCTAAAGAGCGCAATGGATTGTGATGATATAAACGTTCATGTGATGCTTGATTTTTCCAAAGACTTTGATTGTATTTATCACCCCATACACTTCTGTAAACTCAAAAACAATTTCGGATTTTCTCGCTCTGCCCTTGAAATAATGTTCAATTATTTGAAAAACTGTTTAGTGTGTGTCTAAACTGAACTTGGAACCTCTAACTTGAGTCTAGCTCATACCTTCATAAAACAGGTGTACCACAAGGATCAGGGTTGGGACCTCTTCTTTTCTCCATTTTTATCAATGATCTTCCTGAATTCATTGTTAATTGTATTGTACATGCTTACGCAGTTGATGTAACTATTTATCTGTCTAGGAAGCCTGGATTATTAGAAGATTGTTTGGCCCGAGTAAATAAGGATCTGTTGCATATTCTTGGGTGGGCTGAATAAAATAAAATAACACTAAATCCTCTCTTATCGTTCGTTATGGTTTGCTCAAGAAGCGAAATAAATTGGGATGATCCCCCGTTCCTTATTTTAAACGGCTTTATGTTACCTTATGTCGATTGAATAAAATATCTTGATTATATTATAAATCGTAAAACGAGTTGTTGTGATACTACATCAGATAGAAAGTTAAGCATTTATGTACATTGTTATCTTAGCTAATAAGTATATACATATATATATCTACATCATTTATTCGTGCACTGAGGTATATGGTATTTAAATGTTGATACTTATAATGGGACTCATCTCAAAGTACTATGTAATATAGTGTTTTATATGAAATAAATGAAAAAATAAGTGTTTTTTATTGAACAAAATGACTGTTCCCATAAAACTTAAAGCTAGACCAGTACGTTTTACAAAATATACTAGAAATATACTGAACAAAATCGAGAAATATTTATTTAAAACATTCTATAAACGTCAAAACAAATTTTACAAAAGGCAAAAATACATATTTATACACAAATTCCATTTGTGTAGAAATACACAAATTCCATTTGTGTAGAAATACACAAATTGTCTGAATCACAAGTCTGTACACTATTTGTGTATGACACATTTGTGTATGCCGATACACAAACAAAATTTGTGTTAATCTGTCAAAATACATAAATCGTCTGAGCCACACATATTAAAAGCTTACACAAATAGCATTTGTGTATGGATTCGTGTGGAATTTGTGTATGCTATTAACAAGCGAAATTAGTTTATTAACATCGTCTGATCTAAGTTTCACTATAATTACTTATCGAAAGATAACAGAACTAATATTTTTGGTTTCTCTTTTCTTCTTTATAATAGGGAATACACATTTGTATACTTACATACTTAAATAAGTTGCAAATCAAATGTTGCTCCAAAACTTGCCCTTATTGCACAACTTTTTCAGATTAAAACTTCTACCTACCCACACTCAAATATTGTAGGCAATTTTATATGGCTAAAGCGTTCACCCCCTCAATGTTAAGCTAATCCCATGAGTAACATAGAAAGCTTTAATGTAAAATCCTTGTATCCCCGTCGGCCTTAAATAGTTAAATTTCATTTTTAATGTTTCTTTTTTTCTGTTTGAAGCAGGACTTTTATTTGTTTTTAGCACTTTGTGTGGTGAAATAACAAAAGAAAAAAATTGTTCGGCTTGTCGTTGTTAATATTTTAATCTAGGATTAGATATACAGGAGAGAGTAAATTTTCTTTTGAGAATAAAATGAAAAAGATGTTTGCTTTTAACTTGAGAGGAGGCGAGTATTAATTGAATTTATCTCAGCACCTAAAAGTGCTGACCACAATTTATTGTGCCAATGTCTTAACATACCGCTTGTTTGTTTCTGGAAGAGATACAACAGGAACCGCTCTTTGTACTTACAATTAATTTTAAATACTAATATCTGCCATCTTTGGCATTTTTCCCATGAATACAGAAAATTTTATTAATTAGTAATACACAAATATTCTAATTGCGTTCTTCGGAAAGAATTATATTTCTTTACTTGCAAACTTTTTAGTGTGCAAATATCAAATTTCTTTTTAATTATTTTTAATTTCACATTAAATTTTTTTAGATTAAAATCCAGCTGACCCGACAGACGCTGCCCTGTCTTAACTATGAATAATGAATTTAAATTAATATTATTAATAAAAAAAAATATTCAAGAAACATATTGTTTATTGCTCTAATGCTTTATATATTAGCTTTATTTTCTGGTGCATCAAGCATATATCTTCAATTAAAATTAATGTTTCATTTTGAATTTCTTCGTTAATTTGCAATTTGATGTTCAAAGCCGCTTCTGATGTAATATTAAAGATCATATGGCCGACAATATTATGCAAGACAATTTTATTATTTGCTTAGCATTTGGCGAAATCATAGCATTTTCGAGAGGTGGTGCCAATGAGAGTGTCATTCTCTAGCAATCCCAAACGTTGACTGGTTTCTGTATATGTGCCGCACAATATAAGATGTTGGAATGAAATCGGGCCACGAACATTTTCTTTGACTTTTCAACACTGAATGAACGCTTTGTATATTATAAAAAAAACTGAGAGATATATTTTTGTTGAAAAAAATGTTCACTATGGCGTATACTTTTTTTTTACTTGCGATTATAGGTACTATAATGCAAGTTATGCATTCGTGCAAAAAAAAATTTGAGATAACTGTTATTAATTCAGTCTAAATTCGTACTGTTCCATTCTGTTTCATAAACATTACATGTAAATAGTAGAAATACTTCTTATGTCATTTACTAGAAATCTGTAAAGCTTATTTATTCGTAGTGGTAACACGTACACTTGAATTGTTTTAATCAAGACAAATATATTGTTGAATAATTAAAGGTGTTTCTTTTTGTATATTTAGCCGGACCTTTCTTTAGCAGATTTTTCAACATTTAGTGCCAAAACCCGGGAATAATCGCTTTAACAATGTATTTAAAGAAACTTTACTCGCTTTTGTTTTCTCCTTCTTTCCAATTAATTAACAAAGATCATAAAGGCGGTGTCCGATTATCTAAATTCAACCGAATCGCAGTTAGTACGACACTAATGAAGAAGAATTAAACACATTTTTACAGAGGTTACGCGCAGTGAATGACAATTTAAACACCGTCAATCAAAAAAATTTGATAGAGATCTTATCAAGCAAGATTTTGAACAAGAGATGACAAAAATTGCGGAATATGAGGACTCTGCATAATAACAGTTATAACACGGTTGAAGAGCAGTTTTAAACGACTATTATTCAAATCTAATTCAGCCCCTGTTATTGGAAATGAAAATCTGTTTTCACATCAACAACCCCGTCGAAGTTACATCAAACTTCCAAAGCTTAACCTTAAAAGATTTGATGGCAATTTAAAGGATTGGATACCTTTCTGGGAACAGTTTCGATCATCTGTTCATGAAAATACTCATCTTTCTTGTACCGATAAATTTAACTATTTAAACTCATGTCTATTTGGCGCTGCGAAGAAAGTGGTGGCAGGATTTTCCGCTTCTGAAACTTTCTATGATGCCGCTATCTCATTGCTTCAAAAGCAGTTTGGTGATGTCGAACGG
This sequence comes from Platycheirus rosarum, assembly GCA_963971375.1. NCBI lineage: Eukaryota > Metazoa > Arthropoda > Insecta > Diptera > Syrphidae > Platycheirus > Platycheirus rosarum. The sequence goes on from OZ020508.1 coordinate 105,632,987, forward strand.
TTAATTGACAACCACATTCAACAACTCGTCTCGCTTCGACCAGTGCACTCAAGTTCTGATGTTCATAGTTTTCGAAACCTATATAACTCCATAACAACTTGCAGGCAATCGCTAACGGCTCTTAATGTTCCATCTCACCATCATGACGTCATGCTTAAGTTAATTTTGTTGCGCTGCTTACCAGAAGAACTTAGAGTGAGTTATCATCGCATAAAAGAGCAAGATAATGATTGTCGAATGATGACTGAAAAGGACGAACATGCATCTGTTAAGGAATCTTCTTTGTATGACATCTGCGAAGCGGCAAGTTCATATAAGCTAATAGAATTCCTTAAAACTGAAATTGAAGCAATGGAAAGAAGTAGGATAGCTAGCACTATCAACAAGAATAATCGATTATCTGAAAATCAAACAGCAGCAAGTCTAGTAGCACTGAAAGAGAACGAAGAATGCTTATTTTATAAATCTTCTTCACATAGCACTAAAGACTATGATTAAAGGTTGGCAATCGCACAAAAAAAAGACATCTTAGCTAAAAATGGCCATTGTGTCAGATGTGCCAAAAGGGGACACTCTTCTAAAAATGCAGAAGTGATCGATATATAAAATGCAACAAGTGTAAAGGGAGCCAAATTATTGCGATGTGTGATCCAAAATTTCAGAAAAGCTCTTCTCTTGCTGTCATTCAAGATGAAGGGAACAATAATAGAGGCAGAGACGAAAACTTGCCATCAAGTTTAATGTGCAACTCCATTGGTGCTTACAAAAATGTTTTTTTAAAGTCAGTCCGGTGTATCGCGGAGGGCGAGAAACAAATGGATAACCTGTTGCTACGCATCTTCATAGACCAAGGTAGCCAAATTACGTACATTTGTGAAAATGTCGTCAAGAAACTAGGGCTAATTGAGATAAGAAAAATATGAATGGCTGTTCTTCCCTTTGGTTCTACTTCGAATTCTCCACATAGACGTTTTCAAAGGTTTTGATACAATTACAAAGCCAGTATGACAATCGAACTGCTTTAATTGAAGCTCCACACAACTATGTGTGGATCTTCTTGATGCTCCAAACGCAAAATGTAAGTCTTTTGCCAATTTCAGACTAGCGGACAGGATGTTGGCTTCAGATATATCAGAGGAGCCCGGGTTGAGTATTCTTATTAGCGCAGACCAGTATTGGGATATTGTCACTGGAAGGCAAAGAAAAATATCTAATCAATTTAGGGCTATCGAGACTCTCTTTGGATGGACAATGCAGGGCGTCATGAGCATGCCGGTACGAAAGTTCCTGATGTTGGGTCAACTTTGTTTCTTTCAAGATTCCATGGAGGAGCAACAGTGTATGCAAGATTTATCGGCAATGTGGGCACTTGAAGCAATTGGTATACATTGCGACGAGATTGAGAAGGTATCACTGACAGACAAATTAACCAAACAATGTATCAGCCGCATAGGAAATCGTTATCAGGCATCTCTGCTTTAGAAAAGTACTAACTCTGTTTTCAGGGGCGATAGAAATCAAGATAAGACGTCTTTCCAGAGATCTTTAGAATCTAAAGGATGCAGCTATCCAAAAGTTAGTTGAGGAGTACGAGTCGTGTTTGACGCATCTTTTCAAAAGGAAAGGTTACCGTCCCTTTACAGTTTTCTAATGACGGGGACTAACTTGTTGTTTGATGTCCACGCAATACTTTTAAATTTTAGGACAGGTCCGTTTGCCTTCGTGGCGGACATCTTGATTCTTGATTTTGTTGGACAAAGAGGATCGTGATTCACATCGTTTCGCTTGGAAACTTTAAGCCCAAAACGGATTCTACGAAGATTTAAGAATGATCCGAGTGACTTTTGGGGTTAATTGTAGTAATTCGTATTTCGCCGAGTGGAGTAGCTAAATATGTCTCAACAGTGCGCGAGTTTTAATTGTGCGGATTATGCGGAAAATACTTCCAATCTACATGTGTCGGATTGAATAAAAGGTCTGTTCTTTACTTTAAAGAATTTTCCCGCAATTTTGTATTTTATTGCGATGAGTGCAAAAATATATCGCACATAATGCTCATGATTAAATGCTTAAGCGACTCGTTCGCAAGCTCTGCGGAAAAAAATAAACTTTACCACAAACAATGCCTGGCCCAATTTGATAAATTTGATGAGTTCATCAAATCGTTTGATGAATTAAACCAAATCAATGCACAATCCGCGACCTACCTTAAAAGTGATATAAAAAAATGAATGAACAATTATCTGCCCTCCAACTTCCCATTACAAACAACATTTACATAACATTGAAATGTTAAAACCAAATCAATGCACAATCCGCGACCTACCTTAAAAGTGTTATAAAAAAATGAATGAACAATTATCTGCCCTCCAACTTCCCATTACAAACAACATTAACATAACATTGAAATGGTAAATGGTATAAAAAATCAACTAGATTAGATTAGATTAGATTTATTCATTATATATACATTTTCTTATTTTACCATTTAAATTCATGAATAGGTTAGGACATGACAAAATTATGTCGTCTGCCCGAATGGCTTTAAATTCTATAATTCTATATATTAGTTTTTTTTTTTTTTAATCATAAGAGAAAAGATTTTGTTATAAAAAAATAAAAACACCAGAAACAAATTTACAATATTAAAAAAAGCGAAGTAAACTTTTATTTTAGTTAAAACAAATGTGTGAAACGTTTAATTAACTTTTTGATTTTTTAACTTTTAAGTTTAGTAAAAAACAAACACAATATTCATTCTCATCAGTTAGTTTTATAACTTCGTTAAGCAAATTCTTCAATCCTGATTGACTTATTCCAATGTTGCTGAGGGGGATACCACAGTCCGCAGCCAGTTTTGTCCAATCTTCATACCAGCTTTTCTGAAACTGAACAGCATAGTTCCAAACTCTCTTTGGAAGCCTTGTGTCTTTCATATTAGTTACCTTATCCAGGTAGTCCGCATTCAGCTTAAGTGTTGAGATGAAAAGAGTTGCCAGACTACTTTCTAGGTAGTACATGTACTTTGGTGGACTTACTGGAAGCGAGAAGATTTTTCTAAGAAAAAAACGGAGTATGTTTTCCACAGCATCGAATTTGTAAGTCCCCCAAACTTGTGCTCCATAAAACAAGAAAGATTGCGCTGTTGCATTGAAAACCATGTATTTTGAGCTTAGAGCGATATTTTTACTATAAAAAATCCTTTGTGAATTTGCACAAATAGCTGTTTTAGCTTTTTCCTCCTTCAATCTGAGGTGCTTTTCCATATTCAAACTATACGTTAGCTCCATGCCTAAATAGGTATATTGTTTTACTACTTCCAAGTTCCTTCCAACAAATTTCCACTGCTCTTCTCTCGACACTCTTCCGCTTTCGTTCTGAAAAATCATAACTTTCGACTTGTCTATGTTTACTTCCAAGCTCCATGCTTTACAATATTCTGCAAGCCTATTAGTCATCAGTTGAAGTGAAGTTGCAGACTCAGCTAAAATGACAATATCATCCGCGTACATAATAACTTTAATTGTATGGCCTCCAATCCTGACTCCACAAGGTAAGCAATGTACCAAGTCATCAATGTACATTGCAAATAGTAGTAGGCTAAGATTACATCCTTGTTTATGGCCATGGGTCATTTCCAGTTTTTTAGATTTATCCTTTCCATCAAACACTTGCGCAAAAGATTGTTGATAAAGCTTTTGCAATGCATTTATAAATTTACTTGAGACACCTAAATTAAACAGTTTGAAGAACAAAGCTTTCCTGTCAATTGTGTCAAAGGAAGACCGAAAATCAACGAAAAGTGCATACAGCTTTTTATTGGTGCTGACTTTCATTCTTACCAGCCCAGTCAGAACGAAAATATTGTCTACAATGTATAACCTCGACGAAACCCTGCTTGATACTCACTTAACACTTGGTTACTTTTTACCCATTTGGTGAGCTTTTCGCACAAGAGGGAGGTATATATTTTCAGCGAAGAATTTAGGAATGATATGCCCCTGTAGTTTCTGGGGTCGGTGGGGTCGCCCTATTTTAATATGGGCCAAATTAGAGCTTCATAAAAGTGATCTGGGGGAATGCTGAAGTTTAATATTATATTTAAAGCCTCTGCTAATTTTTCCTTAAAACCCCTCCAATAGCGTCATTTGACTCGCTAAGGACTGTGATTGATATTAAATCACAAGCTCCAGCCCCAAAGACTGTGTCTCCTCCGGTTAATTATGAACGCATTCTTTTTAATCTAATGTGTCAGATTAAAGAACTTAAAGAGAACATCAAAGATACTCGTTATGTAGTGAATGGTTTCGCCGAGGAATTAAAACTAGCAACAAGGAATGTCCTCGAAGCCCCCTTTAATCCCCAATATAATACATCAATATTGGAGGAAATATTGGACACTATTGAGGTATCTCCAAATCTACCCATCTCCATACCTCTACACTCCCAACCAAATAACAAGACTGGCTCGCCAACTCAGGAACCTACCCTTAAACGTTTCGGTACTTTGTGGAAACTCTCAGAATGGAACAACAGACTGAAAAAACTCGATGTGGCTCCACTTTTCAATCCAGCAGTTTCACTCTTGAAAGAGTTCCTTCCCATGCGGACTCAAAGTGGATCCACGACTTTTTTAGAAATAACTTTTATATAAACGTAACTAAAATTGAAAAAAATAAACCTAACACTTTCTTAATATCTTTCCCTTCCAAATATGAATGGCTGTTCATCAACCTATCAGGTGGTGTTGATGTTGATTTCAGATCTTACACCTCCATTTATAATTCCAAACCAACCCCGTCATTATTCACAAACCGTTTCCGATTCAAACCCCAACCTAAGACTCAACATAAACCCCAACCAAATCACCAACCTATATCCCAAACTAAGCCCCAACTTAAGCCTCAACCTAAGCCCCAAAATATACCGCAACGTAGGCCAAGACTGTCTTTACTCAAATACATATCCTAAAAACGAATCTCCAAAGATCTCTCCGCCTTTTTTCGTTTCTTCATTCTAAAAGAATTTCCTACCTTCAAAGAGTACGATCCGACTCTGATAAATTTTATCGCTCCTAACACTATCTCTCCCCAACCACTCTACAATTACCACCCTCTTTCCCTTTATTACCAAAATGTAAGAGGTCTTCGCTCTAAAACACACTCTGTGTATTCACAGTCACAAGCCTTACCCTATGACGTTTTTGCGCTTACTGAAACAAATCTTTCTAAAGATATTAAAAGTCAAGAGCTGTTTCCTTCGTTTTTTAATATTTTTCGCGACGACGAAGAGTCTCTTCTTAAATCTCCGTGCAGAGGAGTCCTTATTGCTGTCCATAACAAGTTCGATTCGACCCTGGTTTCTTCTTCCTCCTCAAACATGCTCGACTACATATCCATTAAACTATCACTCCCAAATCAGTCCCTACACCTTGTGTGTTCCTACATTCTTCCTGGCCAACCCGTTCAACCTTATAAGCTTGCTGTTGATGCCCTTGATGAAGTGCTAGCTATTTCTGAAGCACAAGACGAAGTTCTAATATTTTGAGACTTCAATCTTCCCCAACTTCAGTGGAACATTTCTTATGATGTTCCATCCTTCGCTACCAATCCCGTTTCATCCAAGGAATCTGTTTTTGTTAAAGGTCTTTCTGATTCCGCCCTTTACCAAGTGAGTGGAATTCAGAATTACACGGGCCGGCAACTCGATCTTATCTTCACCTCTGATCCGATTAACTCATCTGTTTCAGAAAGCACCATCCCATTATCTGTAAATGATCAATTTCCCCCCCCCCCCCCTCATTTTCTCTTATTTCATTTCCTCTCTACCTGCTCCTCCTAATATTTCTAACTATTCATTCAACTATCATAAGGCTAATTTAAAAAAAAATAAATGACTACCTCATCCATACCTCATTCGATTTTACAAATCTGTCACTTAATGAAGCAACTAATCTTTTTTATGAAAAAGTGCAGTTTTGCATAAATCTTTATGTTCCCCTTTCGCGTAACAGGTCTTTTTCAACTTCTCCCCCGTGGTACAGTCATAAAATACGCGAGCTGCGAAACAGGAGAAATAAGCTTTGTGTTAAATATCTTCGCTCTCGTTCAATTCTCGATTACTCCGACTACTTGGGAATATTTTATAAATTTTGAAATCTGTATGAAACGCTCTACAATGACTTTGCTTCCAACACCCAAGCAAATTTAATAACGGATCCTAAATCGTTTTATAAGTTTATTAACTTTAAAAAGAAAAATTATGGTTTCCCTCCCTCTCCTCTCTACAACAACCAATCATCCATTGATCCATCTACCATCGCCAATTTTTTCGCCAGTTACTTCAAACAGTCATTTGCACGAAAAACCTTAGATCCTGACAAATCTTATTTTTCCTACCCTCCTCATTTTAATACTGGCCCCTTAAATACGAATTATATGGATACTTCATTAGTCCTTAATGGCATCCTTGAACTTAAAGACGAGTATACTCCTGGTCCCGATGGTATACCTGCAATTTTACTTAAACAATGTTGCTCGAGTTTGGTCTTTGCTATTACTAACTTGTTCCACATGTCCCTTTCCACCGGATCTTTCTCCGTTTTATGGAAAATATCCACTATCACACCAATTCATAAAAAAGTTCCCAAAAACGAAGTTTGTAATTATCGGCCCATCGCCAAACTTTCTCATATCCCCAAACTCTTCGAAAGCATTCTCTTTTTCCAATGCAAATCTCTAATATCCTCAACTCAACACGGTCAGAAGATCTACCACAACAATCTTGTTGAGGTCGTTACATTTTCACTCTCTGCCATAGAAAAGGGTTACGAAGTAGACGTCATTACTACAGATTTCAGCAAGGCTTTCGACAAAATCTCTCACAGTTTAATTCTTTTTAAGCTTTCCTTTCTTGGATTCAGTCCTAACCTTCCTCGTATCTTGACAACCGCCAATACAGAGTCCGTTTTCGTTCTGCTCTTTCATTTCCTTTTTTGACCTGGGGTACCCAAGGTAGCCATCTTCGACCTCTCTTGTTTATCATTGCCATTAATGATGTTGAAAAGATAATCCAATCATCTTCTATCTCCCTTTATGCTGATGATGCATAAATGGTGGTACAAAGAGTTTCGGAACCCATTTGAAACCAAATCCCTCTATATTTCTTATGTTCGTCCTCTCCTTGAGTATGCATCGCAATTATGGGCTCCCTTTCACGCGGTTCATATCTCTAGAATTCAGAGCGTTCAACATCGTTTTCTGCTCTTTGCTCTCCGAAGTCTTTATGACCCTAATAACTTCTCATCTCTGCCACCCTACCTTGGCCGACTAAAAATTATAAATCTACACCCCCTTGAAGACCGTAGGAATATGTTTGACAGCTAGTAGCCAAATAAGGTGCTGCTCTTCTTCCGTAGGTCACTGTCTTGAGTTGATAGTAATTTAGAGGTCCTTTCTCGTCAGTTCTCAACACAATGGTTTGATATTTTCTATCTTCTGGATACATGGTTATTTGGCGATACATTTTTTTAATTATAAGTACAAAAAACACATCTTGGTAATCGAAAACGAAGTAATAGTGAAAATAGTTCACCTTGTACTGTTGGTTCTGTGTACATTGATGGGGTATGAAGTAGTTAGGCGCTTGTATGTTGTTAATGTCAATTTTGGTCATGTGGCCTAGATCTTTGTATTCTTCCATGAATTGAATGTATTTGTTTTTCACTTCTTTGTTCTTGGCTAATCTTCGTTCCAGTTCTAGAAACCTGTTGACTGCTATGACCTTGGATTTTTCTAAAGCTGCTGTATCTCCATGAAATGGTAGCTTCACAATGAACCGTCCTTCACTGCTTATTTGTGTGTTTTGTGCGAAATGGGCTTCGCACATCTTTTCGTCTTTTGATAAGTTGCAACTTTGTGTTTCTACTTCTTCGAGGCTCCATAATCGTTCAATTATTTGATGAAGATCGTTGTCATCATAAGTAGATATCGCACATGTTGCTGTATTGGCCTTTGCTTCCGCTAACTTTCCCGCTATCACCCATCCAAGAAATATGTTTTATAGTGTAGGTAGATCATCTGCTAAACGTATCTCTCCAATGGAAAGTAATTGATGATGAAACCCTGCACCAAGAAGAATATCAACCTTGTCTGTTCGATTGAAAAATGGATCCGCTAATGGCACAATCTTTGGGATTGCCCATGTCGAAATTTTGAAGTGTTGAGATGGTTGTGAAGATATGATGTCTGATAAAACAAAGACCTCTAATTGAGTATTAAAGCCACTTGTTCTCGATTGGAATTTAACGTTTATACGTTGATGGGATTCTCTCTTTTCGTTGCCAATGCCTTGAATGCTCATTGATGTATGAATGCAGACTTAGCTTCTTCATGAGGCATTCTGTTATTAGATTCACTTGTGAACTGGAATCCAATACGGCTCTGCATACCAACTTTTGTCCATTGTTTGTAACAGCTCCACGACAGCTGTGCTGAGGAATATATATTGGTGTTTTTCTGGATATTTTTCGATGCTGATAATGTCACTGACGAAGTTGCATTTGTTTTAGACTTTCAATTGCTGTCCCCATCTATGTTAGTTGCATGTTTTTTGATGGACGATCCCTTGTTTTGGCTTTCAAGATGTAAGAGCGTGTTGTGTTTATGGTAACGTCCTCTTGAAATGCATTTTTTCCCCATGGCCAATCTTTAGGGAATTTAAGCACATTTTTAGTTTTTGAACTATTTGAACGCGTTCTGTAGTCTGTAATTGCAACAATTGCTTGCATGCAAATATTGGATGTATTTCAGTTTGACACACTTTGCACGTTTCTTTACGGTTTGATATTACAGATGAACAAGCTCGAGGAGTTGAATCCTTCCTTTTCTGTCCAACTGATTCTTGTGCCTTGATCTAGATCTAGTGTAATAAAATGGGGTCCCAAGATGCCGTATCCACACCAATGTTGCATAGAGCCATTAAACATTCTTGCGTGGTGTAGTGTAGGTTTTTGGTAGCCGCTGCTGATGGTTGTGGTTGTGTGTGGTTAGGTTGCCCAATTATCTTTTGTAAAAGGGTTGAAGTGAGAACCCTGATGTGGTTGTATCCATCTTGGAGACTGGTCCATGCTGTTTTGTAATTATCTTCGGTCAAATATAGATGATGAATCAAATTATCAGCATTTTCTGGATGTTGAGAATTGATTGTTTGTCAATATTTTACAAAAATAGATCGAAAAATTGTCGCCAATTCATATAATCTCCATAGAATTTAGGAATGGTCACCTTCGGTACATTAATGGATTCTGCTTGCGTTGGACATTTGGACTTCGACGTTGACTTCGACGTTTCCACTGTTTTGTGGTTGAATCTTGATTGATAGAGTAGTCAGACATTCCTGCTCTCTTTGTTCCATGTTGATGTTTTCCTCTTGATTGTAACCATTTGTTATTGGGTCACCACATAACTCCCATATCATGTAGTTGAGCGATTCAGCAGATTGCCATAACTGGTCTACCGTTTTAAATTTTAATTTATAATACTGCACTGGCTCATCATTGCTTAGCGATAGTTGTTAGAGCATCCCAATGAGTCCATGACTGCTTTCTGTCTTCGAATAGCCGCAATGATTTTTGGTGAGTTTTCTTCTGCTGCTTCACTTGATGCTATATTTGTCTGCAATGTAGTGTACTGTTGGCCTAGGTCCACATTCATCTTCAAGAGAAGATATTCTCTCTTCAAAACACTTTTTATATAGATGAACTAATGCTGTTTTTGTCTTCTTACGATCTATAGAGTCCTTTTATAAAGTTTGATATAAACCTTTGAATATCTTGGCCAGTTACTAATTGGGTAACCATAAGTTCTTCGAATGATGCCATGTTTGTTCCACGATTGTTGCAATCCGTTGAAAGAGACAGAAAAGTAATCTATTGTAGTTCAGATAATCAGTTTGTATCACGTCGGGGTCACCAAAATGTTTAGACTCGTTCGTCTAAAGGAATTCTATCAAGCACATTAACTTGATATTCAATAATAATTCATGAATCAAGCACTTAAACTTGTTCACGTATGGAGGTATGTGATTTACAAACTGATTAAATGAATCAACACAATTAATATCTGCTTGAATACTTAAAATTTATTTACTATAAACATTACTTAAATCTAACTTATGCTACGAATATGACATTAAAGGAAAGTACATAAATAATGACAGAATAATATTACAAATCTTTAATATAATAAAGGCAGCAAGCCAGTTCGATTAAGTGTTGATGCACAGTCAGCACTTGGGCTTATTATTGGTTGACCGAGTGGAGTTATTGTGACATGATATGCCCATTTGTTGTCTTTTTGTCAAAACTTATTTGTATGGTTTTGTCATCACTTGTCCTCTAAAAACCCCGTACCTGCGTTTCTAAAATTTCTACCTCACTATCTGATACCCAGAATTCTTCAGCATGCATGAGCTTGTATTTATTTTTAACATAATTCATATGGGCTTCTTTTTCTTCTTGCAAACGCACAAGAAGCACTGTCTTTATTAATCATTGAATTGAAAGGAAAAGTTGTTCGTAGCTTGTTGCCACCATTATTATTAGTTTCTGTGCCGTTTTTACAATTGGCTTATATGCCGCTCTTCTTGCTGACTGCTGCGACGTTATTCTGCTGACTTCGTTGGTGTTGTTGTTGCTGACTTCGTTACCGTTCTTACTGACTGCTGCACCGTTATTCTTGCTGGCTTCATTGGTGTTGTTGTTGCTGACTTCGTTGCCGTTGTTCTCAGTTTTTTTCCTTGCCTGCTTCACCGTCGGTCGTCTGCAACCAATTCCTCTGTTGAATCATGATGTCGCCACAGCTCCTACACACCCAATCCTCCTTACTAATTTCGTTCGTGAAATTGACTCACACAAAATGGAACCACCTATCGCACGAGTCGCATTGAACCATGCTCTTGCTGACCTTTTCAGTGCACAAGAGGCAGCTTCCATGACTTGGCTCCTTCTGGTCGGTGTTCGGTTTTGGGGGGGCCATTGCCAATCAGCACTTTTCTCGTTCTTGAATTAAAAAAAAAAGTTCCACTAAGTTCTTTTAAGAATATTGATCAGATCACTTATTGTTATTGCGTCAACCACTCTTGATAGCACCCTCTTAATACAAATGAAAACTCTCGATTTGTGTAGCAGTAAGTGCTTAAAAGAACTAAATTTTTGGATTTCATTATAACAAAGTTAATTCATAGATATTAGGAAATGTATTAAATTTACTTTTAATAAAGAAATAGGAAATTGTGCTTACTTTTGGTCTCCGCTGCGGCTGCTTGTTCAAATCAAAATGGTTTCCCAATAATTTTGAAAGAAGGCAAATAAAACAGAGCCTGATTTAAAAAAAAGAATGACAGGTGACAAAATGAGATCGGTCAGCGAGCGAAGGGTGAGACCAAAGGTTGGATCATAATGGTAGTAGTAGTAGTAGTAGTAGTAGTAGTAGTAGTAGTAGAATGTGATTTTATTTGATAATTTACAAAAGCTTACATATATTTACAAATTCACAAGTATAGCATTGGCTTTTGCCGTCAGCCAGAAAAAAAGAGTATTATTCAAACATTATGTATAATATAAATCAAATTAAAATTGAAATTGAAAAGATTAGACTCCTTTAAGATGATCACAACAAAAAATAAAAATACTTATTTTGTTTTTCTTATTAAAAAGCTTCATTTAAAATTTGATTTCTGTAGTTAAGGGCTGTTTTAACGTAGCTTGATAACATTTTCCAATCTTGACCATTCAAGACATTTGCAGCTTCATCAACAGTTAAATAGTTTTTCCCCAAGTGCTGTCTCCGTATTGCCTGCAGGATCGGACATGTTCCTATAAAATGGAGAACATTTTCTGTCGCACGAAGATTGCATAAACTGCATTCCGTACTTCCATCAGGTCCGTATGGTATGTAGTTCAGTCGTAGTAATTCTCCTTTGGTTTTGAAAATTAAAGAAATTGTTTCTATTGCGTATCGGTCGTTGAAGTAATTGTTAGGTCCAAGGTCGTATCTCAGGAGCTTATAAATGTTTCGGGTACAACTCCGTTGGACTGACTCCTTAAATTTAACAAAGAAAGAATCTTCAATCCTTCCCAACAATTCTGGAAAGATGTCTTTCCAATCACCAGTATTTCTTTCTTCCAACTGGATGTCATGCTGAACTCCAAGCCGTAACCATTCTTCGAAGAACTGTGATTTTCGTGATAGCAGATATTTTGCGATTATATTTGGCAGACGGTGATTTGGAAGAGCCATAACCTTTGCAATGTAGAACACATGCAACTTGAGCGAAAAGACGTAGAGCGGAGACACCCCGGTCTCCTAATGTAGCATATATGTAGGTGTGTTTTCGGGGAGCCAAAAGATCTTTTTGAAAAAATACCTCAGTAATTTTTCTATTTCCTCATATTGAAGTAACCCCCATACTTGACCAGCATAGCACATCACTGACGTCATAACTGCTTCGAAAAGTTTATATTTAGCACTCGGGGTTTTTTTCCCAAGTACCCCCCTACAGTTGCAGTTGATGGCTTTTTTTGCTTCTATAAGATTTTCGTGCAGAAGCTTTTTTAACGACATCTGAGGCGTAATGATGACTCCAAGATTTTTATATTCCCTCACCAACTCAAGCTCCACATTTTCCCACATCCATTTCTCCTCCCTTGCATATCGCCCTGTGCCATTTCGAAATATCATTACTTTGGATTTGTTAGTGTTAACTGTAAGACCCCAATTACGGCAGTACAATTGCAATGTATTAATCACTATTTGCATCATATTTGGAGTCTCCGCAAAAATAACAATGTCGTCCGCATACATCAAAGTTTTTTATTACTGTACCAGCAAAACTAATAACTCCAGGCAAAAACGATGTAAGGTCCTCCAAGAAAAGCGAAAACAGAAGTGAACTCAAAAGACAGCCCTGTTTGACCCCGGAAGAAGTATGAAACCAAGAAGATCCTTCATTTCCATCCCATACTCCTGTGAGGTTTTGCTCATATAGCCCTCGTAATGTTTTAAGTATTTTCGACGAAAAGGTATACCACCAGCTTCCAAAAGAATCGACTGTCTCTTACTTTTGTTTTTCTTTGCAAAGATATTTGAAAGCTTTATTCGCCTCTTGATACATCCTTTTTGCGAAATTCGATTTTGTTGCCCTGAGAAGTCTCAAAAGACCAAAGAACTTTTTTCTGGCTCTCTCACAATCTGCATCGAACCATGGATCCTTCCAGCTTTGCAAACGGACTGTTTGAAATGATTGTGCTGCCTGAGATACGCATGTAACTAATGTCTCAATACCATGGACTAATTCAATTTGCTCATTACTTACAGAATCAAGAAATTCGTTAAGATTTATTTGATACAGTTCCAAAAAATAATTCTTCCATTGAAGTTTTGGTAACAGCTTCATATTTTCGTAGGTGTAACCCGGTTCTTCATTAAATCGACATTTAAGATTCAGTGGTAAATGGTCAGAATAAACCAGCTCATCTACTTTTAAATCATCTACATACTCGAACCATTTTCCACGTATGAGACAATAATCTATTGTGGAACAAGATGTTCCTCTTATTAATGTAAAATGACCTTCTCGATCACTTTCAGTTCTCCCGTTCAACATTGTCAGAACAACCGATTCACACATTTCTATAAATCTTCTCCCATTTCCATCTATTTTCTCGTCCAGAGCAGATCTAATTATACTAATTGACGCTGGTGTAAGGTCTGGTTCCATCTGTAACATCGGAGAACTTCCTACCCTAGCGTTGCAGTCTCCGATCAGCATAATATTTTCTTTGATTAGTTCCATTAGAAAGTCGTACAATCCAGCTAAGTCATCCATCCATTTATTACAGTTAATATAAACCCAAACGATGTAAAATTGCTCATGTGTAATGGTCATTTTAATGACAATCCTGTTCATCTCCGTGACAAATCGGCATCTATTCCTTAAATGATTTTTTGATTCCAAATAGGCATCCTTCACTTGCTCTTCCGTATATATGAGTTCTCGTAGCTGGGGTCCATTTCAATATAAATTCTGGGAAATAGTTTTCATATTGTGTTGTGTCACCATAGATGAAAGTTTCAAACAGTAGAAAAATGTCGCTTTCTCTTTTTTTATCGAAAAAATTCTTAAAAACTAGTTTACTACCTAAACCTGATATATTATATGAAATAATTTTACAAGGAATACTATTATTTTTTATTTCATTTAAAAGACTATTATTGTGAACGTGGCTGACGGCATTTATGTTAAAAACGATTTGGCAGCACTTCTTGTCTTGCTGTTTGAGAAGCTCTGGTATGATTTTCGTTTATTGACATCTCATCTAACAGCTGCTCCAGAAACGTCATTCCTCCGTCTTCGTCACAGTCAAAACATTGTTTAGGTTATAATAAAATATTTTACCCTCAATTTGTAGTGTTTCTCCTCGAATAAATGTTTTTATATTTCTATTTTTAGATGTTATTTTTGTTTTAATTTCGAAAAGTTTTCGTCTTCTTTCTCTTGCCGCTGCGGGATAATCTTTATGGAGGGAAATACCGGTACCTCTTAGTTTTTTTGCTGATCTTAAAATACATCCCACATCTTCTCTGTTTTGTAATTCCACAATTACGTTTTCAATATTAGCATTTCTTGAGCGAATAAGACGTGTATCTGAAATTACTCCTTGGTTTTGTGTTTCGAACAAATCCATACACAGTGCTTTCGCCTTTTCCACCGGCTGAACACCCATTTGAGCCGGAAAATGTGAAATTAGATTTTTTCATTTACCCTCTTTGACAGATACTCTACTTGTCGCTCAAGAGAGAGGCATCTGAAGCAAAAGATTATCTTGTTTCAGAGATTTTATTTCTTTTCCAAGCATGTCCATATCAGATTTGGTGGGTAGATCTTTCAATTTCTCATCCAGAAGCGAAGCCATCGTGTCTTTCACCAGATTTAAAAGATCCGGGATTTGCATATTGCCAACAGACATATTAGTTTTATCCCTGTCAGTGGTTATTTGCTGCGGGGGGAAATATTCCGGAGAGGTTTTATATAAGCATCTGTTACTAGAGCAAGGATGGGCTGTGTTGTTGTCCTGTTCGGTAACCTTTGGTGGTGTACGGTTAAGAGGCATTTTTGGCATATAATATATGTGTCTGATAGCCGACAGTGAGAATTATGCAAATATTTTAAACCCACAAGTGTTAAGAGCGGTTATTAAAAGTGCTTTTGAGCTTATATTTCGTTTAAAAACCGCAAAATTTAATACTTTTTCAGGAGCCTTTAATAATACAACTTGCTTTACTCACACCTTTCTCTCTTTTTTATACTGGTGATGCAGCTAACTGCGTTGATAACAAAGCCTTATATGCGCGCATGCCCCACAAATGAAAAAGATGATGACAGCAAAGAAATGTTTTTTGAGCTCCTGAACAAAACATATGAGCAGTGCTTTTCAAGGGGAAAATATTGACGATGACCAGCTTGTTGTAGCCAAGGTGCGACTGAGTATATCCCGACCAAGGCCAAGAAGAGGTTATTCTTTGAAGAAGTTTAACGTCGGACGGCTGCAATCTCATGAAATCTCCAGATCCTTTTCCGATCGAGTCTCTAAAAACCTCCAAGAGAATCCTTTACCGCTAGTATTAAGTATTGAGAACCAGTGGCAACATTGCCACAATGCCATCAGAGAAGCCGCAACTAGAGTGCTGGGTTTTACACGACCACAACTCTGGTTTGATTATGAGTGTAGGCAAGCTAACTCAGCTAAACAAGAACCATACAAGGCTGTGCTGCTATTTTTTGTATTTTGTTTTATTAATACGTTAAATTAGCCAGTTCACGTTTCTAAGCCCTGAGAGATCTCCGTTTTCTCAAAAACGTGAACACAATTTCTCAGAAAAATATCTCAACTTTGCTGTCAAAAAAAATAATCCATACATTTTTTTGGATTCGCTTGCTCAATTTTAGTTTGTCAAAGAGAACTCTGCTAGTTTTTTTTTTTTTTTGAGAAATTGTGATCACATATATTTTGCAGCTTCATCAAAAGTGACTGAGACAACTTCTTGAGCACTCCGAAATTTTAAGAAATGTGAACTGGCAATGTTAACGTTACAATAATTATTAAATCCTACTTATATTATAAATGTGTTTGTTTGTATGTTTGGATCTTTGGATGTTTGTTCCCTAATCACGCTTCAACGGCTTAATGGATTTGGATAAAATTTGGTACGTAGATGAATAATGTACTGGATTGAGGCATAGGCTACTTTTTATTCAGAAAAAAATTACGGTTCCTGTAGGGGCTTAAATGTGAAATACTGCATTTCTGGAGGGTTGTTAAATATGCTTCCATGCCTTAACGACTGTACGAATTTTTGAACAAATGCACCTTTTCTGTGGGAGAAATCTGAGTAACTTTTTTTTGCTCTTATGTGCCTAATTACACTTAAAAGCAAGATCCTTAACAGAAACAAGTAACATTTACGTTGAAAATAACACAGTTTGAACTTATAAAAAGTATTTAAACCACAATACTTAAAGGTTTTTAGTAAAATGAAGTACGCCATCACACGTCTTAAATAACAAAGAATTTATGAAAAAAGTATGTATGTAGTTTTTTAGAGTTTACTAATATACATGTGAATATAAAATAAATTTTTTTTTTTTGATAAGTGTTACAAATATTGATTTTTCAAAAAAAAAATTCAGAAATTAATTTTAATTATAAAAAAAAAGTTATTAAAATTTTTGATACGGAGAATTGATTAAACTACCTAGATCTTCTCAAATATAAAAATTTGACAGAAATCCAAAGAGCCGTTACCGAGAAAGCACAAAATTAAAAAAAAACGTTATATGAAAGGTACCATTAATAGACGTTTCCTGGAAATTTGGTTCTTATCAAATGATAGCCAATACTAACAAAAAAAATTTCAAAAATGTTCATCAAAATCGTTGGAGCCGTTTTCGAGAAAATAAGCTTTTCCTAACCGGTCATATGGCAGGTACCGTTATTTCAGGCCTAAAAATAAAGTTTCAATTTCTCCTCTGGAAAATGCCAAAATAATCATACACACCAAATTTAAAGATAATTGGCTTAGCCGTTTAGGCTGCAGCTCGTAATACATACAGACAGACAGACATTTTTTCTCGATCACTTTTTTAGACTTCTCTATGATCAAACATTATTGATGTTATCTCAATTTTTTTAATATTCACGAATCCTAACCTTGCCTTATAGTCCCTATAATCGCATGTAAGAATAAGATTAGAGAATTTATTGAACATTTTAACTAGTTGATTGAGAAGACTGTTAAAGCCATAATTTGATCTGCTAAATATTGTGTGAAGAGGCAAATTATTATCGAATTAAAATGTATTCCACAGAGAGCTGATGGAGATGAAATTGATCGATTTATTATTCCAGTTATAAAACAAACCTGCAAATATTCTCTATGAAGAGAAAGAAGTGGGAGGTTTATCAGTTGAAGTCTTTGAATGTTTGTTGGTTATATTACTCTTTCTGACCAGGGTCTTCCGAAGAGAAAATCTTAAAAATCTTCTTTGAATACTTTCTATTCTATTTATATGAATAGAGTGTATGGCGCCCATACAACGCAACCGTCAAGGATTTATCTAACAAATGAAACATAAAGAATTCTAACAACATAACGATCACAAAACTCACGAGAAAATCTTTTAACGAAACCAACTGTTTTGTTCGATTTTTTATATAAAAATTATAGTGATCAATTGAAGATACTTTTGAGCCTAATATAATACGAAGATCGGAAAACTAGATAATCTACTCAACTACGACGAATTCAACAATAAATAAGTATGTTTGTCGGTGCAAACATTTTAAATTTAAAACATAAAGATAAGATTAAAATAATTAATTCACTATTGTGAACTACACACTAGTCTCATAAAGATGGTATAATTTTTAAATATCGCGCCCTTCCGTCCATCTTTAATTTTAATTTTAACAAGGTATAAAGAAAATGAGGAGAAAATGCAAGAAGAAATAAAATCATGTCATTCCAGTTTAAATATTCGAACCGCACGGTGTTTTTCTGCCCATTTTCGTTAACGTTTCTTTTTCTTGGAAAAGTTCCTTTGTCTTTTTAAAAAGTAATTTTAAAGTTCAAAAGAACTAATTTGTATAAAATAATACAAATTTTCATGGCGCCCGAGCAGGGAAAGTTAAAAAATTGTTTAATTATAATATAATAATAAACTCGAAAAACTGCAAATTTATATACATATTACATAAATATAACATAATTAACTAATTGTTTGATTTGTTGCTGCGCCGCCGCTGCTGCCGTCACCGTGACCGTCGTACATCGTCATTTCGTTTGCTCGAACACACGTATACGTAGATAACAATTGTGTTGAAACTTTTTTCCGTTAATTAAATTCGCGATTTTTTTTAATGAACAATTTTATTTCCGATTATTAATCGTAATAAAAAAATTAATAAACACGTTTTGAGTTGACATTGACAAATTGTTTTGACAGTTCGTTTAGTTCTGCTTAACTTTCGTTAAGTTTTCATTTGTCAAGGGTAGTCGTATACAGTGACACAAAATAATTTTGAAAATCTTTTTACGAAGAGTGTGTTCAGCAAACATTTTTTAAATAACTTTTTTGTATTTTCGTTTCAAATAATTATCGTAATAAAAAAAATTAATAAACAATACAAAACGACCGAAACCAAATTCGTGTAAGTTATTTTGTTTACGTTTTGATTTGACATTGACAAATTGTTTTGACAGTTCGTTTAGTTCTGCTTAACTTTCGTTAAGTTTTCATTTGTCAAGGGTGGTCGTATACAGTGACACAAGATAATTTTGAAAATCTTTTACGAAGAGTGTGTTCAGCAAACATTTTTTAAATAACTTTTTTGTATTTTCGTTTCAAATAATTTCGATTTTGTAATAATTGACAACTATCGACAGTTTACACACAGTTTATTAAAATTAATTTTCGTTTTCCTGGAATTTTCGTATGGGAATAAATTATTTTTTCAACGACTTTCCAACAATTTTAAATAAAAAACTGAAGTGTAGATTGAATTGCTTCTTAGATAAACTAATTCTAGAAAAACTATTTTTTTTGTGAAAGTTTGTAACAATATTAAATAATAAAATTACAATGACGGGCCAGAAACGGCACGCTTCACCGAAACAATCCTGAACAATTAAGGCATCAACGACAAGTAATAAAAAAACAATATTATACGAATTAAAACGGGTTTAGAAGAAAAAACTTTGTCACTTAATCCAATTGAAATAGAATGTCGGTTAGACATTTTAGATTCATACATTGACCAAATTATGGCTTGTCAGTCTGAAATCGAATCAGCTGATCGAACTGATGAGTTCCGCGGTGAATTAGAAGACATTTGCGTAAGTGCGAAAGCACTATTTATTTCAATGGTTAATAAGAGACGCAAATCGAGTGCTGTATATTATTCCTCCAGCAACCCTCATCATTCACGACTTCCAAAAATGTCTCTACCGAAATTTAGCGGAAAATATTCGGAATATAAAAATTGTATAAGCCTTTTTGATATAGAAAAGTTCAACCATCTTATTTCATGTTTATCGGGTGAAGCTTTAGGAACGGTTAAAGCTTTTCAAATCACCAAACAGAACTATCCGAAAGCACTTGCAATCTAAAGAAAGTTTACGACAACAATTGTTATATATTTTTCGACAATGTATCTGCACTTTTTGAATTAAAAGAAATTACAAAGCCATCTGCTTCTGCGATTTATGATTCGCTTCTTTCGTTGGGTGATGAAAAAATATCACAAACGCGATCATTATACATTTAGTAATGTCAAAGGTAGATGCAATTACTAAGTCTAAGTGGGAAGAACAATTGTATTTCAGTACACTGCCTTTATGGAGTGATTGCGAATCGGCTCTCAATAATAGATATCATCACCTTTCTGCTGAAGAAGCCTCATCTTCGAAATCAAAACAGTCTGATAGGCAATGTAAATCGAAACATGAATCGAGCCATAATAGAAATCAAAGAGCTTCGTTCACTTGTTCAAACCCACAGCCAAATAAATCAAATTGCATATATTGCAAATCAAATGATCATTACTTTACGACATGTCAAACGTTTGCTTCAATCCCAGTATTGCAAAGATTTGACTTTGCCAAAAGTGTGCCTGTTTGCATTAAGTGCCTTCGCAAAGGACACACAGTTTCGAAATGCAAACTAAGTCGGTGCAGTATTTGCAATCCATCTCACCATACATTGCTGCACCAGTACCAAACAACTTTCAACAGTTTCGACTGACCAGGTCATTCTTACAACAGCAATTGTGCAAATAAAAGGCATTATTGGTGAATACTCATTAGCTCGAGCATTACTTAATTCTGGCTCTCAATTAAACTTTATTGCTGAAGAGTTCGCACAAAGATTAAAGCTTCGCAAAGAGGAAAAATCCTTGAATTTACTTGGCATAGGAAAGGCAAGTACTGCTGTTAAAAAGAAAGTACATGCAGTAGTAAAACCAAGATTTAATGATCATTCGTGTTCTGCTGATTACTGGGTTATTAATTCAATATCATCGTATCAACCGGATAATGCAATAAATACTTCGAATTGGACTATTCCTTCCAATATTAAATTAGCTCATCCGTTATTCCATAAGCCGCAAAAAATTGACTTACTGATAGGAGCAGAAAGATTTTTCGAATTGTTGTCAGTTGGTCAAATTAAACAAGGTCCCGAATATCCAACTATTCAGAAGACACTTTTTGGTTGGATAATATCTGGAAAATATCCTAGAGGTACAAACCAACCAGTGTAATTTCGTATGCCAGTCTGACGAATTACCAGACTTAGACAAAATTGTACACAAATTTTGGTTACTGGAAGAAATTCCTGGAGAAACGAAAAAGTTTCAAACTCCAGAATAACAACTATGTGAAAAACACATTGTTGAAAATACTCAACTTTTGCCAATAGGTCGCTTTGAGGTAAAGCTACCATTTAAATTGTCTTCAAATTCGCTTGGATCATCGTTTGAAACTGGCAAACGACAATTTCTCGCACTTGAGCGAAAACTATCCAAAAGTAGCGAATTAAGAGCCATGTACATGAATTTCGTGAATGAATATCTTTCATTAGGACACATATCCCTAACAAATAACGAAATCCCGAATAGTCCGCACTATTTCATTCCACATAAATGTGTTTTGCGACCGCAAAGCACAAGTACAAAACTGCGAGTTGTTTTCGACGCTTCAAGTCGAACATCTTCTCAATTATCATTAAATGACATCTTGATGGTTGGGCCAACTATTCAAGAGGAGCTGTTTTCGACATTGCTCCGTTTTCATTCAAACAAATATGCCATTACGGCATATAGTGTGGAGGCAGCATCCCTCTCAACCATTACAACATTTTCGCTTAAACAATGTAACGTATGGCACATCACCAGCTCCATTTTTAGCGATACGGTGTTGAAAGATGTTAGGCTAACCAAGATAACCAAGATTTATACCCCACGGGGTCTAATGTGATTAAAAGAAATTTTTACGTTGATGATCTCTTAACAGGTGCCAATGATCTTGAAACCCTAAAAGTAATAAAATTTGAAATACAAGAAGTTCTCAAAAAGAGAGGGTTTCAGTAAGCTAAGTGGTATTCAAACCACCCAGAGTTATACAATACCGAGAGTTCTGAAAAATCTATTAATTTCAATCATTCAGTCTCAACAAAAACTCTGGGA
This sequence comes from Platycheirus rosarum, assembly GCA_963971375.1. Taxonomy (NCBI): domain Eukaryota; kingdom Metazoa; phylum Arthropoda; class Insecta; order Diptera; family Syrphidae; genus Platycheirus; species Platycheirus rosarum. Next base: position 105,654,789 of record OZ020508.1, read on the forward strand.
ATTTGCTGGCATCCAAAAGGAGACACATTTAGCTTCTACGTGCTACTAAGCGAAACATCCTTTCAGTTTCCGCTTGTCTTTTCGATCTTCTTGGGTTGTTATGCCCCATTGTAACCAAAGCAAAAATCTTACTGCAAGAACTTTGGATTGCAAAAATTGATTGGGATGAGTCGATTCCATTGCGCCTTGATACAATTTTGCAAAACTTGAAAACCAATTTATCTCAACTTGGCGAGATAAAAATTCCAAGGTTTGTTGAAACTCATTCGAATGCCAAAATACAAGTTCATGGGTTTGCCGATGCATCGACTAGAGCTTACGGTTGTTGTATATACATCCGAAGCCAAAGCACGGTCGGTATCAAGTCGACGCTACTAACTGATTCCGATTCCGATTCCCAAATAACTTTGCATTGGATAAAAACACATCCAACTGCGCTTGCAACATTCGTTGCAAATAGAGTGTCTGACATCCTAGAGTAGACACAAAAAGTATCATGGAAACATGTGCCAACAAAACAAAATCCTGCAGACATTGTGTCAAGAGGCTGCAATGTTGATGAGCTCAATGCGTCAATTTGGTTCAATAGTCCACAGCTCTTATTAGAAGAACCATCATCGTGGCCGTTCAATTAGCATTTTGAGTTGTCTCCAGAAGACGAAGCCTTGGAAAAAAGGAAAACAAACATGGCTCTGATAGCAGTTGAAAAACCTCAAAACAAACTTTTAGAATATATCGAAGAAGAAACTTCATACATCGACCTTGCGACTACATTCGCATAATAATGCGGTTTTCTAAAGGATCAAAAAATAAAACAGAAGTTTTCGAAGAATCACCAACGGCAAAAGAGTTGAATTTATCGTTTCTTAAAATAGTTGAAATAATTCAAAATCTTGAATTTCCCGATTAAATTACAAAACTGAAACAGAAAGTTACTCCGCAAAACAGTGTTCAATGACTCAATCCATTTATTTAAAATTATACTGAGAACGGTTTCTCATTCTCGCTAATTCGTGTAGGTGGTCGTCTTTTGAACGCACCGATTGAGTACGATGCTAAATTCCCACTTTTATTAACTAAAAATTCACCATTTGTGAAAACGTACTTAACGTACTTACATAGAAAGAATTACCATTCTGGACCTTAAGCTATGGTTGCATTGCTTTGAGAAAAGACTTGGTTAATAAACGCCAAAGAAGCATGAAAAAAGGTCGTGCGAAAATGCATACACTGTTTCAAATACAAACCGAAATTGCTGACACAAATAATGGGTAATCTCCCAGCCGATCGATTTCGAGCGCAACGACCCTTTTTGATATGCGGTTTAGATTTCTGTGGCCCGGTGTATACCACTCTTAAAATTCGTCGCCGGCCACCGAAACGAACGTATATTGTGGTTTTTGTTTGTTTCACATCAAAAGCTGTGCATTTTCAACTAGCTTCTAATCTGTCTTCTGAATGTTTAATTCTCGCCCTTAAAAGGTTTATCTGTCGCCAAAGAGTTCCCAAGACGATTCACTGTGACAACGGGATGAACTTCGTGGGAGCTCAGATGATATTGAGGGAGGTTTAAGAGGAATTCGACCGAGGGAAAGAAGCAGTTCACCGGTACGCGGCAGAGGAAGGGTTCAGCTTCGCCTTCATACCGCCGAGAGCTCCACACTTCGGTGGCCTATGGGAGGCGGCCGTGAAAGTGGCAAAAACGCTCTTACAACGTACCGTGGGCAACGCTCTTCTCACTACCGAAGAGCTGCTCACCGTTCTTATTGAGGTCGAGGCAATCCTCACTTCAACGCTCCTTTAAGCGCCGACCCCAACGACGAAGAAACATTAACGCCAGCGCATCTACTGATCGGCAGCAGTTTACGATCGCTCCCTCCAGAAAAGGTGCCGGAACAGCAAATGGCCTGCTTGAAAAGATGGCAGCTTCTATGCTGGTTGAAGCAGCAGTTCTGGTAGAAGTGGTCCAGGGAGTATCTGCTTGGCATTCAAGCTCGTTCCAAGTGGGTACAGGAGCAACCCAATCTCACCGTGGGCGAACTGGTTTAAATCCACGAGAACAATGCTCCTCCACAGCAGTGGAAAATGGGATGAGTCGTGGCGGTCGTCGAAGGGCAGGACGGAAAGTTCAGGGTCGCCGACGTCAAAACGCCAACCGGGGCTGAGACGTCCAATCGTTAAGCTGGCCGTTCTTCCTTATGAAGTTTGAAGACTTGCAGCCATTCAACGTAGCCGGTGTTTTTCGGTGCAAACATTTTAATTTTAAAACATAAAGATAAGATTAAAATAATTAATTCACTATTGTGAACTACACACTTGTCTTAATAAACCTGGTTTAATTTTTAAATATCGCGCCCTTTCGGCCATCTTTAATTTTTATTTAAACAATGTATAAAGAAAATGAGGAGAAAATGCAAGAAGAAATAAAATCATGTCATTCCAGTTTAAATATACGAACCGCACGGTGTTTTCTGCCCATTTTCGTTAACGTTTCTTTTTCTTGGAAAAGTTCCTTTGTCTTTTTAAGAAGTAATTTTAAAGTTCAAAAAAACTAATTTGTATAAAATAATACAAATTTTCAAAGTACATTGCATTTGCGTGTAAAACACATTGTTTCACACTTGTCAATATTTGAAAATAAAACAATATTATTGCACTATTCCCAAAATGTCTTTAAATCGTTTCTCAGTTGTCCACAATCAGGTGTTGTCAACTGCTCGAAATATTTTTACGTCATCGGCATAAATTTATGTCATTGAATTTTTAAAAATAGAAGGGAGATCATTAATAAATAAAACAAATAAAAGACGACCAAGATGACTCCCCTAACGAACACCAGAATTAACTTTACATTGACATGAGCTTTTATTCCTAAATAAAACTCAGTAGAATGTATCCTTGAGGTATGAAGCAATCCACAGCACAAAACTGTCTTTAAGTCCAATTTTCTTTAATTTATTTAAAAGTATTTCATGAATTAATTTGTCAAAAGCTTTACTGAAGTTGGTAAAGCGTCACTTGCAAATGTTTTTAAAAAGCAATAAATTTGTTACTGTTGATTTCCTTCGAAATCGCAGATAGTTCCTGATACGACAGTATTTTATTATAACATTTTGTTTACCTTTTTTATGAATTGGTGTCACAAATGAGTACTTCCAGAGGGCAGGAAATTGGGAACATTGAAAAGAATAGATAACGGATAATATATGTACAACAAACATTTTTGTAACACATATTACGGTACACCATGCGAGCCAGATCTAAAAAAATCGCCAAGTTTTAAAATACTGTCATGTATAGAAACTTCAGAAATTGAAAAGTTTATGCAATTAAGATGTTTGTATTCCTTGAGTATTAGAAGGAAGTGGAGGAGAAGTGCTTAGTGAAGGAAAGCCCTCAAAGGCACTATTAAAATCCGCAAATATATATGGTCTCTGGATGATGGCTATCAGGATCTTAATATTTAATTTTTGCTGTGTCACACTTTCTCTTATTGTTAACGTATTTAATACATTTGTTCGGGTTCATTTTAAGTTCTCTTTCAGTTTTCGAAATAAACTCGGAATACAAATAGTTCTCTAACTCTTAGCGTCTCCTCAGTCCTTGATAGATTAAATGTCAACCAGGCCTTGTTTATTTTATTTTTTAAAGCTTCAACATGACATGCAAATGGAACCATGACGGGTTATTATTCAAGCTTCAAAATTTGCGCAATGAAATAGTTTTTAAGAAGCAATCAAACTAAATTTCATAAAAACACGTAATCTTAACATCTAAACTCAAATTTGAAAATAAGATATCCTAATTTGTATCAATAAGTAAATTAAATAACTGATTGAAGTCACATTTTTTTAAGTCAAATTTAAGTTGGTCTCGTGCGTTACACGAATCGACTATGAAAAAAGAAAAACTAAAAAAAAAATCTAGAGAAGCGTGCGATCGAGAAAATGGAGAGCTCTTACTGCAGTAATGAAGTTCCAAAGTCTTACCAAAAGGTTAAAAAAAATTCAAAGCTATAGAGTTCGAACTGAAGCTTGCAAAGACTGTGAAGGGATCGCACCAGTGATCATTTTATCTCGAGCTTCGATAATTGAAACCTCACAGCACACGCCTAGCGCCATATCTTCCTATCTCCTTCTTGCCTTACTACGTAATAGCAACCTGAACCATTTCACTTGTATCCATAAAAAACACATCGCCCATTCATTTAATATGATAAGCATTCAAATATTCTTGAAGTGCATTGCCATCGCTACATATGATACAATTTCATGTGCATACACCACTATGGAGCGAATGACCGAATGCAAGCGACAAACAACAACCAAAATTATTAAAGGCTCATGTTACTGCTAAAGTATTTCGAATACACTGCATGGGCTTCGTTTTTAAAATTATATGAGATACATTTGAACGTTTAGGCAATAAATATGTTTAAGCGAGGTGTGAGGTGATTGGAGTTCAATTATCGAAGGCCGGAAAATATGAAATACCAAATTGAATGGAAAATTAACCACAATGTTTTGTATAAAAGAGGGATGAAAACCCAAAATAAATGTTGTCTATCTTCAATCGCCAACCAGTGTGTTTGTTATTTCTAAGAGCAACTCACTCGATTTATAAACATACTTCTTCCTGATATAATAAGTTATTCCATTTTAAAGAGCAACCCGCTTGGAATGGAATAACCCATCCCATACTCTGCTCGCTCGCGTAACCGCCAACGTTTTGAGCCAGAATCTAAACAAAAATCCAATTTGAAAGATCTTAGACGAGATCTTTGCATAATGATCTTGCCAGGAGCTCAACAAAAAGCCCTGGACTTAGCTGCCAGCTACATCGCTGAGGCAGAAAGAATCTTAAAAAAATCAGGGATAAAGCCCGCCACGTTAGTCCGTTCTCAAGAATAGGTGCCAGGACCTAAGCGCCTCACCATACAGGAATACAAAAAACGGCAAGTAAGACGACAAGAAGCCGTACTGACCACCATCGTTTCCCCTGCGCCTACATCAAGAAGAAGAGGAAGAACGGCCACGCTAAAGGCCCAGATACGAGAAATACACCGCCTCGCAAGTATACCCGGTACTAGCTCCGACGATCTATATAAGTACCGCCAAGAGATCAGGGTTATCCGGAAGACGCTGAGAGAAGACCGGAGCTCAAAGAAAGCAGCCAAAAAACAAGAAGAGACACAGTTCCACGAACTCTTCAACAACATCACGAGCCCGGCATGGGGGGCAAAGAAAGTAAGTCTGAGGTAATCAACACTGGCCCCCAAATCCTTAACGCCGCCAACTTAGGACAGAGCTAGCCCGACCACACCGCAATCATACTGGGGTTAATGTTTATAACCACCGTATTAGTTGGTCTGACATATCTGGGGCTTCAGCATTTCCGAAGGAAGCTCATCTCGAATGTAGTAGAACATTTAGAAAAGCGAAACGCCAAGGTATAAAACCTTATTGGCCAATTTTTTTTTGTATATTTAAAATAAAAATAAACTATCAATAATAATCTTTAATTAAAAAAAAAAATGTTTTGTAGTAAAAAGAAAAAGAATATACTTATTAAAAAAAAAAAATCAAAATTGTTTCTTCGTTGCTAACGGCTCTCCCATATCAGCACAAATTTCGTTTTATCTATAGTCCAAAAATCCAATGAGTTTTGCCAAGCTAGAACTAGTCTTGGGCCAACTTAATCAAATCTACGTTAACCTTAAAAAAGCGCCGAATCGTACTAGGACTCCCATTAAAGCAGAAGAAAAACTTCAGCAAATTGGTGATCTCCTGAAGCCTTCTCCAATCTCTTTTAAGAAGTTGACCAAATAGAATATCGGAGTTGAAACGCATCGCATTTCTATCTCCTATCTCTCCCCTCCCTATCTTCCTAATGCCCGCGCAGTGTGTTACATTAAAAGGGAAACAAATAGTCCCTTGTGCGCGCGTTAATTATAAAAAAAAAAAAAAAATCGCATTGAAACGACTTGGTGCCGAGGCCAACAGATATAAAAACGATTCTGAGGACATAGTCAACCGCAACATAAGAAGCGTGTTCACTGACCTCGAAGAGCACAAAGAAGAAAAATTAAAATCCCAAACAGTATCCCAAATCGACACAATGAGTGGTGAAGAATTTAGCTTTAGTACAGCTCAAAAGCTGCCCACTCTTTCATTCGAAGAAAATACCAGGGCAGAAAGTTTAAGAGACTTCTTGAATAGTATCGAATTTTACTACGACACACTAACGACCACAGCCAAAGGTACCCTAATTAAATTCGTGTTAAAATGTGAAATCCAGGGAAAGACCCTGACTGAACTGGGAAATACCAGTCCCAAGGACTTCACTGAGCTAAAGAAAAGCTTGCTCGAGAAATGTGGTCAGTCACGACTAAGCCGAGATAATTAAGGCAACCGACCTGCCAGAGAATTCATAACCGAAATAGAAACGCTAGTTAATCGGATGACTGAATTAGAAGTCCCATGCTACGGTGAAGAAACCAGAGCAACCCTGACCACTGCTAACGATCGTAGAGGACTGACATTCCTAAATCGAGGAGTGAATGATCGACTTAAATTGGTACTAGACAGCGCACGGCACACGACTTTAAAAAGCGCTTCCCAGCATTTACTAGAAATCGATCAAGGGTCAACCCAACCGGCGACTTTAAAATATTTCGGAGAACGGCAACAAAACTGCAGGGGATACCAAGCAAGAGGATCGAACTCCAGATGTCGAGAAATAAGAGGCGACAGACATAACAATAATAGTTACCAACCAAGCTACCAAAATTATAATTTAAATCCAAACCATAATCAGAGAATGGGTTCCCAACATATCCCAAATAATCCACGAACCCAGTACAGAGCAGGCTCCCAAAATAGCCAATTTAATACATATTACCGCTCAGGATACCAAAACCGTCAAAATAATAACTAAAGACAAGGTAACCAACATGATTACAACCAACAGGGACATCAAACTCAAGCCAACTTACCCATTAGAACCAATTTACCACAACAACCGTCAAACGAGTTACCAACCCCGTAATAACAGGGAAAAAGGACAGCGAATAAACTACCCCAGCTTAAGGGTATTGGAAAACGAACAACCCACCGAGGGGACAGCCGACCCGTCGGAGGGAAGTCTATAGAATCCCTACCAAACGCAATATACACAGCGGGGATAGAAAACGGCATTTATGTACAAATACTATTTGATAATGACAAACCCGTACCATGCTAACTAGATACAGGTGCATCTATCTGCGTAGTCAAAAGCTCTGTAATCGAGGGAAACACTTCAATAGACAAGCAAAACATCACCACCATCGTAGGTATATCCGGAGACCTAAAATCAAAAGGCACAAGTATTAACACCTTGCACTTCGGACGTAACGACCTTCCTTATGAATTTCATGTAGTACCTGATTCATTTCCGATACCCGTTGACGGAATTATTGAAACAAATTTCTTAACCGAATTTGGTGCAGTAATAGATCTTGAAAACCTACTTCTAAAATTGAAAATAAATTACAGGCAAATTTCGATACCGATATTGTCACACCATAGCTTGATCACAGTAACCGTTTCTCCAAGATGCGAAGCAACCTTACTGGTTAGATACACAATATACTGACCCTAGAATATTCCATCCCCAAGAGTTGTGTAAGGGTGTCTAAATGGCCGGATCCATATCACAGGCCAAAGAAGGAAAAATTCCAATTGAAATTTTAAACACCCGCGAAACATGTGTAAACCTTAAATGGGCGGAACCACAATCACTACCCGCCTCAGAATATGATCTTGTCTCACCAGAAATTTTGAAAACTACAGTATTACCTACCAGAGTTAAGAAAATATTGAGTGAAATAAATCTCTAAACCCTAAATAGCGAAGAAAAAGCCGAAATTAAGGCTATAGTTACCAAATATCACGATATTTTCCACCTAAAAGGTGATAAACTTACTTACAGTCATGTATGACAAGCAGAAATTGCACTTAAAGAAGGAGCTACATCAAAATACACTAAACCTTACCGGCTTCCACATACACAAAAGCAAAAACTAAAAAAAGAAATAGACAAAATGATAGAAAACGACATAATCGAACCATCCGTCTCTGCGTGGAACTCACCGATCCTCATAGTACCAAAGAAAAAAGATCCTACCGAAACGTTAATGAACGAATAGAGGACGATAAATTCCCATTGACCAACATAAGTGACATCTACGATATGGTAGGAGGAGCAATGTATTTTTCATGCATTGATTTAAGCCAAGGTTATTACCAAATGGAACTTGAACCAAACAGTAGACCTATGACAGCATTTTCCACGGAAGACGGTCATTTTCAATTAAAACGACTTCCGATGGGACTTAAAATCTCTCCCAGCAAATTTTCGAGAATGATGTCCATAGCTGTGGCTGGACTCACTTACTCAAGCTGCTTTGTCTACCTTGATGACCTCATAGTTTTTGGCAAAAGCCTTACCGATCACAACAAGAATTTGATCGATGTGTTTAATCGACTTATGGAAGTTTTTCTTTTCTGAGAAAAGAAGTTCTTTATCTAGGACATGTTATTTCCAACAAATACACCCAGACCCTGAAAAATCAGCTGCTATACACAATTATCCCACCCCTACGAACGCCGACGAAGTAAGAAGATTTGTAGCATTCGCAAATTATTACCGCAAATTTATACCCAACTTCGCTACAATAGCTATACCTCTCAATAGATTACTTAGAAAAAATGTAGACTTCAAAGGAGTTGCTAGCAATAGTATGGGCCGTAAAGCATTTTCGACCATATCTCTTTGGCAGAAAGTTTAAAATAATAACTGATCATAGACCCCTAGTACACCTTTTTTCCCTTAAAGAACCTTCTAGTAGACTGACCAAATTCAGATTACTACTGGAAGAATATAACTTCTCCGTTGAATACACACCCGGAAAAGATAATTGCGCAGCTGATGCCTTAAGTAGAATAAAGTTAGATTCAGATAACCTTAAACAACTCCAAATATGCGTAGTCACAAAGTCACAATCAAAGACGGAAAAATCGGTTCATGAAGAAAAGAAACATGAAACAGAAGCGGAAGAAAATAATCGTATTATTACAGAATTGCTTAAACCACCAGAACATGGGCATAAAATAATTGAGCTAAAAATATGTAACAGTTTCGAGGACGATGAATATAGAAAAGAAATAAATATGAACCTGGGACCAAACAAAGTGTTGGCATACATCCCAGAGATGAATTGTATACTCCTAAGAAAGCCCAAGGAAAGCACTACCGCCCGATCAACATCATTTTGCGATTTGTTGTCGAGGGACGTGCATAAAGTCTGCGGATTATTATCAACAGATAAATTATATTTTACAAAAGAAGAAATCAAAAAACTCACAGACGGCCGTCGAGAATGTAAAATTCATGAGTTACAAAAAATCTTAGGAGATATGTTTAAAAATAGTAAAGTAAAGGTGCACCTCATAAATAAATATATAGAAATTACTGATCCTCACAAAAAGAAAATATTGTTCAATGATTACCACGTATTACCAACAAGTGGACATGCAGGAATAAACTGCATGCTTAAAACGATTAAACAAAAATATTTCTGGACTGGAATGCAAAATGACATAGCTAATCATGTAAAACATTGCCCAATTTGTCAGAAAAACATACATATATCACCCAGAAAACAGCCTATGGAAATAACGTACATACTGACGTTACAAGATGAACTGACGAAATTCACTGAAGCAGTCCCAATCGAGAACAAAGAAGCTAGCACAGTAGCTAGAGGACTAGTGGAATGCTTTATTCTTAGATATGGAGTTCTTAAGATAATAGCCTCTGATCAAGGCACCGAATTTATCAACAAAGTTTTTAAGGATATGTGCAAACTACTAAAAATAGAGTAACTACAATCTACAGCATACCATCACGAAAGCATTAGAGCATTAGAAAACTCTCATAAAGTCCCAGGAGCATACCTTAGAAGTTAAGTACCTGAAAAACACACAGACTGGTGTACACGGCTAACTTACTATATGTTTTCCTATAACACCGCAGTACATTCGGAAACAGGGTATTCACCATTTGAATTGGTTTTCGGACGACAATGTACATTACCTTAAATTTAACAAAACAAGTGGCCCCAGGTACAATTATGAAGACTATGTAATTGAACTAAGAGAAAAACTACAAATTGCCCATAGAGATACAAGAGATGTGCTGTTAGAAAAGAAAAATACAAGAAAAGCTGAGTACGATAAAAAAGCTAAGAGTAAACCAATTAGTTTCAAAACAGGAAGCTTGGTTCTATTAAGAAATGAAAATAGAAGAAAATTGGATCCTATTTTCATTGGGCCATACGAAGTATTGGCCGAAGATGGTGTAAACTGCGATATAAAGTACGAAGGAAAAAAAGTTACGGTCCACAAAAATCGTTTAAAGAAATTTTATGTTTACATACTAAAACAATGCTTATTTGCATTAGACTAATCTAAAAAAAAAAAAAAAAATAAGGAGGGAGAGAGCATGCGCATATAACGGGTGATTTTTTTGAGGTTAGGATTTTCATGCATTAGTATTTGACAGATCACGCGGGATTTCAGACATGGTGTCAAAGAGAAAGATGCTCAGTATGCTTTGACATTTCATCATGATTAGACTTACTAACTAGCAACGCTTGCAAATCATTGAATTTTATTACCAAAATCAGTGCCCTAGAAAAGTTGGCAGAAAATCCGCTTTTTTATCGACAAATTTTGTTCAGCGATGAGGCTCATTTCTGGTTGAATGGCTACGTAAATAAGCAAAATTGCCGCATTTGGAGTGAAGAGCAACCAGAAGCCGTTCAAGAACTGCCCATGCATCCCGAAAAACGCACTGTTTGGTGTGGTTTGTACGCTGGTGGAATCATTGGACCGTATTTTTTCAAAGATGCTGTTAGACGCCACGTTACGGTGAATGAACCGAACACTGATATTGGTAATAAAATTCAATGATTTGCAAGCGTTGCTCGTTAGTAAGTCTACTCATGATGAAATGTCAAAGCATACTGAGCATCTTTCTCTTTGACACCATGTCTGAAATCCCGCGTGATCTGTCAAATACTAATGCATAAAAATCCTAACCTCAAAAAAATCACCCGTTAATTAAGTCAATTCTAATCAAAAACAAATTAAATAAGTATAATTTAAATAAATATAACTACATATAGTTGATTAACTTTAAATGCATAAAACACATAAATAATTAAGTAACATATACATATACATATAGTTATTAATTATTATATAATCTTATAATAGTTAGTCTTTTAGTTATTATATTATGTTACACAAATAGTTATTAATTATTATATTATAAATGTAAATAGAAAGCTGAAGTCAAAAAGTTTAAGAAACAAAGAAAGTTTAAGTAACCTAAAAAAAAAATTATGTAATTAAAATCGTTAAACTCGCTACTAAAAAAAAAAAGAAAAGAACATTATTGTAAAACCCAAACAATGTAATTCCATTCAACAAGAACAACAACACATTTTTATATTAACTAATCCCAAAAATGTACAATGACAAAAAAAAAAGGAAACCTCACGATTTCATTTTTTTTCCCCAGGAGGGTGGTGTGAAGGGATCGCACCAGTGATCATTTTATCTCGAGCTTCGATAATTGAAACCTCACAGCACACGCCGGGTGCCATATCTTCCTATGTCATTCTTGCCTTGCTACGTAATAGCAACCTGAACCATTTCACTTGTATCCATAAAAAAACACATCGCCCATTCATTTAATATGATAAGCATTCAAATATTCTTGAAGTGCATTGCCATCGCTACATAGGATACAATTTCATGTGCATACACCACTATGGAGCGAATGACCGAAAACAACCGAAAGAATTAAGGTTATGTTACTGCTATTTCGAATACACTGCATGGGCCTCGGACGGGGAGGATGGGTCACCTTTCTTAGGGAGGGGCTGGACAAATGCTGTTTTCCATCTTCTAGAAAAAATTCCAGAAGAGTAAGAGCGATGGAAAAGCTTACGCGTGGAGTTAGCAGCGAAATGAGCGGCCAGCAAGTTTGCCTTCTCTGAAGAGTAAACAATTGTTTTTTTTATTGTCAATGAGCGTTGGATGTTGAGGAGTTTTTAATATTTTCTTACAAATAACCAAAAATTTTTAGTGCCTTTGGAACACTGCAGAATTTTTTGGCGTAATTTTTGGTCATGCAAAAATTTGCATGCATGCAAAAAATGCATGAGTTCCTTGCTTGTTTGTGCTTTTTCCGATTTTCCTCTGTAGGGTTGGCTTTGTAAGATCGGAAACATACTTCTTTGAGCCTGATAGCTAATTTACACTCAGAATTAAACCAGGACTTTTCTTTAGTCTTGATGCTTTTTACTCTGTTAGGAATAAAAGCACGTATCCCTAGAAGAATCACATTTGTGATTCCTCAGCACTGGCATCTGTGTCACTATCGAGGAAGCATAGTGACCAGATTAACTGTCGGAAAAAAATATTCAGGCTGTCCCAGTTGGCTTTCTCGTATTGCCAAACGGTCCTGGTGGGAAGTTTTTCTTTAGCTGGATAGGTGGAGGATGAGAAATGAGCTGAAATGACATAATGGTCTGACCATAATAGCGGAGCCAGTTGGAATTGTGTGCGTTGAAATCGCCCGCAATAACGATTTCAGTGCGAATACAAACAATTTTCGTGATGGAATCAGACAGCGCATCAAACTCGTTATAAGTCGAACTACTGTGGAGAATTGGACTCCTGAAGCAGCCTGGCTTTATGTTATATACCAATACCATGGAGGAGAACTAAAATAGTATTTATCCCAAAAGCGGGTAAAAAAGATACCACACATCCGAAATCCTTCAGACCAATAAGCCTAACATCTTTTGTACTTAAGACTATGGAGAAGGTCATTGACAATTTCATGAGAACAGAAATATTAGTAAATAATCCTTTGAACTAAAGACAGCATGCATATAGAGCAGTGAAATCTAGAGAAACTGCTTATACCAACTAATAGCAAACATCCAAAAGGTAATAGACTCAAAAGAAACGGCTCTGTGCTGTTTCCTCGACATTAAACGTGCCTCACATGAGGCAGTCAACAAAGCACTACAGAGCAAAACACTCCAATTACGGCAAAAACACACTCAAACCAAAACATTCAGAGAATTCTCAAAACGAGAGGATAATCACAAGGAGAGTTTCTATCACCTCTACTGTGCAGTCTGGTAGCCGATGAATTCCTCGAAAAATCAACAGCAATAGGTATCTAGTGCATTGGCTTTGCAGATGATATAAAACTATTAGCCTGTGGAAAACTCGAGGAAACTCTATGTGAACTAATACAAATAGTTCCCCCATCAAAACCTCTGTAGTCCTCTTCACCAGAAAAAGACTTCTACTACATATGAAATCCATAACACTGGAAGGAGTCAATATAGAACCAACGAAAAGGGTAAAGTATCTAGGCGTAATTCTAGACAGCAAACTCTCGTGGAAAAAACAAATAGAAACTGCCATAGAAAAAGCCACAAAAGCCTTTATGATAATTATGCAAGAGAATCGGAGGCAAAACATGGGGGTGTAAGCCAAGCATCTTACGGTGGATGTACGTAATGATGGTGAGATCGATCTTTACTTATGGAGCGGTGGCCTGGTACAAAAGAACAGACCTAATAACCACCAAACAAGGTCTAGAGAAAATACAGAGACTTGTGTGTATATACATAACAGTGGCAGCATTAGAAATCTTCCTAAACCTGACACCTCTGCACTTATTCATAGAAAGCACGGCAAAAGCAAAATTTGCAAGGCTTACCAAAGTATATCAGGGAACAGGTAGTGTTCTAAACCCAAGCGAAAGAAATAGGTTGTCAAAGGAGATGCCACTCATTGACATCCTTCGCGAAAGCATGACCAAATAGTTCAATTATGTTATGTGGGAAGTAGCAACAAAGTAACAATATACTTGGTACCAGTAAATATAGAAATAAACGAAAATGAACAGGCTGATGAACTAGCACCCTTCACAGGACCAAAAACTTGTCTTTTAACAGAGAACCATACCAAGCGGGAACTAAAAAAGGCGGAGGAACAAAACCGGGCAAAATACTGGAACAACCTCCCGAAATTGAGTCAAGCCAAGCTCAGTAAGTGTAACAAAAAAACATACGAAGACTTGTGATCAATTTGAGCAGAAACAATGTTAAGAATTCTAGCGGGCTTCCTTACTGGACATTGCAGGCTAAGGAAACCCCTCAACATACTAGGAGTTGAGAGAGAAGACCAATTCAGATATTGGGCCATATGCATAAAAGGTAGTAAATGTTTTTACTAGCAAATTTGGGTAGTATATACTTTTTTGATATGCATAAAATCCAAGCAAATGCTAGTCAACAAGTATTTACTAGTGGACATAGCATTTACTAACTTCGGATGAATTCTTCTAGTAAATACTTAAAATTATATGCATGAAAACTAGTAAAAACTATTTTCTTCATAGTATTTACTGCAAATTGTTCATGTTAGTAAAAAGCAACTTGAACATTTAGTAAATGCTTTCTTATGTTGAATTTCATTCAGTCTCAAGTATTATTTTAAGGCAATCGGTAGTTCTTTCAAATGGCCGCTATTTTACGTATTAGCTCAGAAAAAGTTCATAAGGAGCGAAGACTACCTCGAGATAATAATTTTAAAATGCTTTACCGCTTTGAAAAAGAGAATGTTGGCTTAGCGAGTATTTTTTCGGTAAGAAATTTTATTTTAATGAACAAAATTTTCATTCTTTAGCCAATAAATTTTAAAGATACTCAAATAGAAAAAATGGGAACGACTAGGTCGCACGTACTTGCTCTTATGTACAATACCTAGCGGTTTTTGTAAAAATGAAGTAGGCCATTACACGTCGTACATCACAAAGAATTTATGAAAAAAATATTTCGAAAATTGTAGGACTGGTTTTGATAAAATCCAGTTTTTTATTTTTTAGTTTTTTGAAAAAAAAACTCTTTTTTTAATTTTGGTATGCAGTTTTTTAAAGTTTATTAATATACATGTGATTATAAAATAAAAAAAAAATTTAATCAGTTTAAAAATTATGATTTTCCAAAAAAAAATTTTTTATTAATTTTTATTAAAAAAAAAAGGTATTAAATATTTTGATATGCAGATCTAATAAAACTACATAGGTCTTCTCAAATATAAAATTTGACAGAAATCCAAAGAGCCGATACCGAGAAAGCCCAAAATTAAAAAAAAACCGTTATATGAAAGGTACCGTTAATAGGGCTTTCCAATAAACTTGGTTCTAATCAAATAATTCTCAAAAATTTTCATTAAAATCGTTTAAGCCGTTTATTTTTACGCCTAAAAATAAAATTTTGATTTCCCCTCTGGGGAATGGCAAAATAATCACACACACCAAGTTTGAAGACAACCGCTTAAGCCGTTTAGGCTGCAGCTCGTTATACATACTGACAGGCAGACAGACAGACATTTTTTCTCCATCACTTTTTAAGACTGCTCTATGATCGTAATCTCATGTTTCATTGTTATCTTAATTTTTTACTTGCGATTTATAGGGACTATAAGGCAAGTTATGCATTCGTAAAAAAAATCTAACAATCAAACATGACATTACGATGATAGAGAAGTCAAAAAAAGTGGGTCCAGAAATTCCGTCCGTCTGTCTGTCTGTCTGCCTGTCTGTCTGCCTGCCTGTCTGTCTGTCCGTATCGATTCCTACCGATTGGGCCGATTTGATTCAAACTTGGTATGTAGTATTTTTAGATTACTCTACCCGACAGTTTTTCGAATTGGCATTCTAGCTCCAAGAAAAGAAAAGAAAAACTTATTTTTCTCGAAAACGGCTCCTACGATTTTGATAAAACTTTCTGAATGGTGTTTTCTATGCCAAACCCAGCTTTTAGTATTAATGGAATTTTCAGAAAAAGTGTTATAACGGTACCTCTCATATGACCACTTTTTTAAAATCCGACTTTCTCGTTAACTAATTGACGGATTTCGATGAAATTTTCAAAATATGTAGTGTTTTATGATTTAAATAATACTGCCTATGAAAATTTTCAAAAACATTTTTTTTTTTATTTTTAATAATTTTTTTAAAAAACTTATTTTGTTTTTTGAATATTTTGAAAACGAATCTATAGATTTTTTTTTAATTTTTCTACTAGTATAAACTATAGATTTCTTCTAATTGACATATTAAAATAAATTTTAAAATTTATTTTAGAAAAGTTTTTCATTAAAAACTTTTTTTTGAAAAAAACTGGTCAAACAATTTTGAAATGAAAAATTCATAAAATAGAAAACAGCAAAAGAAATAAGATGGCTTACAAATTTTTTTCCAAAAAAACGTTATGAATAGTGTTTTTTTGATTTCATAAAAATTTTATTTGTTTAATATTTTTCCGAAAATTTTAAGTAGTAGTGACAACCTACATGCATACCTACGTATTTTAAAGCATTTCATCATCATATAAGCAAACAGAATAAATAAGGAAGCCTATGATAAAAACACAAAAACAACTTACAAATAAAAAGCTGTTCGATTACTACTGAATGCAAAAATTTAAATCAGGAAAACAAAACCTGCCTATAAATAAAAAAAACCACTGTGTTAACTTTAAATATTGTCTATACCCACTCGCTTAGCAGTAGTTGGAATGTGTATCTTAATTTTAGTACCTACCTTCCTTCCAACCTTATTATAGGTACCTAATATCCTTAATAAATTCCATTAATACCTACTTTAATTTGATTTCAAAAAGTAAATTATTGTTATTGAGACCTATATAGGTCCTTATACCTAGCATTATTGCCCTACTGCTGATTCCCACGAATCTTTATGCCAGTTGTTCAAATTTTGTCATACCAAAATGAAAATTAAACTGAAAAAAGTCCTTTATATCTTTCTATTAACAAATTATATTATAAACAGTAAACAACAAGTGGAAAGATAATACAATAAAAAACTGCAAAAGCAACAATCCTATATATTTATGTGTTTTGTCCCTTTATCGTGACGCATGTTCGTTCGAGCTTCAAACCACAACGTCAAAAAAAAAATAAAAAATGTCAAAAAGACTCCTGTACTTAAAAAGGATTAGCACATACGTGCAAGTACGTGCGACCCAGTCGTGCCTTTTTTTATATTCACGAATCCTAAACTTGCCTTATAGTCCCTATAATCGCAAAGAAAAAGAGGTGGAGCAACCTCCTCATGAGAAAAGTTACGAATCTTTTTGAGATATGTTGGAGATCCAGGATTTAAAGTTGGTGTTGGCGAAGACACAGGCTTGAATCAGAGTACAGTGCAGAACCGTGTACTATGTAGCAAACTGTAATGCCGACAAATCCTCAATTTGGATAAAGTTTCCTTCAAACTACGAAGAACAATTAGCAGCTAAACACGACTGACTGGCTCTTAAAATACAATTTCTCATCATGTATAGGAGCCTTGGATTACGCCCATGTAGAAATAAAAAAAACTCACTTTCATTCTGAGGAATACATCAATCGTAAAGGATATGCATCTGTCAATATTCAAGCAACTTGTAATGCGAGGGAACGCTTTACAAGTGCTATTTGCGAATGGCCGGGTTCAGTTCATGATTCAAGAATTTGGAAAAATAGTTTTCTGGAACCAATTATGAGAAGTTCAGTCAATACCGTTTTGTTGGCAGATGGAAGAAATGGAATTGCACCATGGTTAATGACACCTTACAAAAAATCCCGCTAGCAACAGCGAAAAGTTAATAAAACACCAGTTTTGGCTTCAAAATCGCTAATGAATAGCTTTATAGCCTCTTGCTTCGATTTTTTGATGTGGGGCTGTTGTGATTTGCTCATAAGCACTTTTTGAGTTTCGAGCACATTAACAAACTCATGAGTTGTTGATGCAAAACTGTTCTTTAATGCTATGACCTTTAGTTTCGATCGTTGTCCAACGTATGAAAAAAGTTTTTACAAAAAAAAAAAAAAAGTTGCATACAAAGGTAAATTATAATAGGATTTTCAACGGCAATTTTCATTTCACGTAAACATATATTTTAAGCATTTGCTATCAATTTCTGATGAATTGGCAGTATTTACTTGAATGAATCTAGTATTTACTACTAGTATATGCTAGCTAGTTCCTTCATTTCAAACAATTTGTGAGAATTTCACAAAATACCATCAACGACGACGACGTGCCTAATGAGAATACTTGATACAAGATACAATACTCATCAGGCACGTCGTCGTCGTCTTTCGATGGTGGTATTTTGTGAAATTCTCACAAATTGTTTGAAGTGAAGGAACTCCGTGATTTATTGTGTCCTTTTAACAAAATTAAACTGCTTATTCGTTTTATTGATGATAATAAGCACAGTTCTTATTATCACTATCACAACACTACACAATATTCACTAAACAATAGTGTTGCCGATAATTATTCGCAGAATAGTGTTGACGTTTTAGAAATGCACCTCCACCATACTCCTGCATATCGAGAAGGATGTGTTCGAAATGTATTCCTTAAGGGTTAAGGTGATTTTCTTAGGTCAGAGCTTGTTTAAATGATTCCTTTTTTCGGATGTTTCTTCATTCTTTCTTTTTGCAATTGGGTAAGGGTTGTAAATAAGTAGGGGGAATGAACTAACGAATGGAAGAATGAAAATTATAAGGATTTTTTGTAATTGAGCTTTGAAGTTTCTCGTTTGAGAAAGAAAATGCTATGCACGGACTAAAAATAAGAACTTTTGAAATTGAAAACAATTAACAATTATGTTTTTTAGTGATAATGGATGGTTTTAATTGTTTTTTTTTTTTTTTTTAATTTTGCAAATTTCTTTAGAATAAAACAGTATAGTTTGTAGGAAAGCATTGGATATATTCGGGGTAATCCAAATCAGTGTACACACCAACGTACGTGCCTGTCAAAAGAAGAATGAAGAAACAACTGAAAAAACGAATCATGTACACAAGGTCTAGTTAGTACGGAAAAATATAATGTCTACAATTTTCTAATATAAACCAATATAATGCAGTGTTTTTCTTTTTAAGTTTGAAGGATTAATAATTTGTTGAGATTATTTTACCTTATGGTGAGATTATTTTAACACGACATTCTATCCGCAGCGCGTTTAATATTTGAATCTTGATTTTCATTTTCTCACTAAATGCCAATTAGGTTATTTTTTCCATTTAAACAATACAATATTAAATGATACAAAATAAGTCAAAAAAATAATTTAATAAAATAAACTTCTACAACAAATTCAAAATGACTTAATTACCAAACACAAAATATTGAACAAATATTTTTTATTTTGGAACGCCGCGTTAAAGTTATCTCAACACAGCGTAAAATAATCTCTACTCCGCGTTAAAAATGCGTTCTGTTTAACGAAGACTTGAAAAAACAATTGTAAATATTCACAACGCGACGTTTTGACGACGTGTGGAACTTGATGCGGCTTTGAAAACGCGCTCCATGTGACTTGGGATATGTTTGTTTTACTGTATATTACAACGAAGATAATTTAACCTTAAAAAAGTACACCTTTATTGCTACTTTGTATAATACAATCTTGCAAATATACATAGTAGGTGTTCTTCTGACCGAATGCTTGTTTAAATTCATTCTTAGAACAATCAATACACTATCATCAGTATCAGGTAAAATGGTTGAAAGTCTTGAATATTGTTTAACCAGTTTTAAACGTTTATATAGAGTTTTCAAGCACACAATATGTAAAAGGCAGGGAAGAAAATAATAAAGTATGACAACTTGCATTCGAGTAACTTGCTAGTGTCTCCTCATGATACAAGAAAACAAGATAGCGAGTTTTGTATTTTTATGTCATCAGTGACCCTTGTTGAAAAAATTAATTTCCGTTTTAGAAAAAAAACTGAAAAGTAAGTTTTAATTGATGCAGGTTTGGTCCATTGTCATATCTGATTGATTAAATATACATTTTAAGTCCACTAACACTTGGGATTCTTTCCAAAAATTGTAATTAAATTTAGTCACTTTGAGTCACTGATGACGTCAAATTTCGGGATGGCGCTTTTTATTATCAAGTATCTTCCAACACGCCCAATTTCGTGGTGAAAAAGAAAAGGAAACTGAAAAGAAGAGGTCAATTATTTGACTACTACACTATCAATCGGCGTCAATTATTTGACAGTTCAGCACTGCTACACTCTCAATCGGCGTCAATTTTTTGACAGTTCAGCACTACTACATTCTCAATTGGCGTCAATTTTTTGACAGTTCTACACCAATACTTATTTGACCAGCTTTTATCGCCACGAAAATCGGATCAGAAGATAAAAAGATTCAAGTTGCAAATTTGAAAACAGTTATCGGCCACGATGATGTTAGTTATTAATAATCTAGGTTTGTCAGATAATAATATAAAAAAATTAGAAAAAATAATAACCAAGCTAACTGAGCACTTTGCTCCAGCCAGAAACAAAACATATGAGAGATGTCAGTTTCACCGCATACGCATATTCTTCAAGTAAAATTGGTTTCTAATCTTTGTAAGGAGAGGATAATGAAAGCAAAAAGAGAGAAAAGAGAGCCATTAACAACCACTCTGAAAAATTAAAATTAAAAATTATCTTTTGTTTTTGAGAATATTGATTAAACTTCAAGAGAAGTTTTCAACGTTATTATGTCTTTAAAAAATAAACATTCGTGTACTAGTGATGGTGTATCTAGCCATTTGTTGAAAAATGTTGCTTGGTATGTTATGGACGTTCTAGCGTTTGTATTAAATAAATGTGTTCAAACTGATTGTTTTCCAGTATGAATAAATAAAAAAATAACAAAGTAAAAGTGACATGTCAGGGTGCGTGCGACAGAAAATTGCATTTTTCAAAGTCAAATATATAATCTATGATATGTACGTACATACTATACATGAGTACAGTTTAAAATAGAAGTGAAAAGAAATATCTGAATTAACTGTTTAGAAAAAGGAAAAACAATTTTTTTTTAATTTTTGTCAAATAAAAAATAAATTTAAAAAAATAAGACCTAACCTCCGCAGAGTCGATCTGGGTTAATCTTAATTTGAATTAATATAAAAAAAAAAAACAAAAACAATAGGTAGCTAATCCAAATTTATGCAACTTGGTATGGTTTATATTATATTGTTGAATAAAAAAAATGTCTTTGAAACCCCCAAAACTGCTCATTGTAAACAATCATATAGATAAATAGATATGGCTCAAGAATGGGACGAGTGGTTGGAGGAATATGAAAACTTTTTTATCGCCACGAAAATCGGATCAGAAGATAAAAAGATTCAAGTTGCAAATTTGAAAACAGTTATCGGCCACGATGCTGTTAAAGTTATTAATAATCTAGGTTTGTCAGATAATAATATAAAAAAATTAGAAAAAATAATAACCAAGCTAACTGAGCACTTTGCTCCAGCCAGAAACAAAAACATATGAGAGATGTCAGTTTCACCGCATACGACAATAACCTAACGAATCTTTCGAAGATTTTTTGCAAAAATTAAGATCACAAGTTCAAAGGTGTGGATATGGAGTGAACCCAGATGAGTTTCAATAGATCAAATAGTTCTTGCAGTTAATTGCGTTCTGACTCTGGAAAAAAACTGCCTCCAAGACCATACAAAAAGGAATCAAAATGGAAAACACAAACAAAACAAAATCCATAACAAATAAAATGCACGACTGGGTCGCGAGAACTGGCTCTAATTACCGACAGTGGTCTCGGGGCTTGAGATTTTTGAAAAAAGGAGGTAACAAATCATTTGAAATTTTGTTAATCACTTAAAAATCACTAGTTAAAAGGTTTTTTGGAAAAAATTAAGCAAACCATTTAATTTCTTTTACAGTTTTGAATTTTAAGTAAACATTTTTTCAAAGCCGTTCGACAATTTTTTTTTTAATTTTTAACAAACTGTTTTTGAAAAACAGAAAAATTAAAAATGACTCAAAAAATTCTTTCATTTTTTTATTAGTTTACGAGTTTTGTCAGAAAAACTATGTATGCAAAAACTAATTGTCTATCGATGAAAAAAAATATTGAAAATCGTTCGACCAGTTTTTTAAAGTGTTTTTTTTTTTTGAAAAACTTCGAAAAAATATTATAATTTTTTTTAGTATGTCATTATAAGGAAATCTGTAGTTTTCATCTGGAAAAATTACTTAAAAAAAATTCAATCATTTTTAGAATTTTTTTTTAAAAATTGAAAACAAAAACTTTTTGAAAATTTTGAAATGCAATATTAATTGAATTATACATCACACCCTGTGTGCAAAATTTTATTGAAATCAGAATAATGGTTTACGATAAAACCGAATTTCAAAAAACCGGTTCTATGAGAGGTACCGTTATAGAACAAATTTCAAAAAAAAATATTCCAACTGAAAGCTGTATTGTTGTACAAAAATAGCACCCTGAAGGTTTTATAAAAATCGATAGAGCGGTTTTCGAGAAAATCAAACTTTTTGTTAAAGATTGTATGGCAGGTACCGTTATTTTTCGACCTAAAGCAAAAATGAAAAACACCCTCCGAGATACTACCTAACAAATACTAAATACTAAGTTTTAAGCAAATTGGCTCATCCGTTTAGGCTGTAAAGGTGCGAACAGACAAACAGCAGACAGACAGACGAACGAAATTTCCGGACCCACTTTTTCAACTTCTCTATTATCCTAATGTCATGTTTGATTGTTAGATTTTTTTTTTGCACGAATCCATAACTTGCATTACAGTACCTATAATCGCAAGTAAAAATCTAAAAGGGTTTATGCGGTATCAGTGGCTCAAGCCACAGCGGTATAAATAGCGACGAATCAAGTGATGCCTGATGACTATCAATTTTTAGGCTCTATAGAAACCAAACGAGTCGATGCGAAAGAAAATAACAAATGGCAAGCAACGGCGGTGCGAAAAAAGACCCCAGACAAAACGGCCCCAAAAACAAAAATGAAATAAGGCCCCAAAAATAGGGTACTTTTTCATAATGAAATAAAACCATATTTTTGTTTATGAAATTACGCCCCAAAAAATGAAAAAAGACCCCAAAAACGAAATGAAAGAAGACCGCAATTTTTTTGAAAAAAATAAAAAACCTAACACACTTAGGCTAAACTAGTTTTGCCTAGGCATTTCTTGAGATTTTATCACCCAATTAGTATGAGGTAGGTATGGGGGGCATGCTGCCCCCCTGCAACCCAACCTTGCACCTTCTCTAAATCCTATAATGAGCCCAAGCAGTGGGGTTGCAGGGGGGTTGCAGGGGGGTCTTATTTCATTCTTTGATATTAAGGGCTTTTTTCATAATGAAATAAAACCCCAATTCTAAAAATGAAATTAGGCCCCTAAAAGTTAAATTACACCACAAAATAAAGATTTTTTTGCTGTTGTTGTATTCTTAATATACTTTTGGGCCTTATTTAATTTTTTTGGGGCCTTTTTGTCTGGGGCCTTATTTCGCACCACCGCAAGCAACACTGACGATTGGTTCCCAAATTCTCAACTTGAAGCTAAGCACTGGGGCAGAATGTAATGTTATATCTGAAAAAAACAGCAAAAAAGCTAAAAGCGAAAATCGAGAAATCGTCAACAAAACGGATAATTGCTAATAATATCAAAAGTATTGAAGTTATCGATTGTGGTGCAAAGCTAAGCATTGCGAAAATTTAATTACTTTTAAAATCGTTTAATTCTTCAGTCGATACTAGGTAGGAACAAATGTGATAAAATGGGGTTTATCGCTCGAATCAATAAAATCGATTAGAAACCAGATATTTTATGCTGCTGCAAAACATTCGAGTATGACATCAATTTTATTGATAATTCCAAGTTCAAAATAATACCAGCCAGAAAAGTACCACATGCACTGCCAGAAAAACTAAACAGGAATTGGAGAAAATGGTTCGGCTTAAGGTTATGGAGCCTATATCAGAATCAACACCAGCAGTCAGCATGTCACCATGGTCACGGCTGAAAAAGCTGGAAAAATTCATATTTTCATTGAACTCACTGAACTCAACAAAAACATAAAACGACGGCAGTTTTCAAAACAGTGGAGGAAATTGCAGCAAAAGTCAACTACGCACTTAAAAAATTAGACTGTCAAAAAGGATTTTGGCAGCTGAAAATAACAGAAAGAACATCCAATTATTTTAAAATGGCAACACAATGGCAACGCTACTGTTGTCGTCAATTACCATTTGGTATAAGCTCAGCGCCGGAAGAGTTTTCCGAAATTATGTATTAGACCATTGCTAGAATAACGAATTGTGAAGTTGCCATGGATGACATTTTTCTATACGGCAAATCAGTACAGGAATTACAAAAACTACAAAAATTGTAATAAATCGCCTTACTGAAGCTGGCTTTAAATTAAAAAAAGAAAAATCTGAGTCCAATAAGGAATGTGTCAAATTTTTGGGCCACATATTTATAAACAGGGGTATGAAGCCGATAATGAGAAAATAAATCGATCGAAGCCATAAAAACACCAACTTGCGTGAAAGAACTACAAAGGCTTTTAGGAATGGTGAACTACCTGGGCAAATTTATAAAAAAAAACTTGTCTGAAACAACAGATCCCTTACGGCAGTTTTTTAACGAGAACATAGTTTGGTCCAGGGGCTATGAACAAGAAAGGGCTTCTGCAATAATCAAGAAAACATTAACAAAAACTCCAATACTCAAGTACTATGACGTAAATAAGCCCGTAAAATTATCAGTTAATGCGTCGAGCAAATCCATGGGAGCTTGTCTAATGCAAGACGACCAAAGAGTTGCATATGCAAGGCATTTACATTAGCACAGCAGAATCAACCACAAATAGTAAAAGAAGCCTTGGCGATCAGATTTGCCTTTACCAAGTTCCACGAATATGTATGTGGAAAAAAATCATTGTAAAATCGGATCACAAGCCGCTCGAAACCATACTTAAAATTTAATTCATAATGCACCACTCTGACTACAACGGATTCTTTGGGATGTGCTACAATATTCCCCAAATGTTTGCTACGTCAAGGGCTCAAAAATACCAATCGCAGATACATTAAATCGCAATTGTACGGTAGACAAGACTGACACAGAGGAGGAATATTCTGTAAGCTTAATTCTGTCAATTGGCGACGTCAACATACGCTGTTGCCATATGAAAACGATCTTCAAATGGCAACAGCGTATGTTTTTGAACTGTGGTTACTAAAAAAAGTGGTGCTACAGGGTTGGCCAGATGATGACAAAAAATTGCCAAAAGCTGTATAAAAATATTCGCCCTTTAAACAAGAGATTACATTCGAGCAAAGTATGTTATTTAAAGCAATTAAAAATATGGTAAAACAATGTCTTACTGGGCATGTAGGAATAAGCAAAGCAAGTCGATATCACGAAGGCGACGATCAATGTGTTGGCACGGTCAGAAAAATGACATAAAAAAATTAATATAAAGATGTTAAGTGTGGCAACAAACACAAAAAGCAAACTCACGTGATCCAACAATCTTAAAACCAATGCCGGACTTTCCATTTCAGGTAGTGTCTACAGATATTTTGACATTTCGTGGAACAGATACTCTGTTAATTGCAGATCATTACTCAGATTTCATCGACTTCCGAAAATTAACAGCATCAACAACCAATGAAGTAACATTCTGCGTCCAGCAATGGTTTTCAATACATGGCATACCTGAAATCCTAGAAACAGACGGTGGCCCTCAATACAGCGCTAAAAAAAATCACTGATTTTGCCAAGGAATGGTGCTTTAAGCACCAAATATCAGCCGTGTTTTATTGGAAAATCTATCCGGAGCGAAGCAAGATTTTACACACAGTACAAATACCAAAATCCAGCTGCCGAAAAAAGTAATAGTTATTGTTGAATTTGGTTGCGGATTGCATGTTCGACATAACAAGACTTCATTCACAATAGACATGATATAAGCAAAATAAAATTACCAATTTTCAAAGGCCTGGGAATGATAGTTTTATGCTACATTGTTTGAGAAGGTTGCAAGGTTGCACTTGGGCGTGTTGGAATCTATAGATACACATTTATTTGCTGGGATTCGAATGCCAATGCAACCAATGTTCGTGCTCGATCCCCTTTTTTGTTGTGATATATAGATATGTGCGTAAATATTAGACTCAACTCAAAGGTCGACGGTTTTTTTGTGAATGATCGTCTTATGCTGCATTGTTTGAGAAGGTTGCAAGGTTGCACTGGGACATAAGACCACAGGCAGCTGCATATGCGCTTTTTTGAAAAGCTGCCCATAGCTTTCCCAAAAAACACGGCTATCATCTCCATACTACGCACCCATTCATTCGATTCAATGAACGGAACGTGCAAACAGCGAAAATTTTATTAAAACGCTGCTGGATGGATGGGACTGACCCATACAAAGCGATACTTATGCTACGAAATACAGAGAGCAATAAAACATTAACATCGCCGTGCCAGACTTTTGTTTATAATTATGCACGCGCACAAGGATTAGATAGTGGCCCTTATAATATTTACCACACTGCGCGAGCAATGAAAGTTAGAGAAGGAGGGGACAGAAGGTGTCGATTAACATTGGTCTTGAATGTTATCAAATTGAAATGGCAAGGAAAAACCTCGCCGAGTAAACTATTCCAAATTCGTGTTGTTCAGCTAAAAAAAGAAACTCTATATTGCACGGTACGTCCGAAATTAGGCTAAAGGGTGAACTGCTGAGCATTTCTTGTGAGACGAGTATAACGGAAGAAACGTTTAAGGGGAGGAATGGAGTTTTCCAGGGCTGTCAATTTACTTCATATGTAGTAGATCTACTACATTTATTTATTTGCATGCATTTGTTAAGTAGCAACTTATTTCTACTTCGTTTTACTTGTTTTTATGAAATATAAATTAATATTATAAATATAAATAAAAATTTAGTATAAAATGTGTTGTATTGATTGCAAATCGAAAAGTCACTTTTTGTCTCTGGATGTTTATTCCCGCTAATCTCGGAAATGGCTAGACCTATTTAACAGATAGCTGACGTTGTAAGGAGTAACTTAGGCTAATGTAATTACCCACTCGGTGGCGCTTGGGTTTTTCTGAATCTTCTTATTTTTAGAACGATTTGGCAAAATTTTGACTTGTAAGCTGGCGCTATGGTGCAGATATATCTACGAAAATGTAATTTTCCCTGTATTTCAACAATATTATATTTCAATGGCTTGGCCGATTGAAAAAAATGTGTGTTGTATTAACATGTTGAGCTTGGTAGATTTAAGATATACTACTTGGATGTGATAGGAAGCAGTGTTATTGGGATCCTGAAAACGATGGTACACCTGAGCAACGCCGGTTGGGTCAGCTAGTATTAAATAAGATGAAAATATATTACATTTTTGTTATAATTTTTGTTTTTAATATCTGGTACATATTTTTCAAATGTACTTCGTTTTTTCGGCTTTCCCATCCCTGGCTTTCTACTTCGAGTGAACATTTTTTATAAAAGAAACGATATAATAAGGAAAAGCAAGAAACATAACGCTCTCTCTTTAAAGCGATGCTTGCGAAGCACCTGTCCAGAGGTGTAAGTTACATTCATGTTTTGGGTGTATAAACGCTTTGTAAATTGTAGCCAGATCAGAAGGGGAAAACACTTCTTGCATCGATACAGAAAACTTAAGCACTTGGCAGCTTTTTTGGCGATCTCAATAATATGATCATTACAACGGAGGTTGTCGTTGACACACATACCGAGTACTGAAAGCTTTTCGGTTTCTTCGATGCAAGTGCTATTCATGGAAAATGGCATTGAAGGTATGTTTAGCCTTAACGATAGAAGGCAGTTTTGAGTTTTCGAAGCATTAAACTCCACACGATTTCTATTACCCCATTTGACAATGCGGTGTAGTTAGCTTATCATAAGGTGCTGTTGCGATAGCACCTACAAAAGCGAAGGACGTAAATCGTCGAACGAATATGAAAAGCTGAGAATAAAGTCGTGACCAAAACAGTTTATTGGATAAAAAGTAACAGACAGAAGATCATTTATAAAAATGAGGAAAAGAATCGGAGACAGAACGGAGCCCTGGGGCACACCAGCATTTATTTTGTGGGAATCAGGCTTGAAACCGTCCAATACAACTTGTATTGAACGTTCCAGAAGATAGCTTCTAATCCAACGAACAAGAGTTTCATCGATTCCTAAAGCACGCATTTTCGATAAGAGAGCTTCATGCCAAACTCTATCAAATGCGTTGGAAATATCAAGCGCAATAATTTTACTTTCGCCAAAGCGATGTAACGATTTGTTCCACTTTTCGGTGAGATATGCCACCAGATCACCAGTTGAACGATTACTGCGAAAGCCATATTGACGGTCATGGAGAAGCTTTCGGTTTTCGAGATATTTCTTAAGCTGACGGTTTATCAGCGTTTCCATGACCTTCGAAAGAAGGGACGTAAGTGCTATGGGTCGGTAGGAAGAGGGGGAGGATGGGTCACCTCTCTTAGGACAAGCTGGACAAATGCTGGTTTGCATCTTCAAGGAAAGATTTCAGAAGAGCAGGAGCGATGAAAAGCTTAAGCTGTTGTGTGAAAGAACACCTCTTCAGAAGAATGGGGGTATACCATCCAGGCCAGCGGATTTGTGTATATCGAGATCTTTGAGAACTCTCACTACTGTACGAATGCGGAAAAAATCTGTCCTATGGAAAAAATTACATTCTCAAGTACAGGAGGGGCAACGTTGCTATGAGGTAGCGTAGAGCTGGCAGCGAAGTGCGCTGCGAGCAAGTTTGCCTTCTATGAAGAATAGACAATAGGTTTGTCATTATCGATGAGCGTTAGAACCGAAAATGTTGAACAGGTTTTTACATTTTTTACAAATGACCAGAAAATTGTACTGCCTTTGGAATATTGCAGAATTTGTTGCCGTAATTTTTGGTCCTGCAAAAATTTGGTTCTTTCCAGAACGGAGTTGCATGAGTTCCTAACTTATTTGTGTTTTTTTCCGATTTTCCTCTGTAGGGTTGGCTTTGTAAGATCGGAAACTTACTTCTTTGAGCCTGATAGCTTCTTTAATCTCAGAGTTAAACCAAGAATTTTTTTTAGGCTTGATGCTTTTTACTCTGTTAGGAATAAAAGCAAGCATCCCTAGAAGAATCTTATTTGTGATCATTTCAGCACTGGCATCAATGTCACTATCGAGGAAACATAGTGACCAGTTAAAGTAACCAACAAAATATTCAGGCTGTCCCAGTTGGCTTTCTCGTATTGCCAAACGGTCCTGGTGGGAATTTTTTCTTTAACTGGATGTGCCAAGTGGAGAAGTTACACTAATGGTATACTTTCCAGGGTGAGAAGTAAGAAACAAGTCAAGAGTATGGGCAACTTGCTCAGCAACATCCGGTATTCGCGTTGGTAAATCGATTAGTTGGGTAAGGAATATGTAACCCGGCAAAAAGCTCGACATACCTTCCTCCGGGCGTTGTCTTACCAGAGTAGCGGAACCAATTGGAATTGTGTACATTGAACAACCCGAAATAACGATTTCAGTGCGTGGACAATAAAAAACAATTTTCGAGATGGAATCGGACAGCGCATAAAACTCGTTGTAATAATACAATAATGAATGATATGCTTGCGGACAGTGAATTTGAACCACAAGAAGTTAAAGCAATATCGTTCCTAACATAGACCACGAGACCATGATGGGAAAAGGGTAATGGCACCAAGCTATACCCATGTAGAGATAAATCAGTGTGTACTTCAACCTGAGTTTTACTTAATGCCAAAACAGCAATTAACATACAAAAAAATCAATTCATACAAACACCACAATATGACCAAAGACCAGATGCTCTTATCCATTCCACAGCAACATCATACGAGAAACATACAATATTGCAGTGCCTAGTAAAGAGTAGTTGAAATGCAAAGTGGAGAGATTCCCGTCGCGAGTGGTAGCTAGTTTGTGTGTACATATATTTGTTCTTATTTTTTTAGGTGTAGGTATAAAGGTATGTGCAAATTAATGTATTTTATTGCATTATGATGTGGCACTGAATATTTTTTTTGCGCCCGGATGGAGTTTATTTGATTGATTTTATTGATGAAGTTGTATTGTTTTGTTGATGAACTTCTTAAATTTTATTTGTGGGCAGGAGCAGGGGCAGTCAGGGAAAATACAATACACTTTCATAAAAATATAAATGCTGGTGTTCCCCATGGCTAAGTTCTGTCTGCGACTTTTTTCCTCACTTTTATAAATGATCTTCTGTATGCTACTTCAAATTCACTTAACTGTTTTGCTGATGACTCTACCCTCAGCTTTTCATATTCGTTCGACGATTCACGCCCTTCGCCTTCGGACGTACAATCGCAACGGTACCGTATGATAAGCTCATTAAATTCCGATTTATACAGCATTGTCAAACGGGGTAATAAGAATCGTGTGGAGTTTAATGCTTCGAAAACTCAATGCTGTCTTCTGTCGTTAAAGCTAAACATACCCCCAATACCATTGTCCAAGAATGGCACTTGCATGGAAGAAACCGAAAAGCTTTCAGTACTCGGTATGTGTGTCAAAGACGACCTCAGTTGGAACGACCGTATATTTGAGATCGCTAAGAAATGCTGCTAAGTGCTTAGGTTTTCTGTATCGGTGTAAGAAGTATTTTTACTCATCTGATCTGGCTACAATCTATAAAGCGTTTATACGCCCTAAACTCGAGTATAACTTCGACCTCTGGGCAGGTGCTTCACAAACATCGCTTCACCTGCTTGATAGAATACAAAATCGAGCGTTAAGATTGATAGGAAATAGAACTGCCGCTGAATCAATTGCCTCTCTCGAACACCGACGCAATGTTTCATGTCTTTCCTTATTTTATCGTTTCTTTTACAAAAAATGTTCACTCGAAGTAGCCAGTTGCATTCCTCCCCTAAAAAGTTTCTCCCGTAATACTCGTCTCGCAAGGAATGCCCATTAGTTCACCCTTGAGCCCAATTTCGAACGTACCGTGAAATATAGGGATTCTTTTTTTAGGCGAACAACAGGAATTTGGAATAGTTACCCGGCGAGATTTTCCCTTTTCATTTTGATCTGCAAGCATTCAAAACCAATGTTAATCGACATATCCTATCCTCCCCCTCCCTATCTTCCTTATGGCCCCGCAGTGTGCTCTACACTTAAAGGAAAAACAAATAGTCCATTTGCGCACGTTAATTAATTAAAAAAAAAAACAAAAATTATTGATATATATATATATATATTTGTTTTTGTAAGTATATATTTTTTTCTGTGCGCGCAACATGACCACACGCGTGTGCTTTCCTTGAGGTTACGATCGACACTCTGTGCCGGTCAACAAGAACACTATTCTCAATTGATCGAGAAGAATTAAAACCTAAAATAGTCAGTGGTGTATTGAACGAATTGTCAAAGTTGAGAGCAAAACAAAAGACATATGTGCAGATAGAACATCAGCTCGGGAAATAATAATAATCCAGATAAATCGTTAACATTCCAACCATCACAAGAGATTCCGCCAACAACAGCAATACATACTCAATCACCCACCAAACGTACGCCCCTTGGCAGGGCCATCAGAAAACCAGTAAAGCCAGTAAAAATCCGACCCATCGGATTTCTAGAAACTAAAATATTTAAACTATTAATATTATAAATTCCTTTTTCTGTTTATTTATTCATATGTCAAATAATTGTTTGAATTAATTATTATTTTAAATTTTTTGTATTTAATTCAATTAATTACTTTTTTATGATGCCGTACAAATGACAAACTTAATACTTATACTAATATAAAGAAGTCAGTATTTAGTTGTTGGTTTTCTCAGTCGTGGTGGCAAATTTGTCTTTAACTGGATGAGTGGGGCACGAGAAATTTGCTGAAATGACACATTGGTCCGAAAGCTAAATTGATTTATGCTAACACTTATCAGGGTGAGAAATAAGAAACAATTTAAGAGTATGGCCGGCTTGCCCTGCAACATCGGGGAATCGAGCCGGCTCATCGATTGGGTAAGGTAGTGTAAACTAGTAATAAACTAGTAGTAGAATAGCGGAACCTTTTGAAATTGTTTACATTGCAATCGCCAGTAATAACGATGCGTGGAAAATGGAAAAAAACACTTCTCAAAATAAAGTCCGGCATTGCACCAACCCCGTTAAAGATCGAGTTACTGTGAAGTTTTGTGTTCCTATAAAACAATAACGAATGATGTGCTTTTATAGCAGGATGTAATGTTTGATTGCATGACATTAGAATATTTTTGGTAAAAAGGTTTACAATGCTACGAATTCTTTCAAAAATCATTTTAGCATTAGCTTTTTATTATGATCTATTGAATATCAGGGTTAAATAACCAATTGTTTTTTTTTTTAACATAGATTTTCTATAGATAACTGCAATTTCTTCTTGTTGCATCTCAATTCACATTCAAGACATAGACCAACATTGCTTTGAAGATAACCTTAAATAAAATTACTTTTACTTTCTTCATCAAAGTGTTGTTAATGATTGCTTCTTAAGGGATACAGAGTATGGGTGGATCTTAACATAGTTCTCATTATATGTACACATATATGAGGAAGAATATAAGATTTGTGACCACAGTCACATAAAAAAACAGACCCTTAAATCGAAATCATTAAGGTCAGTTAAATAATTAAGGAATTATTTCTCTTCTTTTTTCTGCATATAAGTAACATTTTTGCTTATTGATTTTATTTAAAGAAAAAAAACAAAATTGTTTTTTTTTTTTATCATTTTTTTCTTTTATTAATATATTGCTTCACAAACTGGCAGCGATTCTGCCTCTGAATACAATACTTAATGCCTAATGCTAAATAAAATTATTGGTTTTTATATTATTTAATTACTGACCTAAGCAATGCTAGATTCCGCGAATTATTTTTTATGCTCCCACGTTTCGGCAATCGAATTCTAAGATTCTGAAAAGTATTTCGCAGTGCACAGACATGCGTTTCCTGGAATAATTTGTAGTTGCATTTTTGGTATTTAAAAATGTTGAGACGTTCTCGTTAACTCTTCCCCTCTTAAATGAAAACGTGTACGTTTTCAAAAATATGGGATATTATAGATGCAGGGATGATCTGAGATATTTGGATATGAAGAACTTTTTGATGTTGTTTCTGCAGGAATGAATACTGGTGTTAATATTGTTACAGGAGTCTTTCTGTTCCATTTTGTCATCTTAATTATTACTGCGATCATGAATATTAGAGTGAACATTGAATAATTTATCCATTGCTGAACTTCTTTTTCTATTTGAATTTTGTTTATATGTTTTGTATTATTTAAATGGAGTTCTTTCATTAGTTGTAAGGACACTATTTCTTCAATTTCAGATTCTTCGAAAACCATGTGTAGTAGTGGTGGTAGTTCATGAATTTTAGTTATTTCATCAGCAATATATTGTTGATTCATGATTCTTAATGTTGTGTTAGAGAATTTCATAAGATATTGCCGTTCAATGATTTGGTGATGTTGTCTTCTTCGTTTCTTATTAAATTATAAATGCATTTATCATTACTTAGGTCTATAATGTTTGATTGTTTGCACAAGGATAAATCATTTATTGTTTTACATTTATTCATTATGCCATATATAATATTATCTTTCATATATTTTTATTTTATTTTTTTTTCCATTTTCATTTTTTATCAATGGTTTTACAATTAGTTTTTCAAATGCTTCATTTCCCGTTTTCGGAATGCTTAAAATATAAAAAAAGAAGATATGTCCATAGCGACTTTTATTTCAGCAAATTCGAAAGCTTCTTCGATATTTCTAAAAGGTTCATTTGTTTTATTTATATAATTCAATATTATATCAATTTCTGATTTAAAAGTATATTTGAACTTACAATATTTTTCTTACTTAATTCGATCGCGTAAATTACATTAGTTATTTCCTCATTTATAAGCTTTGTTTTATAAAGTAAACTTAAAACTAGTTCGTTTGCAAAAGATTTATCTTTTTTAATTCGCTTATTATTTCGTTAGTTACATTTGTTAATTTATTTATTCTTTCAATATATGCCTTATTTATTACAACTTGGTTATTATTATTTTCTAATACATTATTTATTTTATTAACCATTACTTCATAATCATCGTGGTCGGGATTACAGGCGATAAAATTTAAGGATCTTTTTGATCTATCTTGATGTGGATGAGTTTGGTGTTTCCAGTTTGGATTCTCGCAAGCCCATGTTTTAGGACAATTATTTCTGAATTAGAATAATCGAGTATTCTTACTTCTGTGATGACGAAAGGGATAAAGTACCTGTAGAGAAAAAAAGTTAATTTCAACTTTTAATATTTAATTTATGAACTATTCTGCCGGATTCTGTTACTATGGTTTTGTTTTTATTTTCTTTCACTGTCTCCTTTTTGTAGCGGGGAGGTAGTTTTGAGCCTAACCTTTTGTTTACCCTGATATAAACGATATCACCAAGTGAACAATTTTTAATGGGGTGTTCTTTCTTGTTATGATAGTTCAAGTCTTTTTTTGTTTTTCTTGCAGTTTCATTATGTTTTCTTTGTTTGCCTTTTCGAAACGTGTCGGGTCAGTGCTAACATTTCCGCCAAAGAACACTTCGATTGGTGTTTTTTTCCTATTGTAGAATGAAGTGAGCAGTTGTATTCGTATACTGATCTATCCAATAATTCAAGAAATGATTTATGATTTTTTTCGGTTTTCAGACATCGCATTATTTTTGAGAGTGTAGAGTGGAATCGTTCCACTTGTCCATTGACTGTACTTGAATGTGGGGGTGTCTTGTAAATTTCTATTTTCACTTGATCTTTTAAGAGAAAACATATGGATGCTGCACTAAACGATTTTTCATTGTCAAAGACGACAATTTTGGAACACCGAAAGCAAATAAGATTTGTCTTAAGGGTTCTATTACGTCTTGTACTGCTCTTGGGCAAATTTGTCTAAAGCAGTGAGAACGAGATTACCTTCGGTAGAAAAGATGTCTATATGTAGGATATGGCCTGGATGTCGATCATATTTATGTTCTAGACAGATTTGGCACTGTTTAACTAGTTTATTCATTTTTGCATTTATCTGTGGAAAGTAGTAATTTTAGAGTAGCTGTGTCTTATTTTCGCGAGCATTTCTATGAGCTCTGTTATGGATTTTAAGAATATGTTCTTCCTGTTCAACTGCTGTGGTCAAATCAGTTACCTTTGTTTGAGTGAAGCGAATTTTATAGTTTTTAAAATAAAGTGGGTAAAAGTTTTGGATAAACCCGTTTATTATGTTAGCTATAAGGTAGGGATCGTTTAAATATGGAGATAATGTTTTCTTTGAGTAGGAAGGTTGTACAAATGTATGTCTATGGAGTTGCGGAAAAGAAAATTGTAGTTGATAAGTTGTATCATCTCCTATAAGAAGGATAAGTTGATTTTTGAAAACGTTAATCGGGACTTCTACTGCTGGTATAAGTTCATGTGATGAACTTTCATCGCCATGTTGGGA
This sequence comes from Platycheirus rosarum, assembly GCA_963971375.1. NCBI lineage: Eukaryota > Metazoa > Arthropoda > Insecta > Diptera > Syrphidae > Platycheirus > Platycheirus rosarum. Next base: position 105,690,369 of record OZ020508.1, read on the forward strand.
AGCTGTAAGGGAATTTATCTGAGAGACAAGGGGTGGTCTTGAAAGTGTATCAGCAGCAACGTTAGATTTACCTGGCTTATATTTTAGTTCATAGTTAAATTCTTCTAACGCTGCTTTCCAGCGTTTCATGTTAGAGTTGTGATTGTTGTTACTTAGAACATATGTGAGAGGTTGATGGTCTGTTAAAATTTTCACTTTTGCTGAGCCGTAAAGGTAATTTCGAAAAGAATTTAGAGCCCATATAATAGCCAGCATTTCTTTCTCATTTGCGGCATAGGACTCTTCAGTTTTATTTAAAGTTCTTGAAATGAGCATTATAGGCTTATCTTGTTGGGATAACACTGCTCCAAGGGCGTAATTTGAAGCGTCGGTTGTAAGTTCAAATTCTTTTTTGTAATCGCTTAATATTATGTCTCTTGATGTTAGGGATTTAGTTATTCAAATGCTTCTATCGCTTCGTCATTAAGGTTAATTAATTTTTTTGAACACATATTTTTGGACGACCTTCCGTCTTCACTTTTAAAAGAACTGTAAGGGGTTTTGCTAATTTAGCATAGTTCTTTATTAAACGTCGATAATATCCTGACAGGCCTTAAAATTAAATTAAATAAATTGTTGGCTCTTTTTGGTGCTGGTGGCCAGTTTCTCTATTGATGTGGATATTGTGGTCTATTAACGTAATTCACTCTTGCTGTCCCAATGGTTGATGTTTCCATGGGTTCCCCTCTTGGCTGTGGCCTTGGCGGTGGTCTGATGCTGTTTCCTTGAGCTTGATTAAAGGGTTGATGTTGGAAAGGGTTGATTTGGAAGGGTGGTTGTCTAGGACCATTATTGTTATGTGAATGATAAGGACGTTGGTCATAGGTTGTTGTGGGAGATGTGTTAGCTGTGGATAAAATGGGTAAAATATTTCTAATTTGTCTTCGAGGAGGGAGTGCTGGAGGAATAGGATTATGCATTCTTTTGACATTATTATTTTTAGTTGCAACAGCATACTGTGGTCTATATGTTTGATTCTCAATATTGAACGAATGATAAATCTACCCTCTGTCTGGAGTACTTGAGATACCATATTTATAATTGTTCTTTGCAGTTCATCGCGAGAAATTGTTGGATTAGGATTTTGGGGAAGGACTGGAGTTCGAATGAGGTTTTGTGGATTTGACATCTTGAATGTTTAATTAAGTATTTGCAAAAAAAATCTATATCTATTAGATTTTTATTTTTAATGTATGATTATTTATTATCTGATTCTATTACTTATAATTACTAAATGACATATTTTCTAAGTACCTATGTATGTATGTATATTTTTCTCTTATTTACGCAAATATTTATTTAATATTTCTTAAAACAATTAATTTTACTTATTTTCGCAAATATTGTTTAAATTTTTCTTTAAAGAATTAATTTTACAGAGATTAATTTGGATTTTCACTGCATGGTTCGACTTAGTCAGAATTGTGTTTTGTGTGTAAGTATTTTGAAATGGTAAGTGATTTTTGTGTCGTGTATTCCAATGTTCGTGGTATAAGAAAGAATTTCTTTCACCTGTACGTCTACACTGTTCAATACAGGCCAGCTGTTTTGGCATTAAGTGAAACCCAGGTTGGAGTAAATACTGATTTATCAGAGTTTGCTCTACATGGGTATAGCTTGGTGCCATTACTCTTTTCCCATCATGGTCTCGTGGTCTATGTTAGGAATGATATTGCTTGCCAGAGCCTTCCCCAATATGGGCAATGTTCCAACACGGACTTTAACTTCTTGTGACTCAAATTCACTGTCCACAAGCATGTCATTCATTATTGTTTTATTTACAGGAGTCCAAATCTCGACAGCAATTCCACTTGTAACGAGTTTGATGCGCTGTCTGATTCCATCTCGAAAATTGTTTCCCTTTGTCCTCGCACTGAAATCGTTATTACGGGCGATTTCAATGTACACAATTCCAATTGCCTCCGCTATTCTGGTCAGACAACACCCGAAGGAAGATATGTCGAGCTCTTTGCCGGGTAACATCACCTTACCCAACTGATCGATGTGCCAACGCGTATACCGGATGTTGCTGGGCAAGCCGCCCATACTCATGACTTGTTTCTTACTTCTCACCCTGATAAATATACCATTAGTGTAACTTCTCCATTTGGCACTTCAGACCATTGTGTCATTTCAGCTAATTTCTCATCCTCCACCCATCCAGTTAAAGAAAAACTTCCCACCAGGACCGTTTGGCAATACGAGAAAGCCAACTGGGACGGCCTGAATATTTTTTTCCGAAACTTTAACTGGTCACTATGCTTCCTCGATAGTGACATTGATGCCAGTGCTGAAATGATCACAAATGTGATTCTTCTAGGGATGCCTGCTATTCCTAACAGAGTAAAAAGCATCAAACCTAAAGAAAATCTTGGTTTAGTTCTGAGTGTAAAGAAGCTATCAGGCTCAAAGAAGTAAGTTTCCGTTCTCACAAAGCCAACCCTACCGAGGAAAATCGGAAAAAGCACAAACAAGCAAGAAACTCATGCAACTCCGTTATTGAAAGAACCAAATTTTTGCATGACCAAAAATTACGGCAAAAAAAAGGCAGTACAAATTTTTGGTCATTTGTAAAAAAATATTAAAAACTCCTCAACATCTTCGGTTCCAACGCTCATCGACAATAACAAACCAATTGTTTACTCTTCAGAGAAGGCAAACTTGCTCGCCGCCCATTTCGCTGCCAGCTCCACGCTGCCGCATAGCAACGTTGCCCATCCTGTACTTGAGAATGTAAATTTTTCCATGGGACAGATTTTTTTCCGCACTCGTACAGTACCAAGAGTTCTCAAAGATCTCGATATACACAAATCCGCTGGCCCGGATGGTATACCCCCGATTCTTCTGAAGAGGTGTTCTTCCACACTGGCAAAGCCACTGCGTAAGCTTTTCCATCGCTCCTACTCTTCTAGAATCTTTCCTAGAAGATGGAAAACAGCATTTGTCCAGCCTGTCCCTAAGAAAGGTGACCCATCCTCCCCCTCCTCCTACCGACCCATAGCACTGACATCCCTTCTTTCTAAGGTCATGGAAACACTGATTAACCGTCAGCTTAAGGAATATCTCGAAGATCGTAAGCTTCTCCATGACCGTCAGTATGGCTTCCGCAGCAACCGTTCCACTGGTGATCTGATGGCATATCTCACCGAACAGTGGAACAAATCTTTACATCGCTTTGGTGAAAGTAAGATTATTGCTCTTGATATCTCCAAGGCATTTGATAGAGTTTGGCATGAAGCTCTCTTATCGAAAATGCGTGCTTTTGGGATCGATAATACTCTTGTTGGTTGGATTAGAAGCTATCTTTTGGACCGTTCAATACAAGTTGTATTGGACGGATTCAAGTCTGATTCCCAAAAAATAAATACTGTTGTGTCCCAGGGCTCTGTTCTATCTCCGACTCTTTTCCTCATTTTTATAAATGATCTTCTGTCTGTTACTTCTAATCCACTTAACTGTTTTGCTGACGACTCTACCCTCAGCTTTTCATATTCGTTCGATAATTCACGTCCTTCGCCTTCGGACGTACAATTGCAACGGTGCCGTATGTCAAGCTCATTAAACTCCGATTTATACAGCATTGTCAAATGGGGTAATAGGAATCGTGTGGAGTTTAATGCTTCGAAAACTCAATGCTGTCTTCTGTCGTTAAAGCTTAACATACCCCTAACGCCATTGTCCATGAATGGCACTTACATCGAAGAAACCGAAAAGCTCTCAGTACTCGGTATTTGTGTCAACGACGACCTCCGTTGGAACGACGCATCGCTATGAATGCTGCTAAGTGCTTTGGTTTTCTGTATCGGTGTAAGAAGTATTTTTCCCCATCTGATCTGGCTACAATTTATAAAGCGTTTATACGCCCTAAACTCGAGTATAACTTCCACCTCTGGGCAGGTGCTTCACAAACATCGCTTCACCTGCTTGATAGAATACAAAATCGAGCGTTAAGATTGATAGGAAATAGAACTGCCGCTGAAACAATTGCCCCTCTCGAACACCGACGCAATGTTTCATGTCTTTCCTTATTTTATCGTTTCTTTTATAAAAAATGTTCAGTCGAGGTAGCCAGCTGCATTCCTCCCCTTAAAAGTTTCGCCCGTAATACTCGTCTTGCTAAATTTTAATTATTTCTCATAAATTATTTAATTACTATCATAGTATCTTAACCATTGATTTATTTTTCAAATTTATAATCTAAGGATAGTTTAATGTAAAAAAAAAAATTCTTATAGTAATAAGTTGATGCGCATATCTGCTTGCTGTGGAGCGGCTTACAGTTCTACTGCGTCCTTTTTGCTGTTCTGCTACTAAGGGGCCCTTTTATTAAATTCTCTGACAGTTTATTTTTGTGTTCACTTTTATTTTAAAACTGTTTAATTTTTGAACAGTTTTCACTTTGTTTTCTAAAAATTGTCACAATTTTAAAATGGATTCTTTCAGGACATTTATTTAAGATCAATTTCACGAACCGATGGGACGGTAGGTACACTAAATGTTTTTTTTTTTTTTAAACCGACTGTGCTACTTGAGGACTTTATCGGAAGGACACTTAGATTTTATTCGCGATAATTTAATTGATTTTAAAATATCCCTACTGCTCAACAAACCAAAAATAGAACACAATTCTCTTGTTCTATATGTGTTATCCTTGGTACTAGTTAAATTCTTTGTATTCACTTTGGAAGGAGAGATATATCAGCGGGAAAAAAGGAATAATATACATGTCATAGACATACATAAACATTAGAAAATCTTTCATCCTTAGGTACACAATTTTCATTCTTGCTGGAAGAATAAAATAAGAAAATTAAATATTTTTGGGATATTCAAACTGAGCTAAACAAAGGACAAGCAGAAGACTCGATTTCTTTCTCGGTCTCAGTTACGATTCCTTTGCTTCGGTATAGGAAAATCTAAGATAAGCACGTACAAATCGCATTCGTTTTACTAGCAAGGACGGCTATGATGCCACAAACATGAAAACAAAAATCCTTTTTTCCACTCAAAGTTTTCAGATATTTTTATTTTTATCTATGTAAGTGTATTGTATTCCGGGACAAGGACGGAGGGAATAGTGAAAAGCCGGGTGTGTGGCGCAAGCAGGAGTTGAACAACATAATAGAGATATCTTCAGTTTATGTATCCTTATGTGGTTCTTAAGAAGGATTGTTTCATGATTTTTCAGATCAACAACAAAGGCGAAAGAAGAAAATAACAATGAAAATAGGGAGCATAATAAAAAAAAGATTTAGAAATCAGTATGGCAGCGAAACCTTTTCTGGTCTAAGCATGTGAAAGATGAAAAAGGAATAGACCTCCCTACATATTTGTACAACAAAAAAGTACAATTTACATGGGTTAAAATAAATTGAGAAATGGGATTACAAAATGTCTATCAAAAATATTGTTGGCAAAGTATTTTTTTAGTTTATCGGTGTGTTCGCCTTCTATTTCAGATTTTCTAATATCTTCCGTCCAAAACGACAATTTGAAAAAGATTTGCGGTGGTATCAGTAAATTCAACACCTGAAAAAATTAATCAGTTTGAACTTAGTGGTGAAGACAACCACAACAAAGTTGCCTTATATTAATCATAACACGTAGCGTTTAGCGTATATTAATCACGTTTAGTGGAAAGGTAGATGTCGAAATAACCTGCAGATATAAAGCGGATACTTTTATCCATGCATTTTTAGGTAAAGTTTAAAAATCCCGGTGTCTGAAGTTCGCGTACATGGTTTTTTGAATGCTTGTAAACTTTTTTTTAACTTGATAGCGGTTTTCGTTTATTACTTCTTCGAAAATTCTATGCAGAAGTCTGTGTTGTTTTTTTATGTGTTTGCCTACAAAGTTCTATTCCGTACGTCCATACCAAGTTAATCAATTGCGTGTAGATAAGCAGATTGTCTTAAAAAGTAAGATTGGAATATTGTTCAATAAGCCAGTTAAATTCCCGTTATTTGATTCAAAATTCTTCTAGTTTTTTTTTTAATTTGCGTTTTATTCTTATGTATAAATGAAGTTAAATTGTGTCACTTGAACTCGTTTAGAAGAGAATTTTCTTGTCCAGCTTGTTATTTTAATAAGCATTTTATGTAGGCTGCATTTATAAAGTTGCTGTTTAGAAATTATAGTACCTATATACTTTTATTATTGCAAAAAAAAAAAACAAAAGTTTGAATTTTAATGCACTGTTGAACTTTATTCGTTGGAATCTATCTTAAGACTGATTTAAATGTTTAAAAGTTTTCATGAAGTAATATTATTTTGTTTAGCTTGCATAATTGGTGTCACCCAATATCGGCACAATTTACAGACGAAATTCTTGAAAATTGTGTAATAAATAAAACTGACATACAATTCTTGCAAATTGTGGAAACTGAAGTGTGATTCTTGGAACTGTGCAACGAATAAAATTAAAATATAATTCTTGGAAATTGTGCGATTTACAAAATGCAATTTCGGGAAATGCACTGACCCAATTATGCAAGCTTTACTTTTTTATTTTATATTAACTTTTCTGCTGGGGTGAATTACCTATTGTAACTTTTAGACTGAGCTGGATGATAAAAGTATGATCATATTACAAGCAAATGTGGCTATCAGTAGGTCTTATTCATGGAGTGTATATCAGGTATGTATGAATTATCAAGCACAAACAACACTGACCCGAGCCGAGGATGCTTCCTTGCTGAACCAGCATTTATTGTTCAATTATCGAATTTTATGATTCTAGAATTTGATTTATTTGTTTTGGAATACCTATGTTGTAGAAATTTAAATCTTAAGTCATGATGTCAGATCTTACCAAAAGCTTGGACAATATCAGGAAACGTACTTGTTAATATCTTCTTACCGTCTAGGATTTTTCGTTTGGTATTTTGTATGAACTTGACCTATTGTTAAGTGATTATTTCTAAAACCATTGATTTAATAATTTTGCCATTTTTGTTTTATAATGATTTTATTAGTAAAACGGAGTAACATCCCAACGAATCATCTCCGCGTCAATACATTTTTTTTTCATTTCGCCAAGATTATTTTGGCTTGGGTTGGGATAAGAGAAATATTGATAACAGTGCATGGACACGAAAAAGCTCAGATCTCCTGCTTCTACTACAGCTGAAATCAGAGAGCATAATGAATAACCAACAGAGACCTGAAAGCAGCACAAGAATCTTTAAGTATCTGGATCATTCAAGAGGATAATCTTACATCACCGACGACTTAATTACGTACAACAAACAAACAAAATTGGCACGAGCACGATAACTCTGGCGCCAAGATTTAATAACGGTTTCTTGTAGAGGGGTTAAAAACAACTATTTTTTACTATGGGGGAAGGGGTCTATCTCCCCCCGTTTAGGAGGTAGGGGCGATTCTTTAATGGAAAAATAAATATCAAAAATTAACAGCAACACCTTTAAACCATTACTATAACGGTTTAAAAGCCAGAAATCTGCTCTTTAATCCTACATTTAAATAAAATTATTTGCGTCAATAGCTTTCAAAATATTCGCATTAAAACTCGAAATTTTCCATTAAATCGCCCTACCTCCTAACCGGGGGGAGATAGACCCCTTCCCCCATAGTAAAAAATAGTTGTTTTTAACCCCTCTACAAGAAACCGTTATTAAATATTGGCGCCGGAGCTATCGTACTCTCCCCACAAAATTTAATTTTTATATAATAGATGCCGAGATGCCCAGTCAACGAACAAACGTCACGTCGTAAATACAAATTCAACCCTGCGAAGTAAATATTAAAATTTGCCTCAGACGGCAAAATATATTAAATTAATCACTATTTCCCTTGATCATAGCATCAGCCGCGAACAACTGGACAACTCTTGCTAATTCTTGTCATTTAAGGTTATTCTGAAAGAAGAAACTAATAAAGTTGCCCGGAACATTAGAAAATTTAAGAACATTTAACGGCCATTTTAACTTTTCTAATCATATTTCTTGACAAGTTATGCATTCATGCCGATTAAATTTTTTTAGTTGACAGTTAAATATGACATTATGAGACATATTTGTGTTAATGGCAAAATTATGTGTGTCTGTCTGTCTGTACGTACATATGTATGTATTTTGGACTGCAGCCTAAACGGTTGGGCCAATCGCCTTCAAATTTGGTACATAAGTTTATTTTGACATTTTAGGGAGGACTTTCTTAAATTTTTTTGAGGCACGCGACCTTTTAATCTGCTTCTGGAGGCGCAGTTAACTTTTCAAGAAAATTCTGGTATATCGATCAGGTAGCTGGACTCAGTACCTATCTTGCAATGCAAGACACACTTAGCTGAGACCTCTATGTTACGTGATAAAAGCATGTGAAAGCTTGATAGAAAAAATGTATTTTCTGACATGCGACCTTTATATCCGCTCCTGGAGGCGCAGTTATTCCTTAAAGTAATTTGTAGTAATGGGCTGGATAGGTGAACTTAATGCCTATCTGACATGTTTAGCTTAAATTTCTGCACATCGAGATATAGGCATCTGAAGGTTTGAGTGAAAAATATAGTTTCTGATACGCCACCCTTTAATCCGCTCCTGGACGAGCAATTAATTTTTCAAGAGATTTTGAGTATAAAGATCGTGTAGATGGACTCAATACATTTGTAAATGTAAAACATATTCACCTACATTTTTACTAAGAGGTAAGAAGAAAGAAAAAATAAAAAGAATTTATAAGAAATAGATTTTTTAAGTCAAATTGGCATTTTAACTCAAAGAAATTAGAGATAAAGATATAGTTGAAAACTAAACGTAAGTAATAGTATAAGAAATTATAAAGAAAAAACAATGTACAAAATGAAAAAATTATAGGAAATTAATGTGATTATTGTAATGCAAAGACTTGAATTTATTCAGTATAAATTGATATAAACTTTATTAATTAAATTAAACAAAATTAAATATACGTAGGTAAGTAAATTAAAAGAAATTCAAGTTAGGTTGAGGTAGACGAGGCTGGACACGTTGTCGGCTGATTAAGAAGTGAGTCAACCATTTTGTGTTTCGCCGGAAATTCACTTTACATAAAGACGTCGCTGAAGTCACTGTCAAGTTGATGACTACTTCGTAGAACTGTCAAACTCAACAGTTCCCTGACACTTATTCAAATCCAAACCGGATTGTTCTATTTCTCAAACGATATGAGCTTCTGGATCTTGATTGAGTCAAAACTTGCTGTTTAGGCTCTTCTGTCAACATGGAATTAGATCTACGTTCCGAATCTGGGTTCTGCAAACAGCTTCAATCCCTTATTGGACCGATAGAGTTATCAGATGAGGAGACCTCAATAACAGGCGTAGACATTGGACTCTCAATTTTTTTTTTTTTAAAGGAAAATTGAAACGATTAACGAAAACTCATATACATTAAACATTAATTATAATTAATGTTTAATTGGACTCTTAAATTCAATGGAATCTTCACATGACGGAGATGAGGATGATGATGACGATGGCGGTAACGAATGTTTCGAAGAAGATGATGGCAAGTGTGATGATGGTGGTGATAATAAAGATGGTCTTGATGGCGAATGTGTTGGTGATGGTAATGACAGTGGTGGTGATGTAACTGGAGATAGTGAGGATGGAATTGCTTCATTATTCTTGAGATTCGAAACTGATCTGGAACGCATCTTGTTTTGGTGACGACGCCAAGTACCATTATCTGTCTTTACTTGATACATTTTTCTTCCCAACGGTTTGATTACGACTCCTTTTACCCACTTTGTTATCTTAAGATATTGCCGAACGTAAACTGTTTGTCCTGTAGAAAATTTTGACAGGTAACTAACTACCTTTCTCCTTTTTGTTTGCATCTTGACAAAGGGCTGATAATAATGTACGGTGACAACGACCGTGGAGCTTTTCGGCAGGTGACTTCCCATCTGCATCTGGAGTTGTACGGTAGGTGTTTAAGAAAATTTACAAGGCATCTTCACTCCATGCTGTAGTACATAAAATCTTGGTCAAAGATGTTTTGAACTTTCGCTCCATACGTTCTGCCGCACTGTTTGATTCAGGGTTGAAAGGTGCAGAAGTAAGATGCGTGATGGCGTTCTTTTGACAAAAAATCTTGAACTCTGCCGAAGAAAATTGAGTGCCATTATCTGACACTATGGTTTTTGGTAAACCTTCGAGTGCAAAGACAGAACGAAGAGCACTAATTGTCGCTTTCGAAGTTGTTGACTGCATGCGAACAACGAACGGGAACTTCGAGAATGAGTCGATGATGATGAGCCACATACTTTTCTCGAAAGGGCCGGCATAGTCAATGTGAATGCGTTCCCAGGAATGCTCCGTGGTTGGCCAGCTGGTGTAATGCTCTGCAGGTTGTGATGCATTGAGCTGGCAGGTGTTCCACTCATTTACAGTTTGGTGAATCATCTTATCTATGCCCGGCCACCAACAGTAACGACGGGACAGCTGTTTCATTCTGATTTCTCCCCAATGACCCTCGTGGAGCAATGTTAGTACCTTCGGCTGCAAACTTTGAGGAACTACTACTCGAGGATGTTCTGTCTTTAATAAAACAACATTAGTACACACACACAAGCTTAATCTTTGACAAAAATAGGGAATCAAATTAGCTTCACAACTCGGCAACTGTTTTGGTCATCCATGCTGTATATAAAATACTACCTTATTCAACATACAATCTTTTTTAAGAGTGTTCAGCTACAACGGATGAGGTTATGGGAAAATCTTCGATACAAGAACTGTAGACATTAACATCATAACATGATTCATTCATCTTGTCAAACTCTTCATCCGGTCCAATTAGTAATCTGGAAAGGCAGTCAGCGTTGGCATATTGTGCTGTTGACATAAAGACGTCGCTGAAGTCACTGTCAAGTTGATGACTACTTCGTAGAACTGTCAAACTCAACAGAAAATAAAGCCCTTCGGGAAAATAAAAGCCAGATAAAATTTTCGTTTTATTTTCGAATTATTATTGTCAAACACAACTTCTATCGCATCGGCAAAAAATTGATGATATAGCCAAAGCAGTTTGTCATAGACAATTATAAAGTATTGGAAAATTTACAATTTGGTTCAAAGCTACTGGTCATTGTTCCACAGCATCGCCATCGAACACGCTACTAACGCAAACCTTGAACGCTAGTCATAGCAACAACCAACACATCTCGTCGCAATCCACTGGGTTTCATAAAGGTCATTATCACCAGTCACTTCAGAACCATCCACATAGATTCATCGATTCAAGGCAACTTTTAACAAAGGTCACCATCACCAGTCATCTCAGAACCATCAACATCAAATCCAAACAATTTTCATCAAGGTCATCATCAGCAGTAAATTGTCTCAACCATCACCATCGATCAAGAACGTAGGTAAGTCACCATCAATTTTACCTTAACCCTATACTCCTATAGTTCAATTATACCCCATACATAATCTATAAACCATTCCATAAGTCTCTGCATAAATCCCAAACTCTCTACCTCAGTTGTTCCACGAAACCAAAATCATAGGCGCGAAAACCAAGTTCATAACCTATAAATATTTTCAATAAACAAAGAAGAGTCACCAAGCCCGTTTGTTTTAATATGCATTCAAACTCGTCAGACACGGCTTGCTTGTCAGTTGGTGGATCGCGATGAATGGTGCAGTGTGATACCTGCGATGATTGGTATCATTTTTGCTGTGTAGGGGTCAACGCAGATATCCAGAATAAAGAATCTTATTGTTCAAAGTGTCATCCGGTCGGCATCCCACCAGTCGCATCAACCGAAAATCAAACCAACGAACCGAAGGATCCATCAGCCACAAGCAAAAGCGTCACCTTGCAACCACCTCCAAAGCGTCCTCATAGTTCTGAGCAACATTCGAACGTTTCTATAGGAAAGAAAGCAGAAAAAACGTCTAGGTCTAAACTTCGTGAATTTCAATTACAACAATCGCAAGAAGAAAAAGAAATGAGGTAGCGAAGCGACAGGGAGTTTCTGGAAAAGAAATACGCATTTCTAAGAGAGTAAGCATGTGCAACATCGGAAACTGAAAGCGATTACGAAACCTCTGAGCTTGATAACAATCAAACTCGGAATAAACATGTCTTCAACCAAGTTTATTGTACTGTCTTCTATCCAACGACCCACAATTCAACACCTGTACAGCAAAATGTAATTAAATTCAAAAAATCATTTACAGCAGCAAAAGGTCCGGATCCACAAATTCCGCAACCAGCGACTTTGAACAATTCCAACAGCCACAAAGCATATTCTGGCAGATTGCCAACAGCATACCATCCCTTAAACAGCACATCAATTGAGATATCAGCACCGAACAAGCAGCAAATGGCAGCCAGACAAGTAATGGTAAAGGATCAAGTGACATTCAGCGGACGCCCAAAAGAATGGCAACTCTTCATAAGTTGGTTCAATAGCACAACTACCTCTTGCGGATTCACGAATACTGATAACCTCCGACGATTACAAAATTGCCTCAAGGGTGAAACTTTAGATGCAGTCAGAAATAGGCTTCTTTTGCCGGAGCAAGTTCCAGGCGTTTTAAACACTCTGCAAATTCACTTTGGGCAACCAGAAGTAATTATCGATAACCTTGTTGAAAATAAGAAAAGAACCCACACCTCGGCAAGATAAGTTGCAATCGATTATAAAGTTTTCTTTAGCAGTTCAAAATATATGCGGTGTGATGGAAGCCACTGGACTACATGCGTATTTGGAAAACCCATCTTTGTTAAAAGAGCTGACAAACAATATGCCACCAGCTATTCGCCTTGAGTGGGGCAGCTACTTAAGCTAACTTAAGTGTTGTCAACTTATCGGCATATAGCGCATGGCTGGAAGAAGTTGCACACTCTGCATCAATCGTAAACCCACTTCATGAACTACATTTGTACTCGAGTAAGAGTCAAGGAAGAAGTATAAGAGCCGCAGTAAATGTTCATAAAGATTCACAGACACATACACAACAATACATTCGAAATTGTTTGCTTTGCACATCTAACTGCAAGGCTATTGATCGGTGTGAAACTTTTTTGAAGAAGAATTTAAAGGATCGGTGGAACATTTTCAAGCGCTATACAGTTTGTCGCACATGCCTCCGCCAACATGGAAGAAATCCTTGCTACCTTCGAAAGGTTTGTGGAATTGATGGATGCGCAGCGTGAGACATCTAACACGACAGGAACATTAAACCTCCATCACAAATCTAAAGAAGAACAAATTTTATTCAGAATCGTTCCAGTTACACTTCATCATGAACAAAAACAGCTGACCACTTTCGCTTTCCTCGACGATAGTTCATCGTTATCCCTCGTGGATGAAAAACTGGTACTGGAGTTAGGAGTCGAAGGAACACCGCAACCTTTGTGCTTAAAGTGGACTTCAAACCACCAAAGAACGGAACAGCCATCTAAAAAAATAAACATCCGTATTTCATCATCATCGCCTCTGAAAAAGTACAACTTATCAAACATACGCACCATACAGTCTCTCGAGCTTCCAAAGCGGACCATTAATTCCAATGAATTGTCCAATCGATATGTACACTTAAAGGGTATTCCAATAGAGTCCAACACTAATGCACAACCACGAATCTTACTGGGTCTGGATAATTGGAAGCTAAGTGTTCCTTTGCAAACACGAGAAGGAGAGAAGAATCAACCGGCAGCAGCAAAAACTCGACTTGGGTGAAGGGGTATGGTCCATGCACGCTCTCAAACGATAAATCTGATCGGCGTATCCATTTTTTTAATTTTCACACGAATGGATGAAAATGACCTTAATAACCAATTAAAAGAATATATTGCACTAGAATCTATCGGTACAAAAGATTTTAAAGTTCTACGTTCACACGATGATGAAAAGGCAATCACAACGATGGAAAATGAAGCAGTTGTTGAAGGAAATAAAAACATTGTTCTCTTTTGTGGAAGTTCAAATCAAAACAAATGCCTGACAGCCGTTCGATCGCAGAGAAGCGATTAAAATGTTTCGTAACTTTATGTCAAATTCTCCTGCGGTTCTTAAGAACTTAAGAGAAAGAGCGGCAAACTTTGAAGAGAATATACCAAACGGGCACACTTTTGTCTGGTACAGAAAAAATTCTAGGCATGTGGTGGTCGCCAAAAGATGACTCATTCTCTTTTGCTATAGGAACACATACCCTCAAATTTGATGTTCTAAATGAAGATGTATGGCCAACCAAAAAAGAAATCTTGAAAGTCCTCATGTCAGTTTTCGATCCACTAGGGCTCATAGCCAACTTCATGGTGTTGCTCAAGATTATTTTGCAGGAAGTATGGACGGTGACAGTTAAGTGGGATGAACAAATACTACCAGAGCAACTTGAAAAGTGGAAAAAATGGAAAAGTTTAATTCCATCCATTAAGGATATTTCCATTCAAAGATCGTACCTTAATAGTGTCCCCTTTTAATAACGATTCTTATATTGAAGTTCATATCCTCGTTGACGCGAGTGAGGTTGCTTATTCAGCAGTATGTTATATAAGGGTTACGAATGGCAATATTGTAAGTTGCAGTCTAGTTGCAGCTAAAACTAAAATTGCACCAATGAAAGTAATATCAATACCTAGGCTTGGATTGGAAGCAGCAGTATTAGGAACAAGTCGCGCAAAAACAATTGTTGAAGGACACTCCATTGATATTAAGGAAAAATACTTTTGGACAGACTCCAAAACGGTGTTAAGCTGGATTAACTCCGATCACCGAAAATATAGCAGTTTGTTGCATTTCGCATAGGAGATATACTTGAGGAAACGGACAAGAAAAGTTGGAGGTGGGTGCCTAGTAAGGAGAATGTAGCGGATGAGGCCACAAAGTGGCAATTTAAAAGGGAATTCAGTTCAAATAGCCGCTGGTACAATGGCCCACAATTTTTGTATGAAACAAAAGAAAACTAACCAAAGGAATTTACACAATCCGAAGCAACAGACGTAGAGTTAAGACATATTCAGCTCCACCAAGAAGAAACAATTACTGATCTCATTGATATAGATCGGTTTAGCAAATGCAACAAAATTCTTCGCAGTGTGGCACAGGTTTATCGTTGGTTTCGGATGTCTTCAGAAAACAGGAGGAAGGAAAAGGTTATAAAATGTCTAACGTGTGAAGATTTTAAAAAGGCAGACAATTATTTGTACAGGATGTGTCAACGGGATGTCTTCGCTGAAGAGATTGCTGTTCTCAATCACGTTGAAAACAAAGCAGATCAAAAGATTTTAAGTATGGAGAAATCAAGTGCTCTATACAAACTCTCACCTTATTTGGACGAAAATATGGTGTTGAGAATGCATGGACGAATCGATGCAGCACTTGGAATTCCTTTTAGCACAAAAAGACCAATAATCTTACCGAAGCAACATCCAATCACACGTTTAATTATATCCGATTACCATGAGCGATTTCACCATCACAACAACGAAACAGTGGTCAATGAACTTCGTCAAAAATTCAACATTCCTAGACTCCGAGTTTTGCTGAAGTCAATACAGACAAGTTGTCAAAAATGTAAAATAACCAGATGTCTTCCAAAACCTCCACTAATGGGCGACTTGCCAGCAGCAAGGTTGCAAGCATTTGCTAAACCATTTTCATACATAGGGATTACTTTGGACCCTTACATGCCAAAGTGGGTAGACATTTGGAAAAACGATAGGGCGTCCCTATTACGTGTTTAACAGTGCGCGCGGTACATGTTGAGATAGCGTGTACACTATCAGTGGATTCCTGTATAATGGCCTTAAAACGATTCATCGCACGTATAGGTTGGCCCCTCGAAATATACAGTGATAACGGCACAAGTTTTCGTGGAGCTAGCAAAGAACTCAAGGAAGCGATGCAGAACTTGAACATAAACAAAATTGCTGAAAATCTCATTGGACCCAACATTAAGTGGAATTTTAATCCCCCTCTGGCCCCTCATTTGAGAGGGAGCTGCGAAAGGTTTGTTCGTTCGGTGAAGCAAACGCTTTCCCATATTTCCCCTATGCGAAACCCATCTAAAGAGCTTTTAAGTACCTATG
This sequence comes from Platycheirus rosarum, assembly GCA_963971375.1. Classification (NCBI taxonomy): domain Eukaryota; kingdom Metazoa; phylum Arthropoda; class Insecta; order Diptera; family Syrphidae; genus Platycheirus; species Platycheirus rosarum. Next base: position 105,706,457 of record OZ020508.1, read on the forward strand.
TTATCTGAGGTAGAGAGAATCCTTAATTTCCGACCCCTTAATTACGTTTTTCTAGATGATGGTGATGCAGAAGCATTGACGCCAAATCATTTCTTATTGGGATCATCAAGTGGAGAAAAAATTTTAGGACCCCTGTACAGCGACGGACGTATACTCCTTTAAAGTTGGCTAAGCAGTGAGCAATTTGCAAATCAATTTTGGCGACTCTGGGTTACGGAATACTTACCTGACCTCACCAGGCGTACAAAATGGTATTCTTCGAATAGGTCCATTCCGCGTCCACCCGCGGAACAGCTGGCCAAAAGGAATTATCCTAAAGGTATTACCAGAAAAGGACGTTATAGTCAGAATCGCAATCGTAAAGACCAAAAACGGTATATACACCCGGCCTGCTGCCAAGATTGCTGTGTTGGACGTTGGCCGGATTGAGGAAGATAGAAAGCTAATTCAAGGAACCAGCTTACCAGGGGGGAGTGTTACCAACACTGGCAATACCATACACTAAAGTCAAACTTAAGTTGGCATCACTAATTCTACTTGAAAGAGAAGCCTTTCTTCCGCCATATTTTTGTATAATTCTTCCTATTCAGAAAAAATCTTGTAAGTCGAATTTTATTTACACGTTTTTACTAAGAGCTTAGAAGAAGGAAAAAATAAAAAGAATTTATAAGTCAAATTGGCAGTTTAACCCAAAGAAATTAGAGATAAAGATATAGTTGAAAACTAAACGTAAATAATAGTATAAACAATGTAAAAAATAAAAAAATTATAGGAAATTAAAGCCCTCGGGAAAATAAAAGCCAGATAACATTTTCGTTTTGTTCTCGACGGCTAAAGATTTCACCATCTTCAACGTTTTGCCAACACCACCCTTCAATCTGCTCCTGGAGACGCAGTTATTTTTTCAAGAAATGTTAAGTATAAAGATCTTGTAGCTGGACTCAATAGATATCTAACAATGGCTTCTACATAACGAGATGTAAGCGTCTTAAGGTTTGAGTGAAAAAACTTAGTTTCTGACATGCCACCCTTCAATCCAGTCCTGGAGGAACAGTTATTTGTTCAAGAGAATTGATTCTGGTATATGGACCGAGTAGCTGAGTTCCATACCTATAAAACATATCTACCTAGGACCTCCACATAACGATATATAGGCGTCTTAGGCGCCAGTTATAGCGATCATTAAAAATCGATCAACAAAAGTTGAAACAGCTGGAAACTGGAATTTTTTACGTATGGGTAGTTATAGCGATCAGTAAAGTTGTGTCATAATTTAAAGGCCAACCACACCAGCAATAACCTCAAATTTGTTTTAATGATGCAAAATACTTCAGTAAACTTTTTACTGATGGGTTGGAACATAAAATAAATGGACCACAAACACTGGAACGAAATGTTCCATTATTCTGTCAAATGACAATCAGCTGTTCAGTAAAACCAATTTCCAACATTAAAATTAATAAATGCTTATTTAAAAAATAATACTGTTTCCAGGGTTTGTTTTTTGTCAAAATAAATTATTTCAATTGATTTGCCATCGATTGGCATATGTTTCATGTTTTAAATCTTTTTCTAACATACAAAAATGTTCAATTGAAAATTTTTAATGATGGTTTTTAATGATCGCTATAACTGGCCCCTTAAGGTATGAATGAAAAAAATGCCTATATTATATAGGTAAGCATTACATTTCATGAAAAATAAATGTCAGATGGTAGGCTAAGAACTGTACCCCTCATAGGACCGTTTTTTTGTTCACCGACATTCTCGAGAACTGGTTGAGATATGTTTGGTTAAGTTTGCTTTCTTGAATAACTATTTGTTAAATTAAAAAAAAGTTTTTACAATAAACCGTTTTATATAAAAACCGTTCCTTCGATTTTTAGAAAAACGAGCTGTACAACATATTTCAAATTCAAGGTGATCGGATGTGAGTCCCCTAAACTGAAGCATTTCCTCTTATGCTTGTAATAACGCCCTCTATAAAACAAAGAATAATTCATACATTTAATTTATGGTTCAGTAAAATTTACTCGTTTTATTTTTTTTTCGAGGTCAATAAAATTCTTAATTATTTATAATAATGAGCTTCAAAGCTCTTTTCAGTGTTATTATTATTTGTAGGTACAAATGTAAATAAATATTTTTTTTGATAAATTAATTGTACATGTTTAAATAATCTATCAGTCCTGCGATTACAAAAATAAAGTTAAAATGTTAATAAATGGGTACATTTATACGCTTTTTTAAACAAATTAAATCTTTTTAAATTGTTTCATTAAATTTTAAGATGGTTTCCGAACATCCATAATCCAATAAAAAATTTAATTTCAGGGAAACGATCTTCCCCCAAACCATTTCTGACTAAAAATACATCACACCAGAAACGTTCTAGTTCATGTTCTCTAGACATTTCTGTAGAGTTCAAAAGAGCTCTCCACTCAGATCCCAAATCAGCATTGCTTTAGTTCTGCACAAGAAAACAAGGAGATCCCTTGCCATTTTGATCTGTTAACATTCAAAACCAATGTTAATCGGTACCTCCTATCTCTCCCCTTACTATCTTCCTAATGCACGCGCAGTGCGTTTTACATTAAAAGGGAAACAAATAATACCTTGTGGGCGCGTTAATTATAAAAAAAAATATGAAAGGTACGTTGATAGACTTTTCCCGTAAATTTGATTCTGATTAAAGATAGCTAGTGCTAACAAAATAATTTTCGAAAATTTTCATTAAAATCGTTAGAGCCGTTTTCGAGAAAAATAAGCTTTTCCTTAACGGCAATATGGCAGGTACCACTATTTTTAGGCCTACAAATAAAATTTCAATCTCCCCTTTGAAGAATGCCAAAAGAAACACATATACCAAATTTGAAGCAATCGCTTAATCCGTTTAGCTTTAGGCTGTAGCTCGTTTTACACCCAGACAGACTTTTTGTCAATGTCTTTTTTAGGCTTCTCTATGATCGGATCGTAATGTCATGCTTGATTGTTAAGTCCATATAATCGCAATAAAAAAGATTGGTATTTTTGGATTGTTACTGCGAAAAGATCATGTTTGGCTTTAGAAAAAACTAAAAACAAAGGCCTTTTAAATTATGTAGCATTTACATTTACTTAGCACATTAGTTTCCTAATCAAGAATGTATTTTTTTCATTGTTTTCCAAAATACTGTTTTTATTTTTAGACTAGATAAAATGTTTTGTTTTTTCCAAAGTTTTTCGGTACATTTTTATTATCATATATGTATTTTTCCAGCATTTGCAAAAAAACCTTTAAAAATAGGGAAATGCATACAAGTTTGTAATTTATATCCAGGTACCCGGCTACCCGGGTAATTTTGCCTACCGGTAACTGGTACCCAAGTACCAGTTTATCGGGTACCCGGGTAGCTTAATACCCGGGTAGAATCATTAGCCCTACTTCTGACTCCCCGGGTATGGCGTTGAAGTCCTTTACGCTCTGGAGTCTACCCTCTCTATTTAGTAAGCCATTTCATTCTCTGGATAATTGATGTGGAATTTTGTCTGTGCGTGCTGTTTACATGTGTTATGTGTCTTCTGTTTTCCGTTCTTTCTCTATCTTCTGTTTGTCCTGTATCAATGTCATCTTGTGTGTTATTTTGTAATTTTCTGAGCCGATGGCCCCAGTAGCCAATGCTCGTAAGTAGATTTATCTTTTATAGCATTGTATATACATTGCCTATAGTACTATCATGAGACGAGAAAAAATCTTTTTACCTAGAGCCGCTTGGAGTGCTAGTGTAGGGACATTTTATTTGAGTAAGAGAGAATTAAGAGCATGTTTTTTAGTGTTATGCTTTGTGCTTAGTTTATTGCGCATGTGCAATGTGAGGCAAGAAAAAACAGAAGGAGAACATGAAATAATTCAGTATTTTGTTTTGTTCATTGTATACCTATGTATATGTATATAAACTGCTAGCAGTTTTGAAGTTAATACATAATGGTTTCGCTTAGCTGAGGCTAATAGTTTTTTGTAAGGATTTATACACGATCCAACATTTTCATTGTATACGTTTTTTATATGGAATATGTAATATGAGAACTGGTTCTTACATAAGTATTTATATATGTGTACGTCATTGACCAGACTTTTGATTTGAGTATTTTAGGATTTTCAAGTTTTGTACGAGCACTACCTACTTACATATTTGTCATATTTGTACATATACCTATACACCATTGATCAGACTTTTGATTTGAATTCTTTATGATTTTCAATTTTTTTACTATTATGAAGGTTGTCGTCTTCAAATAATGTACACACATTCATTCTTGAAATTTAAACACAAACTTACTTCTTGCTGTATTTATACAAAGATAGAAACGTCCTTGCAGCGGATGAATATTTGTTTTGAATTTTACTTTCCATTCAGATAGGTACCTACATATACATATAGGTACATACATATGTATATGTAGGTATCTATCTGAATGAACTATGTGCAGAACGGTCATGTGGCACTTCCTTTACTTTTAGGCCTATAATTTAAATTTCAATGTCCCCTCTGGTGAATGCCAAAATAATCACACACACCAAGTTTAAAGATAATCGCTGAAGCCATTTAGGCTGCAGCTCGTTATACATACCTACTGACAAACAGACAGTAATTTTTTGTCGATCACTTTTTTAGACTTCTCTATGATCGTAATGTCATGTTTCATTGTTTTCTAATTTTTTTTTTATATTCACAAATTCTAAACTTGCCTTATAGTCCCTATAATCGCAAGTAAAAATTGAAAAAAACTCCTGTGTAAAATGTCAAAATAACCTTAAGTTCTAAATTTGAAGACGATTGGCTCATCGGTTTAGGCTATAGTCCAAAATACATCCGTACAGACAGACCTACAGACAGATGGACAGAATTTCGCCAGTAACTCAAATATGTTTCTCTATCATCGTAATGTAATGTTTGATTATTATCACAATTTTTTTATGTTCACGAATCCTAAACTTGACTTATAGTCCCTATAATCACAAAGCTACTTGTGCATAAAATTCAACATCAACGATAACGAAGCCAATGAAATGAAAATTCAAAAAATAAAATCATTGTCGATCCTCTTCGTTGTTCACCGTCACCGAGAACAGGATATACACAATACATATACACATGTGCTTATTAAGTTTTCCTTGTTAGTATCTCCCTCACCCTCGCTCACACCATCTACCACACCGACGACCGACCGATCGACCTGAATTTATCTGAACATTTTATCAAAGATAATATAACAAGTATACCTACGTAAATACACACATTATGTAGGTATGTATGTAGGTACATACCTAAGTATCTACCTACCCTCGAAAGTTTTATATGAAAAAAATATAAAACTCAAAATAAACTTATCAACCAGCTTAAACATACACCCACCCCCCAGACACCATTCATTTACAAAAGTCGTTTTTCTTCTTTTTTGTCATTCCTTTTTTAAAACTAGCCATCTCCTCACCCTGCTTGTGTGAAGCAATCCAGTTGTGCAAAAAAAAACTATACTCGCATCATTGTATATATATGTAAACTGCAAACTGCAAAGAGTAAAGTACATGTTCACAGAGTTTCTCTTAGAATTCTCTTTGTTCGCCTCGGTCGCCTCTTTCATTTTACCAAGTTAATTTTACCTAGAGCCGCTTGGAGCGCCACGGTCCACATGTCACCATGATAGTACTATAGAAGTTCATATACAATGTTTTATAGCAGAAACATAAACACGCTTTAAAACCGACCAACAATACAAAATGTGTATAAATTTTCACAATGCGGCTTTCTCTATAAAAGCTTCATTTGACATTCATATGTACGTAAGGATAACGTAACATAGCGAGTGATATACGGGAAAGTTCGAATTGACTGAACTTTTACTCAATGAATACTTTCGAATAAAAAACAATGTTTTTACTATAAGAACTCAATTTTTACAGAATAAAGATGACAGAAGAGCGCATCGAAGCCTTATATACGTAACGGGATGAAGTCGGTTCCAAAGCGTTTTTGTGTTTTAGCCATTAATTACACAAAATTTTGATAAAAAATATTTTTTTTTAATATTTCGAGTTTGAAAATTAATTTTTCAAAAACTATTCACTAACAGAACTCTATTTAAAATGAAAATTAAAGAAGAGATTTCTGGCTTCCTAAAATATTATATCATGGCATGACATTTTTTCTGTTTTAAGTCAATTTTAATAGAAAATTGCCCCTCTGGGCTAAATCTTATACCGATCACCATGTATAAATTTATCTACAATTTTTTTTTTTATTATCTAACTTGTTTGATATTATTTTTGTCTTTTTATTATGTTTCAATTATCATGTTTATGTGTAATTGTATGGGTATTTATTTATTTAAATTTTTTTAATATGTGTTAGTCACGTATTTTTATTTTATTTTATGGATTAACTATTTATTTATAATTATTCTTATGATTATAGAATTTATTCAATCATTTTTTACATAAAATGGTCCGTTTACTATTAACACCTACTGTGCGCATCCAATTTATATTTGCACTCAATTATGTTTATCGAGTTCTTTCAGTACATAGAATACGTTAACCAAAATTGTTGATTGGCCTAAATCATCGAATGATTTACCCGCTTCTATTTTACAGTGCACCATTTTATAGTCAATCTTTTGTGAAAACATTGTTTATAAGACATTAATGAAAGAGCATTCGAAGTATCCAAGTCGTTTCTTTTCTTGTTTCTTAGAGTAATACTACAATTTTTCAGAAGTGATATACCGCGTGCATAAAGCAAAACTTCAGTTGTGATGTTTTTTTCTCTTCTTAATTTTCTATAAAAAGAAATTGAACTGCAAAAAAAATGTCTTAAGAAAGATTTTTTAGATTCAGCAACTGTGGTAGTTCTTAAATCAGTGCTTGGATCTTTAAAGCTTCAAACTCTTAGTAAGAAAGCTGAACAGAAGCTTCGCGTGCATGAAGAAACGGAAAATCTGACAGAAAATGATTTACGAAAACTTATACAAAACAACTCTTATAAATCAATTCAAGATTCTGTCGATCAACAATTAAGTGATTTTGACGAGGAAGGTAACGATGAAGAGGAGCAGAGAACGGAGGAGGAAATTCTGGACGATGAATTGGAGAAACTTTGTAGAATCTGCAAAAAGAAAGAGAAAATCCCAAAGCTAGAAAGCCAACTTCGAGAGCTTCAGATTGAGGAGGCTACAACCAGCCCTTAATCATTTGCTCCTTGTTTCAAGGACATAGAGGATTCTGTACCAAATTTTAGTGGCGACGACATCTTACATGTGCAGCGCTGGATAGAACAATTCGAAGAATATTCCGAAATCTTAGACTTGGACGAAAGAAATAAACTCCTTTATGGAAAAAGACTGTTGATAGGTACAGCAAGATTGTCCATCAGAACAATTGTAGGTACCTAAAAGTTAGAAAGATCTAAAAAACAGTTTACTTTGTAAATTTAAAAAGAAAGTGACCAAAGCCGATGTCTACACTGACCTACAAAAAAGAAGGAAAAGAAGAGATGAGACATACAAGCAATATGTAAATGCAAGACATCGCTTCTCAAAGCTCTGTTGAAGAAGAAGATATAAACCAATTTATAATCAAAGGTATCGCAGATGCAGAGATTAACAAAAGGATTCTGTATAATGCCAGCAATATAACCGAACTTAAGTCAGCTTTACAGTTATTCTGATAACAGACCATCGTTAGGTGCATCACATTATTTGCGTACGCGTAATGCTTCAACTCAACGCGAAGACGTCACCACAAACATTTCTTATCGCAACACTACCAAACCCTGAGAGGACAGATGTATCGTGCTTTCAGTGTGGGAAGTTGGGGCACATATCACCAAACTACATAGCAAAAAATTCAGTGATGACAGTGAACTTGAAATATCTGGGCGAAACCCTAATAATGTTGAAACCTTAGGAAAACAAGAACACCATTGAAAAAGAGTCATCGAGCAACGAATTTTAAAGAAACATCAGCTACAAATCCATCAATAGAGAAATGGAGACGTCCACAACTCTCTTGACATTATTGGAGTCTGGGAGTCCCATAAGTTTTATTCAGGCTCAATTTCTACCAACTTGTATGATATTGACACAAGCGTGAGAGGTCACAGATATGTTGGAGTGAACAATAGTCCTTTGTACGTGCTGTGAAGTATATGTAGTATCTTTTTTTATGAAAATTCATTTATCAATTTAAAAATGTTAGTAGTTAAGAATTATTCAATAAGATATCTCCTTTATTTTAGGAAGAGATTTCATGGATATAAATGGTTAAGTACTGCAACAGAAATATTCAAATACATCGCTTAATGTGCATCATCATCTCCAAACACCATTTGTGGTTCATGGTGCTCCAGCTATTGGTCACAATAAAGAAAGATTTTTTTTTTAATTTTTAATATTTTTTTAAAAAAATTATTTTGGTTTTTGAATATTTTGAAAACGAATCTATAGATTTTTTTTAAATTTTTCTTCTAGTATAAACTCTAGTTTTCTTTAAATTGACACACTCAAAAAATTTTTTAAATATGTCTTCGAAAAGTTTTTTAAAAAAAAACATTTTTTTGAAAAAAAATTGGTCGAACGATGAAATGAAAAATTCATAAAATAGAAAACAGCAAAAGAAATAAGATGGCTTACAACATTTTTTCCAAAACACGTTATGAATAGTTTTTTTTTGATTTCATAAAAAATTTATTTGTTTAATATTTCCCCTCCAAATTTTGTTTTAAATTGCTCGGTTGAGCCCTAGCCACTAGTCTAATGAAAGCAAACTTCTTTATTTTTATTATTATTTATTTCTCGTTATTTATTTAAAAGCATTTCAAGATCATAACAGCATACAGAATAAATAATAATGATAAACACATAAACGCACAAAAACAACTAACAAATAAAAAAAATACTCGATTACCTACTGAATGCAATAATTTCAATCAAGCAAACAAAATTGTACACCTGCATACAAACAATCCCTGCGTTAAGTTTGAATATTGTCTATACCCACCCTCTTCACAGTAGTTTTAGTTTAGTTTAGTTTAGTTTATTTATTTAGTTTGATTAAACTATCTACATTTATAAGTAATTGTTTTACATAATTGATTTTTAAAATAAAAAGTTGGATTTGACAAAATCTATCACATTTCTTTTAAAATTATTTAAGTTTCTTTGATTTTTGATTTGATTGTTCAATGTATTGTATAATTTAAAACCTTTATAGATAAGAGAATTTTGTGTATTGCTTGTGACAAAATTTGGCAGTCTTAGATCATTTCTGTTTCTTAATGCATATGGTTGCAAATCTCTGATAAAATTAATATATTGAAATAAATAATTTGGCATTAAATTGTTTCTTATTTTATGTACAAATACTAAAACATTCATAATTAATCTTTGTTTAATCGATAGCCACTTAAGTGAACTTAACATAAAACGAATTGACATATATCTATTGCACTTTAATAAACATCGCATTGCTTTATTTTGTAATCTTTGCAGTCTTAACATATCACTCCCCTTACATAAAAACAAAATAGTAGAACAGTACTCAAAGTGTGGTTTTACAATGACATTATATATATTTATTGCACTTATAGTTGAAATTTGATTTCTAATTCGTTTCATAAATCCGATTTTGTTCGCTATTTTCTTACAGATATAGTTAATATGTTTTCCAAACTGTAACTTTTGATCTAATACTACACCTAGATATTTAATTTCACTTATTCTTTCTATTGATATGCCCCCTATCTTAATGTCGATGTCATCACTGCTTCTCTCGTTCAGCACCATTAATTTCGTTTTTCCAATGTTGAGTTTAAGTTTATTTTCCATAAGCCATTGATTGATAGAGTCTAAGTCTTCTTGAATTTTAACTTTATTGTCTACGGTATTATTACCTGAGATGTAGACAACAGCATCATCTGCAAACAAGGCTAGTTTTTCTAAATTTTAACACGCACCTTATATCGTTAATATAAATTGTAAATAATAGAGTCCCTAAGACAGACCCTTGAGGTACCCCATAGTCTACATCAATCGCTTCCGATACATCACCATTGAAAATCGTTGTTTTCGATTTTTTAGATAAGATTCAAACCATAATAGTTCTTTGTCTTAAATGCCGTATTTTTTCAATTTCATTATTAAAATATCTCTATTAACTGTCTCAAACGCTCGTTTGAAATCCAAAAATACACAATAAACGCTTCTTTTTTAGCAAGTTCTTCCTTCCATGACGTAACAACTGCATTGATGGCAGTTTCACACGAATGACCTTTTCGAAAACCTGACTGCAAGTCAATTATTAAATTATTACTCTCAAAGAAGTCGTACAATTGCTTGAATACCACTTTTTCAAAAATCTAACGGCATGGCATTCACAGGTCTAAACTCTTCACATTTCACCGTATTAGCTATTTTTTCTTGGTGTTACCAAGGATTCTTTCCAGGTGTCAGGAAATTTCTTTGTAGATATAGAACTGTTAATTATTTTACACAGAATTGGACCAAGGATTTCAAAATGCTCCAAGTAGATACTTGGACTCATAATCGGTTAATGTAACATTTTTTAATTTAAACAGGTGTTCCACTTCTTCAACATGATTAATAAATGGCCTTGAAGGAATCGATTCAATTATGTCTACTACACTTTGGACAAAAAAATTATTGAATTTGTTTAAATTTATTATATTTTTATTACAGGTCTCTGTTCCAAATATAACGCTTTTAATTTCACTTTTTTCCTTTTTTAAAATAAATTTTTTAATATTTTGCCACATTGTTTTTTGATCTATGGAACCAGATATTTTAGACCTAACATATTCACGTTCACGTTTACAAATTTCTTGTTTATATTTATTACGAATGGAAGTGTAATTTTTCCAATCTGTTTCCGAGCCGCTTAGTAACGCTTTTGAATACTTTAAGGTTTTTTGATTTTTAAGGTTGTTTAAAAAACTATGGAACCACGCATTTTCACAAGGTTTCACTGTTTTTTGTATCAGAAATACCGATAGACTTTCATTAATTTGTCTGGTAAGTAATTTGAGTCTATACTATACGAATTAAGTAGCTTTGTTTCTAACACTTGACCGAAAAGATTTTTCTTGTATTTGAAATAAAGAAAAAACTTCATCTGTTTCTTATTTACTTCACATTTTATTTCAATTACAATCGTTTCATGATCGCTAAGTTTAAGTTCTTTTACAGTTTTTGCTCTAATCAATTGGCTACTATTTGTAACAACGTAATCAATAAGTGTACTTGAGTCCCTAGTAATTCTGGTTGGTTCATTTACAATTTGAAGACATGCATTTTCTTTAAAAATATTTTTAACATATCTCTTATAAATGTTATTCGGAGAAAGCCAATCAATGTTGAAATCACCGACTATTATAATATCTTTATTTAAGTCATAAAGCTCAACCATAAGCCTCACCAATTCTTCACAAAAAACTCTACAACTTGAATTTGAGGATCTATACATACCAACAATAACGCAGGAGTAGTTAGTAAAATAAAAAGTGTTTACCGACCACCATAATTCCATATGCTCAACCAACTGATTTTTATTGGAGGCTCTAATGTCACTTCTTGTGTACACTAAAACGCCACCTGTATGTGCCGATTTGGAGTCACACCGGTCTACTAATATAAAGCCATCTATTGATAACTCACCTCTTTTTTCACATGAGTTTCGGATAATATTAAAACATCAAAATCTTGGGATTCGATAAGTATTTGTAGCTCCGCAGCATTTTCTAAAAAAACCGCCTGTATTGAAGTAACAAACTCGCACATATTTTGATTGCTAAAAGTCAATTTTATTTTTTTTTTATTTCAATTTTATTTTTAAAAACTTCGCACTCGTTACTTCTACAATCATGATTTATATCTAAATTTAATCCAAGCCTTGAGTTAGCCAAAACACAGTTGTTACATTTCAATGTCACATTTAAACAGCTCTTTGCATCATGATTTTCCCACATTTCGCGCACACTACTTCGTTTTTACATTCCTTTGCGTTATGATTATACCCCCAACACTTATAACACCTTTTGACAGATACTGAATCATAAACAAAACATCTATCCCAACCTAAGTTAATTCGATTCCTGTCCATCATATACCTATATCCTTCCGTTTCAATTGAAATTTTTGCACTAAAGCTTTCTTTTTGTCTTTTTCAACACTGTATATTTTCAAACACTTAAGCTCGCAATTAATATTATTCTGTTTTTTTATTGCTGACAATAGTTCTTTTTCACTCCATTTTTCTTTAATTCCGCATATTTTAACACACGGGTTTTGCAGATTCGGCAAGGAAACATCGTAATCACTTCCTAACTTCTCTTTCACTTCTTTTTCTATTATTTTTCGCGAACAATCATCATCACAACTAATTAGGATAGCCCCATCTTTCTTATCAATTACTTTATTTACCCTCACTGCAAGAGACGATGGATCAATTTTTTCTTTAAGATCATCTTTTGTTTTTTTATTCTCTTGAGCTTTTTTAGGTTTAATCATAACAGGCTGCTCTTTTCAAAGATTCCGCATATGACATCTTTTTCTCACTAATACATACTTTTCTCACTTCACTCAATACCAACTCTTTTTCTTCACTTAGTTTATTTACATTATGTAATATTTGTTTAATTTGTGCATTTTGATTTCCACTACTACATTCTTTTTTTACTTCACTCAAAACCGTTTCTTTTTCATCATTTAACTTATTTACATTATGGAGTATTTTCTCAATATTATCATTTTGTTTATCAAGTTGTTGCTTATTTTCTTGAATGGCATTAGCCAATTCTCCATTCTCCATACATTCCTTTGCGTTATGATTATACCCCCAACACTTATAACACCTTTTGACAGATACTGAATCATAAACAAAACATCTATCCCAACCTAAGTTAATTCGATTCCTGTCCATCATATACCTATATCCTTCCGTTTCAATTGAAATTTTTGCACTAAAGCTTTCTTTTTGTCTTTTTCAACACTGTATATTTTCAAACACTTAAGCTCGCAATTAATATTATTCTGTTTTTTTATTGCTGACAATAGTTCTTTTTCACTCCATTTTTCTTTAATTCCGCATATTTTAACACACGGGTTTTGCAGATTCGGCAAGGAAACATCGTAATCACTTCCTAACTTCTCTTTCACTTCTTTTTCTATTATTTTTCGCGAACAATCATCATCACAACTAATTAGGATAGCCCCATCTTTCTTATCAATTACTTTATTTACCCTCACTGCAAGAGACGATGGATCAATTTTTTCTTTAAGATCATCTTTTGTTTTTTTATTCTCTTGAGCTTTTTTAGGTTTAATCATAACAGGCTGCTCTTTTCAAAGATTCCGCATATGACATCTTTTTCTCACTAATACATACTTTTCTCACTTCACTCAATACCAACTCTTTTTCTTCACTTAGTTTATTTACATTATGTAATATTTGTTTAATTTGTGCATTTTGATTTCCACTACTACATTCTTTTTTTACTTCACTCAAAACCGTTTCTTTTTCATCATTTAACTTATTTACATTATGGAGTATTTTCTCAATATTATCATTTTGTTTATCAAGTTGTTGCTTATTTTCTTGAATGGCATTAGCCAATTCTCCCACTTTTTTAAACATGATATTAATAACGGGTGATTTTTTTGAGGTTAGGATTTTTATGCATTAGTATTTGACAGATCACGCGGGATTTCAGACATGGTGTCAAAAATGCTCAGTATGCTTTGACATTTCATCATGAATAGACTTACTAACGAGCAACGCTTGCAAATCATTGAATTTTATTACCAAAATCAGTGTTCGGTTCATTCACCGTCACGTTGCGTCCAACAGCATCTTTGAAAAAATACGGTCCAATGATTCCACCAGCGTACAAACCACACCAAACAGTGCATTTTTCGGGATGCATGGGCAGTTCTTGAACGGCTTCTGGTTGCTCTTCACTCCAAATGCGGCAATTTTGCTTATTTACGTAGCCATTCAACCAGAAATGAGCCTCATCGCTGAACAAAATTCGTCGATAAAAAAGCGGATTTTCTGCCAACTTTTCTAGGGCACTGATTTTGGTAATAAAATTCAATGATTTGCAAGCGTTGCTCGTTAGTAACTCTATTCATGATGAAATGTCAAAGCATACTGAGCATCTTTCTCTTTGACAACATGTCTGAAATCCCGCGTGATCTGTCAAATACTAATGCATGAAAATCCTAACCTCAAAAAAATCACCCGTTATAATCTCTACAAACACCGCACATAAACAAAACCGCCGGTTTCTCACTTATCATTTTAATATCGTATTCGGATAGTTTTGCACATTTAAAATGAAAAAAGGTTCCACATATTCCGTTGCAAGGCAAATAAGTTCCTCCTTTCAGGGATCCCCCACAGTCTTTACAAAGATTACTCATGTCACTGTATTTGTTATGTATATATTAAAAAAAAAAACCGCAATAATAAATAAAATTTTGATGGTCTCTGTCCACATTAACTCAATAACGGCTATTAGAGCCGATATTGTTCGAATATAATTTGCTTTTATTTATTTGAATTATTTATATTATTGTATTTTTTTGCACTATTCTTATTCAGTTAGCCAAACTTGACAACAAAATATGTTTTCAGAAAGTCAAACGTTTCACCGTGAACACTTTTTTAATCAATTATTTTTAAGCACTTCAAAGACACGTCTATATCGATCAAAAGTCACTCACAAGTATGAATGGGTATCTTTATTTTAGTACTAAACTAAAAGTTTATTAACTTCAATGAACCATACCATACCTTTATCGATTCATCAAACATAATTGTAAGCTATTTTAATTAATTTGATTTCAAAAAGTAAATTAGTGTTAAATGTACCTATACATAGGGAGCCTTATTTCCCTAACTCTTGATTCCTACGAATCTGTATGCCAGTTGTTCAAATTTTCCCATACCAAAATGAAAATTAAACTGAAAAAAAGTGGCAGATTTAAATTTCTATTAACAAATTATATTATAAACAGTTAACAACAAGTGGAAAGAAAATACACTAAAAAACTGCAAAAGATAACAATCCTACATGTATATTTATGTGTTTGTCCCTTTATCGTGACGCATGTTCGTTTCATTGAGCTTCAAACCACAACGATTCTAAAGAAGTTGCACGTCAAGACAAACATTAAAATGAAATCTTTGTCAAAAAGACGCCTGCACTTAAAAGGAATTAGCAAATAGGAGCAAGTACGTGCGACCCAGTCGTGCCTTTTATTTTTAAAACACTCTTCCTCTTCTTTGCTTCATCTTAACTCTTCGATGGATCCAAACATTCTCAATGACGCCTTTATACCAGATATTGAAACTAACACGAATTCTTTACCTAATCATGAACAAAATAATGGTTTTGAATTTAGTTTTGAAACACTTAATGAAAATGACATAGTAGAGACTATTTATGCTTTAAAGTCAAATGCTATTGGTGAGGATGGTTTGCTACTTCGTTTTCTAAAATTAATAATCCCATATTTTCTTACTTCCTTAACACATGTTATCAACTTCTGTATAACTTCTTCATCTTTTCCTAACAACTGGAAAGTGGATAGAGTCTCTCCCGTGGCTAAGAAGCCGTGAGTCTGCTCGCCTGGTGACTTTCGCCCTATTGGCATCTTACCATGCTTGTCTAAGGTCTTTGAGAAAGTCATGGTGAAGCAACTTGTCAATTATCTTAATCGAAATAATCTACTTTATCCATACCAATCTGGGCTTAGAGCAAACCATAGCTGTTCTAGTGCTATGATAAAAATTCTGGATGATATGAGACTAAACTTTGGTCAGGGTGATATTACCATACTTTGTTTGCTGGATTTTTCAAGAGCCTTTGACAGGGTTGACCACCACATACTTTGCAGCAAGTTGCGTTTTTTTTTTGGATTTGCTCAGAGTGCAGTTAATCTTATAAAAGAATACTTGTGTAATAGATGGCAGAGAGTGGTGGTGGGAAATAATCAATATGGTCTTAAGCAAATTAAATTAGGCGTTCCACAAGGATCTATTTTGGGCCCTATTCTTTTCTGCATTTATATTAATGACCTACCAAGAGTATGTACTAATGTCTCTATTCACCTTTACGCGGATGATGTTCAGTTTTATCTCTCGAGACCACCTAGCTTAATTGAAGATTTAGTTTGTAGAGTTAATGAGGAAAAGCAGAAAGTGTATATAACTGGTCCCGAACAAACAAACTCCTACTAAATGTACCAAAAACTCAATTGCTACCAATATCTAAGAGCCGTTTTGATGTAGCAACGATTCCACCAATATTCATGTCTGATAACAGACCGACATTTGTAGACACTGTTACTACTCTTGGGTTTAAGTGAATCGTAACTTATCCAGTGATACCTACATAAGTTATATTGTTGGCCGAATTTATGGAGCACTTCGTAAGTTATGGCTCTCAGCAGCGTTCACTCCTCAAGCAACAAGATTAATACTGGTTAAGACAATTAATTAATTAAAAATTAATTTTCTTGCATAAGTTAATTGGTTCCGGAGAACCTACTTCTTTATTTCAAAAATTACAGTTTGCACAATCCCGCAGAACATTTAACCTCATTGTGCCACCCTATCGGTACATAAACTCAGCACGATTGTTTTTTGCCAATACAATTGAACTTTGGAATGCCCTACCAACTGATATTATAAGGGCCAATGAGTCCAAACAATTTAAAAATAAAGTATTTCAATATTTATCGGAACAGCGTTAGTTTATTATGTAATAATTATGCAATTTCATTTCTTCTATAATAACCTATATCTTTATACTTTCCCAACTTTATCTTCATTGACCTATATTTCAACTCTCTTTTTCTTTCTATCTCCATGGCACGAAAATTATTGTGATATCATAATAATTTCCTTACCCCTAGTATTTAAGGTTATTTTTAACTTGAATCATGTATTCAGTTAATGTAAGTACTATAGAAGTCTAGGTCTTAAGGCTGAGTGTACCTCGAAAAAAATGGATGTTTATTAACAAATTGACGGATAACTTTTTTTATTTTAAAAGATATTTTAACGAAATAAATTTAAGTATTTAGTATAAATACTAGGCTAAAAATGTTTATTATAACAATTTCTTATTTTCCAAAACTGTAAGTAAGAGATCATAATAAGCTGTAAATTTATCGCTTTTTTTCTCTAATCTTAAATCTTGGGGTTTTTTTCTTAGTAATTTTAGTTTTTTAATTTTTTTTATTTCTGTTTTAGAATCAAATTGAGTCAATACCGGGAGTAAAACTATTTTTTTTAAATTAAACTTAATTTTTTATGAAAAAAAATGCATCGAATCAGACGCAATTTTCTTGATTTTACAGTGTTTGAGCGGGTGTCACTGCTTCAATTTTTAATATAATTGATCGAAACGAAAAGAAATAAAAAGACCAACTCAAATAGTTACAACTAAAATTATTAGAAAAAAAAATATTTCAATTTGTTCGGTTTTAATTAAAAAAAACTTAAAAAAATTGATTTTTTGTGAATGTTTTCTTTGGTTTTCAAAGTTCAATTTTATTCATAATTTTATCTGAAAGCTAAGTTTTCAAGCTCGGGAGTAAAACTATAGTTTTTTTAAAAATATTGTTTTTTAATACTTCAATCGCTGATTAAAAAAGCTAAAATATCGATTGACTTTATAAAGAAAGTAACGTACTAATAATGTTGTTTTATTTTTTTTTATTTTTTTTCAACATTTTTTTGGGGTTGTTTTTGATGGGTTTGATATTTTGGTTTATATTATTTTTTTTGCACGATAGACGAGACGCTACCCTTTATTCGGTATTTCCATTCTATTGTTCTTTTTTCCGCATACAAATACACACTGTGCTGTCGTGTCCACTGTGCGTACCCTACAGCACAACCTCAGCCTGTAGCCTGCATTGCAATTTTTGCGTAATTTTATGTTTGACTTTGGTTTTGGTTCTCTTGCAAATAGAGACAGAAATCCATAGAGTAACTATACTATAAAGAGGGAAATCTACTACCTTCATTTGACAAGGCCTACAAGCTGGTCCCTTTTGTTTCTCACCACGAAATTGGGCGTGTTGGAAGATACTGTTAATAAAAAGCGCCATCCCGAAATTTGACGTCATCAGTGACTCAAACTGACTAAATTAAATTACCATGTTTGGAAAGAATCCGAAGTGTTAGTGGACTTAAAATGTATATTAAATCAATCAAATAAGACATTGGACCAAACCTGCATCAATTAAAACTTACTTTCCCGTTTTTTTTTTTCTAAAACGGAAATTAATTTTGTCAACAAGGGTCATTGATGACGTAAAAATACGAAAGTCGCTATCTTGTTTTCTTGTACCATGAGGAGCCACTAGCAAGTTACTCGAATGCAAGTTGTTATACTTTATTATTTTTTTCCCTGCCTTTTACAGATTATGTGCTTGAAAACTCTATATAAACGTTTAAAACTGGTTAAATAATATTCAAGAGTTTCAACCATTTTACCTCATTCCTAAACTGATGATAGTGTATTCTATTATATTATAATAGGCGTTTACACAGGAGTAGAAGCCTAGTCAAACATAGCGCGTTCTGACGCCGCGTTGTAATATACAGTATAACAAACATATCCCAAGTCACATAGAGCACGTTTTCAACGCCGCGTCAAGTTCCACACTGCGTCAAAACGTCGCGTTGTGATAATTTACAAATTGTTTTTTTTAAGTCTTCGTTAAACAGAACGCATTTTTAACGAGGCGTAGAGATTATTTTACGTTGAGATAACTTTGACGCGGCGTTCCAAAAAAAAATTTTGTTTTCAATATTTTGTGTTTAGTAATTAAGTCATTCTGAATTTATTGTAGAAATTTATTTTATTAAATTATTTTTTTGACTTATTTTGTGTCATTTAATTGTGTATTGTTTAAATGGAAAAAAATAACCTAATTGGCATTTAGTGAGAAAATGAAAATCAAGATTCAAATATTAACCGCGCTGCGGCTAGCTCTCTGTCTGACGTTCTCTAACGCCGTGTTTAGAATGCCGTGTTAAAATAATCTCAACTCTCAACACAAGGTAAAATAATCTCAACAAATTATTAATCCTACAAACTTAAAAAGAAAAACACTACATTATATTGGTTTATATTAGAAAATTGTAGACATTATATTTATTTATTTATTTATTTGACTATAACTACAGATACATTATTGATCACAGTTATTTGGATTATACAAATAATATTACATTTACATAATTAGTGACGATTTAAATTGAATAAAAGTATAATTTGTTTAAATTTCAATGAAGTAAGATTAAAATCTACGAAGGAATTATTATTATTGAACTGTTTACATAAGAGAGAGAACGGTTCATTATTTAAGTAGTTTAAAGTAGTTTCATGTGTTCGCAAAATTTTATAATTTCGACTTGGACGGAATGGCACATTTAATTTTATTAAGGAAAGCAAATAAGGAGAATTTATATCACCGTTTAAAAGTTTAAATATGAATGCAGCATTGAGTGATGACCTCCTATCCTCGAGCGTATTAAGACCAATCAGTAAAAGTCGCGAACGATATGGTGGAAGATGGTGATGATTATCCCAGTTAAGATGACGGAGAGCAAATAATAGAAACTGTTTTTGAATTGATTCAATGCGGGCAATGTGACAGGAGTAATATGGGCACCAAACTTGGCAACCATATTCCAAGATCGAACAAACAGGCTCTTTGTCACATAAGGGTCCTTGAATTCTTTTGACCATCGTTTAATCATTCCTAGACGAACAGAAGCTTTTGCAGTAATAGAGTCGATGTGCATTCTGAAGTCTAATTTTGAATCAAATATCACTCCCAAGTCTATAAAATAATTAACTCTTTCAAGTTTTGAATTATTTATAGAGTATTCATTAAAGAAAACATTTTTAACTCTAGCGAAGGTCATTACTTTGCATTTCTTAGAGTTCAGTGTGAGATCATTCTTATAACACCATTCCTGCAAATGATCAATATCAGATTGCAGTTGAAAGTAATCAGCATTATTTTTATATGAATATGAAATTTTCGCATCGTCAGCATAGAGATGTATATCACAGTATTTTATCACAGAGGGTAAATCATTTATAAAAATTACGAATAACAGTGGTCCCAGGTGGCTTCCTTGAGGCACGCCAGACTTGACATCTATTGCGTTGGATAAATGAGACTTGAACTTAACATATTGAGTACGAGATGATAAATAACTTGCAATCCATTGCACAAGTTTTGGGGACCAGCCGAAAAGTGAAAGTTTTCTAACAAGCAGCTGATGATTAAGTTGATCGAAGGCTTTGGAGAAGTCAGTGTATATTACATCCGTTTGATGACCATTCATGAATCCTTTTGTTATGCATGATGTAATTTCCAACAGATTTGTAATGGTAGATTTGCCCTTGACGAATCCATGCTGTCTGTCCGATAGATGCGATTTTACACCATGTATCAACTCATGGACTATTATAGATTCCATCATCTTGGGAATAACGCTGAGTTTTGCTATACCTCGGTAGTCACGCATGTTGCATCGGCTTCCTGATTTAAAAAGTGGAATTATAAATGAAGACTTCCAAGCATGCGGGAAAACGGAAGACGACAAAGATAGGTTAAACAAATAACACAAAGCACTAGCCAAGGACTGACAGCAGTTTATTAAAACACAGGAAGGAACATTATCAGGTCCAGTAGAAAATGAATATGTTAGCTTCTTTATTGCACTAGTCACATCGTTTTCTTGAATAAATGGCAAGTCATTTGTAATGCTCATGTTAGAGGTAATTTGATGCAGCCCAGCCAACCCATTATTACATTTGTAGATGCCTTTAAACATTTCTGCAAACATATCACAGATCATTACCCCATCATTTGGAGAAATTTGATCTAAATTCATATAGGACGGGAATTCAGCTATTTTTCTCTTATTTTTAACAAATTTCCAAAAAGATGAAGGATTCCGTAATAGGTTAGCTTTCATAGATATTATGTAGTTTTTATATGCAGCCCTTGATTTGACTTGGAATTCTCTTCTTATTCTGCTGAACTCTTGAGCAGTGGAAACTGTAAACTTGAATTTGAGCTTGTTGTGGAGTTTGTTTTTTTTGTTTTTAAGCCTTTTAAGGAAAGGTGTGAGCCAAGGAACACAATTATCAACAATTTTGATGCGGCGACAAGGTATTGTTTTCAAAAAGCTGTTGTACAATATTTCATAGAAAGTATCAGTTGCTTTACTAGCATCCATATTAAAAAAGACACTATCCCAGTGAAATTGAGAAAGTTCCATATTGAGTTTTTCAAAATCAGTTTTCTTGAAGTCAAATTCATAGCCATGATCGTATTGACTAGCACAAACGGAGGTCGGCATTTCCATTAAAACTTCAAAGCAAGGGTGAAATCTAACATCATCCAATAAAGGGCATGATCTTTGCACAGTTAAGCCATTTACATCATCCGTAAACACGAGGTCGAGAAAATTACCTCTTTCATTTTTAAACGAGTTAACTTGATTTAAGGCTAAAGAGCACATTGAGTCCACAAAAGAAATACTCGTTTCTGATGTCAACGATGTAGGTGACAAAAATTTGTCATCTTCTTGAAGAACGTCCCATTCAATGTCTGGTAAATTAAAATCACCAACAAGTTGTAACCGATCGTTGGGATTCATCAGGGAAACAATGTACTTAATGTTTATAACACATTGATCGTAAAGTTCACAATTCATTTTTGGTGGAATGTAGACACAGACTATAAAAAGTTGGAAAGTTTTGAGGAGAGTTATAACACATACCATTTCTACACTTATTGAGGGCATAGAGACAATTTTACAGTTGTAGCAATTTCTAATGGCAATTAGAACTCCACCACCAGACTTTTTACTGCTAGTTAAGGAAGACCGATCTGACCGAAATATTTGATACGAACTACATAGTATTTCATTGTCCAAAATAGACTTATCTAACCATGTTTCAGTAAAAAGTATTGCATCATAGTTAAACCCAAGACTTGAAGCAAACATTGATTTTAGTTTTGTCTTCAATCCTCCAATATTTTGGTAGAACATTGAGAAATAACTCATTGAGTATTTCGTACATTTGACCTCTTTTTGGCTACAGTAGGTCGCTTCCGAAAAGGGTGAACTATTGAGTTTACCGGCCAGAATTTCTCATCATTTAATAATTTAAAAATATCATTATTACGCTTTACATCAATAATGAAGGAGGAGTAGTTCCGATCTACATTCAGCTTCATTTTGCGAATGTTAAGACAAGATGAGTCTAAATTTGGTGATTTTTTTAGTAAATAAGACCATATCATTGACTCACTAGTTGTTTGTGGAAAATTTGAAATAAAAATTGGCAAAGGTCTTTCCATAGCAACGAGATCAAATTCCTCTGCGATTCTTTCTCCCCCCACTGCGGAAGTTGAGGGCAACAGTTCAATACCATCAGATAAGGATCCTGCCGGGTCAGAACTCCTCTCATCCGTAATGGAAGCTATTGAGGAAACCGGTGGGCCGCCAGTAAACTCATCATTGGATTGAACTGTTGGTTGTTTCTGAGGTTTTTTTGATACGGCTACCAATTTATCGTTCTCAGCTTGGGGTTTCGGACCTGAACGGAGAGTTCTAGGTTGCAACAAAGATCGTGATGACGAAGATTTCTCCAAGACTTGAGGTTCCCGGTAATCATTTTGTTGCTGAAGAATTTTTTCCGTTGGGTTCTTACATCGATCCGATCGACTTTCATTTAGAAGCGGTGAAGGCGTCAGCAAAATCAATGGTACTTGAACTTCAGGATTTATTTGCGGACTTTCAATGGCCTTAAACCTTTCACTCATTCTTTCTGACGATAAAACATCGAAATCGAATAACTTTTGAATATCCGAAAATATTGTGGAGATATTGTTGAATAATTTTTGGAGTTTAAGGACTTTCCAATGTAATTTATCCACCGAGATTTTGTCATGCTTAGTACAAAAGTACCGTAAGCCAGCTACAGAAGTGAATTTATCAGCATCCTTACCTTTAATACCTATGCATTTAGCATGAACTAGTTGCAAGCATACGGCACAAGAAACTGTTACATCACTAGAAGTTTTTTTACAGACTAGACAGCTTAAGGAATCCATATTCAAAATACGAAGGGCGTTTTACGTGAGCTACACAAAAAAAAAATATAATAATAACAACAAAAAAAAAAAAGTTGGCAACCCTTTAAATTGGTATTCCACGGGTCGAATTAAATGGGTTTTTCACAAAAATTACTATAACTTAGGAAATACGCTAAGCACAGAAACCGTTTACCACTTATTGAAAAGCTGTTGATATTTCCTTTCAGATTTTAAATTTTGATTGTTTTCAAAACTTAAAATTTTAAAATTAAAAAATCAAAAAAAATAATATTTGATATAACAGTGAATTGTTCACTTAGAGTTCACTTAGAGTATTTGCTTTAAAGGAAATAAGATTTCTTTGAAATTGCAAAAACTAAGCACTGTATCACCACAAATTTCAATTAAAATTAGAAATGCAAAAACTATAAATAGATTGTTAGTGTTTATAATATTTAAGATCGGTTTATAACCACATAGAAACGCGAATTACTCGGGAGCAAAAAATTAGTATCCGTACTAATTAGACCTTGTGTACACGATTTCTTTTTTCGGTTGTTTCTTCATTCTTCTTTTGGACAGGCACGTACGTTGGTGTGTACACTGATTTGGATTACCCTGAATATAACCAATGCTTTCCTACAAACTATACTATTTTATTCTAAAGAAATTTGCAAAATTAAAAAAAAAAACAATTAAAACCATCCATTACCACTAAAAAACATAATTGGGAATTGTTTTCAATTTCAAAAGTTCTTAATTTTAGTCCGTGCATAGCATTTTCTTTCTCAAACGAGAAACTTCAAAGCTCAATCACAAAAATCCTTAAAATTTTCATTCTTCCATTCGTTAGTTCATTCCCCCTACTTTTTTACACCCCTTACCCATTTGCAAAAAGAACGAATGAAGAAACATCCATATACATTTCGAACACATCCTTCTCGATTTGTAGGAGTATGGTGGAGGTGGGTTTTTAAAACGTCAACATCAAATTGTTTAGTGAATATTGTATTGTGTTGTGTAGTGTACTGATAATAAGAACTGTGCTTATCATCATCAATAAAACGAATAAGCAGTTTAATTTTGTTAAAAAAAACACAATAATTCACGGAGTTCCTTTACTTCGAACAATTTGTGAGAATTTTATAAAATACCACCATCGAAAGACGACGACGACGTGCCTGATGAGAATTGTATCTTGTATCAAGTATTCTCATCAGGCACGTCGTCGTCGTTGATGGTATTTTGTGAAATTCTCACAAATTGTTCGAAGTAAAGGAACTCCGTGAATTATTGTGTCCTATTTAAAAAATTAAACTGCTTATCCGTTTTATTAATTAATTATTATTGGTCAGCTACCAGACTATCTTCCACAATTGCAAAATCTTATAAAACGTGATCCGGAATCATACAAGGAAGAATTCTCCCAGCAATATAGCGATTTCTTGAGCAGCTTGGAAGTTTTCGAATTAAATCCCAGCAATGAAAATAAAAGTCTCGATGAATTGATTATGTTTATTGCGCAGGTAATAAAAAAAAAGAAAGCAAGTGTTGCATTTAATGATGCTTTATAAATATGATGTTTGTTTTGTAGGTCGCTCAATGCTATCCTGATGTTTGCATCCAATTTCCACAGCATTCCACATTTCCACATCGAAATGATATACAAGAAGAGGAAACACGACAAAGAAACCCGTTTGGAAACAGTAAAAGAGGGAAGAAAAGATCGTGAAAAGTTTGGCTACAAAGACGGCAGGAAGAATGAAAACTGTTCAACGACAAATAGAGAGAAACGCAAGGGCAAGAACTTTATTATGATGAGGCACAAGGCACGTGGCAAGGTCAAGAAGAGTTTTAAGGACAAACAGAAAGCTCTAAGGAATCATCTACTCAAACAGAAGAAAATGAAGTAGGATAGTATGACTTTTTTTAGATAGTCTAGGGTTTGTAAGTTTTTAAAAAATAAAAAAATATTTCTTAATACCGTTTGTAAAGACTTTGTTTTGTGTTGCTTTTATAAGAATTTGTTTGGGGGAAACAAGCTTGATCCTGAAGAGTCCGGTGAAGTTGTATAAGTTCAATATAAATGTTTATTAAAAAAAATAAGCAACAGCTTAACAAGGAGATTATTAATTCTATTGATACATGAAGTCTTCTTCTGCGACATTTTTCTGGATCAAGTTTATTCAGAAGGATAGTTATTAGCTTTGGTTCCCATTCATTTATTAAATACGGCGCCGTTAGAACTTCTTCTAGCGGATACATCTGAAAAGATTAAAATGAAAAAGAACGATAGTGGTGTCTGGGTATAACTGTTATTATACTGTTACTATTAAAAAAAAATGTTTGCAATATTTTTTGTCAACAATTCACTGACAGTTGTTGTCAACAAGAACAAAATGAAATGTCAAAATTAACAAAACTCACCAAATCGTTTTTTCTTTGTTTTTTAATGCCGACAATGAATGATATACAAAAGAGAACACGAAACACAATGAATGATATACCAAAGCAACAACGGAAATTGAGGGTTTTGAGGCGTGGAACGTACGAAAGTTTGTCCTCTATCTAATATATTTACTCTATGCAGAAATCCAAATACAAAATTCCGGAGTTTTACGTAGAAGAGAGCTTACTAACACACTCAAGCTCATTTACATGAAATCTGAGTTCCGCAGTTGGGTACACCCAGCCTTAATTGTACATATACATATCAAATAAACGAATTGAATTGACTCGCGATAACAATGCGCAATAATTTTTATTTAGTTTTTTTTTTCTTTTGTTTAATTATTTGTGCGCGCAACTCGACGTCCGGCCTCTACGAGGTTAAGATCGACACTAAAGTTCTTGTCCAGAAGAAGAATAAGAAGCTGAGGCTTTGTGTTGATTACCATGAATTAAACAAAGACTCTAAGGGACAATTATCCCTTACCTTTGTTCGAAGATCACATAAATCGTCTTAAAGACAAAATATTTTTTACCACTTTTGGCCTTAAAGATGGTTCTCACCATGTTGATATGGTTGAGGAATCGATTAAGTATACGGCATTTACGACTCCCCTAGGACAATTTGAATATGTAACGATGCCCTTCGCGTTAATAAATGGACCCTTCTTTTTTGAAAGATTTATAAAGTAAATATTTAGAGACTTGATTTCCAAAGGTAAAATACTTAGCTTTTTGGATGATTTTTTGATAGCTACGGAGTCTATTGAAGAACATTTCGATATTTTAAAAGATGTTATAAATGTTTTAGTTGCTAATGGTTTGCATCTCAGATCCAACAAATGTGAATTTTTACAAACGGAAATCCAATATCTAGGATACAAAATTAATGAAAAGGGTGTAAGGCCAAATGATACAAGCATGAATGCTGTTAGCATTTTTCCTATACCTAAGTGTACAAAGGAAGTTCAAAGTTTTATAGGACTCTGTTCCTATTTTCGCAAATTTATAAGAAACTTTTCTAACCTTGCCACGCCACTCTATGACCTTTTGAAAAAAGACGTACCATTCATATTTTGTTTCAAAGAGAAATAAGCTTTTAACTTGCTGAAAATAAGGCTTACATAATCTCCAGTCCTTTCTATTTATAGTCCTCATAACATCACTGAATTGCATTGCGATGCAAGTAGTGTAGGATACGGAGCAGTGTTACTCCAAAAGCAAAAGGATAACAAATTCCATCCAGTCTTCTACTTTTCTAAGAGGGCCACAGAAGCCGAAAGTAGATATCATAGCTATGAGTTGGAAACTCTAGCTATAATCTATGCTATAAGAAGATTTAAAATGTACCTTATTGGAATACCCTTTAAAATAGTTACTGACTGCCAGGCACTCACAACGACGCTTAACAAAAATTCCCTTAACCCACGAATTTCTCATTGGGCGCTTGAGCTACAAAGTTTTGATTATAGTGTACAACCGGGTTTCCCAAAGTGTGTGTGATTGAAGAATGTCTAAGTGCTCCGCGGAAAGATTTGAAAAAATATAAAAATTCAATTACACAGGCTAGTAACTAGTTAATTTTGGGCTTATGAACTTATAATTTTGATCGCAGCAGTCGAATTTAAAATTCATATTTAGAAAAAAAAAACAACATATGTAGGTTCCTACAAACAAATACCAAACAATCTTTTTTTCAACGGCAGCCCTAGAAGGTATAACCCTGCAGGCAATCAGTCGAATACCGAGAAAAAACTAAAAGAAATATACTTTTGTAGTTGTAAGGTAACACTTTTGCATCCACATGAAAGTAAGGAACACAGTTGTGGACAAATTTATTATTTATTTATATTTTACTACAAAGGCTAAATGCAGAAAAACCCTATGAGTGGAAGCAGGTCAATTTTTTTTAATTTATCTTACTCGTATACATTTACATACAATACCACGAAGCCTAGTGAGAGTGACGATTTAAATAGAAACAGTTTTTGTTCAATTCATGCAGTTTAAACTTTAAAACGTAGTACGGTTAGTTAATTTGTAGTTCCTTTTAGTGCGTGAGTTTTACTTTATTTTATTTTCGTACATAAAATATTCCAATGGATCGCTGGCTTAAGTCTGGATCTTTGAAAAAAGCAGTTGAATGCTCCCGGTAATTCCCGGTCAATTACTTTTGCTTTTTTAAGCACAAAATGATTTCAATGATTTAATTTTGTTTGTTCAATTTCGTTTTCCAGATACTTATTTTAGTGTGAAGGAAAATGATGCAATAGAGACAGCGGCGTTAGTTTTTAAGTTTTCTTCACGCAGAAGTAAGGTGGCTTTCTCACGGAGAAACACTGACGTGGTCTTTCGAAATGAGAGCTGAAGTAAGAACCTTCCTCACTGATGACAACTTTGTGTTGGGCGACATGTTGTGCAATGAGCGTTGGCTATTGAAATTGGCGTAATTGTCAGATTTCATTAAAAAAATAAATGATTTGAGTGTATCACTTCAGGGAAAGGCAATAACTGTTTTCGATGCCAGTGACAAAGTAGAAGCATTTTAAAATAAAATCCAGTTTTGGGCTAGATCTATAAAAAAATCGAAACGTAGACAGCTTCCCAATGCTCAAAGCATTTAAAGAAGAAACAGATTTGGACATACCCGACGATATTTTAAATGAGTTTCATATCCACCTACTAAGTTTGCTGGAAAGCTTCCTCTACTATTTTCCAGAAGAATTCCACCTAGACATTAAGAAAAACGTGTAGGTTATAAACCCATACTCTGCCGCGTTGGAAAAACCAGCTTCTCTGACATCGCTGCAGTTTGAGTGCTTGATTGACCTGACATCAAATTCTTCGATTAAAGAACATTTTGCAACGAAGAAGTCTTTATAAAAATTCTGTTGTGTGTTGAAAGACGAATTCAGTATATTGTCAAATAAAGGAAAAATAGTTCTTCTGCCGTTTGCAATAACATACATGTTATGCATATTTTCAAACCAAAACAAAATATAGATCCCGTCTCGACGTAGAGCCTGTGATATACGGTTTGCTGTTGTTCCAAATTCAACCAGATTCCAGCTTTATGCAAAAAAAGCAGGCACATTATTCTCACTAAAAGAAACTCCAAGTTTTTTATTTAAATATCTACCATATATATAGTATATACATAAATATAATATATAATACATAATATAATTATGTAATTCCTTATTTTTAGAAGTAAACATTGTTTTTGTGTTATCGTTGTAGAAACTATGTTTCTTAAATTCAATTAAATGAACAAAATTTAAAAAGTTATTTTATTTTATGTAACTGTGAAAAATGGCATATGTGCAACTGCGCGTGGAATTTCTCGCGTAAAAAGTGCTCCGCGACTAAAAAAGTCGCGGAGCACTGGTAACCGCTGGTGTACAACACCGAAATGGAGACAAAATGACTCATGTTGACGCCCTGAGTAGGTCGTTTAATATTCTTTACGTGGATGATGAATCCTTTGAGTTTGTATTGGCAGCGGCACAAAAAGAAGACCCTAAAATAATGTCAGTTCCTAAGGAGTTAGAGAAATCTGAAAGTTCGTTCTACGAGATGATAGATGGCCTCATATATAGAAAAATTAAAGACAACGTTTTGTTTTATGTTCACTCAAAGATGGAAGACCAGGTTATTTTTTTTATGATTTTTTATTTAACTTTAACTTATATCTACTTAAATGCTAGAAAAAAAATCTTAAAACTAGCTAAAACTATCATCTCAATTAACTTACTGGCCCTATGCGGGTGCTCTAAATTAATCCTTAACTTAATTTTAATTGCCTTTCGGCTTAAAAATTTACTTAATTTTTTCTTATCTATATCGGGTTTAATTTTACACCCAGAAAATGAAAAAAAAACTGGGTTTCTTTTATCGATTCCTTAATCCATCTTAAACTGCTTAAAAACTAACTTAAAAGAAATTAAAAATAAACTTAAAAATACTTAAAATAAACCTAAAATACCTAAATCTAGAACAACCACGGCCAGCTTTTTTTAAATTTTATATTTTTTTTGTATTTCTGTATATAGCCTAAGTAATTTTGCATTAACTTTTTTTCGAAAACTTTTTTTTTTTTTGTATTTTTAATAATTTTTTAACTTTTTTTTTTGAAAAATCAATATTTTGAAAACGAGTAAGTGATTTTTTTTTAAATTTTGTTTTGCCTACAGTTTTTAAAAAAAAATTACAATTTTTTTTAATTTTCTAAAGAAATAAAATGGCGTTTAAATTTTTTCACCCAATACAATTTAACGTACTTAATTCGAACAATCAAAAGTCACAAAAATCGAGTAAATGCTTTGATGTTCACTTTAATTTTCTTTAATTTTATTCTACAATGTGACCGCACATATGAGCAAGTTCGTGCGATCCAGTCGTGCAATTTAATTTTTGGTTGGCGCCGCAACTGCCCTACCTACCTAACTTAAAGATATCTAAGATAAATCTAGGTTGGCCATAGGCGATGTTTCGTCTATTTCGACTGAAAATATCGGGTTTTAACTGAGCCACAAGAATTGGTGGACCTGATCAAGGGCTTCCTTCTGATACCGGTCTTTCATTTTTAACATTTCTGGAAGTTAATTTTCAGCTTCTAATCACTACAATATTGTTGAATCTTATCGAAATCACGTTGCAAGAGAATTCTGAAGACTTCAACTTTTGGACCTGTTCTGTACGCAAATAAATCGTCGGCATACGCAATTGCATGAGGTAGATTCCCAATGAGATCGCTAGTGTTAATACTAAAGAGAATCGGTGAGTTCACCGCTACCTGTTGCAGACCGTTTTTAATATCAAACGTTGTGGTAGATTTTACATTGCCACTCTTGACAACAAACTTTTTACCATTAAGCATGTCGTAAAGCATATAAAGCAGTGGTTTACTTATGCCCCATCTGGTAAGCTTCAGATAAAGACCTCATAACGATACGGTATCGAAAGCCTTCTACAAATCAACCAGACAGGCACCCGTGCATTAATTCTTGGTATTGTTCCATTGGATAGCAGATACTAGCTTGGACGTGGCAGCAGATACTAGTTTGGACGTGGCATGAATTGTTTCATGTCCCATCAGGTTATTCGTACACACCATGAAGCAATGTATCATTTAGGAGTAAATAAGTGTTTTGAGCATCTTTCTCAAAGTTATTGGTTCCCAAAATTGTAGGACAAAATCAAAGAGTACATTAAAACATGCCTTAAATGCATCATTTATTTTTCTTCTGATTCAGGCAAGGCTCAAGGAATTTTACATTCTATACCAAAAATATACCTTTTGAAACTTTGCATATTACCCCCATTGGTTCTTTATCTACTGGGAGCAAGAAACATCTCTTTTGTGTAACAGATGGTTTCACAAAATTTTTAAAGCTCTATCCCGTGAAGACTACCAAAACTAAAGAAGTCATTGGTTGTTTGAAGTCATATTTCGAAAACTATTCAAGGCCAACTGGAATTATCGTGGAACTTGTTATACATCGAATTAATTTTCCGATTTTCTGAACTCAAACAATGTTCAACATGTTAAGGTTGCCACACATTCCCTCAATCGAATGGCCAAATAGAGAGGATCAATCGCATTCTTCTCCCCATGCTGGCAAAAGAATCTGATTCTGAAACAACAAGTGGATGGGATAAGCATATTTAAAAAAATTAATTTGCATTAAATAATACAATAAATCGTATAGCACGGGTTTTTCACCCAGTACACTCTTATTTGGTTGGAATCAAAAGGGTGAGTTCTGTGATCGTGTTAGGGAGTTTTTGAATACTAGCTTAGAAGTAAGGGATGTAAATTTTGATGACATCAGAAATATAGCCAATAAAAACATAGAAAGAAAACAAGCTTCTAACAAACTTAGTTATGACAAGCGTCACAAAGTACCACATGTTTACAAAGAAGGGGACTATGTTTTGATCAAAAATGTCATAAGTACTCCTGGTATTAACAAAAAACTATACGCTAAATATAGGGTATCCTTATGAGATAGAGAAAGTTTAAGGTAAGGACAGGTATTTAATCAAAGACATTGATGGACTGCAGTTAAAACACGTCTACCATATAGAGGAGTTTCATCACCAGCTAATATGAGACCGTTCGTGACAAAAACATCTAGTTTAGAACATGATGATGGTAGTGATCTGACTGCTTAAAAAGATAATAAATTTTAGTGTATTTAAACGCCTTAACCATTTATTTTCACGTTTCTTTGAGTATTTCTATAATGTAAATATATAATGTATGTATATTTATATATTTATATATATAAACAAAAAGAATTATTATGTTAAATGTATTCTCTATATTTTGGTTTTGATACATGTTCTTTCGTAAAAATGTTTATATACATGTATTTGTTTACTATTATCAATTGATATGTAATGTTCATATCTTTCGAATGATATTTTATTTAAAAATATGTAATCGGGGCGATTACTCGATCAGGCTGGCCGAACTGTAGCGAACTTTTATATGAAATGGTCCGTTTACTATTAACACCTACTGTGCGCATACATATTATATTTGCACTCAATTATGTGTTTCGAATTTTTTCAGTACATAGAATACGTTAACCCTAAATTGTTGCCTAAATGATCGAATGATGTACTCGCTTCTATTTTACAGTGCTTTCGCACCGTTTTAAAGTCAAGCTTTTGTGAAAACATTGTTCATAAGACATTAATTAAAGAGCATTCGAAGTATCCAAGTCGTTTCTTTTCTTGTTCCTCAGAGTTATCTAACACATTCTTATTTTTTTATTTATAAATACTTACGCATTATTGAAAACTGTTAGACATCTTATCTTGAAAAATAAAGAAAGATTTCCATTCGGAAGGGGAAACAGAGAGTCATTTCATAAACATTTCACAAATGTTTCGCAAAGCGCCCCGACTTAAATAAACATTTCAGAACCATTTAAAAAAATATTTCAAAAGAAAGAAACATTTCTGAGATGTTTTTTAAATGTTTCTAAAATGGTTTAAATAAATGTTTCTTTGGTGTGCACACACTTTTACAATCTCTTATTTATAATTAGCGCGCGAGTTACATATTTGTAGGGTGACTTCCAAACCAAAATACCATAGGTAAACCTTCAGCAGTTGCTATTAAATATATTTATTTTCTTCAATTTCCAAATTGTAATTTAATCATATTGCATTGCATTAAATAAAATACATATACAGCAACAACCTACTGTTGTTGCTTTTCCGTTCCCACACTCTTGAAATCAGTCATCGAACTTGACGATGGGAAAAATTGTACCTAATCCAAGGGCATTGGAAAATCAATGCGTTGACCTTCATTGTTGTAACATTATTAAAATAGAAACATAAAGAATGCCGTCAGTCTCATAATCGACCCGGCTAACGCAATAGAAGTTCTTTCTTATTTATAATAACATAAACAACGGACAGACGGCAAAGCCAAGCTTAAACGATTTTGTTTAATACTTTTTGTAACGAATGTATCTGAATTAATTATAATAAATCGAATCTATCTATCTATCTATCTACCTAACAACATAAAGTGATCAAACGATCATTTAACTATCGCGCACAAGAAATATTATTATTTTTCCTTTAAATGTTATAACACACTGCAAAAGCATTAAATCAGGCAGGTTGGGTCAGAAGGTGTCGATTAGCATTGGTTTTGAATGCTTTTAAATTTAAATAGCAAGGGAAAACCTCGCCGGGTGGACTATTCCAAATTCGTGTTGTTCGGCTATACAAAGAATCTCTATATTTCACTGTACGTCTAAAATTGTGCACATGGGTGAACTGATGAGCATTATGAGCCATACGAGTTTTACGGGGCAATTGTTTGGAGGTAGTTCTATTACCTAAAATTTTAAAGCTCTATTTTGTACTCTATGTAAAGAACAGATGTAGCAATGCTTGTGAAGGACCTGTCCAGTGGTGAAAGTTACATATGTATATTCGACTTTTGGGTGCATAAATGCTTTATAAATTGTAGCCAGATCAGAAGAGGTAGAAATGGTATTCTAATCAAAATAATCCAATCAATTGAAATTCATATAATTCTATAGAGCACCGCATTTTTTTAAATTCTGAAATGATTTGAATGGCCATGAAAAATTAAGAAAAAAAAATTAATATAATTATGTAATTCCTTATTTTTAGAAGTAAACATTGTTTTTGTGTTATCGTTGTAGAAACTATGTTTCTTTAATTCAATAAAATAAACAAAATTCAAAAAGTTATTTTATTTTATGTAACTGTGAAAAATGGCATATGTGCAACTGCGCGTGGAATTTCTCGCGTAAAAAGTGCTCCGCGACTAAAAAAGATTGGTAACCGCTGGTGTACAACACCGAAATGGTGACAAAATGACTCATGTTGATGCCCTGAGTAGGTCGTTTAATATTCTTTACGTGGATGATGAATCCTTTGAGTTTGTATTGGCAGCGGCACAAAAACAAGACCCTAAAATAATGTCAATTCCTAAGGAGTTAGAGAAATCTGAAAGTTCGTTCTACGAGATGATAGATGGCCTCATATATAGAAACATTTAAGACAACGTTTTGTTTTATGTTCACTCAAAGATGGAAGACCAGGTTATTTTTTTTATGATTTCTTATTTAACTTTAACTTATATCTACTTAAATGCTAGAAAAAAAATCTTAAAACTAGCTAAAACTATCATCTCAATTAACTTACTGGCCCTATGCGGGTGCTCTAAATTAATCCTTAACTTAATTTTAATTGCCTTTCGGCTTAAAAATTTACTTAAATTTTTCTTATCTATATCGGGTTTAATTTTACACCCAGAAAATGAAAAAAAACTGGGTTTATTTTATCGATTCCTTAATCCATCTTAAACTGCTTAAGAACTAACTTAAAAGAAATTAAAAATAAACTTAAAAATACTTAAAATAAACCTTAAATATCTAAATCTAGAACAACCACGGCAAGCTTTTTTTAAATTTTATATTTATTTGGTATTTTTGTATATATATATTTTTACTTGCGATTATAGGTACTATAATACAAGTTATGCATTCGTGCAGATTAAAAATTTTGAGATAACAATCAAACATGACATTACGATGATAGAGATACATATTTGAGTTACTGGCAAACTTCTGTCCGTCTGTCTGTCTGTACGGATGTATATTGGACTGCAGCCTAAACGGTTGGGCCAATTGTCTTAAAATTTTGAACTTAAGGTTATTATTCTACAGAGGAGTTTTTTTCAATTTTTTTTTAACTCAAAAATTAACGGTACCTGTCATATAACCGTTATATATAAGCTTATTTTTCTTGAAAACGGCTCCAAGAATTTTTATAAGAAAAAATCAGTGTACTATTGTATTGTATTTTGGTGAAAAAAAATGTAATATGGTGGGCTAAAAACGGTACCTCCCATAGGACCGGGTTTTTTTTCTTCGACTTTCTCGAAAACTGGTGATCCGATTAGAATCAAAATTGATATTCAAAAAGGTAGGTAGCCTAAGTAATTTTGCATTAACTTTTTTTCGAAAACTTTTTTTTTTTGTATTTTTAATAATTTTTTAATTTTTTTTTTTTTTTTGAAAAATCAATATTTTGAAAACGAGTAAGTGATTTTTTTTTTAAATTTTGTTTTTAAATGTACGATTTTTTTTGTGCTTAAGTTTGTATTCTTGAATTATTTGTTTTTATTTTTTTAAAAAATTGTTTAAAAAAACCGTTTTATTTAAAAACGGCGCCTACAGTTTTGAAAAAAATTTTATAATTTTTTTAATTTTCTAAAGAAATAAAATGGCGTTTAAATTTTTTCACCCAATACAATTTAACGTACTTAATTCGAACAATCAAAAGTCACAAAAATCGAGTAAATGCTTTGATGTTCACTTTAATTTTCTTTAATTTTATTCTACAATGTGACCGCACATATGAGCAAGTTCGTGCGATCCAGTCGTGCAATTTATTTTTTGGTTGGCGCCGCAACTGCCCTACCTACCTAACTTAAAAATATCAAAGATAAATCTAGGTTGGCCATAGGCGATGTTTCGTCTATTTCGACTGAAAATATCGGGTTTTAACTGAGCCACAAGAATTGGTGGACCTGATCAAGGGCTTCCTTCTGATACCGGTCTTTCATTTTTAACATTTCTGGAAGTTAATTTTCAGCTTCTAATCACTACAATATTGTTGAATTTTATCGAAATCACGTTGCAAGAGAATTCTGAAGACTTCAACTTTTGGACCTGTTCTGTACGCAAATAAATCGTCGGCATACGCAATTGCATGAGGTAGATTCCCAATGAGATCGCTGGTGTTAATACTAAAGAGAATCGGTGAGTTCACCGCTACCTGTTGCAGACCGTTTTTAATATCAAACGTTGTGGTAGATTTTACATTGCCACTCTTGACAACAAACTTTTTACCATTAAGCATGTCGTAAAGCATATAAAGCAGTGGTTTACTTATGCCCCATCTGGTTAGCTTCAGATAAAGACCTCATAACCATACGGTATCGAAAGCCTTCTACAAATCAACCAGACAGGCACCCGTGCATTAATTCTTGGTATTGTTCCATTGGATAGCAGATACTAGCTTGGACGTGGCAGCAGATACTAGTTTGGACGTGGCATGAATTGTTTCATGTCCCACCAGGTTATTCGTACACACCATGAAGCAATGTATCATTTAGGAGTAAATAAGTGTTTTGAGCATCTTTCTCAAAGTTATTGGTTCCCAAAATTGTAGGACAAAATCAAAGAGTACATTAAAACATGCCTTACATGCATTTATTTTTCTTCTGATTCAGGCAAGGCTCAAGGAATTTTACATTCTATACCAAAAATATACCTTTTGAAACTTTGCATATTACCCACATTGGTCCTTTATCTACTGGGAGCAAGAAACATCTCTTTTGTGTAACAGATGGTTTCACAAAATTTTTAAAGCTCTATCCCGTGAAGACTACCAAAACTAAGGAAGTCATTGGTTGTTTGAAGTCATATTTCGAAAACTATTCAAGGCCAACTGGAATTATCGTGGAACTTGTTATACATCGAATTAATTTTCCGATTTTCTGAACTCAAACAATGTTCAACATGTTAAGGTTGCCACACATTCCCTCAATCGAATGGCCAAATAGAGAGGATCAATCGCATTCTTCTCCCCATGCTGGCAAAAGAATCTGATTCTGAAACAACAAGTGGATGGGATAAGCATATTTAAAAAAATTAATTTGCATTAAATAATACAATAAATCGTATAGCACGGGTTTTTCACCCAGTACACTCTTATTTGGTTGGAATCAAAAGGGTGAGTTCTGTGATCGTGTTAGGGAGTTTTTGAATACTAGCTTAGAAGTAAGGGATGTAAATTTTGATGACATCAGAAATATAGCCAATAAAAACATAGAAAGAAAACAAGCTTCTAACAAACTTAGTTATGACAAGCGTCACAAAGTACCACATGTTTACAAAGAAGGGGACTATGTTTTGATCAAAAATGT
The DNA here is from genome assembly GCA_963971375.1 of Platycheirus rosarum. NCBI lineage: Eukaryota > Metazoa > Arthropoda > Insecta > Diptera > Syrphidae > Platycheirus > Platycheirus rosarum. The sequence continues at coordinate 105,743,604 of OZ020508.1, forward strand.
CATAAGTACTCCTGGTATTAACAAAAAACTATACGCTAAATATAGGGGTCCTTATGAGATAGAGAAAGTTTAAGGTAAGGACAGGTATTTAATCAAAGACATTGATGGACTGCAGTTAAAACACGTCTACCATATAGAGGAGTTTCATCACCAGCTAATATGAGACCGTTCGTGACAAAAACATCTAGTTTAGAACATGATGATGGTAGTGATCTGACAGCTTAAAAAGATAATAAATTTTAGTGTATTTAAACGCCTTAACCATTTATTTTCACGTTTCTTTGAGTATTTCTATAATGTAAATATATAATGTATGTATATTTATATATTTATATATATAAACAAAAAGAATTATTATGTTAAATGTATTCTCTATATTTTGGTTTTGATACATGTTCTTTCGTAAAAATGTTTATATACATGTATTTGTTTACTATTATCAATTGATATGTAATGTTCATATCTTTCGAATGATATTTTATTTAAAAATATGTAATCGGGGCGATTACTCGATCAGGCTGGCCGAACTGTAGCGAACTTTTATGTAAAACGGTCCGTTTACTATTAACACCTACTGTGCGCATACATATTATATTTGCACTCAATTATGTGTTTCGAATTTTTTCAGTACATAGAATACGTTAACCCTAAATTGTTGCCTAAATGATCGAATTATGTACTCGCTTCTATTTTACAGTGCTTTCGCACCGTTTTAAAGTCAAGCTTTTGTGAAAACATTGTTCATAAGACATTAATTAAAGAGCATTCGAAGTATCCAAGTCGTTTCTTTTCTTGTTCCTCAGAGTTATCTAACACATTCTTATTTTTTTATTTATAAATACTTACGCATTATTGAAAATTGTTAGATATCTTATCTTGAAAAATAAAGAAAGATTTCCATTCGGAAGGGGAAACAGAGAGTCATTTCATAAACATTTCACAAATGTTTCGCAAAGCGCCCCGACTTAAATAAACATTTCAGAACCATTTAAAAAAATATTTCAAAAGAAAGAAACATTTCTGAGATGTTTTTTAAATGTTTCTAAAATGGTTTAAATAAATGTTTCTTTGGTGTGCACACACTTTTACAATCTCTTTTTTATAATTAGCGCGCGAGTTACATATTTGTAGGGTGACTTCCAAACCAAAATACCATAGGTAAACCTTCAGCAGTTGCTATTAAATATATTTATTTTCTTCAATTTCCAAATTGTAATTTAATCATATTGCATTGCATTAAATAAAATACATATACAGCAACAACCTACTGTTGTTGCTTTTCCGTTCCCACACTTTTGAAATCAGTCATCGAACTTGACGATGGGAAAAATTGTACCTAATCCAAGGGCATTGGAAAATCAATGCGTTGACCTTCATTGTTGTAACATTATTAAAATAGAAACATAAAGAATGCCGTCAGTCTCAGTCTCATAATCGACCCGGCTAACGCAATAGAAGTTCTTTCTTATTTATAATAACATAAACAACGGACAGACGGCCAAGCCAAGCTTAAACGATTTTGTTTAATACTTTTTGTAACGAATGTATCTGAATTAATTATAATAAATCGAATCTATCTATCTATCTATCTACCTAATAACATAAAGTGATCAAACGATCATTTAACTATCGCGCACAAGAAATATTATTATTTTTCCTTTAAATGTTATAACACACTGCAAAAGCATTAGGAAATCAGGCAAGTTGGGTCAGAAGGTGTCGATTAGCATGGTTTTGAATGCTTTTAAATTTAAATAGCAAGGGAAAACCTCGTCGGGTGGACTATTCCAAATTCGTGTTGTTCGGCTATACAAAGAATCTCTATATTTCACTGTACGTCTAAAATTGTGCACGTGGGTGAACTGATGAGCATTATGAGCCATACGAGTTTTACGGGGCAATTGTTTGGGAGGTAGTTTTACTACCTAAAATTTTAAAGCTCTATTTTGTACTCTATGTAAAGAACAGATGTAGCAATGCTTGTGAAGGACCTGTCCAGTGGTGAAAGTTACATATGTATATTCGACTTTTGGGTGCATAAATGCTTTATAAATTGCAGCCAGATCAGAAGAGGTAGAAATGGTATTCTAATCAAAATAATCCAATCAATTGAAATTCATATAATTCTATAGAGCACCGCATTTTTTTAAATTCTGAAATGATTTGAATGGCCATGAAAAATTAAGAAAAAAAAATTAATATAATTATGTAATTCCTTATTTTTAGAAGCAAACATTGTTTTTGTGTTATCGTTGTAGAAACTATGTTTCTTTAATTCAATAAAATGAACAAAATTTAAAAAGATATTTTATTTTATGTAACTGTGAAAAATGGCATATGTGCAACTGCGCGTGGAATTTCTCGCGAAAAAAGTGCTCCGCGACTAAAAAAGATTGGTAACCGTTGGTGTACAACACCGAAATGGAGAGAAAATGACTCATGTTGACGCCCTGAGTAGGTCGTTTAATATTCTTTACGTGGATGATGAATCCTTTGAGTTTGTATTGGCAGCGGCACAAAAACAAGACCCTAAAATAATGTCAATTCCTAAGGAGTTAGAGAAATCTGAAAGTTCGTTCTACGAGATGATAGATGGCCTCATATATAGAAAAATTAAAGACAACGTTTTGTTTTATGTTCACTCAAAGATGGAAGACCAGGTTATTTTTTTTTATGATTTTTTATTTAACTTTAACTTATATCTACTTAAATGCTAGAAAAAAAATCTTAAAACTAGCTAAAACTATCATCTCAATTAACTTACTGGCCCTATGCGGGTGCTCTAAATTAATCCTTAACTTAAATTTAATTGCCTTTCGGCTTAAAAATTTACTTAATTTTTTCTTATCTATATCGGGTTTAATTTTACACCCAGAAAATTAAAAAAAAAACTGGGTTTATTTTATCGATTCCTTAATCCATCTTAAACTGCTTAAGAACTAACTTAAAATAAATTAAAAATAAACATAAAAATACTTAAAATAAACCTAAAATACCTAAATCTAGAACAACCACGGCAAGCTTTTTTTAAATTTTATATTTTTTTTGTATTTTTGTATATATATATTTTTACTTGCGATTATAGGTACTATAATACAAGTTATGCATTCGTGCAGATTAAAAATTTTGAGATAACAATCAAACATGACATTACGATGATAGAGAAACATATTTGAGTTACTGGCAAACTTCTGTGCGTCTGTCTGTCTGTCTGTCTGTCTGTCTGTACGTATGTATATTGGACTGCAGCCTAAACGGTTGGGCCAATTGTCTTCAAATTTTGAACTTAAGGTTATTATTCTACAGAGGAGTTTTTTCAATTTTTTTTTAACTCAAAAATTAACGGTACCTGTCATATAACCGTTATATATAAGCTTATTTTTCTTGAAAACGGCTCCAAGAATTTTTATAAGAAAAAATCAGTGTACTATTTATTGTATTGTATTTTGGTGGGCTAAAAACGGTACCTCCCATAGGACCGGGTTTTTTTTCTTCGACTTTCTCGAAAACTGGTGATCCGATTACAATCAAAATTGATATTCAAAAAGGTAGGTAGCCTAAGTAATTTTGCATAAATTTTTTTTCGAAAACTTTTTTTTTTTGTATTTTTAATAATTTTTTAACTTTTTTTTTTTTTTTTGAAAAATCAATATTTTGAAAACGAGTAAGTGATTTTTTTTTAAATTTTGTTTTGCCTACAGTTTTTAAAAAAAATTTACAATTTTTTTTAATTTCCTAAAGAAATAAATGGCGTTTAAATTTTTTCACCCAATACAATTTAACGTACTTAGTTCGAACAATCAAAAGTCACAAAAATCGAGTAAATGCTTTGATGTTCACTTTAATTTTCTTTAATTTTATTCTACAATGTGACCGCACATATGAGCAAGTTCGTGCGATCCAGTCGTGCAATTTATTTTTTGGTTGGCGCCGCAACTGCCCTGCCTACCTAACTTAAAGATATCTAAGATAAATAAGGTTGGCCATAGGCGATGTTTCGTCTATTTCGACTGAAAATATCGGGTTTTAACTGAGCCACAAGAATTGGTGGACCTGATCAAGGGCTTCTGATACCGGTCTTTCATTTTTAACATTTCTGGAAGTTAATTTTCAGCTTCTAATCACTACAATATTTTTGAATTTTATCGAAATCACGTTGCAAGAGAATTCTGAAGACTTCAACTTTTGGACCTGTTCTGTACGCAAATAAATCGTCGGCATACGCAATTGCATGAGGTAGATTCCCAATGAGATCGCTGGTGTTAATACTAAAGAGAATCGGTGAGTTCACCGCTACCTGTTGCAGACCGTTTTTAATATCAAACGTTGTGGTAGATTTTACATTGCCACTCTTGACAACAAACTTTTTACCATTAAGCATGTCGTAAAGCATATAAAGCAGTGGTTTACTTATGCCCCATCTGGTTAGCTTCAGATAAAGACCTCATAACCATACGGTATCGAAAGCCTTCTACAAATCAACCAGACAGGCACCCGTGCATTAATTCTTGGTATTGTTGCATTGGATAGCAGATACTAGCTTGGACGTGGCAGCAGATACTAGTTTGGACGTGGCATGAATTGTTTCATGTCCCACCAGGTTATTCGTACACACCATGAAGCAATGTATCATTTAGGAGTAAATAAGTGTTTTGAGCATTTTTCTCAAAGTTATTGGTTCCCAAAATTGAAGGACAAAATCAAAGAGTACATTAAAACATGCCTTAAATGCATTTATTTTTCTTCTGATTCAGGCAAGGCTCAAGGAATTTTACATTCTATACCAAAAATATACCTTTTGAAACTTTGCATATTAACCACATTGGTCCTTTATCTACTGGGAGCAAGAAACATCTCTTTTGTGTAACAGATGGTTTCACAAAATTTTTAAAGCTCTATCCCGTGAAGACTACCAAAACTAAGGAAAACATTGGTGTTAAAAAAAATTAATTTGCATTAAATAATACAATAAATCGTATAGCACGGGTTTTTCACCCAGTACACTCTTATTTGGTTGGAATCAAAAGGGTGAGTTCTGTGATCGTGTTAGGGAGTTTTTGAATACTAGCTTAGAAGTAAGGGATGTAAATTTTGATGACATCAGAAATGTAGCCAATAAAAACATAGAAAGAAAACAAGCTTCTAACAAACTAAGTTATGACAAGCGTCACAAAGTACCACATGTTTACAAAGAAGGGGACTATGTTTTGATCAAAAATGTCATAAGTACTCCTGGTATTAACAAAAAACTATACGCTAAATATAGGGGTCCTTATGAGATAGAGAAAGTTTAAGGTAAGGACAGGTATTTAATCAAAGACATTGATGGACTGCAGTTAAAACACGTCTACCATATAGAGGAGTTTCATCACCAGCTAATATGAGACCGTTCGTGACAAAAACATCTAGTTTAGAACATGATGATTGTAGTGATCTGACAGCTTAAAAAGATAATAAATTTTAGTGTATTTAAACGCCTTAATCATTTATTTTCACGTTTCTTTGAGTATTTCTATAATGTAAATATATATTCAATGTATATTTATATATTTATCTATATAAACAAAAAGAATTATTATGTTAAATGTATTCTCTATATTTTGGTTTTGATACATGTTCTTTCATAAAAATGTTTATATACATGTATTTGTTTACTATTATCAATTGATATGTAATGTTCATATCTTTCGAATGATATTTTATTTAAAAATATGTAATCGGGGCGATTACTCGATCAGGCTGGCCGAACTGGAGCGAACTTTTATATGAAATGGTCCGTTTACTATTAACACCTACTGTGCGCATACATATTATATTTGCACTCAATTATGTGTTTCGAATTTTTTCAGTACATAGAATACGTTAACCCTAAATTGTTGCCTAAATGATCGAATGATGTACTCGCTTCTATTTTACAGTGCTTTCGCACCGTTTTAAAGTCAAGCTTTTGTGAAAACATTGTTCATAAGACATTAATTAAAGAGCATTCGAAGTATCCAAGTCGTTTCTTTTCTTGTTCCTCAGAGTTATCTAACACATTCTTATTTTTTTATTTATAAATACTAACGCATTATTGAAAATTGTTAGACATCTTATCTTGAAAAATAAAGAAAGATTTCCATTCGGAAGGGGAAACAGAGAGTCATTTCATAAACATTTCACAAATGTTTCGCAAAGCGCCCCGACTTAAATAAACATTTCAGAACCATTTAAAAAAATATTTCAAAAGAAAGAAACATTTCTGAGATGTTTTTTTAATGTTTCTAAAATGGTTTAAATAAATGTTTCTTTGGTGTGCACACACTTTTACAATCTCTTATTTATAATTAGCGCGCGAGTTACATATTTGTAGGGTGACTCCAAACCAAAATACCATAGGTAAACCTTCAGCAGTTGCTATTAAATATATTTATTTTCTTCAATTTCCAAATTGTAATTTAATCATATTGCATTGCATTAAATAAAATACATATACAGCAACAACCTACTGTTGTTGCTTTTCCGTTCCCACACTTTTGAAATCAGTCATCGAACTTGACGATGGGAAAAATTGTACCTAATCCAAGGGCATTGGAAAATCAATGCGTTGACCTTCATTGTTGTAACATTATTAAAATAGAAACATAAAGAATGCCGTCAGTCTCATAATCGACCCGGCTAACGCAATAGAAGTTCTTTCTTATTTATAATAACATAAACAACGGACAGACGGCAAAGCCAAGCTTAAACGATTTTGTTTAATTTTTTTTTGTAACGAATGTATCTGAATTAATTATAATAAATCGAATCTATCTATCTATCTATATACCTAACAACATAAAGTGATCAAACGATCATTTAACTATCGCGCACAAGAAATATTATTATTTTTCCTTTAAATGTTATAACACACTGCAAAAGCATTAGGAAATCAGGCAAGTTGGGTCAGAAGGTGTCGATTAGCATTGGTTTTGAATGCTTTTAAATTTAAATAGCAAGGGAAAACCTCGCCGGGTGGACTATTCCAAATTCGTGTTGTTCGGCTATACAAAGAATCTCTATATTTCACTGTACGTCTAAAATTGTGCACATGGGTGAACTGATGAGCATTATGAGCCATACGAGTTTTACGGGGCAATTGTTTGGGAGGTAGTTCTATTACCTAAAATTTCAAAGCTCTATTTTGTACTCTATGTAAGGAACAGATGTAGCAATGCTTGTGAAGGACCTGTCCAGTGGTGAAAGTTACATAAGTATGTATATTCGACTTTTGGGTGCATAAATGCTTTATAAATTGTAGCCAGATCAGAAGAGGTAGAAATGGTATTCTAATCAAAATAATCCAATCAATTGAAATTCATATAATTCTATAGAGCACCGCATTTTTTTAAATTCTGAAATGATTTGAATGGCCATGAAAAATTAAGAAAAAAAAATTAATATAATTATGTAATTCCTTATTTTTAGAAGTAAACATTGTTTTTGTGTTATCGTTGTAGAAACTATGTTTCTTTAATTCAATAAAATAAACAGAATTCAAAAAGTTATTTTATTTTATGTAACTGTGAAAAATGGCATATGTGCAACTGCGCGTGGAATTTCTCGCGTAAAAAGTGCTCCGCGACTAAAAAAGATTGGTAACCGCTGGTGTACAACACCGAAATGGAGACAAAATGACTCATGTTGACGCCCTGAGTAGGTCGTTTAATATTCTTTACGTGGATGATGAATCCTTTGAGTTTGTATTGGCAGCGGCACAAAAACAAGACCCTAAAATAATGTCAATTCCTAAGGAGTTAGAGAAATCTGAAAGTTCGTTCTACGAGATGATAGATGGCCTCATATATAGAAACATTTAAGACAACGTTTTGTTTTATGTTCACTCAAAGATGGAAGACCAGGTTATTTTTTTTATGATTTTTTATTTAACTTTAACTTATATCTACTTAAATGCTAGAAAAAAAATCTTAAAACTAGCTAAAACTATCATCTCAATTAACTTACTGGCCCTATGCGGGTGCTCTAAATTAATCCTTAACTTAATTTTAATTGCCTTTCGGCTTAAAAATTTACTTAAATTTTTCTTATCTATGTCGGGTTTAATTTTACACCCAGAAAATGAAAAAAAACTGGGTTTATTTTATCGATTCCTTAATCCATCTTAAACTGTTTAAGAACTAACTTAAAAGAAATTAAAAATAAACTTAAAAATATTTAAAATAAACCTTAAATATCTAAATCTAGAACAACCACGGCAAGCTTTTTTTAAATTTTATATTTTGTTGGTATTTTTGTATATATATATTTTTACTTGCGATTATAGGTACTATAATACAAGTTATGCATTCGTGCAGATTAAAAATTTTGAGATAACAATCAAACATGACATTACGATGATAGAGATACATATTTGAGTTACTGGCAAACTTCTGTCCGTCTGTCTGTCTGTCTGTCTGTCTGTCTGTACGGATGTATATTGGACTGCAGCCTAAACGGTTGGGCCAATTGTCTTCAAATTTTGAACTTAAGGTTATTATTCTACAGAGGAGTTTTTTTCAATTTTTTTTTAACTCAAAAATTAACGGTACCTGTCATATAACCGTTATATATAAGCTTATTTTTCTTGAAAACGGCTCCAAGAATTTTTATAAGAAAAAATCAGTGTACTATTGTATTGTATTTTGGTGAAAAAAAATGTAATATGGTGGGCTAAAAACGGTACCTCCCATAGGACCGGGTTTTTTTTCTTCGACTTTCTCGAAAACTGGTGATCCGATTACAATCAAAATTGATATTCAAAAAGGTAGGTAGCCTAAGTAATTTTGCATTAACTTTTTTTCGAAAACTTTTTTTTTTGTATTTTTAATAATTTTTTAATTTTTTTTTTTTTTGAAAAATCAATATTTTGAAAACGAGTAAGTGATTTTTTTTTAAATTTTGTTTTTAAATGTACGATTTTTTTTGTGCTTAAGTTTGTATTCTTGAATTATTTGTTTTTATTTTTTTAAAAAATTGTTTAAAAAAAACCGTTTTATTTAAAAACGGCGCCTACAGTTTTGAAAAAAAATTTACAATTTTTTTTAATTTTCTAAAGAAATAAAATGGCGTTTAAATTTTTTCACCCAATACAATTTAACGTACTTAATTCGAACAATCAAAAGTCACAAAAATCGAGTAAATGCTTTGATGTTCACTTTAATTTTCTTTAATTTTATTCTACAATGTGACCGCACATATGAGCAAGTTCGTGCGATCCAGTCGTGCAATTTATTTTTTGGTTGGCGCCGCAACTGCCCTACCTACCTAACTTAAAAATATCAAAGATAAATCTAGGTTGGCCATAGGCGATGTTTCGTCTATTTCGACTGAAAATATCGGGTTTTAACTGAGCCACAAGAATTGGTGGACCTGATCAAGGGCTTCCTTCTGATACCGGTCTTTCATTTTTAACATTTCTGGAAGTTAATTTTCAGCTTCTAATCACTACAATATTGTTGAATTTTATCGAAATCCGTTGCAAGAGAATTCTGAAGACTTCAACTTTTGGACCTGTTCTGTACGCAAATAAATTGTCGGCATACGCAATTGCATGAGGTAGATTCCCAATGAGATCGCTGGTGTTAATACTAAAGAGAATCGGTGAGTTCACCGCTACCTGTTGCAGACCGTTTTTAATATCAAACGTTGTGGTAGATTTTACATTGCCACTCTTGACAACAAACTTTTTACCATTAAGCATGTCGTAAAGCATATAAAGCAGTGGTTTACTTATGCCCCATCTGGTTAGCTTCAGATAAAGACCTCATAACCATACGGTATCGAAAGCCTTCTATAAATCAACCAGACAGGCACCCGTGCATTAATTCTTGGTATTGTTCCATTGGATAGCAGATACTAGCTTGGACGTGGCAGCAGATACTAGTTTGGACGTGGCATGAATTGTTTCATGTTCCACCAGGTTATTCGTACACACCATGAAGCAATGTATCATTTAGGAGTAAATAAGTGTTTTGAGCATTTTTCTCAAAGTTATTGGTTCCCAAAATTGAAGGACAAAATCAAAGAGTACATTAAAACATGCCTTAAATGCATTTATTTTTCTTCTGATTCAGGCAAGGCTCAAGGAATTTTACATTCTATACCAAAAATATACCTTTTGAAACTTTGCATATTAACCACATTGGTCCTTTATCTACTGGGAGCAAGAAACATCTCTTTTGTGTAACAGATGGTTTCACAAAATTTTTAAAGCTCTATCCCGTGAAGACTACCAAAACTAAGGAAGTCATTGGTTGTAAAAAAATTAATTTGCATTAAATAATACAATAAATCGTATAGCACGGGTTTTTCACCCAGTACACTCCTATTTGGTTTAAATCAAAAGGGTGAGTTCTGTGATCGTGTTAGGGAGTTTTTGAATACTAGCTTAGAAGTAAGGGATGTAAATTTTGATGACATCAGAAATATAGCCAATAAAAACATAGAAAGAAAACAAGCTTCTAACAAACTTAGTTATGACAAGCGTCACAAAGTACCACATGTTTACAAAGAAGGGGACTATGTTTTGATCAAAAATGTCATAAGTACTCCTGGTATTAACAAAAAACTATACGCTAAATAAAGGGGTCCTTATGAGATAGAGAAAGTTTAAGGTAAGGACAGGTATTTAATCAAAGACATTGATGGACTGCAGTTAAAACACGTTTACCATATAGAGGAGTTTCATCACCAGCTAATATGAGACCGTTCGTGACAAAAACATCTAGTTTAGAACATGATGATGGTAGTGATCTGACAGCTTAAAAAGATAATAAATTTTAGTGTATTTAAACGCCTTAACCATTTATTTTCACGTTTCTTTGAGTATTTCTATAATGTAAATATATAATGTATGTTTATTTATATATTTATATATATAAAGAAAAAGAATTATTATGTTAAATGTATTCTCTATATTTTGGTTTTGATACATGTTCTTTCATAAAAATGTTTATATACATGTATTTGTTTACTATTATCAATTGATATGTAATGTTCATATCTTTCGAATGATATTTTATTTAAAAATATGTAATCGGGGTGACTGACTCGATCAAGCTGGCCGAACTGTAGCGAACTTTTATATGAAATGGTCCGTTTACTATTAACACCTACTGTGCGCATACATATTATATTTGCACTCAATTATGTGTTTTGAATTTTTTCAGTACATAGAATACGTTAACCCTAAATTGTTGCCTAAATGATCGAATGATGTACTCGCTTCTATTTTACAGTGCTTTCGCACCGTTTTAAAGTCAAGCTTTTGTGAAAACATTGTTCATAAGACATTAATTAAAGAGCATTCGAAGTATCCAAGTCGTTTCTTTTCTTGTTCCCCAGAGTTATCTAACACATTCTTATTTTGTTATTTATAAATACTTACGCATTATTGAAAATTGTTAGATATCTTATCTTGAAAAATAAAGAAAGATTTCCATTCGGAAGGGGAAACAGAGAGTCATTTCTTAAACATTTCACAAATGTTTCGCAAAGCGCCCCGACTTAAATAAACATTTCAGAACCATTTAAAAAAATATTTCAAAAGAAAGAAACATCTCTGAAATGTTTTTTAAATGTTTCTAAAATGGTTTAAATAAATGTTTCTTTGGTGTGCACACACTTTTACAATCTCTTATTTATAATTAGCGCGCGAGTTACATATTTGTAGGGTGACTTCCAAACCAAAATACCATAGGTAAACCTTCAGCAGTTGCTATTAAATATATTTATTTTCTTCAATTTCCAAATTGTAATTTAATCATATTGCATTGCATTAAATAAAATACATATACAGCAACAACCTACTGTTGTTGCTTTTCCGTTCCCACACTTTTGAAATCAGTCATCGAACTTGACGATGGGAAAAATTGTACCTAATCCAAGGGCATTGGAAAATCAATGCGTTGACCTTCATTGTTGTAACATTATTAAAATAGAAACATAAAGAATGCCGTCAGTCTCATAATCGACCCGGCTAACGCAATAGAAGTTCTTTCTTATTTATAATAACATAAACAGACAGACGGCAAAGCCAAGCTTAAACGATTTTGTTTAATACTTTTTGTAACGAATGTATCTGAATTAATTATAATAAATCGAATCTATCTATCTATCTATCTATCTACCTAACAACATAAAGTGATCAAACGATCATTTAACTATCGCGCACAAGAAATATTATTATTTTTCCTTTAAATGTTATAATACACTGCAAAAGCATTAGGAAATCAGGCAAGTTGGGTCAGAAGGTGTCGATTAGCATTGGTTTTGAATGCTTTTAAATTTAAATAGCAAGGGAAAACCTCGCCGGGTGGACTCTTCCAAATTCGTGTTGTTCGGCTATACAAAGAATCTCTATATTTCACTGTACGTCTAAAATTGTGCACATGGGTGAACTGATGAGCATTATGAGCCATACGAGTTTTACGGGGCAATTGTTTGGGGGGTAGTTCTATTACCTAAAATTTCAAAGCTCTATTTTGTACTCTATGTAAAGAACAGATGTAGCAATGCTTGTGAAGGACCTGTCCAGTGGTGAAAGTTACATATGTATATTCAACTTTTGGGTGCATAAATGCTTTATAAATTGTAGCCAGATCAGAAGAGGTAGAAATGGTATTCTAATCAAAATAATCCAATCAATTGAAATTCATATAATTCTATAGAGCACCGCATTTTTTTAAATTCTGAAATGATTTGAATGGCCATGAAAAATTAAGAAAAAAAAAATTAAACAGACGGTTTACCAACAAATTACTTAAATCTTTGTGTATATACATATGTATGTTAGTACACTTCAACTGTGATTACACCACCTGCTTAACCAAGTTATGATAACTTGATGAAATCGAAGAATGAATCCTGCCACATTATACAGTGTAAAAACTGAGGAACTGACTTCTTCATTCTTCTCTCAAAATCAATTCGATATAATGGACGAGTACATACCCACCTTATTAAAGTATTTCAGACATCTACCAAATCTACTCGTACTTATGCGTAATTTTTCGTTTTTCTACTTTTAGAAATTAAATTGCTTATTATTGTTGATTCACAAACTAGGACTAAAATCATATCATAATATTTAGCAAACATTACTAAAAATAACAAAACTGAACAAAAATTATTGCTACTTTTCTTTCATAGACATCCTTTTTATTGGCACTACTGCACTCTACACAACATTTGGGCTCAAACGTACAAATCCTAGAACTGACCTCATTTTCAACACATGCAGAAATGCATGGATATGTACCAATATTATATTTCCGTTTCAACAACAATGACAACAACAAAAATAAAACTTTTCTACAATATTATCTATATCGCTGTCTATAGATAAGTAGATATTAATACACACCTATAGTCTTAGTCCATTGCGCTGCAGGTCTCCAGTCAGGATAATGCTTCGGGAACAAATCCCTCGTCCAATAAGTTTGCAGGACAACCTTGTACACAACTAACCGGTCCAGCATACACCCACTACCCGACGACCATGCAGGACCGGAAATTCCATCGATGTTTTTGTTATGGTTATTATCCTTAAAATAGAAATTCTTTCGATTTTGATTCAGCAGCAGTTGATTGTAAGCTAAATTTGTAGTATAATTAACAGCAGCATTGTCGATTTCGTTATTTTGGTTTGCAACGGTATACGCGTATAAGGATGATGAAACTGTTGCTACGGCTGCATTAGCAAGAGCAAAGGCTGTAAAGAGTAATAAACTAAAGAGCAGGGGGGGCGAAACAGCGCTGGGCAACAAGAGCAAAGGTGATTTCTCTTTCATTTTCAATTAATTTTATATATTTTTTTCATTAATTATTTTACAATAATATATCTTCATTTATTTTACACACACTTTGAAAATTCTTCACAATAAACTATCGAAAAAAACAGTCTCTGGTAGGGAGGGTGTTTTGAAAATTTCTCAAAAAGCCGATTTTCTTTCACATAAACTGCACAAAAAACATACAAAAATATAAGAAACGCCACGAGAAATGTCTCCACAATCGTAGGGAGGGCGACCTTGAGCATCCGTATCCGTTAGGCAGCCGAGTTGAACTGAGTTTTTCCCAGTACCGTTGTGCGGATAATCTTATTAAGAAAGTCTACTGGATAAGAGATTGAGAATTTTCATTTTGATTCGAAAAAAAGTCGCAGAGAGAGGTAAATTCCCATATTTTCTTCGAAAATGAGAGAATCACATCCATACTTCTCTCATTTCTAAGACATATTCTTATTCTGTTAAAGTTGTTTTTATTTTTTTTATTTTTAACGCTCTATCGTCATCTGCTTTTTTGTTTTCTCTTGTTTATAAAATTGTTTTGTATCTGAAAATCTGAATATTTTCAGTAAACCACCAAAATTTGGGTAGTTTGTAAAATGGCATTAAAACGTATTCGCAATTGAGGGTAGAGTAGAGATTGAAGGTGTTTATTACCTGTTGTTATTTATTGATATACCCGTATAACTGCGAAAAGGATTTCATTTGAGTTTGAGTAAAGGAAGGAGATATTTGTGAAAACATGTTCATGAGTTTAATTATTTAACTGTCGTTCAATTACAGCCACTGTGCGTCGGTTTTCTTAAATACAATGCTTTGTAAATAATTTATGAATTTTGAAATTAAAGACTGACTAAAAAAAAATAATATCTATCTCTGCTTAGGTATTTAATCAATTTAAGAAGAGTTAAAATAACAGTACTTGTTATGAGAAACGGTATTGAAATTTGAGATTTTACTTGGGATATATACATGTACATTGTACATTTATGTATGTATGAAGTTGCAATAAGGGAAATTCGTTATTTAGTTTTGAAATATGGACTTTTTTCTCTTTTTTAACAAAATTGAGATAATCAAATATGACATTACGCTGATATAGATTTGAGTTAATCCATCTCTAATATCGTCTCAAATGTTAATCATGCCGGTCATATACTGGGTTTCCCGTAAGTCAACTTCAAGTGGGAAACGGGGAAAGAAGAGGCACTTGGAAAAATAATGAAAATAAATTATCTTGCTTCGTTAAGATTTAAGGGCAATATTTAGGAAAAAAAAGTTTCGCTGAGTTATTCTTATGGTTTTCAAACTTCATATTAAAAAAAATGTACTGCACTACCCTTGGCAAGTTGTTTAAAAAATTGCCCCATTTTATTAAGATTTCAAAATAGTACAACACTTGCTACTTCATAAAAATGTTATCAATATTATTAACCTCTTCCGAGCATTTAAAATTCTGACTAATAAATTGGAAATTGTGGTATTTTACTCGGTAAGAGTACGATAACTTTGGCGCCACAAAATAATAACGGATTCCTACAGAGCGACTAAATATAATCATTTTTTACATGCGATTAAAGGTACTATAATTCAAGTTATGCATTCGTGCAGATTAAAAATTTTGAGATAAAAATCAAACATGACATTACGATGATAGAGAAACATATATACGGATGTATTTTGGATTGTAGCCTAAACGGTTGGGCCAATCGTCTTCAAATTTAGAACTTAAGGTTATTTTGACATTCTACGAAGGAGTTTTTTGAATTTTTGTGTAGCTCAAAAATTAACGTTACCTATCATATAACCGTTATGTAAAAGCTTATTTTTCTCGAAAGCGACCCCAAGAATTTTTATGAAAAAAAAATCAGTGTAGGTACTACTGTAGATAAGCATTATATAGGTATTGGTGAAAAAAAATTAATATGGTCTGCTAAAAACGGCACCTCCCATAGGACCGTTTTTTTTTCTTTGCCTTTCTCGAAAACTGGTGATCCGATCACTAGTAAAATTGAATGAATTTTTTTCGAAAACTGTTTGTTTTTTGTATTATTAATAATTTTTTTATTTTATTTATTTTTTTTTTAATCAATATTTTAAAAGCGGGTTGGTGATTTTTTTAAGTTTTGTTTTTAAATGTATGTTGATTTTGTGCTTAAGTTTGTATCTTTAAATAATTTTTTTTAATTTTTTTTTAAAGTTGTCAAAAATAAAACGTTTTATTTAAAAACCGTTTCTATTTACTATGGGAGGGGGTGTATCATCCCCCATCTTATAAATGACTTCAAATTAAGAAAAAATGTAGCTATTTACACTTATTTCTTATTTTAAATCCAGTAATTTTGATCAATAGTTTTTGAAAATAAATAAACTAGAAAAAAGAAACAATTTGTTCATTCTCCTAAGCGTATGCAAAGTTTCTTTAAATTTAAATCCTTGTATAACCCAAACTCGCACCTACTGCAAATTTTATATTGATGCTAAGAAGGAGGATAGTTAATGTAAGCAAAGAGGTTGCAGGGGTAACGTGCCCTCATACATACCTCACTGTTCTTGAGCCGTAACACTAATAAACCCATGTAATCACCTCACACACCAAACAAAATATAAATAAATTGAACGACTGGATCGCATAATTTAAAAAATAAGTAACATTAACGTAGAAAAATAACAATATCTGAACTTTAAAAAAGGTAGTGGGGTAATTTTTTTTTTAATATGAAAATTGAAAATTATCTAAGAGAATTTTGTTGATAGACCTATGGAATCGATTTTCATCGTTTTCCTAAATATTACCCTTTAATCTTAACGAAGCGATATATTTTTTCTTGCAATTATAGGTACTATATATAATAAGGCAAGTTTAGGATTCATGAATATAAAAAAAATTGAGCTAACAATCAAACATGACATTACGATCATAGAGAAGCCTAATGAAAGGTAGTGGCAAAAAATGTTTGTCTGTCTGTCTGTCTGTCCGTCTGTATGTATAACGAGCTGCAGCCGAATGATTTTTCACTTAAATATGACTTGTTTCTGTCAAAAGTCCTGCCTTCCAATGTAAATAGGCACGTAAGAGCAAGAACGTACGATTCAGTCAGGCCCATCTATTATTTTTCCCACTATGGATGTAATCTTCTCTTTCCTACGCTTTGGAATACTGGAATCTAGCCCGTAAATTAAACCGTATAAAATATGTGTTAAAATAGATCTTAATTCCAGTCTTAAGGTATTTTTATTTACGCATCAAGAAATTATATCATGGAGGGAAGAACTAAAGGAGTGAAAGGCTGCAAGCTCATTTGTTACATTTGTGATGGGCTTCGTAATGTGATACCTACAATATTTTGCTGACTTTCAAATTTTGTAAAAAATCGTTTTTTTAGGTACATAAGTATGTGAAAAGTACAGCATAAAACAAGTCGATTTTTATTTATGTATGCCACAGGTACCTATTGTCATACATACAGACATGGACGGATAGGTATATGTACACTTGTACACACAATGTTTATACGAATGTATGTACATATCTTAATAATGTTTATACGAATAAGTGTATTTTAAAATATAAATTCTTTTTCGGTCTCCTTAAGACAACTTTTTATTTTAAAGTCTAAAATTCCTTTCTTTACTACCGTCTGAAGAAAGCAAACCGCATTCTTCTCTTCATATTTGATGCTTCGGAACCTTTCTAATTTAAGATCCCCTGCCACTTATTTAATTTAATTAAATCTACAATTAAAAATGTCAATATAAATGATTATCAATAAACTAGCCCAACAACGAAAATGGAATATAAATGTTGGAGAAATGAAAAACATCGCATTTGGTCTGCGTCGGCCATCAATACAATAATGTCCGACAACGACAACTTCTCTGTTCTCTCATTTGAGTATGGTATCGAAATGTGCAGTGCGCATGTATCGAAATGAATTTCGATTTCGAAAACAAAAATAATTCCAAGTTCCCACTGAAAGTTTTCGCCACGGAGAAGTAGACAAATCTGAAATATTCCACCTGTTTCGGGTTTCTATCCCAGATTTTTCATGTATGTCATGAAGGATTCCTCCTTTAAATTTGTCTTTCATTTCTTTCCGCTTTGGAACCCTGTATGTGGATATGTATACTACCTTATTTCGGGGAAAGGGTTTCTTTTCTTTATTCATTCTGCCATCGCCATCATCGTCGCGCCCACTAACTCCAAGGATATGAAGAATGAAAACTGCATAAACACTGTTGTGGTGAGTTGGTGTCGGTGTGCACTTAAGAAAAACAAAAGCGACAAAGCTGGTTAAAGAGCTATTTCTGCAGGACATTTTCTGCTTTCCTTAAATTGTTTTCTTCTTCATTCTCGGGAGATGATCCTTTTCTTCTGTTTCTGCAAAACTGCAACAAGTAGATACTTTTTGAAGCCAGGAAAATATGACTATGTATATTTTTGACACACTTTCTTATATGTACACCAAGTTCTCCTGTAATACACTGTAAGTAGTTAATGAGTGCAGCAAAATATAGAATAAAAACGGATTTCATAAAAAATGTTAATGAGAAATATTTTCTGCATAATTACGCAGCATATTTGCGGTTTTGAGAGAGATGCATTTAAGGGTTACGGCTTCCTTTTGAGTGGCCATTAACATCACATTGGTTGGATGAGAGGTTCACTTTAGCTATACCTTGGGGTGGTAAGGTGGCACTGGTTTCATCTCGGTTGTTGCACTCGAGGAAGCTTGCAGTGCTTGTGAGAAGAAGCAGCACCATGTCGTGCAAGGTCTGTTTCTTTGTATTGGGCTTTAATGATTATGATTGCATTGTTTGAGAATTATTGCGCACAGCAGTAAAGCAACATCGTCCAACTTTAAATTTTATATATGTATGGAGTATATCTATATTTTTTTCTACAACGAGCAGTTTAGGTTGCTTCGGTCTTTAAAGCCGTGAAGTCACATGTAAGAATTTCTAATTAATTTTTCTTTGGGTCAAATTACAAGTGAACTAACTTCCATGGGAAGCCGTCTACTTCTTTATTGTTATTATAATTAGCTTACAATTATTTTATATTTCGGGAGGAGGACGACAACTGAGGCGACAAAGTTTAATGACGGATTTGCATAGAAAAGGTATTTACAAACACTTATTTACTATGGAGGGGGATCAACCTATTTAGGTTGAAAGAGCAGCTTCGTAAAAAAAGAACACCTAACATGAAAAAACATATTTAAAAATAATGGCAACACTTACTGGCAACACTTAGAATTAACTATTGCAATATTTTTTAAAGCTTAGAGGTATATTGTTTTAAGAAAATAAAGTATTATTTATAAACAGCTTTTGAAGAAACTTCTTTAAACTAAACTTTGGGGAAAAATGAAAATAAAATACATAAATTCATATTAAATAAAAAATTAATTATGCACACCAACATTTTGAATAACTTTGTTTGTATTTGTAATAATTTTTTGAAAATTGTTTGAATTTTCAATATTTTTAAACTTATCGATAAACGACACAACCACCCTCTCACACTACTAATTTTTCCCAAAAGCTTCAAAACCGAAAACACTATGTATGATAGAAACCAATGAAAAAGTTATATGAAAACAATACAATTGACAAAGGTAACTCTGTTGGTGGAATATGTTTTTTTTTGTCAATTCAGACAGCGAGTCAGACAATCATTATTTTTTTTAGATTATTTTTATTACATTCGTTAAAATGTATGTACAGTTGGCTTAAATTAACTTATAACAAAAAATAAATCATGTCGGCTCAACAACAGGGGCCCGACGTAAGTCAGATGACTCTATACAATGATATATTTTTGCTTAAATTACATATTTGTTTGCATAATTTGTTGTTATTGTTTATCTTCTGTTTTGTCCGTTTCTGGTTCTCTCGTAGAACGGGGCTCCGTCATTGTTCATTATATCCTCGAATCGGTCGTCTGTGATGGCTCGAATGTTGAGGTAGCGATGGTTGGGCTCTAGTTGTTGCTGGAGTAGTTGCTGGATTTCCAAGTTGGGGTGGTCCTCCAAGTTCATCAAAATATTTTTGGAGAACTATGTCATGATCAGTTTGGTGTCTTCATATAGCTTCTTGTTTGGGACATATTTCCTTGTAATGGGGTTTCGGTGTAGACCTGTAGTATCGGAGTACGGAGTATCTTCCTTTCAAAAACTTCGATCTTCTTCATATATGTTGGTGATATGGTGAACCAAATAGGACAAGACTGTTTTTTAAACCTTGCGACTTTTGCTTGCGATTCGTTACTTTGCTTCAGCTTTTAGGAGAGAGACGTATGTGGTGGCCGGGGTAGACAGAATCGCACGAGTAGCTCGAGTCGCGCGATTATCGGTCTTTCTTCTTTGTGCTTATTCGGGAAATCATTAATTTTTGTCAATCCCTTTCATTGCTTGTTCGCCATGAACGAGTAATGTGATGTTTTTTTGTAGCAGGTAGCACGTAGGCACAGCACAGCAGCTGAAAATGTTCACTCTGCAAACTTGAAATGAAAAGGAATTCAAGAAATGTCACAGTGAAAAGTTGCAAAACACAATCGCTACGTTTAAAAGTATCTCTGCGACAAGCACAGGCATCAAAAGAGAATCAACGAAATTTGCAGTGCTCTAGTCGCATGGTTTAAAAACAGTCACAAGCGTACGTCAGAACTGGACGGATCAGATGTTTATAAATGAACAATTATTATTCATTATTCCATCAACATTAATGGAGATCGGTCATGGTGGAGTGTGTGAGTTTTTTTTTAAGAGATACACACAATTCATGTACGTTATTTATTTATTTACTTGGGGTCATACACTTTAAGAAATTATATATCCTTATAGAAACAGATAGTGATGATTTACAATTACAGTTTAAATTGATTCCAGTTATTATATTAAAACAACAAACAAATCAATTGAAAGCAAATGAGTTGAAAACAAAAAAAAAATTAAGTATTTGATAAGATTTAACAATTATTGAAATTTGAAAATCTTATAAAACATTATAAAGTTTATTTATTAATATTCATTAACTGAAGCAATGAGTCAAAAAGGTTATAAGTTCCCGCCGAAAACTGTCAGTGCCACCAACCTCCCAAGCATACCTTGGCAGAGAATTTAACAGACGGACGTTGTTGATAAGGAATTGTATTTCTGATCTATATCGAATCAAAGCACATTATACAGCTACGGGGAGAAATATAAGAAGTCCTTTCAAAACGTCTCACATTTAAAGCCATACGTGCTATCAAGGAATATAGCATATCCAAGATAAATGTTTGTACTGAACCTTTTGGTATAGCGGGTCGTGATATCACGACCGATTGAGTAAAATCTACTGCCTTCTTTTGACAATGCCTACAAGCTGAACTGTCCTTTTCAGATAAGTATTGGTGTTGAACTGTCATCTCATTGATAGTTTCAGATTATGTAGTAGTGCTGAACTGTCATTTCCTTGAGCGTTTTAGATGTGTAGTGGTGCTGTGGTTGGGTGCTGTATGAATAGGGTAGGCACTGAAAGGTATCAAACTGGTGATGCACAGTCGCTGCAACTATATCGTACACATCAATTGTGCTTATTTTACCTCCCCGCGGTAACCACCGGGTACTGGTCTGTCCATCCGGACATTCCTGCTAAACTTATAAGCGCGAGTGTTGAACACAGAAAAAATAGCAACACTATAATGCTCTTAATGACTGTTCTGATCGATTCGCAGAAGTCTTGCACGAGCCCCTCAGAAAGAGGACGTACGGCGGATGAGCCCAACCAAATGGACCAACGGTGGCGTCAACAGTCAACGAAGCAGACGCCCTAATGAGCTACTTCGACGTATTTGGAGATAAGGTCATTGAGACAATTCAATGCAAGTCAGGGCATTGAAATAGAGATGGTGGCAGATGAACCCTTAATGTGCCAACGGCAGCGCTCATATCCCCGAAGTGGGTTACTGACTCCGGACTCTCCGGTTCCTTTTGTCCAAGGAATCCAACAAAGGACCTGGCCCTCCAGGTTGGGGGTTGTGCGTGGGGTTAACAACCCTGCCACGGAAAAAAGAAAAAGTTGCGAAGCGACCAATAGCCTTGGAAAAGGACGGATTTACTGTTGACGACCCGGAAAAACGAATCAAGGACAACGACCTTCGGATCTGCACGTAGAATGTTAGAACTCTTAACAGATCACGTGCATCCAAACAACTAGCGGAGGCCCTAGACTGCTACAGAGCAGGAATTACTGCCATCCAGGAAGTGCGATGGAATGGGCCGGGCAAAAGGAGGATGAAAAACTGTGACGTTTACTACGGTGATTGTGCCAGAAGACTACAGCGTTTATTTGGGTGCGGATTCGTCATAAGCGGTAGACTTACTGGGCTTTCGACAGGTAACAATCTTGTGACTTTTGACTTGTGACAATCCGTATCAAGGCTAAATTCGCCAACATAAGCCTAATATGCGCTCATGCCCCCACAGAGGACAAAGATGACGCCACCAAGGATGACTTCTATGAGCTCCTCGACAAAACATATAAGCAATGCCCTAAATACGACGTAAAGATCAAAGAACCGTCAATCAGATTGATCACGTTGCGATCATTGCAAGACACGCCTCCAGTATCTTAGATGTTCGCACCTTCCGAGCAGCTAACATCGACTCGGATCACTACCTTGTTGCAGCAAAGGTAAGAATGTGAATAACCCGAACTCCACAACAACGGAGTAATACTGTGAGGAAGTATGACGTCGGAAAGCTGCAATCGCAAGAAACCGCTAGAACCTATGCCGATCGAATATCCCGTAACCTCTTTAGAAATCCAGTACCACCAGCATCAAGTGCCGAAGACCAGTGGCAACACTGCCAACAAGCCATCAGAGATGCCGCAACTGATGTGCTAGGTTTCACCAGACCACCACCACGAAACTTCTGGTTCGATGACGAATGCAGGCAGGCCCATGCAGCCAAACAAGAGGCATATAAAGCGGCGCTGCAAAGAAAGACGAGAGCTGCTCGCGAGCTCTACGAGCAGAAAAGACGGGAAGAACACCGGCTTCTCCAAAAGAAAAAGAGAGAGCATGAGAAACGCGCGATCGAGGATATTGAGACATGCTACTCCAGGAACAACGTGCGGAAGTTTTACCAACAGGTAAAAAGAACATGCCAAGGAAAAAAATCCCGCACAGAAGCCTGTAGAGATAGGAATGGAAACCTCGTAGCAGAGTCACAGTCGGTGCTGAGTACATGAAAGGACCATTTCTGCAGACTGTTAAACGGCGATGAAGACCAAAATCCCGCCAGGCAGAATGAACCATTCAACATGGACGATGACAGACAAAACTTCCGTCCACCTGACCAAAATGAAGTAAGGATAGCAATATCTAAACTAAAAACAACAAAGCTGCTGGACCCAACGGACTACCCGCCAAACTCTTTAAAGCGGCCGGAGATGACCTGGTGGAGTGCATACACCAACTCATCTCTAAAGTTTGGTCAGAAGAAAGTATGCCTGATGAATGGAACCTCAGCATCGTTTGCCCGATGCACAAGAAAGGAGACCCTCTAAGCTGTGCCAACTATAGAGGAATTAGTCTCCTGAATATCGCCTACAAGATCCTCTCTGCCGTACTATGTGAACGCCTGAAACCTTTCGTCAGCAACCTGATTGGCCCCTATCAGTGTGGTTTCAGACCAGGAAAGTCCACAATTAATCAAATGTTCACGCTACGGCAGATCCTGGAAACGACCCAAGAATTCCAAATCGATACCCAGCACCTCTTTATCGTTTTAAGGCCGCGTACGATAGCATTTATAGAGACGAGCTATACAGAGCCATGTCAGGTTTTGGCATCCCCACAAAACTCGTCCGACTGTGCAGGATGACGATGGAGAACTCTCGCTGCTCCGTCAAGGTTGGTACTAACCTCACAGAAGCTTTTGACGTCAAAAAAGGAGTCCGACAAGGTGATGCGCTATCGTGCGATTTCTTCAAGTTAATACTTGAAAAAATTATAAGAAACTCGCAAGTCAATTGTAGTGGGACAATTTTTTTCAAGTCTGTGCAATTGCTAGCATACGCTGACGACATAGACATCATTGGCAGAACTCGGCGAGCTGTCACTGGAACGTTTGCTAGCATTGAAGCTGAAGCGGCTAAGATGAGACTAGCAGTCAATGAGGCCAAAACGAAGTACCTGCTGTCCACAAAAAGGGACACACAATACCGGCGGATTGGACAAAACATCACAATAGACAGGTACAACTTTGAGGTAGTTAGGGACTTTGTGTACCTCGGATCCGCTATAACATCTGACAAAAACATCTCGTCAGAAATAAAGCGAAGAATTTCTATTGCCAATCGCTGTTTCTATGGGCTAGGAAGGCAATTGAGTAGCAAAGCCCTCTCTCGAAAGACAAAGGAGACTCTGTATAAGACCCTAATCATCCCGGTCCTGCTCTATGGCGCCGAGGCATGGACTCTATCTAAAGCGGATGAAGATATCCTTAGTATTTTCGAGCGTAAGATTTTTCGGAAGATTTTTGGCCCTATCTGCGTTAACGGGCTTTGGAGGAGAAGGTTCAACTAAGAATTATACGAGCTGAACAGCGACATTGACCTGGTCAAAAAAATACGCATATCACGTTTAAGATGGCTAGGTCATGTAGAGCGAATGGACAACAATATTCCGGCTCGCAGGATCTTCGATTCCACCCCAGAGGGTAGACACAGTCAAGGAAGACCTCGCCTTAGGTGGCGCGCTCAAGTGGAGGACGACCTGAACCAACTTGGAGTGCAAAACTGGAGGCAGCTAGCCAAAGACCGAGCTGGCTGGAGAGGCATGTTGGTTGAGGCCCAGGTTCGTCCCGAACTGTAGCGCCACATAAGTAAGTAAGTAAGTAAGTAAGTGGTGCTGAACTGTCATCTCATTGACCAATTCGGTAAGTGTTAGTTAAGTTAATTCACCACTTTTCATTACGAAACTGGGGGTGTTCGAAGATACAGTTTGTTATGCGAGGACACACTATGATAAAAAGCGCCTTTCCGCATTTTGACGTCATCAGTGACCCAAATTGACTAAATTAAATATCATTTTTGGAAAGAATTCAGAGTGTTATTGGACTTAAAATGTATATTATATCAAGCAGATAAAACATTAGACCAAACCTGCATCAATTAAAACTTACTTTCCAGTTTTTTTTTTCTAAAACGGAAATTAATTTTGTCAACAAGGGTCACTGATGTTATAAAGATACGAAAGTCGCTATCTTGTTTTCTTGTATCATGAGGACACACTAGCAAGTTACTCATTAGATTGTGTACTTGAAAACTCTATATTAAGTTAACATCATCATTTTCGCATGATTCAATCATAGCAATCCATAACGTTAGCATAAACAAAAGACGCCACTTCCGTTAAACCTCAAGAATGGTAACATAAACATCCCTTGGGACAATATGACCAATTCCATGGGAAGCGGCGACATAACAATATCTCATCAATACATAAGAAGATAAAATGCAGAAATTGGCGACAAAGCACTATATCGTCATCTTGGACAATACACCATTTTTGATTGGTTGCCGATCACATCATCTCCTTATGATAAATGTATCTGCTGGATGATCAAGGAGAGATTTTGAGAACATTAGCATTCATTCATATCTCCACCATCGGAATATTCTGATCATTCTATCTTAGAAGTGTTTAAAAAAAAACAACACAATTCAGTGGTCCTACCTGACTTAAAACACCAGGAGGCAACAAGGAATTAATTTTCCTAATTGATAAAGAGAAGTACGGGCATAAGCACCGAAAAATCTACTAAGTTAAACTTAAAAATAAGTTAAGTGAAGTTAAAAAAAAAATGAAAGGCATTACATTTCAAAGTGAATAAAATTATGTGGCCAAGTGAGGATCCCAACGAAATAAAAAAAATTAAAAATAGAGTAAATGAAAAAGTTCGCAAACCATTAAAAACAAATATCTCGTAGAAAAGGCTCTCAAAATAAAAAAGGTTTTAGTAGAAGGGCAACAAAATATTAACAACAATAACAACTAGTGCAAAAAAATTCCTCCCAAAGAGTGTTAAAAGCAAAACTAAAACGTAAAGTGATTAACAATATAAAGTGCAGCAACGTAAGGTGAAATTCAATGAAATTATTACTGTTGTGTGCTCCAACGAATTTTAATTGAACAAAAAAATAAATCTAAAGTGAACGAGGAGTTGGAAGCAGGGTTGCAAAAAAATATAAATAAGCTGTTAAAAATAATAGACGTAAGAATATTAATATTTAAAAAAAATATTGCATCGTATATAATATTGGATTAATTATAAAAAAAAAACATTGAGATCCAAATATAAGTATATATTTAGTTTTATCAATACACATACATAAGAACCAACATTAAAAATATTGTTTTTTTTTTTTGGTTTTATAATTTCTTTAAATTTATTTTAACGAGGAGTGAAAAATATTTAAAAAAAATGGCTATGACACAAGAACAAATAACCGAAATCGTTTCACGTGTTGTTGCAGAACACACTTGTGAACGAACCGCAAAACTTGCCGACGTAACGTCGGCCCATACATATGCTGCAAACAGAGTTAAACAACCTCAAGCAAGGGAAACGATCTCTTCAGGAACATTATGATGAGGTAAGCAAGTTACTTACGCTTATCATAAATAAGACGATAATGAGCTATGGTCCAAGAACTTCGGAGACCGAGTGCTTAACGCAAATTGCAAGAGAAAACGCTCTTAGAGTTTTTATAACCGGGTTGAATCAACCAATGAGCAACATAGTATTTTCACTAAATCCAGGTGATCTTCCTAACGCACTAGCAAGGGCTAAAGAAATTGAAGTAAACCAACATGATAGGTTTAGAGGGTCAAATTTTATAGAGCTTCATAATACACGACCTCTTAGTGGATTACAACCACGGCAATATACGGCACAAATACACTTTAACCGAAACGTGCCAAGGCCATTCGAAAATCATCAAAACAATTTTCAGCGAAAAAAATAATGTACCACAGCAAAGAATGGATTTGGGAACTGGAAATTATAGACCAGAATCCCGTTATAATAATAACAATTTTAATAAGAGTCCCAATTTAAACCAGTTCAGAGATCAGCGTTTCAATAACGAAATAAGGAATAATAATAATCCTTTTAAAAGAGATATACCAAAGAGTGACCAACAACCTTTAAGCAAAAACCGAGAATCAATCACTGAAGCGAACGTGATTCTTTTTTAGAATAAGGCATGACTTGCCGACAATCCAAAGAACAAACTATGCGACAGATCAAATATAGAATATCCTAATCGATACAGGTGCGATACATAATTATGTCAAACCCGATAATAGTAAGAGTAAAAAACTAGAAAATATAAGTAAAATAAACAGTGTTCATGGGAGTAGTATCATAGATAGTAATTAATAGCAATTAAATATATTTGGGAATTGGGAAAAAATTTATGAATTTAAAGAACTCAAGGAATATGATGCAATTGTAGGCATAAAGACTTTAAGGAAAGCTAAATGTAACTTTAATATTAAAGACAACGTTTTAGAGTATGGAGGAGGTGTAGTACCTTTGATGCATGATGATAAGTTATTAAACAATTAAGAAATTAACACTCATATGCAAGTGAAATATCAAGATAAATTAAAAGAAATACTAAGAAGATTTCAGGGCATTTTCACAGAAAAACCAAATTATATACACAAACGTTAAATGTTGTATGAATACAACACACGATGATCCAGTTTGGCAGAGAGCCTATCCATACCCGCAATCCGCCGCAGAATTTGGTAACAAAGAAGTTCAAACTTTGTTAGAAAACAATATTATTAGACTAAGTAGAAGTGCATACAATAGTCCAGTTTGGGTCGTTTTGACAAAAACGGATTCAATGAGGATGGAACAAAAAAATTGCGCATTGTCATTGATTATAAAAAGCTCAACTCATTTTCCAAATAAGATAAATATCCAATGGCAGACAGTTATTTTTTCAAATTTAGGTAAATCAAAATACTTCTCTACTTTAGACTTAAAATCAGGATTTCATCAAATCCTTTTACAAGAGAAAGATAGACCAAAAACTGCATTCTCAGTTAACAACGGTAAATATGAATTCAACCGCATGCCTTTTGGACTTATAAATGCTCCGGCAATATTTCAGAGAGCTATGGACGATATACTCCGGCAGTATATTGGGAAATTCTGTCACGTCTACTTAGACGACGTTATTATATTTTCAGAAACACCCAAGAAACATTTAAATCACATTGAATTGATAATCAGAGATTTATCGGAAGCTAACATGCGAATAAGTAGTGAGAAAAGTAGATATTTTATGGAAGAAGTTGATTTCCTCGGTTACGTCGTTTCATACAACCACATCAAGACACACCCAGATAAAGTGAAATCAATTCAGGAATATCCCGAACCAAAGACTTTACATCAGTTAAGAAGTTTTTTAGGACTATCTGGCTATTATAGAAAGTTTATTCGCAACTATGCAATGATAAGTAAGGGATTAACCAAGTATTTAAGAGGAAATGAAAAACTAAGTAGCAAGCGAATAGACATACAATTAGACGCGGAAGGTAAAAAGCATTTCAATTATTAAAAGATAAGCTTATAGAAGAAATAGTGTTAAATCAGCCAGACTTCAGCAAACCATTCGAATTAACTACTGATGCAAGTAACTCAGCCATAGGTGCAGTTCTTAGTCAAGGAAATAAACATATAACCTTCATAAGTAGGACATTATCAAAATCAGAGGAGAATTTCGCAACAAACGAAAGAGAGTTATTAGCGATAGTGTGGAGTTTCAAAAACTTGAGGAATTATCTCTATGGGCATCATAAAGAATATAAAGATGGGGAAATAATTTATGCAGACACAGGTCAAAGAAAATCAAAAAATAAACAGTTATATAAAAAGAGGAAGGTTAAACAGGATAAAAAGAGGAAGGTTAAACAGGATTTAGGGAACAAAATACTAGGTTCAAGAAACAGAATTATACACAAAGATAACATAAGGAGTTAATCTCTTTACAGATGCTGTTCATATTAATGGTTTTAACAATTGTCCAAGGACAAATAATAGATTATAAGGATGAGGAATATATCCTTATAGAGGATGGCCCTGCAGCTGTTTATAATGAAACTGGAGATATCTTCCACATAATAAACATTACATATTACGAAGATATATTAGATTCAATAAAGTCGGACAGTGGGGAAAAATTTAAGTAGCTTATAAAAGACATTGAGATAACAGAAACCTTCTTGATTAAATAGTAATTAAAACTAGAAGTAGACGAGGAATAAATGAACTAGGAATGATTTGGAAATGGATCAGTGGAACTCCCGATCATGACGACTTAGTCAAAAATTAAAACAAAATTAGAGGAACTAATCGACTCCAATAACAAGCAATTTACACTAAATGCACAATTAATAGAAACAATTAAATTATACAGTGTCAAAGATAACATGAATAATAATAATGAATTTTTTAATTATGTTAAAATACGTTATAATGGATTTAAGAGAAATTATAAACACCATTTATTTGGGAAAATCTAATGTACTTAATACAATGATTTTGAATTTAAAAGAAATAAAAACTATTATTATGGAAGAAAAGTTAGAAGTATCTATTTCAGACGTTTTAGATGCGTCAAAGTTTAAAATAATACAAAATAGAAATGTGTTCATTATATATATATAGTTCCCGAAAATTAGAAAACTATGTGAGCATTACAAAGCTCGCATTAACGGAGGAAAACTTTTTATTCCTCAAGAAATCATCGATACTAAAATTAATTTTAGAACAGTGAATGTAAAATAAAACTAAACGGTAATCTTTGTAAAATAAATAGTAAAACCAATTGTTTAACAGAACTACTAAATAAGGCTAAGGCCAATTGTACCAAAATTAAAGAAAGAAATCTACCATTTGAAAGAACTAACGAAGGAACAATTTTGATAACAGGAACACAAAATTTCAATAACGAAATAGTAACTGGAACTAAGCTTATTTTATTTAAAAAACAATGTAACCATTAATAATCAATTTTATGAAAATGTCAAAAACAGAGTACTAGAACATATTAAAAATAAAAGGTACGAGCAGTGAAATATTTAGATTCAAACAATAATAAACTTAAATATACCAATATTGATGTTATAGAACCATATATAAACGAAGTTAAGAAACACCCAGTATTGTGGGGCATAACAATAAATGTTGCATTAGTCCTAAGCATTTTTATAATTATAAAACTACTAACAATATATGTATAAGATAAGACAAAAGAATGACAGAAAGAAAGCGTCCGAAATGGCAACAATAAGATGTTTGGAAGAAACCAGAAGGGCAATTGAAGAGCGATCGGGACGATCACTCTAGAAGTAAGTAAGTCATAGCAGTCCATAACGCTAGCATACAAAAAAGACCCCACATCCGTTAAACCTCAAGAATGTTAACATAAACATCCCTTCGGACAATGTGACCAATTTCCATGGAAGCGGCGACAAAAGATAAAACTATCGACCCATTGCACTAACTTCCCTTTTTACTTGCGATTATAGGGACTATAAGGCAAGTTTAGGATTCGTGAATATAAAAAAAATTGAGATAACAATGAAACATGACATTACGATCATAGAGAAGTCTAAAAAAGTGATCGAGAAAAAATGTCTGTCTGTCTGTCTTTCTATCTGTCTGTCTGTCTGTCTGTTTGTCAGTATGTATAACGAGCTGCAGCCTAAAGTGCTTAAGCATTTTAATGAACATTTTCGTGAATTTTTTTGTTGGTATTGGCTATCATTTGATTAGAACCACATAAACGGGAAAAGTCTATTAACGGGACTTTTCATATAACGGCTTTTTAATTTTTGGCTTTCTCAGTTACGGATCTTTGAATTTCTTTTTAATATTTTATATTTATATTTAAGAAAATCTAGGTAGCCGAATTAATTCTGCATATCAAAATTTTGAATATCTTTTTTTCTTATTAAAATTATTTTTTTTAATTTTTTTTTTGAAAAATCACATGTATTTCAATAAATTCTAAAAAACTGCATTCCAAAATTTAAAAAATTATTTTTTTTTCAAAAAACTAAAAATAAAAAAACAGGATTTTATCAAAACGGCTACTACAATTTTCGAAATACATTTTTCATAAATTCCTTGTTATTTAAGACATGTGATGGCATGCTTCATTTTTACTAAAAACCGTTAAGTATTGTAGTCTTTAATACTTTTTATAAGTTCAAACTGTGTTATTTTCAACGCAAATGTTACTTGTTTCTGCCAAAGATCTTGCTTTCCAATGTAATTAGGAACATACGAGCAAGTACGTGCGACCCAGTCGTGCCCATTTTTTCCATAATTTCGAGTTTGATATATTTTTTTTTCGAAAATTATTCACATAAATTATTTAATTTAAAAAATTATATAATAGGACAGATATTTGGTTTTAATATCACTGTTATTACTAAATATATTTTTTCCAGCTTGAGTGCTTTTTTTAGAAAAGCCCGCTTGCTTAAATGGTGGAGATGGAAGTAGTAAAAAAATCTTTATATTTAGACTGTCTACAGAAAGATAAGCAGACAATACATTTGTCGCCGCCGCAATTGCTGCCGTCGAAGATGGGGAAGACGATGCAAACTACGAAACTAACGAGAGTGATGACAACACATCGAACAACTGTGATTTCTCCGAGGTATCAGGCAAAGAATGGAAGCCAGTTGTAGCAACAAAACCCATTAATTGGGTACAAAAACAGATCCATACCTTTGCCAATCCCTAAGATCTATTATAGCAGATTCTGCCAAAAAGAGGTAAGTATGTCAAACAGAAATAATTTTTTTTAATTATTATTTATATTTATTATTTTATTAATTCTTACAGCAAGATCAGAGCAATTTGGCTCCAACGGCTGATGATAGTACATTTTAATTCAATCCGAATTCAGGGCATATTCCTGACCACACATACAATATTTGACCACTTAACAACAAAATTCAACCACAATTCTCTTCATCTACAATGCGAGAAAATTCAGAAAAAAGAATAAAAAACAAACAACAACATGCAATCACATAGTCCATAAATGTTGTATACATATTTAAAATATTAGAATTTCAACATCAGAAACCGTGAAACAAAACTATAGTTATTACTGAAGAAATTCTTATATAAAAAAAAACGTGATATGATAAACACATAAACATGCAAAATCAACTAACAAAAACAAAATATTCGATTACTGAATGCAAAATTTCAATCAAAGCAACAAAAATGTTAGTACCTACACCTAGCTTCCTTCCAACCTTATTATAGGTACATAATATCCTAAATAAATTCCACATCATAAGTTTTTCGAAACATAATTAAGCTATTTAAATTCATTTGCTAATTCCGCGCTTAAATGTAAACATTTCATTCATTTGTTGACATTTTAGAGACTCACCTCGACTATACTCCAACATATCGAGCGGGACGTGTGCGACGAACAGCCTTATTTCTTAAGGCTACGTTTATGAAGCCGTTCAACGCCGCGTTCTGACGTGAAGCATTAACGCGACGTGAAAAAAAATAATTTGTAAATAATCACAACGCGAAGTTGAAAACGCACTCTGTGACTTGGAATATGTTATACTGTATATTACAAGGCAGTGTTGAAGCGCGGCGCTCTGTTTGACTAGGCTTTTACTCCTGTGAGTACGAGTATATTAGGGCGTGAAGAAAAATAATTTATCTTTAAATAGATAAGATTTTCCTAAACCGTCATATGGCAGGTACGTTTATTTTTAGGGCTAAAAATAAAATTTAAATTTCAACTCTGGGGAATGCCAAAAGAATCACAGACACCAAGTTTGGCGATAATCGCTTAAGCCTGCAGCTCGTTATACATACTGACAGACAGACATTTTTTCTCGATCACTTTTTTAGACTTCTCTATGATCGTAATGTCATGTTTCATTGTTATCTCAAATTGTTTTATATTCACGAATCCTAAACTTGCCTTAGTCCCTATAATCGCAAGTAAAAAGGAAACAGAATTTATTTAATTTTTTTTCGAAATTGAAAAAATATTAAAAAAAATTTCTTTTATTATTTGTTATTTTTTATCGAAAACTGAAAACCAGATGATTTCTTGATTACTAGTCTTTGAGAAAATTGGAAATTACCAAAACGGTGATTAAATAGGTAAACTGCCTTATACGAGTTTGATAGGTTTGCCCCCTGTAACCCTTTTTTGGCATCACTATAGGAATTGTGGTTGGTGTGCGCGGTTGAGGTATGCATAGATTCTTTGAATTTAAAGAAACTGCTTATGCTTAGAAGAATATCGTTTTTTTTGTTGTTTTT
Source organism: Platycheirus rosarum (assembly GCA_963971375.1). Classification (NCBI taxonomy): domain Eukaryota; kingdom Metazoa; phylum Arthropoda; class Insecta; order Diptera; family Syrphidae; genus Platycheirus; species Platycheirus rosarum. The sequence goes on from OZ020508.1 coordinate 105,776,809, forward strand.
TGAGCTTGAAGTCAATTTTTTTCAAAAACTATTGAACAAAAGAACTTAATTTAAAATAATGGGGAGAGTACGATAACTTAGGCGCCAAGAAATGATAACGGTTTTTAGTAGAACAGTTCAATACAAGAATTTTTTTCTATGGGAGGGGGGGTCTACCTCCCCCATTTGGTTAGTAGGTGCATTTTCATAAAAAAAGTACTTAAAGAATAAAAAATTATACAAAAATAACGGTAATACTTACAGGTAAGTTTTATACTTTTTTTTTTAAAGCCAATACTCCGTTCTATTTGTTAATTTTTAAATCAAGTGAAATCGATGCACCGTTTTTGAAAAAACGAATTTTAAACTCAAAATTTGGGGAAAAAACATAAAAAAAAAACTTTAAAGTGTAATTTTTTAAAACTGTAAAATTATATATTATTTTTTTTTAAATTCGTTGCTCTAATTAATTCTTAATCAAAAACTGAAAACTCCATACCGAACACATGGCACGCTTAGCTTCTGCTACTTTTGAACGGAGGTGCTTATCTAAGTTCAAGTTCGGTGTGATCAAGCCTCCTAGGTATTTATACTCCTTAACTATTTCCACTGCCTCCTCTTCGAACGTCCACTTTTCCTGTCTTGAGTATCTCCCGCCGCCTCTTCTCAATATCATCATTTTTGACTTCGAAAAGTTAACGGATAAGTTCCAGATCTTGCAATAGCGTTGAAGTCTATTCATCATCAACTGCATCCCGTCTATAGAATCGGCTAGGAAAACTATATCGTCTGCATACATGAGACCTGGGATAGTTAGCACTGTGCCACCTTTTACAGATTCAGTGATGTCATTAATGTATAAAACGAAAAGAAGGGTACTCAGGACACATCCTTGCTTAACTCTCATCGAAGTACAAAACTCATCCGAAAGCAGATTCCCGTCCCACACTCTCGCTATATTATCTTTGTACATTGCTTTAATTACTGAAATGATTTTTGTTTAAATTCAATTAAAGAGTTTATAAAAAAGTGCTTCCCGTGGGATGGAGTCAAACGCTGTCCGAAAGTCAACAAAATAGGCGTAGAGCTTTTTTCCATTCTTCTTATAAATTTCCGCGATATTTATTAAAGAGAATATTTGGTCGACAGTTGAGTAATTCTTCCTGAACCTAGCTTGGAATTCGTTCAAAATTCCCTTGAGTCCAATCCAATCGCAGAGCCTAGTATAAAGTACTGAACTAAAAAGCTCGAAGATTCTATTGAATTCGACAGTAAGGAGTCTTAAAAATTCGGGTGTTAAATTTTTACAAAATTCGACAGGTATTCTGTCCTCTCCAGGAGATGCATAAAGAATTTTGAAGTTTATGTTTGTCAGAACTTCTAAATATTTTTAAGTACGCAAACGATAAATTTCTTGCTGCCAAACATTCACTGTCAAACCACTTTTGCCTGTTTTGAATTACCTTTCTTCCCAATATATTTTGCGGTGCTGCATTTATAATTGAGGTTATTAGAGTGTCTAGATCCGGGTTGCTTGGGGCTTCCGAGGTTATCCGTATACCAATCTGTCCATTAATTTAAGCCCAGCGACATTATAACTTAAAATTTTAAGTGTAGAAAAATTAACGTTCGCCCGGCAGACGGTTTTTTCTCAGTCAGATGAACGCCTACTTGTGCTTCCACCTTCATCTTGTACAGCGGCTCTCCTTTCAATTGCCATTTCACCATCTCGTTCTCTGACAGTTCTGTCACTTGCAATCAATGACATTTCGTTATTATTGTTTTTATTTTCCATTTTTAATTTGCTTATTAATGTTAATAATGTTGACGGGATCTCACCAGTGCTTTTTTTTAGAATAACTAAACCATCAGTTGCACTTTTATGTTTAAACCCCAGTGATGAATCCCAAGTAAAAACAGCGTCTTCCACATACAGCCTGTCGTCTCTCACAAGAATTTAAATTTTTGGTTTCGCCACACGGAGCACCTTCATTATCTACCAACTACCAGCTACCAACTTCGCTCTTCTTTGTCGTGCGTTATGCGGAATGTCTTTGCTGATGCTTATATTAGTGCCTTTGAGTTTCTTGGCGTTTTTTAAAACATTCAATACGGTTGATTGGGACTTCAATTTAACTATTACTATTGCCCTGGCAGCGTTTTGGCCAATAGAACGGAGTATTGGCTTTAAAAAAAGTATAAAACTTACCTGTAAGTATTACCGTTATTTTTGTATAATTTTTTTATTCTTTAAGTACTTTTTTTATGAAAATGCCCCTACCGCCCAAACGGGGGGAGATAGACCCCCCTCCCATTGAAAAAAATGCTTGTATTGAACTGTTCTACAAAAAACCGTTGTTATTTCTTGGCGCCTAAGTAATCGTACTCTTGCCAAAACAATAACTAAGTGCGAGTTTCTATCTTTACAGTTACAGTTCTTAATTTTAAATGTTGCCGTTCTCTTTTTTTGATAATTCTTTTTTTATGTAGCTTTTGAAAACCGACCTTCCTTTACTTTATTTAAAAATAAGATGATAGAATAGAAATTTAGTTTGATATACTTGATTGTTAGTATAACCGTTATTTTTAATATTTTTTACCATTTTAATGTTTTTTTTATAGCAAATTGCACTTCCGATCTTACAGTTCTATAACGTGGCTACCCCACATTCTATAGAAGTAATTTTCATTTCCTTAAAAAAAAAATAGTAGATACTCATAGAACAATATTATTTTCAGTGTTCGATTAAAAATCAATAGGAGTAACAAATAATACAAACAAAATTGTATTTTCCAAATATCCAAAAATAAAAACAAAATAAATTCTTTTTCATTTTTTTCCAAAATGACGAGTTTAAAATAATTTTTTTTTCAAAAATTCTTAAAAGAAATGAAATTAAAATAAACTATTTGATAGAGCAGACATTTGGCTTTGAAAAAAAGTATTGCACATTATTGTAAATGTTGCCGTTATTTTCAAATATACTTTATCCAATTCTATTGTCATTTTTTTAGAAAATTGCCCTTTTCTTCTAAATAAGGGTTGATAGGACCCCATCAAAAATACTTGTTTCAAATCTCTCTACAGGAATACGTTACTGTCGACTCTACCTAAAATGTGTAAAGAATAAAGATCACGTAAATATCAAACAAAGCACATTATTGTAATTGTTTTTTTTTTATATATATTTAATATAATATTCTCTCTTCTATTAGGTGGCGCTACAGTCCGGGGTGGACCTGGGCCTCAACCAACAAGCTTCTCCAGCCATCTCGGTCCCTAGCTAGCTGTCTCCAGTTTCGCACGTGGAGTCGGTTAAGGTCCTCTTCCACTTGTATGCGCCACCTGAGTCTCGGTCTTACTCTCCTGCGCCGTCCCTCTGGGTTGGACTCGGAGATTTTCCGGGCCGGAGCATTGATGTCCATCCGCTCTATATGACCCAGCCATCTGAGACGTTGAATTTTTACTCTTTTGGCTAGGTCTGTGTCGCTGTACAGCCGGTAAAGTTCTTCATTGTATCTTCTTCTCCACTCTCCGTTTATGCATACGGGACCAAAAATCACCCGGAGAATCTTTCTCTCGAAACAACCTAAAGCGTCCTTATCCGATTTTGACAGCGTCCATGCGTCTGCACCATAGAGCAGGACTGGGTTGATGAGGGTCTTATAAAGGGACAATTTAGTTGCCCGAGAGAGGGCTCTGCTACCCAATTGCCTTCTAAGCCCGAAGAAGCAGCGATTGGCAAGAGTTATTCTTCGTTTGATTTCAACGCTGGCGTTGTTGTCGGAGTTAATAGCGGAGCCCAGGTAGACAAAGTCCCTAACTACCTCCAAGTTATAGCTGTCTATGGTGATGTTTTGTCCAAGACGCCTATATTGGGTGTCTCTTCTTGATGACAGCATATACTTGGTTTTGCCCTCATTGACTGCTAGACCCATTTTCGCCGCTTCCGTCTCAATATTCACAAAAGCGCTACTGACAATACGCTACGTTTTTCCGATTAAGTCAATACCGTCGGCGTATAGGAGTAATTGGACGGACTTTTGAAAGATCGTGCCTTTGGTGTTGGTGTGAGAGTTCTGCACTATTCTTTTAAGTATGATGTTGAAAAAGTCGCATGACAGCGCATCGCTTTGTCTAAATCCTTTTTTGACTTAAAAGGTGTCGGTGAGGTCTTTACCGACCTTGACGGAACAGCGTGCGTTTTCCATCGTCATTTTACACAGGCGGACGATTTTCGCAGGGATGTTAAATTTGCACATTGCTCTATATAACTCGTCTCTATAAATGCTGTCCTACGCGGCTTTAAAATCGTTGAAAAGGTGGTGGGTATCGTACCTTTTGGTAAAACTATCGAACTTCACTCCTGCAATAACTGCGGCTTCTCTGATGGCAATTTGGCAATGTTGCCACTGGTTCTCAATACTTGATGCTGGCGGTAAAGACTCCTTTGGAGGTTTTTTGAGACTAGAGCGGAAAAGGATCTGGAGATTTCTTTCGATTGCAGCCGTCCGACGTTAAACTTCCTCACAGTATTACCTCTTCTTGGAGTGGGTCGTGATATCCTAAGTCATACCTTGGCTACAACGAGGTAGTGGTCCGAGTCAATGTTGGCCTCACAGAAAGTTCGGACATCCATCATACTGGAGTAGTGCCTTGCATCGATCGCAATGTGGTCAATTTGGTTGACAGTGGATTGATCAGGGGATCTCCATGTCCCTTTGTGAATGTTGAGGTGGGGGAACTTGGGACTACCTATTACAATATTTCGCCCCGCAGCAAAGTCAATTAGCCTGTGTCGTGCAAACTGTGTTTTCCGATTGTACCACCAAAAACATCTTCTCTCCCTAGCTTGGCGTTAAATTCGCCTAGGACAATTTTAATGTCATAGCTAGGGCATTGCTCATATGTTTTGTCCAGAAGCTCAAAAAACATTTCTTTGGTGTCATCATCTTTTTCCTTTGTGGGGGCATGAGCGCATATATGGCTAATATTGGCAAATTTAGCCTTGATGCGGATTGTAATGAGGCGCTCCTTCACACATTTGTAACTCAAAATCTCTTGCCTCTTCTTGTTTGGGACATATTTCTTCTTTACTGGATTTTTCTGAAGACATTAAAAAGGATCTAATTGTCTTTCTTTAAAAAAGCGACCATACAATAGGTGAAGTGCGCTGAACGTTGCCTGAATAGAACACCCATTTTGATAAAACAATTTTATCATTTGTACGTTTTGTTGTACGCTATATCCGTCCATAAGGATTTGACAAAACAGACTTAATAAATGGCAGCCAATTTTACAGATGTAGCTTCAAGAAGTTGGCCGCTATCAACTGTCAAAAATCGGAACTTCATATTGGAAGACCCTTTACTAGGGTTATCACAGAGCGATACATCACTTATAAATCTATTCCTGCCTTCAATGACGAATCCACATCCAAATAAGCGCTGTTTTTGTTGTGTATAGCAGTTGCCATAGTAGATATCGCAGTTTTTCATCTTTCTTTTGCCCGACCCGTCCCATCGCATTTCTTGGATGGCGGTTATGTCTGCCTTACAGCAGTCAAGGGCCTCCGCTAGTTGTTCGGCTGCACGTGGCCTGTAAGGGACCTAACATTCCACGTACATATCCGAAATTCGTTGTCCTTATTTCGTTTGCAGGGTTCGTCATCAGTGAATCCGTCCATATCCGAGGCTTGTTGATGCTTCGCAACTAGTTGTCTTTGACGTGGCCGGGAAGTTACCCCGACGGCATAACCCCCAACCTGGAGAACTAAGTCCTCATTGTGACTCCAAGGACGAAGAGCTGGATCAACCGCTCCTTAAAGGCCTGAGCTCCGAAAACGTCGTAGTAGCCCATATAAGGTGTTCACTAAGTATTTCAACCTGACTGGAACTGTAGACGCCAACGTTGATTCCATTTAGAGAATTCTTCCGCTGCCGCCTGGATGCAAGGAGTAGTGCCTTAGTGGTAACACTCCTCCCTTAATATAAAATTAATATTAATAAATATATTTTCAAATATATTTTTTCCAATGCAAATGTTTTTTAAAAAAAATTCTCCCTCTGCCTAAGGCCGCTCCCTTAGGCCGCTCTCTCATTTGTCGGTGCGGTATCGTATCTCTCGGTTTCCTCGGTACACATTCGGTACCGATATTTTACTGAATACATACATTTCAATGAACACCTACTGATTTGTGCGGTATGTGCGGAATCGGTACGATATGAAAGCGGTGTACCGAGTGTCGGTATACGTAGAGTATCAGTATTGATTGGATGTTTACCGCCAGGAATTTGTGTTTGATTTCAGTCGTCAAGGCAACATTTTGTTTTGTATAAACAAAAATATAAGAAAGTATTTGTTGATACAAAATAATAAAAGAAAATGACATCCGAGAATGCTTCGAATTTAAGGTTTCGAATAGTTCTGTGGCGAAAGCTTACCGACAAGTCAGGAGATTTATTTAAATTTATATACATTCGGTAAATCGGTAATTAGCGATTACAGATACCGCACCGACAAATTAGGGAGCGGCCTTACCGTACCGATTCCGCTCATACCGCACAAATCAGTAGCATTGTATATACAATATACATAATGTGTACCGAGGAAACCGACAGGTACGATACCGCACCGCCAAGAAAGGCCGCTCCCTCATTTGTCGGTGCGGTATCGGTAATCGGTATTTATAGCTTTACCGAATGCAAACCGATCTCATGTTCATCTACTGACTTGTCGGTAAGCTTTCAGCACAGAATTATTCAAAACTTTAAATTCGAAGCAGTCTCGGATCTAATTTTCTGTCAAAAATTATTATTTTGTATCAACAAATATTTTCTCATATTTTTGTTTATACAAAACAAACTATTGCCTAGATGACCGACGTCAAACACAAATTCCTTGCGGTATATATAGAAACAATACAGATACTTTATACTGACACTCCGTACACCGTTTTCTTACCGTACCGATTCCGCACATACCGCCCAAATCAGTAGGTGTTTCACTCATTTTAATTTTGATTATAGGGATTATAAGGCAAATTTAGGATTCGTGAATATAAAAAAAATTGAGATAACAATCAAACATGACATTACCTACGATCATAGAGAAGTCTAAAAAAGTTATTAGCAAAAAATGTCTGTCTATCTGTCTGTCAGTACGTATAATGAGCTGCAGACTAAACGGCTTAAGCTATTATCTTCAAATTTCTTTTGAAATTCCCCAGAGGGGAAAATGAAATTTTAATTTTAGGCCTACAAATAACGGTACCTGCCATATTATCGCTTATTTTTCTCGAAAAGAGCTTCACCGATTTTGATGAAAATTTTTGAGAATTTTTTTTGTTGGTATTGGCATTGTTCTTATATACATGCTGTATATGGTGTCTCTTGGTGTCATTTTTTCCGCTGGCCACCTTCCTGGTTTTTCCGTAACTAGCTCTAAATAGTGGAGACGAGAACATTTACCGATAATTTACCAGAATTTATTGTACTTTTATTGTTTGTTCTTATTCCACTCACTGTGACTTGGTTCGCAATTAAGAAATGAAATGATAGTACTATATGCAGTGTTTATACAAAGGTATTGGCTAATATTTGATCAGAACCAAATTTACGGGAAAAGTCTATTAACGGTATTTTTCATATGACAGTTTTTTTTAATTATAGGCTGTCTCGGCAACGGCTCTTTGGATTTCTGTCAAATTCATTTATTTGAGGAATTCTAAATAGACAAATTAATTTGCATTTCAAAATTTGGAATAACTTATATTTTCTAAGATTTTTTTTAAATCAATATTTTTATAATTAATCAAAAAAATATTTTAAATTTAATAAGCACATCTATATTGACAAATTCTAAAAAAATATCATAACAAAATTTCCAAAAAAAAAAAAAATTTCAAAAAACTAAAAATAAAAAGCATTATCTTATCAAAATCCGTCCTACAATTTTCGAAATACATTTTTCATAAATTCATTAATATACAAGACCTGTGATGGCGTGCTCCATTTTTACTAAAAACCGTTAAGTGTTGTGGTTTTGACACCTTTTTTAAGTTCAGATAGTGTTATTTTTCTACGTTAATGTTACTTATTTTATTTATTATTTATTATTTATTATTATTATTTATTATTTATTTATTTATATTATTTATTTTATCATCGTAATGTCATGTTTGATTGTTAGAACTTTTTTTTATTTACGAATGCATAACTTGCCTTATAGTTCCTATAAATCGCAAGTAAAAAGATGGTTAACATGGCTCTGTAACTCATACCATTAACCAAAACGTTGTCCCAGCTTCAATAGTCCAATGATGCCACCACTCTACAATCCGTACCAAAATGTCAATATATGTGTATGCATTGGCTTCTCGAGAATACCGTGCGGGGTTTTTTTTTTGTTAACGTAGCCGCCGAGATGAAAATGCATCTCGCCAAAACTTCTATTCAAAAATCGCTCTATTATGGCTATACAGCACTATCTTTGGAAATAAGTTTTAAATATAAGTTAAATTCACTATTACTGAATTTAAATTAAAAAAAAAAACATTTTTTTTATTCAATTTTTTATGCTTTATTTATTTCTATTATCGTTAGGGCAGCGTTTCCGCGTCCGATACAAAATGGGCAACTTATAACAAAAGACAACTTAATTTCAATTGCTTAAATACTATTATTATGTGGACCTCAGCAATAATTTTGAATTACATTAATTTCTCAGAAGTTCATTTAGAACATAACCAATTCCTAGAATTCTGTCTGCATGCGCTGGGAACTTGCATATTGAATGGTCAGCAAAAATATCTTTTAGAAATTGAAATAACAAACGTTAACTTATATCCCAACGTTGTTCAAGCATAAAGCGACCCATTTCGTTCCAAGAAGGTATGATATTTACTTTCCACAGCGCCGAAAAAATCTTTCCTACATTTCTAATCCTTCTATATAGTGTCGTGCGCATCTATTTGCATTCTAAAAGTCAATCTGCCAGCCATATAATTAAAATATTATTATTATTATTATTATAACCTATGATTTAAAAAGAAACCACTAGATGGCCATCCATTACGTAAAGGTTTTAAAAACTCAAAAATTCATATGAAGATCAAACTAATTGAAACTGAAACGGTAGCACCTTCTTTTAGTTAAATTTCAACTTACAAGCCCATAATCATCTGTTACAAAAACTCTGCTGAAGTTTGTCTTGCCCTTCGTTATGAAAAATGATCATTTTTCATGATTACCCTCTATAACTACCCATTTTGGATTTTGCATTCGAGAAACGCACTCAAGAAGCTCTTCAATCTCGCTCCAATCAAAACGTCTCATTAGAACCCCACAATACATACTTCATATTTTTCTCAGTGTCCCTTTTCTGGAATATATATATCTACAATAACACAATTTTCTATATTGTTCGAATGATGTATTTATCTTTATTTCTGGACGGAGTTTAGGTACATCCCAGCTTCGTCATCGACAATCTTAGAAATCGCTCGATCCGAAGCCAGCCACAATGCCTCTGGGCTCGTAAGTTTTGTGGAAATTTCAATCTCATTATAAAATGAAGTATAAAAGCAAAATATTTATAAACCTTCATCATCGTGAAGTAGATGCCGCAACAAAAAGGTGCAATGGACTTCGGGAAGGTGATGCTATTTTTGTTACATCTTTCAGAAAATGTGGTTTGACAGACTACAGTCTGGATTATCTGTTATTACAATACCATCAGGTATAGCGTATCATGTAGATTCTGTTGACTAAGCTGAATTTTTCGAGAGGTAAAAGTGTCTAAATCTATAAATATCCTCCAGACATTCCCTCAATAATATCATTATTTCCAATTGAGTTTGAACGAATACATTTGATACCATTGTCTGGTATTCTTGTGATTCGATGTATGTATGTAAATGTTACTTTTTAAGGAAATAAAAAGTTGTCCCCTTTGGAGCTTCTTTAATCTAACTAATAAATCAAATTTTATTGCAAAGGAATTTTTTTTTCTTGCCTTTTGCCGCATGACTAAGAGGTGACAGTTCCAAGAATAAATTTTAAAATATGGTAGGTATATTGACATTGTATATAGAAACTATAGTACTATCATGGTGACGCATTTTGTGAACGCCCCCTGTCTCGCTGATTCAGAACTAACTGACATAATTGAAAAGAGAGTTTTAAGAGAATGTTTTTTTAAAATAGAGAATAAAGATGAGAGGCAGGTTAGAAATAGACGGGCTATAAGGAAAAGGAAAAAAATACATGCAGTGAGGTGAATTAATTTGTTATTGCTTTGTTGGGGAAATGTTTGTTTTTATTATGAAATTTTTTTTGTTTTGATTGCCGTGTTCATAGGCAAGAAAGTAAGTATATATAATATATGCGTATGTACAAACAATTTCAAAGGCAAATTTTATGAGGCGAGTTTTGGGTTCGTGAATATAAACAAAAAATTGATATAACAAATAAGCATGAAATCATGACATGGCGATAATAGAGAAGCCTTAAAAGTTGGTGGTATGTATGTCCGGCTTAAGTCATATAATTACCTATGGCTTGAACCAATTCATTTGGCAATTCTACTGCGCAGCTCTCTTCAAATTTCCCTACTCATCACTTGATTTTAAAAGATGGACTTTCTTTACATGAGGTATAACGATGGCTTATTATACATCATACAGTGTTCAAGAAAGAAGAAAGTACTTATTTTATATGTATACGTACGTATGAAAAAACAATAACTTGCCTTATGCAAGTATCTACATATGTACGGATGTATATTAAACTACAGCCTAAACGGTTTGGCCAATCGTTTTCAAATTTGGAGCATAATGTTATTTTGACGTTCTACAAAGGAGATTTTTCATTTTTTTCTTTAGCTCAAACATTAACGGTAATTGTTATATCAGTGTACTACTGAAAAAAATTTGTAATACGGTACGGTGGGCTTAATACGGTACCTCCCATAGGACCGGTTTTTTTTCTTCGACTTTCTCGAAAACTGCTCATCCGATTACTATCAAAATTGATATTCAAGATGTAGGTAGCCTAAGTGATGTCGCATTAAATTTTTTTCGAAAAAATTACTTATTAAAATATACCTATGTTTTTAAAATATATGTACATATAGGTACATACATTTACCTAAATTGGCAATATTAGAAAACTAAGACTAAATTACAATAGAATGCAACTTGACATACAAATTAACGCAAATAATAGAATCTCCCTTTTCATCCTTATAATATATCCGCATAGTTTGCACTTAATTTGTACCTATGAATGAAAAGCAAAATTCAAAACAAAAATCCGTTTCTTCAAGGACGTTTGTATAATATGCATAGCAAGAAGTAAGCTTGTGTTTAAATTTTAAGACTGTATGTGTATATTTTCTTACAAACGGCAACGTTCCTTGAGTAAACAAAAATTTAAAAACCTAAAGAATTCTAGCCAATTTCGTACGAATGTATAAAATATGTATGTTAGTATAAGTGCTCGTATTCCCTATAAAACAGATGTAAACAAAACAAAATAAACAAAAATTCAAATCGCAGTCAATAGACTAACTGCCTATTCCTACCAACAACATTGTATATATACTGCCTATAGTACTATCATGGGACATCAAACAATCTTGTGGAATCAGCTCGTGTGATGGCGCTAGTTGTGACCGCTAGATTTGTGAGAGCGAATTAAGAGGACGTAAGGCGGCAAGGAAAAGAAAGAGACCAGAAGATTATTAAGGTTGTTAGCTGAGGTGAATTATTTTTTTTTTTGGAATTTGTACACGATACAAACATTTTCATTGGTTAAAATCGTTTTGGTGTAGCTTTTTAGGCGTTGCTAGGTAGATATCCTTAGCAACGGTTTTTTTTTAAGTAAACAATTAATTTTTGTTGGTAGGAATAGGCAGTTAGGAGAGTAGACAAAACTGACAAGCATCTGAATTTTTGTTTATTTTCCTTTTTTGTAGCTTTTGTTTAAATTTTTTGAATTCTTTAGATTTACAAATTTTTGTTTACTATTTTACTACACCTTGCTTTGTTGCCGTTTGCGAAAAAAATACATATTGTGATGTGGCAACAAGTTTAGATACATTTTGTAAATTAACGCCATCTGTTGGATTCATTGTGTACAACAACCAACATTTATTGTGTACAACAACCACTATTTATTGTGTACAACAACCATGCCCCTAGAAGTATGCTACATATTTGCAACATGTTTTAACTTAGTACTAAATCGAACTTGACGAAACAATTCGAGACTCGAATTAGTACCGAAAGCTTAGATTGTGTCAGAACCAGACAGAAGCTTCCAGAAGCTTTTAAAGTTGTATAAATACAAGAGTAGATTGCATTGAAAGTTAGTTTAGTTTCGAAAGTGGAATTGTTTTTTTATTCGACTTTCTCGTGAACTGGTAAGCCGATTAGAACCAAAATTGATATTAAAGAAGAGCAAGTACGTGCGATGCAATTGTGCAATTTATTTGTAAATAAAATAATATTTGTAATAATAATAATGAATAATACAGTTTTAAAAACCCCTCTGAGGAATGTCAAAAAAACTACACAAACCAAATTTAAAGGTTACCTCTTTAGCCGTTTAGGCTGCAAAGAGCTACACATTCAGAAGGACAGAATTATGTTTACCATTAACATTTTGTTTCTCTATCATCGTACGTAATGCCATGTTTGATATGTATGTATATTTACATATTCGATATGTTCATATATTGATATGCAAGATGATAAAGGTTTCCCTTATAATTCTGCATTAAAATATTTTTGATTAAGGCATTAGCATTGTATACGTATCATGTATGTAAATAAACACATACAGTGTCAACATTTTAAAAAAGGCTCGACGATTTTATAAAACAACAACAACTTCTACTACGAACGATCCAGTAGTGCAATTCATTCTAAAAAAAAACATTCGCTAAGACCAGATATTTTTTATTTTGATATTTTGAAATGTTTGTTTACGTTTTCCTAAAGCCTCTTGTTGCTATATAAAAATCCGTAGCAACGGTTTTTTTTTTTTTAAATACAGAACTAGTTGTTGGTAGGAATAGGCAGTTAGTCTATTGACTGCGATTTGAATTTTTGTTTATTTTGTTTTGTTTACATCTGTTTTATAGGGAATACGAGCACTTATACTAACATACATATTTTATACATTCGTACGAAAGTGGCTAGAATTCTTTAGGTTTTGAAATTTTTGTTTACTCAAGGAACGTTGCCGTTTGTAAGAAAATATACACATACAGTCTTAAAATTTAAACACAAACTTACTTCTTGCTGTGCATATTATACAAACGTCCTTGAGGAAACGGATTTTTGCTTTTAATTTTGCTTTTCATTCATAGGTACAAATTAAGTGCAATTGTTTGTAAATTGATTGTTGTAGATTTTTAGTAAACGAAGACCTTTTGTGGAAATACAATTTGTATAAGGATGAAAAAGGGAGATACTATTATTTGCGTTAATTTGTATGTCAAGTTGCATTCTATTGTAATTTAGCCTTAGTTTTCTAATATTGCAAATATTTTGTTCAATTTAGGTATATGTACATATATTTTAATAACATACATATGTATATTTTAATGAGTAATTTATTCGAAAAAAAAATTAATGCGACATTACTTAGGCTACCTACATCTTCTTGAATCAATTTTGATAGTAATCGGATAAGCAGTTTTCGAGAAAGTCTAAGAAAAATAAGCGGTCCTATGGGAGGTACCGTATTTAGCACACCGTACCGTATTACAAAATTTTTTCACCAAAATATAATGCTTACCTACAGTTAGTAGTTGAAAGTCCATCTTTTAAAATCAAGTGATGAGAAGGAAAATTTGAAGTGAGCTGAGCAGTAGAATTGCCAAATAAATTGGTTCAAGCCATAGGTAATTATATGACTTAAGCCGTTAAGGCTGCAGTTCATTATAAATTCCCTATTATCGCCATGTCATGATTTCATCCTTAATATTTATATCAATTTTTTGTTTATATTCACGAATCCAAAACTCGCCTCATAAAATTTGCCTTTGAAATTGTTTGTACATACGCATATATTATATATACTTACTTTCTTGCCTATGAACATGACAACCAAAACAAAAAAAAAATCATAATAACAACAAACATTTCCCCAACAAAGCAACAACAAATTAATTCACCTCACTGCATGTATTTTTTTCCTTTTCCTAATAGCCCTGTCTATTTCTAACCTGACTCTCATCTTTATTCTCTATTTTAAAAAAACATTCTCTTCAAACTCTCTTTTCAATTCTGTCAGTTAGTTCTGAATCAGCGAGATAGGGGGCGTTCACAAAATGCGTCACCATGATAGTACTATAGTTTCTATATACAATGAATTCATTCTAAAAAAAACATTCGCTAAGACCAGATATTTTTTATTTTGATATTTTGAAATGTTTGTTTACATTTTCCTAAAGCCTCTTGTTGCTATATAAAAATCCGTAGCAACGGTTTTTTTTTTTTAAATACAGAACTAGTTGTTGGTAGGAATAGGCAGTTAGTCTATTGACTGCGATTTGAATTTTTGTTTATTTTGTTTTGTTTACATCTGTTTTATAGGGAATACGAGCACTTATACTAACATACATATTTTATACATTCGTACGAAATTGGCTAGAATTCTTTAGGTTTTTAAATTTTTGTTTACTCAAGGAACGTTGCCGTTTGTAAGAAAATATACACATACAGTCTTAAAATTTAAACACAAGCTTACTTCTTGCTATGCATATTATACAAACGTCCTTGAAGAAACGGATTTTTGTTTTGAATTTTGCTTTCCATTCATAGGTACAAATTAAGTGCAAACTATGCGGATATATTATAAGGATGAAAAGGGAGATTCTATTATTTGCGTTAATTTGTATGTCAAGTTGCATTCTATTGTAATTTAGTCTTAGTTTTCTAATATTGCCAATTTAGGTAAATGTATGTACCTATATGTACATATATTTTAAAAACATAGGTATATTTTAATAAGTAATTTTTTCGAAAAAAATTTAATGCGACATCACTTAGGCTACCTACATCTTGAATATCAATTTTGATAGTAATCGGATGAGCAGTTTTCGAGAAAGTCGAAGAAAAAAAACCGGTCCTATGGGAGGTACCGTATTAAGCCCACCGTACCGTATTACAAATTTTTTTCAGTAGTACACTGATATAACAATTACCGTTAATGTTTGAGCTAAAGAAAAAAATGAAAAATCTCCTTTGTAGAACGTCAAAATAACATTATGCTCCAAATTTGAAAACGATTGGCCAAACCGTTTAGGCTGTAGTTTAATATACATCCGTACATATGTAGATACTTGCATAAGGCAAGTTATTGTTTTTTCATACGTACGTATACATATAAAATAAGTACTTTCTTCTTTCTTGAACACTGTATGATGTATAATAAGCCATCGTTATACCTCATGTAAAGAAAGTCCATCTTTTAAAATCAAGTGATGAGTAGGGAAATTTGAAGAGAGCTGCGCAGTAGAATTGCCAAATGAATTGGTTCAAGCCATAGGTAATTATATGACTTAAGCCGGACATACATACCACCAACTTTTAAGGCTTCTCTATTATCGCCATGTCATGATTTCATGCTTATTTGTTATATCAATTTTTTGTTTATATTCACGAACCCAAAACTCGCCTCATAAAATTTGCCTTTGAAATTGTTTGTACATACGCATATATTATATATACTTACTTTCTTGCCTATGAACACGGCAATCAAAACAAAAAAAATTTCATAATAAAAACAAACATTTCCCCAACAAAGCAATAACAAATTAATTCACCTCACTGCATGTATTTTTTTCATTTTCCTTATAGCCCGTCTATTTCTAACCTGCCTCTCATCTTTATTCTCTATTTTAAAAAAACATTCTCTTAAAACTCTCTTTTCAATTATGTCAGTTAGTTCTGAATCAGCGAGACAGGGGGCGTTCACAAAATGCGTCACCATGATAGTACTATAGTTTCTATATACAATGGAATTGCACTACTGGATCGTTCGTAGTAGAAGTTGTTGTTGTTTTATAAAATCGTCGAGCCTTTTTTAAAATGTTGACACTGTAGGTGTTTATTTACATACATGATACGTATACAATGCTAATGCCTTAATCAAAAATATTTTAATGCAGAATTATAAGGGAAACCTTTATCATCTTGCATATCAATATATGAACATATCGAATATGTAAATATACATACATATCAAACATGGCATGACGTACGATGATAGAGAAACAAAATGTTAATGGTAAACATAATTCTGTCCTTCTGAATGTGTAGCTCTTTGCAGCCTAAACGGCTAAAGAGGTAACCTTTAAATTTGGTTTGTGTAGTTTTTTTGACATTCCTCAGAGGGGTTTTTAAAACTGTATTATTCATTATTATTATTACAAATATTATTTTATTTACAAATAAATTGCACAATTGCATCGCACGTACTTGCTCTTCTTTAATATCAATTTTGGTTCTAATCGGCTTACCAGTTCACGAGAAAGTCGAATAAAAAAACAATTCCACTTTCGAAACTAAACTAACTTTCAATGCAATCTACTCTTGTATTTATACAACTTTAAAAGCTTCTGGAAGCTTCTGTCTGGTTCTGGCACAATCTAAGCTTTCGGTACTAATTCGAGTTTCGAATTGTTTCGTCAAGTTCGATTTAGTACTAAGTTAAAACATGTTGCAAATATGTAGCATACTTCTAGGGGCATGGTTGTTGTACACAATAAATGGTGGTTGTTGTACACAATAAATGGTGGTTGTTGTACACAATAAATGTTGGTTGTTGTACACAATGAATCCAACAGATGGCGTTAATTTACAAAATGTATCTAAACTTGTTGCCACATCACAATATGTATTTTTTTCGCAAACGGCAACAAAGCAAGGTGTAGTAAAATAGTAAACAAAAATTTGTAAATCTAAAGAATTCAAAAAATTTAAACAAAAGCTACAAAAAAGGAAAATAAACAAAAATTCAGATGCTTGTCAGTTTTGTCTACTCTCCTAACTGCCTATTCCTACCAACAAAAAATAATTGTTTACTTAAAAAAAAACCGTTGCTAAGGATATCTACCTAGCAACGCCTAAAAAGCTACACCAAAACGATTTTAACCAATGAAAATGTTTGTATCGTGTACAAATTCCAAAAAAAAAAATAATTCACCTCAGCTAACAACCTTAATAATCTTCTGGTCTCTTTCTTTTCCTTGCCGCCTTACGTCCTCTTAATTCGCTCTCACAAATCTAGCGGTCACAACTAGCGCCATCACACGAGCTGATTCCACAAGATTGTTTGATGTCCCATGATAGTACTATAGGCAGTATATATACAATGATATTGATTGAAATCGAGATACGCCTAGATGAGTTTTGAAGATTCTTTTACTTGCGATTAAAATCAATTATAACACAAGTGTATGATTCGTGAATATAAAATAAATTGCGCGACTGAATCGCACGTACTTGCTCATATGTGCGGTCACATTGTAGAATAAAATTTAAAACAAGGCTAGGTATAGGTAAACCTAGATATAAGCTATAAGGTACATTTAACAATAATTCACTTTTTGAAATAAAATTAATTACAATAGGTAGCTTAATTATGTTTGGTGGATCGATAAACTCATGTTGGGGGTATTCAGGAATTTATGTAGGATATTATGTACCTACTTATAATAATATTTTTGGAGTAAAGGACACAAAACCTTTTTATTGAATTTAATTCAACAAAAACTCCACAAAAAAAAACAACAAACAACTTGCAATAGTTTTTGTTGTTGCAATATATTTTGTACTTATAATAAGGTTATAAGGGTTATTTTGTATGCTGTATGCTGTTATGATCATGAACCGCTTTAAAATAAATAACGATAAATAAATAATAATACAAATAACGAAGTTTCCTTTCATTAGACTAGTGGCTAGGGCTCAACCGAGCAATATAAAAAAAAAAAAAAAAAAAAATTTGGGGGAAAATATTAAACAAATAAATTTTTTATGAAATCAAAAAAACACTATTCATAACGTTTTTGGAAAAAATGTTGTAAGCCATCTTATTTCTTTTGCTGTTTTCTATTTCATGAATTTTTCGTTTCAAAATCGTTCGACCAGTTTTTTCAAAAAATGTTTTTTTTTTGTTTGAAAAACTTTTTGAAAACATATTTTAAACATTTTTTGAGTAAGTCAATTTAAAGAAAACTATAGTTTATACTACGAGAAAAATTAAAAAAAAATCTTTAGATTCAATTTCAAAATATTCAAAAAACAAAATAAGTTTTATCAAAAAAAATTATTAAAAATAAAAAAAAAATTTTTGAAAATTTTAATAATCGATATTATTTAAATCATAAAACACATAAAAAATTTCAACAATATCCTTCAATTAGTTGAAGAGAAAGTCTGATTTTAAAAAACCGGTCATGTGGGAGGTACAGTTATAAAACTTCTTCTGAAAAATACATTAAAACTAAAAGATAGATTTACCATAACCATTCAGAAAGTTATGTCAAAATCGTAGGATCCCTTTTCGATAAAAATAAGTTTTTGATTAAAAGTTATATGGCAGGTACCGTTAGTTTTAGAGCTAGAATGCCAATTCGAAAAACAGTCGGAAGAGTACTCTAAAAATACTGTATATACCAAGTCTGAATCAAATCGGCCCAACCGTTTAGGCTGTAGGAATCGAGATCGAGACAGCCAGACAGACAGCCAGACAGACAGACAGACAAACAGAATTTTCTGACCCATTTTTTTCGACTTCCCTATTATCGTAATGTCATCTTTGATTCTTGGAATTTTTTTTTAACGATTGCATAACTTGCCCTATAGTTCCTTTAAATAGCAAGTAACAAATTTAGATAACAATCAAAAATGACATTACGATCATAGAGAATGCTAAAAAAAGTTATTGAAAAAAAATGTCTGTCTGTCAGTATGTACATATAAAGAGCTGCACCCTAAACGGCTTAAGCGATTATATTCAATTTGGTATCGTATAATATGATTCTTTTGGCATTCGTCAGAGGGGAAATTGAATTTTTTTTTATATAAAGCTTATTTTTCTCCAAAACAGCTCCAACGATTTTTGTGAAAATTTTTGAGAATATAGTTGTTTCTTTTTTTTGCTTGTCAAAAAATAATTTTCTTAAAAAAACTAAGAATACAAAAAAAACAGGATTTTATCAAAATAATAATTTCACTATTATATAAGACGTGTGATTGCGTAGGTACTTTTAATTTTAATATAATTAATTAAAACCGTTATTTTAAGACCTAAAAATAAAATTTCAATTTCCTCTCTGGGGAATGCCGAGAGAATCACGCTCGTTATAGACAGACAGACAGACATTTTTTGGCACTAACTTTTTTAGACTTCTCTGTGATCGTAATGTCATGTTTGATTGTTATCTCAATTTGTTTACATTCACGAATCCTAAACTTGTCTTATAGTCCCTATAATCGCAAGTAAGAAGTGTCAAATCCACAACACTTAACGGTTTTTAGTAAAAATGGAGTAAGCCACAACACGTCTTGTATAGTAACGATTTTATGAAAAAAGTATTTCGAAAATTATAGGACGGATTTTGATAAAATCTTGTTTTTTTATTTTTTTTTTTGAAATTTTGGTATTCAATTTTTTAGAGTTTATTAATATACATGATGAAAATTCCTTGCGAGACGAGTATAAGCCGAGTAAGAATAAACAAAAAAAAGTCAAAGAAAGGACAAAATTAGGTACAGGCTGAATTTTGGTATACAGATTGGTATTGATGCGACTTACAATCAGAGAAAAGTGCCAAAATTTCCTATGTACGCTAGATCCGTTATGGGGGTTCAAAGGTCAAACGGATGGAATTTTTTGCTGTTTTCATTTTACATAAGATTGATGAAAATAGTTTTCACATACCATTTACCGTTTAGAAGTTACATCACTTCAAAATCTTATATGTGCATATGTTCACTTCAAAGGCTTGTTAAGACACTGAGTATGTGTAATTTTTTCCAACCCACCTTGGGGCTCAAGTACTAGGTGCGTTAAATATACAATATTCTCGATTTATAAACCACCGTGGATTAGGCCTCCTGGCGATACTACATACAAGAACGCACCTAGCACTTGGCCTCCAAGAGTTACGGGGGACCTCCAAACATTTATTTTTTAGCAAAGCTTTATGGCACCACAAAATATTTGCGCATTCCTTTCAATTGTCACAAGACACTTTTGTTTTGCATTTCGCAAATTGTATTGTTAGCTTTGCACATTCTGTAATGCAAGTTTGTATTTTGCATATTTTTATATGCACTTTCTGTGCATTTCATTTGATTTCAAAAATAAAGAGTCAGTTTCTATTCTGTGTTTGTGATCGATAAATAAATAAATTTATTGGCGCGACAGCTCCTTAAGGAGCCAAGGCCTACAAGATGTAAAGATGCACTTTTTCGAGACAAATTTTACTCTTGGAGGTTTTGTCAGTTTCAGTCTCAACCATTTGCGTGAAATTAATGTAAGATACCCTTGAAACATATTTGAAATGTGCATTGACAACATAAAATAAATGAAATAATTGAACATTATTTTAATAAGAAAAAAAAAAATAAAGCATATTCACTCATCGAATACAAAAAGTTGAGTTGCAATAAAAAGATTCAGCGATACAAAAAATTATACATTGGACCAACTGGACATTTGATAATAATCACAATTTCACAATATACCTATACCAGAATATAATAACAACAATCAATATTAAAATAAGACAGAAAAAAAGGAAAATGCAAATTTCATTCTAATAAATAATAATAATCCTATAAATTGGGAAGTTATAAAATAAAGTTTTATTGGAAAATTGTAATATAAATGAAAAGTTTGAAACAATTATCAACCAAATAAAAATTATAAAATTTGTGGACCCTGTAGAAGAGTTGTATGAAAAAATGTTATATTTACTTACTAAGCTAAATATAAAAAACAATTTAAGCTAAATATAAAAAACAATTCCTGTTTGAAAACATGATTTTAAAATTTTGTATTAATAAGTTACCAAATACTCCCAAATTAATTCATCATGCAAGATATATACACGCTCGTTGAGAAATTAGAAAAAAACCCCTCGCGTGTGCTGTAAAAAAAAAAAATAATAGTGTTCACTCGCGTCGTAGGATGAATGAAAAAGATGCCCACTCGCGCTGAAGAAGAAAAAAAAAATAAATAAAACGCATTCGCATAACAAATTATCCTCTATTCTGTCCCAAGACCTTTGAGCTTAACTGCCTCTTTCTTATCTACTGTAGGCATCGTATGACCATACAATGCTTGCGGTAAATAGATAAGGGCATCTGAATTTGTCTTATTGTGCTGAATGTTTGGATTGATTTTTTGTAAACAGGCTGTCTTATGGGCATAACACCTAAGACAGTTTGATTATTACAGAAGTTAATTTTGATTTTCACTGCGCAGTTCGACTTAATCAGAGTTGTGTTTTGTATGTAAGTATTTTTAAATGGTAAGTGATTTTTGTGTCGTGTATTCAAATGTTCGTGGTTTAAGAAAGAATTTCTTTCACGTGTACGTCTACACTGTTCAACACAGGCCAGCTGTTTTGGCATTAAGTGAAACTCAGGTTGGAGCAAATACTGATTTATCAGAATTTGCTCTACATGGGTATAGCTTGGTGCCATTACTCTTTTCTCATCATGGTCTCGTGGTCTATGTTAGGAATGATATTGCTTGCCAGAGCCTTCCCCAATATGGGCAATGTTCCAACACGGACTTTAACTTCTTATGGCTCAAATTCACTGTCCGCAAGCATGTCATTCATTATTGTTTTATTTACAGGAGTCCAAATCTTGACAGTAATTCGACTTGTAACGAGTTTGATGCACTGTCTGATTCCATCTCGAAAATTGTTTCCCTTTGTCCTCGCACTGAAATCGTTATTGCGGGCGATTTCAATGTACACAATTCCAACTGGCTCCGCTATTCTGGTCAGACAACACCCGAAGGAAGGTATGTCGAGCTCTTTGCCGGGTTACATCACCTTACCCAACTGATCGATGTGCCAACGCGTATACCGGATGTTGCTGGGCAAGCAGCCCATACTCTTGACTTGTTTCTTACTTCTTACCCTGATAAATATACCATTAGTGTAACTTCTCCATTTGGCACTTCAGACCATTGTATCGTTTCAGCTAATTTCTCATCCCCCACCCATCCAGTTAAAGAAAAACTTCCCACCAGGACCGTTTGGCAATACGAGAAAGCCAACTGGGACGGCCTGAATTTCTTTTTCCGAAACTTTAACTGGTCACTATGCTTCCTCGATAGTGACATTGATGCCAGTGCTGAAATGATCACAAATGTGATTCTTCTAGGGATGCGTGCTTTTATTCCTAACAGAGTAAAAAGCATCAAACCTAAAGAAAAGTCTTGGTTTAATTCTGAGTGTAAAGAAGCTATCAGGCTCAAAGAAGTAAGTTTCCGATCTAACAAAGCCAACCCTACAGAGGAAAATCGGAAAAAGCACAAACAAGCAAGGAACTCATGCAACTCCGTTATAGAAAGAACCAAATTTTTGCATGACCAAAAATTACGGCAAAAAATTCTGCAGTGTCCCAAAGGCAGTAAAAATTTTTGGTCATTTGTAAAAAATATACAAAACTCCTCGACATCTTCGGTTCCAACGCTCATCGACAATAACAAACCAATTGTTTACTCTTCAGAGAAGGCAAACTTGCTCGCCGCCCATTTCGCTGCCAGCTCCACGCTGCCTCAAAGCAACGTTGCCCCTCCTGTACTTGAGAATGTAAATTTTTCCATGGGACACATTTTTTTTCCGCACTCGTACAGTAGCAAGAGTTCTCAAAGATCTCGATATACACAAATCCGCTGGCCCGGATGGTATACCCCGATTCTTCTGAAGAGGTGTTCTTCCACACTGGCAAAGCCACTGCGTAAGCTTTTCCATCGCTCCTACTCTTCTAGAATCTTTCCTAGAAGATGGAAAACAGCATTTGTCCAGCCTGTCCCTAAGAAAGGTGACCCATCGTCCCCCTCCTCCTACCGACCCATAGCACTGACATCCCTTCTTTCTAAGGTCATGGAAACACTGATTAACCGTCAGCTTAAGGAATATCTCGAAGATCGTAAGCTTCTCCATGACCGTCAGTATGGCTTCCGCAGCAACCGTTCCACTGGTGATCTGATGGCATATCTCACCGAACAGTGGAACAAATCTTTACATCGCTTTGGTGAAAGTAAGATTATTGCTCTTGATATCTCCAAGGCATTTGATAGAGTTTGGCATGAAGCTCTCTTATCGAAAATGCGTGCTTTTGGGATCGATAATACTCTTGTTCGTTGGATTAGAAGCTATCTTCTGGACCGTTCAATACAAGTTGTATTGGACGGATTCAAGTCTGATTCCCATAAAATAAATGCTGGTGTGCCCCAGGGCTCTGTTCTGTCTCCGACTCTTTTCCTCATTTTTATAAATGATCTTCTGTCTGTTACTTTTAATCCACTTAACTGTTTTGCTGACGACTCTACCCTCAGCTTTTCATATTCGTTCGATAATTCACGTCCTTCGCCTTCGGACGTACAATTGCAACGGTGCCGTATGTCAAGCTCATTAAACTCCGATTTATACAGCATTGTTAAATGGGGTAATAGAAATCGTGTGGAGTTTAATGCTTCGAAAACTCAATGCTGTCTTCTGTCGTTAAAGCTTAACATTCCCCCAATGCCATTGTCCATGAATGGCACTTACATCGAAGAAACCGAAAAGCTCTCTTACTCGGTATGTGTGTCAACGACGACCTCCGTTGGAACGACCATATATTTGAGATCGCTAAGAATGCTGCAAAGTGCTTAGGTTTTCTGTATCGGTGTAAGAAGTACTTTTCCCCATCTGATCTGGCTACAATTTATAAAGCGTTTATACGCCCTAAACTCGAGTATAACTCCCACCTCTGGGCAGGTGCTTCGCAAACATCGCTTCACCTGCTTGATAGAATACAAAATCGGCGTTAAGATTGATACGTAATAGAACTGCCGCTGAAACAATTGCCCCACTCGAACACCGACGCAATGTTTCATGTCTTTTCTTATTTTATCGTTTCTCTTACAAAAAATGTTCACTCGAAGTAGCCAGTTGCATTCCTCCCCTTAAAAGTTTCTCCCGTAATACTCGTCTCGCAAGGAATGCTCATCAGTTCACCCTTGAGCCTAATTTCGGACGTACCGTGAAATATAGGGATTCTTTTTTTAGCCGAACGACACGAATCTGGAATAGTTTACCCGGCGGGATTTTCCCTTGCCATTTTGATCTGCAAACATTCAAAACCAATGTTAATCGGCACCTCCTATCTCTCCCCTCCCTATCTTCGTAATGCCCGCGCAGTGTGTTCTACATTAAAAGGGAAACACATAATCCCTTGTGCGCGCGTTAATTATAAAAAAAAAAAAAAAAAAAGAAACCCAACAAATTGAAAAGAGGAAAAACAATTAAGTAGACATTGATAATTTTATAACGCATTCTAAATAAGAAAATAATTTCAGGAAAAACTTTAATAATCTTTCAAATATACAAACTAATGATTTTAGGAATTCTGGGAGTTTCAGAACTTATAGAAGGAATTTTGAAAATAATAACTGTGGTATTTCTAGACATTTAACTTATTTTGCAAATATAAATTCCAGCTTTGGTTGGCAAGATAATTATTAAGGAAACAGTTCAAATAACTTTAGAAAACAATCTGGGCAATAATTATAGGCAGGACAGTTAAATCAATTTAAAAATTATTAAAAAAACTAATGATAGATATGCAAATAACAGCAGAAATTATGTTAGTGGAATTTGTGCGAATAATGTTAGAAACTTCAGACAACAAAACAGACATGGGAATAATTTAAATAATAATAAAAATTTTGTATATGATGATAGAGGTTATAAGTTAAGGAACCGCAATAATAATCCTAGAAACTCAGGAATTTCAAGAGATTCAAGAAATAACAATATGGTGGAAATTGATCATATTGCGAGGTAAATTTTCAGATACCTACCTCAAATCTCTACACTGTATAATAGTTAAAAGTAAATTTTCTCCAATTAAATTATTGATAGATTCTGGAGCAGGTGCATCTGTAATACATAAAGGACGGATTCACAATAATTTTAGAACCTTATTAAATAAACCATTATTCTTAAAACCCTAAATTCCAATATAACAATCGATTCGAAAATAAAAATACCTCTTTTCAAAGGTATGTAACCCATCCAGTGTGATACAATTACACAAATAAAAATAAATTATGATTTCGATAGTATTTTGGGTTGTAATGTATTAAAGCCATTACAAGCAAAATCGATTTAAAGAATTCAAGAACTATAACAAACAATGCAAACTTGCCTTTGATATTTGATACCCCTTATTTTCCTTCAGTAGAAATAAATATTTTAGCTGAAGAAACAAAAGATATAAAATAAATAAATAAATTTATTGGCGCGACAGCTCCTTAAGGAGCCAAGGCCTAGTGACTTATACTCTCAACCATTCCTGTGTGTGTGTTGTTAATCTGCAAGAATGTAAGGGAGCCGAGTCCGAACGGCTATAAGAGATGCTCTTTTTCGAGACAAATTTTACTCCTGGAAGTTTTGTCAGTTCCTCGCAAGAGGCAGTACCTACCCCAGAAAAAAAGGTAGTTTTGAGCTGGATTTGAACCCAGGCTTATTCGCTTAGCAGTCCGACACACTAACCACTAAGCCGCACTACAAAATACAAAAGATATAGCTTTTGAAAATCCAGACATTGATAAAATTACTAAAAATCTTATACTTCGATTACGATATACG
Organism: Platycheirus rosarum; assembly: GCA_963971375.1. Lineage (NCBI taxonomy): Eukaryota > Metazoa > Arthropoda > Insecta > Diptera > Syrphidae > Platycheirus > Platycheirus rosarum. The sequence goes on from OZ020508.1 coordinate 105,802,694, forward strand.
ATTTAAATGCTGAAGAATTTTTTTACTTGACTAAGTCTATCAAACAATTCCAAAGTGTGTTTTATAGTGAAGATGATCATTTGTCTTCAATGGTTGGATAAACGCATAATATTCGAACTGAAAATGATATTCCTATATTTTCCAAAGATATCCTGAAGTGCACAAGGAAGAAGTAGATAAACAAATAGTAGAAATGTTCCGTTCAGGAATTATCACTAAATCAAATTGTCCATACAACGTACCAATTTGGATAGTGCCAACAAAATCTGATAACTCAGGTTTACAAAAATGGTGCATTATAATCGACTTTAGAAAGTTCAACGCAAATAAAGTTGATGAAATATTTCTAATGCTGATATTACTGAAATACTTTCAAAGCTTGGAAACGCACAGTATTTCTCAACAGAAGTCCAAATCTCGACAGTAGTTGGACTTTTAACGAGTTTGTTGCGCTCTCTGATTCCATTTTGAAAATTGTTTCCCTTTGTCCTCGCACTGAAATCGTTATTGCGGGCGATTTCAATGTACACAATTCCAATTGGCTCCGCTATTCTGGTCAACACCCGAAGGAAGGTACGTCGAGCTCTTTGCCGGGTTACATCACCTTACCCAACTTATCGATGTGCCAACGCGTATACCGGATGTTGCTGGACAATTCGCCCATACTATTGACTTGTTTCTTAATTCCCACCCTGATAAATATACCATTAGTGTAACTTCTCCATTTGGCACTTCGGACCATTGTGTACTTTCAGCTAATTTCTCATCCTCCACCCATCCAGTTAAAAAAAAACTTCCCACCATGACCGTTTGGCAATACGAGAAAGCCAACTGGGACGGCCTGAATATCTTTTTCCGAAACTTTAACTGGTCACTATGCTTCCTCGATAGTGACATTGATGCCAGTGCTGAAATGATCACAAATGTGATTCTTCTAGGGATGCGTGCTTTTATTCCTAACAGAGTAAAAAGCATCACCTAAAGAAAAGTCTTGGTTTAATTCTGAGTGTAAAAAAGCTATCGGGCTCAAAGAAGTAAGTTTCCGATCTTACAAAACCAACCCTACAGAGGAAAATCGGAAAAAGCACAAACAAGCAAGGAACTCATGCAACTCCGTTATTGAAAGAACAAAATTTTTGCATGATCAAAAATTACGGCAAAAAATTTTGCAATGTCCCAAAGGCAGTAAAAAATTTTGGTCATTTGTAAAAAATATTAAAAACTCCTCAACATCTTCAGTTCCAACGCTCATCGACAGTAACATTATATCACAAAATATCCATTAAATTTGTACAAACATCAAATAATTTTAGAAAAAAAACAAACACGAATTCTTATAAAACAAAAATTGTATTCATAAAAAAAGGAAGATCTATAATTTCACAACCAGAATATAATGAAACTTACATATTAAACATACGTCAATTATTGCCAATTAAAAGAACGCTCGGTGTTTATTGCAAAGATGACGATATGTTTAATAAATTTCAAAGTACTACAGTAAATTTATTAATTTCAAATGCCCCAAAAATGAAAATTTTAAGATGCATGAATTTTATTTATGATATTACAAACAAAGAACATCTTCTAGAACTGATAGAAAAAATTCGTGTTAGTAAAAATCATAGAGGAATAGAAGAAAAATAATCAGAACTTAAAAGTCAAATCTATTTTCCGAATTTAAGACTAGAAATACGAAAGTTCATAAATATCTGTATAATTATGTAATATGTGTAAATTCGACCGCAATCAAAAAAACCAAATTTAATGGTATTAGAACCTCAAAACAATGTCTCAATAAACTCTATTACAGATAGAAACTCCATAACCAAATAACTCCATAAATAAAGATTCGCTGGTTTAGGAAATCCATGCATAATAGTTGCAGACAATGAATTTAACATAGCGTACATAAAAAACGTTCTTGTTGGAGAAGGTATAGTTTATCACTTTAAATCACCAAATACACACACAGGAAACGCTATTTTAGAAAGATTTTATTTAACACTTAAAGAGCACATAAAATTGCTTAAACTTAGTAATGGAGAAAAAGAAACATTAAACGATAATGAAATGGTTTTTAAAACAGTCGAAATTTATAATAATACAATTCAATCATATACAAATTTTAAACCGATAGAACTTTTGCATTCAACCTTAAATAAAAAGCAGTGGGAAGATCTAAACCTAAGATTAAATCAGATTAGAGAAAAACAAATAGGAAAATTAAATGAATCACGAAGAGAACCACAAGATTTCAAGGAACAATAATAAGTAAAAAATATAGGCTTTTATGATAATAAACACTTACCAAAATAATATTATAAAAAAAGTAAAATAAAAAAAACAAACTTATTGATGAACAAGAAAATAAACGTGACAGGCAAGTAGTTAAAAGAAAATTCAGTTCCAAGGTTTAAGTTCGATAAAAATAAGACTGGAAGAACGTACTAAAAAAAATATAAAAAAACATAATACTTTAAACTAAAATTTTTTCTTTGATTTATTTTCTTTCAGAAAAAAAATATGAATACTGCATACATTTTGGCTATTGTCGGCTTTTTTAATTGCCAGACATAAATTCACCGTGGAAGAACACGGTTTCCTTAAACTAAGGACCAACAATTAATAAAATAAATAAAATTCTACATTACATCGATTTAAAACAATATGATAAGATATCGTTTTGAGTCTATATTTAAAGACAATAAAAAAATAATTTAAATTCTTCTTAACAGTCTCAGGAGACTTAGATTTATAATCAGATCTTATATTAATATATCTTATATTAATATATAATTAATGTTATAAATCATCAAAATGAGTTTATCATCTTCATTGTTTTTAAACTAGTTTTTTTCCGAAAATAAGTATTATTAAATAATTATTCAACCAGTAACAAACTCGGACGGTTTGCAAATTGTACTAGATAATAAAATATTAATAACAGAAAACACGAAAATATATGAATTCAACAAAGAATTAATAATATATGAAACAAAGAATCAAAGAACATATGTATTAAAAATATATTTTAAACAAATAAGTTCTGCAGTATAGAAAAAATGGATAAAGAAGAAATTAATGTTATAAATGATTGTTTATTAATCTTAAAATATATGAGAAATGGTCAAATAATGCAAAATTGTAACGGTATAAATTACACTGTTTTTAAAAATAATCTTATAAGATTTTCATACAATGAGTTATTTTTAGTTATATAATAATTATAAAACTGAGAATATATCTATCTATGAAACAAATTTATTGTTGAAAAATGTAAAACAAGAGCACTTCACAAACATAAAAGAAATCAATTATATTAAGACTAGGCAAATTGTAAATCATTCATTAAGTCTTTTAGCAATAAATAATTTCTATTGCTTTTGTAATAATTATGATTTTTATTTTACTCAAGAAAAACAAATATTTAAAAAACGAAAATATTCAATTAAATGTAATGCCTGTAACAGTCTCAACAGGAACAACAGTAATGCAAGTTTGCATTTTGCATATTTTTATAAAGATCATTAAATTACACTTAATTATCTCTTTGCACATTCCCTTTAATTGTCACAAGACACTTTTGTTTTGCACTTCGAAAATTGAATTGTTAACTTTGCACATTCCGACTGTAAAACCTTGCATTGCACTTTCTGTGGATTTAATTTGATTTCAAAAATAAGGAGTCAGTCTCTATTCTGCTTGTGATCGATAGAAATACAAATCTAAAATTGTTGTAGATACCGTTATATGTTGAACTAAAAATTAAAAATTATTATAGACACCGCAATTGTGTTGTTAATTTGTTATACTCGAGGTGGTGTTAAAGAAAGTACACACATTCGGTATCTTAACGAAACTTTGATGTGAACATACATATAAGATTTTGAAGTGATGTAAACTCTAAACGGTAAATGGTATGTGAAAACTATTTTCATCAATTTTATGTAAAACTAGCAGAGCCGGCCACGCGTTGCTGTGGCTCATTTTATTTGAAAACTAAGGATCCCTAATTTTTTGGAAAATATAATTTAGCCTAAGTCACCCGGGGATAGTGTAGCTTCCCAACAGTGAAAGAATTTTTCAAATAGTTTCAGTAGCTTCGGAGCCTATGCAATGCAACCAAACGAACAAATAATAATCAAATCTTTCCTCTCTATAATATTAGTATAGATTTACACCCAAATAGCGATTTCACCGCCATGCATCGACAGCCATAAATCGAAAACCAATACAGATAAGCACATAGCACATAGCTTAAAACCTTCTTCTTTACCATATCTTTCATAAAAAAAAAACTGAGATCATTAGCGTCATACGTTTTTGACAACTTTTTTTTATGTATGTAAAATAAACTCAGCTATTAGTTTAAAGAATTTTTTTTGTAAAGCCTACTGTTTTTGAAATAAAAGCAACAAATTCCATTCGTTAGACCTTTAACCTCCATAACCGACCTAGCGTACATGGGAAAGTTGGGGACTTTTCTCAGATCGTAAGTCATATCAATACCAACCTGTATACCAAAAATCAGTCTGTAACAATTTTTTTTTCTTTCTTTGACTTTTTTGTTTATTCTGGGCTATAAGTTTGTAAAAATTTTTTTTACTTGCGATTATAGGCACTCGTATATATAGTTATAAGTTAAGTTTAGGATTCGTAAATATAAAAAAAAAATTGAGATTAGAATCAAACATAACATAACGATAATAGAGAAGTCTAAAAAAGTTAGTGGCAAAAAATGTCTGTCTGTCTGTCTGTCGGTCTGCTTGTCTGTCTGTCAGTATGTATCGGGTTTTTCAACAGGAACGCTACAAAAGTAGAGCGACAGTGACAGCAAACGACGCCATATTTCTTGCCGCTCTTTTGACGGTTCTCTTCAGTAAGGTTTGCCATTTCATGATTGAAAGATTTACGAGCCAACAACAAGTCGAAATTATTAAAATTTACTACCGAAATTCGGAGTCAGTGGCCTCAACGTTAAGAGCGCTACGTCCAATTTATGATCGTCATAATCCTCCTAGCAGATCAACAATTGAGCGTCTAGTGGAAAAATTTTAATTCACAGGCATAGCACAAAATGTTCCCGTGCCAGTAAGACAAAGAAGTCACCGTAGTATCGAGAACATTGCTACCGCTGAGGCTTCAGTTGCAGAAAGCCCAAATGTGTCTCTCACACGTCGTTCTCAAGCGTTGGGTATCTCTGTGACGTCGTTGTGGCGAATTTTGCGAAAAGATCTTGGCCTACATCCTTACAAGATTAAATTGACGCAAGAACTGAAGCTGCTTGACCACCAGAAGCGTCGTATGTTCGTGAATTTGGCTAAGCAACAACTTGAAAATGATTCGGATTTTCATCGAAAAATCATCTTCAGCGATGAAGCTCATTTCTGGCTGAATGGCTTCGTCAATAAACAAAACATGCGGTATTGGTCAGGCAGCAATCCACACGTACTCCATGAGTCATCATTGCATCCCGAAAAAATTATGGTTTGGTGTGGTTTATGGGCCGGCGGCGTCATTGGGCCGTACTTCTTCCGTGATGTTCAAGACCGGCACGTTACTGTGAATGGGGATCGCTACCGTTCAATGTTAACCGAATATTTTTGGCCCCAATTGGATGATATAGACTTGGAGGACATGTGGATCCAACAGGACGGCGCCACAAGCCACACAGCGAATGTCACAATAAATTTATTGGAAACCAATTTTGGAGAACGTGTTATCTCACGAAATGGTCCAGTCGCTTGGCCGCCTCGGTCGTGCGATTTGACGCCGTTAGACTATTTCCTGTGGGGTTTCGTCAAGTCTATGGTCTATGCCAACAAGCCAGCGACTGATGATGAATTTCGTACGAATATCGAACGTGAAATTGCAGCAGTATCGGCCGATTTATGCTTGAAAACCGTCAAAAATTGGGTTCAGCGTCTGGACTTCTGCAAGCGTGCCCGTGGTGGCCATGCAAAAGAAATCGAGTTTCATACATAATGGCATCGAACTTTCTTTCACAGGAATAAAGAATTTCATTGATATCCAAAACTGTTTTTGTTTTATTTAAAAAAAACTTTTGTAGCGCTTTTATTGAAAAACCCTTTATAACGACCTGCAGGGATTATCTTCAAATTTAGTGTGTGTTATTCTTTTAGCTTATTTTTTTCGAAAACGGCTAGAACGATTTTGATGAAAATTTTTGAGAATTTTTTTGATGGTACTAGCTATCATTTGGTTGGAACCAAATTAACGGGGAAGGTCTATTAACTGTACCTTTTATATAACATTTTTTTTTAATTTTTGGTTTTCTCGGTAACTTGGATTTCTGTCAAATTTTATATTTGAGAAGATTTAGGCAGCCTAAGTCTGCGTAGTCAAATTTGGAATACCTTTTTTTCTAATAAAAATTAATTTTTGAATATTTTTTTGAAAAATCACTATAAAAAAAATTATTTTAAATTTCATAATCATATGTATATAATTAAGCATATAAGAGCAAGTACGTGCGTTCCAGTCGTGCCCATTTTTTAAATTTTATTCCACGATGTGACCGCACTTATGAGCAAGTACGTGTGATCCACTCGTGCAAATAATTTTTATGGAATTAAAGAAAGAAAATTGTTTTCATTTTCTGATGGATGACAACTATTTAAAAGTAAAATTACCTGATATTCAATTCCGAAAAAAATTATTTTTGACGTGTTTGGAAAGATGAATTTTGAAAAAAAACTTATTTGGCACGACATTGTTTTTATAGTATTCTAAATACATACATTTTAAATTGATATTAATGGCTGTCACCGAGTCACACCAATTAAAGTTAATTAAACAATTTTGAGGGCCTTTAAACATGGTAGAACGGTTCTAAAAAAGGCTAAAATGGTTACAGGGTCAATCAAGTCATTATTTAATTCAAAATTCATGTTAAAAAAGACAAAAATTCTTATATACAATACACTAATTATACCAATTTTAACTTATGGTTTTTGCACTTTCACTGACTGTGGCAAAAGAAATGGAAATTTTCGAACGCAAATTCTCTCAGGTAACATCCATAATGAAGTATCAATTAGATCTTGTTATAAAAAAGATGGAACGAATAAGTTACCATACAAACCCACTTATAAGATCTTTGATGGACTCTAATTCCAATTAAAGTCTAGTTGATAAATTTTATATATCACCATTCAATCTTCATCATGAAGGGTCCGTCACTCTTTTAAGACCAGATACAAACGCGAATTTTGAAATTCCATTCTATGATTAGGACTCTCCTTTGAGCTATAAAGGTTAATATTGCTTTAATATAAATGTATTAAAAATGTTTGCAAACAGAAAACTTAACCAATACAGATTTTTTATGGTTTTTCAATAAAAAATTAATCAATAAATAAGAATTGTCTTAGTCTTAAACTGGATAAACTGCATTAACGCTGACTTTTCAAAAGCATTTGACCAACTAAGTCACGAAATAATCTTGTTCAAGTTAAAAGCTTTTGGTTTTCCTACTTATTTCTTAGCTTTGATCAAATCATACCTAGAGAATAGATCCTACCAAGTAAAATTTAGAAATTGTCTTTCTGACCCCTTCGTGGCCCACTCTGGCGTACGACGACGAAGCCACCTTGGCCCTTTACTATTAATTTTTGCAATAAATGATGTTACTTCATGCATACAATCAAGTGACATTCTTATTTTCGCTGATGATATAAAGTCTAGCGATGACCACAGTCTTCTGCAGGCAGATATTGATAGTTTTATTATTTGGTGCAGAAAAAGTGATATATCTCTTAAGCCTGTAAAATGCCAGACGATTACCTTTTCTAGAAAACGTATCGTAATAGCATTCGATTATCATATTTCGCAGCACAAACTCTGCAGCGTCTTTAGTTTTAAGGATTTGGGTGTCCTTTTACCTCTAACTTTGAATTTACTCAGCACGTTAATTTTATTGTGAATAAAGCTATTTACTTTTCTTATAACAGACCTATCTTTAAGTCGACCCAAACTGAATATTAATGTTATTATATATTAATATTGTAACCAAATATTGGAAAACAAACATTGATTTTATATGCCTCAATAAAGTTAACTTGTAACTTGTAACTTGTCTAATTATAATTTATTTTTGAAAGACCAATATTTTTAAAACAAACCAAACAAAATTATTTTAAATTTTATAATCACATGTACCTGTATTAATACTCTCTAAGAAACTGCATACCAAAATTAAAAAAAAAAAAAATTTACTAAAAATTAAAAAACAGGATTTTATCAAAATTCGTCCTACAATTTTCGAAATACTTTTTTCATAAATTCTTTATTATACAATACGTGTGATGGCATACTCCATTTTTACTAAGAACCGTTAAGTGTTGTGTTGTTTTGACACTTTTTTAAGTTCAGTTCGTGTTATTTTTCTACTTTAATGTTACTTATTTTTTAAATTTTATTCGACGATGTGACCGCACATATGAGCAAGTACGTGCGATCCAGTCATGCAATTTATTTCTTTAAATCATACTGCTTTTGAAATAAAAGCAAAACACCTATTCGTTTGACTTTTGACCCCTCATAACGGACTTAGCGTGCATGGGAAAGTTGGGGACTTTTCTCAGATTGTAAACCACATCAATTTTTACTTGCGATTATAGGTAGGTACTAAAAAGCAAGTAGGATGCGCGAATATAAACAAAATTGAGATAGCAATCAAACATGACATTACGATTATAGAGAAGCCTAAAAAAGTCTTTGACAAACAATGTCCGTCTGTCTGTTTGTCTGTCCGGGTGTTAATCGAGCTGCAGCCTAAACAAGTTAATTGATTGCATTCAAATTTGGTATGTATGTGTGTATCTTTTGGCATTCCTCAGAGGAGAAATTGAAATTTTCTTTTTAGGGCTAAAAAGAATGGTACCTGCCATATAGCGGTTAAGAAAAAGCTTATTTTTTTCGAAAACAGCTCCAACGGTTTTGATTAAAATTTTTGAGAATTTTTTTTGTTGGCACTAGCTGTTATCGAATCAGAACCAAATTTACCGGAAAAGTCTTTTAACGGTACCTTTCATATAACAATGTTTTTAATTTTCAACTTTATCGGTAAAGGGTTTTTGGATTTCTGTCAAATTTTTTACTGAATAGATTGTTAATCTTTTCTCCGCGGGACACGAATACAATTACAAACGCAATTTAAAACGCGAACATAATTAAACTTTTAATAAAACGCGTACGCGTACTGATAACAACGAGGACGACGACGCACGCAACTATAATATTACTATTTTCTAACACGATATAGTAGGTAGGTAGGGTGCAGATTAAATGGGCGCCAGGAATTTTTTTTTGAAACTGAATTATAAAATTCCAAAACTAAATACAGAATATAATGAACCGATAATTGAAATAAAAGAAAGAGAGCTTAGATTGATTAGTGATTTTATTTTGGGAAACCGTGGGATAGAAGACCCCTGGACTAAAACCCAAATATATTTTCAAATAAATGGTTTGAACAATGCAATATGGCCGTTTGATACTAAGGTAATTATAAAGGGGAAATTCAATTGAAATATAAACAAATAAATAAAAAGCGAATAAAACAAAAGAAAAATGGGTTTTTAACACAATTAAAGTGCGCCACGTAAATTATGTGGGAAACGCGAACACGATAGATTAAATATATGTATGTTATGTCAGAGCCTGCTTGTGCACCCTCACAAATACTCGATTTCAATTTCAACAGATGATGCGATCGATATAAATCATAAATTATGTATCAGCACTTTTTGCCTTCAGACAACAAAGAATTATTTTGAATCATCGCATCATTCGCAGTCAGACTAAGATTTGCTGCGTTAGCATTCAATCATTATAAAAAGAGATCATTCGATCTCATTAGTTTCAGTATTTTTAGTATCTTTTTACGTGTCACTTCGTATAGCCTAAGATTTCCCCCCACCAGTGGTAAGGGATCTGAAGCTTAAGTATACTTTTTGTACTCTTTTTGATAAATAAAGAATTAATTATTAAAAGCAAATCGGAAATTGTTTTTTTTATAAGTTCAAAAGAAGGCGCAATCGCTAGGATAGGTTGAAAAACAATTATTAAACTTAAATCGATCGAAAGCCCCAACGAGTTCCGATTGAAGATATAAACATGAATTCACCAGCAGCAGCAGCAGCGGCGGCGGCACAACAGCAACAGCAGCAACAACAACTACAACAACCAACATTAGGTAACATAAGTTTAGAATTAAATCCTTTAAAATATATTGAACGGCTTCAAATTTTCGATGGAAGAACCGAAGATCTTCCAATATTATTCAAAATGTCGATGACATAATACCAACACTTTTGAGATACAATGACCAGGGCCAAAATATGTGCATTAATTTGCTTAAATCTAAATTCATAGGTAGGGCTAGGCAAAGCATTGAAATCCATAACCACCTTACGAAATGGACAGATATAAAATCTATGCTTATAGACAATTTCGGTGGCTTTAAATATAGCAACCAACTATACGAAGAATTGATAAATTCACAGTATAGAGGAGATGTTATAAAATTTTATAACTTTATCCAAAAAATCCTCTCTCTTTTAAATCAAAAATGCCTCCAAGAAAATAATTCTATAGATATTCCTCTTAATAACGAGACGGCACTTAATATCTTTAAAGAAAGATTGACATGAGGACAATCCTCTATGCTTTAAGACCAAATACCATGGAGCTAGCACTTCATGAATTAAATACGGCAGCATTTGTCACGAGACAAAATAAAGATGCTAAAAACAGCAACGAAAAATATAAACACAATAATAAAAAAATAGAAAACAATAAATAGGTATGAACAAAAAAAAAATAATAATTTTAATAACCCTAATAATCCATTTAAAAAACATAATAATAATAATAAATGGCAACCAAAACCTTATGTGCCAAACCAAAGTTATCAAAGATCTAACAATAATAATTGTAATAACAATTATAACAGGCATTATAATCCAAACAATTATAGGCAATATCCTCAAAGATTTGAACCTATGGAAGAAGATCCTAGATCATCTCAAATAAAGATATTAGATAAAACAACAAATTATATTTACAAGGAAACAAAAGTAGAAAATAAGGCAAAATTTCGGCATACAGCCTCGGAACAAAAAACGGATTGCCCTTTGTTAAATTAACAAAGGACAAACAACTTTTAGAATGCTCATAGATACGGGAGCAAATAATAGCCTTCTTAGAGAGAAAGACGCTCCAAAGAATTTTATTAAAAATTAGAAAAACCCCTTTAACTGTAAAAACTGCAGAAAACCCAATAACTATAAATAAAGAAATTATTATACCAAAAGAAAAAATTATTTTTCCAGTGGTGCAAGATTGTGAATTTCAAATTCATACATTCAATTCCGAATACAAAGGAATACTAGGAAATAATATCCTTATCCCAAATAAAAGCGAGATCTATTATGCTAAACGGGTACTAAAATTAAATGGAACAGATATACCTCTGTTTCTTAACGCAAATAAGGAACGAGAGTATGTAGAATCTATAAATTATTTTGGTAAAACTATTCCACATATGTCAATCCTTGATTCAACAATGGAAAAGGACATAAGAACCACTCACTTAATTAGGGAAGAAAAAGTTAAACTATTAGAAGTAATAAAGAATTATAAAAATGCTTTTTATAAAAAAGGAGATGATTTAACATTTACAAATCATGTTAAACACAGAATCCCCACAGAAGATAATTCCCCAATATATAAGTTATGTGTTTTGCCGCGGTTGGTTCGATCGTTTCTGTGAACTCGGAATTGTATCGGTCATATGAGCCTTTGTTGCTACAGGTTTCAGCAAGTGTGGGAACCTACAATTGCATGTGGCGGATGTGAGAGCGTTGCACTAGGTTTAGCTTTCGTGGTGTTAAGTTCAGCAAGTGTGGGAACTTATGTGTGCATGTGGCAGATTGGGGAGCATTGCTCTTGGTTTGACTTTTATAGTGATAACTTATACAAGAATATATCGCTATCCAGAAATACATACATCTGAGATAAATAAACAAATTAAAGAAATGTTACAATCTAAAAATATTCAATAGTCTACAACGCCATACAATGCACCAATATGGGTGGTCCCGAAAAAGGAAGATAACGTAGGTAATAAAGAATGGCGTATAGTAATTGATTATAGGAAACTAAATTTAAAAACTAAACAGGATAAATATCCTATTCCGATTCTATTTAAGACAAATTAGGGCATTGTAACTATTTTACTATCCTGGACCTAACCAAAGGTTTTCATCAAATAGAAGTAGAGAAAAATTATCGGGAAAAACCGCATTTTCAAATCTTTCAGGACATTATGAATTCATTCGAATGCCCTTTGGCCTTAAAAATGCGCCAGCAACGTTTCAACGTTTAATGAATGAGGTTTTAAAAGAATATATAGGGAAAATATGTCATGTTTATCTTAACGATATAATTATATTTAGTACTTCTCTCGAAGAACACGTATGTTCACTTAAGAACATTTAAGGAGCTTTACAAAACGCAAATTTGAAGGTCTCTCTCAATAAATCTGAATTTATGAGAAAGGAAACCGAATTTGTAGGTCACGTAATGACACTTAATGGAGTTAAACCTAACCCAAAAAAAGATTGAAACCATTTTTTCATTTCCTATACCTTCTACAATAAAAGAAATTCAATCCTTTCTTGGATTAACCGGGTATTACCGCAAGTTCATTTGTGATTATGCTGCAATTATAAAACCCATGACATTATGTCTTTAAAAAGATATAAAAATAAATATCAAAGATAAAAATAATTTAGAATCATTTACAAAATTAAAAAAATCTATGTCAGAAGATTTAATAAAAAGGCATCCTAATTTTGAAAAGAATTCACACTAACTACTGATGCTACAAACTTCGCAATCGGAGCAGTATTAAGCCCATCTCATGGTCCCCTTTGTTTTGCTTCACGCACATTAAATAAACATGAGTGCAGTTACAGCACTATAGAAAAAGAACTTTTAGCAATAGTTTGGGCTACCGCTCAAATCCGACAGGCCATTAGTATGGAACCAAACAGCAAATTACAACGCTGAAAAAGAAAGTACTAGCAGAACCGGCCACGCGTTGCTGTGGCGCATTTAATTTGCAATAAAACAATACTGAGTTCATTAATTCATTAAAAAGCAATCATATGCCTCAAGTTTTACTAAATTATTACACAAAATAGTAAATTTCATGAAAATCCGTTCAAAAGTTTTACAGCCTATTGGCTACAAACATTTTTATATATAAATATAGCAAACCCACCGGTTTATCGCTACTACCATTCTAGAAATGTTAATACACACAAGGAACTTTTTAAAGATCGGCCAAGTCATTTTAATTTAATATCGTTGATATATACGAATTGTAAAGGTTCATGGAACACCTTGTTTTCCAATATCTCCTGCCCAGGTCAAGCTATCGGGTAAAGGCTAAAGGCTTTTTTTTATTTTTATTTGAATGAAAAAGGTGACCCCAACGCCACCTAAGGGTAATGGTCTTAGTTACTCCTTATACTACATCAGCTATATGCCTGTAAAAGTCCCACCAAAATCTATGTAAAAATAAGAATTTTTGAAAAAACCGAACTGGTGGATAATTAAAATGGTCTAAGTTATTCCATAAAACACCAGCAATATACGTGTGAGAGTCCCGTCAAAATTGGAGCAAGCGTTCTCGAAAACATCTCCTTTTTATGGATAAACAATTTTTGTTTTTTTGAAAATTATTAATGAAATAAATAAATCTTTGAGATACATTTCAATGGGAACGAAAACCTTAACAAAAACCATTATTGGCTAAAAAAAACTTCGACTTCCGCAGGACGGATTCTAATTTTTTTTTTCTAAACCATTAACAAATGGTGCCCTTTCATTAAAAAAACTATAGAAATCCACCCAGCCGGACCCTAGAGTTCACACAAAATATTGAAACTTATTTGTATGTACAGATATTGCGCAGTAAAGCTGCTTTTTGGCAAGGAAAGCGATTATTATAAAAATTTAAGCATAAACAAAAATTTAGTTTTGCTACATAAATAAATAAACATATAGCAAGAACTAGCTTTACTCTACCGCATGTTTTTACTCTTCGACAACATTGGCCACGTATAGGTGAGCGCAAACGAAGAGATTCGACGAACAGGTTCAAAGGCTGGGTGTCCCATACCATCGATCTCAAACTTCATGTAAATGTGCTTGCATGTATTGGTGTGAAAGGAATCTCAAGGGGCCAACCCATAGAATCCGTTGCATCCGTTACGTCGACGGATTTAACTGACAGTTCGATAAAATATACACGTTCTTATGAGAACCAACCCATACATGACGGTTAAAAAAAAAAGTGAGAATACGGGAGGAAAAACGAATATTCCATTTAGCCATCTAGTAGCAATTTTTGAATCGATATATCTATGTGTGCGTGATTTTGAATATTTTTATCGTAAAAATGCAAAAAATACAATTTTTCGAAAATTTATTCAAAAGAAACTGTAAATGAAATAACACAACTCTGCAGTGCCCCTACACACAACTTGCCCTCTCAGCCACCTCCCTTATCATATCCATCGATGAACCATCCAACGTTAGGATTTCCAAACTATAAGCAGCAACAAGACCACCCTCCAGCGATCCCAACAGCTGGCCTGCTCTCACCGGTGCTACCGATAAACGGATGGCCAAGAGCAAATCTAGTTTCCAGTCAACTGGTATCGCGAGACCTACAGCCATTTGAATTGAATTTTTAGGATTGGCCACTATTCATATTGAACTTCTAAAGAAACACGAAGCTTTGCGCTTTCAATGACGAGGAAAACCTGGTGAGGCGGCAGAGGGCACTTATGGGAAAAACCTTTGGAGCAGTCCGAAGCTTATTAGTACATCTGAACTGCGTGCATCGAGTCATCACAACACTAAAAATGCTGTCTGGTGACCCAGATCTAATAATCCAAAAAATTCAGTTGACGCCAGCGCCAAAAGTTGACAAATTGGAGACCATTGTGAACTTCGTCCTTATTGTTCAAAACCTATGCACGACTATCGAACCATCTGGCCTAGTATTGCATCTTAACAAAGCGAACATGCTTCGTCGACTCGTGCTTAAACTGCCACCGGCCATTCGACTAGATTGGGCTAAGTACTAAAGGGAGTTACCGGACAGTAACCTTTCTCATTACATGGTACATGGATCTACCAACTAGCAGAAGCCGCCAATAGTGTTCTCTTCCTCAAGCTTTGTTACCCCTTTCAGAGAACAAGCTCACAGAAAAAGAGAAAAAGGATATTTGAACACCCACAGTAGTGAAATGAATATCGAACAACCGTTGTCTTCCAAACACCAGTGCTGCATGTGCCGAGGAAACGGCGAGTCGATTCCCACCTGCAAAGAGTTCCAAGAGTTCAGCCGTATTCAAAAGTGGTCAGTCGTCCGAGGATGCCTTCTATGTCGGCGATGTCTAGGACAACACGGTAATAGGTATTGTCCCTCCACGTCGGTCTGTGGGAAAGGTAGATGTCCTCTAAAACATCACAACCATAATGACGAAAAAGGTAAAGAAAACCTACCAAAACATGGAAGAGTATTTCTTAATGGCCAAACACACTGGAACACTCACGTCAGTGAGTTAACGGACATCGATTTTGAGTCGTACCTATAATCCTCTATAATCCGTTGTTGCATCTTCCTGTGGATGCAACAACGTTTATCTGCAACAACAAATTTCGGACCTCACATTCCGAACATATTGTACTTCCAACCGAGGACAAGTGCTCTAGAACTTCTGAACTCATATACGTTCAAGAAAAATGGGCTTTTTTAAACTGTACTGCTCTGCAATATTCAACTGTCAGAAACTTTTCACATGGCCAGAAAAAGACTATTTATCTCCACAAATGCATGAAACGAGAGCCACCCTTAGTCAAATTATTAGAGAAAGAAATCGAAGAGTATGTCACCAAAGGTTACGCTACTAAAACTCCCTTAAAATGTAATATCGACAAAAAACCGCCAGGTCCAGATACGAAACGTAGACCGCAAGTTTCAGAGATTCCTGTGAAGCAAGAACAACAAGAACGAACCAGATGTTTACGTGACGAACATAATGACCTTTGGAGCGACGTGTTCATCCTGCTGCGTCCGTTTTATTAAAAACAAGAATGCTGAAAAAGAAGCTCTACAGTTGCTCAAAAAAATTCGGTTTATCCACCAAGAGGGAAGTTTTTAGTCAGAAACTGGATATCAAACTGGTCCCAAGTTCTTAAGGACCTGAAAAGTTACCCTGTGGATATCAAAAACCTCGATATCGACGTAGAGCTGACAACGAAAAAAGGGCTTGGAATATAGTGGTGCACTTCATCAAACTGCTTCACATATAAACTTACCGCAAACTCAGGTCAAACCAAAATCCTCTTTGGCATCGCCGTCCAACGAGCGATATACTCAAAATCCTTAAGACCATCTTCGATTCACTAGGTCTGCTGGTGCCAACGAAGGAACGAAGTGGCAGAAACTACCCGACTTCGGTGTTTCGAGTTGCTGGTTTACCGGGCCACAATTCCTCAAGCTACCACCTGACGACTGCGGCATAAAGAACTTCCACAAGACGAAATAGTAGAAGAAGAACTCAAAGTGTTTATCAATGTTCATAAATCGGTCTGCGAAAGGATCTTTCGGTACGACGAAATATCCAAATGGAAACGGTTAGTGAGAAACACAGCCTACGCGCTCCGCTTTATATACAATGCACTAAGTAGAATACGCAATTATGCAGAGACAGGGGGACCGCTTACACAACAAGAACTCCGAGCCGCAGAGCAAGAAATCCTGAAAGAAATACAAGCATGTGTCTACCCAGCGGAAATTGCAGACCTTAAAGCCAAAATACCCGTAGATACATCCAGTGGAATTCATAATGACTGTCAGTGCATAGAAACAAACGGCATTATTCGCGCAAACAGAAGGATACAGATGTCAGAAGGGGTAAGCGAAGATACGAAGAGACCGATTATTCTCCCAAGAGAGCACCGGTTAACCCAACTGGTAATAGCTGATAACCGGTACAACCACCAAAACCATGAGACGAGATTAGGCAGAGGTATCATGTACCCCAGCTAAGAGCAGTTCTTAGGACAATGAGGCGGCGCTGCCAGACGTGTAAAGACAGCAGAGTTAAACCTTTCCACCCCATGGCACAACTTCCACCCGCTCACCCCGCTTCCTCCTGTCGACCGTTTTCATTTACTATGATAGACTACTTCGGGCCCCTGACTGTTAATATCCTTCGATAAACGGAGAATAGGATGGGTGTCTTTCTAACATACCTTACTACAAGAGCTGTCCATTTAGCACTCGTTGTCTTCCGACTACTGCATTAAGGCCATCCGCAATTTTATCGGACGACGAGGAACACCAATCGGACAGAACGAGAGGAGGGAAGCTTTAACTAGCATAGATAAGGATAAGATTAAAGAAGCCTTTACCTCAACAAACACCAAATGGAAGTTCATACCTCCCGGATCACCACACATAGGAGGAAGCTGGGAAAGACTCGTTAGGTCTGTAAAAATTACACTATAGGTACCAAATAATGCCAACCCGAGATCCATCAGAAGAAGAATGCTCATCCATGTGGAAAATAAAGTCAACTCAAGACCTCTAAGATAAACCCATCGACAGCGAAAATGACGAGGCACTTAGTCCAAATCATTTCCTGCTAGGATTCTCGAACGGCTCTAAGCCACTTGCAGTATATTATTTTTGATTTGATTTGATTTAATAAATTGCACGACTGAATCGCACTTACTTGCTCATATGTACGGTCACATCGTCCAATAAAAATTAAAAAAACAAGGCTAGGTATAGGTATACCTGGATATAAGCTAAAGAATACATTTAACAATAATTTCCTTTTTGAAATAAAAATAATTAAAATAGGTAGCTTAATTATGTTTGGTGGATTGATAAACTCATGTTGGGGGTATTCATGGAATTTATTTAGGATATTATGTACCTACCTATAATAAGGTTGGAAGGAAGGTAGGTACTAAAATTAAGATATCTATTCTAACCACAATATTAAAACTAACAATATTAAAACTTTACACAGTAGTTGCTTGTATGCAGGTGTACAATTTTATTTTCTTGATTGAAATTTTTGCATTCAGTAGGTAATCGATTTTTTTTTTATTGTTGTTGTTGCGTGTATATTTATTTATTCTGTATGCTGTATGATCATGAAATGCTTTAAAATAAATAACGATAAATAAATAATAATAAAAATAACGAAGTTTGCTTTCATTGTGTTCTATTTTATGAATTTTTCATTTCAAAATCGTTCGACCAGTTTTTTTCAAAAAAAAGATTTTTTTTTGAAAAACTTTTCGAAAACATTTTAATTTTTTTTTGAGTAGGTCAATTTAAAGCAATCTATAGTTTATACTAGGAGAAAAATAAAAAAAAAATCTATAGATTAGTTTTCAAAATATTCAAAAAACAAATTGAAAAAAAAAAATTATTAAAAATTAAAAAAAATGTTTTTGAAAATTTTAATAAGCAATATTTTTTAAATCATAAAACACTACATATTTTGAAAATTTCATCAAAGTACGTCAATTAGTTAACGAGACAGTCTGATTTAAAAAAAACGGTCATACGGGAGGTACCGTTATAAAACTTTTTCTGAAAAATCCATTAAAACTTGAAGATAGCTTTTGCATAGAAAACATCATTCAGAAAATATTATCAAAATCGTAGGAGCCGTTTTCGAGAAAAATAAGTTTTTCATTAAAAGTTATATGGCAGGTACCGTTAGTTTTGGAGCTAATGCTAATTCGAAAAACAGTCGAGTAGAGTACTCTAATATAATACTATATACCAAGCTTGAATCAAATCGGCCCAAGTTTAGGCTGTAGGAATCGATGCGGACAGACAGACAGACAGACAGACGGACGGAATTTCCGGATCCACTTTTTTGACTTCTCCATCATCGTAATGTCATGTTTGATTGTTAGATTTTTTTTTTAATTTTTTTACGAATGCATAATTTGCCTTAGTCCCTATAAATCGCAAGTAAAACACTGGGAAAAGTCACAGCACTTAGCGAAACGCTTCTGAAAGTAGTATCTTCCATGAATTACTCGTCGTGCAAAATGGTTCAAGCCGATATAGCCCTTAGAGGTGGGCGATATGGTCTTTATCGTGGACTCTATACGAGTCCAAGAATTTGTTGGCCAAAAGTACGAGTCGTGGGAACCAGTACCTCTAAAGATGGGCAAGTTCGAAAGAAATATTAAAAATATGAAAAAACTATTGTACGTATAATGATAAATTTATTTTAATGTATTATAAAGGGTCCGCCATCTAACGTTTTTTTTTTCAACTGTGCTTATTTCGTGAATGGTAACACTTAGCTCATGTCTGATATGACAGATAATTAGTTTTATCCTTCCAAAACGAGTCACTGTTTGGTGCGGATTTTGGTCCAGAGGCATAATTGGGCCATTTTTCGAAAATGAGCAAGGAGTGGCCGTTACAGTCAATGGCGATCGTTATCGGGCCATTTTGAACGAATTTTTGTTCACAATTGAAGAGGGCAACATTTGGTTTCAACAGGACGGCGCTATGTGTCACACAGCCGAACCTACACTCGACGTTGACCAAGCATTTTCAAAAAAAAAGTTATTTGGCGGACCCGTTACATTAATAATACATTTATTTTTAATGTTCTAATCACCTAAACATTAAGATAAATCTTTTGTGTTTTCGATTTGGAAATCGGTGTGTTACAGCAAGTTTGGCAAATTCTATGCTGTCTTACGTTAGCACCAATCCGTGACAACAACGATCTTTTTTATAAACTTGGAACTCTGGGGAAAAAAGTTTTGTGTCCAAGAAACTGAATTTAATAACAGAACAAATATGTATGTCATGTGGAAATGCTTGAGAGTTTGAATAAATGTCAGTATTTTGAGTTTTTTGTAATTGGATTATAAGTTTAGTCGTCTTACGTTGTTTCTTAACTGACATGAATTTCTTTATTAGGGTCTTCTCTGGGGACCAAAGATTAGTATTGCAAATGGAGTCAAAGTAGGTTTATTACTTCCAAATGTTAACGCTTGGTTAGAGCTTTGGTCGGGATTTTGCGTTTCAAGTGAGTAAAGGGTTGAAACTGTGGGACTACTTCTGAGATTAGTTCCCTTAAGGGGGACTAGTGTTGTTTGTGCTTTCGTGTTCGAATTCGAATTTAGTCGAGACATAAAACAACTATGCAACATAATTTTAGGAGACATTTTTGTGTTGTGTTAAAAATGGTTGTTATACACAATGTATCCTCCGGAAATCGTTACATTGGAAACAAAATGTATCCTCTGAAAATCTTTACATTTTGTTGCCACATCACATAGTTCTGAAAATTGCTTGGAAATATTGTTTTTCCCAGACATCGGTAAACCACATTTCAAGTACATAATGTATACCTTTGTTTGAAAATAAAATATCCTAAGATATGCACACAATACTTTATTTCGAGAATTCAATATACATATATTTGAAACACAAAATCCCGAATACAAAGTGTAGCCGGGTGCCTTAAATGTCAAACACGTGACTCTTTCTGGCATTCAATTCTGTTCCATTTTACATTCCATTAGATTGCGATTTTGGATCCCGCTCACGCTCTGCCTCGAGGTAAGTATACTAAAATCAATTAAAAACCCATTTATCAACATGGTTTTCGTTTTTGTGTCACAACTCACAACTAAACACAACTGAAAATCGAAGTTGAGGGACCAAGCATTCAAAACAAAAACAATCGAAAACGCTAAAAATAATATTACATACATACATATATATGAACTGTATATCACACTTCAACGTCTATAGAAACTTAAACCAATAAATAAGAAAATACACATCCTTTTGGCTGCATACATTAACATCGGTCTTGAAGACATGCGTGTCGATTCCAATATGGATCTACTCGGAATTGGCAGGTTTATGACGAAAGAAATATTATAATGATTTCAAAGATTTTCACAAATTAATGTGTATTCAGATTTTTCACGGTGGTGGGCTCCCAGAATTTAGATTTTTTTTTTAAAGCTGAGAGGGAATCATATTCATGAAAGTTAGTGATTTGATTAGATGAGTATTTTTAGTCGCTGCTCCTGCAATGGTGGTTGAGGTGGAGGTGTTGGCGTCGCCGTCGGTCGTCTGTGAATCATACAACATTCAAAGTAACTCATCAGCATTCTGAGGCTGTCGTCGGTATTTTATAGTTGGGGTACGTAAGTTAATTAGTCACACGATGATGATGTTCAGCGAGTGTGCCAGCTCATGCTTGTATTATATATGTATACATTTCCCCGGAAGCAACGAGTGAATGCCATTCTGTCTCAGAGGGTGGAACAGAAGGAGGGATGAGTGATGATGTGACATTGACTGAAGTTTCATTAAGTTTCACCACATGGTTACTAAAGGTGTGCAGGGAAAAATGTTTTGCATCTAAAAATAAAGTTTTAAAGTGGTGCATTTATGTTCATGTGTTTTGAAAAAAGAGGCCATTTTTGTTATATATATTACATTAGGATTGGGATAGTAGGATTACTTTTGAATAGCTCTCTATATTCACTTATGTATGTATACAAAATTCGTTCAAGAACTTACATCTTAATAGAAATTGTTGAAAGAATAACATAAAACATACGTTTTGAATATTAAAAAAGACAAATTGTTAGGTGTTTTTTCATTGATGTTAGGCATTATAACATCTTTTTGTAATAGGATTTATCACATATAATGCCGAAAATTGCTTGTTAATTAAAGCCGAAATAAGACAGAAAGCATAGAATTTGCAAAGCGAACATTTTTCATTGCGCCGCATCGTTTAAGAAAGTGGGGTAGGATAACATGCTGCCCCCTGCAAGGCCGGCAACCGCCATGCTTGCGGTCACTAAAGGATTTGGAGTAGGTGCGAGAAAGATTTCTTTTTATCCGAAAGAATACTTAAATAAGTAATATTGCATTATACAAGTTAACTGCTGACATACAGTCACATGTTATTAACAAGAGTATAATAAAAGTACCCAACATCATTTAATTAAAACCATCTACTACGATAAACATCTTTTAGTCCATGAACTAAGTATAAACAATACCGAAGGCATTCCTCAAAGCTCCATAAATAATACCAAACATAATGTTGAACCGAACAATAACGCTGACTTGCACTCCGTCGTTCCATTGATCAACATTCTGAAATGTAAACATATTTACATCTACGTTCACATGTAAGGAATATCAAACACATCCACCAGCATCAACTTGAATGGGATATCTTCAATACAGATTTATTTTCTCTTTAACGTGAGGTCTTATAATGCCGAGTAGGGGGAAGTGGTCACCCTTCTTACAGTTTTTACTTTTTATTTTTTAGTTATTTATTTACTCACTGCAGCTTCGAGTTAATGGACTGTATCTATAAAATATATATTATTACACTTTACGAAAAAAATTACACTGCTAAGTCAAAGGCTTAAATAGTTGTAGCTATTTTAATGGGATAAGATTTTTGTACGAATCCTCCCCACCCGTGGGGTACCTTCGTACAGCACATTCGTACGACGTGGGGAGGATTCATACAGGATATTTAAAAAGTTAATTTGGCTTCCTTTTTATTTGTCAAATACCAAATACCGTGTTTAAAACATTAACAATTAACGAACAAGCGGATTCTGTAAATTTCTATTAGTCACTGGAGAAGATAAAGAAGTTTGTGGTTCTAATACAACAGAATTTGTTTCTGGGTTCGGTGGAATATTGTTCAAAGTATTCGAAGACAAAACGTCAACTGGAGCAAAGTCTGTATCGCTAAAAGCCATTTCATTAAACGGCCATATACCTGGCTTAGAAAATCCACTTATAATATTCTTCGCAGTAAAAGATTCTAAAAATGCCAATTTAACGAGTTTGGGAATAGTGTATATGCCGATTGTTTTTCCTGGATTCATCATGTGCCAGTTATTAAACGCTATTTTCAACTTACACTTAAACGGACCAAAAACTCCAACATCCAAAGGCTGCAAGCGATGGCTTGTGTGTGGAGGAAAAGTCAAAAAAGTCATACCATTAGCTCGAGCAAACATAATGGCTTGTAGGCTGTGGCTTTCATGATTATCGCATAGCAATAGGATCGGATGTTCTTTCGAGCTAAGAGTGTGCTTTTGAATATGCTTTAGCACACTTACAAATATGTCTGAATTAATCCATCCACTCCTGTTCGCAGCCCCGATGCTTCCTTCGGGTAAGCCATCGAGGAAATGATCCTTGTAATGCACACGTGGGAATACGAATAGTGGGGGGATTGTGTTTCCGCTTGCAGAAATAATGGCGCCAAAAGTTACCAGTTCGCCCCTCTCAGCGGAGACAATCTGCCCTACTTGCCTTTGTGTTTTTGGTGCCAAAACTTTGGGTGTTTCCAGGACAGTTGACACCCCTGTCTCGTCAAAGTTGAAAATTCTGTCCGAGGAAAAATTATGTCGTGCAAGAACTTCAGCCAAGTTCTTATAAAACTCTGCAACAGCCGTTTTGTTAAATGCGAATGAACGTGCAATACTTGTGTTCTCAGGCTTTCGCAAGATTAAGATTAAGATTAGGATTCCGTTCTCTATATTTGCGTAACCAATCTAGACCAGCCATTTGGTTGTCATCCCATTTCGTTGGGTATTTCAAATTTAAGGCTTTTGCATATTCAAATGCGAGTTTCCGAATTTGTTGCGTTGTGACTCCGTAATGCATTTTGCAGCAATTACTAATATACTCATTTAAATGCTCTTCCTCTTGCAATGAAAATACTTGTAGGCTTGTAAACTTAGAGTGAAAATTTCGTGAAGGTTTATCATCAGAAAGGGCTTTTCTATATTTCTGCACTCTGCTTTGCAATGTTGATTTTTTAAGGTTGTATTTTAATGCCGCTTTTCTAAAAGACAAAGTCCTTTCCACTACTTCGTTAACTGCTAATTTAACGGATGCTTTGTCAACTTCTTCGTTTCGTTCACCTTTTTTCTTATATGTTCGCACCATGATTCTGAAAGAAATTATTACTTATATAAAATACCAACCTCAATTTACTTTAGAATGCGAAAAACTTATTTTAAAGGATTAAATTTCATTAAAAAAAATGTAATTTCGTGATTAGATTGTAACCTACTCAAAAAAATGTTATAGGGAGCATTCGTACGCGTACGAATGTGCACCATGTTTGACTGTACGAATGCTCCCCAACCTGTACACAATACACAAAATCCGATTTCTCAAAAACTGTAATGAGATTTTGCAGTATTTATAATTTAAACACAAATTTAACACTTTTATCAACAATTCTTCATCACTATTTAGCCAAAAAACATACAAAACTTACTCACAATATTATATCAAACGTACACAAAAAAATTACTCAGAGCACTGATAAACATTAAACGTCTTGTCGCGACCGCATCTGTTGCACTTATGATTTAAAATTTATTCAGCAGCTCGGCGCCTACTATGTCTATGCACATTAGTAAGCACGTGTTTGAATACCGTTTAGTTTTAATTTTATGCTCACTGTACGAAGCGTGACCGTGTACGAAGGGTGACCACTTCCCCCTACCGATTTCCACAGTAATTCTTATGAAATAAAATTAGCCGAACACAATGAGCTGGGGTGTCTTCCCTAACTTTTCTCACTCATTGCTGATGTCATCTCTTTAGGGAAAAACTTCTCTGACATCTGCGAAGCTGTTTGCCAAATTAACCTTACTCAATCGGGCTAGATGATCTTCCACCAATAGCTGTTTTTATTTTCACCTCCAAGTTCCCCTTATTTTTATAATTTTATTCATTCGCACACCTTGAATAACCTCACACCCATTTGTTTCTAAAATTTAAACACAATTGCGTATTTTCATAGATGTTTGATAAGTTGTTATTATGTGTTGCTTAACTAAGCCCGAGCTTATTTCATTCGGTAAATACATTTCTAAAATAAAAACTCCAGTCTAACGTTATAGTCATGACAGAAGCTTTTAACTTGCGATTATAGGGACTGTAAGGCAAGTTTAGGATTCTTGAATATAAAAAAAATTCAGATAACAATCAAACATGACATAACGATCATAGAGAAGCCTAAAAAGTCATTGACAAAAAATGTCTGTCAGTCTCTCTATCTGTCTGTCTCTCTGTCTGTCTGTCTGTCTGCCTATCTGGGTGTAGGTATATCGATCTGCAGCTAAAACGGGTTAAGCGCTTGCGTTCAAATTTGGTATGTATGTCATTGTATGTACCTCTTGCATTCCTCAGAGGGAAAATTGAAATTTTATTTTTAGGGCTAAAAATAGCGGTACCTGCCATATAACGATTAAGGAAAAGCTTATTTTTCTCGAAAACGGCTCCAACGATTTTGATGAAAATTTTTGAGATTTGTTTGTTGGTAGTAGCTATCAGCTAATTAGAACCAAACCTGTTAATAGTACCTTTCATATAACGTTTTTTTTTAATTTTCGACTTTCTCGGTAAAGGCTCAATGGATTTCATTAAAATGTTATATTTGAAAAGATCTTAGTATCCAAATTAATTCTACATACAACATTTTTGGATAATTACTTTTTTCTATTTTGAATTTTTTTTTTTTTTTTTTGAAAATTCAATATTTTTTTTGATAAGTTTTAAAAAAATTAATTAAATTAAACTTCAAAGTTTTTATTCGATTTTTCTGAAAAAAAGTACGTAAAATAGTTTTCAGCGGAAAATTTAAACGCCATTTTATTTCTTAAAAAAATTTCAAAAGGGGGAATTTTTTTCAAAATCGTAGGAGCAATTTTTATAAAAAAAGATTTTATTTTAATACTTTTTTTCAAAAATTAAAAAAAAATAATTTAAGGATGCAAGCTTAAGCAAAAAAATAATATACATTTAAAAAATCTATCTACCCGTTTTCAAAATATTGATTTGTGAAAAAAAAGAAAGTCGAAAAAAACGTTTCTATGGGAGGTACCGTTCTTTGCCCACCATCTTAAATTTGTTTTTTTCAGTAAAACATAACCTACACCTACAATAGTACACTGATTTTTTTTTCAAAAAAATCATGGAGCCGTTTCCGTGAAAAATGAGCTTTTACTTAACAGCTATTATTTAGTACAGTTAATATTTGGGCTAAAAAAAAATTAAAAGACCTCTGTAGAATGTCAAAATAACCTTATGTTCCAAATTTGAAGACATTTGCCCAAACCGTATACGCTGTAGTTCAATATACGTCCGTACAGACGGAAAGACAGAAAGACAGTAGTAACTGCATACTTATACGTACATGAATATGAAATTTTTTGGATAATTACTTTTTTCTATTTTTAATTAATTTTCAAATTTTTTTTTAATCAATATTTTTAAAACTTATCAAAGAAAATATTTAAAATAAATAAATTCTAAAAAACTGCATAACAAAATTACAAACAAAAATTTTTTTCAAAAAACTAAAAATAAAAAAACCGGATTTTATCACAACCGGTCCTACAATTTTCGAAATATTCTTTTATTAAATTCTTTACTTTTTAAGACCTGTGATGGCATACTTCATGTTTACTAACACCCGTTAAGTATTGTGGTTTTGGATACTTTTTATATGTTCAAACTGTTATTTTCAACGTAAATGTTAATTGTTTCTATCAAAGATCTTGCTTTCCAATGTAAAGAGGCACACAAGACAAGCGCGACCCAGTCGTGTCCATTTTTTTAAGTTGTTCTAACTCTACCTTACGTAAAAAATACTTAAAAAAGAGTAAATGAAATATGGAAATCATTTGTAATATCATAATTTGTTTTGTATGTCCAGTCCTCCCGTCTTTTAAGCATATCCCTGTATCAATGATAGATTAAAAGCAAATTTTAGCAGAGTTGTAGTAGAATTCATGATAGAGTCGGGTCTTACTAAACAGAGCTAGAAAATTCTCTATGAAAAGCACTTGTGTCTAACCTGTGTTATACCTTAGTTTAGACTCCACTTAATGGAGACTCGAGTTTAAAATATGATTATGTATATGGGCCATTTACTTTTTCTTTTCATATACCGAACCAGAGTATTGATGTTTCCAAGCAAGACCATAAGGTTTCCTAAGCCGTAAACCATCTAATTTACCAAATATAAAATTAACAAAACATACATATGTACATATCTGATGCAAGTATTGATGGTTGCTACATTATTTTTCGCTTAAGAGACCATAAAATATAAAATAATGTTCATCTTTATCTTGCATATACTAACATAATAAAGCTGACTGCGTAGGCTTTGTTGTCACGTTCAATAACTTCCAAAATTCACCCCGAGAGATTTTCACCCTAAACAAAATCAACCACACACGTAATGTTCTTAACACCGAATTTTTCACGAATGGTTTTAATTTTTTCGTATAAGTAGGCTAAGAACAACGCCGAATTTTCCCCTGGTAGTGATGGGCTTCTGGCTTCACGTAGTGCCTATGGCAGTACTCTTGTTTAAGTTCCCAACTTATATGATTTTGAATGTGTCTTGGTTAAGATTAATTTCCCAAAATTGTATTCGCCCTGTCCAACAAATCAAAGTCTATAAGCTTCCTGTTGATTCAGTCGATTTTGTTCAAACTCAAACTGCGAGGACTTGACTATAGTTCTGGCATGGGTAGCTTTAATCTTTCATGCCTAGTATGGATACGGTGACCATTCGTTCATTATTATAGTCCAAAAAGAATAAACACAAAATTGCCACAGACAGGTAAAAATTAGTTACAGACTGAATTTTGGTACACAAGTTGGTATTCATGTGGTTTACAATCCGTTATGGGGGGTCAAAGGTCAAAGGAATTGTTTTTTTGCTTTTATTTCAAAAGCAGTAGATTTAAGTTAAAAAAAGAGCTGGTTGTCTGTAAAGTCGGTTTACGGACAATAATTTTAGGTGATAACGTCATAAGAAAACATTGATGGCAGCAACACCAACACACAGTCCGTTAACTCACACCCACAAACCCTCTCGTTAAATCCACACACACATACCCAAATATCTACATCTACTTTCAACTTTAACAAATTTCCGCCTTTTTGAATGTGATTATTTTGGGAATTTGCGCCTGTTTTTTTCATGTTCGCCTGGTGCTCAGAACACGTTCGCAATCGAGCTCCCATTCTATTATTTTATATATGTACTTAGGTAGACTGCTAGAAGTTTTTTATATACAATGATTTCTCCTTTATTTCAGAGCAACCAACAACAACCACCCTGAATAGATATGAAAAAGATTGACACAAGATCAGGAGAATGGGTGATAAACTAGCGATTTTTTGTACCTCCGCCACCGCATAAGTTTCTCACATGGTTTCAGAAAATCGTAAGGTTTAAAAGCCGGTTCACGTGTAGGTTGCGTTGCTGCTGCCGCTGTTTTTTTGAATTAATTTGGGAATTAGCGCCTGTTTTTTTCATGTTCACCTGGTGCTTGAGATAGTTTTTGGTTGAAAGCAACACAGTATCTTAACATCAGCATAAAGTCATCAGCATGAGTCTTATCAGGATGAGTAATGTTATTTCGCACGTATAGCCTATCATCGATTTATAAGACGTTATCACGTCAAAAACATTTCACTTCTGTCGTGTTTTTTTTTTTGTGAAAATATTCATGAAGGACGACGTTCTTAACTGATGAATATGTGGCACCATTCGTAGTTTGCCACCGTAGTGCGCGTTAAATCTCTTTCATAACGATTCGCCGCCACTCCATTGCTATGCTACTTGTTTACGGTTCAACTGCCCCTTGCCGCACAACTACCACTCCATTTCTTCAGCACTTCAGTGCGCGTCTTGCCTTACGATACCGAATATATGTATTTTCATCCTCACCAACTTGGAGGCCAAGTACTAGGAGCGTGTTTTTTAGGTGGTATACCCAGGAGGACTAATCCACGATGTTAGATACCAAATTTATAGAATTTTTTTCAGATGTGGAGTTTTTAATCCAATCCTTGCTTCATCTGCTGTTTCTCAGGGTAGCCACCTTGGACGACAAACATGTGACAGGTTGTTAAATTTTCACACCCACATAGATCAAATCCTTGCAAAAGCTAACCCTCCCTGGGGTTTATTAAGTGCTGGTTTAAGGAATTCTCCAATCCCTATGTAAGTTAAGGAGCTTTATTACTATTGAAATTATAATTGAATTCGTGCCTCAAACGTCAAAACAAGAAACAGCCTACTAAGCACGTTCGAGGATCATATTACACTCTAACCAGAATCCCGATGAAATCATCTTCTCTCGATCGACATATGCTTAAGATATATTAGTTATAAGTTACTGGTAAAAAAGATCTTTTAATCAAGATAAGTTCTCATCTGGAGTTCAAAGAATAAAGAGTTTTTTAAAAAGCTCCTTACGGAACTAAATAAACAATTGGCGACCGTGACAGGACATATTATTTTCTGTAAGCCTGAAAAAAACAAGTAAGGGGAAAATTAATATTGGCTCGTGTGTGACGTGAAGTGTTACTACAAAAATTAAATAAATAAGTAAAAGAAAAGATAAAAAAAAATTAAAAAAGTAGGTATCCTTCATAAAAAGGAGAACAAAAACTTGAAAAGTATTTCATAAAAAGGAGAACAAAAACTTTAAAAGTATCCTTAAAAAAGGAGAAAAAATAAAAGAACTGAATTTCTGAGGAAAGGAAATAAAAGAAGTGAATTTCAAAAAAAGGAAATAAAAAGTGAATTGAAAATAAAGGTGAAGAAAATAAAATTAAAAGAATTTTCTTTTTTCTCAAATGGAAAAAGCCAGTATATAAGCAACATAAGGAAGACGAGGAAAATAATAACGTCTAAATAAAATAAAAAGAACAAAGTCAAGTGCAATTAAAAAAAAAATTATAGTGTTAACAAAGGAATATTAAAATATAAGCAGTGTAACCAAATAAAGCTGAATAGATAAACTATAAAATTGTAAGATCATCAGTACGAAACGGGAGTCCAACAAGACGACATCAGTAATAAATTTTGATCCAGCAGAAGCAGCAGCAGAAATATTATAGTAAGATATTTTAATTTTTTTTTTAATTTTTTTTAGTGTATTTAGATATTAAGAAAGCATTAGAAAATTAAAATTAAAATATTATCTGTGAATTACGCACTTTTTCTTTAAATACAATTTAAAAACTGGACGACTTATTAAAAGAATTTGAAAACTTGAATCTTAGAACAATCAAAAAAGAAGTTAAAATGTCGGTTACAGCTACTCGCTGAACAAACAGTTTCGCATTGTGCGGAAGTTAACACACTTAAAACGACATTAGAATCGGTGCCGAATACAAATTTAGTTACTCAATACAAGAAACAGACAATTTTAGACAGATCTAACTCAAAACACTAACGATATTCTAACAAAACAACGGTAGAGCAAGAACTCAGTGTATAACGACAGAGCAATACAAACCTGATTGATTACTATAATTTTGTTAATGTAAAATTAACACTCTTGATCAATAAAACCATCATTTCTTATGGTACCGACTCAGCCCTAACAAGGGAACTCAATGACAGTCATCAAAGGAATGTTCTAAGAGTATTCATAACAGGATTAAATCTTCCACTATCTAACATTTTGTTCTCGCTTTCCTCGAAAATACTAGAATTACAATCGAACAATATCAGAACCCAATTTGCTCTATAATTTAGCAGGGCTAACGTACATTCACATTCTGCAGATCCAAGGACTCAGAATAATTTAACATTTCTTCAACGAAATCCAAATAAACAATTTAGTAAACCTGAACCTATGGAACTAGGAATTTCAGCCCATAGGCCCATTAAAAAAGCTGAACAACAAAACTTCCAACATAACAAGAAAACGTATAATCCTTTTAGACATGATAATACAGATAACAATTATCAGCCACGTTGGCAATAGCCGACATACAATACATTCAACAACTCTCCGAGACCAATGTTCAAACAAACTTTAGAGAATTCGCAACAGTCGTATAGACCTGCACAAAGCTACGACTCCCAACGGCACAATTTTCATACAAAAATATCATGACGTACTAATATTTGACAAAAAATGCAGATTTTATATAATAGAAAACTAAGAATTCGATGCATTTATAGGGATGAATTTATTAGAGTCAGTCAAAGCAAATATAGACTTTGAAAAACAAGAATTAAAATATAACGATAGGAAAGAAAGAAACTTTCTTAAAAACGAAGAATTTATTCTAAATAATATTATTCAAACGGGGAACATAGACGCCTTAAAAGCATCTACTTTGAAGAAAATTACAAGTATTCATAAAAATGTAGACACATTTTTACCATTTAGAACAGATATAATGGCAAAAATTAGAACTTCTAATGATAATCCCGTAAGTAATACCCTTACCCGTTCTCTGTAAACAGCTTTGTAAACAAAGAAGTCACTAGAAGGAATCATTCGACCGTTAAAAAGCCCTTACACTTATATATGTAGTTCCAAAGAAAGGTCTAAGCGACGAAAACACGATGAAAACACAATTTCTGGCATGTATCCGATTTCCGATACAAATGTGATATTAAGAAATTTAGATAAAGCAAAGTACTTTACTTTTCTCGATTTGGAATCAGGATTCCATCAAATTTTAATGAAAGATAAAGATATTGAAAAGACAGCATTTTCTGTAAACAATGGAAAATGGTCTTAAAAACGCACCTAGTATATTCCAGCGTGCGATGGACAACATTTTACGTCCATATGTAGAAAAAATATGTCACAACGATGACATCATTATATTCTCTGAAACTTAAGAACAACATGTTCAAGATATAGAAATAATTATAAAAGAATTAGAGAAAGTCCATATGAAGATTTCAGTAGAGAAATCTAAACTATTCGAACTAGAGGTAGAATTTTTAGATTATGTTATAGCCCATAATGTAATTAAAACTAATCTAGAGAAGGTACAAATAAATAAGGAATATCCAATACCAACTACTCTAAGATAGCTACGCAGTTTTCTAGGAATGATTGGATATTATAGAAAGTTTATTAGAAATTACGCTCAGATTTCAAAACCACTAATAAAGTATTTGTCAAGTGAAAACGGTCAAGTTTCCACCCACGTTGCAAAGAAAACGGTAATAAATCTAGATGAGAGTGCAACTAAAGCTTTTAATATATTAAAAGAACACCTTCAATCCGAAGTTGAGCTTAATCAACCAGATTATAACGGCTGATTTTTTTTGAGGTTAGAACTTTTTTTTTTTTAAAAAACGCATAAAATTTGCAAAATCTCATCGGTTCTTTATTTGAAACGTTAGATTGGTCCATGACATTTACTTTTTGAAGATAATTTCATTTAAATGTTGACCGCGGCTGCGTCTTAGTGGTGGTCCATTCGGAAAGTCCAATTTTGGGCAACTTTTTCGAGCATTTCGGCCGGAATAGCCCGAATTTCTTCGGAAATGTTGTCTTCCAAAGCTGCAATAGTTGTTGGCTTATTTCTGTAGACTACAAAAATATGTGTTCTTACAACGGACGCGTCTGATGATGCAGTAGAAGCAGTGTTATCACAAGATAACAAACCAATAACATTTATAAGTAAAACATTAGGTAAGACAGAACGATCTTACGTAGCCAATGAAAAAGAACTGTATGCGATAGTTTATGCTTTAAAAAAATTAAGAAATTATTTATATGGAGTTACCAACTTAGAGATCTATACTGAACACCAACCCCTAACGTTTGCAGTATCAAAGCGAAATCCAAATACTAAAATGAAGCGATGGCACGTATTAATTGAAGAATATGCGCCAAAAATAATTTACAAATCAGGAGCGACAAATGTAGTAGCGGACGCTCTTTCAAGACAAAATCTGAGCCACATACGGATAGTTCTTCATCAGATGCAACTCAGCATTCTGCAGAAAGCAGTGATAATAATGAAATAAAAGAAACAACGAGACCATTAAATCAATTTAAACAAAAAAATTTTTTAAGTAAAAATTCATTTACTATACATTAACAAATAAAAACCTTTAATAGAGTAAGACACATAATGAAATTTGAAATCTAAAATTATCCAACTAGGAGTGGTAGCAATTTATTGCACTCCAGAGGATTTATTCGAAATAACGAAAATGATAAAAGAAACTTTTAATAATAGATTTTTATACACAAAGCTATTTCCAATGGACATAATAAATAAAGAGGATCAGGCAATGATAATTGAGCAAACTCATAATAAAGCTCACAGAAATCATAGGGAAAATATAAAACAAATTTAAAGTTCATATTATAGGCCACAAATGAAAAAACAATTTAAAGAATTCGTGAGATAGACACCCACAACAAATACAAATAGGAGAGGCTCTAATTCCAAAGAAAGAGGTGGAACATGTACATATCGATATATTCTTTGCCCTAAATTGGAAATTTATAACTTATATAGATTTATATTCAAATTTTTTAACAATGAAAAGTATTGATGATAATACGAAGCTAGACGAAAAGGTCTTAGAACTAATACAAACTCTTCCCAAAGCGAAACACATAACAGTTGACAACGAACCAGGTTTGCAGGTTGCAGAAATAAACTTTTACCTAGATTTAAGAAACAGAAAGTTAAAGAAGACTTAGACAGCAATGTAGTTATTAATATGAAAAATTGAATTATATATAAGGATAACACTAAAACTTAAATCTTATATTTCAGGAAAATTAATATTTTAATTACATTAACGACAATTATTGATTACACTAGAGAAGATTACGTATTGATAGAAAACGGAGACGCAATAAT
Source organism: Platycheirus rosarum (assembly GCA_963971375.1). Classification (NCBI taxonomy): domain Eukaryota; kingdom Metazoa; phylum Arthropoda; class Insecta; order Diptera; family Syrphidae; genus Platycheirus; species Platycheirus rosarum. The sequence continues at coordinate 105,836,556 of OZ020508.1, forward strand.
TTATGAAAATTATTTAGACATTTTCCATGTAATAAGCTTAACGTATTATAAGACAATTTAAGAAACCAATAGAAACATACAAGACGCAAAATCAGGGTACAAAACTATAAAATCAAATAACTCTTCTGTTTATGTTAAAACGAATGAAGACGTATTGAAATGTTGAGCCAGTTAGAAATAAAAAATATTAGGACAAGGAGAAGTATAAATGAATTAGGAACCATATGGAAGTGGATTACTGGAACACCAGACCACGATGATCATATTTTTGTAACAAACAAACTCTCGGAATTAATACACAATAACAATAAACAATTTATGATAAATTCTGAACTATTTAAGACTATTGACGAATTAAAGAAAATAATTTCAATAACCCAAAGCGACTCAAAATCTAGTGTTGCTAAACAAATAAATAAATTTATAATAACTGAACTACAAACCACGAGTCAGACAGTTACATTAGCAAATGTAATGTTACATTCAACAAATAATAAATCATGAACAAGGAAGTATGACATTAACTGACCACATGGACATATGAAAATTTAAATTTTTACTAAATAAAGTTACGATTGTTATATATATAAAATATCCTATAATTTAAAGAAATTGAAGACTATACGAAACAAGAGCAATAAGCCAAAAAGATGATATATTGAAAATTGCAAACAAAATATTTAAATGTTGAAAATTGTAAAGTAGAACTAAGAAATACATTTTGTAAATTATCTTTATCTAGTTTATCTAAAAGAAAACGGAAATTGTACTAAAATTAAGGAAATGAATAAAAATATAGAATTAATTGAAGATGGTGCCATTTTATTGTCAGGTAACCATACAGTGGATAATAACTCTACAGAAGGAGTTTATTTAATAATTTTTTGAAAATGACACAGTAATTGATAATGTAACGTATGAGGATCTTCAAAAATATGGAATTATATTAGAACAAATCATGTAAGCAATTATGTAATAACAAAATATCGCACATGTAGTTCAAAAATCTTAATTTTTCAGAAAAGGCGAAAAACAATTTTGGGAGATTGATACAATTTTACTACAAATTGAACTATTTTGACAAAAGCGAATAGACTATAAATCGTAATTTAAATATTATTTGCGTTAATCTTTTTTTGGAAACATCGAAAACTATGTTTTAAGAGTTATGACAGTTCTGATTTGGTATTTTTAAATCATATTGTCAAGAAAAATGCTTTAGTTTTACCAAAACAAGTTGGCAGATAAAATTATAAGAAATCATCATAAAGAAAGAGATAATTTTTTAAAAAGGAACTTGGTTTTTATTTAGGTATAAGAAGATTTTTTTTAAATTCATAGCAGTACAAATAAAAACGAAATCTAAACAAATTAATTATAATAAAATTCGGAAATGTTAAACTGTTAAATGTTTGAAATTTATGATTAACGTATTAATATTAATTAAATTTTATAATATTTTAATTAATTATTTTATATTAATTAAATAATAATATAATTAATAATACTAATTAATTAATTATTTATATATTAATAAATTATACCAATTTGCAGGCTTTCGTTCTTTTTATTTCCTTTTTTCTGTCATTTATTTTCTACCGACTCGGCATCTAAGAAACTACCTACACAGTTGGAAGAAGTGCCTTCGAAGTCAAAAGAATTATGATGAATCAAGATCTGTGTCTGAATTGTCTAAATCGCTTTAACTGTTCATAAGAAAAATGCTGTAGTTTCCTTGCTTAAGCTTAGTTAAACGAATCTGTGCGGGGCACACTAAGTTATATGAAATTTCTTATATATTGAATTCATTTTACTGGTGTTCTATATATTGGATCGAACTATCGTTAAACGAATTATTTGTAGATGTATACATTTCTGAGTTTTCGGTTGGCATTTGCATTGCACAAAACATTACCTATATTTTTTCATCGGGATTTATTGTGAGATCCGACAGGTGCAGAATATCTGGACCTGTTGGTAAGATCTGAAATTTAAGAATATAAATTTAATGTCAAAAATTGCTAAACATATCGAATATCATTCAATTTCAATTCTCCTATTACTAATAATTATTATCTTAACATATGTTATTTTATCCAAATATATCAAAGTATTATATATCAAGAAATAAACGAAAAACGAAACCGAGATGAGATCATATTTGATAATATAAACAAACGAGTCATACTTCTAACGAAACGGCTTGAAGAAGAAGCGGGACGTTCTTCCTAAAGGGGGGAGTTACCTCCAGTTTTGCACTCCAAGTTGGTTGAGGTCGTCCTCCACTTGAGCGCGCCACCTAAGGCGAGGTCTTCCTTGAGTGCGTCTACCCTCTGGGTTGGAATCGAAGATCCTGCGAGCCGGAATATTGTTGTCCATTCGCTCTACATGACCTAGCCATCGTAAACGTGATATGCGTATTTTTTTGACCAGGTCAGTGTCGCTGTACAGCTCGTATAATTCTTAGTTGAACCTTCTCCTCCAAAGCCCGTTAACGCAGATAGGGCCAAAAATCTTCCGAAGAATCTTACGCTCGAAACGACTAAGGATATCTTCATCCGCTTTAGATAGAGTCCATGCCTCGGCGCCATAGAGCAGGACTGGGATGATTAGGGTCTTATACAGAGTCTCCTTTGTCTTTCAAGAGAGGGCTTTGCTACTCAATTGCCTTCCTAGCCCATAGAAACAGCGATTGGCAAGAGTAATTCTTCGCTTTATTTCTGACGAGATGTTGTTGTCAGATGTTATAGCGGATCCGAGGTACACAAAGTCCCTAACTACCTCAAAGTTGTACCTGTCTATTGTGATGTTTTGTCCAATCCGCCGGTGTTGTGTGTCCCTTTTTGTGGACAGCAGGTACTTCGTTTTGGCCTCATTGACTGCTAGTCCCATCTTAGCCGCTTCAGCTTCAATGCTAGCAAACGTTCCACTGACAGCTCGCCAAGTTCTGCCAATGATGTCTATGTCGTCAGCGTATGCTAGCAATTGCACAGACTTGAAAAAAATTGTCCCACTACAATTGACTTGCGAGTTTCTTATAATTTTTTCAAGTATTAAGTTGAAGAAATCGCACGATAGCGCATCACCCTGTCGGAATCCTTTTTTTACGTCAAAAGCTTCTGTGAGGTCAGAACCAACCTTGACGGAGCAGCGAGAGTTCTCCATCGTCATCCTGCACAGTCGGACGAGTTTTGTGGTCGTGATCGATCAATCTGATTGACGGTTCTTTGTTCTGGGTGTCGCCAAGTCCCTTTGGGTATATGGAGATGAGGAAAACGTGTGCTTGCAATGGTGACGTTATGTGCCGTTGCGAAGTCAATTAGCCTAAGTCCGTTTTCAGACGTTGTGTCGTGTAGGCTATGTTTTCCGACAGTCCTACTAAAGATTTCCTCTTTACCTATTTTGGCGTAAAAATCGCCTAGTACGATCTTAGCTTCGTATTTAGGGCATTGCTCATAGGTTTTGTCGAGGAGATCGTAGAAGTCATCCTTGGTCGGGTCATCTTTGTCCTCTGTGGAGGCATGAGCGCATATAAAGCTAATGTTGGCGAATTTAGCCTTGATACGATTTGTCACAAGTCGCTTACTTACGTGTCGAAAGACCAAGACTTCTTGCCTAAGTCTACCGCTTATGACGAATCCGCACCCAAATAAACGCTGTGGTCTTCTTGCACAATCATCGTAGTACACGTCATACTTTTTCACGTGATCTGTTAAGAGTACTAACATTTCGCGTGCAGATCCGAAGATCATTGTTCTTAATTCGTTTTTCCGGGTCGTCCTTTTCCGAGGCTATTGGGCGCTTCGCAACTTTTTCTTTTTTCCATTGCAGGGTTGTTATACCCACGCACAACCCCCAACCTGGAGGGCCAGGTCTTCTGTTGGATTCCTTGGACAAAAGGAACCGGAGAATCCGGAGTCAGTAACCCACTTCGGGGATATGAGCCCATTAAGGGTTCATCCGCCACCATCTCTATTTCAATGCCCTGACTTGCATTGAATTGTCCAAATGACCTTATCTCCAAATACGTCGAAGTAGTTCATTAGGACGTTTGCTTCATTGAATGTTGACGCCACCGTTGGTTCAATTGGTTGGGCTCATCCGCCGTACGTCCTCTTTCTGAGCGGCTCGTGCAAGACTTCTGCGAATCGATCAGAACAGTCAATAAAGCAGAGCATTATAGTGTTCCTATTTTTCTGTGTTCAACACTCGCACTTATAAGTTTAGCAGGAATGCCCTGATGAACAGACCAGTACCCGGTGGTTACCGCGGGGAAGTAAAATAAGCACAATTGATGTGTACGAGATAGTTGCAGCAACTGTGCATCACCTATTTGATGCCGTTCAGTGCCTACCCTATTCATACAGCACCCAACCAAAAAGGAGCTTTATTACTATTGAAATTATAATTGAATTCGTGCCTCAAACGTCAAAACAAGAAGCAGCCTACTAAGCAAGTTCGAGGATCATATTACACTTTAACCAGAATCCCGATCATCATGACATCATCTTCTCTCGATCGACTGCTTAAGATATATTAGTTATAAGTTACTGGTAAGAAAGATCTTGTAATCAAGTTCAGTTCTCATTTGGAGTTCAAAGAATAAAAGTTTTTACGGAACTAAATAAATAATTTGTAAACAAATCTCTCTAAACCACTTATGTAAGACATTTCCTTGAGAATGCCTGTCAGGTATGGTCTCCATTTAAAATTACCAACTCTCTAAGAATCGAATTAGCGAAGGATTCTTCATATTGCGTTACGCAGTCTTCTTTGATGAGAACCGTTCATCTTGCCTCCCTACGAAGATCGCTCACGTTTAATAATCTTACACTCACTTGACAAGCGCGTCAAGGTAGCCGTCACACTCTTTATTCGCCAACTTATTACTGGTGTAATCGAATCATCTGCACTTCTTGAACAAATATATGTTTGTTATACCTGACCAACAACGGGTGGGGGCCAAAGCTTCACAGGAACCATCCCTGGACTAAACTATATTTACCCTGAATATTTCATTAAAAGCCGTTGGGCGGTTTAAGAGTTCATACCGAATATTCATAAATACATACATCCATTTTTATGTAAATAGAGATATTGTATAAATATTTTTTTTCACTCATTTAAATAATTATCTCTTTGCTTGAATTAAGCCAACAAATAACTTTAATAAATTAGCTTAACTTTCCAAACCTAAGTCCTACTCCTTTCTTATAGAATTTAGTTTTACTGTAGTTTTTTAGTTATTTTAATTCTACAAAAAACTAAAAAAAAATAGTTAAGCTAAATTAAGTTCTTAATTGTTAAGTAAAGCTTTTATTAAGCTAATGCAATTACTTTAATTTCATTACTTCCATTTTTTCACCCGAAGTTGGATAATGCAAAATGAGCCAGTCGATTCATGTCTGCCCTTAGCTGCCGCTTTTTAGACTATGATATATAATTGACCCAATCCCCAAATGAATTTCTTGCTGGTGGCCATATCTGAAGCGTTTGTCAACTGCTTAAGCAACAACACGCCAACATTCACCAATATTGTCTGTTGTAATTGTAATAACCCGTAGCTTAAATTATCCCACGCTAGTACAGTTGAACAATAAGAACAGAAATGTTTTAAGTATAAAGAACACTTTATTGAATATATCCAAACGTGTTGTCACCTCCGTGGTACAGATTCGACTGACTACGCATATATAGTGGGTGGGTGTGAATACATGCGCATGTTTAACCAACTCAACTCATTCGGTCACTCGCTCAGATCTCCACATCCCTCCCGTGTTTTTAAGCTTCAGCTTCAACTGTGGGGGCTCCGATGTACACTGCGACAAATTCTGAAGTTGTGAGGGCTCCATATCTTGCTCGTTGGTAACGGGTGCAGGAACTGTGTTATCATCTGAAAGGATAGAAGAATTAAGATTAGCACCTAGCACCTGGCGTTGAACTCGAATCTGACTCAGGAAAGTTTGGTATTCGTTTAAGATGACAGATGTTTCTCCGAAACACCTTACCCTCTCCGTCTCCACGAACCACAACCTCATTTCCATTCCGCTCAATAACTTCGAACTCTTGAGGGTTAAAGGTGGGCGTTAATTTGTTTGGAAAGATTACATTTCGGAGTAGAACCTTATCTCCAACTTGTATGTCCGAGATTTTCGCATTTCGTTTACTATCTGCTCTCTCTTTTCCCTTTTGCTTATTTATGAGGTCCATGTCTCGTGCCTCAGAGTCCAAAACAGTGTCGCTTATATCTCGGATTGAAGGTAATTTGTCTCGGATGACGCGATTAAACAGAAGCTCTGAAGGAGCTTTTCCGATTGTCCCATGCGGAGTTACGTTGTACATCAATATGAATTTTTGAATCTCTTGTTTATAATCGCTTCCTCTAGAATTTGCTATTTGTAGCCGTTTAAATATAGAGCGATTCATGTTCTCTAGTTCCCCATTGGCTTGCGGCCAATATGGTGGTGACGTAAATAGATGAACATTGCTGTTTGAACAGTACTGCTTAAATTCCTCGCTTATAATCTGACGTCCATTGTCAGCTGTTATGGATTTTGGGTATCCCAATCTTGCAAACATTTCTTCCAGATATCCTATGATCCTCATTGACGTTATTCTTTTCAGGAATTTTACCTCATGATATCTGGAATAGTAGTCAATAACTACAAAAATGTACTCCTGATTTGGTAGGGGTCCCATCAAATCTAATGCCACATCCAGCCATGGTCCATCAGGAAATACGCGTCTGTTCATTGGTGATGGTTGGGCAAACAATCGCTGCACGTTTTATTGAATTTTTCCACATCCCTGTCAATTAACGGCCACCATACCTTCGATCGAACTCTGCGTTTCATTACTGTCTCACCTTGGTGACCCTCATGTGCAAGCTCTAAGACCCTTGACCTTAAAACACTAGGTATAACTATTTTAGTTCCTCGTAGTAGAATGTCTCCTAAATTGCACAACTCAAGGCGAAATGGGAAGAATCGACAGGTGCTCTTCGTATCCCAGGAATCATTTTTGACATTACTTACAGCTTCTCTCAGTTCCGGGTCATTGCTTAAGTTTCCTATTATTTCCGCAATGGTAAGTGCTTTTGGTACAGCTTTCTCGATTATTGCAAAAATATTCTGTTCACACTGCATATCAAAAGTGTCTGGATGTGACACATTACATAATCTAGAGAGCGAATCTGCAATGTTGGATTTCCCATTTTTATATATAACTTTAAACTTGAAAGACTGCATTCTTAAGACCCAACGTTCAATGCGGGCTGGAGGCTTCGATGTTGGCTTGAAAATTGCCTCCAATGGTTTGTGATCTGTGACCAACTCGAATTCTATGCCCGCTAAGTAATAATTAAATCGTTCGACTGACCAGACCAATGCCAAACTCTCTTTCTCCGTTTGCGAATACCTCCTTTCGACTTCGGACAAACTTTTACTCGCAAATTTTATCACTTCGGGGTTGTCACCTTCAAATTGCAGTAGAAAGGCTCCTAGCGCTACTGGACTTGCGTCAGCTATAAGGCGAATACGCTTTTTCGGATTAAAGTACGTAAGGGTTGGTATTTTCGCCAGTTGTGCCTTTAATCTTTGAAACGCATTGTCCTGACTTTGACCCCATACAAATTTCACATCCTTTTTTGTCAGATTCCGTAGTGGTTCTGTTATGTCACCAAGATCGGCAATAAATTTACCAAGGTAGGTCACTAGCCCTAAAAAACTCCTTGTCTCTTGCTTACTAGATGGTGGTCTGAATTCCAGGACATCTTTGACCTTCTCCGGGTCCGGTTTTATTCCGTCTGTAGACAAAATATGTCCCAAGAATTTCACGCTGTTAACTTTCCAGACAAACTTTTCTTTGTTTAGTACGACATTGTATTCTTTAAAGACTTCTAACACCGCCTTTAGATTTGCATCATGCTCTTTCCCAGTTCGCCCAAAAACTAGTATATCGTCTATGAATTTTAAAACATTTTTACAGCCAGCCAAAATACATTCCATCTTCCTCTGAAAAATTTCTGGAGCTGAGTTCACTCGAAATAGCAACCTTTTGTATCTGAATATGCCTATAGACGTGATAAACGTGGTTATTTCTCGACTTTCTTCGTCCAGTTCAAGCTGGTGGTAAGCACTCTTTAGGTCTAACTTCGAAAACCATTCTGCACCTTTCAACCTTAGCATGAATGAGTCAAACGTTGGCAATGAATGATTTTCTCTTATTATAGCGAGGTTGGCTCTCCTCATGTCAATGCATAACCGAATGTCACCATTATCCTTAAAGACTACTACAATCGGAGATAACCAGGAGCTCGGTTAAGTTACCCCTTCTATAATATCTTCAGCAACTGCCTCGTTTAGTTTTGTCTCTACCTTTTCTTCCAATGCAGATGGAACTCTTCGTAGTGGCTGTTGAACCGGCTTTACTGACTTGTCGATAGACAGAGTAACACTAATGCTCTTAATTTTAGGAAATAGAAGAAGGTTATCGACTCGATTAACATCGAGCCCTAGCTTCAAAACTATAAGTTTAATGGCCGTGTCGCGCCCTAAAAGTGATTGTCTTCCATTCTCAATGACATAGAATGAAGTAATCATATCGGTGTTTCTGTTAACCCCTTTAGTAGCTTCGAAAACCATTTTCACCGTTAACAGATCCTTAGCGGCATAGCACGAAATTGGTGCTCCGACTCTGTCTGAATGTTCCATATGGCAGCATTTTTCCTGCACAGCATCTCCCCATCTTGCTCAGTTAAAAGGTTATAACGAGACCCTGAATCTATAAGCATCGGAACCAGCCACCCTCCGATATAGCAGTCAACTATCTCCCCCTCATTGTCTTCTAATTCAGATGCTTGAAAGCAGTTATGTTCTTCAAATTTTTCAAAATTATTCCCAGTACTCCCATGATCGCTTTCTTCACTTACAAAACGCACCTTTGAAGATTGGAATCTCCGCCGTTTGACAGCACTGGCCGTAGCGTCGTTTTGTCGCCGTTTATTGGACTTTGTTCTACATTTCGCCGCAAAATGTCCAGTAAAACCTTGGAAACAATACGGTTGATACCCATGGATGGAGTGGGCAGAACCATGGCCTCCGACTCGCTGTTGATTTGTTCGTATACCTGGCACATATCAACGACCTCTGATAGCGTATGTTCTTTCTCAAGTAATCTCTTCTTTAGCTCTCTCGGTGCCCATGAATCTATAATTTTGTCTTTCAGATTGATGTCTAATATTTAATGCTTTGTGTCCCCAAATTTGCACTTTGTTGCCTGGTTTCGCAGCCTTAACATAAATTTGCTCAACCCCTCCCCTTGTTCAGATCCAATTGATTAAACATTTGTTTTAACTCTCGTTCGCCATCGTTTTCATTAATTTTAAGTTTATTATAATTGTTTAAATAAAATATTTTATCTTCGATAAGAAGAGTGTTGTTTTTTATTAGTTTGCTTAGTTTAATAATCTTTCTATATTGTAGCAGGATTTCATCGCTTTAACTGCATTTTTTTAGTGAGATCTTGTTGAATGGAAACACCTGTGTTCATTAGCCTAGCAGAGTTTTTAAGCATTTTCGTTACAGCCAGTATTTAACTTCATTTTGATTAAATGGTGGTTTTTGCTTATTGTAATGGGCTTGGGCATCCCTTGTATATCTGCATTGTCCAAAAGTAACCGAGTCATGCATCGTACTTTTTCTTCTGGGTCAACAGACGGAATAGAGAAAATAATATTTTTGCCTTTTAGTTCACGGCTTTGCGCTTCAAGTTCTTCTTCTAATAAGTTGCATCTAGCTTCAAATTGAAAAACTTTTTGCGCTAATTCTTCATTTTGTTTTCTCAAAAAGGTTATCTCTGTATTTAGCGTAATGAGGTCTTCCTTTGATGCTAAATTCGCTGTTGCCTTTTCGAGTTCGGTATGAAGAGAATCATCGATAATGAATTTAATTTTTGAGAGTTTTAGACGATCTGTTATTTATATAGGTATTTTGATGGTTGCCGTCGGGTGAAGTTTGACAGCTCTTACGTTTGTTGTTGCTCATATGATTTAGATTTTGGACTCAAAGACTATTTTAAGCGATTTTATAATTTTATAATTTTATTACCTTTTATCAAAATCTCTGAGTAATTTATTTGAATAAAAAGATCGTATATTGATTCGACAAAAAAATAAAAAAATATTTTTTAAAGGACTTTTGATATTAAACTGATATTTTAAGATCAAAAAGACGGGAGCGATAATTGTATACGACCTTACACTTTCACAGCAGCGTTGCCAGTCGTCGAATTGATTATCCAGCCAGTTTCTCACAGCCAGGCTATAGTGTGCTGGAGCTCCATCTTGCTGAAATATCAAATTGTCTGCTATTGCCAAAGGGACACTTTCTAATAAGTCTGGCAAAAGGGTTCTTAGGAATTGCAGATAGGATTCTCCATTTAAGTTTGGATTCAAAAAACGTGGTCCAATTACGGTGCGTCCAACAATAACAAGCCACACACCATATCTGGTAAACTGCGCTTCATCTGTCCAGACTATTCTTCCCTCAGCAATAGCGTTCTACAAAATTCTGTCCTCAATACCTTATCATTTGATGTCAACTCTTGCACTGGGGTATAGTGACATGGGTGAAGGTTTTCGGAATGAATCACTGTCCAAACTATACACTGGGGCAATCCAAGCGTAGTTGCTATCCTTCTGGTGCTAAGGGGGGGATTACGTCGTACCAAATCCAAAATTCCGTCCTCTACTATGTTTGCCGATCCAGCAGATGACCTTACCCTCCTTCGATACTCCAGCACTCCATGTTCCCGAAGGCGATTGTGAAGTCTTGCAAATATTGAATAGGGGGGACATCTCCTTTTGGGGAACCTTTCAGCGTACAATATTTGTGCTTGCCGACAGGAACCATCCCCTAATCCATTGCAGAAGTGCATATCAGCCAATTCTTTCCGGGAGTAGTTTAAGTTTGCTATTGTTTTGTGTTGACGATTTGTTGCGCAATTTGGAAATAAGTTTAATCCAGAATATCCTTCCATATTTATTTGTGGTTAGGTAAAACAATTTTTTTTTAAAATTAGGTAATTAGTATAAATACCTTTCATTTGGGTAACAGGTAGGCATGCTGGTCATTTTTCCACGTGCCTGAATTAAAAAAAGGTGAAATCTGGTTAATCCAGTTAATTGTTTTTTTTTTATTTGTTTAAAACCGGATGGTATGTAATAAAAAATAAAAAAGGGATAATCCCCTAATTAATAATACTTGAGCAGGTCAAACTTGGGAAAACCAAAAAAAAAAAAAAAAAATGTTCTTGCAAAAAAGTACTTTCTCAAAAACTTTTTTTTAATTTTTTTTTTTTAATTTTGAGTTTGAAAATTAATTTTTTTTAAACTGTTTACTTAAAGAACTTAATTTAAAAATAAAATAAAAGAGTAGTTTTCTGGCTTTCCAAAAAGATATAACAAGGCTTTGTATCATTCACCGTTGTATTTAAATAATTTTTTTCTGATTTAAGTCAATTTTTTAGAAAATCGCCCCTCCCGCCTAAACGGGGGAAATAGACCCTCCCTCCCATACGATTTTTTTTTGTCTTAACCCCACATATACGCTCAACCTTTTTGGTGGACCTTAAACCAATCACCCTGTATACAATGATAGCAGCGCTAAAATGCACTTCGAACATAATTTAGCTCGCGGTTATACAGCCACGCAAGGAAGTGGAATTTCTATGGTATCTATTGACCTGGGCTTCACCTTTTGCCGGACGTTACATTATTCTCAGCTGAATACCCAAAAACCATTATGAATGAGTATACAATACATAAATGTATCTAGAAAATACAAATACATATATGTCACATTTCGAGCATACGGTTTTTAAGAATACATTATGTAACACCATTTGGAGTATGGGAATGAGAGAAAGAAGCCTCATGCTATAAGAAGCATGAATAAGTACTCTAGGGGAATAAAAGAAAGTAATACTGAGACGGAATAAATTATGCCCTTATTTATGATTTGTTTCACTTTCACATTCCATTTACTACATTTTTAGTGACCGAATGAGAGGTTTTCCTAAGGTAGGCGGAAGTACGGAGAAAATGAATCTGATAAAACAAGGTTAGAGCGGAAGATACATTGATTATAAGAAATATGAGTTCAAGCCAATTTGTTAAATTATGACAACAAAGAAATCCTGTTATTTGTGTCGAAACAGAAATAAACTTTACTGTTTTGTGTGAGATGTGTGTAATGAGGTGACAGTAGTTTTATTATTTATTACATTTCCTTAGTTGGGGTACTTGCAGCTCCTTTTTAACCGTTTGGAATTGTATTTGAAATGCGTAGCTTTTCCTTAAGGGGCGTTTCCGCTTCAGTGTAAATCAGTAACAAGATGGTGATCTTATGATGGCATCGAAAGTAAAGCATGAGAAAGTTGAGAATAGATTCTTGAGAGTAGTTCGCCAATAGTTGCTTGTTTGTCAACGGCGAAAACTTCCTTATTAAGTGACTTAGTAATGATAGGCATGCTATCCACTGCTTTTCAGTGGATCAGCACAAAAAAGTTAAAAATATCCTCCAAAAAGTGGCCACTGAACATTACAGTTTCACGTCGTAAGAAGAAAAAATTCAGACGGTCCTCTTAAAGGGCCTTGACAGCTCCACTGACACGGAGGCGCTTTTAAAGGAATGCCGTCGGGTAGCGACGAACGATTTCGAGTTCGTGGGGGTCAAGCCTTTCACGACTGCCAGAGCCAGACGGGAGCAACGGAAATTACCGTTCTTCCTGGTTCAGTTGTAACCCAAAAGCAAAGTGGATAGTCTACGGAAAATTACCAACCTAGCCTACCAGGTTGTAACCTGGAACAAATTAAAGGGACGCGGCGACATGATTCAATGCATGCGCTGCAAAAGGTTCGGGCATGCCGCGGCGAACTGCGGTATGCAGTCTCGCTTCGTGAAATGCAGTGAGAACCACAATGTGAGGTGAGTGTAAACTCGGAAAGGGTCGAAGATAAAACTCAACTTAAATGTGTGCTTTGCGGGGCGAAGGGCACCCTGCTAGCTATTGTGGCTGTCCTAAGATCCAGCTGATGGTGGAGAGGCGACCTGTTTTGCTCCTGCACCGACAGCTGTTGTGCCCCAAATATTAGAGAAATTGATATGGATTTTCACTGCATGGTTCGACTTAGTCAGAATTGTGTTTTGTGTGTAAGTATTTTTAAATGGTAAGTGATTTTTGTGTCGTGTATTCTTATGTTCGTGGTATAAGAAAGAATTTTTTCACGTGTACGTCTACACTGTTCAATACAGGCCACCTGTTTTGGCATTAAGTGAAACCCAGGTTGGAGTAAATACTGATTTATCAGAATTTGCTCTACATGGGTATAGCTTGGTGCCATTACTCTTTTCCCATCATGGTCTCGTGGTCTATGTTAGGAATGATATTGCTTGCCAGAACCTTCCCCCATATGGGCAATGTTCCAACACGGACTTTAATTTCTTATGGCTCAAATTTACTGTCCGCAAGCATGTCATTCATTATTGTTTTATTTACAGGAGTCCAAATCTCGACAGCAATTCCACTTGTAACGAGTTTGATGCGCTGTCTGATTCCATCTCGAAAATTGTTTCCCTTTGTCCTCCCACTGAAATCGTTACTTCGGGCGATTTCAATGTACACAATTCCAATTGGCTCCGCTATTCTGGTCAGACAACACCCAAAAGAAGGTATGTCGAGCTCTTTGCCGGGTTACATCACCTTACCCAACCTTACCAACCGGATGTTGCCATGCCGCCCATACTCTTGACTTGTTTCTTACTTCTCACCCTGATAAATATACCATATTTATGTGAGCAAAAATTACGGCAAAAAAATCTGCAGTGTCCCAAAGGCAGTACAAGTTTTTGGTCATTTGTAAAAAAATATTAAAAACTTCTCAACATCTTCGGTTACAACGCTCATCGACAATAACAAACCAATTATTTTCTCTTCAGAGAAGGCAAACTTGCTCGCCCCCCATTTCGCTGCCAGCTCCACGCTGCCGCATAGCAACGTTGCCCCTTCTGTACTTGAGAATGTAATTTTTTCCATGGGACAGATTTTTTTCCGCACTCGTACAGTAGCAAGAGTTCTCAAAGATCTCGATATACACAAATCCGCTGGCCGGATGGTATACCCCCGATTCTTCTGAAGAACTGTTTTTCCACACTGGCAAAGTCACTGCGTAAGCTTTTCCATCGCTCCTACTCTTCTGGAATCTTTCCTAGAAGATAGAAAACAGCATTTGTCCAGCCTGTCCCTAAAAAAGTTGACCCATCCTCCCCATCCTCCTACCGACCCATAGCACTGACATTCCTTCTTTCTAAGGTCATGGAAACACTAATTAACCGTCAGCTTAAGGAATATTGCAAAGATCGAAAGCTTCCCCATGACCGTCAGTATGGCTTCCGCAGCAACCGTTCCACAGGTGATCTTTCTCCGACTCTTTTCCTCATTTTTATAAATGATCTTCTGTCTGTTACTTCTAATCCACTTAAGTATTTTGCTGACGACTCTACCCTCAGCTTTTCATATTCGGTCGATAATTCACGTCCTTCGCTTTCGGACGTACAATTGCAACGGTACCGTATGTCAAGCTCATTAAACTCCGATTTATGCAGCATTGTGAAATGGGGTAATAGGAATCGTGTGGAGTTTAAGGCTTCGAAAACTCAATGCTGTCTTTTGTCGTTAAAGCTAAACATACCCCTATGCCCTTGTCCATGAATGGCACTAACATCGAAGAAAACGAAAAGCTCTCAGTATTCGGTATGTCTGTCAACGACGACCTTCGTTGGAACGACCATATATTTGAAATGTATATTTGAGAATGTAAATTTTTCCATGGGACACATTTTTTTCCGCACTCGTACAGTTGCAAGAGTTCTCAAAGATCTCGATATACACAAATATGCTGGCCCGGATGGTATACCCCCGATTCTTCTGAAGAGGTGTTCTTCCACACTGGCAAAGCCACTGCGTAAGCTTTTCCATCGCTCCTACTCTTCTGGAATCTTTCCTAGAAGATGGAAAACAGCATTTGTCAAGTCTGTCCCTAAGAAAGGTGAGCCATCCTCCCCCTCCTCCTACCGACCCATAGCACTGATATCCCTTCTTTTTAAGGTCATGGAAACACTAATTAACCGTCAGCTTAAGTAATATCTCGAAGATCGAAAGCTTCTCCATGACCGTCAGTATGGCTTCCGCAGTAACCGTTCCACTGCTGATCTCATGGCATATCTCACCGAACAGTGGAACAAATCTTTACATCGCTTGGTGAAAGTAAGATTATTGCTCTTGATATCTCCAAGGCATTTGATAGAGTTTGGCATGAAGCTCTCTTATCGAAAATGCGTGCTTTTGGGATCGATAATACTCCTGTTCTTTGGACTCGAAGCTATCTTCTGGACAAGTACAATACAAGTTGTATTGGACGGATTCAAGTCTGATTTCCACAAAATAAATGCTGGTGTGCCCCAGGGCTCTGTTCTGTCTCCGACTCTTTTCCTCATTTTTATAAATGATCTTCTGTCTGTTACTTCTAATCCTCTTAACTGTTTTGCTGACGACTCTACCCTCAGCTTTTCATATTCGTTCGATAATTCACGTCCTTCGCCTTCGGACGTACAATTGCAACGGTACCGTATGTCAAGCTCATTAAACTCCGATTTACACAGCATTGTCAAATGGGGTAATAGGAATCGTGTGGAGTTTAATGCTTCGAAAACTCAATGCTGTCTTCTGTCGTTAAAGCTAAACATACCGCCAATGCCATTGTCCATGAATGGCAGTTACATCGAAGAAACCGAAAAGCTCTCAGTATTCGGTATGTGTGTCAACGACGACCTCCGTTGGAACGACCATATATTTGAAATCGCTAAGAATGCTGCTAGGTGCTTAGGTTTTCTGTATCCGTGTAAGAAGTATTTTTCCCCATCTGATCTGGCTACAATCTACAAAGCGTTTATACGCCCTAAATTCGAGTATAACTCCAACCTCTGGGCCGGTGCTTCGCAAACATCGCTTCTCCTGCTTGATAGAATACAAAATCGAGCGTTAAGATTGATAGGAAATAGAACTGCCTCTGAAACAATTGCCCCTCTCGAACACCGACGCAATGTTTCATGTCCACCCTTATTTTATCGTTCCTTTTATGAAAAATGTTCACTCGAAGTAGCCAGCTGCATTCCTCCCCTTAAAAGTTTCTCCCGTAATACTCGTCTCGCAAGGAATGGTCATCACTTCACCCTTGAGCCCAATTTCGGACGTACCGTGAAATATAGGGATTCTTTTTTTAGCCGAACAACACGAATTTGGAATAGTTTACCCGGCGAGATTTTCCCTTGCCATTTTGATCTATAAACATTCAAAATCAATGTTAATCGACACCTCCTATCTCTCACCTCACTATCTTCCTCATGCCCGCGCAGCGTGTTCTACATTAAAAGGAAAACAAATAGTCCCTTGTGCGCGCGTTAATTATAAAAAAAAAATCTCTTACGCCCAAATGGCGGCAGGGAGGGCAACAACAACGGTAAAGCCACAACCAAAGGTTGTCAAACAGGCCCCCGTGCCTACGGCACCTGTGGGACAGGCCGAGATTATGACTGTGTTGCTGGCCATGCAGGTCCAGTTAACCAGCCTAAAACAACAGCTCGGAAAGCAGGAGGAAAGACTAGACCGTGTCTACGCTTATTTTCCCAGCTTAGGGCAATTTAAACCATAATGGGCACGCTGTACGAGAACCCCTTTAAAATCCTGGCTGTGAATATAAATTCACTAATCAGGACCGAACGTAGAACAAATTTGTTTCAATTGTTGCATGATCACAGTCCAGATGTCTTTTTGGCTAGCGACACCAAGCTAGACCAGAAACACAAACTGACTCATAATAATTACAATATCGTAAGAAGGGACCGGCCCAACTCCACTCGTGGAGGCGGGGTCGCTATCTTTTTACGAAAAGGTATTGATCATAAGGTCATATATAATAGTGAATTGCCAAGATTCGAGTTGCTAGAAGCTTGCATCATATGCATTCCTCTCCAACATGGGAAGCGAATGTATGTGATCGCAGTGTACGCACAAGAAGCACCTCAACCTGCAAACTGTATTGCAGAGCTCGAAAAAGTTTTCGAGTGTCTTAGTCTGCACTCGGAGGAAAATTACTACATTATCGCCGGAGATTTAAATGCCAAACATGTAGATTGGGGAAATCAAATCCAAAATCCAAGGGGATACCATCTTTTTGATTGGATGGGACGACACCATATTGAGTATAAAATCGACCTTCTTGCTACAGATAGACCATCGTTCCTAAGGAGCAGTGCTTTTCTAGATCTACTACCGTTAGACTCAAGACTGACAGTAACTGACACTGTGGGCAAACAGACAAGAAACTGTATACAGAAGGTAGAATATGACAATGACCACTGCGGACTATCCGCCGTCATACAGCTACCAAATGAGCTTGTGAATTTTTGCCTGCGCGCTCTTACAATTTTAGTTTACCGGATTCAATGAAGACAATCTGGCAAACGCCACCATCGCCGAGCGCAATGGGTTGAGTTCCCTGTTCATCTCGAAGGTCGAACTACAAATGATCTTCGCATCATTAAAGAAAAAGAAGTCAGCAGGAGTCGATGGTATACCCAATGTTGTACTAAGACATCTCCCTGAGGAAGCAATAGACATATGCACAACACTGTTCAACAACGCGCTGAATAATGCATATTATCCAGTGAGTTGGAAGACAGGTGTTGTACATCCTCTACCGAAAAAGGGAAAGGACAATTCCAAGCCGGCAAATCTCAAGTCGATAAGTCTTCTTCCGAGTATCAGCAAGGTATTCGGAAAAGTTATCAATAGAGCTCTGTCCAAGTGGGCCGATGACAAAAATATAATTCCAGACACCCAGTTCGGCTTTAAGTCGGGACATGACACAATTCATGCCGCGTCTAAGCTAGTATCTGCTGCCTGTCTGGTTGATTTCGAGAAGGCTTTCGACACCGTATGGCTAAAAGGTCTTTATCTGAAGCTTACCAGAAGGGGCATAAGTAAACCACTGTTATATATGCTTTACGACATGCTAAATGGTAAAAAGTTTGTTGTCAAGAGTGGCAATGTAACATCTACCACAACGTTTGATATTAAAAACGGTCTGCAACAGGGAGCGGTGAAGTCGCCGATTCTCTTTAGTATTTACACCAGCGATCTCATTGGGAGTCTACCTCATGAAATTGCGTATGCCGAAGATTTAGTTGCGTACAGAACAGGTCCAAAAGTTGAAGTCATCAGAATTCTCTTGCAACTTGATTTCGATAAAATTCAACAATACTGTAATGATTAAAAGCTGAAAATCAGCTTCCAGAAATGTGAAACTATCCTGTTTAGAACCCCTCTGTGTGGGGCCTCTAGGGACACGAAAAAGAACTGGCGCAAGCTAGTGATCGCTGGGCCACATGGACATCCACTGGCGAGTAAAGATGTAGTAAAGTACCTTGGCATCTGGTTAGATCAGTATCTATATTTCAATCGACATATAGAGGCTGCTCTGAACGGGGCTAGGGGAGCTTTTGCCCTGACAAGACGGTTGTTTTATGGCAGCCGCCTTGATAGCAGGGTGAAAGTGATTTGCTACATGACCCTAATCAGGCCGACGATTGCCTATGGATGCCCTGTGTAGTTCAACGCCTTCGCACTTATCTCGGACTTTATAGAACACCAGAGTCGGAGTACAAACATTATTATTCCAACGAGGTTCTATACAACGGGGTCAATACAAACAGGATAGATTATTTTTTTAATTAAGCTCATTCGCGGACACATTGCAAGGGCTATGACCTCAACTAAAAGACAAATCTTCGGAGCTTACTACAACCAAGATGAATATTTTGAAAGCACACGTTCGAGTGGTTTTATCCCGCCCGAGGCTTTCCTATACCTTGATAGTCGAGGGCTGATTCAGGATAGATCAGCGGTTCTGTTGATCAACCACGTTAGCCGCAGAACAGTCGATAGGCGGCTCCTCTACGACCGGGACATAGTCGCTGGGAGCGAAGCAGAGCGCCTCCATTTCAGTAGGGCCGGTCCCTACCGGGATCGGAAGGAAGCCCTAGATCAGGTCCACCAATTTTGGTAGCTTAGCTAAAACCAGATAATTTTCAGTCGACATAGACGAAATATCGCCTATGGCCGACCTACATTCATCTATAGTATCTATGTTAGGTAGGGCAGTTGCGGCGGCAGTTACATAATTTCAAATAAAAATATATAAAAATTCAAAAAAGCTTGCTGTGGCTGTTCTAATTTTAAGTATTGTAGATTTATTTTAAGTTTATTTTAAGTAAGTTTTAAGTAGTTTAAGATAAACACCGATACAGAAAACCCAGTTTTTTGTATTTAATTTTCTGGGTGAAAAATAAAACCCCAATATGTATTTAAGATAAATTTAAGTTAGAGTTATAAGTAAATATGAAAATAAAAATCAATTAAAAGTAAAAAAAAGTAAAGCATTTCAATTTAAGAAACTATGAACGGTAGTTTTCTTACACACAATCTTGGTGGTTGGTTGAAAAATAAGTTTTTCGTTTTTTATCTGTTTTTCTCTCTATATTGCGGGGATTTTCAATATGACGATAGTATATTTTTATTCGCCGTTATGTACTATAATGAAAGTTATGCATTCGTGCAGAAAATTGGGATCATAATCAAACATGACATTACGATGCTAGAAAATAATGGTAAAATTCTATATGGAAGGATGTATTTTGAATTACAGCCTTAACGGTTGGGCCAATCGTCTTCAAATTTATAATATAAGGTCCAAGAATTTATATGAACGAAATCAGTGTATTATACACTTACATACCTACCTACTATTGTTTTTTTTATTGGATTTTCTCGAAAACTCGTTATACGGATACAATCAAAAGTGATTTTCAAGAAGATGTAAAGTAATTTCACTTTAAAATATTTTCGAAAACCATTCTTTTCATTTTCAATTTTTTTTTATTTTTTGAAAATCAATATTTTGAATTGTCCAGGCAAAATAATAAAAATAAACAAAAAAATTAATGGGTTCCCCTGTACTCGCAATAAAAAATCCCCCCCGATAGGAGTGCTGTGAATTAATTATACTAACACATAGGTTTTATTTTGTTAAAAACTTTATTAGAACCTATTTATCAATATATTGACTTATTACTACCTTAAATATATTCTCTTATTTATAAGATACTTTTTATTTCGAATAACGACATTCGTCAATCCGATAAAAGCAGTGAGTGAGCAAGTGAGGAATATCAATCTGGGTACCGATATTTATACCTATGTTTCTACATCCCTTATATTAGTCTATAATGGTATTAGTGTTGTTTGGATTCTTATCTTGTTCTTTCAATTTATATCTGGCGATTATCATGTGTTTGCCTATTGGTGATGTTTATAGTTTCTTAGAATTGTATCTTGTGTTTGTTCATTGGCGTCGTTTGCTGTCTTGCATCTGGCGATTATTTTATCTTTGTCTTGTGAACAAAATGATAATAACATTTTTATATCAAAGACTAAAGTCTTCGTCGTGTTAACTCACCCGTCAACTCTAGATTAAGCGTCTCTGTTTAATCCTGAATTCTTCTCGATATTTGTCGATCATATCTCTGAATCGAAGCTTGATAGTTAGGTATATTAACAAGATTACAAGTAAGGTTATGGATAGCGTTATTCCAATATTGTTTTCTGTTTGGATTCTTATTTTTTGTAGAAGATTAATGTTTTTGAACTTGAGGTCGTTTGTTTAATGTGTCGATGTAAGTTTCGATTTCGTACTGTGTATTTGAGTATCCTTTAAGATAGTCTCGGATTTGTTGTGATGGGTTCTCAAAAATCTATCCATCGATAGTTACGTTGTTTTCGTATGTGATTAGGTAAACTCCGTTATGTGATGAATTATCAACGATGTGGCTTCATGTGGCTAATATTTATCCTTCTTCTATTGGATAATTATTTTCACGTATCTTAGTATATTTTGTTAGTTTCTTTTTAATAGGTTAATAAAACATGTTTGCTTTCTTTCTATTTTACAAAATCTGTTTTGTATTTCTAACAGCAATCCTTAACATTAAAAAATTGATTTTTACATTTGACTATTTTATTTTCAATAAGTAATTTTCCATCACCTTGGTTGATTGCTTTAGATATATATGTTTTACATTTTTGAGTTATTAATGGATAATTGATTAATATAACAATTACATCCTTTTTTTGTAATATTTTTAATGTGCTTACATCTAACAAATCTATTATAGTAAATTACTCCAATTCAAATTTAACAATTTCTTGAATATCATCATGATTTAATATTACTGGGTTTAATTTTCCCAGTTTAGCAAAAGTTAATGTATTTAACAAATTTTGTAATTCAAAAGATATAATTTTTAATTGTCTAGAAATGATCTCATCTTTATGGGAGTATGTTAAATCTTTTATTAATTTGAAAAGCTTTGAATTCTTTACAAACTGTTGATTATTGTTTTCAACTAGATCATTTATTTTGCTTTCGACAGTTATTTCTTCTATGCGATCAAGTGTTCCAGAAATACATTTACATATTTTACCTATGGTTTCTATAGCACGTAGTTTGCGTGTTTTAATATTATTACGGATACATTTCTATAATTGATTCATCAAGTTTTCGACAATATTTAAATCGCGAAGTGTCTGTATTGTCCAACTTCGTTTCTATCTTGGTATTTTTTTCCTACATATATTTTCATACATATTTTCTCTTATTTATCTATAAGATACTTTTTATTTCAAATAACGACGTTCGGTAACAGCAGAAGTGAGGAATATCAATCTGGGTACCGATATTTATACTTATGTTTCTACATCCCTTATCTTAGTCTATAAAGGTTTTAGTGTTGTTTGGATTCTTATCTTGTTCTTTCAATTTGTATCTGGCGATTATCATGTGTTTGCCTATTGGTGTTGTTTAAAGTTTCTTAGAATTGTATCTTGTGTTTTTTCATTGGCGTCGTTTGCTGTCTTGCACTTGCATCTGGCGATTATTTTATCTTTTTCTTGTGAACTAAAAGATAAAAACATTTTTATCTCAAAGACTAGTCTTCGTCGTGTTAACTTTCGTAGGTGAGGCGTTGCTTTGAAGAGACCTTCAAACGGTTGCGCCAGCATATCTCGTACACAGTGCGTTGCAGAAAAATAAAAATGAGACAGAAAATTAAGCTGATAAAATTTCTTACAATCTGTTTCTGCTCTATATTTAAAAATAATGAACCGTTTTTGAGATATCCTCTGTAAAACAGGGACATTTTTGGAAAAAAAATGTTTCCCCAAATTAGTTGTTCTAACTCCCTTCAACATGTTTCTAGCACATAAATATGATAGCAATTGTTATAGAGAATCTAATTCTTTTTAGTAATATATACAAAAGTCTTAACTTGTCTCTAATTAGTCAAAAGATAAAGCGATTTGAAATGTTGCGATAAATGTCTAAATTTAACAATAAAATATCATAACTTAGTTCTGGCATAAACTCCTTTTTAAATAAGAAAGAATTATTATCAATGAAGGTTTGCATTGTAGGAGTGCTTACTTCAGCTGCTAGGTGACATTAATGTCGCTATTCCCAATTGCTCCAGTTGAAAGTAACATCAGGAAGATTTTGGGCAAACCAACATTTGTCTATCTCGGTGATTTCTGTGTCTTCGTGACTGCCGAAGAAAATCCAAGTGTTGCTTTCCTCGCAGAAACTTATTTCCAAGTAACTCATACAGGGAAAAACAAATAGCAGTAACTGGGAGGTGACTTCATAATGCCAGCATGTCGTGAACGTATAGATGTGTGCATTTGGCGTAGTGGAAATAGCGCACGCTTGAAAGATAGGAATCATCTGTCGTGCGGATAACAAGTGATTTTTCCATTGGTATACATTGACAATACCCAATCCCTTGTACATTAAGTTTCAATGAAGTTTTTACAATGGTGGTCGAGAAATAATGGCCTCACAAAGCATTTGTTCCTCCCTTTGCTACCAATTGTTATAGTTCACTTTTCAGTTGGATGCTGATCGAATGTCATAAAAGAAGTCGTGCATCCTTGCTTCATTAAGGGCAAGAGGACATATTTCTTTCGATC
Organism: Platycheirus rosarum; assembly: GCA_963971375.1. Classification (NCBI taxonomy): domain Eukaryota; kingdom Metazoa; phylum Arthropoda; class Insecta; order Diptera; family Syrphidae; genus Platycheirus; species Platycheirus rosarum. The sequence continues at coordinate 105,859,752 of OZ020508.1, forward strand.
CTTCTTTTATCATCCCGTCCAGCACTCCAGGACAAATACATTAAGGGAATTCATCACATTACATTATATTTGTTAATTGGACCTTATTCGACATATATCTCAAAAGGAATTATTGCCACAAATAAGTTCTGGTATTTTGTGGCTAGGAGTTGACATTTGCCGACACATTTCAAATCGCTGTATCTTTTGACCAGTCAAAAATAAGTTAAGACCTTTGAATATATAAGAAGGGAATTAGGTTTTGTACAAATTTACCATCACAACTATGTGCTAAAAAATGTTGAAATGAGTAAGAAAACAAGTTTAGGAAAAAAAATATTTGAATAATTTCCCATTTTCCACAGAGGATGTCTCAAAAACGGTTCCTTATTTCCAAATATAGGCATAGCATATTGTAGGAAATTTTATCAGCTTAATTTTTTGTCTCAAGTTTTTTAATATATATTTTTGTCCAATGTGTTTTTTTAGAAAATTGCCCATTCTGCCTAAACGAAGGGAGATATCCCCTCCTCTCATAGTTAAACATATTTGTATTAAGTCCTTCTATTAGAATCCGTTAATATATTTTAATACTCTTGCCCACAGGTTTTATACAAAAGCTAGAAGAACAGTGTATCAGAATTGACTCAATTTTGAACTTAACCTTAGTAGTAGCAAACCTAAGCTTTTGGTTTTTAAGGAAAACGAATGATTATCCGGCTAGATGTCCAAAATATAAACATATTGACGAAATAATCAATGTGTATAGATGTGTAATATGTGTTTGTCATCGCAACTAACAATTTAGCTTGTTAAAGGTTCAATTTTTTGAATTTGGAAAGCAGTAGCTTGCATAGAGCTTGTATAAACAAACTTTCGAAAGCCACACATTTTAAACTTTGACAATTCAAATTAAAGCCTTAAAAAGTGAGTTTGGCGAGCTCTATAAAGGGCTTGTAAATAAATGTTCAAAATGACCTGTATAATGCCTTCCGAAGTAGTTTACTAAAAACTAAATATATAATAACTGCTATAAAGCTTTCCACAACAGGTCAATGCTAAATAGCTTTTATAAGGCATGCCTGTAAACCCCTTATACAAAAGTAATCAATCTTTTAATATCAAGAGTCTTATAAATAAAATCAGTTATAAATAAAATAAGAGATTTACATTTTGAGCATCATAAAACAAAAAAGAAGTATCTAATAATAATAATAATAATATTTTTAACTAAGTGTCTGTAAGCAACATTGCCTTTTACAATGCAACATGACGACACTAGTTAGAAGAATTAGAGAGATAGGAAAGAATTTTTTTTTCGGCGCAGTAGATCGAGAATTAGGTGACTATTTTCTCATTTAAAACTCACGGGCGGTTCTAGCATGCACTAGGAGATAGAAAAATGTCTCTTAACCTGAGTATCGAACTGACGACCTCCGGGTCAGAAGCAAACATCTTTTTTTTTCTTTTTTTTTACTTTTAATAGATTTTTATTTTAATATTAACTTATAACTATACTTACAGGCTAGACAAAAATCTTAAAACTAGCTAAAACTATCGACTTAATTAACTAACTGGCCCTATGCGGGCGCTCTAAATTAATCTCTAACTTAATTTTAATTGCCTTTCGGCCTAAAAATAACTTAAATTTATCTTATCTATAGTGGGTTTTATTTTTCACCCAGAAAATGAAACAAAAAAAACTGGGTTAAATGATCGGTTGATCTTAGGCTACTTAAAATTAACTTAAAATAAACTAAAAATAAACTTAAAATTACTTAAAATAAACCTAAACTACTTAAAACTAGAACAGCCACAGTAAGGTTTTTTTTGTATTTTTTTTTTTGGTGCCGCCGCAACTGCCTTAAAGACTCTTAACGATTACTGTAGGTCAGCCATGGGCGATATTTCGTCTTTGCCGACTGAAATATATCGAGTTTTATCTAAGCCACCAAAATTGGTGGACCTGATCACGGGCTTCCTTCCGATCCCGTTCGGACACAGCCCTACTGAAACGGAGGCGCTATGCTTCGCTCCCAGCGACTATGTCTCGGTCGTAGAGGAGCCGCCTATCGACTGTTCTGCGGCCGACGTGGTAGATTACCGGAATCGCCGATCTATCCTGAATCAGACCTCGACTATCAAGGTATACCAAAGCCTCGGGCGGGATAAAACCACTCAAACGTGTGCTTTCAAAATATTCATCTTGGGGGTAGTAAGCCCTCAAGATTTGTCCATTAGTTGAGGTCATCGCCCTTGCAATGTGTCCGCGAATAAGCTCAATTAAAAAGTTATCTATCATGTTTGTATTGGCATCGTTGTATAGAACTTCATTGGAATAATAGTGTTTGTACTCCGACTCTGGTTTTCTATAAAGTCCGAGACAAGTGCGAAGGCACTGCCTCTCGAACACCCGAATCTTTCCATTAGAGATGGTGCAACGTTGAGCCACACAGGGCATCCGTAGGCAATCATCGGCCCCACATAAAGGGGTTCTAAACAGGATAGTTTCACATTTCTGGAAGTTGATTTTCAGTTATTCATCATTACAGTATTGTTGAATTTTATCGAAATCAGGTTGCAAGAGAATTCTGATGACTTCAACTTTTATACCTGTTCTGTACGCAACTAAATCGTCGGCATACGCAATTGCATGAGGTAGACTCCCAATGAGATCGCTGGTGTAAATACTAAAGAGAATCGGCGACTTCACCGCTCCCTGTTGCAGACCGTTTTTAATATCAAACGTTGTGGTAGATGTTACATTGCCACTCTTCACAACAAACATTCTACCATTAAGCATGTCGTAAAGCATATATACCAGTGGTTTACTTATGCCATATCTGGTTAGCTTCAGATACAGACCTTCTAAGCCTTCTCCAAGTCAACCAGACAGGCACCCGTGCATTGATTCTTAGCACTGATCCATTGGACAGCAGATACTAGCTTAGACGCGGCAGGATTTGTGCCATGTCCCGCCTTAAAGCCGAACTGGGTATCTGGAATTATATTTTTGTCCTCGGCCCACTTGGACAGAGCTCTATTGATAACTTTTTCAAATACCTCGCTGATACTCGGGAGAATACTTATCGACCGGAGATTTGCCGGATTGGAATTGTCATTTCCCTTTTTCGGGAGATGATGTAGAACACCTGTCTTCCAACTCACTGGATAAGATGCATTATTCAGCGCGTTGTTGAACAGTGTTGTGTAGATGTCTATTGCTTCCTCAGGGATATGTCGTAGTACAACATTGGGTATACCATCGACTCCTGCTGACTTCTTTTTCTTTAATGATGCGAAGATCATTCGACCGTGGAGATGAGCAGGGAACTTGACACATTTCGCTCGGCGATGGTGGCGTTTGCCAGATTGTCTTCATTGAATCCGGTAAAACCAAGATTCTCAGATCGCCATTGCGTGATGCTATTTCGCAGGTAGAAGTGATTCAGCAGAGCTCTGTTCTCCAGGTCGTGATTTGGATGAATGGACTCATTCATCTTAAACACTTGCTGAAAGGCAAAACCCACTGTCTCAACCTTCTCCAATGGATCTTCGATCACAAAGAAGTCGTCGTCCAAGACGGCGTCCCCCAGATCTACTCCTGCGGTCAGAAGTATGTTTTCGTTGTCTGTCGTTCTTTGGAGCTTAAGACACGGAGGATCGTTTTGATTATTTTACCTGAAGATTTTATTAATCTCGGGAAACATACTTGGGTCGCTAGAGTTAACGGCTTGAACGAATTCTGTTATCCCAATACGAGTTAATAGATAATCTGTAATTTTGCTTTATAAGCGAATTGACGTTTTTGATTGACGACTTCAGTGTCCTAATCTCTTGATCATTTCTATTAGTAAACCGCCTGTATAAGAGTTTTAATCTTATCAGAAGGCCACTTTTTTGTCTGTGTAGTGCGTCTATTGTCGCGTTTTTGTACATTTGTATTGCGTTATGTTCTTTGTATCGTGGGATTGTTCTGTCCATCGTTTGTTTTATGACACCATCCATTATCAGGGTGTTGGAGAAACGTGGCCAAGGTACCTTACTAAAATTGTAAGAGCGCGCAGGCAAAAATTCACAAGCTCATTTGGTAGCTGTATGACGGCGGATAGTCCGCAGTGGTCATTGTCATATTCTACCTTCTGTATACAGTTTCTTGTCTGTTGGCCCACAGTGTCAGTTACTGTCAGTCTTGAGTCTAACGGTAGTAGACCTAGAAAAGCACTGCTCCTTAGGAACGATGGTCTATCTGTAGCAAGAAGGTCGATTTTATACTCAATATGGTGTCGTCCCATCCAATCAAAAAGATGGTATCCCCTTGGATTTTGGATTTGATTTCCCCAATCTACATGTTTGGCATTTAAATCTCCGGCGATAATGTAGTAATTTTCCTCCGAGTGCAGACTAAGACACTCGAAAACTTTTTCGAGCTCTGCAATACAGTTTGCAGGTTGAGGTGCTTCTTGTGCGTACACTGCGATCACATACATTCGCTTCCCATGTTGGAGAGGAATGCATATGATGCAAGCTTCTAGCAACTCGAATCTTGGCACTTCACTATTATATATGACCTTATGATCAATACCTTTTCGTAAAAATATAGCGACCCCGCCTCCACGAGTGGAGTTGGGCCGGTCCCTCCTTACTATATTGTACTTATTATGAGTCAGTTTGTGTTTCTGGTTAAGCTTGGTGTCGCTAGCCAAAAAGACATCTGGACTTTAATCATGCAACAATTGAAACAAATTTGTTCTACGTTCGGTCCTGATTAGTGAATTTACATTCACTGGGCCTGAATGGCCCAGAAATTAGAATTACTTTAATTACTAAAGTCAATCACTTGTAAAAACACTTTTCCACTGTGAAAGTCGTCAACAAGTCTTCAATCCTCCACAGTTGCTGATCGACTGGCAAACATCTTATCTATTGCACCAATGCCGCCCGCTAACAGAAATAATTTCGTAAGTGTTAAAAAATTAAATCAAATGGTACTATGCCAATATGATCCAAGCTTTAGAAAGCCAAGCAATTTAAACTTTGACAATTAAACAAATAGCTTATTATAGGGCCTTCAAAAGTTAGTTTGGAAAGCTCTAAACAAGGCTTGTAGATAAAGGTTAAAAATGGCCAATATAAGGCCTTCCAAGATGTTTACTAAAAATTGAAATGCAAACAACTTGTTGAAGGCTTGCCTATAAAGGCCTTAAGTATACAGACTAAATTAATATTTATTTTGTTGATGTTTGATGTTCACTTTCTCAACTGCTAGTTTGGTGTACTGGTAGCGTACTGGAGTGGCCCAAGAAGGACGAGTTCAAAACTCAGGTAAATAAAAACTTTTATAATAAAAATAAAAAAATTAATTCTTACCGTATGCAGTAGAAAAGATTTAGGGAACAGACTGAAGAGAAATATAGCTAAAAATATGCAATACAAATAATGAAATAAAAATTCAACACTTCGAAACAAAAATAATGCATTTTTTTCTCGGCGAATTGAAAATTGACTTTCTTCCCTTAAAAATAAAATATTGTAGGCTAGCAAGCACTTTTTGTTCGTGGCAATACAAAATAGCCTCTATATAAATGTAAGGCATGATATTAGCAAAATTTGTCAATAAATGGCTTATTAAAAGGTATTAAAAGGCTTGTGTAAGGCCTTTTTATAACATCCAAAATAAGCTAATAGCTCTTAGCTCTCATAAAATAGCTTGCTCAGAGAAGCTAATAACATTTCATGAAAAGCTATTTGCTGCTATAAAACCTTTCAAAAACCCTTTTAGCACTTAAATAGCTTGTGTAAGGTGCCAATGTTAAATATTAAATGTTCATAGCAGTCTGAAAATTGTTTGAACCTTATTCAAGTTTAATTGTTATTTGGGATGTTTTATCTAATACATTTATGTTTATTTTGTTTCTTTGCATGTTTTTTTTTTTGTTTTACTATCTAGTAACACAAGCATTATATGATGAGCCTCGGATGATGAACTGTGGCTTAGCTTGTTTTAGGCTCACTATGGCCGAATTTTTGATAGTTTAAAAAAAAAATAGGAAAAAAATGCTTTTTGCAAAAAACATTTGTAAGCTTGAATTTTGTAACTTAAGTAAAAGCCCAGTAGAAATCGACACAACAAAAAGAAACATCGTAGTTCTGCATTGTTGGTATGTAGTATGGACCAGTTAAGGTAAAGCTACCTAAATAAAATTCAATTAAATTTTCTGTGCACAGAAATTTTTGTAGCACAAATTCGCAGTTGGAGACATTTTTTACTCTCTCAAGATTTCATTCTTCTCAGAAAAAATACGAAAAAAATACGAGATGATGGAACCGCTTTTGACAGTTTTTCGGTGATTTTCGTCGAATTTTAATGTACCTGCTGACTGGTTTTGAGTTTTCTTGTTTTTCAGATGAGAGGTTCCCAACGTCTTACCAACTATGTGCGACAAGGCTTCAATAATAATTCAAACTTTCCTTGCACTTCGTATCAAAAAAAGTATCAATCTTGCTTAAATCGTTTTCATTTAAGTAATTTTGTAGTTGAAAACAAGTGACAACCAAGACTCGAACCTATATTTTGTTTATTTTATATTTGTTGGATCAAGCCTTTAACACAAGTATGTAGGTACCTATTCACAAGTTTTTACATGCATTCTCACCTTCTGTTTTGTAAAATACAAAGGCTTAAAAATGAAACTGAAAGTATCTTTTTGATTCCATCAACGAACATGCCATTTCTACCTCCCCTTCAGCCGAGGAAAGTATCTGCATACTTAATGATAATGTGATTCCCTTGCCATTTCACATTCAGATACAAACAAAGCAAGCGTTAAAGTATATAAAGATTGCCGGCCGCCCAGTATTATTCAAGCCACGCCATGCATATATCAATGCAATTCTCATATAAGGATGAACATTGTAATATGTAACATATATACACAAATATATGTATGTTTTGTATAACATTAGCACACTTAACACGTGTAACTTGGTATCTTGGATTGTGTCCCTGTTTAGATATTCATTTCAATCGTTCTTGGCATCTAATTTACATTAAATGCTGTAATACACAGCAACGGACGCTTTAACTTAAGCCATCGTCTTCCTCAATATAATACACAAGCTCGATGCGATAGTGATGATACGGTTTTGTGAATTCCAGGAAATCCATAGGAAGGCATTCGCCTAGATTCTTCCACCTCACATCCTATTGCCATAAGCCCCAAACACAGAAGTCCTTGTTTACCGGAAACGTGCTTAATGTAGCATTATATGGGATGAAGAAATATGTTGATGATTTGCTGCTTGGATGAGTGGGATATGGTCGATATAACCAAACATCTCTAATAGTCATATCATGTATTCAGATGGAAACTGGACTGTCTCTTTGATAATGATTTTCATTATGACGATACCAATTTGACGTTCATCGGCAGTGAGAACTTCCTCTACAGTTCTTTATTTAACAAAATACCAGTATAGTCCAGTCATTATATACATTTGAAAATGCAAGTGAAGGGAAAAAGCTGATTTTTGGATATTTTTTTTTTTTTTTTTTTTTTTTTTTATAATTCACGCGCGCACAAGGGACTATTTGTTTCCCTTATAATGTAACACACTGCGCGGGCATAAGGAAGATAGGGAGGGGAGAGATAGGAGGTGTCAATTAACATTGGTTTTGAATGTTTGCAAATTGAAATGGCAAGGGAAAATCTCGCCGAGTAAACCATTCCAAAGTCGTGTTGTACGGCTAAAAAAAGAATCCCTATATTTCACGGTACGTCCGAAATTGGGCTCAAGGGTGAACTGATGGGCATTCCTAGCAAGACGAGTATTACGGGCGAAACTTTTAAGGGGAGGAATGCAGCTGGCTACCTCGAGTGAACATTTTTTATAAAAGAAACGATAAAATAAGGAAAGACATGAAACATTGCGTCGGTGTTCGAGTGGGGCAATTGTTTCAGCGGCAGTTCTATTTCCTATCAATCTTAACGCTCGATTTTGTATTCTATCAAGCAGGTGAAGCGATGTTTGCGAAGCACCTGCCCAGAGGTGGGAGTTATACTCGAGTTTAGGGCGTATAAACGCTTTATAAATTGTAGCCAGATCAGATGGAGAAAAATACTTCTTACACCGATACAGAAAACCTAAGCACTTTGCAGCATTCTTTGCGATTTCAAATATATGGTCGTTCCAACGGAGGTCGTCGTTGACACACATACCGAGTACTGAGAGCTTTTCGGTTTCTTCGATGTAAGTGCCATTCATGGACAATGGCGTTAGGGGTATGTTAAGCTTTAACGACAGAAGACAGCATTGAGTTTTCGAAGCATTAAACTCCACACGATTTCTATTACCCCATTTGACAATGCTGTATAAATCGGAGTTTAATGAGCTTGACATACGGCACCGTTGCAATTGTACGTCCGAAGGCGAAGGACGTGAATTATCGAACGAATATGAAAAGCTGAGGGTAGAGTCGTCAGCAAAACAGTTAAGTGGATTAGAAGTAACAGACAGAAGATCATTTATAAAAATGAGGAAAAGAGTCGGAGATAGAACAGAGCCCTGGGGCACACCAGCATTTACTTTATGGGAATCAGACTTGAATCCGTCCAATACAACTTGTATTGAACGGTCCAGAAGATAGCTTCTAATCCAACGAACAAGAGTATTATCGATCCCAAAAGCACGCATTTTCGATAAGAGAGCTTCATGCCAAACTCTATCAAATGCCTTGGAGATATCAAGAGCAATAATCTTACTTTCACCAAAGCGATGTAAAGATTTGTTCCACTGTTCGGTGAGATATGCCATCAGATCACCAGTGGAACGGTTGCTGCGGAAGCCATATTGACGGTCATGGAGAAGCTTACGATCTTCGAGATATTCCTTAAGCTGACGGTTAATCAGTGTTTCCATGACCTTAGAAAGAAGGGACGTCAGTGCTATGGGTCGGTAAGAGGAGGGGGAGGATGGGTCACCTTTCTTAGGGACAGGCTGGACAAATGCTGTTTTCCATCTTCTAGGAAAGATTCCAGAAGAGTAGGAGCGATGGAAAAGCTTACGCAGTGGCTTTGCCAGTGTGGAAGAACACCTCTTCATAAGAATCGGGGGTATACCATCCGGGCCAGCGGATTTGTGTATATCGAGATCTTTGAGAACTCTTGCTACTGTACGAGTGCGGAAAAAAATCTGTCCCATGGAAAAATTTACATTCTCAAGTACATGAGGGGCAACGTTGCTATGCGGCAGCGTGGAGCTGGCAGCGAAATGGGCGGCGAGCAAGTTTGCCTTCTCTGAAGAGTAAACAATTGGTTTGTTATTGTCGATGAGCGGTGGAACCGATGATGTTGAGGAGTTTTTAATATTTTTTACAAATGACCAAAAATTTTTACTGCCTTTGGGACACTGCAGAATTTTTTGCCGTAATTTTTGGTCATGCAAAAATTTGGTTCTTTCAATAACGGAGTTGCATGAGTTTCTTGCTTGTTTGTGTTTTTTCCGATTTTCCTCTGTAGGGTTGGCTTTGTAAGAACGAAAACTTACTTCTTTGAGCCTGATAGCTTCTTTACACTCAGAATTAAACCAAGACTTTTCTTTAGGTTTGATGCTTTTTACTCTGTTAGGAATAAAAGCACGCATCCCTAGAAGAATCACATTTGTGATCATTTCAGCACTGGCATCAATGTCACTATCGAGGAAGCATAGTGACCAGTTAAAGTTTCGGAAAAAAATATTCAGGCCGTCCCAGTTGGCTTTCTCGTATTGCCAAACGGTCCTTGTGGGAAGTTTTTCTTTAACTGGATGGGTGGAGGATGAGAAATTAGCTGAAATGACACAATGGTCTGAAGTGCCAAATGGAGAAGTTACACTAATGGTATATTTATCAGGGTGAGAAGTAAGAAACAAGTCAAGAGTATGGGCGGCTTGCCCAGCAACATCCGGTATACGCGTTGGCACATCGATCAGTTGGGTAAGGTGATGTAACCCGGCAAAGAGCTCGACATACCTTCCTTCGGGTGTTGTCTGACCAGAATAGCGGAGCCAATTGGAATTGTGTACATTGAAATCGCCCGTAATAACGATTTCAGTGCGAGGACAAAGGGAAACAATTTTCGAGATGGAATCAGACAGCGCATCAAACTCGTTACAAGTGGAATTGCTGTCGAGATTTGGACTCCTGTAAATAAAACAATAATGAATGACATGCTTGCGGACAGTGAATTTGAGCCACAAGAAGTTAAAGTCCGTGTTGGAACATTGCCCATATTGGGGAAGGCTCTGGCAAGCAATATCATTCCTAACATAGACCACGAGACCATGATGGGAAAAGAGTAATGGCACCAAGCTATACCCATGTAGAGCAAACTCTGATAAATCAGTATTTACTCCAACCTGGGTTTCACTTAATGCCAAAACAGCTGGCCTGTATTGAACAGTGTAGACGTACAGGTGAAAGAAATTCTTTCTTAAACCACGAACATTGGAATACACGACACAAAAATCACTTACCATTTCAAAATACTTACACACAAAACACAATTCTGACTAAGTCGAACCATGCAGTGAAAATCCAAATTAATCTCTGTAATAAACAAACTGTCTTAGGTGTTATGCCCATAAGACAGCTTGCATACAAAAAATCAATTTACAATATGTTGTAGAGGGGGATCAAACAAGCTTAACTTGAAATTGTCGACCAAGATTTCCTATGAGCTTTCGCCGCCATCTTTGAAAAAGAGCTAAATTCGTTTTTTTCCCAATAACTCGGCTCTAAGTTGAGATACGAAAATTGTGCTAATAAACTTTTTTGTTGCTTTTTGTATGCTCTACAATTAAGTCACACACATTTTTCACCTAATGTTGATCGTTGTTGAGATATCGAGCGCAAAAGTGAAAAATTGAGAGATTGAGATTTGTTTTTTTCAGTTTTCTTTTTTCTGCTGATAGATATCAAAAAAGTGTTCCAAATAAAATTTGTAGAGTGTTTTAATACCTACTAGTCTAAGAGCCCACAGCAAATTTGGGTGTTATATGATAACCAAAATATGCGTATATTAGTGTGTATGGTATGCACGATACGATATCAAATCCGGAAGTCTGGCAGCGATTCGTCGCTGAGGTTAGTAATAGTAGGTTGAAAAAGTGATTTTTTCCAGTCTAGATTTTTGTGATAACCACTTGAATTTAGTGTCAATTTATTATTATTATATATTATTGTAGAGCATAAAATAAGCAACAAAAAAGTGTTTAGGCACAATTTTCGTATCTCAACGCAGAGCCGAGTTATTGGGGAAAAAACAAATTTAGCTCTTTCTTTCCAAGATGGCGGCGAAAGCTCATAGAAAATCTTGGTCGACAATTTCAAGTTCAGCTTTTTTGAGTCCCCTCTACAACATATGACAGCACAGACAAATGAGTCCTAATATTCTCGTCAAAAAAAATACTTTTGTCGAATTTGGGTCATCTTAAAGACCCCGTCACTTGTGAAACAATGCATGCGAAAAATACTGCAACACCTTGCTGTCTTCGGTTTTTGGGGTATTCTGTTAGAATAATGACATCACAGTAGTGAATGAAACGTAGGTATAGTGTTGGCAAAATTTTATTTACTGGCTTTCGACGCTAGCATAACTTATATTTAAAAAAATTCAATTTCATTTTTGTAACTGTAATATTAATTTATACATCCCACTTGGTATAAATCAGAAACATTTATTTAGAAAAATAACACGGTCTGATCTTATAAAAAGTGCATTGTATATAAACTGCTATATACATGTGGACCGTGGGGCTCCAAGCGGCTTTAGGTAGAGTTAACTCGGTAAATTGAAAGAGGCGAACGAGGCGAAGGCGGCGAACAAAGAGAATTCTAAGAGTGAACTCTGTGAACTCTGTGAACTCTGTGAACATGTCATAGCATAACTATACTATAAAGAGGGAAATCTACTGCCTTCTTTTGACAATGCCAACAAGCTGGTCAAATAAGGATTGGTGCAAAACTGTCAATAAATTGACGCCAATTGAGAGTGTAGTAGTGCTGAACTGGCAAATGATTGAAGCCGATTGAGTGTAGTAGTCAAATAATTGACCTCTTCCTTTCAGTTTCCTTTTCTTTTTCACCACGAAATTGGGCGTGTTGGAAGATACTTGATAATAAAAAGCGCCATCCCGAAATTCGACGTCATCAGTGACTCAAACTGACTAATTACCATTTTTGGAATGAATCCGAAGTGTTAGTGAACTTAAAATGTATATTAAATCAATCAGATAAGACATTGGACCAAACCTGCATTAATAAAAACTTACTTAAATACCACGATCGGAAGACGACGACGATGTGCCTGATGAAAGTTTTCTCATCAGTAACGTCGTCGTCGTCTTCCGATCGTGGGATTTTGTGAAATTCTCACAAATTGTTCTAAGTGAAGAAACTCCGTGAATTATTGGGTACTTTTTAAAAAAATAAACTGCTTATTCGTTTTATTAATGATAATAAGCACATCACATAGTTCTAATTGTCATTATCACTACACAATATTCACTAAACAATTTGATTCAATGTTCATATTGATATATGTACATATTTTAATAAAATTTTCTATCGAAAACTATTTGTTTGTAGGTACCTAACCTATAACTTTAACTTGCTTTCTGTTATCTGTTGTTGACGTTTTAGAAACTCAACTCATCGTTTTTTTCTTTTTTTTTTTTGTACAGCGGACAATGAATTATATACAAAAGAGAACACGAAACACAATGAATGATATACCAAAGCAACAATGAAAATTCAGGGTGTTGAGGCGTGGAACGTATGAAAGATTTTCCTCTTTATAATATATTTAGTCTATGGAGCATGTACTTTGCAGTTTGCAGTTTATATACAACGATGCGAGTATAGATTTTTTTTTGTACAACTGGATTGCTTCACACAAGCAGGGCGACTCGACGAGATGGCTAGTTTTAAAAAAGGAATGACAAAAAAGAAGAAAAACGGCTTTTGTAAGTGAATGGTGTCTGGGGGTGGGTATATGTTTTAGCAGGTTGATAAGTTTATTTTGAGTTTTATATTTTTTTTAATATAAAACTTTCAAGGTAGATATTTAGGTAGGTATGTACCTACATACATACCTACATAATGTGTGTATTTACGTAGATATACTTGTTATATTATCTTTGATAAAATGTTTAGCTAAATTCAAGTCGATCGATCGGTCGTCGTCGTTGTGGATGGTGAGAGCGAGGGTGAGAAAAACTTAAGGAAAACTTAATAAGCACATGTGTATGTGTATTGTGTATATCCTGTTCTCGGTGACGGTGAACAACGAAGAGGATCGACAATGATATTATATTTTGAATTTTCATTTCATTGGCTTCGTTATCGTTGATGTTGAAGTTTATGCACAAGTAGCTTTGTGATTATAGGGACTATAAGTCAAGTTTAAGATTCGTGAACATAAAAAATTGTGATAATAATCAAACATTATATTACGATGATAGAGACACATATTTGAGTTACTGGCAAAATTCTGTCCGTCTGTCTGTAGGTCTGTCTGTCTGTCTGTACGGGTGTATTTTGGAATGTAGCCTAAATGGTTTGGCCAATCGTCTTCATATTTAGATTTTAAGGTTATTTTCACATTCTACAGAGGAGTTTTGTCAGTTTTTTTAACTCAAAAATTAACGGTACCTGTCATATAACCGTTATGTAAAAGCTTATTTTTCTCGAAAACGGCTCCAAGAATTTTTATGAAAAAAAACATATACTGCTGTAGGTAGGTATACTTTGGAGAAAAAAAAATTAATATGGTGGGGTAAAAACGGTACCTCCCATAGCACCGTTTTTTTTTTCTTCGACTTTCTCGAAAACAGGTGATCCAATGACAAGCAAAATTGATATTCGAGAAGGTGTAGGTAGCTTGAGTTTTTGAGTTGAGTTGTTTTCTTGATTGAAATTTTTGCATTCATTAGGTACCTAATCGAGTATTTTTTTTATTTGTTAGTTGTTTTTGCATGTTTATGTGTTTATCACAGGCGTCCTTATTATTTATTCTGTATGCTGTATTCTGTTACGATCATGAAATGCTTTAAAATAAATAACGATAAATAAATAATAATAAAAATAACGAAGTTTGTATTCATTAGACAAGTAGTTAGGGCTCAACCGAGCAATATAAAACAAAATTTGGGGGAAAATATTAAACAAATAAATTTTTTATGAAATCAAAAAAACACTATTCATAAAATTTTTTGGAAAAAATGTTGTGAGCCATCTTATTTCTTTTGCTGTTTTCTATTTTATGAATTTTTCATTTCAAAATCGTTCGAACAGTTTTTTTCAAAAAAATGTTTCTTTTGAAAAACTTTTTGAAAACATATTTTAAACATTTTTTTGAGTAAGTCAATTTAAAGAAAACTATAGTTTATACTACGAGAAAAATTCAAAATTTCAAAATATTCAAAAAACAAAATAAGTTTTTTTAAAAAAATTATTAAAAATAAAAAAAATGTTTTTGAAAATTTTAATAATCAATATTATTTAAATCATAAAATTTTATCAAAATCCGTCAATTACTTAACGAGAAAGTCTGATTTAAAAAAACCGGTCGAATGGGAGGTACCGTTATAACACTTTTTCTGAAAGCCCATTAAACTTAAAGATAGATTTTGCATAGAAAACACTATTCAGAAAGTTTTATCAAAATCGAAGGAGCCGTTTTCGAGAAAAATAAGTTTTTTCAGTAAAAGTTATATGGCAGGTACCATTCGTTTTGGAGCTAGTACAGTCGGGTAGTACTCTAAAAATACTGGTCGAACGATTTTGAAATAAAAAAATCATAAAATAGAAAACAGCAAAAGAAATAAGATGGCTTACAACATTTTTGCCAAAAAACGTTATGAATTGTGTTTTTTTGATTTTATAAAAATTTTATTTGTTTAATATTTTCCCCAAAATGTTATTTCATATTGCTCGGCTAAGCCCTAGCCATTGGGCAAATGGAAGAAGGTGAAAACTTGCATACATACCTACGTATTTTAAAGCATTTCATTATCATAAAAGCACACAGAATAAATAAGGAAGCCTATGATAAACACACAAAAACAACTAACAAATACAAAACTATTCGATGCTGATTCCCACGAATCTTTATGCCAATTGTTCAAATTTGTCCATACCAAAATGAAAATTAAACTGTAAAAGTCCTTTATATCTTTCTATTGACAAATTAAATTATAAACAGTAAACAACAAGTGGAAAGATAATACACTAAAAAATTGCAAAAGCTAACCATCCTATATATTTATGTGTTTATCCCTTTATCGTGACGGATGTTCGTTCGAGCTTCAAACCACAACGATTCGAAAGAAGTTGCACGTCAAAAAAACATTAAAATTAAATCTCTGTCAAAAAGACGCCTGTACCTAAAAAGGATTGGCACACAGGAGCAAGTACGTGCGACCCAGTCGTGCCTTTTATTTATTTATTTTTTTCTGAAATTCTGAGTTTAAAATACCTTTTTTCAAATTTTTCTGTAGATATTTAAAGGTTTAAAAAATAATATTATAGAATAGACTTTTGGCTTTAAGAAAGGTATAGCACATTATTTTAAATGTTGCCGTTATTTTAAATATATATAAATATATTTAAGTGTAAGATTACTTAGGCTACTTACATTTTCCTGAATATCAATTTTGGTTGTAATCCGTTACCTCACCAGTTCTCAGGATGCCAACAAAAAAATTCCTATGGGTGGTTACAGTTTTAGCCCACCGTCATATTTTTTTTAACCAAAATTGAATGCACATTAATTTTTTACATAAAATATTCTTGGAGCTGTTTTTGACAAAAATAAGCTTTTACTTGACGGTTATATCGCAAGTACTGTGAATATTTCAGCTAAACAAAAGTCATTGACCAGACTTTTGATTTGAGTTTTTTAGGATTTTCAAGTTTTATACGAGCATATGTCATATTTGTACACACATATATATATCATTGACCAGACTTTTGATTCGAATTCTTTTGGATTTTCAATTTTTTTTTATTATTATTACTTTTTTATTATTACTTATTATTATTATTACTTCCAATAACACTAATATGTTTACGTTGATTGTTTTGATCATTAACTCCATCGAAATTAGCGTTGGTCTCGTCACCCTTATTAGCAGAGTTTAAAGTGGCAGCAACTATGTCATCAACAAACTGATTTGCAATCTCAGTTACAATGGAATTATCTACTGGTAGTGCCAAGAGCTCATCAGTTTTAGGCAGGGAAGACGAAAAACCAGTATGTGCCGATTCGGGAACTAACGGGTTAGAGCACCCCTCATCCGTAAAGGAAGCGATTGGACAGTCCAGTGGTCCGCTAGTAACCGATCCACAAATACTAATTAGGCTTCCACCGGTTTTTGATGGACCTAAACGTTGTTTTCTAGGCTCTAAATATGAAGTTTGTTTACGTTTTTTTTTATATGGAATATGTAATATGAGAACTGGTTCTTACATAAGTATTTATGCATGCGTACGTCATTGACCAGACCTTTGATTTGAGTTTTTTAGGATTTTCAAGTTTTGTACGAGCACTACCTACATACATATTTGCCATATTTGTACATATATACACTATTGACCAGACTTTTGATTCGAATTCTTTAGGATTTTCAATTTGTTTACTATTATGAAGGTTGTCGTCTTCAAATAATGTACACATTCATTCTTGAAATTTAAACACAAACTTACTTCTTGCTGTATTTATACAAAGATTTAAACTTCCTTGCAGTGGATGGATTTTTGTTTTGAATTTTGCTTTCCATTCAGATAGGTATGTATATGTACATAGGGACCTATCTGAATGAACTACATATGTGCAGAAATTCAATCTAAAATTGTTTGTAAATTGATTTATATTATCATTGATTGACTATATATTATTGATTTATAGTAACAAAGATCTTTTGTTTGTTTGAGGTTTATATAATAGGTACTAGTTGATCTACCCAGCTTAGCTCGCGGGAAAGAAATTTATAGCTAAACCAAAATATTTCTTTCAACTAATCTTCTATAGAATTGCTAAAAATACCACGGGTTTTTTTACATTTGTAATACCTTATTGTTTAATTTTTACTTGCAATTATAGGTAGGTACTAAGTACAAGTTATGCATTCGTGCAGAAAAAAAAAATAAGATAACAATCAAATACCTACCTATAACATTACGATGATAGAGAAACATATTTGAGTCACTGGCAAAATTCTGTCCATCTACTAAACGGTTTTGCCAGTCGTCTTTAAATTTGGAATATAAGTTTATTTTGACATTCGACATAGGATTTTTTTAATTTCTTTTTTAGCTGAAATATTTAAGGTACTTGCGATAGGTATAACCGTCAAGTAAAAGCTTATTTTTGTCAAAAACTGCTCCAAGAATTGTTTTATGTAAAAAATCAATGTGCATTCAATTTTGGTTAAAAAAACATATGACGGTGGGCTAAATGTACCACCCATAGGAGTTTTTTTTTGGCATCGACTTTCCTGAGAACTGGTTAGGTAACCGATTACAGCCAAAATTGATATTCAGGAAAATGTAAGTAGCCTAAGTAATCTTACACTAAAATATATTTATGTATATTTGTATATGTATGTTGTTTTTTTTTTTATATATAATTAACGCGCGCACAAGGGACTATTTATTTCCCTTTTAATGTAACACACTGCGCGGGCACTAGGAAGATAGGGAGGGGAGAGATAGGAGGTGTCGATTAACATTGGTTTTGAATGTTTGCAAATTGAAATGGCAAGGGAAAATCTCGCCGGGTAAACCATTCCAAAGTCGTGTTGTACGGCTAAAAAAAGAATCCCTATATTTCACGGTACGTCCGAAATTGGGCTCAAGGGTGAACTGATGGGCATTCCTAGCAAGACGAGTATTACGGGCAAAACTTTTAAGGGGAGGAATGCAGCTGGCTACCTCGAGTGAACATTTTTTATAAAAGAAACGATAAAATAAGGAAAGACATGAAACATTGCGTCGGTGTTCGAGTGGGGCAATTGTTTCAGCGGCAGTTCTATTTCCTATCAATCTTAACGCTCGATTTTGTATTCTATCAAGCAGGTGAAGCGATGTTTGTGAAGCACCTGCCCACAGGTGGGAGTTATACTCGAGTTTAGGGCGTATAAACGCTTTATAAATTGTAGCCAGATCAGATGGGGAAAAATACTTCTTACACCGATACAGAAAACCTAAGCACTTAGCAGCATTCTTAGCGATTTCAAATATATGGTCGTTCCAACGGAGGTCGTCGTTGACACACATACCGAGTACTGAGAGCTTTTCGGTTTTTTCAATGTAAGTGCCATTCATGGACAATGGCATTGGGGGAATGTTAAGCTTTAACGACAGAAGACAGCATTGAGTTTTCGAAGCATTAAACTCCACACGATTTCTATTACCCCATTTGACAATGCTGTATAAATCGGAGTTTAATGAGCTTGACATACGGCACCGTTGCAATTGTACGTCCGAAGGCGAAGGACGTGAATTATCGAACGAATATGAAAAGCTGAGGGTAGAGTCGTCAGCAAAACAGTTAAGTGGATTAGAAGTAACAGACAGAAGATCATTTATAAAAATGAGGAAAAGAGTCGGAGATAGAACAGAGCCCTGGGGCACACCAGCATTTATTTTATGGGAATCAGACTTGAATCCGTCCAATACAACTTGTATTGAACGGTCCAGAAGATAGCTTCTAATCCAACGAACAAGAGTATTATCGATTCCAAAAGCACGCATTTTCGATAAGAGAGCTTCATGCCAAACTCTATCAAATGCCTTGGAGATATCAAGAGCAATAATCTTACTTTCACCAAAGCGATGTAAAGATTTGTTCCACTGTTCGGTGAGATATGCCATCAGATCACCAGTGGAACGGTTGCTGCGGAAGCCATACTGACGGTCATGGAGAAGCTTACGATCTTCGAGATATTCCTTAAGCTGACGGTTAATCAGTGTTTCCATGACCTTAGAAAGAAGGGATGTCAGTGCTATGGGTCGGTAGGAGGAGGGGGAGGATGGGTCACCTTTCTTAGGGACAGGCTGGACAAATGCTGTTTTCCATCTTCTAGGAAAGATTCCAGAAGAGTAGGAGCGATGGAAAAGCTTACGCAGTGGCTTTGCCAGTGTGGAAGAACACCTCTTCAGAAGAATCGGGGGTATACCATCCGGGCCAGCGGATTTGTGTATATCGAGATCTTTGAGAACTCTTGCTACTGTACGAGTGCGGAAAAAAATCTGTCCCATGGAAAAAATTACATTCTCAAGTACAGGAGGGGCAACGTTGCTATGCGGCAGCGTGGAGCTAGCAGCGAAATGGGCGGCGAGCAAGTTTGCCTTCTCTGAAGAGTAAACAATTGGTTTGTTACTGTCGATGAGCGTTGGAACCGAAGATGTTGAGGAGTTTTTAATATTTTTTACAAATGACCAAAAATTTTTACTGCCTTTAGGACACTGCAGAATTTTTTGCCGTAATTTTTGGTCATGCAAAAATTTGGTTCTTTCAATAACGGAGTTGCATGAGTTTCTTGCTTGTTTGTGCTTTTTCCGATTTTCCTCTGTAGGGTTGGCTTTGTAAGAACGGAAACTTACTTCTTTGAGCCTGATAGCTTCTTTACACTCAGAATTAAACCAAGACTTTTCTTTAGGTTTGATGCTTTTTACTCTGTTAGGAATAAAAGCACGCATCCCTAGAAGAATCACATTTGTGATCATTTCAGCACTGGCATCAATGTCACTATCGAGGAAGCATAGTGACCAGTTAAAGTTTCGGAAAAAAATATTCAGGCCGTCCCAGTTGGCTTTCTCGTATTGCCAAACGGTCCTGGTGGGAAGTTTTTCTTTAACTGGATGGGTGGAGGATGAGAAATTAGCTGAAATAACACAATGGTCTGAAGTGCCAAATGGAGAAGTTACACTAATGGTATATTTATCAGGGTGAGAAGTAAGAAACAAGTCAAGAGTATGGGCGGCTTGCCCAGCAACATCCGGTATACGCGTTGGCACATCGATCAGTTGGGTAAGGTGATGTAACCCGGCAAAGAGCTCGACATACCTTCCTTCGGGTGTTGTCTGACCAGAATAGCGGAGCCAATTGGAATTGTGTACATTGAAATCGCCCGTAATAACGATTTCAGTGCGAGGACAAAGGGAAACAATTTTCGAGATGGAATCAGACAGCGCATCAAACTCGTTACAAGTGGAATTGCTGTCGAGATTTGGACTCCTGTAAATAAAACAATAATGAATGACATGCTTGCGGACAGTGAATTTGAGCCACAAGAAGTTAAAGTCCGTGTTGGAACATTGCCCATATTGGGGAAGGCTCTGGCAAGCAATATCATTCCTAACATAGACCACGAGACCATGATGGGAAAAGAGTAATGGCACCAAGCTATACCCATGTAGAGCAAACTCTGATAAATCAGTATTTACTCCAACCTGGGTTTCACTTAATGCCAAAACAGCTGGCCTGTATTGAACAGAGTAGACGTACAGGTGAAAGAAATTCTTTCTTATACCACGAACATTGGAATACACGACACAAAAATCACTTACCATTTCAAAATACTTACACACAAAACACAATTCTGACTAAGTCGAACCATGCAGTGAAAATCCAAATTAATCTCTGTAATAAACAAACTGTCTTAGGTGTTATGCCCATAAGACAGCTTGCATACAAAAAATCAATTTAAATATTCAGCACAATAGGACAAACTCAGATGCCCTTATCCATTTACCGCAAGCATACGATGCCTACAGTAGATAAGAAAGAGGCAGTTAAGCTAAGCACAAAGGGTTGGGACAGATAGGAGGATAATTTGATTTGTTATGCAAGTGTGTATTATTTTTTTTTTTTTTCTTCCACAGCGCGAATAGGCATCTTATCGTCTTCCAACGACACGAGTGGATATTGTTTTTTTCTTTACAGCACACGCGAGGGGTTTTTGCCAATTTCTCAAACGAGTGTGTAATATTATTTTTTTATCACTCGCGATAACAATACGCAATAATAATTTTTTTTTTTTGGCTTTTGTGTAATTATTTCTGCGCGCACCTCGACCTGACGTCCGGCCTCTATGAGCTTAAGATCGATCGATATTAAAAAATAAAGATTCGTGGGAATCAGCAGTAGGGCAATAATGCTAGGTATAAGGACCTATATAGGTCTCAATAACAATAATTTACTTTTTGAAATCAAATCAATAAAAATATAATAATATAATATATATACATATATATATTTTTATATATAATATAATATAATAATAATAATAAAATAATTTTTAATATTTATTTTTATATTTTTTTATTTCGTTTTTTGAATATTTTGATTTTTTAAATTTTTTCCCGTAGTATAAACCATAGATTTCTTTAAATTGCCATACTCAAAAAAAAATTTAAAATATGTTTTCGAGAAGTTTTTTTCAAAAAACTGGTCGAACGATTTTGAAATGAAAAATTTATAAAATAGAAAACAGCAAAAGAAATACAACATTTTTTCCAAAAAACGTTATGAATAGTGTTTTTTTGATTTCATAAAAAAAACTATTTGTTTCATATTTTCCCCCAAATGTTGTTTTATATTGCTCGGTTGAGCCCTAGCCACTAGTCTAAAGAAAGCAAACTTCGTTATTCTTATTATTATTTATTTATCGTTATTTATTTTAAAGCATTTTATGATCGTAAAAGCATACAGCATAGGTACAGAATAAATAAAAAGGACACCTATGATAAACACATAAACATGCAAAAACAACTAACAAATAAAAAAAATACTCGATTGCCTACTGAACGCAAAAATTTCAATCCAGAAAACAACTCAACTCAAAATTAATTTAATCAAAATCAAAATTTAATATGGTGGATCACCTGTTTTCGAGAAAGTCGAAGAAAAAAAGACTAGTGCTATGGGAGGTACCGTTTTTGGCCCACCATATTAATTTTTTTTTTCTCCAAAATATAATGCTTGCCAGCACTAGTATACTGATTTTTTTCATAAAAAATTCTTGGAGCCGTTTTCATAACGTTAACCGTTTTCGCCGTTTTCATAACCGTTTACATAACGGTTATATGACAGGTACCGTTAATTTTTGGGCTGTAGAATGTGAAAATAACCTTAAAATCTAAATATGAAGTAGTAACTAAGTAACTCAAATATGTTTCTCTATCATCGTAATGTAATGTTTGATTATTATCACATTTTTTTATGTTCACGAATCTTAAACTTGACTTATAGTCCCTATAATCACAAAGCTACTTGTGCAAATTAAACTTTATTAAGTTTTTTTTACTTTTTAAAAAAGATTTATTTTGCAAACGGGCAGCGTTTCTGCCTATGAACACAAGAATGAACAAAAATAACTTAAAATCTACAGCTTAAATACTAATTTCACCCAAGCTCTGCACTGTTTGTCGTTCCCACAGTCCCACAGGTGATCTCTCGTTTCATTTCGTTCGTGCAGCAATTCGCTGACAATGCGTCTCGCTGGATGCATACACCTCATGCATGCTCTTGGTATGGTATTTGCATGCATCAACAAAATTGTCGTTAACTCCTCCCGCCTTAAGATCGAATGTCCGCGTTCGACGTAGCTGGTCTCAAAAGATGAGAAATATTTTCCAGGCCCAAGGTAACAGTGGATGCTACGTTTTTGGAACTTGATGCGTTTCGCTATTTCTTAGCTCTTTCCTTTGTATGAATCTGGATATGAGGTAAGTACCGAACAAGATGAATATTATTATGGTAAGTCCGATATTGGTAGCGAAATTGATGTTGTTTTTTGTGGTTAATAAGCTTATCTGCGAAGTACCGTTAATGCTCAATTCCTTCATCATCTCGAGAGATAGTTTCTCTTCCAGGGTTTCATTTTTTGACTTAGGTTGTAGAATAGCGGGCAACGGTTGGTGCTTCGTGATCTCCATGGTTTCATACAGCTTATTATTTACTTCGATTGGGGAGTTGACATGCTTTATCAGGTACGTACCATTTAACGTGATTAATTCGTTGTTGACTTTGAGAGGACCATTAAACTGGTTCAGGAACAGGACATCTGGTGATATTTTCTCGACTGATGGGATGTGTTGGTTATTAATTAATGCGCATGACGACATTTGACTCTTGAGTAGCTTGGGGGTGCATGTTGTGTTACTTATATCTATTATATTGTTAGAACTACAAATAGTATGTTTTTTGAAAGATTTACATTCGTTTATAATTCCATACAGTTTATCATTACATTCTAAAACATTGATATGCGGGATTTTGTTAATTTTATTTTCAATTTTCACCGGTTTAAGTAAAAAAGAGTTACATATGGTTGGGCTTGTGGTCGGTAAACTAATTATATAAATAATATTTTTTCTGTCAGAAGCAATTCTTACATTAGCAAATTCGAATGCCTCATCTATGTTCAAAAAGGGAATGTTTTTAAGGACTTGTTCAGCTAGTTTAATTTCGGAACTGCTTAAAATGTAAGAATTGATAATATTTGCCTTAGCCCAATGGATAGCATAGGCGACATTCACAATTTCCTCCTTAATAATTTCAAGTTTATACTTTATTTCCCAAATTTCTTTGCCTTGACTTTTTTCATTAACAATTTTAAAAATTCTATTTGTCATATTGGTTATTTCATTAATTTTACTTATTGTGATTCTATTGATGACAGCCTGTTTGTTATTGTTCTTTAGTACATTATTAATTTTATTCTTAATTATTTCATGGTCATGGTGATCGGGATTTCCCGCTATCCATTTCCATTCAAGGACCGTTTGTCTTTTGTTTTTATTTGGAGCCTTTGTAAATGACTCTTTATTCTTTGAATTTCAAATTGTAAAATTGGATAAAAGGAGTGATTTGGATTTGTTTTTAGCATTTCTTCCAATCTTATAATTAAGTCGCCATATTCTTCCAATGCTATTATATGAACGATTTTGAAAGTACCATTCTGTTCTTTTGCAGTTCCCGTGTTTATTTTTATCTGCTGAGAGCTAGAATAATCTAGTATTTGAACTTCCTCACCGCATAGGGTGATTAGTGCCCTGTTGGAATAAAAGTTAATTTTTGATCAGACTCTTATGAACAACTTTGCCTGATTTCGTTTTAACTGTGGAATTATGGTTTTCGGTTACTATTTCTTTTCTATACCTAGGATCTAACTTATTTCCTACTCTTTTTTTAGTTTTGACGTAAATAATATCTCCTACACGATAGATTCTTAAAGGTTGTTTTCCTTTATTATGGTAACTTAAATCAGCTCTTTGTTTCTTTTGAATCGCTTGAATAGTTTCTCGTCTCGAGTTCTCAAGGTCTTCAGTATTATTAAGCAATCGCCTACCAAAAAATATATCGACGGGTTTTTTATTGACTGTAGAGTGAAGAGATCTATTATATTCATAAATGCTTCTATCTAGTAATTCAGAAAAGGTAGAGTGAATGTTGTCTGTTTTGAGACATCGGATCAATTCAGAAAGGGTTGAATGGAACCTTTCAATCTGTCCATTCACACGGCTGGTATAGGGAGGTGCTTTAAAAACTTTTATACCAAGCATATTTTCTAGCATAAAGGTTATAGAACTTGACCCCAAAGCTTTTTCGTTGTCCATGACCACTGTCTGTGGGACACCGAATGCAAGTATTAATCCTCTGAGAGGCTCTTTAATGTCCTCTGCGGATCTTGATCTAATTATTCTTGCGAGGGTATACTTAGAAAATTTATCAATGGCTGTTCCTTTTTGTCTGTGAAATATATGTCTATGTGAATTATTTGTCCAGGGAATTCTGGAATGGGAGTCGGTTGTAACTCAGGCTTACAAGGGTGTCTTTCGTACTTATTTTCCTTGCAAATTTTGCAAGATTTAGCAATTCTATCTGTTTTGTTTTTCATATAAGGGAAAAAGAAGTTCTTGGAAATTTGCATTCTATTCTCGCGTGCATTCCTATGAGCACGGTTATGTTCTTTTATTATCATAACCATAACCATATTCCTGGAGAAACGCGTTTTGTATTGCCTAAAGTGTGTTGGGTATATTTCTTGTATTAATCCTAATATGTTTTCTTCTGTTTAAATTACATTTGTGACACTTGGATTGAGATATTTCTTTAGAATTTGGACTATTCTTTCTTGATCGTAATTTACTTCTACTATTATATGCCGGTGATAGGTTAGAAAAATAATTTTGAATTCATATGAAGGAGTGTTGCCTATTGACAGTAAGATTTGGTTTTTAAATCCGTTTATGAGTGCATCCACGAATTTAATAAGATCATGTGTCATATAAGTATGCTCTAAGGGAACTTAGAGCCCATATAATAGCTAATAATTCTTTCTCACTGATAGCAAAATGTTCTTCTGTTTTGGATAGTGTTCTTGAAATAAAGGTTATAGGTTTGTCTTTTTGTTCAAGTACGGCTCCGAGTGCGAAATTCGAGGCATCCGTAGTTAGATCAAAAGGCTCTGGAAAATCCGGGTATGCCAAGATTATGTCTTGGGAAACAAGGGAACTTTTTAGTTTGTAGAAAGCATCGATAGCCTCTTCGTTAAGTTGAACGGGTAGCTTGGACGATTTGGTTTTTGAAACTCGTCCTTCCTCCCCCCTTAAGAGGGCTGTCAGGGGTTTAGCAAGCTTTGCATAATCATTAAAAAAGCGTCTATAATACCCTGAAAGACCAAGAAAAGATCGTAGTTGTTAAAGAGTTCCCGGCATAGGGAAATCCAAGATCGCTTTTGTTTTATCTGGATTTGTTTTAATACCGCCTGCTGAAATAACAAATCCTAAGAATTCTACTTCGCGTTGAAAGAACTTACATTTATCCAAATGTACTTTCATATGCGCTCTATTTAGGGTGTTAAAAATTGTTTCTATATGCTCTGCATGCTCGTTTTCATTTTTACTATAGATAATTATATCATCTATATATACCTGACAAAACTTCCCAATATGTTCGTGAAGTATGTCATCGAGAGTTCTCTGGAATATTGCCGGAGCGTTCTTAAGGCCGAACGGCAACCGTACGAACTCGTATTTTCCATTATTAATCGAGAATAATGTTTTCTCGATTTCTGCCTCCTTTAAGGGGATTTGGTGGAATCCACTCTTTAAATCGATGACCGAAAAGAAAGTGTTTTGCCCTAATTGTGAAATGACCATATTAATATCCAGTATAGGATATCTATCTGCGATAGTGACTGTATTTAATTTCCTATAGTCATTACCATTCGGTGTTGTTTGGCCCCAGTGGAATCTGGTTTCTTTGGCACAATCCATACTGGTGAATTGTATGGAGACCGTGAAGGTCTTATGACGCCACCGTCAAGCAATTTTTGGACTTGCTTTTCTACTTCCCCTTTTAGGGACATAGGGAATGGATGATGTCCACTATAAACGGGCTCTTTGGTAGACGTTCGAATTTCTGCGATTTTTATTTTAGTGGTGTATGTCAATTTTTCATCGGGATATGCAAATAAACTCAAATTATTTTGAAGAATAGGGCATAGTAAATTTTTCTGTGAAGGTGTTACATTTGAGAATTTCTCTGAAAGAGAAGTTATATCAAGCGAATTTACAGATTGCGCTTTAAGTTGTTTAATTTTGATTTTGAAGTTATTACAGATTGACATGAAGCTCTCCTTGGTATAGATCACTGCAGAGAGTTGTTTTAAGCTGTCATTCTCTAATATTCCGTGAAACGTTTTAAGGGATGGTAAAAGGAAAAATTTAAGTGGTATGTTCCTTAGGTCAAATAAATTTATAAGAGTATGCTAGCTGACATTTACGTCACCAGCTATTGATTTTGCATAGAAAATTTGTTCATTATCGATAGGTTTTATGACAAGGTCAGGTCTAATGTAATTCTTACTAGATCCTGTATCAATGAGGAATTTTAGTATATCCCCGCTCCCTGTGCGACATTCAAAATAGGGAAGCGAGGAATGGCTTAGCCTAAAAAATGGATGTCAGTGTAATCTTGACATTGTGATTCACCAGGTGAATCGGGTAAATTTTGAGCATATTCCTCTAAGGATTGCTCGTAAAGATTATCAGAATCTGCGACGTATTGTTCATACTGAGTATATGACACATCAGGATTTTCTAAAGTTTCCGATATGTGGAAATTTTGTTGTCGGCCGTTATAGTTATCGTTTGGGCGGTGCTGGTAATTATAAGATGGGCGGTGCTGGAAATTATTAGATGGGTGGCGCTGGAAATTATTAGATGGGCGAGCAAGATTTGTACCATATTGCTGCTGGTTCCTCAAGTGAATATTTCTTATTTGTGCGGACGGGCCTTAGGTGACAGGCTCTTTTTTTATTGGAATTTTATTAAAAGTGATATTATTATTATTGTTAATGGGAAGGGTTACCATTAAAGTGATTGCCTGAATTTTGCTGTGGAAAGGAACGAAATTGATTAAAGGAATTTGGATTTGATTTCCTTGGGGGTTCATAACTGGGTTTCCTTGCTGAACTATTAGACGTATGTGCCTGGCTTGTTCTATAGGTTTGATTTTCTAACTTCATGCACAAGCTAAGTGCATGAGGGAGATCAGTTGGTTCCCGAATACCAAGTAGTCTTGGTAGATCTTCTCTCAATCCCCTAATGAACGTGCCTAGGGCTTTATTCCGAAAAGTTTCTGTAAGCACTTTCATAGGCTCTGGGCCTATGTTCATGCAAGAAATGTTATTAAGAATTAAGGAAAGATGGGAATATATGGTGTTATAATATTCTTGGACTGTTTTTCCCCCCTGTACCAATTTCATCATCTGGTACTCCAAGGTTCCCAGGTCGCGTTTGTCCGCGTAATGGAGTGAAAGACATTGGGAAATGCTATCCCAATCTAAAGGAGTATTAAATGACTCTAAAGCAATGTCTGCGTTGCCAGTAATTTTGTTTCTAATTACGTTCAGTATTGCAAAATATTTAGGGGTTCCCTTGAGTTGCTCATAAATTCCAATTATCCTCTCAACACTTTTCCTCCAGGAGCTGAACTCCCCTGGATCGCCGGAAAAATCTCTAATACTTCTTACTATTCCTGGAATAGTGTCTGAATCTGAGAGAGTCAGCCTATCCCGCACTTGGGTAGTAATTGCTTCCACGTTCTGGGAAACAGGGTTTGGTGGAGAATTAGACATAACCCTACATGTTTGTCCTTCAACAACCCGCGTGACTATACTTGTTATTAGTAATTCTAATTCAGGGGTGGCCTGGGGTATCCCAGTACCAATCTGAAAGCCACTGGTGGACTGGAACGACGCGTTCGAATCCCCAGTTGGACCACTTCCATTTTGATTTTGTTCATAATTATGAGACGGCTCAATTGGTTGATTGGATTGGATTGGTTGATTATCCAAATCACCACTTGCACCAGGTTTACTCCCGATGGCTTTTTGATTTCTGGTTAGCATTTTCAAAAAAAAAATTATATCGGAATGCTTCTAATAATGAAAATTACTGATCCTCAACTTTTACGGGCAGTAGCTTGTTTTTTTTTATCACTTCTATTACAAACTAATTTGTTTACGTAGTTTATATGAGTAAATTAATTTTGTATTTTTCTTTACGTTAATTAACATTGCAAATTTTAATTCAAATAATATAATATTGTTTTTGCAAATTAATGAATAAATTAATATTTTCTTTATTATATTATTATATATATAAATGTAAGTTTTAATTCAAATAAAATTTCTTAAATTTTTACAATTCTTATTCTAGCTTACGTTAGGGTAACGATAACAACGCTGGTAAAGGGGCTGGTTTTCTTTTCGTCTTTCTTAGTTGAAATTACTTACTTCTTTGCTCTCCCTCGTTGTCGGCTGTCGATCTACAGATTTTAGCCAAAAGGTTCTGGTCCCAGGATTAATATGTGCACACGTTATTTTCACTGTGGCGAGCTATTTAGGTCGACTTACACGAGATAATATACGCGAACTGTTTGCTTTTATTTTCACCGCGGCGAGCTGCTTTAGGCCGACTTAAGCGGATTAAGATACGCGAACTTATTTGCACTTATTTACCCGGGCCAAACACGTTGGGCGCCAATTAAACTTTAATAAGTTTTTTTTACTTTTTAAAAAAGATTTATTTTGCAAACGGGAAGCCTTTCTGCCTATGAACACAAGAATGAACAAAAATAACTTAAATTCTACAGCTTAAATACTAATTTCACCCAAGCTCTGCACTGTTTGTCGTTCCCACAGTCCCACAGGTGATCTCTCGTTTCATTTCGTTCGTGCAGCAATTCGCTGACAATGCGTCTCGCTGGATGCATACACCTCATGCATGCTCTTGGTATGGTATTTGCATGCATCAACAAAATTGTCGTTAACTCCTCCCACCTTAAGATCGAACGTCCGCGTTCGACGTAGCTGGTCTCAAAAGATGAGAAATATTTTCCAGGCCCAAGGTAACAGTGGATGCTACGTTTTTAGGAACTTTCTGTTTTAGAAAGTTTCTGTAAGCACTTTCATAGGCTCTGGGCCTATGTTCATGCAAGAAATGTTATTAAGAATTAAGGAAAGATGGGAATATATGGTGTTATAATATTCTTGGACTGTTTTTCCCCCCTGTACCAATTTCATCATCTGGTACTCCAAGGTTCCCAGGTCGCGTTTGTCCGCGTAATGGAGTGAAAGACATTGGGAAATGCTATCCCAATCTAAAGGAGTATTAAATGACTCTAAAGCAATGTCTGCGTTGCCAGTAATTTTGTTTCTAATTACGTTCAGTATTGCAAAATATTTAGGGGTTCCCTTGAGTTGCTCATAAATTCCAATTATCCTCTCAACACTTTTCCTCCAGGAGCTGAACTCCCCTGGATCGCCGGAAAAATCTCTAATACTTCTTACTATTCCTGGAATAGTGTCTGAATCTGAGAGAGTCAGCCTATCCCGCACTTGGGTAGTAATTGCTTCCACGTTCTGGGAAACAGGGTTTGGTGGAGAATTAGACATAACCCTACATGTTTGCCCTTCAACAACCCGCGTGACTATACTTGTTATTAGTAATTCTAATTCAGGGGTGGCCTGGGGTATCCCAGTACCAATCTGAAAGCCACTGGTGGACTGGAACGACGCGTTCGAATCCCCAGTTGGACCACTTCCATTTTGATTTGGATTGGATTGGTTGATTATCCAAATCACCACTTGCACCAGGTTTACTCCCGATGGCTTTTTGATTTCTGGTTAGCATTTTCAAAAAAAAAATATATCGGAATGCTTCTAATAATGAAAATTACTGATCCTAAACTTTTACGGGCAGTAGCTTGTTTTTTTTTTATCACTTCTATTACAAACTAATTTGTTTACGTAGTTTATATGAGTAAATTAATTTTGTATTTTTCTTTACGTTAATTAACATTGCAAATTTTAATTCAAATAATATAATATTGTTTTTGCAAATTAATGAATAAATTAATATTTTCTTTATTATATTATTATATATATAAATGTAAGTTTTAATTCAAATAAAATTTCTTAAATTTTTACAATTCTTATTCTAGCTTACGTTAGGGTAACGATAACAACGCTGGTAAAGGGGCTGGTTTCCTTTTCGTCTTTCTTAGTTGAAATTACTTACTTCTTTGCTCTCCCTCGTTGTCGGCTGTCGATCTACAGATTTTAGCCAAAAGGTTCTGGTCCCAGGATTAATATGTGCACACGTTATTTTCACTGTGGCGAGCTATTTAGGTCGACTTACACGAGATAATATACGCGAACTGTTTGCTTTTATTTTCACCGCGGCGAGCTGCTTTAGGCCGACTTAAGCGGATTAAGATACGCGAACTTATTTGCACTTATTTACCCGGGCCAAACACGTTGGGCGCCAATTAAACTTTAATAAGTTTTTTTTACTTTTTAAAAAAGATTTATTTTGCAAACGGGCAGCGTTTCTGCCTATGAACACAAGAATGAACAAAAATAACTTAAATTCTACAGCTTAAATACTAATTTCACCCAAGCTCTGCACTGTTTGTCGTTCCCACAGTCCCACAGGTGATCTCTCGTTTCATTTCGTTCGTGCAGCAATTCGCTGACAATGCGTCTCGCTGGATGCATACACCTCATGCATGCTCTTGGTATGGTATTTGCATGCATCAACAAAATTGTCGTTAACTCCTCCCACCTTAAGATCGAACGTCCGCGTTCGACGTAGCTGGTCTCAAAAGATGAGAAATATTTTCCAGGCCCAAGGTAACAGTGGATGCTACGTTTTTAGGAACTTTCTGTTTTAGAAAGTTTCTGTAAGCACTTTCATAGGCTCTGGGCCTATGTTCATGCAAAAAATGTTATTAAGAATTAAGGAAAGATGGGAATATATGGTGTTATAATATTCTTGGACTGTTTTTCCCCCCTGTACCAATTTCATCATCTGGTACTCCAAGGTTCCCAGGTCGCGTTTGTCCGCGTAATGGAGTGAAAGACATTGGGAAATGCTATCCCAATCTAAAGGAGTATTAAATGACTCTAAAGCAATGTCTGCGTTGCCAGTAATTTTGTTTCTAATTACGTTCAGTATTGCAAAATATTTAGGGGTTCCCTTGAGTTGCTCATAAATTCCAATTATCCTCTCAACACTTTTCCTCCAGGAGCTGAACTCCCCTGGATCGCCGGAAAAATCTCTAATACTTCTTACTATTCCTGGAATAGTGTCTGAATCTGATAGAGTCAGCCTATCCCGCACTTGGGTAGTAATTGCTTCCACGTTCTGGGAAACAGGGTTTGGTGGAGAATTAGACATAACCCTACATGTTTGCCCTTCAACAACCCGCGTGACTATACTTGTTATTAGTAATTCTAATTCAGGGGTGGCCTGGGGTATCCAGTACCAATCTGAAAGCCACTGGTGGACTGGAACGACGCGTTCGAATCCCCAGTTGGACCACTTCCATTTTGATTTTGTTCATAATTATGAGACGGCTCAATTGGTTGATTGGATTGGATTGGATTGGATTGGTTGATTATCCAAATCACCACTTGCACCAGGTTTACTCCCGATGGCTTTTTGATTTCTGGTTAGCATTTTCAAAAAAAAAATTATATCGGAATGCTTCTAATAATGAAAATTACTGATCCTCAACTTTTACGGGCAGTAGCTTGTTTTTTTTTTATCACTTCTATTACAAACTAATTTGTTTACGTAGTTTATATGAGTAAATTAATTTTGTATTTTTCTTTACGTTAATTAACATTGCAAACTTTAATTCAAATAATATAATATTGTTTTTGCAAATTAATGAATAAATTAATATTTTCTTTATTATATTATTATATATATAAATGTAAGTTTTAATTCAAATAAAATTTCTTAAATTTTTACAATTCTTATTCTAGCTTACGTTAGGGTAACGATAACAACGCTGGTAAAGGGGCTGGTTTCCTTTTCGTCTTTCTTAGTTGAAATTACTTACTTCTTTGCTCTCCCTCGTTGTCGGCTGTCGATCTACAGATTTTAGCCAAAAGGTTCTGGTCCCAGGATTAATATGTGCACACGTTATTTTCACTGTGGCGAGCTATTTAGGTCGACTTACACGAGATAATATACGCGAACTGTTTGCTTTTATTTTCACCGCGGCGAGCTGCTTTAGGCCGACTTAAGCGGATTAAGATACGCAAACTTATTTGCACTTATTTACCCGGGCCAAACACGTTGGGCGCCAATTAAACTTTATTAAGTTTTTTTTACTTTTTAAAAAAGATTTATTTTGCAAACGGGCAGCGTTTCTGCCTATGAATACAAGAATGAACAAAAATAACTTAAAATCTACAGCTTAAATACTAATTTCACCCAAGCTCTGCACTGTTTGTCGTTCCCACAGTCCCACAGGTGATCTCTCGTTTCATTTCGTTCGTGCAGCAATTCGCTGACAATGCGTCTCGCTGGATGCATACACCTCATGCATGCTCTTGGTATGGTATTTGCATGCATCAACAAAATTGTCGTCAACTCCTCCCGCCTTAAGATCGAACGTCCGCGTTCGACGTAGCTGGTCTCAAAATATGAGAAATATTTTCCAGGCCCAAGGTAACAGTGGATGCTACGTTTTTAGGAACTTGATGCGTTTCGCTATTTCTTAGGTCTTTCCTTTGTATGAATCTGGATATGAGGTAAGTACCGAACAAGATGAATATTATTATGGTAAGTCCGATGTTGGTAGCGAAATTGATGTTGTTTTTTGTGGTTAATAAGCTTATCTGCGAAGTACCGTTAATGCTCAATTCCTTCATCATCTCGAGAGATAGTTTCTCTTCCAGGGTTTCATTTTTTGACTTAGGTTGTAGAATAGCGGGCAACGGTTGGTGCTCGTGATCTCCATGGTTTCATACAGCTTATTATTTACTTCGATTGGGGAGTTGACATGCTTTATCAGGTAGGTACCATTTAACGTGATTAATTCGTTGTTGACTTTGAGAGGACCATTAAACTGGTTCAGGAACAGGACATCTGGTGATATTTCCTCGACTGATGGGATGTGTTGGTTATTAATTAATGCGCATGACGACATTTGACTCTTGAGTAGCTTGGGGGTGCATGTTGTGTTACTTATATCTATTATATTGTTAGAACTACAAATAGTATGTTTTTTGAAAGATTTACATTCGTTTATAATTCCATACAGTTTATCATTACATTCTAAAACATTGATATGCGGGATTTTGTTGATTTTATTTTCAATTTTCACCGGTTTAAGTAAAAAAGAGTTACATATGGTTGGGCTTGTGGTCGGTAAACTAATTATATAAATAATATTTTTTCTGTCAGAAGCAATTCTTACATTAGCAAATTCGAATGCCTCATCTATGTTCAAAAAGGGAATGTTTTTAAGGACTTGTTCAGCTAGTTTAATTTCGGAACTGCTTAAAATGTAAGAATTGATAATATTTGCCTTAGCCCAATGGATAGCATAGGCGACATTCACAATTTCCTCCTTAATAATTTCAAGTTTATACTTTATTTCCCAAATTTCTTTGCCTTGACTTTTTTCATTAACAATTTTAAAAATTCTATTTGTCATATTGGTTATTTCATTAATTTTACTTATTGTGATTCTATTGATAACAGCCTGTTTGTTATTGTTCTTTAGTACATTATTAATTTTATTCTTAATTATTTCATGGCCATGGTGATCGGGATTTCCCGCTATCCATTTCCAAGCACTGCCAATAAAATTCAAGGACCGTTTGTCTTTTGTTTTTAATTGGAGCCTTTGTAAATGACTCTTTATTCTTTGAATTTCAAATTGTAAAATTGGATAAAAGGAGTGATTTGGATTTGTTTTTAGCATTTCTTCCAATCTTATAATTAAGTCGCCATATTCTTCCAATGCTATTATATGAACGATTTTGAAAGTACCATTCTGTTCTTTTGCAGTTCCCGTGTTTATTTTTATCTGCTGAGAGCTGGAATAATCTAGTATTTGAACTTCCGCACCGCATAGGGTGATTAGTGCCCTGTTGGAATAAAAGTTAATTTTTGATCAGACTCTTATGAACAACTTTGCCTGATTTCGTTTTAACTGTGGAACTATGGTTTTCGGTTACTATTTCTTTTTTATACCTAGGATCTAACTTATTTCCTACTCTTTTATTAGTTTTGACGTAAATATTATCTCCTACACGATAGATTCTTAAAGGTTGTTTTCCTTTATTATGGTAACTTAAATCAGCTCTTTGTTTCTTTTGAATCGCTTGAATAGTTTCTCGTCTCGAGTTCTCAAGGTCTTCAGTATTATTAAGCAATCGCCTACCAAAAAATATATCGACGGATTTTTTATTGACTGTAGAGTGAAGAGATCTATTATATTCATAAATGCTTCTATCTAGTAATTCAGAAAAGGTAGAGTGAATGTTGTCTGTTTTGAGACATCGGATCAATTCAGAAAGGGTTGAATGGAACCTTTCAATCTGTCCATTCACACGGCTGGTATAGGGAGGTGCTTTAAAAACTTTTATACCAAGCATATTTTCTAGCATAAAGGTTATAGAACTTGACCCCAAAGCTTTTTCGTTGTCCATGACCACTGTCTGTGGGACACCGAATGCAAGTATTAATCCTCTGAGAGGCTCTTTAATGTCCTCTGCGGATCTTGATCTAATTATTCTTGCGAGGGCATACTTAGAAAATTTATCAATGGCTGTTAGAATTACCTTTTTGTCTGTGAAATATATGTCTATGTGAATTATTTGTCCAGGGAATTCTGGAATGGGAGTCGGTTGTAACTCAGGCTTACAAGGGTG
This sequence comes from Platycheirus rosarum, assembly GCA_963971375.1. Lineage (NCBI taxonomy): Eukaryota > Metazoa > Arthropoda > Insecta > Diptera > Syrphidae > Platycheirus > Platycheirus rosarum. The sequence continues at coordinate 105,895,026 of OZ020508.1, forward strand.
TCTTTCGTACTTATTTTCCTTGCAAATTTTGCAAGATTTAGCAATTCTATCTGTTTTGTTTTTCATATAAGGGAAAAAGAAGTTCTTGGAAATTTGCATTCTATTCTCGCGTGCATTCCTATGAGCACGGTTATGTTCTTTTATTATCATAACCATAACCATATTCCTGGAGAAACGCGTTTTGTATTGCCTAAAGTGTGTTGGGTATATTTCTTGTATTAATCCTAATATGTTTTCTTCTGTTTAAATTACATTTGTGACACTTGGATTGAGATATTTCTTTAGAATTTGGACTATTCTTTCTTGATCGTAATTTACTTCTACTATTATATGCCGGTGATAGGTAGGAAAAATAATTTTGAATTCATATGAAGGAGTGTTGCCTATTGACAGTAAGATTTGGTTTTTAAATCCGTTTATGGGTGCATCCACGAATTTAATAAGATCATGGCCAGAACTCTCGTCGCTATGTTGAGATACGGTTAAGGAATTAACATCAGGGTGAGTAGGTGCTCTAGACAAAGCATCTGACACCACATTAGTTTTCCCAGGTTTGTACTTAAGCTCGTAATTGTACTCTTCCAGCCTAGCCTTCCACCTTTTCATTTTGGTGTTACTATTCTTATTGCTAAGAGCAAAGGTAAGAGGCTGGTGGTCTGTGAAAATGCGTACTTTTGCTGTGTCATATAAGTATGCTCTAAGGGAACTTAGAGCCCATATAATAGCTAATAATTCTTTCTCACTGGTAGCAAAATGTTCTTCTGTTTTGGATAGTGTTCTTGAAATAAAGGTTATAGGTTTGCCTTTTTGTTCAAGTACAGATCCGAGTTCGAAATTCGAGGCATCCGTAGTTAGATCAAAAGGCTCTGGAAAATCCGGGTATGCCAAGATTATGTCTTGGGAAACAAGGGAACTTTTTAGTTTGTAGAAAGCATCGATAGCCTCTTCGTTAAGTTGAACGGGTAGCTTGGACGATTTGGTTTTTGAAACTCGTCCTTCCTCCCCCCTTAAGAGGGCTGTCAGGGGTTTAGCAAGCTTTGCATAGTCATTAAAAAAGCGTCTATAATACCCTGTAAGACCAAGAAAAGATCGTAGTTGTTTAAGAGTTCCCGGCATAGGGAAATCCAAGATCGCTTTTGTTTTATCTGGATTTGTTTTAATACCGCCTGCTGAAATAACAAATCCTAAGAATTCTACTTCGCGTTGAAAGAACTTACATTTATCCAAATGTACTTTCATATGCGCTCTATTTAGGGTGTTAAAAATTGTTTCTATATGCTCTGCATGCTCGTTTTCATTTTTACTATAGATAATTATATCATCTATATATACCTGACAAAACTTCCCAATATGTTCGTGAAGTATGTCATCGAGAGTTCTCTGGAACATTGCCGGAGCGTTCTTAAGGCCGAACGGCAACCGTACGAACTCGTATTTTCCATTATTAATCGAGAATAATGTTTTCTCGATATCTGCCTCCTTTAAGGGGATTTGGTGGAATCCACTCTTTAAATCGAGGACCGAGAAGAAAGTGTTTTGCCCTAATTGTGAAATGACCATATTAATATCCGGTATAGGATATCTATCTGCGATAGTGACTGTATTTAATTTCCTATAGTCTATTACCATTCGGTGTTGTTTGGCCCCAGTGGAATCTGGTTTCTTTGGCACAATCCATACTGGTGAATTGTATGGAGACCGTGTAGGTCTAATGATGTGATGCCATCGTCAAGCAATTTTTGGACTTGCTTTTCTACTTCCCCTTTTAGGGACATAGGGAATGGATGATGTCCACTATAAACGGGCTCTTTGGTAGACGTTCGAATTTCTGCGACTATTTTAGTGGTGTATGTCAATTTTTCATCGGGATCCGCAAATAAACTCAAATTATTTTGAAGAATAGGGCATAGTAAATTTTTCTGTGAAGGTGATACATTTGAGAATTTCTCTGAAAGAGAAGTTATATCAAGCGAATTTACAGATTGCGCTTTAAGTTGTTTAATTTTGATTTTGAAGTTATTACAGATTGACATGTCCTTGGTATAGATCACTGCAGAGAGTTGTTTTAAGCTGTCATTCCCTAATATTCCGTGAAATGTTTTAAGGGATGGTAAAAGGAAAAATTTAAGTGGTATGTTCCTTAAGTCAAATAAATTTATAAGAGTATGCTAGCTGACATTTACGTCACCAGCTATTGATTTTGCATAGAAAATTTGTTCATTATCGATAGGTTTTATGACAAGGTCAGGTCTAATGTAATTCTTACTAGATCCTGTATCAATGAGGAATTTTAGTATATCCCCGCTCCCTGTGCGACATTCAAAATAGGGAAGCGAGGAATGGCTTAGCCTAAAAAATGGATGTCAGTGTAATCTTGACATTGTGATTCACCAGGTGAATCGGGTAAATTTTGAGCATATTCCTCTAAGGATTGCTCGTAAAGATTATCAGAATCTGCGACGTATTGTTCATACTGAGTATATGACACATCAGGATTTTCTAAAGTTTCCGATATGTGGAAATTTTGTTGTCGGCCGTTATAGTTATCGTTTGGGCGGTGCTGGTAATTATAAGATGGGCGGTGCTGGAAATTATTAGATGGGTGGCGCTGGAAATTATTAGATGGGCGAGCAAGATTTGTACCATATTGCTGCTGGTTCCTCAAGTGAATATTTCTTATTTGTGCGGACGGGCCTTAGGTGACAGGCTCTTTTTTTATTGGAATTTTATTAAAAGTGATATTATTATTATTGTTAATGGGAAGGGTTACCATTAAAGTGATTGCCTGAATTTTGCTGTGGAAAGGAACGAAATTGATTAAAGGAATTTGGATTTGATTTCCTTGGGGGTTCATAACTGGGTTTCCTTGCTGAACTATTAGACGTATGTGCCTGGCTTGTTCTATAGGTTTGATTTTCTAACTTCATGCACAAGCTAAGTGCATGAGGGAGATCAGTTGGTTCCCGAATACCAAGTAGTCTTGGTAGATCTTCTCTCAATCCCCTAATGAACGTGCCTAGGGCTTTATTCCGATAAGTTTCTGTAAGCACTTTCATAGGCTCTGGGCCTATGTTCATGCAAGAAATGTTATTAAGAATTAAGGAAAGATGGGAATATATGGTGTTATAATATTCTTGGACTGTTTTTCCCCCCTGTACCAATTTCATCATCTGGTACTCCAAGGTTCCCAGGTCGCGTTTGTCCGCGTAATGGAGTGAAAGACATTGGGAAATGCTATCCCAATCTAAAGGAGTATTAAATGACTCTAAAGCAATGTCTGCGTTGCCAGTAATTTTGTTTCTAATTACGTTCAGTATTGCAAAATATTTAGGGGTTCCCTTGAGTTGCTCATAAATTCCAATTATCCTCTCAACACTTTTCCTCCAGGAGCTGAACTCCCCTGGATCGCCGGAAAAATCTCTAATACTTCTTACTATTCCTGGAATAGTATCTGAATCTGAGAGAGTCAGCCTATCCCGCACTTGGGTAGTAATTGCTTCCACGTTCTGGGAAACAGGGTTTGGTGGAGAATTAGACATAACCCTACATGTTTGCCCTTCAACAACCCGCGTGACTATACTTGTTATTAGTAATTTTAATTCAGGGGTGGCCTGGGGTATCCCAGTACCAATCTGAAAGCCACTGGTGGACTGGAACGACGCGTTCGAATCCTCAGTTGGACCACTTCCATTTTGATTTTGTTCATAATTATGAGACGGCTCAATTGGTTGATTGGATTGGATTGGATTGGATTGGTTGATTATCCAAATCACCACTTGCACCAGGTTTACTCCCGATGGCTTTTTGATTTCTGGTTAGCATTTTCAAAAAAAAAAATTATATCGGAATGCTTCTAATAATGAAAATTACTGATCCTCAACTTTTACGGGCAGTAGCTTGTTTTTTTTTGTATCACTTCTATTACAAACTAATTTGTTTACGTAGTTTATATGAGTAAATTAATTTTGTATTTTTCTTTACGTTAATTAACATTGCAAATTTTTTTTGATTTCCTTTTCGTCTTTCTTAGTTGAAATTACTTACTTCTTTGCTCTCCCTCGTTGTCGGCTGTCGATCTACAGATTTTAGCCAAAAGGTTCTGGTCCCAGGATTAATATGTGCACACGTTATTTTCACTGTGGCGAGCTATTTAGGTCGACTTACACGAGATAATATACGCGAACTGTTTGCTTTTATTTTCACCGCGGCGAGCTGCTTTAGGCCGACTTAAGCGGATTAAGATACGCAAACTTATTTGCACTTATTTACCCGGGCCAAACACGTTGGGCGCCAATTAAACTTTATTAAGTTTTTTTTACTTTTTAAAAAAGATTTATTTTGCAAACGGGCAGCGTTTCTGCCTATGAATACAAGAATGAACAAAAATAACTTAAAATCTACAGCTTAAATACTAATTTCACCCAAGCTCTGCACTGTTTGTCGTTCCCACAGTCCCACAGGTGATCTCTCGTTTCATTTCGTTCGTGCAGCAATTCGCTGACAATGCGTCTCGCTGGATGCATACACCTCATGCATGCTCTTGGTATGGTATTTGCATGCATCAACAAAATTGTCGTCAACTCCTCCCGCCTTAAGATCGAACGTCCGCGTTCGACGTAGCTGGTCTCAAAATATGAGAAATATTTTCCAGGCCCAAGGTAACAGTGGATGCTACGTTTTTAGGAACTTGATGCGTTTCGCTATTTCTTAGCTCTTTCCTTTGTATGAATCTGGATATGAGGTAAGTACCGAACAAGATGAATATTATTATGGTAAGTCCGATGTTGGTAGCGAAATTGATGTTGTTTTTTGTGGTTAATAAGCTTATCTGCGAAGTACCGTTAATGCTCAATTCCTTCATCATCTCGAGAGATAGTTTCTCTTCCAGGGTTTCATTTTTTGACTTAGGTTGTAGAATAGCGGGCAACGGTTGGTGCTCGTGATCTCCATGGTTTCATACAGCTTATTATTTACTTCGATTGGGGAGTTGACATGCTTTATCAGGTAGGTACCATTTAACGTGATTAATTCGTTGTTGACTTTGAGAGGACCATTAAACTGGTTCAGGAACAGGACATCTGGTGATATTTCCTCGACTGATGGGATGTGTTGGTTATTAATTAATGCGCATGACGACATTTGACTCTTGAGTAGCTTGGGGGTGCATGTTGTGTTACTTATATCTATTATATTGTTAGAACTACAAATAGTATGTTTTTTGAAAGATTTACATTCGTTTATAATTCCATACAGTTTATCATTACATTCTAAAACATTGATATGCGGGATTTTGTTAATTTTATTTTCAATTTTCACCGGTTTAAGTAAAAAAGAGTTACATATGGTTGGGCTTGTGGTCGGTAAACTAATTATATAAATAATATTTTTTCTGTCAGAAGCAATTCTTACATTAGCAAATTCGAATGCCTCATCTATGTTCAAAAAGGGAATGTTTTTAAGGACTTGTTCAGCTAGTTTAATTTCGGTGGGACACCGAATGCAAGTATTAATCCTCTGAGAGGCTCTTTAATGTCCTCTGCGGATCTTGATCTAATTATTCTTGCGAGGGCATACTTAGAAAATTTATCAATGGCTGTTAGAATTACCTTTTTGTCTGTGAAATATATGTCTATGTGAATTATTTGTCCAGGGAATTCTGGAATGGGAGTCGGTTGTAACTCAGGCTTACAAGGGTGTCTTTCGTACTTATTTTCCTTGCAAATTTTGCAAGATTTAGCAATTCTATCTGTTTTGTTTTTCATATAAGGGAAAAAGAAGTTCTTGGAAATTTGCATTCTATTCTCGCGTGCATTCCTATGAGCACGGTTATGTTCTTTTATTATCATAACCATAACCATATTCCTGGAGAAACGCGTTTTGTATTGCCTAAAGTGTGTTGGGTATATTTCTTGTATTAATCCTAATATGTTTTCTTCTGTTTTAATTACATTTGTGACACTTGGATTGAGATATTTCTTTAGAATTTGGACTATTCTTTCTTGATCGTAATTTACTTCTACTATTATATGCCGGTGATAGGTAGGAAAAATAATTTTGAATTCATATGAAGGAGTGTTGCCTATTGACAGTAAGATTTGGTTTTTAAATCCGTTTATGGGTGCATCCACGAATTTAATAAGATCTTGGCCAGAACTCTCGTCGCTATGTTGAGATACGGTTAAGGAATTAACATCAGGGTGAGTAGGTGCTCTAGACAAAGCATCTGACACCACATTAGTTTTCCCAGGTTTGTACTTAAGCTCGTAATTGTACTCTTCCAGCCTAGCCTTCCACCTTTTCATTTTGGTGTTACTATTCTTATTGCTAAGAGCAAAGGTAAGAGGCTGGTGGTCTGTGAAAATGCGTACTTTTGCTGTGTCATATAAGTATGCTCTAAGGGAACTTAGAGCCCATATAATAGCTAATAATTCTTTCTCACTGGTAGCAAAATGTTCTTCTGTTTTGGATAGTGTTCTTGAAATAAAGGTTATAGGTTTGTCTTTTTGTTCAAGTACGGCTCCGAGTGCGAAATTCGAGGCATCCGTAGTTAGATCAAAAGGCTCTGGAAAATCCGGGTATGCCAAGATTATGTCTTGGGAAACAAGGGAACTTTTTAGTTTGTAGAAAGCATCGATAGCCTCTTCGTTAAGTTGAACGGGTAGCTTGGTCGATTTGGTTTTTGAAACTCGTCCTTCCTCCCCCCTTAAGAGGGCTGTCAGGGGTTTAGCAAGCTTTGCATAGTCATTAAAAAAGCGTCTATAATACCCTGAAAGACCAAGAAAAGATCGTAGTTGTTTAAGAGTTCCCGGCATAGGGAAATCCAAGATCGCATTTGTTTTATCTGGATTTGTTTTAATACCGCCTGCTGAAATAACAAATCCTAAGAATTCTACTTCGCGTTGAAAGAACTTACATTTATCCAAATGTACTTTAATATGCGCTCTATTTAGGGTGTAAAAAATTTTTTCTATATGCTCTGCATGCTCGTTTTCAGTTTTACTATAGATAATTATATCATCTATATATACCTGACAAAACTTCCCAATATGTTCGTGAAGTATGTCATCGAGAGTTCTCTGGAACATTGCCGGAGCGTTCTTAAGGCCGAACGGCAACCGTACGAACTCGTATTTTCCATTATTAATCGAGAATAATGTTTTCTCGATTTCTGCCTCCTTTAAGGGGATTTGGTGGAATCCACTCTTTAAATCGATGACCGAAAAGAAAGTGTTTTGCCCTAATTGTGAAATGACCATATTAATATCCGGTATAGGATATCTATCTGCGATAGTGACTGTATTTAATTTCCTATAGTCATTACCATTCGGTGTTGTTTGGCCCCAGTGGAATCTGGTTTCTTTGGCACAATCCATACTGGTGAATTGTATGGAGACCGTGAAGGTCTAATGATGCCATCGTCAAGCAATTTTTGGACTTGCTTTTCTACTTCCCCTTTTAGGGACATAGGGAATGGATGATGTCCACTATAAACGGGCTCTTTGGTAGACGTTCGAATTTCTGCGATTTTTATTTTAGTGGTGTATGTCAATTTTTTATCGGGATCCGCAAATAAACTCAAATTATTTTGAAGAATAGGGCATAGTAAATTTTTCTGTGAAGGTGTTACATTTGAGAATTTCTCTGAAAGAGAAGTTATATCAAGCGAATTTACAGATTGCGCTTTAAGTTGTTTAATTTTGATTTTGAAGTTATTACAGATTGACATGAAGCTCTCCTTTGTATAGATCACTGCAGAGAGTTGTTTTAAGCTGTCATTCCCTAATATTCCGTGAAATGTTTTAAGGGATGGTAGAAGGAAAAATTTAAGTGGTATGTTCCTTAGGTCAAATAAATTTATAAGAGTATGCTGGCTGACTTTTACGTCACCAGCTATTGATTTTGCATAGAAAATTTGTTCATTATCGATAGGTTTTATGACAAGGTCAGGTCTAATGTAATTCTTACTAGATCCTGTATCAATGAGGAATTTTAGTATATCCCCGCTCCCTGTGCGACATTCAAAATAGGGAAGCGAGGAATGGCTTAGCCTAAAAAATGGATGTCAGTGTAATCTTGACATTGTGATTCACCAGGTGAATCGGGTAAATTTTGAGCATATTCCTCTAAGGATTGCTCGTAAAGATTATCAGAATCTGCGACGTATTGTTCATACTGAGTATATGACACATCAGGATTTTCTAAAGTTTCCGATATGTGGAAATTTTGTTGTCGGCCGTTATAGTTATCGTTTGGGCGGTGCTGGTAATTATAAGATGGGCGGTGCTGGAAATTATTAGATGGGTGGCGCTGGAAATTATTAGATGGGCGAGCAAGATTTGTACCATATTGCTGCTGGTTCCTCAAGTGAATATTTCTTATTTGTGCGGACGGGCCTTAGGTGACAGGCTCTTTTTTTATTGGAATTTTATTAAAAGTGATATTATTATTATTGTTAATGGGAAGGGTTACCATTAAAGTGATTGCCTGAATTTTGCTGTGGAAAGGAACGAAATTGATTAAAGGAATTTGGATTTGATTTCCTTGGGGGTTCATAACTGGGTTTCCTTGCTGAACTATTAGACGTATGTGCCTGGCTTGTTCTATAGGTTTGATTTTCTAACTTCATGCACAAGCTAAGTGCATGAGGGAGATCAGTTGGTTCCCGAATACCAAGTAGTCTTGGTAGATCTTCTCTCAATCCCCTAATGAACGTGCCTAGGGCTTTATTCCGATAAGTTTCTGTAAGCACTTTCATAGGCTCTGGGCCTATGTTCATGCAAGAAATGTTATTAAGAATTAAGGAAAGATGGGAATATATGGTGTTATAATATTCTTGGACTGTTTTTCCCCCCTGTACCAATTTCATCATCTGGTACTCCAAGGTTCCCAGGTCGCGTTTGTCCGCGTAATGGACTGAAAGACATTGGGAAATGCTATCCCAATCTAAAGGAGTATTAAATGACTCTAAAGCAATGTCTGCGTTGCCAGTAATTTTGTTTCTAATTACGTTCAGTATTGCAAAATATTTAGGGGTTCCCTTGAGTTGCTCATAAATTCCAATTATCCTCTCAACACTTTTCCTCCAGGAGCTGAACTCCCCTGGATCGCCGGAAAAATCTCTAATACTTCTTACTATTCCTGGAATAGTGTCTGAATCTGAGAGAGTCAGCCTATCCCGCACTTGGGTAGTAATTGCTTCCACGTTCTGGGAAACAGGGTTTGGTGGAGAATTAGACATAACCCTACATGTTTGCCCTTCAACAACCCGCGTGACTATACTTGTTATTAGAAATTCTAATTCAGGGGTGGCCTGGGGTATCCCAGTACCAATCTGAAAGCCACTGGTGGACTGGAACGACGCGTTCGAATCCTCAGTTGGACCACTTCCATTTTGATTTTGTTCATAATTATGAGACGGCTCAATTGGTTGATTGGATTGGATTGGATTGGATTGGTTGATTATCCAAATCACCACTTGCACCAGGTTTACTCCCGATGGCTTTTTGATTTCTGGTTAGCATTTTCAAAAAAAAAATTATATCGGAATGCTTCTAATAATGAAAATTACTGATCCTCAACTTTTACGGGCAGTAGCTTGTTTTTTTTTTATCACTTCTATTACAAACTAATTTGTTTACGTAGTTTATATGAGTAAATTAATTTTGTATTTTTCTTTACGTTAATTAACATTGCAAATTTTTTTTGATTTCCTTTTCGTCTTTCTTAGTTGAAATTACTTACTTCTTTGCTCTCCCTCGTTGTCGGCTGTCGATCTACAGATTTTAGCCAAAAGGTTCTGGTCCCAGGATTAATATGTGCACACGTTATTTTCACTGTGGCGAGCTATTTAGGTCGACTTACACGAGATAATATACGCGAACTGTTTGCTTTTATTTTCACCGCGGCGAGCTGCTTTAGGCCGACTTAAGCGGATTAAGATACGCGAACTTATTTGCACTTATTTACCCGGGCCAAACACGTTGGGCGCCAATTAAACTTTATTAAGTTTTTTTTTACTTTTTAAAAAAGATTTATTTTGCAAACGGGCAGCGTTTCTGCCTATGAACACAAGAATGAACAAAAATAACTTAAAATCTACAGCTTAAATACTAGTTTCACCCAAGCTCTGCACTGTTTGTCGTTCCCACGGTCCCACAGGTGATCTCTCGTTTCATTTCGTTCGTGCAGCAATTCGCTGACAATGCGTCTCGCTGGATGCATACACCTCATGCATGCTCTTGGTATGGTATTTGCATGCATCAACAAAATTGTCGTTAACTTGCATAAACTTGAACATCAACGATAACGAAGCCAATGAAATGAAAATTCAAAAAATAAAATCATTGTCGATCGTCTTCGTTGTTCACCGTCCCCGAGAACAGGATATACACAATACACATACACATGTGCTTAGTAAGTTTTCCTTGTTAATATCTCCCTCACCCTCGCTCAGACCATCTACCACATTATTTCATTTTATTTCTTTTAGACATGTGAAAGGGCAAGGTGACAAAATAATAATAATAAGCTTATCTGCGAAGTACCGTTAATGCTCAATTCCTTCATCATCTCGAGAGATAGTTTCTCTTCCAGGGTTTCATTTTTTGACTTAGGTTGTAGAATAGCGGGCAACGGTTGGTGCTCGTGATCTCCATGGTTTCATACAGCTTATTATTTACTTCGATTGGGGAGTTGACATGCTTTATCAGGTAGGTACCATTTAACGTGATTAATTCGTTGTTGACTTTGAGAGGACCATTAAACTGGTTCAGGAACAGGACATCTGGTGATATTTCCTCGACTGATGGGATGTGTTGGTTATTAATTAATGCGCATGACGACATTTGACTCTTGAGTAGCTTGGGGGTGCATGTTGTGTTACTTATATCTATTATATTGTTAGAACTACAAATAGTATGTTTTTTGAAAGATTTACATTCGTTTATAATTCCATACAGTTTATCATTACATTCTAAAACATTGATATGCGGGATTTTGTTAATTTTATTTTCAATTTTCACCGGTTTAAGTAAAAAAGAGTTACATATGGTTGGGCTTGTGGTCGGTAAACTAATTATATAAATAATATTTTTTCTGTCAGAAGCAATTCTTACATTAGCAAATTCGAATGCCTCATCTATGTTCAAAAAGGGAATGTTTTTAAGGACTTGTTCAGCTAGTTTAATTTCGGTGGGACACCGAATGCAAGTATTAATCCTCTGAGAGGCTCTTTAATGTCCTCTGCGGATCTTGATCTAATTATTCTTGCGAGGGCATACTTAGAAAATTTATCAATGGCTGTTAGAATTACCTTTTTGTCTGTGAAATATATGTCTATGTGAATTATTTGTCCAGGGAATTCTGGAATGGGAGTCGGTTGTAACTCAGGCTTACAAGGGTGTCTTTCGTACTTATTTTCCTTGCAAATTTTGCAAGATTTAGCAATTCTATCTGTTTTGTTTTTCATATAAGGGAAAAAGAAGTTCTTGGAAATTTGCATTCTATTCTCGCGTGCATTCCTATGAGCACGGTTATGTTCTTTTATTATCATAACCATAACCATATTCCTGGAGAAACGCGTTTTGTATTGCCTAAAGTGTGTTGGGTATATTTCTTGTATTAATCCTAATATGTTTTCTTCTGTTTTAATTACATTTGTGACACTTGGATTGAGATATTTCTTTAGAATTTGGACTATTCTTTCTTGATCGTAATTTACTTCTACTATTATATGCCGGTGATAGGTAGGAAAAATAATTTTGAATTCATATGAAGGAGTGTTGCCTATTGACAGTAAGATTTGGTTTTTAAATCCGTTTATGGGTGCATCCACGAATTTAATAAGATCTTGGCCAGAACTCTCGTCGCTATGTTGAGATACGGTTAAGGAATTAACATCAGGGTGAGTAGGTGCTCTAGACAAAGCATCTGACACCACATTAGTTTTCCCAGGTTTGTACTTAAGCTCGTAATTGTACTCTTCCAGCCTAGCCTTCCACCTTTTCATTTTGGTGTTACTATTCTTATTGCTAAGAGCAAAGGTAAGAGGCTGGTGGTCTGTGAAAATGCGTACTTTTGCTGTGTCATATAAGTATGCTCTAAGGGAACTTAGAGCCCATATAATAGCTAATAATTCTTTCTCACTGGTAGCAAAATGTTCTTCTGTTTTGGATAGTGTTCTTGAAATAAAGGTTATAGGTTTGTCTTTTTGTTCAAGTACGGCTCCGAGTGCGAAATTCGAGGCATCCGTAGTTAGATCAAAAGGCTCTGGAAAATCCGGGTATGCCAAGATTATGTCTTGGGAAACAAGGGAACTTTTTAGTTTGTAGAAAGCATCGATAGCCTCTTCGTTAAGTTGAACGGGTAGCTTGGACGATTTGGTTTTTGAAACTCGTCCTTCCTCCCCCCTTAAGAGGGCTGTCAGGGGTTTAGCAAGCTTTGCATAGTCATTAAAAAAGCGTCTATAATACCCTGAAAGACCAAGAAAAGATCGTAGTTGTTTAAGAGTTCCCGGCATAGGGAAATCCAAGATCGCATTTGTTTTATCTGGATTTGTTTTAATACCGCCTGCTGAAATAACAAATCCTAAGAATTCTACTTCGCGTTGAAAGAACTTACATTTATCCAAATGTACTTTAATATGCGCTCTATTTAGGGTGTAAAAAATTTTGTCTATATGCTCTGCATGCTCGTTTTCATTTTTACTATAGATAATTATATCATCTATATATACCTGACAAAACTTCCCAATATGTTCGTGAAGTATGTCATCGAGAGTTCTCTGGAATATTGCCGGAGCGTTCTTAAGGCCGAACGGCAACCGTACGAACTCGTATTTTCCATTATTAATCGAGAATAATGTTTTCTCGATTTCTGCCTCCTTTAAGGGGATTTGGTGGAATCCACTCTTTAAATCGATGACCGAAAAGAAAGTGTTTTGCCCTAATTGTGAAATGACCATATTAATATCCGGTATAGGATATCTATCTGCGATAGTGACTGTATTTAATTTCCTATAGTCATTACCATTCGGTGTTGTTTGGCCCCAGTGGAATCTGGTTTCTTTGGCACAATCCATACTGGTGAATTGTATGGAGACCGTGAAGGTCTAATGATGCCATCGTCAAGCAATTTTTGGACTTGCTTTTCTACTTCCCCTTTTAGGGACATAGGGAATGGATGATGTCCACTATAAACGGGCTCTTTGGTAGACGTTCGAATTTCTGCGATCTTTATTTTAGTGGTGTATGTCAATTTTTTATCGGGATCCGCAAATAAACTCAAATTATTTTGAAGAATAGGGCATAGTAAATTTTTCTGTGAAGGTGTTACATTTGAGAATTTCTCTGAAAGAGAAGTTATATCAAGCGAATTTACAGATTGCGCTTTAAGTTGTTTAATTTTGATTTTGAAGTTATTACAGATTGACATGAAGCTCTCCTTGGTATAGATCACTGCAGAGAGTTGTTTTAAGCTGTCATTCCCTAATATTCCGTGAAATGTTTTAAGGGATGGTAGAAGGAAAAATTTAAGTGGTATGTTCCTTAGGTCAAATAAATTTATAAGAGTATGCTGGCTGACTTTTACGTCACCAGCTATTGATTTTGCATAGAAAATTTGTTCATTATCGATAGGTTTTATGACAAGGTCAGGTCTAATGTAATTCTTACTAGATCCTGTATCAATGAGGAATTTTAGTATATCCCCGCTCCCTGTGCGACATTCAAAATAGGGAAGCGAGGAATGGCTTAGCCTAAAAAATGGATGTCAGTGTAATCTTGACATTGTGATTCACCAGGTGAATCGGGTAAATTTTGAGCATATTCCTCTAAGGATTGCTCGTAAAGATTATCAGAATCTGCGACGTATTGTTCATACTGAGTATATGACACATCAGGATTTTCTAAAGTTTCCGATATGTGGAAATTTTGTTGTCGGCCGTTATAGTTATCGTTTGGGCGGTGCTGGTAATTATAAGATGGGCGGTGCTGGAAATTATTAGATGGGTGGCGCTGGAAATTATTAGATGGGCGAGCAAGATTTGTACCATATTGCTGCTGGTTCCTCAAGTGAATATTTCTTATTTGTGCGGACGGGCCTTAGGTGACAGGCTCTTTTTTTATTGGAATTTTATTAAAAGTGATATTATTATTATTGTTAATGGGAAGGGTTACCATTAAAGTGATTGCCTGAATTTTGCTGTGGAAAGGAACGAAATTGATTAAAGGAATTTGGATTTGATTTCCTTGGGGGTTCATAACTGGGTTTCCTTGCTGAACTATTAGACGTATGTGCCTGGCTTGTTCTATAGGTTTGATTTTCTAACTTCATGCACAAGCTAAGTGCATGAGGGAGATCAGTTGGTTCCCGAATACCAAGTAGTCTTGGTAGATCTTCTCTCAATCCCCTAATGAACGTGCCTAGGGCTTTATTCCGATAAGTTTCTGTAAGCACTTTCATAGGCTCTGGGCCTATGTTCATGCAAGAAATGTTATTAAGAATTAAGGAAAGATGGGAATATATGGTGTTATAATATTCTTGGACTGTTTTTCCCCCCTGTACCAATTTCATCATCTGGTACTCCAAGGTTCCCAGGTCGCGTTTGTCCGCGTAATGGAGTGAAAGACATTGGGAAATGCTATCCCAATCTAAAGGAGTATTAAATGACTCTAAAGCAATGTCTGCGTTGCCAGTAATTTTGTTTCTAATTACGTTCAGTATTGCAAAATATTTAGGGGTTCCCTTGAGTTGCTCATAAATTCCAATTATCCTCTCAACACTTTTCCTCCAGGAGCTGAACTCCCCTGGATCGCCGGAAAAATCTCTAATACTTCTTACTATTCCTGGAATAGTGTCTGAATCTGAGAGAGTCAGCCTATCCCACACTTGGGTAGTAATTGCTTCCACGTTCTGGGAAACAGGGTTTGGTGGAGAATTAGACATAACCCTACATGTTTGCCCTTCAACAACCCGCGTGACTATACTTGTTATTAGAAATTCTAATTCAGGGGTGGCCTGGGGTATCCCAGTACCAATCTGAAAGCCACTGGTGGACTGGAACGACGTGTTCGAATCCCCAGTTGGACCACTTCCATTTTGATTTTGTTCATAATTATGAGACGGCTCAATTGGTTGATTGGATTGGATTGGATTGGATTGGTTGATTATCCAAATCACCACTTGCACCAGGTTTACTCCCGATGGCTTTTTGATTTCTGGTTAGCATTTTCAAAAAAAAAAATTATATCGGAATGCTTCTAATAATGAAAATTACTGATCCTCAACTTTTACGGGCAGTAGCTTGTTTTTTTTTTATCACTTCTATTACAAACTAATTTGTTTACGTAGTTTATATGAGTAAATTAATTTTGTATTTTTCTTTACGTTAATTAACATTGCAAATTTTTTTTGATTTCCTTTTCGTTTTTCTTAGTTGAAATTACTTACTTCTTTGCTCTCCCTCGTTGTCGGCTGTCGATCTACAGATTTTAGCCAAAAGGTTCTGGTCCCAGGATTAATATGTGCACACGTTATTTTCACTGTGGCGAGCTATTTAGGTCGACTTACACGAGATAATATACGCGAACTGTTTGCTTTTATTTTCACCGCGGCGAGCTGCTCTAGGCCGACTTAAGCGGATTAAGATACGCGAACTTATTTGCACTTATTTACCCGGGCCAAACACGTTGGGCGCCAATTAAACTTTATTAAGTTTTTTTTACTTTTTAAAAAAGATTTATTTTGCAACCGGGCAGCGTTTCTGCCTATGAACACAAGAATGAACAAAAATAACTTAAAATCTACAGCTTAAATACTAATTTCACCCAAGCTCTGCACTGTTTGTCGTTCCCACGGTCCCACAGGTGATCTCTCGTTTCATTTCGTTCGTGCAGCAATTCGCTGACAATGCGTCTCGCTGGATGCATACACCTCATGCATGCTCTTGGTATGGTATTTGCATGCATCAACAAAATTGTCGTTAACTTGCATAAACTTGAACATCAACGATAACGAAGCCAATGAAATGAAAATTCAAAAAATAAAATCATTGTCGATCGTCTTCGTTGTTCACCGTCCCCGAGAACAGGATATACACAATACACATACACATGTGCTTAGTAAGTTTTCCTTGTTAATATCTCCCTCACCCTCGCTCAGACCATCTACCACATTATTTCATTTTATTTCTTTTAGACATGTGAAAGGGCAAGGTGACAAAATAATAATAACGGGTTTTTGTAGATACTGTTAGATACAAGCATTTTTTTTGTATAGGATGGAGGACCTATTTCCCATTACCATTTTTGAAGGCAATTTTCTAAAAAAAAACACTTAAAAAAAATATTTAGAAATACCTCTAATTAAGTATTGCATGTTTATTTTAAAGCATGAAGTCTGTTCCATCATCTTATTTTTTATTCAAGAAATATATTCATATAGCTTATAGCGTCTTAAATAACAAGGAATTTATGAAAAATGTAATTCGAAAATTGTAGGAACGGTTTTGATAAAATCCTATTTTTTTTAGTTTTTTGAATTTTTTTTTTTGAAATTTTATATAAAAAGTACCGTTAATAGACTTTTCCCGTAAACTTGGTTCCAATCAAATGATAGCCAATACCAACAAAAAAAATCTCAAAATATTTCATCAAAATCGTTGGAGCCGTTTTCGAGAAAAATAAGCTATTCCTAAACGGTCATATGCCAGGTACTGTTATTTTTAGGCCTAAAAATAAAATTTCAATATCTAGTAGTAGTATCTTATAGTCCCTATAATCGCAAGTAAAAAGTATAGGTTTGGTAAATTTATTTTTTTTTTTCGAAAACTGGAACAAATAAAATCATCTTGTTTTTCAGTGTTCGATTAGAAATTAATAAATGTAACAAATACTCAAAGCAAGTTTCGTAAAAAATTCAAAATTAAAAAAAAAACTATTTATTTTTGTTTTTTTTCGAATTGTAATGTCTAAACTATGTAAGTTTTTTTTCAAAAGCTTTTAATAGAGATTTACTGTTGACGACCCGGAAAAACGAATCAAGGACAACGACCTTCGGATCTGCACGTGGAATGTTAGAACTCTTAACAGACCACGTGCATCCAAACAACTAGCGGAGGCCCTAGACTGCTGCTACAGAGCAGGAATTACTGCCATCCAGGAAGTGCGATGGAATGGGCCGGGCAAAAGGAGGATGAAAAACTGTGACGTGTACTACGGTGATTGCGCAAGAAGACCACAGCGTTTATTTGGGTGCGGATTCGTCATAAGCGGTAGACTTAGGCAAGAAGTCTTGGGCTTTCGACACGTAAGTGAGCGACTTGTGACAATCCGTATCAAGGCTAAATTCGCGAACATTAGCTTTATATGCGCTCATGCCCCCACAGAGGACAAAGATGACGCCACCAAGGATGACTTCTATGAGCTCCTCGACAAAACCTATGAGCAATGCCCTAAATACGACGTTAAGATCGTACTAGGCGATTTTAATGCCAAAATAGGTAAAGAGGAAATCTTTGGTAGGACTGTCGGAAAACATAGCCTACACGACACAACGTCTGAAAACGGACTTTAGGCTAATTGACTTCGCAGCGGCACATAACGTCACCATTGCAAGGACACGGTTTCCTCATCTCGATATACACAAAGTGACTTGGCGACACCCAGATCAAAGAACCGTCAATCAGATTGATCACGTTGCGATCGATGCAAGACACGCCTCCAGTATCTTGGATGTTCGCACCTTCCGAGCAGCTAACATCGACTCGGATCACTACCTTGTTGCAGCAAAGGTAAGAATGGGAATAACCCGAACTCCACAACAACGGAGTAATACTCTGAGGAAGTATGACGTCGGAAAGCTGCAATCGCAAGAAACCGCCAGAACCTATTCCGATCGAATATCCCGTAACCTCTCAAGAAATCCAGTACCGCCAGTATCAAGTGCCGAAGATCAGTGGCAACACTGCCAACAAGCCATCAGAGATGCCGCAACTGATGTGCTAGGTTTCACCAGACCACCACCACGAAACCTCTGGTTTGATGACGAATGCAGGCAGGCCCATGCAGCCAAACAAGAGGCATATAAAGCGACGCTGCAAAGAAAGACGAAAGCTGCTCGCGAGCTTTACGAGCAGAAAAGACGGGAAGAACACCGGCTTCTCCAAAAGAAAAAGAGAGAGCATGAGAAGTGCGCGATCGAAGATATTGAGAGATGCTACTCCAGGAACAACGTGCGGAAGTTTTACCAACAGGTAAAGAGAACATGCCAAGGAAAAAAATCCCGCACAGAAGCCTGTAGAGATAGGAATGGAAACCTCGTAGCAGAGTCACAGTCGGTGCTGAGTACATGGAAGGACCATTTCTGCAGACTGTTAAACGGCGATGAAGGCCAAAATCCCGCTGTCAGGCAGAATGAACCATTCAACATGGATGATGACAGACAAAACTTCCGTCCACCTGACCAAAATGAAGTAAGGATAGCAATATCTAAACTCAAAAACAACAAAGCTGCTGGACCCGACGGACTACCCGCCGAACTTTTTAAAGCGGCCGGAGATGACCTGGTGGAGTGCATACACCAACTCATCTCTAAAGTTTGGTCAGAAGAAAGTATGCCTGATGAATTGAACCTCAGCATCGTTTGCCCGATCCACAAGAAAGGAGACCCTCTAAACTGCGCCAACTATAGAGGAATAAGTCTCCTGAAAATCGCCTACAAGATCCTCTCTGCCGTACTATGTGAACGCCTGAAACCTTTCGTCAGCAACCTGATTGGCCCCTATCAGTGTGGTTTCAGACCAGGAAAGTCCACAATCGATCAAATGTTCACTCTACGGCAGATCCTGGAAACCACCCAAGAATTCCAAATCGATACCCACCACCTCTTTATCGATTTTAAGGCCGCGTACGATAGCATTTATAGAGACGAGCTATACAGAGCCATGTCAGGTTTTGGCATTCCCACAAAACTCGTCCGACTGTGCAGGATGACGATGGAGAACTCTCGCTGCTCCGTCAAGGTTGGTTCTGACCTCACAGAAGCTTTTGACGTCAAAAAAGGATTCCGACAAGGTGATGCGCTATCGTCCGATTTCTTCAACTTAATACTTGAAAAAATTATAAGAAACTCGCAAGTCAATTGCAGTGGGAAAATTTTTTTCAAGTCTGTGCAATTGCTAGCATACTGTCAGTGGAACGTTTGCTAGCATTGAAGCTGAAGCGGCTAAGATGGGACTAGCAGTCAATGAGGCCAAAACGAAGTACCTGCTGTCCACAAAAAGGGACACACAACACCGGCGGATTGGACAAAACATCACAATAGACAGGTACAACTTTGAGGTAGTTAGGGACTTTGTGTACCTCGGATCCGCTATAACATCTGACAACAACATCTCGTCAGAAATAAAGCGAAGAATTACTCTTGCCAATCGCTGTTTCTATGGGCTAGGAAGGCAATTGAGTAGCAAAGCCCTCTCTTGAAAGACAAAGGAGACTCTGTATAAGACCCTAATCATCCCAGTCCTGCTCTATGGCGCTGAGGCATGGACTCTATCTAAAGCGGATGAAGATATTCTTAGTCGTTTCGAGCGTAAGATTCTTCGGAAGATTTTTGGCCCTATCTGCGTTAACGGGCTTTGGAGGAGAAGGTTCAACCAAGAACTATACGAGCTGTACAGCGACATTGACCTGGTCAAAAAATACGCATATCACGTTTAAGATGGCTAGGTCATGTAGAGCGAATGGACAACAATGCTCCGGCTCGCAGGATCTTCGATTCCATCCCAGAGGGTAGACGCAGTCAAGGAAGAACTCGCCTTAGGTGGCGCGCTCAAGTGGAGGACGACCTCAACCAACTTGGAGTGCAAAACTGGAGGCAGCTAGCCAAAGGCCAAAGAGGCATGTTGGTTGAGGCCCAGGTTCGTCCCGAACTGTAGCGCCACCTAAGTAAGTAAGTTTAATAGAGATTACTTTATTTAAAAATAAGATGATTGAGCAGAAAAGTTTTTTCCATTTTAATGTTTTTTTTTCATAAAATTGCCCTCCCGACCAAATGGAGGGAGGTAGACTCCCACCCATTGTAAAAATGCTTCTATCTAACAGTTCTACGTATAACGGAGCTACCCTAAATTCTATAGTGATCCAAACAGCGGGTTTTAACTGTTGTATAAAATAGGTACCGCAACTTCTGTAGTTGTAAATTCTGTGTCATTTTTGTTTTCAAAATGACGAGTTTAAAATATTTTTTTATTAAATTATTGGAAGAAATTAATTTAGAAAAAAGTATTGCATATTATTGTAAATATTGTCGTTATTTTCAAATAAATTCAATTCAATTGTCTTTTTTTTTATTAAATTGACCTTTTCTTCTAAAAGCGGGTTGATACAACCCCCTCCCATAGTCAAAAATACTTGTTTCAACTCTCCCTATAGGAATACTACGTTACTATTTTGGAGTGCCAAAGTTATTCGACTCTACCTGAAATGTGTAAGGATAGTAAAGAATAAAGATCAGGTATTTAACCAAACAAATTATAAAAAAAGTCTTTTAGCTTTAAAAAAATACAAAGCACATTATTGTAATTGTTTCCGTTATTTTAGATATATTATTTCCAATGCAAATGTTTTTTTTTTTAAGAAAATTTCCCCTCCTGCCTAAAGGGGAAGGTAGATCCTTCTTCCGTACAAAATGATGTTTGTATATTTAGTCTCTCTATTGGAATCTGTTATTATTTTCCGGCGCAAAAGTTGTTCTTGCCAAGAAAGCAAACTTAAGTAAATACAAAATTAACCTACATTTAAAAACATCATACAAAAAAAAATACTCAAAATATGTATTGCTTAAAAAAAATTATTATTAAAAATACAAACAAAAAAGTTATTCGAAAATATTTCAATGTGAATTGCCATTGTATATACATTGCCTATAGCATAGATCAGGTATTTAACCAAACAAATTATAAAAAAAGTCTTTTAGCTTTAAAAAAATACAAAGCACATTATTGTAATTGTTTCCGTTATTTTAGATATATTATTTCCAATGCAAATGTTTTTTTTTTTAAGAAAATTTCCCCTCCTGCCTAAAGGGGAAGGTAGATCCTTCTTCCGTACAAAATGATGTTTGTATATTTAGTCTCTCTATTGGAATCTGTTATTATTTTCCGGCGCAAAAGTTGTTCTTGCCAAGAAAGCAAACTTAAGTAAATACAAAATTAACCTACATTTAAAAACATCATACAAAAAAAATACTCAAAATATGTATTGCTTAAAAAAAATTATTATTAAAAATACAAACAAAAAAGTTATTCGAAAATATTTCAATGTGAATTGCCATTGTATATACATTGCCTATAGCACTATCATGAGACGAGAAAAAATCTTTTTACCTAGAGCCGCTTGGAGTGCTAGTGTAGGGACATTTTATTTGAGTGAGAGAGAATTAAGAGCATGGTTTTTAGTGTCATGCTTTGTGCTTAGTTTCCTGCGCATGTGCGATGTGAGGCAAGAAAAAACAGAAGGAGAACATGAAATAATTCAGTATCTTGGTTTGTTCATTGCATATATGTATATAAACTGCTAGCAGTTTTGAAGTTTATATACAATGGTTTCGCTTAGCTGAGGCGAATAGTTTTTTGTAAGGATTTATACACGATCCAACTTTTTCATTGCTTACGTTTTTTTATATGGACTATGTAATCTGAGAACTGGTTCTTACTAAGTATTTATACATGCGTACGTCATTGACCAGACTTTTGATTTGAGTTTTTTAGGATTTTCCATTGTATATAGACTGCTATAGTACTATCATGACGACCGGTAGACGGTGGCGTTCCAAGCGGCTCTAGGGAAAATTAACTTGGTAAATTGAAAGAGGCGAACGAGTCGAACAAAGAGAATTCTAAGAGAAACTCTGTGAACATGTACTTTACTCTTTGCAGTATATACTTTACTCTTTGCAGTATACAATGATGCGAGTATAGTTTTTTTTTTGCACAACTGGATTGCTTCACACATGCACGGTGACGAGATGGCTAGTTTTAAAAAAGGAATGACAAAAAAGAAGAAAAACGACTTTTGTAAATGAATGGTGTCTGGGGGTGGGTATATGTTTAAGCAGGTTGATAATTTTTTCTTTGAGTGTTATATTTTTTTCATATAAAACATTCGAGGGTAGGTAGATATTTAGGTATGTACCTACATACATCCCTACATAATGTGTGTATTTACGTAGGTATACTTGTTATATTATCTTTGATAAAATGTTCAGCTAAATTCAGGTCGATCGGTCGGTTGTCGGTGTGAGGGAGATACTAAAAAGGAAAACTTAATAAGCACATGTGTATGTGTATTGTGTATATCCTGTTCTCGGTGACGGTGAACAACGAAGAGGATCGACAATGATTTTATTTTTTGAATTTTCATTTCATTGGCTTCGTTATCGTTGATGTTGAATTTTATGCACAAGTAGCTTTGTGATTATAGGGACTATGAGTCAAGTTTAGGATCGTGAACATAAAAAAATTGTGATAATAATCAAACATTACATTACGATGATAGAGAAACATATTTGAGTTGCTGGCAAAATTCTGTCCGTCTGTCTGTAGGTCTGTCTGTACGGATGTATTTTGGACTATAGCCTAAACCGATGAGCCAATGACTGTTTGTCTGTCAGTAGGTATATATAACGAGCTGCAGCCTAAATGGCTTAAGCGATTATCTTTAAACTTGGTGTGTGTGATTATTTTGGCATTCCCCAGAGGGGACATTGAAATTTAAATTGTAGGCCTAAAAGTAAAGGAAGTGTCATATGACCGTTGAGTTGCGTTGTTTTCTTGATTGAAATTTTTGCATTCAGTAGGTAATCGAGTATTTTTTTTATTTGTTAGTTGTTTTTGCATGTTTATGTGTTTATCATAGGCGTCCTTATTATTTATTCTGTATGCTGTATGCTGTTACGATCATAAAATGCTTTAAAATAAATAACGATAAATAAATAATAATATAAATAACGAAATTTGCTTTCATTAGACTAGTGGCTAGGGCTCAACCGAGCAATATAAAACAAAATTTGGGGGAAAATATTATTTGTTTAATGAAATAAAAAAAAAACTATTCATAACGTTTTTTGGAAAAAATGTTGTAAGCCATCTTATTTCTCTATTTTATAAATTTTTCATTTCAAAATCGTTCGACCAGTTTTTTGAAAAAACTTTCGAAAACATATATATACATTTTTTTTGAGTATGTCAATTTAAAGAAATCTATAGTTTATACTAGGAGAAAAAATTAAAAAAATCTTTGTCAAAATATTCAAAAAACAAAATAAGTTAAAAAAAAATTAAAAATTAAGAAAAAAATGTTTTTGAAAATTTTAATAAGCAATATTATTTAAATCATAAAAAACTACATATTTTGAAAATTTTATCAAAATCCGTCGATTAGTTAACGAGAAAGTCTAATTTGAAAAAAACCGGTCATATGGGAGGTACCGTTATAAAACTTTTTCTCAAAAATCCACTTAAACTAAAATATAGATTTTGCATTCTAAAAGTTTTATCAAAATCGTAGGAGCCATTTTCGAGAAAAATAAGTTTTTCATTAAAAGTTATATGGCAGGTACCGTTAGTTTTGGAGCTAGAATGCCAATTCCAAAAACTGTCGCGTAGAGCACTCTTAAAATACTATGTACCAAGTTTGAATCAAATCGGCCTAACTGTTTAGGCTGTAGATATCGATACGAACAGACAGACAGACAAACAGACAGACGGACGGAATTTCCGTACCCACTTTTTTGACTTCTCTATCATCGTAATGTCATGTTTGATTGTTAGATTTTTTTTTACGAATGCATAACTTGCCTTATAGTCCCTATAAATCGCAAGTAAAAAACTATTCGATTACTACTGAATGAAAAAATTTCAATCGAGAAAACAAAAGCTTACACCTGCCCTTAAATAAACAAATTAGCACACACGAGCAAGTACGTGCAAACCAGTCGTGCCTTTTATATATTTATTTTTTTCTGAAATTCTTTATTTAAAAAATAATATGATTGAACAGACTTTTTGCTTTAAAAAAGGTATAGCACATTATTTTAAATGTTGCCGTTATTTTTAAATATACCTATATAAATATATTTTAGTGTAAGATTACTTAGGCTACTTACATTTTCCTTAATATCAATTTTGGTTGTAATCGGTTACCTAACCAGTTCTCAGAAAAGTCGATGCCAAAAAAAAACTCCTATGGGTGGTGCCAGTTTTAGCCCACCGTCATATTTTTTTTAACCATAATTGAATGCACATTGATTTTTTACATACAAAATTCTTGGAGCTATTTTTGACAAAAATAAGCTTTTACTTGACGGTTATATCGCAAGTATCAGCTAAAAAAGAAATTAAAAAATCCTATGTCGAATGTCAAAATAAACTTATATTCCAAATTTAAAGACAACTGGCCAAACCGTTTAGTAGACGGACAGAATTTTGCCAGTGACTCAAATATGTTTTTCTATCATCGTAATGTTAAAAGTATTTGATTGTTCTCAATTTTTTTTCTGCATGAATGCATAACTTGTACTTAGTACCTACCTATAATAATTGCAAGTAAAAATTAAACAATTAGGTGTTACAAATGTAAAAAACCCGTGGTATTTTTAGCAATTCTATAGAAGATTAGTACAAAGAAATATTTTGGTTTAACTATAAATTTCTTTCCCGCGAGCTAAGCTGGGTGGGTCAACTAGTTTCTATTATATAAACCTCAAACAAACAAAAGATCTTTGTTACTATAAATCAATAATATATAATCAATCAATAATAATATAAATCAATTTACAAACAATTTTTGATTGAATTTCTGCACATAGTTCATTCAGATAGATACCTACACATGCATATCTATGTACCTATATGTATATGTTGGTACCTATCTGAATGGAAAGTAAAATTCAAAACAAAAATCCATCCATTGCAAGGGCCTTTGTATCTTTGTATAAATACAGCAAGAAGTAAGTTTGTGTTTAAATTTCAAGAATGAATGTGTACCTACACTATTTGAAGACGACAACCTTCATAATAGAATAGTAAAAAAATTGAAAATCCTAAAGAATTCGAATCAAAAGTCTGGTCAATGATGTATATATGTACAAATATGACAAATATGTATGTAGTTAGTGCTCATACAAAACTTGAAAATCCTAAAAAACTCAAATCAAAAGTCCCGTCAATGACGTACGCATGTATAAATACTTATGTAAGAACCAGTTCTCATATTACATATTCCATATAAAAAAACGTAAACAATGAAAATGTTGGATCTTGTATAAATCCTTACAAAAAACTAAGCCTCAGCTTAGCGAAAGCATTATATATTAACTTCAAAACTGCCAGCAGTTTATACACATATATACAATGAACAAAACAAGATACTGAATTATTTCATGTTCTCCTTCGGTTTTTTCTTGCCTCACATTGTCACATTGCACATGCGCAGGAAACTAAGCACAAAGCATAACACTAAAAACCATGCTCTTAATTCTCTCTCACTCAAATAAAATGTCCTACACTAGCACTCCAAGCGGCTCTAGGGAAAAAGATTTTTTCTCGTCTCATGATAGTACTATAGGCAATGTATATACAATGGGATTTTCAAGTTTTGTACGAGCACTACCTACATACATATTTGTCATATTTGTATATATATACATCCTTGACCAGACTTTTGATTCGAATTCTTTAGGATTTTCAATTTTTTTACTATTATGAAGGTTGTCGTCTTCAAACAATGTACACATTCATTCTTGAAATTTAAACACAAACTTACTTCTTGCTGTATTTATACAAAGATACAAACGTCCTTGCAGTGGATGGATTTTTGTTTTGAATTTTGCTTTCCATTCAGATAGGTACCTACATATTCAAATAGGTATATACATATGTATATGTAGGTACCTATCTGAATGAACAATGTGCAGAAATTCAATCAGAAATTGTTTCTAAATTGATTTATATTATTATTGATTGATTATATATTATTGATTTATAGTGACAAAGATCTTATATTTGTTTTAGGTTTATATAATTATAATAGTTACTAGTTGACCTACCCAGCTTAGCTCGCGGGAAAGAAATTTATAGTTAAACCAAAATATTTCTTTCAACTAATCTTCTATAGAATTGCTAAAAATACCACGGGTTTTTTTACATTTGTAATACCTTATTGTTTAATTTTTACTTGCAATTATAGGTAGGTACTAAGTACAAGTTATGCATTCGTGCAGAAAAAAAAATTGAGATAACAATCAAATACGATGATAGAGAAACATATTTGAGTCACTGGCAAAATTCTGTCCGTCTACCAAACGGTTTGGCCAGTCGTCTTTAAATTTGGATTATAAGTTTATTTTGACATTCGACATTGGATTTTTTTAATTTCTTTTTTAGCTGAAATATTTACGGTACTTGCGATATAACCGTCGAGTAAAGGCTTATTTTTGTCAAAAACAGTTCAAAGAATTTTGTATGCAAAAAATCAATGTGCATTCAATTTTTTTTTAATATGACGGTGGGCTAAGGCTGTTACCACCCATAGGAGTTTTTTTTTTTGGTATTGACTTTCCTGAGAACTGGTTAGGTAACCGATTACAACCAAAATTGATATTCAGGAAAATGTAAATAGCCTAAATAATCTTACACTAAAATATAATTATATATATTTAAAAATAACGACAACGTTTAAAATAATGTGCTATACCTTTTTTCTGTTCAATTTCAGAAAAAAATAAATATACACATAAAAGGCACGACTGGGTCGCACGTACTTGCTCCTGTGTGCTTATTTGTTTATTTAGGGGCAGGTGTAAGCTTTCGTTTTCTCGATTGAAATTTTTGCATTCAGTACCTAGTAATCGAATAGTTTTTTACTTGCGATTTTTAGGGACTATAAGGCAAGTTATGCATTCGTAAAAAAAATTAACAATCAAACATGACATTACGATGATAGAGAAGTTAAAAAAGTGGGTCCGGAAAATTCCGTCCGTCTGTCTGTCTGTCTGTATGTCTGTGCGTATCGATATCTACAGCCTTAACGGTATGGCCGATTTGATTCAAACTTGGTACATAGTATTTTTAGAGTGCTCTACCCGACGGTTTCTAGCTCCAAAACTAACCGCACCTGCCATATAACTTTTAATGAAAAACTTATTTTTCTCGAAAACGGCTCCTACGATTTTGATAAAACTTTCATAATGATGTTTTCTATGCAAAATCTATCTTTAAGTTTTAATATGACAGGTTTTTTGAAATTAGACTTTCTCGTTAACTAATAGACGGATTTTGATAAAATTTTCGAAATATGTAGTGTTTTATGATTTAAATAATATTGCTTATTAAAATTTTCAAAAACATTTTTTTTTTAATTTTTAATAATTTTTAGAAAACTTATTTTGTTTTTTGAATATTTTGAAAACGAATCTATAGATTTTTTTAATTTTTTCTCCTAGTATAAACTATAGATTTCTTTAAATTGACATAGTCAAAAAAAATTATATATATGTTTTCGAAAAGTTTTTCAAAAAACTGGTCGAAGGATTTTGAAATGAAAAAAATATAAAATAGAAAACAGCAAAAGAAATAAGATGGCTTACAACATTTTTTCCAAAAAACGTTATGAATAGTGTTTTTTGATTTCATAAAAAAATTATTTGTTTAATATTTTCCCCCAAATTTTGCCACTAGTCTAATGAAAGCAAACTTCGTTATTTGTTTTATTATTTATTTATCGTTATTTATTTTAGAGCATTTCATGATCGTAACAGCATACAGCATACAGAATAAATAATAAGGACGCCTATGATAAACACATAAACATGCAAAAACAACTAACAAATAAAAAAAATACTCGATTACTTACTGAATGCAAAAATTTCAATCAAGAAAACAACTCAACTCAACGGTCATATGGCACTTCCTTTACTTTTAGGCCTACAATTTAAATTTCAATGTCCCCTCTGGGGAATGCCAAAATAATCACACACACCAAGTTTAAAGATAATCGCTTAAGCCATTTAGGCTGCAGCTCGTTATACGTACCTACTGACAGACAGACAGTCATATTTTGTCGATCACTTTTTTAGACTTCTCTATGATCGTAATGTCATGTTTCATTGTTATCTACATTTTTTTTATATTCACGAATTCTAAACTTGCCTTATAGTCCCTATAATCGCAAGTAAAAATTGAAAAAAACTCCTGTGTAAAATGTCAAATTAACCTTAAGTTCTAAATTTGAAGACGATTGGCTCATCGGTTTAGGCTATATTCCAAAATACATCCGTACAGACAGACGGACAGAATTTTGCCAGTAACTCAAATATGTTTCTCTATCATCGTAATGTAATGTTTGATTATTATCACAATTTTTTTATATTCACGAATCCTAAACTTGACTTATAGTCCCTATAATCATTGTATGTGTATGCCTTCGTTGTTAACCGTCACCGAGGACAGGATATACACAATACACATACACATGTGCTTATTAAGTTTTCCTTGTTAGTATCTCCCTCACCCTCGCTCACACCCTCTACCACACCGACGACCGACCGATCGACCTGAATTTTGCTGAACATTTTATCAAAGATAATATAATAAGTATACCTACGTAAATACACACAATATGTAGGTATATATGTAGGTACATACCTAAATATCTACCTACCCTCGAAAGTTTTATATGAACAAAATATAAAACTCAAAATAAACTTATCAACCTGCTTAAACATATACCCACTCCCCAGACACCATTCATTTACAAAAGTCGTTTTTCTTCTGTTTTGTCATTCCTTTTTTAAAACTAGCCATCTCGTCACCCTGCTTGTGTGAAGCAATCCAGTTGTGCAAAAAAAAAACTATACTCGCATGATTGTATATATGTAAACTGCAAACTGCAAAGAGTAAAGTACATGTTCACAGAGTTTCTCTTAGAATTCTCTTTGTTCGCCTCGTTCGCCTCTTTCAATTTACCAAGTTAATTTTACCTAGAGCCGCTTGGAGCGCCACGGTCCACATGTCACCATGATAGTACTCAAGAAGTTCATATACAATGACTTGGGTGTGAAAAATGGAACGAAGGTTTTTTTTTAATTCTATTAATTTAATTGAGCCATGTTCTAGGGAAATTAAATAAAATGTGTCGTTGTAATCTTCGTATTTCTTTGATATTTTTTTAATGTGAATGCATTTTAGACCGAGTTTAATCAGTTCGGATTTTAACACATCCACTTCAACGTCATCTAAGCCATAAAGTATTACTTTAAATTGTTTTGCACTTTTAAGGTCATGCGTAAAGAATTGGCAATTATGTTCATTAAGTTTTTTTAAAACAGAATTATATTTTTCAATCGTATCACATTGAATTTTGATACCTATGGATAGTTTTTTTAATGAATATTCGGAGATGGTTAGTGAGTTCATTAAATCGTGCACAAATTCAATTGGTTTTTTTAATAGTTTAATCGGGGGAATATAAACTTTTTTTTCACAAATCGCCGCAACTATGTCGTCTATTTCATCTATTTCAACGTTATTATCGGGTTGACACTGTAAAGGATTCCAATAATCAGAAACTTTCCAATTATTTAAATTGTCTTTTTTACGGTTTATAGTATCCATTGCTGGACAGAGTTTTTTAATCGAGGACAAGTGGTTGTCCTCGGGTTTGGGTGAACTAACGCGTATATGAAAAATTGCCTTACACGGTTGAAGTTCCGACAAGACTGAAGGAAAATTAATCAATTTAATTAAATATACATAAACAATATTCATAGGTAAGGGTGGGGCTAAAAGTACCACTTTTTTTTACGAAAATACATGTTCCTAAGACTTTGAAAATAAGTCAACCAAACCTATTTAAATTTAAGAACCATGTTTCAGCTACAAGATCCACTAAAAAAGTGAAACAAAGTCTGCTCAGAAGATGTCAAGGCCTTGCATTGAAAAAAACGTGTTGTTTCAACTTAACCCGACATTGGGGCTATTTGTGACATAGCAGGTGTAAGTTGTACCAAGACTTATGAAACAAAACAAAGAAATATTTTTTTAAGAAAATTATTATTTTATTGAAAGCTGACAAGAAAAAAACAACTCTTAATTCAATTAAGTAAAACTTATGCTAAGAATATAGATATATTATTTAAATATATTATGTAAGAAACAGTCCTGCTTTAATGAATAAAAATAAGTTTAAAACAAAAAAAATTAAAAATCCTTTAACGCACTTGGTATGGGTATGCTCCACAACAAACAAACACAAATTTTGTTCATCATCATCTTCTGAAGAAGATGCTAATACCTTTTTCTTCACCTGTTGATTTTGCTTGGTTTTGGGCTCCTTTCTGGCTCTGTTCTTGGCTCCCTTTTTGGTTTCATTTTTGGCCAAGACTTTGTTTCTTTCCTCGAAAATTGCTCTCTTCTCGGGTGTTTCCGTCAAAATTGCAGATTTTCTTATCCTACGCGTTACCTTCTTCTTCCGTTGCTCTACCTTTGGGTAAGGCCTTATATGCCCTGACGTTAAACTATTATTTGGTAGTCAATGTGGTTCCGGTGAATATCGAGGTATCGGAATAGGGTCAAATAATGAACCTGCTTTAATAACTGAAGACTGTACTACTGCAAGTGATGTTTTGTCAGGTTGCTCCAGAACGAATGTTTTCTCGTCAATGTCTCTTCTTGTATCAGGTGCTACAGGTTGTTCAACACAAGGAAGTGTATTTTTAGATTTTTCTGGATTTGGCCGATCGGCAACAAACGCCGACAAGAAATCGTGATCCTGAAAAATATATCCATTCAGGGGAACGATTCCAGTTTTATTAAATCCATTGAATATATTTCTCGGAATGCCATGCATATGCAAGAAATATTTTCTTATTTCTTTCTACCTGACGTTTCGAAGAAGTTTCATAATTCGTGGTCACGGGATGAGACCGTGACCACCGTGACCACGAAGTATGAAACTTCTTCGAAACGTCGGGTAGAAAGAAATAAGAAAATATTTCTTATAACGCGGTAAGTTCCGAAAATACAAAACTTTATCTAATATGAATATCGTCCGCAAAAATAAAAACCTAAAATCTGATATTTTTTAACATGTTGCTATTTACCTCCCAAAAACGTTACAACTTGTCTCGCCCATTGTATATACATTGCCTATAGTAATATCATGAGACCATTGTATATGAACTGCAATGAATATACAATAAACAAATTATTTGTTTTGGAATTATCGATTTTTCAAGCCAATCAAATCAAATCAATCTTAGCAAGCCAATTTAATTTTTGTCTTAAACTGCTACTTATTCCTCACAAGTCACAATTTACGCCTTTGTTTTGATTAATTAGTTTAGTTCTTCAGTCGGTGTGTGGTACAAGTGTTTTAAAAAAGTGAAAAAATTGCCAAATTGTTTGTGTTCCAGCTAAGGATCTAATTTTTGGTAAGTCTTATTTAGTTATTAATATACATATGCATGTTTATTATATAAACAAATTATGTTTTTTTAATATCAGATATAATAATAAATTATTCGTATTTAACAACTTTTTGTACATTAAATTAATTGCCAATAATTGGTTCCAATAATGAAAGGGTTTCAATTATTGGCAGTCGGGTGCCCATAACCATTGTATATAAACTGCCAATTCATATAAATACAATGCCCATAACTGGTTCTATGGAACTACAATTATTGGCACTGCCAATAAATTATTTTTTTATTGGATCAAACCACAAAAATTAATGATAAATGGCAAGGAACAAGAAATTTAAGTTTTGTCACAATTAATATATTTTGTTATAAATATGATACTTAGCAAGGTTCCTGGCCCAAGGTGTGATGTATGCTCCTTTCAAGATCCAAATGACCGAGTGTAATCTCGATCAATATCAATTAGGCTATGACTTGTTCTTGCCAATGAATGCATATTCTCTTAAACAATGCATTGTTGTTGCAGAGGATATGCAAACATTTGTAATGAGAATTTAGAGTTTTACATACAAGCTCACAACACCTTTGGACCATTCCAAGTAAACAAATTTTTAAAGATCAAAGTGATTGATAACACACAAGACCTAGAAAATCTTGTGGTGCGAAAGAAAGTTCAAAGAAAAAACAATGAGAACAATTAGAACAATTTAAGAGTAAATTCAAGCATAAATACATATAATAATATTTTTACTGAACAATAAGAGTTTATGTTAGTAATAAAGTTCAACTTTTTGATTAACAAATGGTTAAACAAATATAGGTAAGAAGCAAAGTGTAAAGAAATGATCAAAGTAATAGTTAATTCAATAATGAATGCAACACAAAGATTTAATATGTAGTGTTGAGTCTCGAACATCCCGGCCTCCCTGGAACCAGTTTCAGGTCATTGGTAGTAGAGCAAGTTTTGATATTGGACGAATGAAGTTTCCTGCTGCTGTTTTCACCGTAACAACTCGTACATGTTGATCTGCACCAGGGTTGACAGATAAAATTCTGCCCAAAATCCATTTTGTTGGTGGTAAATTGGGTTCTTTTATCAACACTAAGTCTCCAGGTTTGAAATTGGTCATAGTTTTTTGCCACTTCGGTCGTTCTTGCAGCGTTGTAAGGTACTCTGTGTGCCATCTCTTCCTGAATCCCTGAAACAAGTTCTGGATATGCGTCCAATGGGATAGACGGTTGACTGGAGTGTCTAAGATGCTCGGCTCTGGGACAGCTGTCAGTGGTTGACCTATAAGAAAGTGACCTTGGGTTAGCGGGTTTAAATCACAAACTGACATAGAACACATAGGACGAGAATTAAGAATAGCTTCTACTTGGGTTAAAAATGTATAAAGTTCTTCATATGTTAGAATAGTATTGCCGATAACACGACCTCAAGGGATTTGATTTTGAAGGAAGTTGATTTGTTGAGCTCAGACAATGGATATCGTTTTCGAAAGAATCCTGCTGGATAAATTTTAAAATGGCGATTTTTGCTTTAAGAATTTCTTCGAATTTAAGACCATTTCATCATGGAACAGAATTCGATGGTTTTGAATTGAAAACGAACCTTAACACGTAAGCCCAAATTCTAAGCAACCGAAACCACGACGAATTCCTTACAATTAGGTCGTCGAAGACATGCCCATCAAACGACGTGGCCAGTACATGCCTTACGAGCGACTTCTCCTCCACGTTAACCAATTTTTGATCGGATAATTTAGTTAGTTTAGTTAAATTAGAATTTGGCCAATGTTCATCAGATTGAACAAGTCAACTTGCACCGGCCCACAAAAAGAGAGTGCTTAAAAAGAAACGAGGATGGAACGTCACGAGAAGCACAATCGGCGGGATTTGATTCTAAAGGAAAAAACGCCATGAGCTTCGAGGTAAAGTCTCCAAAATTGAGGCCGTTCGGTTCGCAACAAAAGTTGTCCAGCGACGAGGGGGTGACGAGAGCCAATGTAACACGATTTCTGAATCGCACCACGCAAACGTTCTACTTATTTTGGCATTTACCGACGATCGCACTAAAGTTATTAAACGAACTAATAACAACGCACCACAAAGTTCAAGTCGTGGAATGGAGACCGGTTTAATAGGGGCCACTTTAGTTTTCGCTGCAACGATTGTTACATTTATTGTACCGTTGGATATTTTCGAAAGCGCATAAACTACAGCGGAGTAGGCAAGCACCGACGCATCCGAGAAGCCATGTAGTTCAATTGTATCTTCGGATGAAAACATATTTCGCGGTAGACGGATTTTTTCAAAACACGATAATTGTTTGCGATAGTCTTTCCATTCGTCAGATAGTTCAGAAGGAAGGGGATCATCCCAACCTAGTTTCAACTCAGAAGACCAAAACGGGAGGCAAATCAGGCAGAGTAACGCGATAGGAAAATATGTAAGTGGATGGATTCCAAAACATTCCTAATGCTTTAATTAGGGACTGTGAATGTTCAGGATCAAAAAATTAATGTTCGCAATCTTCAGGTTTTTGCTGAGCAAGTAATGTCCAACAATTTGAACTCCATTTTCGAAAACGCAAACACACACCGATAAGATCACGTTGTATTGGAGGACCGATTAACAATTGGCTATTTAGAGTTACTTTTTTTGTCAACGGCCTTGGCTCCGATAAAGCATCGCTTCCCGTGAGATCAGCGAAATCAAGCATCGTTGCGCGTGGTTAGTAGAAAGATGGGGAACCGTCCGAAAACCAACTGCGTGCTGTTGACATGTGTTATGTGTTTTCTGTTTTCTGTTCTCCATCTGTCTTCTCTTCTGTCCTGTATCAATGTCGTCTTGTGTGTTGTCTTGTAATTGTCTGAGCCGATGGCCTCAGTAGCCAGTGCTCGTAAGTGTGTCTACTTCGTAGATTTATCTATGACCCAACCAAAAGAGGTATTTTGAGCGATAGGTCCACCTGGCGGTCCAAGGACTTGTTCTGCCTTCAAAATAGATCAGACCTTTTTTGCTCCAAGAATGATGTCAACGGGACTGGAAATGTTGAAGTTAGGATCCGCCAAATTCAACTTCCGAATGTATGCCCAAGTCGACTTATCAGACTTATCAAAATATTTTGAGGGTAAATTCGACGTTAAATTACCAAGCACGAATGCATCGAGTGACAATTGGGAGGATGCAGGTGAGAAATGACAAATGAGATTTATAGATACACAACCCCTTGTGTGTCCGGCATTTATCGAGGATAATCCAAGAAGGGTTATGCGAGCATGAGCCCGTGGAAGACCAAGTCTTTGAGCTCATGACTCCGAAATGAAAGATAATTATGATCCGGTTTCTAGCAGAACACGCATATCAACCAGCTGATCCTATTTATTTTTAAGCTTAGCGAGAATGGCAACAAAAACAAATGGAATTATTTTTTGTGAAAAGTCTACGCGAAGGAATGTCTAACCCTTCAAACTTAGAACACTGATACAATTGATGAAAGCCTTTACACATCGCACATTGTAACTTGGGATCCGAAGTTTCAGTTACCAGAGCTCGAATTGGACCCGATTGTTTTCCTCGCGATATGGTCGTACGATTGAGGGATTGGCATGCTTCCAACGCGTTGCAACGGTTTTCAAGAAACTCAATGAGTTCATAGATGGAGCTATCTCCACGAGAACGGGTTTCTCCTGCCCACACTTGCTTCGTATCCTTGTCTAGCTTATTGAGCAAAATATATATAAGCCACGGATCACGGCTCGTTTTATTTAAAGCACTCAAACCACGAATAACTTCGTCTGCACAATCGGTGATTTTCCGAAGTGTCTGAGTATTTGAAACGCTTACGGAGGGAAGAGATGCGAACATATGCACAAATGATTGCACAATTAAATAAACACGGTCAAACCGTCTTTCTAACCTATCCCAAGCTTCA
Organism: Platycheirus rosarum; assembly: GCA_963971375.1. Taxonomy (NCBI): domain Eukaryota; kingdom Metazoa; phylum Arthropoda; class Insecta; order Diptera; family Syrphidae; genus Platycheirus; species Platycheirus rosarum. The sequence continues at coordinate 105,930,439 of OZ020508.1, forward strand.
GTGTAGTTCGCATCTGATATATTGATATGCTGAATTAGATCTGCGGCTGTTCCACTCAAAAGAGATTTTAAATAGTGAAATTTATGAGTCGACGACAGATTTGGCTTGTCGTCGACCGACCCCAAAAACAAATCATGAAAGGAGGGCCAGTCCTTGTAGTCACCCGAAAATTTGGGGATTGTAATAGATGGCAACTGTATTTTGTCCCAAACCTTTGTCGACGAGTCGAGAACCTTCAGCATATCACCTAGCTGGTTAACGACGTGTTCTAGAACCGAGTTATTGTTGTTGGGCTGCTCTAAATTTTCAATAGATTGTCTTTCACGAATTGCTTTTTTTAGGCCCGCATGTGCTTCGAAGTATTTAGATTCATATATCCCGAATTCAATATAAAAATCTTCAACTTCATCTGCCTCCACGAGTTTAAGACACTCGTAATGAAGCGAAGCAAATTCTCCCCAAGCCTTAACAACCCTACTCAACCGAATTTCAAGTATTTTTAAGCTTACCTAAATTATAAAGGCTAAAATTTAGCTTTTTAAATTAAAAATTTATTTTCTTCATTGAATAAGTTGCATGACCATGAATTCCTTTGTCTCACTTCGAACCACTCATTCAAACCAAAATCAATCACCAAACCATTGTATATACATTTTCTATAGTACTCTCATGATGGTCATTTTTCTTCTGGCCATCTTTCTGGTTGATTCAGAACTAACTCTAAATAGTGGTGACGAGAACCCTTACCGATATTTTACCAGTATTTAATACAGTTTTGTTGTCTGTACGTATTCTATATTCACACTAATTGGCAATTTCAGCACGCCTCATTGCGACTTGATTCAGAACTAAAAAATGATGCTTCATGATAGTACTATATGCAGTGTATATACAATGACCAAACCCATGTGTCTATGTCTGTTCCATACAATAAACGAAGCCGTCCACAACACACCGTGACTAATCTAAAAACAAACAATCACAACTCACCTCGAACTTCGCCACAACAAATTTAAAAAAAATGGCTTTTGATGATAGTGCCTTGTTGTCCAAATTGGATGAGAAACTTAACAAACAAAGTGAGTTCATAATATCCCTCTTATCTAAACAAATAAGAGCTGACAACCAAGAACTTCCGAACAAAATTCAAGTTCAATTTGATGTCGTAAGCAAAAACATAAACGATATAAACATGAAAGTTCAACAACTCGAGAGTGCAAACATTAACATTAATACTGAAATTGAATCACTCAAATTAGATGTTAACAAAAGAAATTTTTCATTTTCTGTACATAAATCCGAACTTAATAAACTAAAAATGAGCTAGAGCTTAATAAAAGTAAACTCTCTTTGATTGAAACCGAACTAGCCGATGCCTCAGCAACAATAAACAATCTCGATAATAAACTGAAAGCCAGTGATGCAGTGATATTCGGTGTCCCCCACACCCCCGACGAAAACTTGTTTCGCACTCACCCGAAAGAAAAAAGTGATAACACAGCTATAATAATTAAATTTAAATCACCATATGAAAAAAATTTCCTCCTCACTTCTATTGCAAAACACATTAAAGTCAATAAAATGCAACTCTGTCTCACAGATATTGGACTTTTTATTTTTTTTTTATTAACGCGCGCACAAGGGATTATGTGTTTCCCTTTTAATGTAGAACATTGTATATAGACTGCTATAGTACTATCATGACGACCGGTGGACGGTGGCGTTCCAAGCGGCTCTAGGGAAAATTAACTTGGTAAATTGAAAGAGGCGAACGAGGCGAACAAAGAGAATTCTAAGAGAAACTCTGTGAACATGTACTTTACTCTTTGCAGTTTGCAGTTTACATATATACAATGATGCGAGTATAGTTTTTTTTTGCACAACTGGATTGCTTCACACAAGCAGGGCGACGAGATGGCTAGTTAAAAGGATTGACAAAAAAGAAGAAAAACGACTTTTGTAAATGAATGGTGTCTGGGGGGTGGGTATATGTTTAAGCTGGTTGATAAGTTTATTTTGAGTTTTATATTTTTTTCATATAAAACATTCCAGGGTAGGTAGATATTTAGGTATGTACCTACATACATCCCTACATAATGTGTGTATTTACGTAGGTATACTTGTTATATTATCTTTGATAAAATGTTCAGCTAAATTCAGGTCGATCGGTCGGTTGTCGGTGTGGTAGATGGTGTGAGCGAGGGTGAGGAAGATACTAAAAAGGAAAACTTAATAAGCACATGTGTATGTGTATTGTGTATATCCTGTTCTCGTTGACGGTAAACAACGAAGAGGATCGACAATGATTTTATTTTTTGAATTTTCATTTCATTGGCTTCGTTATCGTTGATGTTATATTTTATGCACAAGTAGCTTTGTGATTATAGGGACTATGAGTCAAGTTTAGGATTCGTGAACATAAAAAAATTGTGATAATAATCAAACATTACATTACGATGATAGAGAAACATATTTGAGTTGCTGGCAAAATTCTGTCCGTCTGTCCGTCTGTCTGTAGGTCTGTCTGTACGGATGTATTTTGGACTATAGCCTAAACCGATGAGGCAATCGACTTCAAAGTCTAAAAAAGTGATCGACAAAAAATGACTGTTTGTCTGTCAGTAGGTATGTATAACGAGCTGCAGCCTAAATGGCTTAAGCGATTATCTTTAAACTTGGTGTGTGTGATTATTTTGGCATTCCCCAGAGGGGACATTGAAATTTAAATTGTAGGCCTAAAAGTAAAGGAAGTGCCATATGACCGTTGAGTTGAGTTGTTTTCTTGATTGAAATTTTTGCATTCAGTAGGTAATCGTGTATTTTTTTATTTGTTAGTTGTTTTTGCACGTTTTTGTGTTTATCATAGGCGTCCTTATTATTTATTCTGTATGCTGTATGCTGTTGCGATCATGAAATGCTTTAAAATAAATAACGATAAATAAATAATAATATAAATAACGAAATTTGCTTTCATTAGACTAGTGGCTAAGGCTCAACCGAGCAATATAAAACAAAATTTGGGGGAAAATATTAAACAAATATTTTTTTAATGAAATCAAAAAAAACTATTCATAACGTTTTTTGGAAAAAATGTTGTAAGCCATCTTATTTCTTTTGCTGTTTTCTATTTTATAAATTTTTTATTTCAAAATCGTTCGACCAGTTTTTTGAAAAAACTTTCGAAAACATATATATACATTTTTTTCGAGTATGTCAATTTAAAGAAATTTATAGTTTATACAAGGGGAAAAAATTAAAAAAATCTATATATTCGTTTTCAAAATATTCAAAAAACAAAATAAGTTTAAAAAAAAAATATTAAAAATTAAAAAAAATGTTTTTGAAAATTTTAATAAGCAATATTATTTCAATCATAAAACACTACATATTTTGAAAATTTTATCAAAATCCGTCGATTAGTTAACGATAAAGTCTAATTTGAAAAAACCGGTCATATGGGAGGTACCGTTAAAAACTTTTTCTCAAAAATCCATTAAAACTTAAAGGTAGATTTTGCATAGAAAACATCATTCTAAAAGTTTTATCAAAATCGTAGGAGCCCTTTTCGAGAAAAATAAGTTTTTCATTTAAAGTTATATGGCAGGTACCGTTAGTTTTGGAGCTATAATGCCAATTCCAAAAACCGTCGAGTAGAGCACTCTAAAAATACTATGTACCAAGTTTGAATCAAATCGGCCTAACTGTTTAGGCTGTAGATATCGATACGAACAGACAGACAGACAAACAGACAGACGGACGGAATTTCCGTACCCACTTTTTTGACTTCTCTATCATCGTAATGTCATGTTTAATTGTTAGATTTTTTTTTACGAATGCATAACTTGCCTTATAGTCCCTATAAATCGCAAGTAAAAAACTATTCGATTACTACTGAATGAAAAAATTTCAATCGAGAAAACAAAAGCTTACACCTGCCCCTAAATAAACAAATTAGCACACACGAGCAAGTACGTGCAAACCAGTCGTGCCTTTTATATATTTATTTTTTTCTGAAATTCTTTATTTAAAAAATAATATGATTGAACAGACTTTTTGCCTTAAAAAAGGTATAGCACATTATTTTAAATGTTGCCGTTATTTTTAAATATACCTATATAAATATATTTTAGTGTAGGATTACTTAGGCTACTTACATTTTCCTTAATATTAATTTTGGTTGTAATCGGTTACCTAACCAGTTCTCAGAAAAGTCGATGCCAAAAAAAAACTCCTATGGGTGGTGCCAGTTTTAGCCCACCGTCATATTTTTTTTAACCATAATTGAATGCACATTGATTTTTTACATACAAAATTCTTGGAGCTGTTTTTGACAAAAATAAGCTTTTACTTGACGGTTATATCGCAAGTATCAGCTAAAAAAGAAATTAAAAAAATCCTATGTCGAATGTCAAAATAAACTTATATTCCAAATTTAAAGACAACTGGCCAAACCGTTTAGTAGACGGACAGAATTTTGCCAAATATGTGTCTCTATCATCGTAATGTTATAGGTATTTGATTGTTATCTCAAATTTTTTTTTCTGCATGAATGCATAACTTGTACTTAGTACCTACCTATAATAATTGCAAGTAAAAATTAAACAATTAGGTGTTACAAATGTAAAAAACCCGTGGTATTTTTAGCAATTCTATAGAAGATTAGTACAAAGAAATATTTTGGTTTAACTATAAATTTCTTTCCCGCGAGCTAAGCTGGGTGGGTCAACTAGTTCCTATTATATAAACCTCAAACAAACAAAAGATCTTTGTTACTATAAATCAATAATATATAATCAATCAATAATAATATAAATCAATTTACAAACAATTTTTGATTGAATTTCTGCACATTGTTCATTCAGATAGATACCTACACATACATATCTATGTACCTATATGTATATGTTGGTACCTATCTGAATGGAAAGTAAAATTCAAAACAAAAATCCATCCATTGCAAGGGCATTTGTATCTTTGTATAAATACAGCAAGAAGTAAGTTTGTGTTTAAATTTCAAGAATGAATGTGTACACTATTTGAAGACGACAACCTTCATAATAGAATAGTAAAAAAATTGAAAATCCTAAAGAATTCGAATCAAAAGTCTGGTCAATGATGTATATATGTACAAATATGACAAATATGTATGTAGGTAGTGCTCATACAAAACTTGAAAATCCTAAAAAACTCAAATCAAAAGTCTCGTCAATGACGTACGCATGTATAAATACTTATGTAAGAACCAGTTCTCATATTACATATTCCATATAAAAAAACGTAAACAATGAAAATGTTGGATCTTGTATAAATCCTTACAAAAAACTAAGCCTCAGCTAAGCGAAACCATTATATATTAACTTCAAAACTGCCAGCAGTTTATACACATATATACAATGAACAAAACAAGATACTGAATTATTTCATGTTCTCCTTCGGTTTTTTCTTGCCTCACATTGTCACATTGCACATGCGCAGGAAACTAAGCACAAAGCATAACACTAAAAACCATGCTCTTAATTCTCTCTCACTCAAATAAAATGTCCTACACTAGCACTCCAAGCGGCTCTAGGGAAAAAGATTTTTTCTCGTCTCATGATAGTACTATAGGCAATGTATATACAATGATGTAGAACACACTGCGTGGGCATTACGAAGATAGGGAGGGGAGAGATAGGAGGAGCCGATTAACATTGGTTTTGAATGTTAGTAGATCAAAATGGCAAGCGAAAATCCCGCCGGGTAAACTATTCCAAATTCGTGTTGTTCGGCTAAAAAAACAAACCCTATATTTCACGGTACGTCCGAAATTGGGCTCCAGGGTGAACTGATGAGCATTCCTTGCGAGACGAGTATTACGGGAGAAACTTTTAAGGGGAGGAATGCAACTGGCTACTTCGAGTGAACATTTTTTGTAAAAGAAACGATAAAATAAGGAAAGACATGAAACATTGCGTCGGTGTTCGAGTGGGGCAATTGTTTCAGCGGCAGTTCTATTTCCTATCAATCTTAACGCTCGATTTTGTATTCTATCAAGCAGGAGAAGCGATGTTTGCGAAGCACCTGCCCAGAGGTGGGAGTTATACTCGAGTTTAGGGCGTATAAACGCTTTATAAATTGTAGCCAGATCAGATGGGGAAAAATACTTCTTACACCGATACAGAAAACCTTAGCACTTTGCAGCATTCTTAGCGATCTCAAATATATGGTAGTTCCAACGGAATCTTCGTTGACACACATACCGAGTACTGAGAGATTTTCGGTTTCTTCGATGTAAGTGCCATTCATGGACAATGGCATTGGGGGAATGTTTAGCTTTAACGACAGAAAAGACAGCATTGAGTTTTCGAAGCATTAAACTCCACACGATTTCTATTACCCCATTTGACAATGCTGTATAAATCGGAGTTTAATGAGCTTGACATATGGTACCGTTGCAATTGTACGTCCGAAGGCGAAGGACGTGAATTATCGAACGAATATGAAAAGCTGAGGTAGAGTCGTCAGCAAAACAGTTAAGTGGATTAGAAGTAACAGACAGAAGATCGTTTATAAAAAATCAAGAAAAGAGTCGGAGACAGAACAGAGCCCTGGGGCACACCAGCATTTATTTTGTGCGAATCAGACTTGAATCCGTCCAATACATTTTGTATTGAACGGTCCAGAAGATAGCTTCTAATCCAACGAACTAGTGTATCATCGATCCCAAAAGCACGCATTTTCGATAACAGAGCTTCATGCCAAACTCTGTCGAATGCCTTGGAGATATCAAGAGCAATAATCTTACTTTCACCAAAGCGATGTAAAGATTTGTTCCACTGTTCGGTGAGATATGCCATCAGATCACCAGTGGAACGGTTGCTGCGGAAGCCGTACTGACGGTCATGGAGAAGCTTTCGATCTTCGAGATATTCCTTAAGCTGACGGTTAATCAGTGTTTCCATGACATTAGAAAGAAGGGATGTCAGTGCTATGGGTCGGTAGGAGAAGGCGGAGGATGGGTCACCTTTCTTAGGGACAGGCTAGACAAATGCTGTTTTCCATCTTCTAGGAAAGATTCCAGAAGAGTAGGAGCGATGGAAAAGCTTACGCAGTGACTTTGCCAGTGTGGAAGAATACCTCTACAGAAGAATCGGGGGTATACCATCCGGGCCAGAAGATTTGTGTATATCGAGTTCTTCGAAAACTCTTGCTACTGTACGAGTGCGGAAAAAAATCTGTCCCATGGAAAAATTTACATTCTCAAGTACAGGAGGGGCAACGTTGGGCAAGAGTAAACAATTGGTTTGTTATTGTCGATGAGCGTTGGAACCGAAGATGTCGAGGAGTTTTGTATATTTTTTACAAATGACCAAACATTTTTACTGCCTTTGGGACACTGCAGAATTTTTTGCCGTAATTTTTGGTCATGCAAAAATTTGGTTCTTTCAATAACGGAGTTGCATGAGTTCCTTGCTTGCTTGTGCTTTTTCCGATTTCCCTCTGTAGGGTTGGTTTTGTAAGATCGGAAACTTACTTCTTTGAGCCTGATAGCTTCTTTACCTTCAGAATTAAACCAAGACTTTTCTTTAGGTGATGCTTTTTACTCTGTTAGGAATAAAAGCACGCATCCCTAGAAGAATCACATTTGTGATCATTTCAGCACTGGCATCAATGTCACTATCGAGGAAGCATTGTGACCAGTTAAAGTTTCGGAAAAAAATATTCAGGCCGTCCTAGTTGGCTTTCTCGTATTGCCAAACGGTCCTGGTGGGAAGTTTTTCTTTAACTGGATGGGTGGAGGATGAGAAATTAGCTGAAATGATACAATGGTCTGAAGTGCCAAATGGAGAAGTTACACTAATGGTATATTTAATTGAAATTTGAAATTTGAAATTTTATTTATCAGGGTGAGAAGTAAGAAACAATTCAAGAGTATGGGCGGCTTGCCCAGCAACATCCGGTATACGCGTTGGCACATCGATCAGTTGGTAAAGGTTATGTAACCCGGCAAAGAGCTCGTCATACTTTCCTTCGGGTGTTGTCTGACTAGAATAGCAGAGCCAGTTGGAATTGTGTACATTGAAATCGCTCGCAATAACAATTTCAGTGCGAGGACAAAGGGAAACAATTTTCGAGATGGAATCAGACAGTGCATCAAACTCGTAACAAGTCGAATTACTGTCAAGATTTGGACTCCTGTAAATAAAACAATAATTAATGACATGCTTGCGGACAGTAAATTTGAGCCATAAGAAGTTAAAGTCCGTGTTGGAACATTTCCCATATTGGGGAAGGCTTTGGCAAGCAATATCATTCCTAACATAGACCACGAGACCATGATGGGAAAAGAGTAATGGCACCAAGCTATACCCATGTAGAGCAAATTCTGATAAATCAGTATTTACTCCAACCTGAGTTTCACTTAATGCCAAAACAGCTGGCCTGTGTTGAACAGTGTAGACGTACACGTGCAAGAAATTCTTTTTTAAACCACGAACATTTGAATACACGACACAAAAATCACTTACCATTTAAAAATACTTACATACAAAAACACAACTCTGATTAAGTCGAACTGCGCAGTGAAAAATCCAAATTAACTTCTGTAATAATCAAACTGTCTTAGGTGTTATGCCCATAAGACAGCCTGTTTACAAAAAAATCAATCTAAACATTCAGCACAATAGAACAAATTCAGATGCCCTTATCTATTTACCGCAAGAATTGTATGGTCATACGATGCCTACAGTAGATAAGAAAGAGGCAGTTAAGCACAAAGGTCTTTGGACAGATTAGAGGATAATTTGTTATGCGAATGCGTTTTATTTATTTTTTTTCTTCCTCAGCGCGAGTGGGCATCTTTGTCATTCATCCTACGACGCGAGTGAATATTATTATTTTTTTTTACAGCACACGCAAGGGTTTTTTTTCCAATTTCTCTAACGAGTGTGTAGTATTATTATTTTTTTTAAAGCATTCGCGATAACAACGCGCAATAATTATTTTTTTGACTTTTGTTTAATTATTTGTGCGCGCACCTCAACGTCCGTCCTCTACGAGCTTAAGAACGACACTGAATCAACTTCTCAATTTTTTGTTCGCGAATCCTTATCACAACGAAATAACTATTTAATTCGGCACGCAATTCAAATAAAAAAAGTAAATAAAATTGCTGCGGTGCTTACTATTCGTGGCCGAGTATATGTCAAACGGCTGCTTTCAGATGTCAAAGGAGTATGTGTCGATAACATAGAAGACCTTGATGGAATTGCCAGCTTTTAACACTACATGAAAATTGATATTATTTTTTTTTTCGTTTTTGTTTTTTATCGCTTTTATCAAGTTGATTTATTATAATATTCTTTTTCTTTTTTCTTTCTTTATAATAAATTTTGTGCTACATTACATCTCATCTTATTCTGAATATTTTTATTTATTTTATTTGTTCGAAGTCTTTTGAAGGTGATTACGCGTTCCAAATTCTGTTGAAACCACTCTTTATAAAAAACTTTTATTTTGAAATTCTTTTTTTTTCTCTTCTTATTATCTCAATGGAACACGTTGATATTGGAGGAGCTTTCGTAGGCAGTAGAAATGAGGGCGTCTTGCGGTCGATGGTAATTTTTTTAAATAATCAAGGGACAGGCCTTCGGGTATGTCACTTGAACGCGCAAAGTTTATTTTGTAAAATTGATGAGTTTAGGTATGTGTTTGGAGATTCTGATACCGATATCATTTGTGTCTCTGAAACTTGGTTTTTGAATACAAATATTGACGCAATGTATAGCTTGGGAAATTATAAGTTATATCGGGCCGATAGATACGGAAGAAGAGGAGGGGGATTGGCAGTATATGTACGCAAAGATTTAACCTGTAAATTTAATTGTAATTCTGAAGAGGGGAGTTCGATGGAATATGTTTTTATAGACATTATTGCCGAAGACATTTCTTTGACAATAGGCGTTGTGTATAGACCAAAGAACAACGTTGCTATGACCCCGATGCCTACGATTTTGGAAAATATTTCTTTGCGTTCTTCTAAAATGCTTGTTTGTGGTGACTTTAATAGCAATCTTCTTGCTGATATTGTTCTGGTCGATGAAATGAGGACCTTTAATTTGTTTCCAGTCAACACCACCGTTGCCACTCATTTTGTTGGTAGATCGCAAACACTTATAGACGTTTTCTTTGTAAGTGATATCAGTGATGTTCTACATTATGATCAGTTGTCAGCGCCAGCTTTTTCAAAACATGATCTCATTTAATTAGCGTTCGAGTTTAGGATGAATAGCCTGGAAACCACTTTTGAGTACCGAGATTTCAGTAGAATAGATTATTCTCGTTTGGAACAAGATGTTCAGAGCATTCAATGGGATAATGTTTTCTATTTACCTTCTCCAAATAATGAAATAGAATTTATGAACTCTAATATTTTAAATCTGTTAAAGAGTAACGTTCCAATTAGAACAAGAAATTTTAATCGTGCACAACGCCCCTGGTTTTCTAATGAAATCCGACGGCTCATATCTCAACGGAATCAAGATTATAGAATGTGGAAAAGATATAGCCTAGAGGTCACCATCAAAGTTATCGTTTTCTTCGCAACCAAACTTTTAGTAAAATAAGATCCGCTAAAATTCAAATAAACCCCAATTATGGAAAAATCTGAGGGAAATAGGGATAGGAAAACAAAACAATGACTGCAAGGTAAATATCGATGTAGATGTACTTAATCAAAACTTTGTCTTGCTTCCTTTTTCACATCTTTCTCGTTCTTTATCTGAGCGTCTTGAACCCATTAATGTTTCTCATTCAGATACGGTTTTCGAATTTATTCGTGTGGAAAGCACAGATGTAATTGAAAGCTTACTTACCATCAAATCAAATGCAGTTGGCATTGATAACATACACCCAGTTTTCGTCAAGTCTAATTTACCATATATTCTGCCTTACTTAACGCACCTTTTTAATACAATTCTAATGACTGGTGTTTTCCCGAATGTTTGGAAACAAGCAAAAATTTTGCCAATTCAAAAGGGACATAACACTAACGAATACAGACCCATTTCTATTCTTCCTTATTTGTCCAAAGAATTTGAACAACATCTGCGGCCCAATTAATGAAAACGTTTTTGCGAGATAGAGAGCAAGCGGTCTCGGTAAACAACAAAATCTCAAGCTTTCTTCCAACAGTTAAAGGAGTTCCTTGAATTTTAGGTCCACTTCTTTTTTCGTTGTATATCAATGAACTTCCAGCAATGATCTCAAGCTGTTCAATCCAAATGTTTGCTGATGATGTCAAGTTGTTTAAAAGCTGTCCTCTTGGACTAATTGATGATTGGGCGCATACAATTAACAACAATCTTGCAGAAAACCCAATTGGTCACAGGATAATGGACTTTTCCTTAACCCAATAAAGTGCATTGTGATTAGCAAAAAGGTGCTTAATTTAGATTATTTCCCAAGTATATTTTTGAATGGTACACCAATTCCATATACTTCCAGTGTAAGAAATCTTGGTATGTTGTTTAACAGGACACTAACTTGGGACAGCCATATAAATGCGGCCGTAGGTAAGGCCTATGGAGTACTTAGAATGACAAAATGTTAAGAGCATTAAGATTTATTATCTTATCATGAATTATTTTGTATCTCTTAATATAAATAATAAAAAATAATAATATTATGATTTTGTATGAATTAATTTATACTTTGTTGTACACCATTTATTTATTTTTTCATATTTAACTTATACACTTATATACACTTATATATCTATTATTTCTTGTTGTTCTTTATTGAAATTAATTGAACTAGAAATTTTATAAATAAAAAAACGAACAACAAAAAACGGTTTTCCTTTAATTCATAGGTGCCAATAATTGGAAATTTTTGCGGTGCTGAAAATTGTAGTCGTGTGCCAATAATTGTAGTTTTTGTTAAGCTTTTTTAATATCCCATTTTTAGCTCTTTTTTAAATAAAAAAAAATAAAAATAATAAATATAAATATAAATAAATAAACAAAATTCTATATTAAAATTTTGTATATTTCACATTTTTTAACTCTTTAAGAGCGAAATTTAAGCGCATTTAAAATTGAAAAATCCTTAAGGGTACCACCAGTTGTATCCGTTACAAAAAAAAATGTTAAATAAGAAGTTTAAAACATGTTTACAAGGCTATTGAAGTATCAAGTATTAAACAGGCCCATGACAAGACAAATCTTGTACGCAGATTTTTGATAGTATGGTATCTGCAGATCTTCTAAAAACAAATGAAGGTAATAAATAAAGTTTTATTTTTCCTTAAAATCCATAACTCGCCTCACTTGTAATTACATTGTACAACGCAGCTTTTCATGACCTTCCCAACTGTAGGTTGCCAGATAGCAATCTTAAGAGATTGGTGGTCAAGGAAATACATTGTTCACAGCAGAACATTAATATTAACATTGAAATTAATGATTTGATCTTTATTCTGCTGTAAGGAACAACCAGTTTCGGTACTGACTAGCCAGATTAAATAATTTTATTTTCAAATAATTTTACAAAAGATTTTCATTTCATTAAAATTAAGATGAATGACAATAACTTATAAAGTAACTTGTCAGGTTAAGTGTTGTCTTAAACAAATTTATTGAAACTTGGCTTTGGATTTAAATATTTTTAAGAAAATTCATTTATAATTATAGATTTCAGTATCTTAGTGCATTTCTCCAACGTTACAGATCGTACAAATGCCTACTGAATGTCTTCTAATGCTCTTGCATTGAGGTTGAGTAATCCGCACCTAGACTTTAACACCATACTTATCATCTCACGTGACTTACTGTCTACGAAGTTGCAATACTCGTTGTGGAAATTTGATTGAATCGCTCTGTTTGTGTGTTCTGTCCAATATATTTCTATGAGTTTCGCGTAAGTTTCTGTATGCAATGCTCTCCACTCAGACATTGTAGATCAGTTAAACTCACTGTTGACTTCGTAAAACAGATTTGATCATTCACTATCCCAGTATATCTGCTTTCTTACGATAATATCCCATAGTTTTCTCGTCAATCTGTTTTCGGGAAGGGTGCCTACTCTAAATATATATGAAATGGAGTTTTTGTGTAGCAAGGAAGGCTTTTGGAAGTCCGGTTTCTAAGTTGAGCAAGTAATTTGGTGTGTTTGTTGGTAGGGAAAAACATTTTTTTTATAAAAAAAACCGTTGCGATTTTTCAACTGTTTTCTTCAGAATAATCCCAAACTTGTGCACAGTAGTTCATTACTGGGGTGGAATCGGCTAAGGTGATAGTTGATAATCAAAAATAATGCTTTTGCTCCACCTAAGGTGATTATCAAAGCGACCATCACCTTTTTTCTATGGTTTGCGGGTGACAGCTATTTGGTTGTCACCTTCATACATTTGTGTATAAAATTTGATGGAAAATAAGTTGTGTCGGCTTGAGTTCTATTATATTTCGATTGTTTTTATGAAAAATAGTGAAAAAATTATCAAATTTTAAGCAAAAACTGTAAAATGTAGTAATTTATTCTTCAATGCAAACACAACGGGAAAGGAGACAATTCTAACAAAATTTCAATTTCTTCAAACTAACTTAAGAAACAAAACAAATATTTTTACATTCTGCAAGAAATTTTGCTGGCGGCCTATTTACTTTCATGCATCTCACATACTGCTCTCATTGATACTTTTAAGATACATACATAATAATTGTTGCCCAGAGCTTGAGAGGGCATTGTAGGACGTGTCCAGCCCGGGATGCATTTTCATATACGCCGAGATCATCGAAATTAGTTGTTTGTCCTTAATGAAAAAAAACATTTTTCTTAAAATATGCATAAATATTTCAAGAAATATATACTTATATTTTTGGAAGAAAAAAGTTGAACACAAAAAAATTGAAACAAATTTTCAGAATAAAACACAACAGCTGATCGAAATGAAATTTTTTTTGTGAGTGCTGCCAAGCGCTGACAGTGTTTTAGCGATTACCTTACGCAGAGCTAAGAATAGTCGATAATCAAAATTGACCATCAAAACAGTGAAAGTCAACTATCACCTTAGCCGATTCGATTCCACCCCTGATTTTGAGCAGCTTCATATATTTTATACTTAGCTGAGTGTTGTATGTTTTTGTTCTACATGAATTTTCACCGTGGCATTTATTGAGACATTGCAAGTCTCTTTGTAAGATGTTCAGCCCACGGCATGTAAGTCAGAGTTACTCCTAAGTACTTATATGTGTTGGACATTTTGATTTCGTCATTGTTACAAGTCCATTTTTTCTTCTGCTGCCCGGCGTCCGCCGTTTCGAAAAATCACTATTTCAGACTTTCCTAAATTTACCACCAGATTCCATTTTGTCCAATATTGTGTGAAACTATTTAGTATTGCTTGCAAGGAAGGAAGAAGGTGTTAGATAGTATCGCAAGCGCAATATCATCTGCATAAAGTAAGACTTTTACTGATGTGCTTTCAACAGTTACTCTACCTGCTAGTTCGAAATCTAGGTCATTCAGAAACAGGATGCACTAAGGAGCACTGAGAACACATCCCTATGCAGTGTTGTTGTAATAGAGATAGAGAGCCTTTAGGATTGAAAGCATTTTTGTGGATATTCCCAAAAGTTTCAGTTTGTGAAATAATGCATTTCGGTTTATATTGTCAAACGCAGCTTTTTAATGCTGCCCATAATCTCGTAAAGGCCCTAACTGCAGTTTTTATAGTTTCGAGTTATAGAGGAAAACACTAAATCGCTAACCGCAACCAAAATATTAAACGTAAAAAATTGAAAAAAATATTTGTTTTAAAACTTAATGTGCGCTTTATTTTGTCTTAGTTGAGCAAAATGGATTGGGCAGATATTTCATTAGTATTTATAATCTTTGCAAGGTAGGAAAATAGCGTCCAGTTTTTATTTTGGGCAGCGCAATTATCTACCCATAAAGTTATGTGCGCCTTATCCCGATTGTGCAAAAAAAAAGGATGAAATGTGCTTATAATGTCTTCTTTCTTTCGTCCGGAAGTACCTTCGTGCCAAATTGCAGAAAAAGGGACTGTTTTGCTTTTTGTTCCAAGAGGCACAAAACTTTCATTGAATGCGATAATCCGTTTAGCAAAAATTACAGCCTTGAACGATTCCAAACGAGGCAACATTATAACTTTCTGCAAATCTACAGATACAACGAGAGTATCTAGCGCAATTTCGTTGGAATCCAGCTTACTCTGCTTCTGATACTCAGTTCTTGTTACTGCTACTCGGGTCTTGTGATCCATCCAAGCCTTGCTTAGGACGTTACCTTCTTCATGCTGGCTGATCAAATGCAATTTATTGCTTTCGCATAGCTCACATTCTTCATGCCCAAGCGAGGCAAAAGAGATATTCATCTCTCGCAGGATTTTACAAAAATTATGATAAGATGTTCGAAGATTGGGATGACTGTAGTTTTTGAGCTCATTGTGCATGTTCTTCTTTGTCAGATCGCTTGGAAGGTAACGACGTAAAGGTGCATGTTCTCGTTGATAGTGCGATATTGTTGGATTAAAAGATTCAATAAATTCCTTTATCTTTTCAATATTCAATCGTGCAGCAGATCGACCGCACCGTCCACGCTTATCGGCTCGGGGTGCTAATGAACCCTCAGGTGTTTTCGGTATAACGTCATAAATGACGCTGTTATTCTCCTTCGAAAATCCTAAAGTTGTTAGATAGAAGGTCTTGCAAACTGCACAATTGTCACCCTTTTCATTTGCCAGAAAATAGAAAAAACTAAATTTTCCCGTCTTTTTTAGTATCACGAGCAGCATCTTTTTTTCGTGTTGAGCTCAATATAAATTGTTGCCTACCTTGCCAATCAAAAGACCAAAACTGAGAGTTAATGGCAAGTCTCCTACCTTCACAAATTTTTGAAATGCATTTTCGAATGCAATTTTCTCCACATGGTGGTCGAACTGGATGTTTCTGGGTTTCCTTGTCTTTTCTTTTAATTTTTTTCGCGTGCCGTGATAGTCCTTTCCTCTTCCTCTTCAACCCTACGTCATCTATGATTTCTGCCGCCTGTCCTGGGTTGTTTGATATTGAAGCTTGCTCTAAAATGTTCATTTCAGATTACACATATTGAAAAAATCGAAGAAAAATGGGCTAATTAGAGACCTTGTCAGTTTATGTGACTATTGGTTTTTCTCCGTTTACCTATTATGATTTAGAACGTATGTGTGCTTTTTTCCTTTAAAATTTCAAAATCTTACCTGTTGTAGAAATGTTACTCTGTTCTAATAAATCTTCATTATTTTCTTCCAACAATCCACCAGCTGCAGACTCTAAGCAATTGTCACTTTCTGAATCACTGTTATTTTCCGAAACATAGTCACGATCCACTTCAACTGCTGGACTTTTATTTGTTTTTTTATCTTTTAACTGTTTTATCATTAATTCGATTTTTTTCGTTGATTTATATTCAACGCTAAGTTAAGAAGCTTTCTTGCATTGTTCATTTTTATAAGCTTATTTATCACAAATAAGTCACAACTCACAACCGATAAAAAAAAATGCGAAACCAGGTTACTTATTTAACAGCCACAAATTATAGTAAGCAAAAGTCAGTCACAACCTCAATGCATTAAATACTGAAGCAAACTACGCACTCTTCAATAGGAAAAATTAAATTTGAAAACCGGCCTACTTTGAAAATTTAAAAACAAAATAACTGCCATCATTTGTTTCTGAAAATATTTTTGTTGTTACTAAATAAAAAGCCCTAACTACCACATAGGGCTTTTTAAAAAACATCGTGGGTCTGTTTTTTCCATGCAGTAGTTTATAAAGGCCCTATGTAGTAGTTAGGGCTTTTTAAAAATGTTGGTCCGTATGGATTGTACTTAGGGCCTTTTGGAATTGCCATTTTCTAGCTTATTTGAAGATTTAGGTTCTTGAAATTATACCAATAAAAAAGACACAATGCCCTAACTACAAATTTGCAAAAAAACTTGTAATCGAAAATTTTGTAGATAGGGCCTTTACGAGATTATGGGCAGAATGTATGAAGAACGCATAAAGTTTCTTTTTTATATTATCGCGCGCACAAGGTACTATTTGTTTCCCTTTTAATGTATGTAAGTACACTGCAAAAGCATTGGGATGGTAACGACAGAAGGTGTACATTAACATTGGTTTTGAATATTTGCAAATCAAAATGGCAAAGGAAAATCTCGCCGGGTAAGCTATTCCAAATTCGTGTTGTTCGGCTAAAAAAAATCCCTATATTTCACGGTACGTCCGAAATTGGGCTCAAGGGTGAACTGATGAGCATTCCTTGCGAGACGAGTATTACGGGAGAAACTTTTAAGGGGAGGAACGCAGCGGGGTATTTCTTGTGAACATTTTTTATAAAAGAACAGATAACATAAGGAGAGACATGAAACATTGCGTCGATGTTGGAGAGGCGCAATTGTTTCAACAACAGTTCTAATTCCTATCAATCTTAACGCTCGATTTTTAATCCGTCAAGCAGGTGAAGCGATGTTTCCGAAGCACCTGCCTAGAGGTGGGAGTTATTTTCGAGCTTAAGGCGTATGAACGCTTTATAAATTGTAGCCAGATCAGAAAGGGAAAAATACTTCTTACACCGATACAGAAAACCTAAGCACTTAGCAGCATTTTTAGCGATCTCAAATATATGTTCTTTCCAACAGAGTTCATCGTTGACACACATACCGAGTACTGAGAGCTTTTAGGTTTCTTCGATTCAAGTGCTACTCATGGACAATGGCACTGGGGGTATGTTTAGCTTTAACGACAGAAGACAGCATTGAGTTTTCGAAGCATTAAACTCCACACGATTCCTATTACCCCATTTGAGAATGCTTTATAAATCGGAGTTTAATGAGCTTGACATACGGTACCGTTGCAATTGTACGTCCGAAGGTGAGTCGTCAGCATAACAGTTAAGCGGATTAGAAGTAACAGACAGAAGATCATTTATAAAAATGAGGAAAAGAGTCGGAGACAGAACGGAGCCTTGGGGCACACCAGCATTTATTTTGTGGGAATCAGACTTGAATCCATCCAATACAACTTGTATTGAACGGTCCAGAAGATAGCTTCTAATCCAACGAACAAGATTATCATCGATCCCAAAAGCATGCATTTTTTTTTTATTACTTTCACCAAAGCGATGTAAAGATTTGTTCCACTGTTCGGTGAGACATGCCATCAGATCACCAGTGGAACGGTTGCTGCGGAAGCCATACTGACGGTCATGGAGAAGCTTTCGATCTTCGAGATATTCCTTAAGCTGACGGTTAACCAGAGTTTCCATGACCTAAGAAAGAAGGGATGTCAGTGCTATGGGTCAAAGGAGATAGGCGAGGATGGGTCACCTTTCTTAGGAACAGGCTGGACAAATGCTGTTTTCCATCTTTAGGGAAGATTCCAGAAGAGTAGGATATATGGAAAAGCTTACGCAGTGGCTTTGCCAGTGTGGAAGAACACCTATTCTGAAAAATCAGGGGTATACAATTCGGGGCAACGGATTTGTGAATATGGAGATCTTTGAGAACTTTTGCTACTGTACGAGTGCGGAAAAAAAATGTGTCCCATGGGAAAATTTACATTCTCAAGTACAGGAGCGGCAATGTTGCTGTTAGGTAGCGTGGAGCTGGCAGCGAAATGGGCGGCGAGCAAGTTTGCCTTCTCGGAAGAGTAGACAATAGGTTTGTCATTAGCGATGAGCGTTGGAACCGAAGATGTTGAGGAGTTTTTAATATTTTTTACAAATTACCTATAATTTTTACTGCCTTTGGGGCATTGCAGAATTATTTGCCGTACTTGTTGGTCATGCAAAAGTTTGGTTCTTTCAATAACGGAGTTGCATGAGGTCCTTGCATGTTTGTACTTTTATCGATTTTCCTCTGCAGGGTTGGCTTTGTAACATCGGAAACTTACTTCTTTGAGCCTGATGGCTCAGAGTTAAACCAGGACTTTTGTTTAGGTTTGATGCTTTTTACTCTGTTAGGAATAAAAGCACGCATCCCTAAAAGAATCACATTTGTGATAATTTCAGCACTGGCATCAATGCCACTGTCGAGGAAGCATAGTGACCAGTTAAAGTTTCGGAAAAAGGTAAGGTGATGTAACCCGGCAAAGAGCTCGACATACCTTCTCGCGGGTGTTGTCTGAACAGAATAGTGGAGCCAATTGGATTTGTGTACATTGAAATCGCCCACAATAACGATTTCAGTGCGAGGACAAAGGGAAACAATTTCCGAGATGGAATCAAACAGCGCATTAAACTCGTTACAAGTGGAATTACTGTTGAGATTTGGACTCCTGTAAATAAAACAATAATGAATGGCATGCTTGCGGATAGTGAATTTTAGCCACAAGAAGGTAAAGTCTGTGTTGGAACATTGCCCGTATTGGGGAAGGCTCTGGCAAGCAATATCATTCCTAACATAGGCCACGAAACCATGATGGGAAAAGAGTAATGGCACCAAGCTTTACCCATGTAGATCAAATTTTGATAAATCAGTATTTACTCCCACCTGAGTTTCACTTAATGCCAAAACAGCTGGTCTGTATTGAACAGTGTAGACGTACACGTGAAAGAAATCCTACCTTAAACCGCAAACATTAGAATATACGACACAAAAATCAATTACCATTTTAAAATATTTACACACATTTCTGACTGTGTCGAACTGTGCAGTGAAGGTCCAAATTATTTTCCGTAATAAACAAACTGTCAAAAAATCAATTTAAATATTCAGGTAAAATAGGACAAATTCAGATGCCCTTATCTATTTACCGCAAGCATTATATGGTCATACAATGCCTACAGTAGATAAGAAAGAGGTAGTTAAGCACAAAAATCCCGGGACAGATAAGAGAATCTATTTCAATAACGCGAGTGGGTATATTTATCTGTCCTCCAATGACGCGAGTGGGTATTATTTTATTCTCCACAACAGACGCGAGAGGTATTTTTTTCTCAACGATTGCGTATTTTTTTAAATTCTGGCGACAACAATGCGCAAATTATTATTTTTTGACTTTTTTATTTTTCGTTTTTTTGTGCGTGCACCTCAAATGTCCAAGGTTGAGAAAAGCTCCTTCAAAATGTCTTCTAAGAATAACGGCGTCACAGTGTTTGACAAAACTGAGTTGATAAACAACCGCCACTTGCTCTTCCTCCAGTTTGTTGTTGTGGTTTTTTCGCAGGAACCCATTTTTGTTTGTATCCCAGGAAGAATTGTTCATATTTTATAATACCGATAGTGAGTTCTTAAGGCTGAAGGGATTTTCCTCATTTTTTAGAGGATGTAAAAGATGAAAAAATAGTTTTAACCTTCACCCTGAAAACATAAAAAGTTATGCCTATCTTTTGTTCTCTACCAATTCTTCAATGTTCAAATTTCCAATTCAGTTAAGGGTCGAGGATTACCACAAAATATTTAGCACTGGAAAGAAAGACCGATATTAACCGTTGTGTCGATAAAGTTTTAATAGTACAAAGCATTATTTCAGTTTGTTTGGTTAACACCGAGCCCACACCTCGTAACCAAGTTGCATATTTTCCAAAACCGTCTTGATTTTACAAGAAAAAAAAGAAAAAAATTTGCATACTTTTATGAATTGAACAAAATTATTATCACTGAATTATCATTAATAACTGTTAAAGTTTTCAAGTTGCTTATCCTTCTTAATTGGTCAGGAAAAAAATTTCACAGACTAGTAGCGTAGGCGAAAAATTGTCGCTTGGAAACAGCATACCTAAAAGTTGGGGCTATCAGGACACTACTTCTAGTGATCACGAGAAGACTAGTTTTTCGAACAATTATTCAGATGTTTCAGTTTGAATTAAGTCAAACAAAAAGATTAAATTTTTACTATTAAGGTAATTTATGTAGCGACATATTGAAGATAGTGAGACATGATCGAACCCTCGAAGGTTATAGACAAAACGAACAACATTGTTAAAAGCAACACATAATTTTCGTTAATTTGCACAGTCTAAACTGCTGAAGATTAAGCTGCCATAACACAATATCAGAAAAATTAGCGTTCCCATTATATTTTATATGTCACTACAGCTTGACATTTGCAACCTATTTTCCTCAGCCCAATGGTTAATATCAAGCAAATCCATATTCAGACGTAACATTTTCAACCTTACCAAGAGGGTAACTTAAATATATTTGTATGTACATCATCCGCATACATTACAATTTTACAGTGATTTAGAGTGGATTGTAGGACGGATTTTCAAACACTTACGAGATTTATTATTCCCTACTCGTCGAGTTGTCAGGATTAAAAAAAAAAACCTATCATACTCTGCCACTCCAATCCTACATTCGAAAACACATGTTTTTTTATAATTAACGCGCGCACAAGGGACTATTTTTGGGAAAGGAATGTGAATAGCTTAGAGTACTATCATCAGAAAACGTTATCATGGATTATTAATTATTAACAGCTCCAAGAGGTGGTTGATAAATACAAGAAATAGTAGAAATAGTAGGTATTGTTGAACAGAGCCTTGCGGCACACCAATTTTGTGTGAACATCAGACCCGAGTGCTTTTAATTTCGACATTAGTCGATTATTTGAGTGTGAGAGCATTCGCAATTTACAGAAACTGGTTTTCGTTCCACTCGGAAAGAAAAAAGAATGCAAAAGAATAGGATAGATGGAAACGCTTGTGGAATGGCTTTGCCAGCCCAGCGTTAAGGGACACTTCAAAACAGTAGCGGAATATTACGCTATTGTGTTGAGGGTTGGGATAAGCAATCTCTAATTCAATGACTTAAAATATGTACACATGTATATGAAATATGACAAAGAAAAGCAATAACACTGTCTACCAGCGCATCGCCGCACGTAAGCTTGTGTCAGAAGCACTCTTTCCAAATGATGAATGGTTGCACTTCCGTCTTCATTCTGTTCTTAACGCTATTGGAAAGCCTAAGAATATACTACTCAGACAATGAATATATCGTACTCGAAAGAATATTTTTTTAATAAAAGATCTGGCTCGACAAGATAATATGTACATATGCATAAGTATAAGGTTTTGAACTTTATAATAAAAAAGAATAATAACAGATTTAGCAATTTTGTGTATCCTTTCATAGCCATTATTTAATCCTTTTAAGCGATGTAAGTCAGTATGACACAATGCGAACATGAATAGACTATAGAAAGTCGTTCTCTTTCCTGGTTTTGTATATACATAGGTACAACATTATGTATGTATGTATTCGCATGACTTTTTTCGCATATTGTTTTTTAGGTTGCTCGAGCTCACGCTGTTACGTGTATGATGGTGTAATGCACTCTGCGAACTTGTTAAATAGTTGTGCTCGTGCATGCCAGTAGAAACAGGAAATCCCACAACCAACTTTTTGGCTTACATGGTGATGGTGCTGTATTTATGTACATATCTGTATTCTATATCTATACCTCACTTAAAGTGCATGTATCCCATAGTTTTGCTATGCCCAACATGGTAAGCAGGCCACAACCGCACAACGAATAAAAACGTCTGGATGAGGGAGTATTTTAAAAAGAATTGTTCCCTGCTCGTGGCAGCGCCTGGTGGTAGTTTTGTATTATTTCAGTTTTTTCGTCGCCTCTATTTCCGGCCATGGAGATATCAGAATGTGGCTTAACTCTTGGCAATTTAAGTTTCTGGTTCAAACATGGCACTTTTATGAAAACGAAGAAGCGAACTACCCGGTAACAGTAAGTAATGGCAGTGGTAGATACACCATCTTTCGGCACTGAACCATGTATTGTTTATTGTTAAGTTTGAAAAGAACAAGGATCGAGCTTGTATATGTGTATGGGGCATGGGGTGAAAATGGTAGTTAGGTGGCGTAAGGTGGTACTTGTCGGGCATAGTGGGCAATTAAATTCATATCGTGTTTAAGACAAGCGTGACACAACATGGGCACATTTTTAGCCTGAATTTTAGGAAGAAAATATATATTTACATGTCTACATATATAAATAATAAAATCTTATTTTGAATTACCTTCTTTGTTCGGACACATGAAAAAATAGCTTAACTATTTGCTTAAATAACTTACTGGCACTATGCGGGCGCTCTAAATTATTCAATATTTATCTTATCGGCCTGCTGATTTTAAAGACAGATTTTTTGTAAAACCAAGAAAATATTTTTTTAAATTTTTTTTTATAGGCCTTAAAACTTCCTTAAAACAACCTTTTATGTAATTAGACTTAATTAAAACTACTTTATACATTAATTAAACCTACTTAGTACTAGAACAGCCACAGCAGACATTTTATATACAATATAATATACTTTTTTTGTTTATTTTTAATTTAATTTTTTTTTTATTTTTTGGGTCCACCAAAACCAATATAATATCAAAAACAATACAATACAAACAATATAACATAAAGACGTGCCATTCAGACCGCTCGGCGTTCTTTTCTCTGGAAGCTCTTTTTGCTTTCAGTCAAATATGAAATAACCAAACACAACCTCCCTTTCAATATTCAAAAACAAAAGAGCGTCAAGAAAAGAGAACGCTTACTTGTTAAGTGCAACATGTTGCTAAAGTGTGCCCAGCGTTAGGTACAACCTACCTAGGTATATATCCTGCAATTTGTTCTAAATGCGACGTCTTTAAGTTATATTGTTTTTGGTGCCATCATGACTGCTTCTTTATTACACCTACACCTAAATAAACCTAAGACTTATGTTAGCCGACCAAGGCAACAACTTAACCGACTGCATAATGATTTGATAAAGCTACAATAACTTGTGAACTTGTTTGTATCTATTTTTAAGATCCCGATTAGATACAGCCCTCCTGAACCGAAGACCCTCAGCTCCGCTTGCTGCGGCAACGTCTCGGTTGTAAGGGAGCCGCCTTTCCACAGCTTTATGGCTGACGTGGTAGATTTGCGGTATTACCAATCCATTTTGTACCCGACTGTCTAAAAAGTAAAATGCTTCGGACCAGACAAAACCATTTAGACGCATACTCTGAAGATATTCATATTTGGGGTAGTAAGACCGAGGATGAGTAAGTCGAGGCCATCGCCCTTGAATGTGACCCCGAAACAGCTTAATTAAAAAGTTATCTATCCTCTTTATTATGCCCCGTTGTAAAGAACCTGGTTGAGATAGTAATGTTTGTATTCCGACTCTGGTGCTCTTTATAGTCCAAGATAGTTACGTACACACTGCCTCTTAAACACCCGAATCTTTTCCATTTGAGATGGTGCAACGTCGAACCACACAGGGTATCAATATGCTATCATCAGCGTAATGAGGGTCATGTAGCAAAAACACCTTAACCCTGCTAGTTTTCTTTCGTAATTATCATTCGTAAAAAAAGAAAGAAAAAAACTTAGAATCAAACATGACATTACGATAATAGGGAAGTCGAAAAAAGTGGGTCAGAAAATTGTGTCTGTCTTCCTGTCTGTCTGTCCGTATCGATTCCTACAGATTCCTACGTTTGGGCCGATTTGATTCAAAGTTGGTATATAGTATTTTTAGAGTACTCTACCCGACTGTTTTTCGAATTGGTATTCTAGCTCCAAAACTAACGGTAATGAAAAACTTATTTTTCTCAAAAACGGCTACTATGATTTTGATAAAACTTTCTGAATAGTGCTATGCAAAATCTATCTTTTACTTTTAATGGATTTTTCGGTTTTTTTAAAACCAGACTTTCTCATTAACTAATTGACGGATTATGATAAAATTTTCAAAATATGTAATGTTTTATGATTTAAATAATATTGTTTATTAAAATTGTCAAAAACTTTATTTTTTATTTTTTAATATATTTTTAAAAAACTTATTTTGTTTTTTGAATATTTTGAAAACGAATCTATAGATTGTTTTAATTTGTTGTCCTAGTATAAACTATAGATTTATTTAAATTGACATACTCAAAAAAGTTTTAAAATATGTTTCGAAAAGTTTTTCAAAAAACTAATCGAACGATTTTGAAATGAAAAATTCATAAAATAGAAGACAGCAAGAGAAATAAGATGGCTTACAACATTTTTTCCAAAAAAAACGTTATGAACAGTGTTTTTTTGATTTCATAAAAATGTTGTTTGTTTAATATTTTCCCCCAAATTTATTATTTTATTATTATTATTATTATTAATTTTAAAGCATTTCATGATCTTTACAGCATACAGCATACAGAATAAATACAAAGGACGCCTATGATAAACACATAAACACGCAAAAACAACTAACAAATAAAAAAAATACTCGATTAACTACTGAATGCAAAAAAATTCAATCAAGAAAACAAAATTGTACACCTGCATACAGACAACCACTGTGTTAAGTCTTAATATTGTCTATACCCACTCGCTTCATAGTGGTTATTTTATATATATTTGGTTTGGTGATTTATTTTAAAATATATGTACAGTACATACATAATGCAGCCACTAAGCAATTATCTAGCATAAGAACAAGTTCGTGCGACCCAGTCGTGCATTTTATTTGAATTTTATTTGACGAAGTGACCGCACATATGAGCAAGTACGTGCGATCCAGTCGTGCAATTTATTCAATAGATATTTAAAGGTTTAAAAAATAATATGATAAAACAGACTTTTGGCTTTAAAAAAAGGTATAGCACATTATTTTAAGTGTTGCTGTTATTTTTAAATATATTTTTTCCAATGCAAGTGCTTTTTTAGGAAATTGCCCCTGCTGCCTAAACGGGGCGAGATAAACCCTCTCCTGATAAAAAATGTTATTTTGTCCCTCTACATGAATTCGTTATTTATTTGCGGCGCCAAAGTTATCGTACTCTTGCCTCGTAATGTCATGTTTGATTGTTATCTCAATTTTTTATTTTCATGAATCCTAAACTTGCCTTATAGTACCTTTATTTGCAAGTAAAAATTCACCTACCCGTTTTCTAAATATTGATTTTAAAAAATATTAAAAAAAAAAAATATTAAAAACACAAAAAGTTTTCGAAAATATTTTAGTGTAAGATTACTTAGGGTACTTATATTTTCCTGAATAACAATTTTGGTTGTAATCGGTTACCTAACCAGTTGTCAGGAAAGTCGATAACAAAAAAGCTCCTATGGGAGGTACCGGTTTTAGCCCACAGTCATACATTTTTTCCCCAAAATTTAATACACATTGATTATTTACATAGAAAATTCCTGGAGTCGTTTTTGAGAAAAAATAAGCTTTTATGTAACGGTTATATGACAGGTACCGTTAATATTTTAGCTAAAAAGGAAATAAAAGAAATTCTCTGTCGAATTTAAAAACGATTTGCCAAACGTTTAGTAGACCGACAGAATTTTGCTAGTGACTCAAGTATGTTTCTCTATCTCATTTTTTTTCTGCAAGAATGCGTCACTTGTACTTAGTACCTACCAACGTATAATCGCAAGTAAAAATTAAACAATTAGGTATTACAAATGTAAAAAAACCCGGGGTATTTTTAGCAATTCTATAGAAGATAAGTTGAAAGATATATTTTTGGTTTAACTATAAAATTCTTTCCCGCGAGCTAAGCTGGGTAGAACAACAATTACCTATTATATAAACCTCAAACAAACAAAATATCTTTGCTATACATATGTATTGTTATACCTATGTATATGATATGTAGGTACCTATCTGAATGCAAAATTCAAAACAAAAATCCATTTCTGCAAGGACGTGTGTATAAATACAGCAAAAAGTAAGTTTGTGTTTAAACTTCAAGAATGTACATACATTATGTGTACCTACATTTTTTGAAGACCTTAATAGTAAACAAAACTTGAAAATCCTAAAGAATTCGAATCAAAAGTCTGGTCAATGACGTACGTATGTAAGAACCAGTTCGCGTCCATATAAAAAAAATGTAAGCAATGAAAATGTTGGATCGTGTATAAATCCCAACAAAAAATTTTTCGCTTCAGCAAGAAACAAGATACTCAATTATTTCATGTTCGCCTTCTTTTTTTTCCTGCAAATGCGCAGGAAACTAAGCACAAAGCATAACACTAAAAGCCATGCTCTTTACTCATCTCCCACAATCTACCCAGTTAGTAAACACACATGCCGCTTGGAACGCCACGGTCCACAGGTGGTCATGATACTACTATAGCAGTCTATATGCAATGGGTGAAAAATAAAAGCCACTTTAGATAGATAAATATAAGTTATTTTTAGGCCGAAAGGCAATTAAAATTAAGTTAGTGATTATTTTAGAGCGCCCGCATAGAGTCAGTAAGTTAATTAAGGTAATAGTTTTAGCTAGTTTTAAGATTTTTGTCTAGCATTTAAGTAGATATAAGTTAAAATTTAATAAGAAATCATTAAAAAAAAAACTTACGGAAAAAGTCTATCAACGGTACATTTCATATAACGGTTTTTTTTTATAATTTTGGGTTTTCTTGGTAAGGGCCCTTTAGATATCTGTCAAATTTTATACCTGATTTTTAATAATTTTTTTTTTCAAATAAAAAATTATTTTTGAATTTTTTTTTTTGTAAAATCAATATTTTTAAAACTAATTAAAAAAAATATTTTAAATTTTATAATCACCTGTATATTTATAAATTTTAAAAAACCGCATACGAAAATATACGAAATACAATTTTCATAAATTCCTTGTTATTTAAGACGTAGGATGGCGTACTTCATTTTTGCTAAAAACTGTTAAGTATTGTGGTTTTGATACTTTTTATAAGTTCCAACTGTGTTATTTTTAACGCAAGTACGTGCGACCCAGTCGCGCCCGTTTTTTTCATGGATTTGAAAGCAATTCATAGAGAGCAATATGCATTTTTTACATTACTGCCAAATTCGTAGGCTTGTTCAACATGAGAAGGCGATGATGGCCTGTCATGCGACTTCTTCAATATCATACTTGAAAGCATAGTGCAGAGCAGAATTCGCACGCCAATAAAGGTGCCGTCACTCTATGAAATGAAAGAGCTTTCAGAAAGGGAAAAGTTTTTTGAGAGCTAGTGTGACGACCTGAAAAGTACTTTTTTTAAAGCGTTTTTTGAAAGCGATTTGCCTTTTCGGAAACGCATTCACAAAAAAATACTTTTGGTGTACAACTTGTTCATGAAAACGTTTTCGAAAAAGCAAATCTTATTCTGAAAACGCTTTTCGCTTTCAGAAACTGTTTGTGAAAGTTTTTTGCTTTTTGATGATATATTTTTCATTCTAATTAGGTCATCTGTCTCGCCCAAATAAGAAACAATGTAGTAACAAATCACTTGCAGCAACCAGTGTACCAATTCTATAGAATGTCAGTTTATATAGAAACCGTCCCTATTTGGGCTGCACAATAGTTGTGAAGTACTCATACGTCAGATATGCTTTTTTCGATCGCAGGATTGTGTTCCATCGATTTTCGTAGACACCGCTAGCTTACAGATACAATATCAAAAGCATTTTCAAACGATGCGGCGTGCGCGGGAAAATCAATAGTTGTGCACACTTACTTCACTGGAGCGTTGTTTGTAAAGCGATAAAATAATAAAAGGCACGTTACATTAAGACGGTTCTCGAGAGATTTAATTGAATCTGTAATTTTACTATTTTTACTATTAATTATTTTCGTTAGCTCCATAATGCGGTTTGATGCAGCAAAAGCCTCGCCCGCTATTTTGTATAGCACGTGCATTTTGCGTACGGGCAGCAAATTCAATGAGTTTGTATCCCGTTTACACACAAAAAACTTTCAGAAAGCGCTTTCATAGTTTGTCGATCCAAAAAGTATTTTCAGAAATTTTGCTTTCTTGAAAGTAAAAATCACTTTCAGAAAGTATTTGACTTTCATAGCTTGACTGCTCTATGAAAATGCTTTGAAGTAAATTTTAAAATAGGAATAGTTTTCTAGAGTTTGGCCTATAGCGGCATACATGCATCTACACGTACGGTAAATTTGTCAAGAGTTAAGCTTAATAAGAATTTTCCGACTTCAATAATTAAACAATAAAAATTAGAATTGTAAAGTGCGTTTTGAAACCGTCGACTTATAATTAAAGAGTTCCGCTGGAGTGCTTAAATTACGCACTTTCATGCCAATTCTCTGATAGTCTGAGTCCTAGTAACTTATACTCCACATCATTCCTTTGTGTGTGTTTTGAATATAAAGATGCAGTGCCCAAAGCAAAAGTTGGCTCTGTCGGGGAATCAAACTTCAATTCCTTGGTTTAGGAGTTCAACATTATAAGCACTACAACACATGGCACTACTTGTTATGATTTCGTTACTTGTCCATACCAAATTATAATCGTTTTCGACCAATTTTTTTGGGGAAAAATTTAGATCAAATTAATGTTCCATTAAAATCTATAGGCTGACAAGTCTTTTTTTTATAAGATGGGTGCATAATCTTGGGGGTTGGACGGATCTTGTTTGATAACTCTAGTTCAAATAAATTTAACTACACAGTTTTAAAACAAATAAATTTGTATCTCTACTTAATATCACAAATCGACTTTTGAATGAACAAATTTTATGATATAAAAAAATGCTGGCAAAATTGATTATTTTTTTCTGTTGGAAAATAATAAATAAATAAAATAATAGGCAAAAAGATAAAATTGATAGCCTGAACAATGGATTACCTATGCGTAGTGAGCTAAAGAAAATTAATTGATGTATAAGAAATATTTATTATACCTAACTGAACAACGCAATTTTCTGCTCATAATAATTACAAAACTACAATTAAATTGCATTCTAAGCGTTCCTAATTAGCACCTGCTAAATTGTATGCTGAAAGGAATAGTTGCAATTCATAGACCAGTATCAAAGTCACCCAAGCACAAATCCTAAAACACAGGTGGTTCTGGTAAACTTTAAATAAAGGTATCTATATGGTAGACAATAATAATAATTTTGCAAATTTGAATAATTAAACAAAATACTATGACTGACTAGCTAGGTATATGGATATTTTGAAATGAACCATTTCCATTTGAACACTTAACTCATTTTTGGCCATAAAATCGTAACTCACAAATGGTTCCGTGTCACAACCGTTATATATATTATATATATATATATATCACCCGCAAAAGCAACATTATACTTACTCTTCCAGAATCCAGATGAGGAAGCAACATTATAATTAACAGGTTCACATATCCTGTACTGTAACTAAAGATAACAAAGCCGTCGTTTATCATTTTTGCTGCCTAATAAATAATTTAAACTCTGAAACTGCTCCCTGAAATTTTCCCGTATCCAATCCATGCATTATGACATATTCCCTTTCTCTTTTAAATAATTACACCTGTGTGTAACATGTTGTGTTGTACTATACATATATAGGAATGTTTTACTTGTTCATTGAGCCTGTGTAACCCATTTACCAAGTTTTCCTTATGCGAGGCAAGGATTGCTATTGCCTGTGCGGAAAGCTTGATGGGATTTCCTCATCATTTCGGGTCTGGAATACCAACAATGGGTTACCCAGACTGAAATCCCGAAAACTAATTCAAAACACAAACCCTTTACACTTGACCCCTAGGATTATAGAGGATTGTAAAAATGGGGTTCAACAGAATTTTACATCAGAGACAAATTCTGTAGAAAGGCTAAGGAGAGAAGAAAGGTAGAATTAGTCAAATATGTTTAATCCATAAATAATCAGGGAAAAAGGCTTAACCTGCTGGTGGGATTAATGGGAGTGACATGTTTTAATATTCATGAGTTTATTATTATGTGAGAAGTTGTCGTTCGCATTTAACGGGCACTTGACAAATAAGTACATATATGGATATCGTATTTTTACGTTGAATACATGCAACAAATGTTAGTATGATCTGCATTGGGACTTTATGCCGTGTTTGGAGAAGTTAATCTTGCACATATCGTGGTCATAATTGCTATTTGGGGGGTTAAAGCTTTAACTAGATTTATTAGGTGTAAAACTATTAATTTATCAAGAGCTTTGTATTTTTTTTAACAGTGAAATCGAGCGGGAATGTTAGATTGAAATAATAATGGCTTCAATATAAAAATTTTACGCTTTAATAAATATTCATAGA
Organism: Platycheirus rosarum; assembly: GCA_963971375.1. Taxonomy (NCBI): domain Eukaryota; kingdom Metazoa; phylum Arthropoda; class Insecta; order Diptera; family Syrphidae; genus Platycheirus; species Platycheirus rosarum. Next base: position 105,961,467 of record OZ020508.1, read on the forward strand.
ATAAATAAAGGGTTAAATACACAAACACATTGGTGCTATGATAAATAGGTGAGCAAATTATGATGATTTTAGTATATATTATTTATGTTTAATGTATGTGGTTAAATATGTTGATTAAAGAACAAATTTGCCGATAAAAAAGGAGCACTATACAATATTGCTATGATATACGTATTGTACTGCTATTGTAGATATGTACAATAGCAGTACAATAAAAAAATCATCAAGCTGGCTTTATGCTGAATGCTGATGGATCTTTCTTAAATTAATAATAATAATACAGTGTTGTGATTTTTTCGTGATTTTTTTCTTTTAATTTTCCTTGGTTTGTTCAAATTCTTTTTTTACATAAATGAAGAGTTAAATTTTATAAGGACACAAGTCTAAACCTTTATGTCTGTTGAACATCCCTGCCAATTCATGCCCGCATACCTTTGTTTAGTTATGTTGGTACTATAATGCAAGTTATACATTCGTGCAGATTAAAAATTTTGAGATAACAATCAAACATGACATTACGATGATAGAGAAACATAATTGAGTTACTGTACAAATTCTGTCCGTCTGTATGTCTGGATGTATTTTGGACTGTAGCCTAAAGGGTTTGGCCAATCTTTTTCAAATTTAGAACTTAAGGTTATTTTGACATTCTACAAAGGAATTTTTTCAATTTTTTTTAACTCAAAAATTAACGGTACCTACCTCTCATATAACAAAGCTTTTTTTCTCGAAAACGGCCTTTAAGAATTTTTATGAAATTCAGTTACTACTTGTAGGTAAGCAGTATATTTAAAAAAAACGGCTAAACGGCTAAACGGCTAAAAACGGCACCATCCATAGGACCGGTTTTTTTTCTTCGACTTTCTCGAAAACTGGTGATCCGATTATTATCGAAATTGATATTCAAGTAAAATGTAGGTAGCATTAAATTTTTTCGAAAACTTTTTTTTGTATTTTTATTAATATAAAAAATTGTTTTTTTTTTTTGAAAAATAAATATTTTGAAAACGGGTGGGTGATTTTTTTAAAATTTCTTTCTTCAATGTATGTTAATTTTGTGCTTAAATTTGTATTTTTTATTTGATTAAGTTTTAATTTAAAAAAAAATAATTGTTAAAACTAGACCGTTTTTTTAATAACCGTTCCTACGATTTTTAAAAATAAATTCACACTTTTTTTACATTTCTTAAAGAAATAAAATGGCTTTTAAATTATTTCACTCAATACAATCGAATAACTCCTTTAATGTTTAATTTAATTTTCTTGAATTTTATTCTACAACGTGACACATATGAGCAAGTACGTGCGATCCAATGCAATTTTTTTTTTTTAATAATCACACGCGAGAGGGTTTTTTTTATCTACCCTTAAAATGTTAAGAACACCGTGCGAGCATTAAGGTAATAGGGAAGGATGTAAAAAGAGATGTCGATGGACATTAGTCTTACAATTCTGCATATTAATATGGGAGGGAAAAACCAAGCCCGGAAAATGTCTATTTTGCTGGAGCATTGGTTATAAAAATAACGATAAGATAACGAAAGTCAAGAAACGTTACTTATGTGTTCAAGAGATGTAAATGATTCTGTTATTGTATGGGAGCACCCGCCCAAATATGAGAATTATACTCGAGTTTTCGTCGAATATATGCTTTATATACTGTAGCCGAATCAGACGGGGTGAAGAACTTTTTGCATTTTCGAAAGAAACCTAAACACCTCGCAGCATTCTCGGCGACTTCAAATATGTGGTCATTCCATCACCATTCACCACCTTCTGTAATGCACATACCGAGAACTGAGAGGTGATCGGTTTCTTCGATGCAAGTGTCACTCATGGATAGTGGCATGGGGGTATATTCCGCTTTAACGACAAAAAATAACATTGAGTTTTTGAAGCATTAAATTCTACACGATTCTTTATTCCCCATTGTACAATGCTGTCGAGATCAGAATTTAATGAACTTATGATACGATGCCCTTGCAGTTCCACATTCGAAGAACATGGATGTGAATCTGGAAACGATTATGAAAATGTGGCTGAGAGTACTGTCGTCAGCAAAAAAATTAATTGGATTAGTTGTTTCAGATAATAAGTTGATAAATATAAGGAAAACGGTCGGAGACAGAACGGAGCCCTGGGGCACACCAGGATTTATTTTATGAATATCAGACTTGAATCCGTCCAACACAACATAAACATAAACCAACATTAACATAAAAACTTTGTATGTTTCTTTTTGAATTAACCTGTGCTTTAATTATTGTTTTTTTTTTTTATATATTTTTACGGTCCATTTATTTTTTATATTAAAACATTTCTGGTGTTGTAAACCATTTTAAATAATTGGCTCTACAATGTCAACAAAACAATTGCTTTATTCTGTTCAAACGGAATTTTGACCAAAGTATTTCGGTCAGACATTGTTCCTGCTTGTTTTTACATTCGATTTCTTACTCCAAAAAATCTTCTTAAGATAATTATTCAACCATTTTTACTTTGAAAGATCTTCGTTGAAACTAAATGAACAATATTTAACCGTGAGAACGCAAGCAGTCTCAGCGAATTCCAAATTGTCTAATCTCCTTTAAACCAAATCTTGCGTCCCTAAAGGGCCGATCCTCGGTCCTTTATTGTTTTCGATTTTTAATAACGATCTTCCCCCTACTTGGTTTGATCGAAGATATGTACTACATATATTGGCGTCATTTTTTTTGACATTTTTACTATTTATTTATTTATTTACTATTTATTTTTTTTTTTTAGTACCAATAATTGACACAAACGGTTTGCCAGCTATATGCTTAGTAACACTGTGCTAGAATACAAACAAAAGATAAGAACTTCGGCATAATATTCAACCAAACTTCAACTTGGGAAGATTACATCTCACATACCCTTAGGAAAAACTTATAAGTAATTAAATATAAATAGTTTGTTAAATTTTAAATATTTTACTTAGGCTGTAAACACACCGGATCAGTTATAACGTTTTTATTTCTTTAGTCAAGAAAACGCTTTTTCTTTCAACACACACCAACCGAAACACAAGGATAATATAGAAAATCATTTCTGTTTCGTTTGGTGTGTGTTGAGAAAAAACAACACAAAAGTTATGGGCGGAACAGATTGAACCAGCAAATGCAACAGCGGCAGCCATTATTTTAAAACCAACGCATTTCAATTGCTCAAGCTAGAACAGACCAGCAACAGCAACGTCAACAGCGTCGTTAGATCAAAGTCCAGTGGTACCATAATGCAAAAAAGACGATGCTGGTGCTGGTGGCAATGTGTTTGCATTTTTTTTGCTGGCCACTCTTTGCTGTTGACGGTTCAATCTGTTTCGCGCTTTAGGATTGTTATTTCCTTGATTTTTATCTTTGTAATATTATATTGGGGCCTCTATTAAACCCAATAACTTTTCGACGTCGAAATCTATCCTCAACTAAAACTTTAAACGTTTAATTATAAACCGTCATCCAGTGCAATAAAACAAAACCACTTTTTTCGATAATTTTTTTTTAATTTTATATTTTTCTTCTGCATAAGTTTTTCGATTTTTTATCTTAAGCCAAGAAGCTTTCTTTCCGATGAAAGAAAGTAAAATTATGGATAAAAATACCGGGTAAAAGTACATATTAACTTGTCTTTGTGAACTCACTGGTCACTGCCGCAAATTTACATTTAGCATGTGGTTATCATTCAAGCAAGCAGGGGTGGAATTGGCTAAGATATCACAGTCACATTTCTGTCACATGTGATCACATTAAATTTTCAGTCTGCGTAAAGTGATCACCAGGAAAATTACAAATTCTAGCATTACCTTACGCAGACTGAATTTTTTGATTGGCTAGGGTGACAATTAATTTATTTATTTAGTTGACCATTAAGTAAGTAATTGAAAAGACGTCCTACAGGGCAATATCGTTATTAACAGTAATTTCCAAATTATATTGGAAAAATGGCTTAATCATGAACACGAATTGTGCTTTAGAAATAAACACTCAACAATCGATCAAGTTATAAAATAACAAATGAAATTGAGAAGTTCCTTTAGGGGAAAAATGTATTTCCAAGACATTTCTTAATGTTTCCAATTTCGATAAGGTTGGAGAAAGGTCTGGTACGAGCGTTTAAGATTAAAATTAAGACAGTTTTATTCAGAAACAAATATATTCAGGAATGCCATAGCTGGAAAGAAAGGAGGGAAAAAAGAAATAAATGCTGGTGTTATACAAATAAGTTTTCTTGGCTCTTGTTCAATTCGCATTTTATACACACAATATACCTCAAGATGAAGAAGTCACAATAATTGCTGATGATATGGCCACATTTGCATCGCCTATAGAGCGGTGCCGTGAAATAAAGTCGAATGTAATAAGGTCGAATCAGCTTTATTTCCATTTCAAATGGAAATAATGTCGAATTCCACCTTTTTTATGGTCGACCTTATTTCCAAGGTTGAAAAAAAGGAATTAATATCGAAAATTGAAAAATATTAAAAAAACAGATCGAAATATATAGGTAATAACGTCGAAATTGTATTAAATGTAAACGAAGCATGCCAAAAATTCTGGAAATAAAGACGAAATTCTTTTCAATGTATTAGTTTGCACATTGAACTATGAGAGAAGTTTTGTTTTTTTCATTTTTTAGCGTTAGCTAACTCTCTCCAAAAAAGGTCTTATTTTGCTGTCATTATAGTTTTCGTAGTATGATACAAACAGTGAAATAGGTAAGGGGCGGCATACTTCTGACGGACAGAATTTTACCAGTAACTCAAATATGTTTCTCTATCATTGTAATGTCATATTTGATTGTTATCTCAAATTTTTTAATCTGCACGAATGCATAACTTGCATTATAGTACCTATAATCGCAAGTAAAAAGTAATTTTGCACAAACACAGCGTCGCACCTGCTCCAAATCCTATAGTGACTCCAAACAGGAAGTTTGCAGGGGCAGTATGCAGTCCCTTACCTGTTTCCCTGTTTGTATGCCGTAAACTTTAAAACACCATATGTCGTTAGTTCACATTTAAGTGAAATAAATTCTCAAAAAAAGTTAATTCTTTTCTCACCCTTGGTTAGAATTAACTTCACAAAAACACTTAAATTAAGACCCTCAAGAGAGAAGGTAATTCCCATGTGACCTTTAACTGGTCACTAGCTTCCTCGGTAGTGACATTGATGCCAGCACAGACATGATAACAAATTTAATTCTTTTAGGGATGAGAAATTTTATCTCAAATAGATCGAAGAGTATCAAACCTAAGGATAACTCATCGTTTGATTCGAGCTGTAAAGAGGTTATCAGGTTAAATAAAAGGCACGACTGGGTCGCACGTACTTGCTCCTGTGTGCTAATCCTTTTTAGGTACAGGCGAGTGTAAGCTTTTGTTTTATCGATTGAAATTTTTGCATTCAGTAGTAATCGAATAGTTTTTTAATTGTTAGTTGTTTTTGTGTGTTTATCATAGGCTTCCTTATTTATTCTGTGTGCTTTTATGATGATGAAATGCTTTAAAATACGTAGGTATGTATGTAGGTTGTCACCTTCTTTTATATGACTAATATGGCTAGGGTTTAGTCGAGCAATATGAAATAGCATTTTGGGGAAAATATTAAACAAATAAAATTTGTATGCAAAAAACCACCATTCATAACGTTTTTTGGAAATAATGTTGTAAGCCATCTTATTTCTTTTGCTGTTTTCTATTTTATGAATTTTTCATTTAAAAATTTTTTTGAAAAACTTTTCGAAAACATGTCATTATAGTTTTCGTAGTATGATACAAACAGTGAAATAGGTAAGGGGCGGCATACTTCTGACGGACAGAATTTTACCAGTAACTCAAATATGTTTCTCTATCATTGTAATGTCATATTTGATTGTTATCTCAAATTTTTTAATCTGCACGAATGCATAACTTGCATTATAGTACCTATAATCGCAAGTAAAAAGTAATTTTGCACAAACACAGCGTCGCACCTGCTCCAAATCCTATAGTGACTCCAAACAGGAAGTTTGCAGGGGCAGTATGCAGTCCCTTACCTGTTTCCCTGTTTGTATGCCGTAAACTTTAAAACACCATATGTCGTTAGTTCACATTTAAGTGAAATAAATTCTCAAAAAAAGTTAATTCTTTTCTCACCCTTGGTTAGAATTAACTTCACAAAAACACTTAAATTAAGACCCTCAAGAGAGAAGGTAATTCCCATGTGACCTTTAACTGGTCACTAGCTTCCTCGGTAGTGACATTGACGCCAGCACAGACATGATAACAAATTTAATTCTTTTAGGGATGAGAAATTTTATCTCAAATAGATCGAAGAGTATCAAACCTAAGGATAACTCATCGTTTGATTCGAGCTGTAAAGAGGTTATCAGGTTAAATAAAAGGCACGACTGGGTCGCACGTACTTGCTCCTGTGTGCTAATCCTTTTTAGGTACAGGCGAGTGTAAGCTTTTGTTTTATCGATTGAAATTTTTGCATTCAGTAGTAATCGAATAGTTTTTTAATTGTTAGTTGTTTTTGTGTGTTTATCATAGGCTTCCTTATTTATTCTGTGTGCTTTTATGATGATGAAATGCTTTAAAATACGTAGGTATGTATGTAGGTTGTCACCTTCTTTTATATGACTAATATGGCTAGGGTTTAGTCGAGCAATATGAAATAGCATTTTGGGGAAAATATTAAACAAATAAAATTTGTATGCAAAAAACCACCATTCATAACGTTTTTTGGAAATAATGTTGTAAGCCATCTTATTTCTTTTGCTGTTTTCTATTTTATGAATTTTTCATTTAAAAATTTTTTTTGAAAAACTTTTCGAAAACATATTTTAAAATTTTTTTTGAGTATGTCAATTTTAAGAAAACTAAAGTTTATACTAGGAGAAAAATTAAAAAAAGAATCTATAAATCCGTTTTAAAAATATTCAAAAAACAAAATATTTTTTTTTTTAAATTATTAAAAATTAAAAAAAATATGTTTTTGAAAATTTTAATAAGCAATATTATCTAAATCATAAAACACTATATATTTTGAAAATTTCATCAAAATCCGTCAATTAGTTAACGAGAAAGTTTGATTTGAAAAAACCGGTCATATGGGAGGTACCGTTATAAAACTTTTTCTGAAAAATCCATTTAACCTTAAAGATAGATTTTGCATAGAAAACATCATTCTGAAAGTTTAATTGAAATCGTATGAGCCGTTTTCGAGAAAAATAAGTTTTTCATTAAAAGTTATATGGCAGGTACCGTTAGTTTTGGAGGTAGAATGCTGTCAGCTCTCAAGAAAAGGTAGATCTGCTTCCAGCCCTATTTGCGGCTAATTCAACGCTGCCAGCAGGTGTCAGAACTCCTCCTGTACTTGAGAGCGTTAATGATTTTATGGGACCAATCTTCTTTCGCACTCGTGCAGTCGCAAGAGTCTTGAAAGATCTCAACATACACAAATCCGCTGGCCCGGATAGTATCCCCGCTATTGTTCTGAAAAGGTGTTCTTCAACGCTGGCAAAACATTTGCGTAAGCTTTTCCATCAGTCCTATTCTTCAGGGCTCTTTCCGAGTGGATGGAAAACAGCACTTGTCCAGCCCATCCCTAAAAAAGGCGAATCTTCTTCACCCTCAAACTATCGACCCATTGCACTAACGTCCCTTCTTTCTAAGGTCATGTAAACGCTGATTAATTTTCAGCTTAAGAAATATCTCATGGTATATCTCACCGAAAAGAGGAACCAATCTCTTCACCGTTTTGGTGAAAGCAAAATTATGGCACTTGATATTTCTAAGGCATTTAATAGAGTGTGGCATCAAACTCTTTTATCGAAAATGCGTGCATTTGGACTCGATGAATCTTTTCTTCGTTGGATTAGTAATTACCTTTCGAACCGCTCAATACAAGTTGTGTTGGACGGATTCAAGTCTGATATTCAAAACATAAATGCTCTCGACTCTCTTCCTTATATTTATTAATGATTTATTAATTGAAACAACTAATCCAATAAATTGTTTCGGGGACGACAGTACTCTCAGCTTTTCATATTCGTATCCATATTTACATCCATGTTCTTCGGATGTGGAACTGCAACGGCAGCATAAGTTCATTAAATACTGACCTTGGCAGCATTGTACAATGGGGAATAAGAAACCGCGTAGAATTTAATGCTTCGAAAACCCAATGTTGTCTTTTGTCGTTAAGGCGAAAGTGCCACTATCCATGAGTGGCACTTGCATAGAGGAAACCGATCACCTCTCAGTTCTCGGTATGTGCATTACAGATCACCTTCTGTGGAATGGCCACATATTTGACGTTGCCAAAATTGCTGCAAAATGTTTAGGTTTCCTTCGTAGATGCAAAAAGTTCTTCACCCCGTCTTGTCTGGCTACAATATATAAAGCATATATTCGCCCAAAACTTGAGTATAATTCCCACATTTGGGCAGGTGCTCCAATAACGCACTTGAGGTTTCTGGATCGCATTCAAAATAGAGCTTTAAAATTAATTGGTGATGGAAATAATACGGATTCAATTACATCTCTTGAGCACCGTCGTAATGTAACGTGTATTTCACTATTCTATCGTTATTTTTACAAACAGTGCTCCAGTGGAATAGCCAGTTGCATTCCTCCCCTTTAACAATTCAACCGTAATACTCTCTCTGCACATTTGGCATGTTTACGAGCAAATGGCGTTTACTAACAAAATCTATTGAAACAGACATCCAAGCTGCAGAATTATTTATTAAAATTAATAAAATTGTTTACTGCACAATACTATAATTAATAAAGATGAAGTATGTACGCAGACGTTATCACAAGTTTAACTTACAATATTCAACAGAATCAATGCACAGCGGCAACATAACAGAAGTTCTAATAAAATAATTTTAACCGTTATTTTGTTCTTAAAAATCTCGCAATTTCTTAATTTATTATTATATTTATAAAGAGTCAACTAACGATGTATAAATAAGTAATTATATGTGCAAAATAAGCTTACTGTATTAATACATATGTGCATACATAATGACTAACATTTTGGAATCAATAATGGAATAAAAATAATTTATTAACTTACTCTCCAAGCCGCTTTTTTTCTACTTCCGCTCTAATATCTCTTATTAATATATTATTGTGGTAATCTAGATGCCGAAGATTCCATAAACACTTTTTTTCGCGCACGAGGTCAATTAATGCGTCTATTTGGAACGAGCGATTCGCTAAACTGATTCAAATAATCTTGGTTGCATTTTTTCATCGCTCGCTGTCGCTTAAGTCGCTCCCACTCCCAGTCGCTCAATTCGCTTTTCGCCAATTTGCCCAATCATAGACACGTCCATATGTACGCATACAACTGATCGCTTGCAGCGAATACGCTTACCCATAAACGCACACGAGAATTTGATTGGCTTATTCGAAAACACTCCAATATATTTATTTTTTGCTGCGTTTATTTATTTATTTATTTCATCAATGGATTAAAATCTGCTGATTACATTTAATACAACTAATAAACTAAAGATAATATATATATTTTGTCATTACACAATGGTGGTTAAGACAATTTCGTGATAATTTATAAGTTAACAAACAAGAACTTAACAATTCTAAGACATTTCGTTTGAATTGATCACTACTCATTACAATGTAAAACTACATCACAAACAGAGTTGAACAATGTTAAGCATCGCGAGATGGGCTCATTTAAACCATTGTTAGTTCTATGGCTAGAAACATGAAATAGTACACGTCTGTTCCGAAGTGTTCTTTCCGGGACATATAATGTAATTAAACTCAATAATTCTATAGAATCTATTCGATTGAAGAGGATATCTTTAATGAAAATTATACTATTATTATTGACAAACAAAAAATGTTTTACATAAAAAAATTTAACTCAGGATTACATACAAGCTGGGGATAGTAATCATCTTCTCCTCGATATGCATTTTAATGAGACACCAAGTTTTTTTTTACTCAATTTTCTTGGTTTAACAAATAATTTATTTTTAAAATCAGTAATTGAAAGCAGGCCGAAAGGCATTAGTTTAAGATAAATATTAAATAATTAAGAGCGCCTGCATAAGGCCAGTAAGTTTGTTAAGCAAATAGTTAAGCTAGTTTTTTTAAGATTTTTGTCTAGCAATAAGTTAGTTATAAGTTGAATTAAAATAAAAAGTAATTAAAAATGAAAAAAAAATGCATTTTAATCCTTATAAAGGTGTGTACACTCGTATTAAAAATGTCGCTTAATTAACTTGTGTTCGAGCGTTTAAAATGAATTTTGATAGATTCTGACCATTGACTTTCGAGAATGGTCAATGGTAATATAAATCGAAATTGGCTACAAAAGAAAAACTCCTGGAAAAAAATGTACACGACTGGGTCGCACGTACTTGCTCTTATGTGCCTAATTACATCTTTGACAGAAACAATTAACATTTACGTTGAAAATAACACAGTTTGAACTCATAAAAAGTATCAAAACCACAATACTTAACGGTTTTTAGTAAAAATGAAGTACGCCATCACACGTCTTAAATAACAAAGAATTTAAGAAAAAAAAGTGTTTAGAAATTTTTATAAAATACTGTTTTTTATTTTAAGTTTTTTGAAAAAAATTTTTGTTTGTAATTTTGTTATGTAGTTTTTTAGAATTTATAAATTTACATCTGATTTTAAATTTTTAAATATTTTTTTTGATAAGTCTTAAAAATATTGAAATTTCAAAAAAAATTTTTTTAAATTAATTAAGAATATGAAAAATTATTATTCAAAATGTTTGCTATAGAATTAATTTGGATACTTAGATCTTTTCAAATATAAAATTTTATTGAAATCTATTGAGCCGTTACCGAGAAAGTCGAAAATTAAAAAACCGTTGTATAAAAGGTACCGTTAATAGACTTTTCCGGTAAATTTGGATCTAATTAGCTGATAGCTACTACCAACAAAAAAAATCTCAAAATGTTCATCAAAATCGTTTGTGCCGTTTTCGAGAAAAATAAGCTTTTCCTGAATCGTTATATGGCAGGTACCGTTATTTTTAGCCCTAAAAATTTAATTTCAATTTCCCTCTGAGGAATGCCAAGAGATACACACATACCAAATTTGAACAAAATCGCTTAACCCGTTTAGGCTGCAGATCGATATACACCCGGACAGCAGACAAACAGCCAGTTAGACAGACGGACATTTTTTGTCAATGACTTTTTTAGGCTTCTCTATGATCGTAATGACATGTGAAAATTTATAAGACTTTTTATAAATTAGCTTTTTATGGAGCTAAGGTAAAATTAAAATTCGAAAAAAGCGGAGTTAAACTTTTAGAAAGAAAAACGATTTTAAAGAAAAGGCGTGTTAAATGGTGCGGTTCTTCGGATAGAATTTAATTTCAATTATACTTTTTCTTTGTTTCTTTTTTTTGTTTTATAAATTAAATATGGCCGTCTATTAATTCACAATAGTAAATTTTCATCTCAATCTCAAAAAATAGTTAATTTTTTTTATTTCATTTGTCGAAACACCGGCTTCGAAATTCGTCGTCCGGAAGTACGGCAAATTTGACCATAGGGCGTTTAAAAATTCCGTTCCGAGTCCTTACGTCGGCGACCCTGATTTTTCCGTCCTGTTCTTCGACGACTGCCACGACTCTTCCCATTGGCCATTGTTGTGGAAGAGTGTTGTCCTCGTGAATAAGGACAAGCTTTCCAACGATGAGGTTCGGCTGCTCATGGATCCATTTGGACCGAACCTGATGGCCAAGCAGATATTCCCTTGACCACTTCCGCCAAAACTGCTGCTTGAGCCAGCATAGATGTTGCCATCTTCTCAAGAATGACATCTGCCGTTCCGGGCATCCTCTGGCGGTAGTGACCGCAAGGGACTCCCTATTAGTAGGTGCGCTGGAGTTAGAGCTTCTCCGTCGTTGAGGTCTGCGCTTAACGGGGCGATTGGCCTGGAATTTAGTATGGCCTCGACCTCGATTACTACGGTAAGCAGCTCTTCTGCCGCTAAGAGGGCGTTCGCTATGGCACGTAGTAACAGTTTTTTCGCCGCTTTCACTGCCGCCTCCCACAGACTTCCGAAGAGGGGGGCTTTTGGTGTATGAAGGCGAAACTGCACCTTTCTTCTGCGGCGTACTGGTGAATGGCTTCCTTCCCTCGGTCGAACTCTTCTCCAATATCCTTTAAGATCCTCTGCGCTCCCGTTGTCGCAATGAATTGCCTTCGGAATTCCTCGGCGACCAATAAACCTTTTGAGAGAAAGATTAGTAGCTAATTCAAAATGTACAGCTTTGGAAGTGAAACAAACAAAAAGAACTATGTACGTTTTGATAGGTGGCCGACCACGAATCTCTAAAGGGGTATATACTGGGCCCCAGAAATCTTCGCCACATATTAAGAAAGGTCTTTGTGCTCGTAATCGATCTGCTGGCAGATTTCCCATAATTTGGTGAAGCAACTTTGGTTTAAATATAAAGCATTGTATGCATTTTCGTACAACTTTTTGACATGCCTCTTTGGCGTTTATCAGCAAATTTTTTTTCGAAGCAATGCTACCATTGCTTGAGGTTCAGCATGGCAGTTTTTCCTATGCAAATACGTTAAGTATACTTTTATGAACTGAGAATTTGTTGTCAATAATGAAGGAAACTTGGTGTCGTATTCAATTGGCACATGTAAATGAAGCCCACCTACTCGAATCAGCGAAAATGAACAGCCATTATCTTTAAAGTCATGAAGGAATGGATTTAGTTTTTGGATATGATTTGACAATGTTATTTTTCTTTTAAGTTTTTCGATTTCCTCGGAAAATTCATTATTTTGAACAATTTCAACTATTTTGAGGAATGCTAAATGCAACTCTTTTGCCGTGGGTGATTCTTCAAACACTTTCGTTTTAAATTTTAAATCTTTTAAAAATCGCATTAGGTATGCCAACGTAGTGACAAGGTTGATATATAAAGTTTCTTCTTCGATATATTCTAACAGTTTGGTTCGAGGTTCTTTAACTGTTATCAGAGCCATGTTTTTTTCTTTTTTCTAAGACTTCATCTTCTGGAGACAACTCAAATTGTGAATGGTGATGATGGTTCTTCTAATAAGAACTGTGGACCATTGAACCAAATTGACGTATTGATTTCGTCAACATTGCAACCTCTTGAAACAATGTCTGCTGGATTTTGTTTCGTTGGCACATGTTTCCATGACACTTTTGGTGTCCACTCTTGGATGTCGGAAGCTCTATTTGCTAGAAGGGTTGTAAGCGCAGTTGGATGTGTTTTTATCCAATGCAAAGTTATTTCGGAGTCGGTCCAAAAAAACAACTTGTTCGACGATTCAACATTGCCTCTACTCTCATCCATAATTTAGCAAGAGTATGCGCAAAGTTCTAATCGCGGAAGCGATTTCGTTTTCAAATGGGCCACTTTACACTTTGCTGTAAGTAGCGTCGACTTGATACCGGCCATGCTTTGGCTTCGGATGTAAATACAACAACCGTAAGCTCTAATTGATGCATCGGCATACGCATGAACTTGTATTTTTCGGTTCGAATGAGTTTCGACAAACCTTGGAATGTTTATCTCGCCAAGTTGAGATAAATTGGTTTTAAATTTTTGCCAGCTTGTATCAAGGCGCAATGGAATCGACTCATCCCAATCAATTTTTGTAATCCAAAGTTCCTGCAGTAAGATTTTAGTTTTGGTTACTATGGGACATAACAAACCAAGAGGATCGAAAAGACGAGCGGAAACTAAAAGCATGTTTCGCTTAGTAGCTCGTAGCTCATGAAAAATTATTTTCCAAATTGAAAGAAAATGTATCTTCCTTGGGCTGCCAACAAATTCCCAAAGATTTTGTAGAGTCGGAGTCATTGAATTTTATGGATTTTTCTGTACCCTCAGCATTGTACAATTCTGGATGATTTGAATACCATTTTGCTAACTGGAACCCACCAGTTTTTAATAATTCTTGTATTTCACGTTGAATAGTTTTCAAGGTTTCAATTTCATCGGCACCAGTTAAAAGATCATCCACGTAAAAATCTTTTTGAACAATTTTTGATCCCGTAGGGTCCGAATCTTTAAAGATATCGCCTAACATCTTCAGACACCGTATATACGTAACAGTGTTAAGGCGAAAATATTGAAATGCTTGAGAGGGATTCTGCCTCCATACTATAAGCTGGTAAATCGAATGCTCTTCAGCAATAAGAACTTGCCGGTACATTTTCGCAATATCAGCCGTAATGGCATATTTATGGGTACGAAAACTGAGCAATGTCGAAAACAGCTCCTCTTGAATGGTTGGCCCTACCATTAGGATGTCATTTACAGAAACTTGAGTAGATGTTTTGCATGAAGCATCAAAAATTACTCGAAGTCTCGTACTTGTGCTTTGCGGTCGCAAGACACACTGATGTGGAATGAAATAGTGTGGTGTTGTGGGAATTTCATTATTTGTTGGTGACATGTGTCCCAATGATAGATATTCATTCATGAAATCCATATACATATCTCTCAATTCACCATTTTTAGAAATTTTGCGTTCGAGTGCAAGGAATCGATGTTTGGTCGCTTCAAACGATGATCCGAGCGAATTTAGTGAAGATTTGAATGGCAATTTTGCTTCAAACGACCAATAGGCAAAAGTTTTGTATTTTCTACGAAATGATCCTCGCATAATTTTTGTTCTGGCGTTAGAAACTTTTTTGTTTCTCCTGGAATTTCTTCTATTAGCCAGAAGAACATTGGGTGGAATATTCCAATTTGCAGTATTTATAGTATGATCGGGTTGGTATTTCGAAATTGAATTCAAAACCCAATAATCTGCAGAGAACGAGTAGTCATTGAATCGTGACTTTACTTCTGCAGTTAACTTTTTATTGACTGTGGTACTTGCTTTTCCAATACCTGGTAAATTTAAACACTTTTCTTCTTTTCGAAGTCTTAACCTTTGAGCAAGTTCTTCTGGGTTGATGACACACCATTGAAAGTTGTTTCATATTGATGTAACAACGTATGATGTGAACGATTACAAACACTGCACCGACTTTATCTGCATTTTGAAACTGTATGTCCTTTCCGAAGGCAGTTAATGCAAATTGGAACACCCTTAGCAAATTCGAATCTTTGCAATACAGGCAGTGCAGCGAATGTCTGTCGTTATAAAATGCTCGTTTGATTTACAACATAGACATTTTGATTTATTTTGTTGCGAATTTACGCAAGCAAATGAAGACTTTTGATTTCGATGACGATTTGGATCTTGTTTGGGTTTATGGGTTTAAATTGCTTATCTGAGGATTTGAATTTTGCACTTGAAGTTTCTTCAGCAGAAAGATGCTGATATCTTTTATTAAGAGCTTCTTCACAGTCTGTACATAAAGGAAGAGTACTGTAATCTAACTGTTCTTCCCATTTAGACCTCGTGATTGCATCAATCTTCGACATATCTAAATGTATGATAATCGCGTTCGTGATATTCTTTTCATCACCCAATGAAAGAAGCGAATCATATATTGCAGAAACTGTATCTATCATGCTTCGCAATAAAGACTCGGATGGTTTGGAAATTTCTTTCAACTCGAAAAGTGTTGAAACATTGTCAAAAAATATCAAACAATTATTATCATAAACTTTCTTTAAGCTTGCAAGCGCCTTAGGATTATTTTGTTCCGTAGTTTGGAAAGCTTTTACCGTTCCTAAGGCTTCACCGGACAAACATAAAATAAGGTGATTAATTTTTTTAATATCTGGAAGATTTGGATCGTTATCTACTAAGTTTTCGAAAAGACTGATTAAATTATTTATTTATTTTTATTCCGAATATTTACCGCAAAATTTCGGAAGAGACATTTTCGGAAGTCGGAAGTGATGTGGAATACTAAAGGAATAATCAACAGCATTGGATTGACGCCTTTTGTTCATATGTGACAAAAGTAATGATTTTGCACCTACACAAACGTCTTCTAATAACCCACGAAATGTATCCTATGAACAGCTGATTCTATTTCGGATTGACTTTTCCTAATTTGATCAATATATGAATTTGATATATCCAAACGACATTCCAGTTCTATTGGATTAAGCGATAAAGTTTTTTGTTCTAATCCCGTTTTAATACGAAGGATGTTGTTTTTAATTACCATCCGCTGATGTTTCAAATGAACAATGTCAACATCCTTTGTTGGAATTGGAGAAGTTACGTTCTTTTGCTAGTAATATTGATTGTATCGAAATTAATTTTCTCAGAATGAACCACAAATAAAATTTATGTTTGGAATTAGTTTATCCAAATTATACAAATTGCACTGGTTTTAAATTAGATTATAGGAATTTTTCGAAAAATTGGCTTATTTTCATACGAAAATTCCAAAGAAATTAAAATTCTTAAAAAAAACCCAATCAACGTCCAAATTACTTTTATTGGCTAAAATGATTATTATAAATTAATTAATCACAATCTTTGATTTGATTAATTTGCGAAACGAAAAAAAAAATTTATTTTAAAAATTGTTTGCTGAAAACACTTTATGTATTGATAAATTTTTGCTTCTCTGGCTACCACCCACACTTGGCAAAGTAAATTTAACGAAAAGTTAAAACTCAAGGAATAGTAATAATGAGCAAACTCTCAAGGTATCCTGTTTACAATAATGTAAACAAACTTTTATTTTTTAATTTTTATTAATCAATTCTATGTAAATTAAGTTAATAATTTGTTCATTTAATGAAAATTAAACGCGAATTCCATTCGAACAATGTCAAGATTTTTTAAATTATTAAGTCAGTGTATAGAAGAAGTGAATTTACCAAGAGAGCGACTACGACGACAACGACAGCAGCGGCGCTGCATCTTAAGCGATGCAACTATGTGTGAACAGATTTGTTACGTTAATTATTAGTTTTTATTCACTTATTATATACATTAATTAATTGAAATTATATATATGTATATATCTGTAATTGTGTGTAAATTATTTTTATTAAAATTTCCAATAAAAAATTAAAGTCTAACCAAGTTGTGTTCTTTGTTTTATTTTCACCACCAGTATAGACATTTTATAATGCAAAAAGACAAAGATTGAAAGTGGGTGCAGTTATGATTTTAATAAGAGGAAGCAAATATGTGTAATTGATTGAAAGGAAATTAAATTTTGCAACTAAATTAGTTTTGCTTATCCTCTATGCACTTTCAATTTTTGTTAATATATCTTTGTGATGTATCATGTTTTGACGAGAAGATTTTGTTGAAGTGCAACACGACACGTATATATGTACGTATATATTATATATAACATCGCGAATTCTATTCAATTTTATTAAATTGTTTTTTTAATCAATTTAAATTAATTTTGTGCCTGCTCGGACGGCATGAAAATTTATAAGAATTTTTATAAATTTGCTTTTTTTGGAGATAAAATAAAATTAAAATTCGAAAAAAAGCGGAATTAGACTTTTCGAAAGAAAAATTGATTTTAAAGAAAAGGCGTGGTTAATGGTGCGGTACTTCGGATAGAATGATAATTTTATTTCATTTATTCTTTTTTTTGTTTCTTTTTTTGTTTTAAAAATTAAATATGGCCGTCGGGCGCGAAGTTTAAATTTTATACCAGGTACTATTAATTCACAATAGTAAATTTTCATCTCAATTTTAAAAATAGTTCAATATTTTTTATATTTCATTTGTCGAAACATCATGTTTGATTGTTGTCTCAATTTTTTATATTCACGAATCCTAAGCTTGTCTTGTCCCTATAATCGCTAGTATTGCAAATCTCTTTTTACTTTTTACCAAAATTTAAAACTATTTTTTTTTTTCAAAAAACTAAAAATAAAAAACAGGATTTTATCAATCAAATCAACCCTTCAATATTTCGAATTAAATTGTTCATAAATTCTTTTTTGTTTAAGACGTGTGATTGCGTAGGTACTTCATTTAACTAAAAACCGTTAAGTACTGTGGTTTTTAAACCTTTTTATAAGTTCAAACTATGTTATTTTCAACGTAAATGTTATTTGTTTCTGTCAAAGATCTTGTTCCAATGTAATTAGGGACTTAAGAGCAGGTGCGACCCAGTCTTGCCCATTTTTACTTGCGTTTATAGGTACTATAATGCAAGTTATGCATTCATGCAGATTAAAAAAATGGAGATAACAAGCAAACATGATATTACGATGATAGAGAAACATATTTGAGTTACTGGCAAAATTCTGTCCGTCTGTCTGTCTGTCTGTCTGTCTGTACGGATGTATTTTGGACTGCAGCCTAAACGGTTGACCCTATCGTCTTCAAATCTTGAACTTAAGGTTATTATTTTGACATTCTACAGACGAGTTTTTCGATTTTTTTTAGCTCAAAAATTAACGATATCTGTCATATAACCGTTATGTAAAAGCTTATTTTTCCATAAAACGGCTCCAAGAAATTTTATAAAAAAAATCAGTGTACTACTGTAGGTATGCATTATATTTTGGTGAAAAAAAAATTTAATATGGTGGGCTAAAAACGGTACCTCCCATAGGACCGATTTTCTTTTCTTCGACTTAATCGAAGACTGGCTAACCGATTTCAATCAAAATTGATATTCAAGAAGATGTAAGCAGCCTTAAAAATGTTGCATTAATTTTTTTTTCGAAAACTTTTTTTTGTGATCCAGTCGTGCAATTTATTTTAAATTGTAATGGTAGGGAAATGTATAATCTTTTTAAAAGTAGTGATTTCACATGGGAGACGGAATTTAGTACGTTTTTTGTATTGCTTTGATTGATTGATTTTTTAATGTTTTGTTTTGAATTAATTCTAAATTATAATTGCAGTATTAGGCTTTACTTGCATAAGTACGGAGAGTATTCCAGCTATAATTATGTGATGTACTTCTGGAGGAAATCTTGCATTAAAATTCATATAAGGAAATAGTTATTTACTAGCACATTCATTGCTCTCCATTAACTACACACAAAAAAAAAACAACTTCAAGCCGACATGACATGTCATACCTGCAAATTTATGAATGTCCATTTTTCTTCTCTGCTATTGAATAACTAATAACGTAATAACCCACGTGAAATTCTATTTGTCAGTTATTCTCACTCTGAAGGCAAATTTAAGAGTATTTCTGAATAGGAAAAAAGGTATTCTTACCTTATCCACCACACCTTTTTGCTAACATTCAACACATGAATAAATTAAATTAGTGGCATCCTTTTGTTAAGGAACTAATTCCTCCATGTACATATTCATCATCCTTAAAATTTAACTTAATTATCACTTCCCACATCTTGAAAGAGTAATGGTATACAGTTAATCTTTCTTCGCGTAGAGTCAGCAATCCTGTTCTTCTTCCAAAAACCTTTGCTAACTATGAATATACCTTTGTTTTGGAAGCACAATGACACGATGAAAAGTTAAATCGTATAAAATCACAATTAATCAAATCAAAGTCGGAATCTCTCCACATTCCTCCTGGTTTTCCCTATTTTGTATTGCTCATTCAAAATGAAAATATCAGATATTAGGTAAAATTCCATATACGTTCACTACATTTGGTTTGAAGCTGAAGAGTAGGTGGTAAACAAGAAAATGCTTTCCAAGCGCAAGGGGCAGAAAGAAGAAACACCTCATTTTCAAAAAGTTCAGTTAATCCCTGTGCGATGGGGAAAAATCTACAGAATGTAATTAATCTTAAAAGAGTCTTACCCCTGGCTCGTGCTTGTGTTCCCGTATACCAACAACCTGCGTCTAAAAAACCAGGAAAATGACGAAATTCGGATTGTTGGCTACTTTCTTGCTTACTTGGTAACGAATTTATGATTCGCACCCATTCGGTGACGATAGGAGAGAACCGTAGGTAATGGTGATGCTACAGGGAAATGGATCCCTTTAAGCACATGACAACGTCGTGTCGCCATCGGAATATCGCAGTAAAGGAAAGTAAGAGACCATTGAACACGAATGCCGGGTACAAAACTTTCTGAACATGCAAAATTGAATAAGGACTTAATTAATATCCCTTAACAATGCGCAGCAGATGGAGTCTTTTTGGACTTTGCCAAAAGTCTAGTTAATACAATTTACTAGAAAAGTTTTCCTTCTGTGCATAGTAGATATTCCTTTACAATATATGTATAAATGTATGTACGAGCACTGGCGATGTCAGTGACGATTGTTTGCTTCTAATTTTGGAAAGAACCTTGCTGCCAGAACCCTTTCGTTTTTTTCCTCTTAGATTTCCGTTAAACGGAATCGTATCTGCATCTGGAAGTTAATATTTGTTTGCATTTTAGCTAGTTATTCGTTCGCCTTTTCTATCTCTCGGGATTCGGGACAGTAAGGGTATTCATGCAACGTCGTAAAGCCGTCGTAAACGTGTTAAACGTCGTAAAGTGTTAAACATTGTAAACCAGCTATCAAAATTTGTATGGACAATCTTTTACAACAATTGGTATACTTTACCACATGAATTTGTAAACTTAGTCGAAAACGTTGAAAAAGTCGTAAGATTTATACAACAACAATTATTGCTGTTTCAGAACCGAATAACGGAAAAATCGATCAGTTCAGTATATCAAGAACCCTCAGCTATCGTCATCATATAAAGCAAGTCTTCTATCATCTCATCCACTTTGTTCAGGTTTAACAATTTTATCAAAATTTTAAATTTAGGTTAGGACTTTGAATTGACAACTGTACAAATTATCTTTTGTTCTCAAGTAATTCCAACACAAAAATATCATTTAAAACTATTTTCTCTTATAATTTCACAAATTTGTTTTATTACTTATTATTACTTATTTATATACAATTGCAAAAAAAGAGCGTTCATGAAACGAGCATCGTAAACTATACGACGTGGTAAAATCGTTGCATAATTTTGTTGGTGATAAAAGGTGCCAATTAGCATTTGCTGTATTTGTAGCAATAAAATTAAACAATTACAATGATCGGTTTATAAGTTTAGGTGGGAAAACACAGTAAACAAACAAACAAATTCACTTTCGCATTTATAATATTATTTACGATGTATCTACGTACATATGTATGGCAAGTTTAAACTCAAACAAAATTGAATAAAATCTTTGCAATATAAAGGGTGTTTTTTAACTGCATGAGAGGTTTCGACAGTTCAGAATGTAAAATTGTGTTGTAATTTCGATGGTTTGACAGTTAAGAATGTAAAGTTGTGTTGTAATTTCTGTTCAGTAAGGTCTAAGCTTTGGCAATTCATTATGAATCATCTAACGCCAGAACAACGCTTCCAAATTGTGGAAATTTACTTTGAAAAAAAAAATCTGTTCGCGAAGTTCATAGAGTACTTCGTTCTTTACGGTCAACATAACGGTCTAGTGAGCAAGCAATTCGTGCAATTAGTGATCGTTTTCCCACAAATTTTATTCCTCTCGATTCAAAACCATCAACAAGACAAAGAAATTTGCGTACCGAAGAGAATATTGCATGCTGTAGCGTGAAGTGTTGAAGAAGACGCCGAAATGTCGATTAGTTGCTGTTCTCAACTTGTTGGCCTCTTTCCTTCGACTACGTGGAAAATTGTACGTAAGTATCTTGGCTAACGTGAATATATAATACAGCTCGTGGAAGAATTAAAACCAAATGACTATCGTTTACTTCCCATTTTTCTGATTAGGCTCATTTAAAACTGGCCAAACATGAGCATTTTTACCGAAGAATTGTATTTAGTGATGAAGTATCCGCAAGATACATTGTGTAGGTAGATTTAGATTATATTAGATTAGATTAAAATTATTTGGTAACATTGATTTTAACATTTAGTATACATAAATCATTAATGCATGGTTGTGCCGTCTGCCTGATTGACAATATAGAAACATAATAAAGATTGTGATTAAGTTTTTGTTTTAAATATAATTTTTTTTTCTTTTTTAGATACAGTTATTTTTTTTCGTCAAAAGTTTTCCGATATAATTTTTTCTCGGTATGATAGAGCTATCTTGCAGAACGGTCAATCATAGCATACTCTTACCGAAGCTAAAAGAACAGTTTAGGTTTTCGAACGCAACAACCAAAATGATTTCTTTATATTTGAGTGAAAGAAGCCAAGCTGTAGTAATTGGTGATAAAATATCTTGCTCGCTAAATCTTTCTTCAGGAGTTCCGCAGGGATCAATTCTTGGTCCACTGCTATTTTCTATTTTTATAAATGATCTACCCACTCAGGTCCAATATGCTTCATTATATTTATACGCTGATGATGTTCAAGTTAGATTTAGCTGTTAGCTTGGAATGATCGAAGATGGGGCTGATAAGCTAAATGGTGACCTAAAAAATGTTCTTATTTGGTCCAACAAAAATAATTTGAACATTAACCCAAGTAAATCCAAATGTTTAGTCATATACAAAAATAAACTTGACTATAGTTACTTTCCTGCACTGTATCTTGGAAATAAACAATTGGATTATGTCGAAAAATCCAAAAAATCTAGGTATCCTGTTTAATCTTACTTGGGTGTATCATATTCTTACTTGGGATTATCATATTCAAATGGTTATTGGAAAAGTATATGGCTCTCTACGCAGTCTCTCTTTATCCAAACATTTTACTCCTCAGAGTATTCGATTAAGCTAAGCAAAAACTTTAATTCTTCCGATAATGACATACGGATGCCAAGTTGTAAATTCTCATAAAGCAGAAACGAAACGGAACTTGATGGTATCTTTCAATAATGTAACGCGGTATGTCTACAATCTCCAGAGTTATGACCATATTTCAAACTACACAAACAGCATTCTTGGTTGTGGTCTTTACACTTATTTTAAATATTTTTCCCTGAAAACATTAAACAAAATATTAATCTTAGGTTTTTATTTTCGCGGACGATATTCATATTAGATAAAGATTTTTATTTTCGGAACTTACCGCGTTATAAGAAATATTTTCTTATTTATTTCTACCCGACGACGTTTCGAAGAAGTTTCATACTTCGTGGTCACGGGATGAGACTGACGTTTGATTGCTGTTGTTTAAGTTATTGGTTTTTAGCTCTGGCTCTCAAGTAGTACCGGTGCGTAGATGTTGATGCACTTGGATTGCTTGTGGGTGGTGGTGGTGTACTCGTTCTAGGTTGTTGTTGCGTTGAGTCGATGTATTTTTGGACACATGCAAAGCTCACGACATCGGCTATAGGTTTTTTGATTTGCTTTACTATGGTTTTGCTTTTGAGAGGATCCCACGTTGGCGATAATTTAAAGCTAGAATCTCTATTGAAATTTGTATGTTTCTTAATTTCAATTGCTTCTCTGACGATTCTTGGTACATAAAATCTTTCATTTGCGATTGATCTAGCTTGATCAAAAGTATAAAGTGATCTTCGTTGTAGGCCAGATGTTCACATATTGCCCATTTTGTGACAGCGTTGTTTTGGATAGCTTTGATATGTTCGTTTAAACGCGTTTTAATACCTCTTTTCGTTTCACCAATATAAAAAGATCCACAGCTACAGGGAACAGAGTATACACCAGGATTTTGGAGTGGAATTTTGTCCTTAGGCGATCTTAAAAATTGACGAACCTTAGTTGGGGGTTTAAAGATGGTTTTAACATTATATTTTTGTAAGATTCGCCCAATTCCATCCGTTATGCCTTTGATATAGGGTAAAAAAAATAACTTAAACAACAGCAATCAAACGTCAGTCTCATCCCGTGACCACGAAGTATGAAACTTCTTCGAAACGTCGGGTAGAAATAAATAAGAAAATATTTCTTATAACGCGGTAAGTTCCGAAAATAAAAATCTTTATCTAATATGAATATCGTCCGCGAAAATAAAAACCTAAAATCTCATATTGTAAGCCTATACGGAGAGGCAATCCACAAACAAATACGACGGTTTGAAAAGTTATGCATTTTACCCCATCACCTTTAAGTGTTCCTATTGAAAATATTATAAGTAATATTTAAGAATCAATATGCAGAAACAAAATAGATAGGATTTCAGCTGAAACTATAAGACAGGATGTATCGGTGTTGCTTAGGAAAGGCAAAAAGATTGAACAAAACATTACTCTCCTTGAAAGAAAAGCCCTTGAAAAACTTAGAAAGGACAAAGAAATTACTGTTTTACCTGCAGATAAAGGAAACTGTACAGTTATTTTTAACTCCAAAGAATATGATGCTAAAATCCTTTCTCTGCTAAGTGACGAACTTACTTACAAAGAAGTAACGTATGATCCAACATCAAGAGTGCTTAAAAAAGTTCGACAGATTGTAAATGACAGTAAATCTGTTTTACAAAATCAGAATTTAATACCGTCATGTCCACAAGCACCAAGAGTTTACGGCCTTCCTAAGGTACATAAAGAAAATGTACCGTTAAGACCCATCGTCAGCCAAATAGATTCACCAACATACTTGTTGGCTAAAGAATTAACCTTTAAGCTTAAGCCACTTATTGAAAAAAACTCAATAGTAAGAAACTCGGAACATTTTGTGTCTATGATCAAAGACCTTCACATTAAACATGATGAAATTATGGTTAGTTTTGATGTTACCTCCTTATTCACCAATGTTCCAATTGAAGAAACCCCCAATGTTATAAAATCGAAATTGTCTAATTCTCAAAACAACTCTAAGTTATTAGAGTTAATTGATATATGCCTTACATCAGGATATTTCTTATACAATGGGAAATATTATTTACAAATTGATGGTGTTGCAATGGGTTCACCTGTTGCACCAATAATTGCAGACATATGGATGCAACATTTTGAGGAATTGGCATTAGGAACATCCTTAACGAAACCAACAATTTGGGTAAGGTACGTGGATGACACCTTCTGCGTACTCAAAGAGAATCAGGTAGAAAGTTTTCTGATTCATCTTAATTCCATCCACGAAAAAGTTAAATTTACAATGGAAAGAGAACAAGAAAACTCTTTGGCTTTCCTAGACGTTAAAGTCATAAGAAAGCAAGATGGTTCGATCGGCAACACGGTGTTCGGGAAAGACACTCATACGGACAGATATTTACATGCTACATCACATCATCACCCAGCCAACTTGACATCGGTTGTATCGGCTCTTGTGAACCGTGCTCACAAAATTTGTGACCCCGAACACCTCAAGCAAGAGTTGAAGGATATAGACATTGCACTTAAAAAGAATGGCTACAACTCCAAACAGAGAACCTGGAAACCCAAACCCAGCTCACAGAAACATTCGCTCCCTCCAGCATTTGATAAAAGGGCCTTTTTACCCTATATCAAAGGCATAACGGATGGAATTGGGCGAATCTTACAAAAATATGATGTTAAACCATCTTTAAACCGCCAACAAAGGTTCGTCAATATAGCCGATGTCTTGAGCTTTGCAAGTGTCCAAAAATACATCGACTCAACGCAACAACAACCTAGAACGAGTACACCACCACCACCCACAAGCAATCCAAGTGCATCAACATCTATGCACCGGTACTACTTGAGAGCGAGAGCTAAAAACCAATAACTTAAACAACAGCAATCAAACGTCAGTCTCATCCCGTGACCACGAAGTATGAAACTTCTTCGAAACGTCGGGTAGAAATAAATAAGAAAATATTTCTTATAACGCGGTAAGTTCCGAAAATAAAAATCTTTATCTAATAAGATATTAATCATCAAACAACCAGGGTATCTTTTTGATAAAATACAATTCGTTAACTCGTCGCGATCATATGTGATACTGCAACCGAGATTAACTTGCAGAAACTCGGAACGACAATTTGTTGTTAATGTTATCAGACAGTGGATCAGTTTACCATACTTTATTAGAAGACTTCGCGGCACAACGCATTTTGATGCAGCCCTATTCAGACACTTGACAGTAAATTGAATTACATTAGATCAAATAAAATTTAAACAGAAACGAAGGAGTTGTTCCAATTAAAAATTTTCTTATATCTTACTTGTCATTAACAAAATTGAATTTATATATAAAACTTAATTTTAATCTTAACTTAATGTACATAAATCACTATATAACTTTTACATCTTATTAAAGGCTTTAAAAATCCATTGTAAAAGATACTATAAATAAATAAATTAACTAAAATGAAATGAAAATGAAAAATTGAAACTCGAATGATTGTTTGACTTTTAATTCGTTGAGTAGTTGTCGTACTTCCTCGTTAGACATAAAAACCTTCCCCAATATATTTCTTCTTCCAAATGAAGTGATAAACATCTTCACGTTCTTTCAAATTACACATACTGCATAGAATGGGTATGTCCTTATGATAAGGTATGTAATTTAGCTTTAATAATTGTCCTCTCAAACGGAACATCTTCTTTCTTATAACTCTCGTTGAAATAGTTACCATTAATTAAGAGATGGTTCAGTTGGTTATAGTAGGTTCTATATAAATTGAGTCCTCTGCTTGATGATCAAATCTCATTCTTTTGTGTTCATCTGTATTTGCAGCGTATTTGCTACAGATGTTTTTCCATATTTTGGTTTTGCGGGACTAAAATCCCAAGATATTTATATTCTTTAACTACTTCAACTGTTTCTCCGTTGAAGTACCATTTTTCGTTCAATCTGGTTCTCCCTCCTTTTTTGAATATTAATACTTTTGATTAAGTAAGATTAAATATCCACTTTTTACAACAATCATAAAGCCTGTTAATCATTAGCTGTAATGATTCCGGGGTATACGCCAATATAACTACATCATCTGCAAAAAGTAAAGCTTTTATAAGGGTCCCTGCATACTCTATACCGCAAGGTAGGCTATCAACTAGGTCTTCAATAAATAATGCAAACAAACTAGGGATAAGTGCTTATCCTTGTTTTACTTCTGTCGTCTCGTGTATGAAACCATTCTGATGCAACAACAACAGCAGTTTCAAGGAGAGCAGTAGCAGAATCCTATAGAGGGAAGTATTTTGAAGTAGGCATGACATAATTTTTGTGACGAGGTGAGGTTCGGTGCGGGGGTCAAGATCCCCTCCCCTTCCGGCGAGCTAAGCCGTGCGTCGCCAGCATGCCACGGCCCCTTGCATCGGACATTCTGACCCTTACTCTCCCTATCCCACTTCCTAGTCCTCTATCCTACCTTGTGCATCCTTTTTTGAAAATGGAAAATATGAGCGCATCATTAAACTGTTAAGGAATTACTCCATACTCAAAAATGTCGTTAAATAGTTTTGTCAAAGTTGTACTCAACTTCAAAGTTCCGTATTTAAAACATTCTGCAGATACCCGATCTGAACTTGCTGGTTTTCCTTCTTCGAGGTTATTCATAGACAAAATTACTTCTGTCTCCGTAATTCGTGTTTCCAGGGTATCATTCCATATCCCGGGTGTACAATAGTGCCATAAAGTAAGTAAGTAAGTAAGTAAAGAATTCAAGAAAACAACTTCTTTGTTTTGTGGCTAAATACAAAGGGACTTTATTATTTCTTACCAACTTAAACAGAATATAAAACCTAAGGGAAAATAACCTTACATAGCAAAATGCAAGGTAAGAAGCAGCATGCATTCGCGTCAACCGACACCGCCGCGCAGCTACCGCAGGTTGACAACGAGTTCAATAGTCCGAATCGAACACTTTTTTTTGTCGTTAATTTGCTGTCGTCAACAGATTTATTTGGCTATGCAGAAGTGCATTCCTTCCCCTGTTAGGTTCGAGACGTCTTCGTTTCGTCAATTCCGAGGGAGTTTGTTCTCCCTCGGATTTTTTTGTTCCCGGGAGTCGAACACTCCAATCGCAAACCTCCCCCGAGTTCGTTTTCCCCCGGAATTTACTTCCAACATTTTTCGAAGTATATTGATAGAGTTATTAATATGGAAATGATTAAATTGTCAGATTTTAGAAATAAATTAAATAAAATTCTTAAAGCATCTGATAGGTTTTTTTTTTTAAATGCATTCTATAGCCTTTCGGTTAACTGTGGAAGAAAGTGATCGAAAAAACGCCAAAAAAGGGAAGTTGGGTTTTTTTTTTGAAAAGCACAGGATACCTAGCGTTGTTGGATACATTGACGGGACCCATGTTCGAATTGTGGGCCCATCAATAAACAAACACATTTATTAAAACAGAAAGGGGTTCTTTAGCCTAAATGTTATGCTGGTAACTTAAAATGTGTATGCAAAGTGTACATACAATAAATCCATTTTTCATTTTAAGGTATGTGACCATAAAACGAAAATACGTTTTGTTGATGCTACGCATCCAGGTGCATCTCATGACTCAATGATTTGGAACGTAAGTGGCCTTAGAAAACATTTGGAGCAGGAATACTTGCGTGGCTAAAATCCTTTTTGGTTAAAAGGTTTTGTGGATTTTATTATTTTTATAATTACAAGGAAATAATCATTTGCAATTCAAGTGATGCTGGGTACCCTCTAGAGCCTTGGCTGTTAACCCCACATAGAACCACTGAAGAAGGTTCTAATGAAAGCAAATTTAATAATACCCACAAAAGCTACAGAAACATAATAGAAAGAGTTATAGGTGATGTTAAAGGACAGTAGAGATGTCTTTTAAGTGCAAGGGAGTTGCATTACTCCCATGAAAAAGCCGTGAAAATAATCAACGTTTGTTGTGCGTTATACAATGTTTGTAAATATTTCAATGTTAATTCTTTCCCAAAAAATGTTATTTCGAATACTGAGAACGAATTAGACGAGCTTTCTCCTATTCCACAATCACAATACACAACCGCGGAACAACGTATAAGAACGGATATAGGAAATAGTCTATGATATGATCACAGTTACAAAAACAAAAACATTGTGTATGTATTAATAAAATTAAATTTATTCAAAATTAATAAAATTGAGAAAATAAGATTATTTTTTAATTACAAAGTGAGCATTTAATTAAAAAAAAGTTACGTTGTTTTATATTTTAGTTCTTTAAGTTTAATTAACCTTTTATTTTTTTCAAATTTTCGAATCCACCTCCAATTTTCTTAATTTTTCCATTTCAAAATTATTACGAAGGTTTTCCTTCAAGTGACGCCTTTTTAAGTCGTTTAACTTGTTAATCGACCCGTTACGTTTCTTAAATTCGACTGCAATTCCGGATAGTTCGTTTTCAGTGAAATTTGAGTTCATCTCTTCTTGTATAGCAATTTCTTTTTGCAGAACATCCGCATTACTTTTTGATTTGTTTCTTTTGGGGGAATTATGTACACTTGGAACTGGTTCACCCGGAATGTTATTTAAAATATCATCTAAACTTACTTGGATGCTTTCTTGAATGCTTTCTTGAACGCTTTCTTGTTTGTTTGTTGTTTGAGGCATGCCAAATACTTTGGATTTGGGTATGCCTTCAACGGCTTCTTTTGTCGACAACAGTTTGAGAATTGTATCCTCAATAGTCGAAAGCTTTATTTCCATATTTGGACCACCTCCAGTTGCTTTTTTTTTCTTCAAATTAGTGGCCAATTTGTTGCGAACGTACTTTTTCTGGTCGCTTCACACGTAGGATGTGTTTTTCTTTTAATTTATGTAAATGATATAATATATAACTGGATTTACCTTTTTCCATTCGAAAGTTGATTTCAATGGTGGCCCGAGGCTATTTAATTTACTCTCAACCTCTTGCCAGAATTGTTTGACCTCTTCCTTCTCTCTTTTATGGAATCCTGTGGCAAAGTCGGAATTGGCCGTCATCAATTCCACAAGCATATTTGTTTGGTGTTTATTTGATGTGTTGGACCTTCAATAATTGAAATTTTAAAATAAAATTTAAAAAAAACTAAAATTTTTAGTAATAGGTACTCACATGCTTTATTTTCAAATTCCTTTTATAGATTCAAGGAAGTTTTTTCCAGAGAAATGTCAAAAAAAATTTCCCTAGAAAAAATATTGGCGATGCCTATTTTCTTCCATCGATTTTTTTTCCTTTTTTCGAAGATTGTTTGGGATAGGAGATTATCACTCGGGGGAAAAAATCCGAGGGAGAATTTATTCATGAGAAGGTTGCAATAGCTTCATCTATTCTTTTTGTTGTTGTTGCTTCTTTACTTTCCTTAAATGTCCGTTGGGATATTAGTTTGGATAAAGTGATCACCGATATTATCACTACTATGACAGATAAGGTTGGAAATGTTGTAGACCATAACGTGAGATGTCTTGTTTAAGCGTTTCGAGGTGATTTCGGTTTTGTGTGTGTATTTTATGCAGGTACAGATGTGAGAGCTGTGCCTTATGATCCAAATACTTTATTGCTAATATTTTAGCTGGAAGTGGTTCAACGTGGATGGGAATGGTATCGCCAACGTACGAGGTTTCATTGATCTTAATTTCTCCCGAGAAAGAGATGTCCGCTTTACGATTATTTCCTTTTCGTAAAAGATTTTGGTCGGCAGGACTTCGTTCAGAATTATCATTCTGTTTATTTCACCTTTTTTGGTTCTAATTTTTATTTAATTTAATTGTTCTTTTCTTTTTTCCCGATGATGTTGGTGATGGCAGAAATTTTTTCTGGCGAAGGCGGTGGTTGGCAAGAGAAGACAAAAGACTTTATGAACAAAAACTAGTTGTCAAGTGCGAATTACTTAGATTCGGACCGGGAGGAAACGAAACAAAGGCCGCGTTCAGGATTGTATGCCTTTTTGTTTTATATCAATTCATTGTATATACATTGCCTATAGTACTATCATGAGACGAGAAAAAATCTTTTTCCCTAGAGCCGCTTGGAGTGCTAGTGTAGGACATTTTATTTGAGTGAGAGAGAATTAAGAGCATGGTTTTTAGTGTTATGCTTTGTGCTTAGTTTCCTGCGCATGTGCAATGTGACAATGTGAGGCAAGAAAAAACCGAAGGAGAACATGAAATAATAATAATATATTTTTGTTTTGTTCATTGTATATACCTATGTGTATAAACTGCTAGCAGTTTTGAAGTTAATATACAATGGTTTCGCTTAGCTGAGGCGAATAGTTTTTTGTAAGGATTTATACACGATCCAAGATTTTCATTGTTTACGTTTTTTTTATATGGAATATGTAATATGAGAACTGGTTCTCACATAAAAATTATTACATGCGTACGTCATTGACCAGACTTTTGGTTTGAGTTTTTTAGGATTTTCAAGTTTTGTACAAGCACTACCTACATACATATTTGTCATATTTGTACATATATACATCATTGACCAGACTTTTGATTCGAATTCTTTAGGATTTTCAATTTTTTTTACTATTATGAAGGTTGTCGTCTTCAAATAATGTACACATTCATTCTTGAAACTTAAACACAAACTTACTTCTTGCTATATTTATACAAAGATACAAACGTCCTTGCAGTGGATGGATTTTTGTTTTGAATTTAACTTTCCATACAGATAGGTACCTACATATACATATAGGTACATACATATGTATATATAGGTATCTATCTGAATGAACTATGTGCAGAAATTCAATCAAAAATTGTTTGTAAATTGATTTATATTATTATTGATTGATTATATATTATTGATTTATAGTAACAAAGATCTTTTGTTTGTTTGAGGTTTAATAGGTACTAGTTGACCTACCCAGCTTAGCTCGCGGGAAAGAAATTTATAGTTAAAGCAGAATATTTCTTTGTACTAATCTTCTATAGAATTGCTAAAAATACCACGGGTTTTTTTACATTTGTAAAACCTAATTGTTTAATTTTAACTTTGCAATTATTATAGGTAGGTACTAAGTACTAAGTAAGTTATGCATTCGTGCAGAAAAAAAAATTGAGATAACAATCAAATACCTATAACATTACGATGATTACGAATGCATAACCAAAATTGATATTCAGAAAAATGTAAGTAGCCTAAGTAATCTAACACTAAAATATATTTATATAGGTATATTTAAAAATAACGGCAACATTTCAAATAATGTGTTATACCTTTTTTAAAGCCAAAAGTCTGTTCAATCATATTATTTAAAGAATTTCAGAAAAAAATAAATATACATATAAAAGGCACGACTGGGTCGCACGTACTTGCTCCTGTGTGCTAATTTGTTTATTTAGGGGCAGGTGTAAACTTTCGTTTTCTCGATTGAAATTTTTGCATTCAGTAGTAATCGAATAGTTTTTTACTTGCGATTTATAGGGACTATAAGGCAAGTTATGCATTCGTAAAAAAAATTCTAACAATCAAACATGACATTACGATGATAGAGAAGTCAAAAAAAGTGGGTCCGGAAATTCCGTCCGTCTGTCTGTCTGTCTGTCTGTCCGTATCGATATTTACAGCCTAAACGGTTGGGCCGTTGGAATTGGCATTCTAGCTCCAAAACTAACGGCACCTGCCATATAACTTTTAATGAAAAACTTATTTTTCTCGAAAACGGTTCATACGATTTTGATAAAACTTTCAGAATGATGTTTTCTATGCAAAATCTATTTTTTATTTTTAATGGATTTTTCGGAAAAAGTTTTATAACAGTACCTCCCATATGACCGGTTTTTTGAAATTAGACTTTCTCGTTAACTAATTGACGGATTTTGATAAAATTTTCAAAATATGTAGTGTTTTATGATTTAAATAATATTGCTTATTAAAATTTTCAAAAACATTTTTTTTTAATTTTTAAAAATTTGTTAAAAAAGTTATTTTGTTTTTTGAATATTTTGAAAACAAATCTATAGATTTTTTTAATTGTTTCTCCTAGTATAAACTATAGATTTCTTTAAATTGACATAGTCAAAAAAATTATATATATATTCTCGAAAAGTTTTTCATAAAACTGATCGAACGTTTTTGAAATGAAAAAATTATAAAATAGAAAACGGCAAAAGAAATAAGATGGCTTACAACATTTTTTTCCAAAAAACGTTATGAATAGTGTTTTTTGATTTCATAAAAAAATTATTTGTTTAATATTTTCCCTCAAATTTTGCCACTAGTCTAATGAAAGCAAACTTCGTTATTTGTATTATTATTTATTTATCGTTATTTATTTTAAAGCATTTTATGATCGTAACAGCATACAGCATACAGAATAAATAATAAGGACGCCTATGATAAACACATAAACATGCAAAAACAACTAACAAATAAAAAAAATACTCGATTACCTACTGAATGTAAAAATTTCAATCAAGAAAACAACTCAACTCAACGGTCATATGGCACTTCCTTTACTTTTAGGCCTACAATTTAAATTTCAATGTCCCCTCTGGGGAATGCCAAAATAATCACACACACCAAGTTTAAAGATAATCGCTTAAGCCATTTAGGCTGCAGCTCGTTATACATACCTACTGACAGACAGTCATTTTTTGTCGATCACTTTTTTAGACTTCTCTATGATCGTAATGTCATGTTTCATTGTTATCTAAATTTTTTTTTATATTCACAAATTCTAAACTTGCCTTATAGTCCCTATAATCGCAAGTAAAATTTGAAAAAAACTCCTGTGTAAAATGTCAAAATAACCTTAAGTTCTAAATTTGAAGTCGATTGGCTCATCTGTTTAGGCTATAGTCCAAAATACATCCGTACAGACAGACCTACAGTCAGACGGACAAAATTTTGCCAGCAACTCAAATATGTTTCTCTATCATCGTAATGTAATGTTTGATTATTATCACAATTTTTTTATGTTCACGAATCCTAAACTTGACTCATAGTCCCTATAATCACAAAGCTACTTGTGCAAATTGTGCATAAAATTCAACATCAACGATAACGAAGCCAATGAAATGAAAATTCAAAAAATAAAATCATTGTCGATCCTCTTCGTTGTTCACCTTCACCGAGAACAGGATATACACAATACACATACACATGTGCTTATTAAGTTTTCCTTTTTAGTATCTCCCTCACCCTCGCTCACACCATCTACCACACCGACAACCGACCGATCGACCTGAATTTAGCTGAACATTTTATCGAAGATAATATAACAAGTATACCTACGTAAATACACACATTATGTAGGGATGTATGTAGGTACATACCTAAATATCTACCTACCCTCGAAAGTTTTATATGAAAAAAATATAAAACTCAAAATAAACTTATCAACCTGCTTAAACATATATCCACCCCCCAGACACCATTCATTTCCAAAAGTCGTTTTTCTTCTTTTTTGTCAATCCTTTTAACTAGCCATCTCGTCGCCCTGCTTGTGTGAAGCAATCCAGTTGTGCAAAAAAAAACTATACTCGCATCATTGTATATATGTAAACTGCAAACCGCAAAGAGTAAAGCACATGTTCACAGAGTTTCTCTTAGAATTCTCTTTGTTCGACTCGTTCGCCTCTTTCAATTTACCAAGTTAATTTTCCCTAGAGCCGCTTGGAACGCCACCGTCCACCGGTCGTCATGATAGTACTATAGCAGTCTATATACAATGTATCAATTCATAAAACTGAACATACAAGGCTTCAGTTTCAATTCCTCCCGGTGAACATTTTACGAAATGTATTATGTATTTGACTTGAACATTAGCGCCCACCTTGCAACCTTCTTGGCAAAGTTAACAACTCGTAAACCACCAACACACCAGAACAATTGCTTTGATGCAAGTGAAATTTTGTTTTTAATAATTAAAATTCAAATTTGGAAATACATAGGTACATATTTATACATGATTTTTTTTTTTAAATTGAAGGTACGAGATACAAAATGTTATTCATGTGCTTGCATATTCTTACTTAAATTATTAGTTATCGTTATCATCAATAATGTAAGTATCTATACAAATTCGGGTTTAATGGTAAGCAATTCCCCCTTATCCCCCTACACGAATGTTTTGATAGTACTCAAATCATAAGGCGAAAGAAAAAAATAAACGATTTCATTTTACTTCTGAGGAATATGGATGCAAAATTTAGCAATTGAACGCGTGACGATTCCCTTTTTCGGTTTGAACTTCCGCGACCCGAATTTTGTTATCATGTCCGGCGTGCACGTTGATGACTCTCCCAAGGCGCCACTCGTTGGGTGGCAAATTCTCACTACGAATGATAACGAGATCATTTATTTGAATATTTCTTTCAAGATATTTCCATTGATAATGCTTATGTAGCTCTTTTAAATATTCTTCCTTCAAACGAGCGCTTAATTGATGACGAAGAATTTGCAATTTTCTCCACCGATTCATGATACTTAGTGAATGATCTATATAAGATGGTTCTGGCAAACCTGTTAACAATCCTCCGGTGAGGAAATGACCAGGAGTTAGAGGAACAATATCTGACACGTTTTCAGACATCGGTGACAATGGTCGTGAATTTAAAGTACATTCAATTCGAGCGAGCAAAGTGAATTTTTCATTACCCGCCACTTTTCTAAAATGTCTTTGAAAAAAAAAAATTCTTTCCTATCTTTCTAATTCTTCTAACTAGGATCGTGCAACGTCATGTTGCATTCTAAAAGGCAATGTGCCTTACAGGCACTTAGTTAAAAATATTATTATTATTATTTTAAAACTTTTGACTCCCGCTTCCCACAACCCACCCATATGGGGTGAACCGGGAGGAATAAAATACCATTTTACCTTCGAAAAGTTTGTGAGCGGCTGCGGTAGAACAATGTACAAGTGATTTGTGGAAGTCAGATAAAAGCACTTTAGAAGCACCCACGAAATTCGTGCCATGGTCTGAAAACATTTGTTCTGGAGTTCCTCGCCGAGAAATAAAGCGCGTAAATGACGCAAGAAATGCTTGGGTTGTTAGATCACTAACAAGTTCTAGGTGTATTGCACGGGTTGCGAAACAAACAAAGGCTCGATTATTAAAAAAATTGTATGAATTTTTTTTTTCTTATTTGATTGTTTTCGGGCTATATATAAAAGATGTCATAATAGCTCTAAAAAAGAAATCCAAAATATTTTTCGAAAAAATTCAAATTTTGAATACTGCCCCAAGCACCTTAAAAAATTTCGAAGTTTGGCAAATCTAAATAAAAAAAATTAAATCGTTTAAAAAATGGCTGGTTTAAGTTAAATCATTGTTTTAAATCAACAGGCTTAAGCTTATGCGTCTTTGGTGGTAACAAAAGGGTTATTTGACCCCCCCCCCCTACTGTCTTAGGAAAATACCATTTTCAACAAATTTTATATTTTGTACGACCTTTACGACGAATTTTTAAAATTCCACTCCTTTTTGCCTTTTTCTGTCAGAGTCAATAGTTTGCTCCACCCCTGGGAATAAATCTCTTGCATGCTGGCTCAAAATCCGCTTTTTATTTAAAGTTATTTTATAACTGCCAAATACAATGTTCAAAAATATACCAAAGCAACCCGTCTCTCTGCCAAACGAAAAATGAATCTAGTAGGCCTTGAATTATTAGTAGTGGATTTTATCTGAGTTGACAGTTGACACGTGGTTTATTTTGTTCTCACAGAGAAATGTCGGTTTTACGGAGTGATTTGATTTGTCCGGTTTTCGGTTTTGGTCGAGACTTACCAAAAAACGTACTACCAACATATAAAGACGTTATTCTCTGTTTTTTGTGGATAAGTCGGAATAAACCAAAAGAAAACAAGAACTCGGTTTCAAATGCTTGTGAAATAATAAGTGAGGAACTAATTAAATTATGGGAGTTTGCGTCCTTTTTTGCGTTCTTCTTCTGATTTTGCCTTAGAGGAGCTGTTCAGTCCACGGGCAAATACCTCATCGTGCGGATTATAAAATGGCAACAGGACGCCGCAGCAGTGGCGCTGCCAGTAAAAGTAGTGAAGACGAAGCTTCGAACAATCAACCGACTGAAGTGCACACAAATGGTGAGATAATTCGGCCTAAATCTTTTCCTTTGAGTGCACAAGAACCTAGTTGTGAGGAATTGCGAGCAATGTGAATATGAGTACAATTCTGTTTTTTTTTTTAAAT
This sequence comes from Platycheirus rosarum, assembly GCA_963971375.1. NCBI lineage: Eukaryota > Metazoa > Arthropoda > Insecta > Diptera > Syrphidae > Platycheirus > Platycheirus rosarum. The sequence continues at coordinate 105,998,277 of OZ020508.1, forward strand.
ATTTTCTCATTAAACAAATAATTAATCAAACAATTTCTGTTGACTAAATGAAAATGTCTACAGCCTTTGGTTACCTATTGCTCTTGTTGACACCTATTTTCTCACACCCGGTCCACAGGACTAAATAACATGCACTTTGTCTAAACGGCATTTACGACCATAAAACGTCTTAATAAGAAAAGGACCGGCAAAATCCACTCCAGTATTTGTAAAAGATCGCCCTATTATCGTTCTTTCTTCAGGTATCGCACCCATCAATTGGGTTTGAACATGTTTTTTGTATCGAATACATACTGGACACTTTATAATACACTTTTTTACCAGATTCTTACTCTGCGGTATCCAATATTCGGTTCTTATTAGCTCATCATGAGTTGAATTTCACCATGTAGTGAAAGCTCATGTAGATATACAGCTCAACGAAGAGATATTTTGAAGGAAGAAGTACCGGGAATTTTTCGTTATACGACAAAGTTGACAAATCAAATCTACCATTTGCACGCATGATACCCTTGATATCAATAATGGAATTGAACTTCCCTTACCAACTTTTTGAAGCTAATTGTTTTCCTTGTACCAAATCACAATATTCTTTTTGAAAATATTTTTTTTGTGTGAGTACTATTAACGTCTGTTTGGCTAAACTAATTTCCTCATACGAAAGTTCCGGCGAGGAGTACTTTTTGTTTCCGCGCTTTATAAAGGACTGATAAAATCTCTCAATGTAGGCGACTACACATAAAGCCTTGTGCCATTTGGAAAACTTTGCTAAATCTTTTTCAAAATCCTGTACGACTTGGTTATTGAATAGCTGTACCTTTTTCAATTCTAAAATTGACTCATCAACTGGTTCACGCTTCGATCGTGGCCATATTGATTGAGCTTTCAACAACCAGTGGAGACCATTCCACCACAAAGAATTATCCTTTAAATCAACAGGCGATACTCCTCTTGAGGCTAGATCAGCTGGAATTTCGCACGAAATTACATGCGAACAATCAGTGGCCACCGTATTTTTTAAAATTTTTACCGTTCTATTGGCCACAAATGTCTTCCATGAACTAGGTGGTTTTTGAAGCCAGGCTAATACGATAGTGAAACCCGTCCACAAATTGACTGATGAAATATTTTTAATTTGAAGAGACTTTGACAGTAAATTCATCATTTTGGATGCTTCCCTTGATTTCACCCACAAAAGATGGGATGTCACCGCAAGTAAATACATGCCACATAGGTTTTTTCCGAAGCGTCACAGAATCCGTGTAGCTGTGAAACAGCATGCGGAATGTATTCCACCCATCGTGGGATACGTACATTTGCAATTTCAGGTAAACTTTCCACAAATACTTTTCACCTCTGTTCAGTGGCAGGAAAAAGTCCACTATCCCAATCAGTCTTATCCTTCCAAATTTGTTGCATCAGTATTTTTGCAGTGATCATAATAGTGGCCAACCACTCTATGGGATCAAACAAGTTAGCAATCACTGATAGCACTGAACGTTTCGTGATAGGATTGTGGAACTGATTGAACAGAAAATGAAAATGTATCTAAAGTAGCCTTCCATTTTATGCCAAGCATTTTCACAGAACTTTTATCATCGATATTTAAGAAATCTTCGTTAAGAAGCGAACTTTTGGGTACCGGTTTCAGCAACTCCTTCCAGTTTGAGGTCCACTTCCGTAAATTAAAACCAGCTGATTGTAAAGCCGTAATCAATTCTGACTGGGCCTTTAAAGCTGTGGAAATGTCATGAGCCTTCGATAGGACATCGTCGACAAACAGTTCACGGAGAAAAATATTATCAGCTAATGGATGAGATTTTTCCACCTCCCTGGCTAACTGGTGCAATGAACGAATTGCTAAATATGGCAAACACGAAACGCCAAATGTGAGCGTCAACATTTCGAAAACGGTAAGAGGGTCTTCGGATTTTCGCGAAACAAAATTTTGATATATCTCGGGATATATCTTTATCTGCCGATACATTTTCTCGACGTCACTGTTGAACACGAACTTATAAAGCCGCCAATTTAACATCAAGAGCGTAATATCTGTTTGGAGTGCCGGATCTGGATATAAAATGTCATTTAAGCTATTCCCGTTTTAAGAGGCAAACGATGCGTTGAAAACAATGCGAAGTTTTGTTGTCAGGCTTTCCGGTTTTATCACTGCATGATGTGGCATAACATATGATGTGCCCCTTTCAACAAACGTATCCGCCGAATCACTTGGCTTCATATGCCCCAAGTCAATATATTCCGACAAGACCGAAGCGTACTCATTTTTTAAATTTTGGGTTGAATAAAAGCCTCTTTTCATTTCTTAGAAATTGTCGTTTTGCATGCGAATTCCCTAACCTTGAAGAGAATCGTCCGGTACGGTACGGTAACCTTACCACATACCGACCCGTTTTATCTCTGTACGTGGTTTCTTTAAAAAGATTCTCACTGTATTGCTTTGCGGCCATTAAATCTTGGTTTTGTGGAAGCTCTTCAATCTGCCAAAATTTTTGGATCTCCTCATCCAAACGATCGACTGAGAATTATATTGAGAGCTGGGTGTTTCTAAAGGGCCTAGCAATACCCATCCGAAAACTGTGTTTTGAGCCATAATACTCTGAAACACATTGGGTTTGAATCCATCGCGAATAATAAACGGATATAAATCCGCACCAATCAATAAATCAATCTTGGCACTGTAATTGAAATACGGGTCCGCTAAGGGAAAGTCGAACAAAATTTGAGCATTTTCCCACTCTACGGATATGGAAGGCAAACTATCTGCAACCGTTTTGAGGACAAGTGCCTGAGCGAAAAGTGAAAATTGTTTATCGAATTTCGATCTCAGAGTGAAGGAACGTATTTTGGATGAAGTTGCCGTTACCGAAGAATAAACGCCTGCAACTGTTGCTCTCACCGATCGAACGGGAAACTTCAAGCTTCTTTGAACTTTTTCGGAAATAAATGAGATTTCCGAACCCGGATCAATAAGCGCCCGCCACTCAAAATCAGTTTGATTTTGATGAATTCGAATTATTGCTGTAGCTAAAAGAGCCGTGCGTTGAGTTTTTGCAAAGAATGCTTTGGCATAAACAGTATCGTTTTCCTCCGTATTTGAAAACTGAGCTTTTGAACTGTCCCTTGGTACAGTATACTGAACACCGCCGTTAGTATTAACGATTAATGATTGTTGGACATTTTGACTTGGAGCTGAAGTTGACTGAGTGGACTGTATATTTGAAGTAACGCTCCCCGAATAAACTTTGTCAAAATGCAGGAGCGAATGATACTTTCCTTTATAGTGAAAGCACGTACTCTCACTCTAAAAAGCGGGTACCAAGTGATTGAAAGCTAAACAACTGTAGCAGTATTTAAATTTTCGAATGGTGTTTCTCCTTTGAGAAACGCTCATTTAAAAAAAAAAACAAACACGTAATGCATGAGCTCCTTTGCAAACCTTACATTGCGAATTTACTTGAGCGTGATGTGTATGAACACGAGGAATAGTACCTGTAGGCTGCTGTTTAGGAACCGAAACTTTGGATAATTTATTTTCTTTGTGCATATCCGACACGTTATCTAGAACCCTGTACCTCTTTGTGAGAAAGATGTTCATTTGTTTCCAGGATTGAATTTCCATTAGCTTTTCAAGGGATTCTTCCCAAAGGGACAAAGTCTGTGGCGGAAGACTTTTCCAGCTCAATACTATACGACCCTTAAGCTATAATAGCTTCATTAATATTGCTCTGCATTTTCTTTAATGTAGCTGCCGATTCAACCGTTATGCGTGACTGACCCAGCAAAACACTTAGATGATTATTCACTAAAACTCTTTTGTTTACATAGTATTCTTTGAGAGCTGCCCACGCAACCTCGAAATTATCATTTGTACTCTCAAATTTAGAGACTATAATTAAGGCATGATCTTTAGTCCAAGCACGCAAGTGGAAAAGTTTTTGAACGGGACTTAACTTTGCATGTCGGATGTAAAGTGCCGTAAACATGTCTCTAAATGCTGGCCATTTTAGAAAATTTCCGCTAAATATTTCCGTTTCGCACGGTAGAAGGTGCATATTGTGCCTTCATGCGCCACTTTCGATTTTATCATCAAAAGTTCTGAGTTTTCAAGAAAGTGTTTTCTAAAGATAGTGAACAGTACCCACAATGACCAACGCTCCAGTTTCTGCAGGATCAGTTCCCAAACCCGTGCTCAAGGGATTGCATAATGCCACAATCAAGAGGAATCTAGCTGTGGCTCTTGGTTTGGTTGTTGTTGCCTCAGTGGCCTTCAAAGTTGCCGTTAAGGATCCAAGGCAAGAAGCGTATGCTGAATTCTACAAGACCTACGACGCCAATAAGTCTTTCGAAAAAATGAGGCTGCTGGTGTTTTCCAATCGTGCTAAATACATACATAATGTAATTAATAAGAAAAAAAAATAAAAATAAATAAATCTTCAGTTTTACTTTTCTCATCTTGCGGCCGCGTTGCCTCTAAAATGTCGCTAAGAAACTGGATGTAAGTGTCCGATGAACTCTTATATTTGGCCTTAACCTCAAGGATTAACGCCTTGAGCAGGCTTTTCTTTAAACGATGCATAACAATCAACGAGTGCGTCGCATGCCCCAATCAAAACTTTCAAACTCATTTCAAATGAAAATATAAAACCGCGTTAGATTACTATTGAATAAAGCAAAATTGCTCACCGCTCAACAATGTATATAAAACGTACCAATTTTACCGTTTATATTCACATACATATATCCGTTATTACCCCCTATATTTATGAGAGCACCGAATTTTCATATAAAATACTAATGGTTTTAAATTTCAATAAAATGTATTTAATCTACTCCAAAAAAAATTCAAGCAAATGATAAAAAAATTGCAAATGTACCTGCACAAATCCAACATTTTATGAAGGCTGCAACGCTGACGATGAAGATGAGGACTTGAAGATGTACCCGCTGACGACGAAGATGTTGGTTACTCTAATAGCAAATTCTGACAGACTTTCAGAACATGCCCAATATAACGTCACTGTTGCTGACTCGGAAAAATGCACAATATAACGACGCTGGTTGATATGTCGCTATAGATGTAGATTGTGAATGCACCGTGTACGCAGAGATGCTCATCCAAAAAATCGAGCACTAAAACGTAGATGCAGACTTGATGAGCACGATGAAGACAACTCTGATGAGGACGAAGAAGTTGGTGAAAATGCACAATGTGACTAATGGCGAAGACTTGCAGCCGAAGTCCAATATGACAACGCTGATTAAAAATCACCGTACCCAAATGTGCGACAGAACTTTGTCTACCTAACGCCCTTGGCTCAAAAATAAGACTCCAGTAACGAGACTCTTGTCAGGTTTTTTTTGCACTGTTGGGTTAATATATGCAACCAATGTGCACCGCAATATAACGGGACGCCCTTGTGCGTAACGGGTTGCCGTTACCCCAATGCACGATGCTTTACACCAAGCGATATGACCCAGGAACTGTACCACAAATCTCCAATATTTGGCGATTGGAATTTTTCGCCCAACTTTCTTTTTTGAAATGGCGTAATCCGGCTCGAAGGAGCAATGTTTATTTCACCTTTTTTGGTTTTAACTTTTATTTAATTTAATTTTTCGTTTCTTTTTTTTTCTTTCTTTTTTTGGTGGTGGCAGACAATTTTTGTGGCGATGGCGGTGGTTGGCAAGAGAAGACAAAAGACTATATGAACAAAAACTAGTTGTCAAGTGCGAATTACTTAGATTCTGACCGGGAGAAAACGAAACAAAGGCCGCGTTCAGGAATGTATGACTTTTTTTTATATCAATTCATAAAACCGAACACACAAGGCTTTAGTTTCGATTCCTTCCGGTGAACATTTTACGAAGTGAATTTTATTTATGTATTTGATTTGAACACATTCCTTCTTCTATCTTTTGTATTTCTGGCAGGTGGAAAGAGTTTTCTGTTAAGCAGGTTGCACTATTGTTGTTAGGAAGCTGCATTAAATATTTCTGTGGCCGTAATCCATAACCGCTTAAGTCGAGTTAAGTCGAAAATGAAAATATTAGGATCTATAGACACTCAAATTTGCAGATCTGTATCTTTTCTCAAACGAAAGTTATAGACAAAAAACCTAATAGCTTAAGTCATATTTTTAAAAAATTCATAAGCCAAAAAGACTTAACTTGAAAAATATATATTTTCTTACAACGACTGCCTCATAACTAAAGTTAAGTTATTTTAAGCATCAATTGTTTGATTTGCCATAAAAACGTATCTCAATATATATTATCTGGTGTTTGAAAAAAAAAATTGCCATAAATCTGTCGTCGTAATTCATAACCGCTTAAGTCGAGTTAAGTCGAAAATGACTTTTTGTGATAGCCGTGTTCAGAATATTAAGATCTATAGACACTCAAATTTGCAGACCTGCATCTTTTCTCAAACGAAAGTTATAAGCAAAAAACCTAATGGCTTAAGTCATATTTAAAAAAATGTCAAGCCAAAAAGACTTAATTTGAAAAATATGTATTTTTTTATAACGACCGGCTCATAACTTAAGTTAAGTCTGATTTGCCATACAAATCTATCTCAAGATAAACTACTATTATCTGGCGTTTTGAGAAAGAAAAATTTGACATAAATTTATAAGTTGAGTAAGGATATCTTTTGTCTTCCCAAATTTAAAAACTGTATTTTTTTCCATTTCATAACTCAAGATAGGCTGTTATTCCCAAATGCATAATAGTTATATTATTTTTGTAACTTGAATTAGGTTTTTTGTTTAAAAAGTTATTGTGGTTTGTGGAAGTAAAAAGTGAGTGAAAAAAAAATTGAAAATACAATGTCGAGCAGAGCATTGCAAATGATGCAATTAACGAGGAGCTAAAGGAAAGTTAATTATTTGTGTTGCTATCTAAAGGGCCAGTATGGTATGTATATGTACATTATGTATGTTAAATAAAACATTTGGAGATTTTAACAAATAGTGCAATAATTGAGAATGTCGAAGTACTCCATTCCAACCTAAACGAAAACGGCTGATTTATTTATCTCCTTTATAATTCCGATTTAAATTTACACTGTTTTCAAAAGTTTAAACAATACTTCATCTTTTATTACGCCTCGAATTTCAGATGTTTATCTTACATATTTTTATAACCTTTTATTTTAGAAAGCATTCGGGGTTTTGTAAATGCGACTTTTCAGGGTGAACATTATTTTTCTCAACATCCTGGTGTTGTTGACATAGGTAAGGAATTTATTAAAAAGCTCAGATCGAAATCAGAAATATTTATGTTCAACACTTAGAAAAACTAAATGAAATGAAAGGTCATTGTCAAATAAGTTAAAAAAAAAACGATTATCCTGCATCAAGACAACAATTATTACGTCCTAGATTTATTAATTTAGTTAGTTTAGTTAATTTAGTTATCAAATCATCTCAAATTTACTTTTTTTTAAATTGAATCCAATGTTCGTATTAAGATTTGCTAAGACAATTATTTTTTCTAAAATTAGGTAAGTTTCAATATACTGAAAACATAGAATCCGAGAGTATAGCAGATAAGCCCGAGTGGATGGACTCGGATGATATTTTGAATGAATTTCAATTTATCAAGAAGTAATTCAGGTTATTCTAGCTCTGTGAGTGATGAGGAATTAATTGCTGAGCCCAAATTGAACAAGCCTTAGCATCACCGAAGTTCAAAAAAAATCGGCACAATGAAACAGTGGGAAGATCTATGACTCAGTAATACAGAAAAAAATATCCTCTTCTGCTATATTTCCTTTCAAAATATGAGAGGAAAACATACTTCTGCCAACAAATACAGTAGGGAGGTTGAAAAAGAAATAACGAGACATATTTTATAAAATTTCCGGCTTATGAAAGCCATTATAGCCGAAGGGATACGTGTAAAAAGTATTTGGCAAATAGCTTATCTGACATCCATGCATGGCCTTAACACTACAGAAACCGAAAATCCTGTTAGCCTGTCAAAATATTCCAAATTTTTAAAACCATGATGGGTTTCTCAAAGCCCCAAATGTTGACACATGTTCTATCTGCGACTCGTATTTCCAAAATCAAAGTTGCGGAGACCGAATACATCAAATTAAAACTAATTGAACAAAGAGTTAATCATTTAAACAAGGCCGACATGGCGCAAAACGCATTGACAAAACAGAAGATAAAAGCGTTTGCTCTTGACCTCCAGCAGTGCTTACCAACGCCATTTTAAAGAAACTATATAAGTTTCTATAAAAGACAACTTTGGACGTTCAATTTAACTGTTCATGACTTAGAGTCCAAAGCAGCAAAATGTTTTATGTGGCATGAAGGAATAGCGCGCCGTGGTGGGAATGAAGTGTCATCTTGCCTTTACAAGCTTTTAAGGACGATTCCAGAAGAAACTAAGGAAATAATATTTTACAGTGATTCCTGCTCTGGACAGAACAAGAATACCTTCGTAGCTGCAATGTTTATGTTATTCCTATTGGGCTCAGAAAATGTTAATCAAATAGATCATAAGTTCCTCGAACCAGGACATATCCATACGGAGTGCGACAGCGATCATGCTCTTATCGAGCGAGAAAAAAAACAAATGTGAAAATAGAAACACTAAGGTTCGGTTGCAAAAAAGATGGAAGCCATAGAAATGAAAGAGGAAGATTTTTATGATTTTGCAAAATTGTTCAAGTCTAAGTTTTCCTGGAAAAGAATGGGTGAAGATGGTAGTAAATTCAAGATTTAAAAAATAGGGAAAAGAGGAGCTGGTGCAGTAAATGTGAGCCAAATTTCAAGCGACATTGAAATACCTTGCATTTCAAAGGAGAAAAAGAAAGACCTCATGGACCTAAAGCAATACATAAATCCTTATTTTCATTCATTCTACGACAACCTGAAATGCAGCATGACAGCCAAACTGTCATCCCGATTTGATGGGATCTGATCTGGAGGAAGATTAGATTAACTAAATTTTTTTTATTCACATTTTTATGTTTTTATGAAATCATTTGTTTCGTTTTTTTTTCTAATAAGTATCTGTAATTTCTAAAAAATTTTGCTGGATGTAAGTTCACATGAACACTTTAAAAAAGACAATTAAACTTTAACACACCATAAAATCCTAACTTGATTTAAGAAGTTTTTTTTGTAAAAAATAATAAAGCAAAATAACCTGACTGGACATATGCTATTTATTTTTTACTTGCGATTATAGGGACTAATAAGCAAGTTTAGGATTCGTGAATATAAAAAAATTTGAGATAACAATCAAACATGGCATTACGATCATAGAGAAGCCTAAAAAAGTCATTGGCAAAAAATATCGGTCGTCTGTCTGTCTGTCCGTCCGGGTGTATATCGAGCTGCAGCCTAAACGCGTTAAGCGATTGCCTTCAAATTTGGTATGTGTGTATCTTTTGGCATTCCTCAGAGGGGAAATTGAAATTTTATTTTTAGGGCTAAAAATAACGGTACTTGCCATACGACCGTTTAGGAAAAGCTTATTTTTCTCGGAACGGCTCCCACGATTTTGATGAAATTTTTTGAGAATTTTTTTGTTGGTATTGGCTATCATTTGATTAGAACCACTTATATGGGAAAAAATCTAATAACGGGACCTTTCATATAACGGTTTTTTAATTTTTGGCTTGCTCGGTAACGGCTCTATGGATTTCTGTAAAATTTCATATTTGAGAAGATCTAGATAGCCAAATTAATTCTGCATATAAAAATTTTGAATAACTTTTTTTTTTAATAAAAATCATTTTTTTTTGAAAAATCAATATTTTTAAAACTAATCAAAAAAACAATTCTTAATTTTGTAGTCATATGTATATAAATAAACTCTAAAAAACTGCATACCAAAATTAAAAAATACATTTCTTTCCAAAAAAATAAAAAACAGGATTTTATCAAAATTCGTCCTACAACTTTCGACATACTTTTTTCATAAATTCTTTGTTATTTATGATGTGTGATGGCATACTTCATTTTTACTAAAAACAGTTAAGTTTTGGGGTTTTGATAGTTTTTATAAGTTCAAACTGTGTTATTTTCAACATAAATGTTATTTGTTTTTGTCAAAGATCTTGCTGTCCAATGTAATTATGCACCTAAGAGCAAGTACGTGCGACCCAGTCGTGTCCATTTTTTAATTCGCGATAAGCCATAACAGCTTAAGTGTTTATTTCTTAAATCCCTCCTTAACAACAAATTTTACATTTATTTTCTCTTGACAGGAGTAGTTTTTCTTTATTTTTATATTTAAAAATCTTAAAAATAACAATTTTCCTATTCCCAGTGAACTTTTGAAACTTTAAACTGCTCTCCTGAAAAGTATGAAAAATCGACTTAAGCTGTTATGGCTTGTGACCACTGATTTGTCGACTGTTGGTTGACAGATGTGCATCGTGGTAGTAATCACGCAGTCGGTAAACGGTTTATAAGAGCTTTTGCATTTTGCTGCTTTATTGAAATCTAACTTAATTATTTTTTTTTTTTGACTTAAAGGATAAATTCTTATAAAACTACAGATTTCACTTACTTTAAGTTCTCTGAATATATAGTGAATTACATTAAAATTATGTAGTATTTTTACTTTAGAAGCGGTTAATAAGTTATTAACAAATATTGGAATATTTTCAACTTTAATTAATTTATTTACATCAAAGTTATCTTAAACGAGTGAATTTATTTTTTCTTTCTTTGCAAGTACATCTGATAAAACTATATTATTTAAATGAGATATAAGAAAACGTTCCTGCTTACAATGAAATCTAAGAGAATTGATTGTCATATTTTGGAGTTTTCTTCAAGAGAATGTGTTAATCCATTAATCTAATCTGTTATTTTTGTTAATTTTATCTTTCATTTGTGAATTTATTTCGATTTGTCTGTTATATTTTCAATTAAAAAATTGTCTTTTGTTAACAGTAATTCGTAATCACTGTGATCCGGTGTTCCGGCTACAAATTTTAATGCGGAGATTTCCAAAGTGTAAACAATACTTGAAATTTCATCGGTTTATTGTTTTATAATTTCATATTTACTTTCTGGATTGATTATTTCAGCGAGTAAATCCGTGCCATTAGCTCGTTATCAGTAAGATAAGTAAGTAAGTATGAACAATGTACTTTAAATCCTCAAATATTGCTACTCCACCCAATGTGATGGGTATAACGTGAGCCGTATTGTAATCGATGATTCTGTTGACGAAGAGCCCAAACAGGGTACACAATATTCTGAGAGAAATAGAATATTAATGGATATTACTTTTATGAATTTGTCTTCCTTCTATAAGTACTGGAGTGTCTAAAGTTTTTCTAAAAAAAAATTCTGAAAAATTATTGGCTAAACGCTTATTTCTGCGTACAAAACTATTTCTCCTGGTTGAAATGTTCTAGTGAGTGCATTTTTTGTTTACTCTTTGAAGCATTTTTTCTTGTTATTGTAGCAGTTTTTTGCTTATATCTTCAAGATTTTGAGGTGGAAAATTGTGAATAACCTCAAATTGTTTCGCATTTATTACTGAATGAATGCTAGATATTGTTATATTTGTGAGTTGCTAAAAGTATCACATCAGTTGTTTCTCCTTTTTGTTGTTGTTCTTTAATACATCTAGCTATTTCTTGTAAGGTTGAGTGGAACCGTTCGATTTGTCCATTACTTTCACTTTAAGTGTAGCGACAATAATTGATTTATTGAAAAATTATCTCTTAATAAATTCTGAATCAAATTGGAATATAAGGCCTTTTCATTGTCTGAAACGATTGTTTTAGAATTTCTATAACGACCTAGAACTTCTAACAATGCATCCTTAATATCGGCCGATGTTCGCGATTTTATAAGGTTTACTATTGCAAACTTTGAAAACTTATCTATGCATGTTAAAAAAAGTTTTTTATTTGTTATAAAGGTATCTATTTGAAATATTTCTCCTGCGTAATTGGAAATCGGTGTTTTGCCGATTTCTGGTCTAGGCGGTTTTCTTTGATATTTATTTTCTAAACTTATTTTAGAACTCGCAACTATTGATTTTGAAACTTTCCAGATATCCGGAAACTAGTACTTTTCTATAATCTGATGGAAGTTTTCTTGTACTGATCTATGGGCACGATTGTGTTCAGTTGTTGCCACTTCTAACTGATCGTTTTTATTTAACAAGTCAATTACAATTTTGGATGTGCGTAAGAATTCAGTACCAGGAAAAGCATGACAAAGTAGGTTTTGTATTTGTGCTAAAGTCGGCACATCGCAACAGATACCATTCGTAACATTCGGATTTATAATATCTTTTAAACAATTACATAATTAGATTTTTGACAGAATCAAAATGTATGGTATGCTTTATGAGTCTTTGAAACATGACTTTAGTTTGTTCAACTGGTGATCTGATGGCATATCTCACCGAACAGTGTAACAAATCTTTACATTGCTTTGGCGAAAGTAAGATTATTGCTCTTGATATCTCCAAAGCATTAGATTGTGTTTGTCATGAAGCTCTCTTATCGAAAATGCGTGCTTTTGGGATGGATGATACTCTTGTTCGTTGGATTAGAAGCTATCTTCAAGTTGTATTGGACGGATTCAAGTCTGATTCCCACAAAATAAATGTTGGTGCACCCCAGGGCTCTGTTCTGTCTCCGACACTTTTCCTCATTTTTATAAATGATATTTTGTCTGTTACTTCTAATCCAGACGACTCTACTTTCAGCTTTTCATATTCTTTCGATAATTCACGTCCTTCGCCTTTGGACGTACAATTGCAACGTTACCGTATGTCAAGCTCATTACTCTCCGATTTATACAGCATTGTCAAATGAGGTAAAACGAATCGTGTGGAGTGAAGCTAAGAATGCTGCTAGGTGCTTAGGTTTTCTGTATCAGTGTAAGAAGTATTTTTCCTCATCTGATCTGGTTACAATTTATACTCAATTTTTCATGTCTTTCCTTATTTTATCGGTTCTTTTATAAAAAATGTTCACTGTAAGTAGCCAGCTGCATTCCTCAACTTAAAAGTTTCTCCCGTAATACTCGTCTCGCAAGAAATCCTCATCAGTTCACCCTTGAACCCAATTTCGGACGTACCGTGAAATATAGGGATTCTTTTTTTAGCCGAACAACACGAATTTGCAATAGTTTACCCGGCGAGATTTTCCCTTGCGATTTTGATGTGCAAGCATTCAAAGCCAATGTTATTCGACACATCCTATCTTTCCCCTCCCTATTTTCCTAATGCCCGCGCAGTGTGCTCTACATTAAAAGGGAAATTATAGTGTCTTGTGCGCGCGTTAATTATAAAAAAAGGCACAACTGGGTCGCACGTACTTGCTCCCATGTGCTAATCCTTTTTAGGTATAGGCGTCTTTTTGACAAAGATTTAATTTTAATGTTTTTTTTGACGTGCAACTTCTTTAGAATCGTTGTGGTTTGAAGCTCGAACGAACATGCGTCACGATAAAGGGATAAACACATAAATATATAGGATTGTTAGCTTTTGGAGTTTTTTAGTGTATTATCTTTCTACTTGTTGTTTACTGTTTATAATATATTTTGCTAATAGAAAGATATAAAGGACTTTTTTTCTGTTTAATTTTCATTTTGTATGGAAAAATTTTAACAACTGGCATAAAGATTCGTCGGAATCAGCAGTATGGCAATAATGCTAGGTATAGGGACCTGTAAAGGTCCCAATAACAAAAATTTACTTTTTGAAATCAAATTAATTAAAATAGCTTAATTATGTTTGATGGATCGATAAACGTAAGATGTGGGTAGGTATTAATGGAATTTATTAAGCATATTAGGTACCTATAATAAGGGTGGAAGGAAGGTAGGTACTAAATATAAGATACACGTTCCAACTACTGTTAAGCGATTAGGTATAGAGACAATATTAAAAGTTAGCACAATGGTTTTGTTTATTTATAGGAAGGTGTAAACTTTTCTTTTCTTGATTGAAATTTTTGCATTCAGTAGTAATCGAATAATTTTTTTTATTTGTTAGTTGTGTGTTTATCATTTTTATGAAATCAAAAAACACTATTCATAACGTTTTTTTTTGGAAAAAATGTTGTAAGCCATCTTATGTCTTTTGCTGTTTTCTATTTTATGAATTTTTCATTTCAAAATCGTTCGACCAGTTTTTTTCAAAAAAATGTTTTTTTTTTTAAACTTTTCGAAAACATATTTTATATTTTTTTTTGAGTATGTCAATTCAAAGAAATCTATAGCTTATACTAGGAGAAAAATTAAAAAAAATCTATAAAACCGTTTTCAAAATATTCAAAAAACAAAATATATTTTTTTTAAATATTAAAAATTAAAAAAAAACTGTTTTTGAAAATTTTAATAAACAAAATTATTTAAATCATAATGCATTACATATTTTCAAAATGTCATCAAAATCCGTCAATTAATTAAGGAGAAAGTTTAATTTTAAAAAACCGGTCATATGGGAGCCGTTATAAAACTTTTCTGAAAAATCCATTAAAATTAAAAGATAGATTTTGCATAGAAAACATCATTCTAAAAGTTTTATCAAAATCGTAGTAGCCGTTTTCGAGAAAAATAAGTTTTTCATTAAAAGTTATATGGCAGGTACCGTTAGTTTTGGAGCTAGAATGCCAATTCCAAAAATTGTCGGGGAGAGCACTCTAAAAATACTATATACCAAGTTTGAATCAAATCGGCCCAACCGTTTAGGCTGTAGATATCGATACGGACAGACAGACAGACGGACGGAATTTCCGAACCTACTTTTTTCGACTTCTCTATCATCGTAATGTCATGTTTGATTGTTAGATTTTTTTTTTTACGAATGCATAACTTGCCTTGTAGTCCCTATAAATCGCAAGTAAAAATATTGAACATCAAATGTATACAAATTTAAATGTGTTTGCTTGTTTCTTTGTTGTTTTGTTTGTTTGTTTGCTCGTATGTGATGCGCTGCCATACTGTTCAGCTAATTGTAATGAAACTTTGTTCGCTTATGGGAAGGTTATAGGCATAATAAAATAAACGTAAAATGGCGCGCATTGTGTATTTGAAAGAGCAATAGAAAATTAAAAATTAATCAATTACTAAAAAAAGGGGGAATATGAATCTATCTTACGCCATAAAGAGTATTCACAGCATATTTCAAATAATTACCTACAGGTTGCGTTACAAAAGAAATTTTAAAATATCGAAAAACATGTATTTTTTACGAAATTAAGAAATGTAAATCATTTTTTTAGAAGGATTCAACCACTTATGTTGCCGTTTGCACACATGAAGCTTTTCATTTAAAGAGATTAAAATACTACTAATAAAATTGTTAAAACTCAGCACTGAATGACGATGCATCATATTAACTTAATATACTTATAAACTTATAATCATTTAATGGGTTTAGTCTTTTATATGTAAAATAACTAGAATTGACTAAACTCAGAAAACGAGTCACCCACACGAATCAAACTATCGTGCTATTTAATCAAAATGAACATCATGATTTCTCGTACTTCCCATAATCTTGTTTGCTTGAGTACCTATAATTATAATCACATAATCTACTTTATGAACGAAACCTTTTAGATACACAGAAATGCACGATACAAGTCTTAACTCATGACAGAAGTAGTCTATTGTGAATGAAATCTTTTTATGTCAAATATTCTATCCCAAGCCAAATTCAACATCTAATTTTATGGGCAGCTAATTGTTTTTTATCGGCAGATGGTTGTTGTTTTCGTATTGTGTGTAAAATCCAGCTGCGCTGCGGATAACTTTGCCAAAAAACACGGCTATTGTGATAGACTCATTTTTTTTAAAGACAAATAAACACTTTTAAACTAATGATATTTACTATGTTGGATAAGTAAGAACGTCTTTCAACTTTTCAAGTAATTTGAAAAAAAAAACTTTAAACTTTTACAAATTTGATTTTTCTATTTTCAAGATAATCAATTAAAACTCATTAAACTTAACTCACAAAAGATGATGATTCATGCTGATTGATTGCTGATTTTCAACACAACACAAAATGCTCCTAAGATTATGCAACATATTTGTAATATGTCTGAGGCTGAGAACCAGTGGAGAGTTTGCTTCTGGATAGCTGTAAATTTGTAGATATAAATAAAACTTAACTGCTAAAAAGTTTTTTTTTTAAAAGTTGAATTGTAAACAACCGGAAACGATTGTAAAATGTAATTGAATTGGGATTAAATAAAAAAGTTTAAAGTATAAAGACTTAAAGACTAATTTGGATTGTGAATAAGTGATATAAATCAAATTGTTGTAATTTAAACTAAAAGACGTCGTGTTTCATAAAACAAAGAGATTCGTTGTGTTATTTTCAAATTGTGATTGAGTTTTATTTACCGAACCTCAAGCCATTAAGGAATCATCATTACATCCGGGTATTACAGGAGAAACTTATAAGGGAGGAATGGAACTAGCTACTTCGAGTAAACATGTTTTATATAAAAAAAAACGATAAAATAAGGAAAAACATAAAACATTGCGTCGATGTTCGAGAGGAGCAGTTGTTTCCGAAACAGTTCATATTCCTATTAATCTTTAAACTTTGTTTCGTATTCTATCGAGCATGATTTTTGAAAAGCACCTGCCCAGAAATGGGAGAAATACTCGAGTTTTGGGCGTATAAACGCTTTATAAATTGTAACCAGATAAGAAGGGAAAAAAACTTCTTGCATCGATTCAGAAAACCTAAGCACTTAGCAGCTTTTTGGGCGATCTCAAATATGGTCATTCCAACGGAGGTCGTCGTTGAAACACGTACCGAGTATTGAAAGCTATTCGGTTTCTTAGATGAAACTGCTATTCATGGAGAATGGCATGGTATGTTTAGATTTAACGACAAAAGGCAGCATTGGGTTTTCGAAGCAATAAACTCCACACGATTTCTATTAACCCATTTGACAAAACTGTGTAAATCGGAGTTTATTGAGCTTATCATACGGTACCGTTGCGATTGCACGTCCGAAGGCGAAGGTGGTGAATCGTCGAACGAATATGAAAAGGGTAGAGTCGTCAGCAACAGTTTATTGGATTAGAAATAACAGACAGAAGATCATTTATAAATAAATTGCACGACTGGATCGCACGTACTTGCTCATATGTGCGGTCACATCGTCGAATAAAATTTAAATAAAATGCACGACTATTCATACACACGAACTAGTTCTTATGCTTGATAATTGCTTACTGGCTGCATATGTATGTATATAAAGGGTGTTTTTTTAGACGTGTGGTTTTCAAGAAGAAATAAAACGCATATAGTTTAATGTTATGGCCAAGAATCTAGCTTTATTATAAAGATAAGGGTTTGCACTGTGTTCTAAAAATTATTTCGGGGAAGTGGCCGCCGTGGCTGGCTCGAATAAATTCCAGCCGAGGCCCAATTTTCCCAATTTTGTGAAAATCGGGATCGGTGACCATTTCGTTTTGGGCCCATTCACCGAACGTGTGACGCGCTTGATGGGCGTTCGGCTTCAATTCTTGAACGAGTTGGATCTTGTAAGCCTGCAAACCAATTTCCTTCCGCGCGCGATGGCGGATGGACTCATTTGGGTCTCCCTCGATACTCTGCTCCACCGAAACGAACCATTATTTTGGTAATAAATTTGCACAATTTGCAAACTTTATTCAGGAATAAGTCTATTCATTATGAAATCGCAAACCAAACTGAGCATAAATCAAGAGACAGCTGTCAAAAAGACCAATTTCGAAAAAGGTATTACCAGGTATTACCACACGTCTATTAAAATAAAAAAATATTTTTTTTTTAGTAAATTCTTTAATTTTTTAAATTAGTTTCAGAGTTTTCGTGGAAAAACTAAGTATGCAATAAAATTTGAAAACAAAATGTCTATTGAAGAAAAAAAATTTGAAAATCGTTCGACCAGTTTTTTTAAAAAGTCGTTTTTTTTTGAAAAACTTTTCGAAAAATATTAAAATTTTTTTTCTAGTATGTTATGTTATAGTTATAAGGCAATCTATAGTTTTCATCTGGGAAAATTATTTAAAAAAATTCAATCCACCCATTTTCAAAATATTTCGAAAACCAATTTTTTTTTTTTTTAATTTTCATTGTATATGAACTTCTATAGTACTATCATGGTGACATGTGGACCGTGGCGCTCCAAGCGGCTCTAGGTAAAATTAACTTGGTAAATTGAAAGAGGCGAACGAGGCGAACAAAGAGAATTCTAAAAAAAACTCTGTGAACATGTACTTTACTCTTTGCAGTTTGCAGTTTACATATATACAATGATGCGAGTATAGTTTTTTTTTTGCACAACTGGATTGCTTCACACAAGCAGGGTGACGAGATGGCTAGTTTTAAAAAAGGAATGACAAAAAAGAAGAAAAACGACTTTTGTAAATGAATGGTGTCTGGGGGGTGGGTATATGTTTAAGCAGGTTGATAAGTTTATTTTGAGTTTTATATTTTGTTCATATAAAACTTTCGAGGGTAGGTAGATATTTAGGTATGTACCTACATACATACCTACATAATGTGTGTATTTACGTAGGTATACTTATTATATTATCTTTGATAAAATGTTCAGCTAAATTCAGGTCGATCGAACCTTAAACAAATAAAAGATCTTTGTCACTATAAATCAATAATATATAATCAATCAATAATAATATAAATCAATTTGGAAACAATTTCTGATTGAATTTCTGTACATTGTTCATTCAGATAGGTACCTACATATACATATGTATATACCTATTTGAATATGTAGGTACCTTTCTGAATGGAAAGCAAAATTCAAAACAAAAATCCATCCACTGCAAGGACGTTTGTATCTTCTGTATAGTCATCTTCTGTCGGGGAGCGCCTTGGTGGGCAGTATATAGCTGCTATCTTAAACTCTTTCATTTTCATACCAATACTAATAATTGTTACTTGCATATTTTCATTAGTAAGCTTGGTTTCTTCATAATGTTTTAAGCTTTCTTTTATAAGAATTGCCGATCCACCTCTTGCCTTGTCAGTTGGATGTGGAGCGTGGTAACATGAATAGTTTTCTATTACATTATCTAGATTTTGCCCATAGGAGAAGTGAGTTTCGGACACCAGGCAAATATCTATATGTTCTAGATCTAAAAAGATTTTTAATTCGGATAAGTGTTGTAAAAGACCGTTTGCATTCCATGTAGCGATTTTAAGTGTTCTGTCCATCATTGTTTTTCGAGAGCGACTTTTTCGCTTAACTGTTTGATATTCAAATCCTGTTTATCAATTCTTTGGAGAATGAGGTGTAGCATTTCTTTTATGGAAGTCTCTTCATTCTTCCGCACATTTTTTAGAATCTGAGAATAGGATTTATTTTCATCGCTTTTACTTTGAACAGCTTTTTTAGGCGGTTCATTCTTAGTATTGTTTTCAGCAGTTAAATCGGTATTTACTGTGTTTCTGGGTTTGTCTCTAGCAGATGTATTTTTGCTTCTGAACTCTTGGAATTTTTTGGCAACTGGGCAGCCTCTATAGCTTGCCGGGTGATTACCATGGCAGTTCACACATTTTGCTTTCTGATCTTTGCTCATCGGACAATTTTTAGTTGCATGTTTTCCTTCGCACTTTACACAAGCAAACTCGCGGTTGCAGTATTTTTGGGTATGACCATAAGCTTGGCAAAGTTTGCACTGCGGAACAACTATAGATTTTCGGAGTGGTTCAATTTTAACAGCTATGCCCAAGATTGATCTTATTTTATAAATCTCCTCGACACTTTGCTTACTGTCAAAAGTTAGCATGAATAAAGGTAGTAACCTCTTACTTTTCGTCGATTCTCCAGAGGAGTTTTTAATTGTCTCATTCTTAAATAGATTGACTGCATCAAGGGCTTGGAAGCCTTTTTGTACAAGATCTTCCACTACTTCCTCGGGAGAGCACGAGGATTGAAGACCTCTGGCTACTACTTTTATTGGCCTTGTAGCTTTGTTCTCATATGAGTGCCATTGAATTTGGTGTTTGCTCAGTTCTTCAGTGACATATCTATACTCGTCGGCTTCTTCAACTGTGACTTTCCAGTTGTCTTTGTTATACGATGTGTATTTGCAAGCTTTTTTAGTACATTTTTCTATAATTTTCTTAAGATCTCCAAAAATTGGAAATCCTGAGATCATAATTGGTGGTGGTGTAATTTTTTTGCTGCCTTTAGCGTGTGAATTTGATTTAACAACAGCTACCACATTATTCGGTTCTTTAGTTTCTGTAAACAATTCTTTATTATTTTCGATTTTAGAGTTTTTTCTGATTTCTTAAACAAATCTCAGGACTCCCGTTTGGTTTACGTTTCTTTGTGATACGCTTATTTTTCTTTTTCTCAGTTTCAAACAAGAGCTCTTCTTCATCAGTTTGATATTCACGCTCAATATACTTTGGACTTAACTGAAGCGTGGACTCTGAATCTTTCTTGTCAAGTAAGGAAACTTTCTCTTCGAGTTTTTTCACTTGCAGCTGAAGACTTTGAACAAGAACTTCAAGTTGTTTTCTTGCCGCTACTTCAATTTGCCATTCTTCAAAGTAGTTCTTTGATTTTGATTGGTCTATCTCTTTGACTTCGATGGAACTCTGTTGATCTGTAATGTCGATCTCTTCATTTTTCTTGGTCCCTTTTTCGCTGATGTGTTTAACATCGATAGTATTGTTTGGGGTTGTCTGATGTGATGTAACCCCTGAAGTAAATTTGTTTGGGGGAGTTCTTTGCATCTTTGAACTCCGTCTCTCAATATTTATAAGCAATAATTGGTCCTCCCCAGAATCCATAGGACCGACCTCTAAAGAGAGTGGATTTACCAGTTTAACTGGATTGCCACCTGGGGTATTTAATCTAGTCGTTTTGTTCATTGCCATAATTTTTTAACTTTGTTTACGTACCATAAATAGGTCAGTTACTTCTATCTATAGTTTATATTCAGCCGCCCCACAGGGTACAGACGCTGACCAGTGTGCCGCACAATATGTGTCAGACGCTCTTGGATTTAGTTGTGAGCTGGTGCATTCAGAGCGATATTTCTGTTCTTTTGCTCCTAGTTCCTGAAAAGATAACTCAGGTGACTCAGCTCATGGATCGAATGGATCCAACGCTCGTCGTTAGTTGGATATCCAGCGGGCACCGCGAGGAGGTGACGATGCGATTTTGCCACGCCACTTTTATGAATAATGGAAAAAAAAAATTTTTTTAAATTTTGAAATGCGATATAAATTGAATTATAAATGACTTCCTGTTTTTATTGAAATCGGGATAACAGTTTACTATAAAACCGCATTTGAAAAAAACTGGTTATATGAGAGGTATCGTTATAGAAGAAATTTCGAAAAATGTATTCTAACTGAAAGATTTATTATTGTAAATTAGCACCCTGAAAGTTTTATCAAAATCGTTAAAGCCGTTTTCGAGAAAATCAAACTTTTTGTTCAAAATTGTACCGTTATTTTTCGACCTAGAGCAAAAATGAAAAACACCCCCCGATATACTACCTAATTAATAATAAATACCAAGTTTGAAGCAAATCGGCCCATCCGTTTAGGCTGTAGAGGCGCGAACAGACAGACAGAAAGACAGACGGACGGAATTTCCGGACCCACTTTTTTCAACTTCTCTATTATCGTAATGTCATGTCTGATTGTTAGATTTTTTTCTTGCACGAATCCATAACTTGCATTTTAGTACCTAAATCGCAAGTAAAAATGGGGAAAATAATCGGAGATAGAACGCACACCAGTATTTACTTTGCGGCAATCAGACTTGAAACCATCTAATACAATTTATATGTGCAGAGATAGCAAGATTCATCGATTACGGATTACGGATTTTCGATAAAAGAGCTTCATACCAAAATCTATCAAATGGTTTTGAAATATCAAACACAAAGCGCAATAATCTTACTTTTACCAAAGCACTGTTCGGTGAGGTATGCCATTACTGACAGTCATGGAGAAGCTTCCGGTCTTTGAGATATTCTTTAAGCTGACATCGTTTTCTAGACCTTAGAAAGAAGGGGTAAGTTCTTTGGGTCGGTAGGAAGAGGGGGAGGAGAATGGTGACCAATCCATGTTGTTTTCCATCTTCTAGGAAATAATCTGTCCGATGGAAAAATTTACATTCTCAAGTACAGTAGTTGCTGTGTGGCCGCGTAGAGCTAGAAACGAAATGGGCTGCTAGGAACTTTGCCTTCTCTGAAGAGTAGTTGAGTCATTATCGATGAGCCTTTGAAGTGAAGATGTTAAGGAGTTTCTAATATTTTTTTTACAAATGATTAGAAATTTGTACTGCTTTTATGACATTGCAGAATTTTTTGCCGTAATTTTTGGTCTCAGTTGGCTTTCTCGTATTGCCAAACGGTCCTGGTAATTAGTTTTTCTTTAACTTAAGTGGAGGAGGAGAAATTTTTTGAAATGACACACTGGTTCATATTGCCAAATGGAGAAGACACTAATGGTATATTTATCAGGGTGAGAGCTAAGTAAGAGCAGGGGCGGCTTGCCCAGCAACATCCGGTATTGGTGTTGGCACATCGATCAGTTGGATAATGTGATGTAACCCGGCAATACCTTCCTTCAGGTGTTGTCCGACCAGAATAGCGTAGCCAATTGTGATTGTGTACATTGAAATCGCATGCAATGGATGGAATCAGACAGCGCATCAAGCTCGTTACAAGTTGAGTGACTATCGACATTTGGACTCCTTTAAATAAAACAATAATGAATGATATGCTTGCATACAGTGAATTTGCGTCACAAGAAGTTAAAGTCCGTGTTAGAAAAGTATCTATATTAAGGAAGGCTCTGGCAAGCAATACAATTCCTCATTGTATCATTGTATATACATTGCCTATAGTACTATCATGAGACGAGAAAAAATCTTTTTACCTAGAGCCGCTTGGAGTGCTAGTGTAGGGACATTTTATTTGAGTGAGAGAGAATTAAGAGCATGGTTTTTAGTGTTATGCTTTGTGCAAGAAAAAACAGAAGGAGAACATGAAATAATTCAGTATTTTGTTTTGTTCATTGTAAACCTATGTATATGTATATAAACTGCTAGCAGTTTTGAAGTTAATACATAATGGTTTCGCTTAGCTGAGGCTAATCATTGTATATACATTGCATATAGTACTATCATGAGACGAGAAAAAATCTTTTTACCTAGAGCCGCTTGGAGTGCTAGTGTAGGGACATTTTATTTGAGTGAGAGAGAATTAAGAGCATGGTTTTTATTGTTATGCTTTGTGCTTAGTTTATTGCGCATGTGCAATGTGAGGCAAGAAAAAACAGAAGGAGAACATGAAATAATTCAGTATTTTGTTTTGTTCATTGTATACCTATGTTTTATGTATATAAACTGCTAGCAGTGTTGAAGGTAATACATAATGGTTTCGCTTAGCTGAGGCTAATAGTTTTTTGTAAGGATTTATACACGATCCAACATTTTCATTGTATACGTTTTTTTATATGGAATATGTAATATGAGAACTAGTTCTTACATAAGTATTTATATTTGCGTACGTCATTGACCAGACTTTTGATTTGAGTTTTTTAGGATTTTCAAGTTTTGTACGAGCACTACCTACATATGTACATACATATTTGTGTTATTTGTACATGTACCTATACACCATGGACCAGACTTTTAATTCGAATTCTTTAGGATTTTCAATTATCAAGGTTGTCGTCTTCAAATAATGTACACATTCATTCTTGAAATTTAAACACAAACTTACTTCTTGCTGTATTTATACAAAGATACAAAGGTCCTTGCAGTGGATGGATTTTTGTTTTGAATTTTGCTTTCCATTCAAATAGGTACCTACATATACATATAGGTACATACATATGTATATGTAGGTATCTATCTGAATGAAATATGTGCAGAAATTCAACCAAAAATTGTTTGTAAATTGATTTATAATATTATTGATTGATTATATATTATTGATTTATAGTAACAAAGATCTTTTGTTTGTTTGAGGTTTATATAATAGGTACTAGTTGACCTACCCAGCTTAGCTCGCGGGAAAGAAATTTATAGTTAAACCCAAATATCTCTTTGTACTAATCTTCTATAGAATTGCTAAAAATACCACAGGTTTTTTACATTTGTAATACCTAATTGTTTAATTTTTACTTGCAATTATTATAGGTAGGTACTAAGTACAAGTTATGCATTCGTGCAGAAAAAAAAAATTGAGATAACAATCAAATACCTATAACATTACGATGATAGAGAAACATATTTGAGTCACTGGCAAAATTCTGTCCGTCTACTAAACGGTTTGGCCAGTTGTCTTTAAATTTGGAATATAAGTTTATTTTGACATTCGACATGATTTTTTTAGTTTCTTTTTTAGCTGAAATATTTACGGTACTTGCGATATAACCGTCAAGTAAAAGCTTTTTTTTGTCAAAAACAGCTCCAAGAATTGTTTTATGTAAAAAATCAATGTGCATTCAATTTTGGTTAAAAAAAATATGACGGTGGGCTAAAACCTGTACCACCCATAGGAGTTTTTTTTTGGCATCGACTTTCCTGAGAACTGGTTAGGTAACCGATTACAACCAAAATTGATATTCAGGAAAATGTAAGTAGCCTAAGTAATCTTACACTAAAATATATTTATATAGGTATATATAAAAAAAGTGGGTCCGGAAATTCCGTCCGTCTGTCTGTCTATCTGCCTGTCTGTCTGTCTGTCGGTATCGATATCTACAGCCTAAACGGTTGGGCCGATTTGATTCAAACTTAGTATATAGTATTTTTAGAGTGCTCTACCCGACGGTTTTTGGAATTGGCATTCTAGCTCCAAAACTAACGGCACCTGCCATATAACTTTTAATGAAAAACTTATTTTTCTCGAAAACGGCTCCTACGATTTTGATAAAACTTTCAGAATGATGTTTTCTATGCAAAATCTATCTTTTAATTTTAATGGATTTTCAGAAAAAGTTTTATAACGGTACCTCCCATATGACCAGTATTTTGAAATTATACTTCCTCGTTAACTAATTGACGGATTTTGATACAATTTTCAAAATATATAGTGTTTTATGATTTAAAAAATATTGCTTATTAAAATTTTCAAAAAACATTTTTTTTTAATTTTTTATAATTTTTTAAAAAACTTATTTTGTTTTTTGAATATTTTGAAAACGAATCTATAGATTTTTTTAATTTTTTCCCGTAGTATAAACCATAGATTTCTTTAAATTGCCATACTCAAAAAAAATTTTAAATATGTTTTCGAGAAGTTTTTGCAAAAAACTGGTCGAACGATTTTGAAATGAAAAATTTATAAAATAGAAAACAGCAAAAGAAATAAGATGGCTTACAACATTTTTTTTCCAAAAAAACGTTATGTATGGTGTTTTTTGATTTCATAAAAAAATTATTTGTTTAATATTTTCCCCCAAATTTTGCCACTAGTCTAATGAAAGCAAACTTCGTTATTTGTATTATTAT
Organism: Platycheirus rosarum; assembly: GCA_963971375.1. Taxonomy (NCBI): domain Eukaryota; kingdom Metazoa; phylum Arthropoda; class Insecta; order Diptera; family Syrphidae; genus Platycheirus; species Platycheirus rosarum. The sequence goes on from OZ020508.1 coordinate 106,023,772, forward strand.
TTATTTATCGTTATTTATTTAAAAGCATTTCATGATCGTAACAGCATACAGCATACAGAATAATTAATAAGGACGCCTATGATAAACACATAAACATGCAAAAACAACTAAAAAATAAAAAAAGTACTCGATTACCTACTGAATGCAAAAATTTCAATCAAGAAAACAACTCAACTCAACGGTCATATGGCACTTCCTTTACTTTTAGGACTACAATTTAAATTTCAATATCCCCTCTGGGGAATGCCAAAATAATCACATAATGTCATGTTTCATTGTTATCTAATTTTTTTTTATATTCACAAATTCTAAACTTGCCTTATAGTCCCTATAATCGCAAGTAAAAATTGAAAAAAACTCCTGTGTAAAATGTCAAAATAACCTTAAGTTCTAAATTTGAAGACGATTGGCTCATCGGTTTAGGCTATAGTCCAAAATACATCCGTACAGACAGACCTACAGACAGACGGACAGAATTTTGCCAGTAACTCAAATATATTTCTCTATCATCGTAATGTAATGTTTGATTATTATCACAATTTTTTTATGTTCACGAATCCTAAACTTGACTTATAGTCCCTATAATCACAAAGCTACTTGTGCATAAAATTCAACATCAACGATAACGAAGCCAATGAAATGAAAATTCAAAAAATAAAATCATTGTCGATCCTCTTCGTTGTTCACCGTCACGGAGAACAGGATATACACAATACACCTACACATGTGCTTATTAAGTTTTCCTTGTAAGTATCTCCCTCACCCTCGCTCGCACCATCTACTACACCGGTGACCGACCGATCGACCTGAATTTAGCTGAACATTTTATCAAGGATAATATAATAAGTATACCTACGTAAATACACACATTATGTAGGTATGTATGTAGGTACATACATAAATATCTACCTATCCACGAAAGTTTTATATGAAAAAAATATAAAACTCAATATAAACTTATCAACCAGATTAAACATATACCCACCCCCCCGACACCATTCATTTACAAAAGTCGTTTTTCTTCTGTTTTGTCATTCGTTTTTTAAAACTAGTCATCACGTCACCCTGCTTGTGTGAAGCAATCCAGTTGTGCAAAAAAAAACTATACTCGCATCATTGTAACGGGTGATTTTTTAAGAGCTTGAGAACTTTTTTTTAAAAAAAAACGCATAAAATTTGCAAAATCTCATCGGTTCTTTAATTGAAACGTTAGATTGGTCCATGACATTTTTGAAGATAATTTCATTTAAATGTTGACCGCGGCTGCGTCTTAGGTGGTCCATTCGGAAAGTCCAATTTTGGGCAACTTTTTCGAGCATTTCGGCCGGAATAGCCCGAATTTCTTCGGAAATGTTGTCTTCCAAAGCTGGAATAGTTGCTGGCTTATTTCTGTAGAATTTAGACTTGACGTAGCCCCACAAAAAATAATCTAAAGGCGTCAAATCGCATGATCTTGGTGGCCAACTTACCGGTCCATTTCTTGAGATGAATTGTTCTCCGAAGTTTTCCCTCAAAATGGCCATAGAATCGCGAGCTGTGTGGCATGTAGCGCCATCTTGTTGAAACCACATGTCAACCAAGTTCAGTTCTTCCATTTTTGGCAACAAAAAGTTTGTTAGCATCGAACGATAGCGATCGCCATTCACCGTAACGTTGCGTCCAACAGCATCTTTGAAAAAATACGGTCCAATGATTCCACCAGCGTACAAACCACACCAAACAGTGCATTTTTCGGGATGCATGGGCAGTTCTTGAACGGCTTATGGTTGGGCTTCACTCCAAATGCGGCAATTTTGCTTATTTACGTAGCCATTCAACCAGAAATGAGCCTCATCGCTGAACAAAATTTGTCGATAGAAAAGCGGATTTTCTGCCAACTTTTCTAGGGCCCATTCACTGAAAATTCGACGTTGTGGCAGATCGTTCGGCTTCAGTTCTTGCACGAGCTGTATTTTATACGGTTTTACACCAAGATCTTTGCGTAAAATCTTCCATGTGGTCGAATAACACAAACCCAATTGCTGCGAATGGCGACGAATCGACATTTCACGGTCTTCAGCAACACTCAGAAACAGACGCAATATTCTCTTCTGTACGCACTGTACGCATTCGTGTGGTTGGTTTAATGTCCAATAAAGTAAACTGAGTGCGAAACTTGGTCACAATCGCATTAATTGTTTGCTCACTTGGTCGATTATGTAGACCATAAATCGGACGTAAAGCGCGAAACACATTTCGAACCGAACACTGATTTTGGTAATAAAATTCAATGATTTGCAAGCGTTGCTCGTTAGTAAGTCTATTCATGATGAAATGTCAAAGCATACTGAGCATCTTTTTCTTTGACACCCTGTCTGAAATCCTGCGTGATCTGTCAAATACTAATGCATGAAAATCCTAACCTCAAAAAAATCACCCGTTATATATGTAAACTGCAATTTGCAAAGAGTAAAGTACATGTTCACAGAGTTTCTCTTAGAATTCTCTTTGTTCGCCTCGTTCGCCTCTTTCAATTTAGCAAGTTAATTTTACCTAGAGCCGCTTGGAGCTTGTATTGAATGGTGTCTGGGGGGTGGGTATATGTTTAAGCTGGTTGATAAGTTTATTTTGAGTTTTATATTTTTTTCATATAAAACTTTCGAGGGTAGGTAGATATTTAGGTATGTACCTACATACATACCTACATAATGTGTATTTACGTAGGTATACTTGTAATATTATCTTTGATAAAATGTTCAGCTATATTCAGGTCGGTCGGTCGGTCATCGGTGAGGTAGATGGTCTGAGCGAGGGTGAGGGAGATACTAACAAGGAAAACTTAATAAGCACATGTGAATGTGTATTGTGTATATCCTGTTCTCGGTGACGGTGAACGACGAAAAGGATCGACAACGATTTTATTTTTTTGAATTTTCATTTCATTGGCTTCGTTATCGTTGATGTTGAAGTTTATGCACAAGTAGCTTTGTGATTATAGGGACTATAAGTCAAGTTTAGGATTCGTGAACATAAAAAAATTGTGATGATAATCAAACATTACATTAAGATGATAGAGAAACATATTTGAGTTACTGGCAAAATTCTGTCCGTCTGTCTGTTGGTCTATCTGTACGGATGTATTTTGGACTATACATAGCCTAAGCGGTTGAGCCAAGCGTCTTCAAATTTAAACTTAAAGTTATTTTGACATTCTACAGAGGAGTTTTTTCAATTTTTACTTGCGATTATAGGGACTATAAGGCAAGTTTAGAATTTGTGAATATAAAAAAAAAATTAGATAACAATGAAACATGACATTACGATCATAGAGAAGTCTAAAAAAGTGATCGACAAAAAATGACTGTCTGTCTGTCTGATAGTATGTATAACGAGCTGCAGCCTAAACGGCTTAAGCGATTATCTTCAAACTTGGTGTGTGTGATTATTTTGGCATTCCCCACAGGGTAAATTGAAATTTAAATTGTAGGCCAAAAAGTAAAGGTAGTGCCATATGACCGTTGGGTTGAGTTGTTTTCTTGATTGAAATTTTTGCATTCAGTCGGTAATCGAGTACCTATTTTTTTTATTTGTTAGTTGTTTTTGCATGTTTATGTGTTTATCATAGGCGTCCTTATTATTTATTCTGTATGCTGTATGCTGATCATGAAATGACTCAAATATGTTTCTCTATTATATTTTATGTTTGATTGTTATCTCAATTTATTTTTTTTTTGCACGAATGCATAACTTGTACTTAGTACCTACCTATAATTGCAAGTAAAAATTAAACAATTATGTATTACAAATGTAAAAAAAAACCCGTGGTATTTTTAGCAATTCTATAGAAGATTTGTTGAAAGAAATATTTTGGTTTAACTATAAATTTCTTTCCCGCGAGCTAAGCTGGGTAGGTCAACTAGTACTTATTATATGTATAAACCTCAAACCTTGTATATACACTGCATATAGTACTATCATGGAGCATCATTTTTTAGTTCCGAATCAAGTCGCAGTGAGGCGTGCTAAAATTGCCAATTGGTGTGAATATAGAATAAGTACAGACAACAAAAGTTTATTAAATACTGGTAAAATATCGGTAAAGGTTCTCGTCTCCATTGTTTAGAGTTAGTTCGGAATCAACTAGGAAGATGGCCAGACGAAAAATGATCACCATGAGAGTACTATAGAAAATGTATATACAATGCCTCAAACAAACAAAAGATCTTTGTTACTATAAATCAATAATATATAATCAATCAATAATAATATAAATTCAATTTACAAACAATTTTTGATTGAATTTCTGCACATAGTTCATTCCTACATATACATATGTATGTACCTATATGTATATGCAGGTACCTATCTGAATGGAAAGCAAAATTCAAAACAAAAATCCATTCACTGCAAGGACGTTTGTATCTTTGTATAAATGCAGCAGAAGTAAGTTTGTGTTTAAATTTCAAGAATGAATGTGTACATTATATGAAGACTACAACTTTCATTATATGTAGTAAAAAATTGAAAATCCTAAAGAATTCGAGTCAAAAGTCTGGTCAATGATGACAAATATGTATGAAGGTAGTGCTCGTACAAAACTTGAAAATCCTAAAAAACTCATATCAAAAGTCTGTCAATGACGTACGCATGTATAAATACTTATGTAAGAACCAGTTCTCATATTACATATTCCATATAAAAAAAAACGTGAGCAATGAAAAAGTTGGATCGTGTATAAATCCTTACAAAAAACTACTCGCCCCAGCTAAGCGAAACCATTGTATATAAACTTCAAAACTGCTAGCATTTTATATACATATATACAATGAACAAAACAAGATACTGAATTATTTCATGTTCTCCTTCTGTTTTTTCTTGCCTCACATTGCACATGCGTAGGAAACTAAGCACAAAGCATAACACTAAAAACCATGCTCTTAATTCTCTCTCACTCAAATAAAATGTCCCTACACTAGCACTCCAAGCGGTTCTAGGTAAAAAGATTTTTTCTCATCTTATGATAGTACTATAGGCAATGTATATACAATGCAATTCCTAACATAAACGACACAAAACCATGATGGGAAAAAAGTAGCTGCACCAAGGTATAAATACCCATGTAGAGTAAATTCTGATAAATCAGTATTTACTACAACCTGAGTTTTAACAAAGGCACATTATTACTAGATGGTGCATTTCATATAAAGAAAATGGTCATTTCAATGCTACCCAATATCTAGATGGCACCATTGTATTTAGACTGCTATAGTACTATCATGACGACCGGTGGACGGTGGCGTTCCAAGCGGCTCTAGGGAAAATTAACTTGGTAAATTGAAAGAGGCGAACGAGTCGAACAAAGAGAATTCTAAGAGAAACTCTGTGAACATGTACTTTACTCTTTGCAGTTTGCAGTTTACATATATACAATGATGCGAGTATAGTTTTTTTTTTGCACAACTGGATTGCTTCACACAAGCAGGGCGACGAGATGGCTAGTTAAAACGATTGACAAAAAAGAAGAAAAACGACTTTTGTAAATGAACGGTGTCTGGGGGGTGGGTATATGTTTAAGCTAGTTGATAAGTTTATTTTGAGTTTTATATTTTTTTCATATAAAACTTTCGAGGGTAGGTAGATATTTAGGTACCTACATACATACCTACATAATGTGTGTATTTACGTACTTGTTATATTATCTTTGATAAAATGTTCAACTAAATTCGGTTCGATCGGTCGGTCACCGGTGTGGTAGATGGTGCGAGCGAGGGTGAGGGAGGTACTAACCCAAGGAAAACTTAATAAGTACATGTGTATGTGTATTGTGTATATCCTGTTCTCGGTCACGGCATTGTATATAGACTGCTATAGTACTATCATGACGACCGGTGGACGGTGGCGTTCCAAGCGGCTCTAGGGAAAATTAACTTGGTACATTGAAAGAGGCGAACGAGTCGAACAAAGAGAATTCTAAGAGAAACTGTGTGAACATGTACTTTACTCTTTGCAGTTTGCAGTTTACATATATACAATGATGCGAGTATAGTTTTGTTTTGCACAACTGGATTGCTTCACACAAGCAGGGCGACGAGATGGCTAGTTAAAAGGATTGACAAAAAAGAAGAAAAACGACTTTTGTAAATGAATGGTGTCTGGGGGGTGGGTATATGTTTAAGCTGGTTGATAAGTTTATTTTGAGTTTTATATTTTGTTCATATAAAACATTCGAGGGTAGGTAGATATTTAGGTATGTACCTACATACATCCCTACATAATGTGTGTATTTACGTAGGTATACTTGTTATATTATCTTTGATAAAATGTTCAGCTAAATTCAGGTCGATCGGTCGGTTGTCGGTGTGGTAGATGGTGTGAGCGAGGGTGAGGGAGATACTAAAAAGGAAAACTTAATAAGCACATGAACAACGAAGAGGATCGACAATGATTTTATTTTTTGAATTTTCATTTCATTGGCTTCGTAATCGTTGATGTTGAATTTTATGCACAAGTAGCTTTGTGATTATAGGGACTATGAGTCAAGTTTAGGATTCGAGAACATAAAAAAATTGTGATAATAATCAAACATTACATTACGATGATAGAGAAACATATTTGAGTTGCTGGCAAAATTCTGTCCGTCTGTCTGTAGGTCTGTCTGTACGGATGTATTTTGGACTATAGCCTAAACCGATGAGCTAATCGACTTCAAATTTAGAACTTAAGGTTATTTTGACATTTTACACAGTTTTTTCAAATTTTACTTGCGATTATAGGGACTATAAGGTAAAGTTTAGAATTTGTGAAAATAAAAAAAAATTTAGATAACAATGAAACATGACATTACGATCATAGAGAAGTCTAAAAAAGTGATCGACAAAAAATGACTGTCTGTCTGTCAGTAGGTATGTATAACGAGCTGCAGCCTAAATGGCTTAAGCGATTATCTTTAAACTTGGTGTGTGTGATTATTTTGGCATTCCCCAGAGGGAACATTGAAATTTAAATTGTAGGCCTAGAAGTAAAGGAAGTGCCATATGACCGTTGAGTTGTTTTCTTGATTGAAATTTTTGCATTCAGTAGGTAATCGAGTATTTTTTTTATTTGTTAGTTGTTTTTGCATGTTTATGTGTTTATCATAGGCGTCCTTATTATTTATTCTGTATGCTGTATGCTGTTACGATCATAAAATGCTTTAAAACAAATAACGATAAATAAATCATAATATAAATAACGAAATTTGCTTTCATTAGACTAGTGGCTAAGGCTCAACCGAGCAATATAAAACAAAATTTGGGGGAAAATATTATTTGTTTAATGAAATCAAAAAAAAACTATTCATAACGTTATTTGGAAAAATTGTTATAAGCCATCTTGTTTTTCTTGCTGTTTTCTATTTTATAAATTTTTCATTCAAAATCGTTCGACCAGTTTTTTGAAAAAACTTTCGAAAACATATATATACATTTTTTTTGAGTATGTCAATTTAAAGAAATCTATAGTTTATACTAGGAAAAAAAATTAAAAAAATCTTTGTCAAAATATTCAAAAAACAAAATAAGTTTAAAAAAAAAATTAAAAATTAAGAAAAAAATGTTTTTGAAAATTTTAATAAGCAATATTATTTAAATCATAAAAAACTACCTATTTTGAAATTTTTATCAAAATCCGTCGATTAGTTAACGAGAAAGTCTAATTTGAAAAAAACCGGTCATATGGGAGGTACCGTTATAAAACTTTTTCTCAAAAATCCATTTAAACTAAAAGATAGATTTTGCATAGAAAATATCATTCTAAAAGTTTTATCAAAATCGATTTTGCATAGAAAATATCATTCTAAAAGTTTTATCAAAATCGTAGGAGCCGTTTTCGAGAAAAATAAGTTTTTCATTAAAAGTTATATGGCAGGTACCGTTAGTTTTTTAGTTTTTAGTTTAGTTAGTTAGAGCTAGAATGCCAATTCCAAAAAACTGTCGAGTAGAGCACTCTAAAAATACTATGTACCAAGTTTGAATCAAATCGGCCTAACTGTTTAGGCTGTAGATATCGATACGAACAGACAGACAGACAAACAGACAGACGGACGGAATTTCCGTACCCACTTTTTTGACTTCTCTATCATCGTAATGTCATGTTTGATTGTTAGATTTTTTTTTACGAATGCATAACTTGCCTTATAGTCCCTATAAATCGCAAGTAAAAAACTATTCGATTAGGTACTACTGAATGAAAAAATTTCAATCGAGAAAACAAAAGCTTACACCTGCCCCTAAATAAACAAATTAGCACACACGAGCAAGTACGTGCAAACCAGTCGTGCCTTTTATATATTTATTTTTTTCTGAAATTCTTTATTTAAAAAATAATATGATTGAACAGACTTTTTGCTTTAAAAAAGGTATAGCACATTATTTTAAATGTTGCCGTTATTTTTAAATATACCTATATAAATATATTTTAGTGTAAGATTACTTAGGCTACTTACATTTTCCTTAATATCAATTTTGGTTGTAATCGGTTACCTAACCAGTTCTCAGAAAAGTCGATGCCAAAAAAAACTCCTATGGGTGGTGCCAGTCTTAGCCCACCGTCATATTTTTTTTAACCATAATTGAATGCACTTTGATTTTTTACATACAAAATTCTTGGAGCTGTTTTTGACAAAAATAAGCTTTTACTTGACGGTTATATCGCAAGTATCAGCTAAAAAAGAAATTAAAAAAATCCTATGTCGAATGTCAAAATAAACTTATATTCCAAATTTAAAGACAACTGGCCAAACCGTTTAGTAGACGGACAGAATTTTGCCAAATATGTGTCTCTATCATCGTAATGTTATAGGTATTTGATTGTTATCTCAAATTTTTTTTTCTGCATGAATGCATAACTTGTACTTAGTACCTACCTATAATAATTGCAAGTAAAAATTAAACAATTAGGTGTTACAAATGTAAAAAACCCGTGGTATTTTTAGCAATTCTATAGAAGATTAGTACAAAGAAATATTTTGGTTTAACTATAAATTTCTTTCCCGCGAGCTAAGCTGGGTGGGTCAACTAGTTCCTATTATATAAACCTCAAACAAAAAAGATCTTTGTTACTATAAATCAATAATATATAATCAATCAATAATAATATAAATCAATTTACAAACAATTTTTGATTGAATTTCTGCACATAGTTCATTCAGATAGATACCTACACATACATATCTATGTACCTATATGTATATGTTGGTACCTATCTGAATGGAAAGTAAAATTCAAAACAAAAATCCATCCATTGCAAGGGCCTTTGTATCTTTGTATAAATACAGCAAGAAGTAAGTTTGTGTTTAAATTTCAAGAATGAATGTGTACACTATTTGAAGACGACAACCTTCATAATAGAATAGTAAAAAAATTGAAAATCCTAAAGAATTCGAACCAAAAGTCTGGTCAATGATGTATATATGTACAAATATGACAAATATGTATGTAGGTAGTGCTCATACAAAACTTGAAAATCCTAAAAAACTCAAATCAAAAGTCTTGTCAATGACGTACGCATGTATAAATACTTATGTAAGAACCAGTTCTCATATTACATATTCCATATAAAAAAACGTAAACAATGAAAATGTTGGATCTTGTATAAATCCTTACAAAAAACTAAGCCTCAGCTAAGCGAAACCATTATATATTAACTTCAAAACTGCCAGCAGTTTATACACATATATACAATGAACAAAACAAGATACTGAATTATTTCATGTTCTCCTTCGGTTTTTTCTTGCCTCACATTGTCACATTGCACATGCGCAGGAAACTAAGCACAAAGCATAACACTAAAAACCATGCTCTTAATTCTCTCTCACTCAAATAAAATGTCCTACACTAGCACTCCAAGCGGCTCTAGGGAAAAAGATTTTTTCTCGTCTCATGATAGTACTATAGGCAATGTATATACAATGGGTCACGGTGAACAACGAAGAGGATCGACAATGATTTTATATTTTGAATTTTCATTTCATTGGCTTCGTTATCGTTGATGTTGAATTTTATGCACAAGTAGCTTTGTGATTATAGGGACTATAAGTCAAGTTTAGGATTCGTGAACATAATAAAATTGTGATAATAATCAAACATTACATTACGATGATAAAGAAACATATTTGAGTTACTGGCAAAATTCTTTCCGTCTGTCTGTAGGCCTGTCTGTACGGATGTATTTTGGACTATAGCCTAAACCGATGAGCCAATCGTCTTCAAATTTAGAACTTAAGGTTATTTTGACATTTTACACAGGAGTTTTTTTCAATTTTTACTCATTGTATATACATTGCCTATAGTACTATCATGAGACGAGAAAAAATCTTTTTACCTAGAGCCGCTTGGAGTGCTAGTGTGGGGACATTTTATTTGAGTGAGAGAGAATTAAGAGCATGGTTTTTAGTGTTATGCTTTGTGCTTAGTTTCCTGCGCATGTGCAATGTGAGGCAAGAAAAAACAGAAGGAGAACACGAAATAATTCAGTAACTTGTTTTGTTCATTGTATATATGTATATAAACTAACTGCTAAGAGTTTATATACAATGGTTTCGCTTAGCTGAGGCGAATAGTTTTTTTTTGTAAGGATTTATACACGATCCAACTTTTTCATTGCTTACGTTTTTTTTATATGGACTATTTAATCTGAGAACTGGTTCTTACTAAGTATTTATACATGCGTACGTCATTGACCAGACTTTTGATTCGTATTCTTTAGGATTTTAAATTTTGTTACTATTATGAAGGTTGTCGTCTTCAAACAATGTACACATTCATTCTTGAAATTTAAACACAAACTTACTTCTTGCTGTATTTATACAAAGATACAAACGTCCTTGCAGTGGATGGATTTTTGTTTTGAATTTTGCTTTCCATTCAGATAGGTACCTACATATTCAAATAGGTATATACATATGTATATGTAGGTACCTATCTGAATGAACAATATGCAGAAATTCAATCAGAAATTGTTTCTAAATTGATTTATATTATTATTGATTGATTATATATTATTGATTTATAGTGACAAAGATCTTTTATTTGTTTTAGGTTTATATAATTATAATAGTTACTAGTTGACCTACCCAGCTTAGCGGGAAAGAAATTTATAGTTAAACCAAAATATTTCTTTCAACTAATCTTCTATAGAATTGCTTAAAATACCACGGGTTTTTTTACATTTGTAATACCTTATTGTTTAATTTTTACTTGCAATTATAGGTAGGTACTAAGTACAAGTTATGCATTCGTGCAGAAAAAAAAATTGAGATAACAATCAAATACGATGATAGAGAAACATATTTGAGTCACTGGCAAAATTCTTTCCGTCTACCAAACGGTTTGGCCAGTCGTCTTTAAATTTGGATTATAAGTTTATTTTGACATTCGACATTGGATTCTTTTAATTTCTTTTTTAGCTGAAATATTTACGGTACTTGCGATATAACCGTCGAGTAAAAGCTTATTTTTGTCAAAAACAGTTCAAAGAATTTTGTATGCAAAAAATCAATGTGCATTCAATTTTTTTTTAATATGACGGTGGGCTAAAGCTGGTACCACCCATAGGAGTTTTTTTTTTTTGGTATTGACTTTCCTGAGAACTGGTTAGGTAACCGATTACAACCAAAATTGATATTCAGGAAAATGTAAATAGCCTAAATAATCTTACACTAAAATATATTTATATATACTTAAAAATAACGACAACGTTTAAAATAATGTGCTATACCTTTTTTCTGTTCAATTTCAGAAAAAAATAAATATACATATAAAAGGCACGACTGGGTCGCACGTACTTGCTCCTGTGTGCTAATTTGTTTATTTAGGGGCAGGTGTAAGCTTTCGTTTTCTCGATTGAAATTTTTGCATTCAGTAGTAATCGAATAGTTTTTTACTTGCGATTTTTAGGGACTATAAGGCAAGTTATGCATTCGTAAAAAAAATATCTAACAATCAAACATGATATTACGATGATAGAGAAGTCTGTCTGTCTGTCTGTCTGTCTGTGCGTATCGATATCTACAGCCTAAACGGTATGGCCGATTTGATTCAAACTTGGTACATAGTATTTTTAGAGTGCTCTACCCGACGGTTTTTGGAATTGGCATTCTAGCTCCAAAACTAACCGCACCTGCCATATAACTTTTAATGAAAAACTTATTTTTCTCGAAAACGGCTCCTACGATTTTGATAAAACTTTCATAATGATGTTTTCTATGCAAAATCTATCTTTAAGTTTTAATATGACCGGTTTTTTGAAATTAGACTTTCTCGTTAACTAATTGACGGATTTTGATAAAATTTTCAAAATATGTAATGTTTTATGATTTAAATAATATTGCTTATTAAAATTTTCAAAAACATTTTTTTTTTAATTTTTAATAATTTTTAAAAAACTTATTTTGTTTTTTGAATATTTTGAAAACGAATCTATAGATTTTTTTAATTTTTTCTCCTAGTATAAACTATAGATTTCTTTAAATTGACATAGTCAAAAAAAATTATATATATGTTTTCGAAAAGTTTTTCAAAAAACTGGTCGAAAGATTTTGAAATGAAAAAATTATAAAATAGAAAACAGCAAAACAAATAAGATGGCTTACAACATTTTTTTTTCAAAAGACGTTATGAATAGTGTTTTTTGATTTCATAAAAAAATTATTTGTTTAATATTTTCCCCCAAATTTTGCCACTAGTCTAATGAAAGCAAACTTTGTTATTTGTTTTATTATTTATTTATCGTTATTTATTTTAAAGCATTTCATGATCGTAACAGCATACAGCATACAGAATAAATAATAAGGACGCCTATGATAAACACATAAACATGCAAAAACAACTAACAAATAAAAAAAATACTCGATTACCTACTGAATGCAAAAATTTCAATCAAGAAAACAACTCAACTCAACGGTCATAAGGCACTTCCTTTACTTTTGGGCCTACAATTTAAATTTCAATGTCCCCTCTGTGGAATGCCAAAATAATCACACACACCAAGTTTAAAGATAATCGCTTAAGCCATTTAGGCTGCAGCTCGTTATACATACCTACTGACAGACAGACAGTCATTTTTTGTCGATCACTTTTTTAGACTTCTCTATGATCGTAATGTCATGTTTCATTGTTATCTAAATTTTTTTTTATATTCACAAATTCTAAACTTTACCTTATAGTCCCTATAATCGCAAGTAAAATTTGAAAAAAACTGTGTAAAATGTCAAAATAACCTTAAGTTCTAAATTTGAAGTCGATTGGCTCATCGGTTTAGGCTATAGTCCAAAATACATCCGTACAGACAGACCTACAGACAGACGGACAGAATTTTGCCAGCAACTCAAATATGTTTCTCTATCATCGTAATGTAATGTTTGATTATTATCACAATTTTTTTATGTTCACGAATCCTAAACTTGACTCATAGTCCCTATAATCACAAAGCTACTTGTGCATAAAATTCAACATCAACGATAACGAAGCCAATGAAATGAAAATTCAAAAAATAAAATCATTTTCGATCCTCTTCGTTGTTCACCGTCACCGAGAACAGGATATAAACAATACACATACACATGTGCTTATTAAGTTTTCCTTTTTAGTACCTCCCTCACCCTCGCTCACACCATCTACCACACCGACAACCGACCGATCGACCTGAATTTAGCTGAACATTTTATCAAAGATAATATAACAAGTATACCTACGTAAATACACACATTATGTAGGGATGTATGTAGGTACATACCTAAATATCTACCTACCCTCGAATGTTTTATATGAAAAAAATATAAAACTCAAAATAAACTTATCAACCAGCTTAAACATATACCCACCCCCCAGACACCATTCATTTACAAAAGTCGTTTTTCTTCTTTTTTGTCAATCTTTTTAACTAGCCATCTCGTCGCCCTGCTTGTGTGAAGCAATCCAGTTGTGCAAAAAAAAACTATACTCGCATCATTGTATATATGTAAACTGCAAACTGCAAAGAGTAAAGTACATGTTCACAGAGTTTCTCTTAGAATTCTCTTTGTTCGACTCGTTCGCCTCTTTCAATTTACCAAGTTAATTTTCCCTAGAGCCGCTTGGAACGCCACCGTCCACCGGTCGTCATGATAGTACTATAGCAGTCTATATACAATGTTTTTACTTGCGATTATAGGGACTATAAGGCAAGTTTAGAATTTGTGAACATAAAAAAAAATTTAGATAACAATGAAACATGACATAGAGAAGTCTAAAAAAGTGATCGAGACAAAAAATGACTGTCTGTCAGTAGGTATGTATAACGAGCTGCAGCCTCGTTAAGCGATTATCTTTAAACTTGGTGTGTGTGATTATTTTGGCATTCCCCAGAGGGAACATTGAAATTTAAATTGTAGGCCTAGAAGTAAAGGAAGTGCCATATGACCGTTGAGTTGTTTTCTTGATTGAAATTTTTGCATTCAGTAGGTAATCGAGTATTTTTTTTATTTGTTAATTGTTTTTGCATGTTTATGTGTTTATCATAGGCGTCCTTATTATTTATTCTGTATGCTGCATGCTGTTACGATCATGAAATGCTCTAAAATAAATAACGATAAATAAATAATAATACAAATAACGAAGTTTGTTTTCGTTAGACTAGTGGCAAAATTTGGGGGAAAATATTAAACAAATAATTCACTATTCATAACGTTTTTTGGAAAAAAAATGTTGTAAGCCATCTTATTTCTTTTGCTGTTTTCTATTTTATAATTTTTTCATTTCAAAATCGTTCGACCAGTTTTTTGAAAAACTTTTCAAAAACATATATATAATTTTTTTGACTATGTCAATTTAAAGAAATCTATAGTTTATACTAGGAGAAAAAATTAAAAAAATCTATAGATCGTTTTCAAAATATTCAAAAAACAAAATAAGTTTTTTAAAAAACTATTAAAAATTAAAAAAAAATGTTTTTGAATTTTTTAATAAACAATATTATTTAAATCATAAAACACTACCTATTTTGAAAATTTTATCAAAATCCGTCAATTAGTTAACGAGAAAGTCTAGTTTCAAAAAACTGGTACCGTTATAAAACTTTTTCTGAAAATCCATTAAACTAAAAGATAGATTTTGCATAGAAAACATTATTCTGAAAGTTTTATCAAAATCGTAGGAGCCGTTTTCGAGAAAAATAAGTTTTTCATTAAAAGTTATATGGCAGGTGCCGTTAGTTTTGGAGCTAGAATGCCAATTCCAAAAACTGTCGGATATCGATACGAACAGACAGACAGACAGACAGACAGATGGAATTTCCGGACCCACTTTTTTAACTTCTCTATCATCGTAATGTCATGTTTGATTGTTAGATTTTTTTTTACGAATGCATAACTTGCCTTATAGTCCCTAAAAATCGCAAGTTAAAAACTATTCGATTGCTACTGAATGCAAAAATTTCAATCGAGAAAACGAAAGCTTAGACCTGCCCCTTAATAAACAAATTAGCACACAGGAGCAAGTACGTGCGACCCAGTCGTGCCTTTTATATGTATATTTATTTTTTTCTGAAATTGAACAGAAAAAAGGTATAGCACATTATTTTAAACGTTGTCGTTCTTTTTAAATATATATAAATATATTTTAGTGTAAGATTATTTAGGCTACTTACATTTTCCTGAATATCAATTTTGGTTGTAATCGGTTACCTAACCACTTCTCAGGAAAGTCAATGCCAAAAAAAAACTCCTATGGGTGGTACCAGTCTTAGCCCACCGTCATATTAAAAAAAAAAATTGAATGCACATTGATTTTTTACATACAAAATTCTTGGAGCTGTTTTTGACAAAAATAAGCTTTTACTCGACGGTTATATCGCAAGTACCGTAAATATTTCAGCTAAAAAAGAAATTAAAAAGATCCAATGTCGAATGTCAAAATAAACTTATATTCCAAATTTAAAGACGACTGGCCAAACCGTTTAGTAGACGGACAGAATTTTGCCAGTGACTCAAATATGTTTCTCCATCAACGTATTTGATTGTTATCTCAATTTTTTTTCTGCACGAATGCATAACTTGTACTTAGTACCTACCTATAATTGCAAGTAAAAATTAAACAATAAGGTATTACAAATGTAAAAAAACCCGTGGTATTCTTAGCAATTCTATAGAAGATTAGTTGAAAGAAATATCTTGGTTTAACTATAAATTTCTTTCCCGCGAGCTAAGCTGGGTAGGTCAACTAGTAACTATTATAATTATATAAACCTAAAACAAATAAAAGATCTTTGTCACTATAAATCAATAATATATAATCAATCAATAATAATATAAATCAATTTAGAAACAATTTCTGATTGAATTTCTGCACATTGTTCATTCAGATAGGTACCTACATATACATATGTATATACATATTTGAATATGTAGGTACCTATCTGAATAGAAAGCAAAATTCAAAACAAAAATCCATCCACTGCAAGGACGTTTGTATCTTTGTATAATTATAGCAAGAAGTAAGTTTGTGTTTAAATTTCAAGAATGAATGTGTACATTATTTGAAGAAGACAACCTTCATAATAGTAAAAAATTGAAAATCCTAAAGAATTCGAATCAAAAGTCTGGTCAATGGTGTATAGGTATATGTACAAATACTACCTACGTAGTGCTCGTACAGAACTTGAAAATCCTTTAAAACTCAAATCAAAAGTCTGGTCAATGACGTACGCATATATAAATACTTATGTAAGAACCAGTTCTCATATTACATAATCCATATTTCCTTAGCCTCAGCTAAGCGAAACCATTATGTATTCACTTCAAAACTGCTAGCAGTTTATATACATATACATAGGTATACAATGAACAAAACAAAATACTGAATTATTTCATGTTCTCCTTCTGTTTTTTCTTGCCTCACATTGCACATGCGCAATAAACTAAGCACAAAGCATAACACTAAAAACCATGCTCTTAATTCTCTCTCACTCAAATAAAATGTCCCTACACTAGCACTCCAAGCGGCTCTAGGTAAAAAGATTTTTTCTCGTCTCATGATAGTACTATAGGCAATGTATATACAATGGATGGCACCACCGTGAAAATATACCTGATACTCATCAGATGCATGCTGTAAAGTATTTAAGTTTTGGTATACTGTTGAGACACATTAAGGATATTGACAGGGAACGAGGGAAACCAGTTCTTGGTTCGTTCTGATTGTAGTTTTAAAGCGTGTCGAAAGACGTTTTTTGTTGCAGAGCGATATTGAGGTTGTTTTTTGGTTACACAAGTACACGGGTCGGTCGGTCGCCGGTCGTCGTCGTCGTTGTTGTGTACGGGCTGTTGTAGCACAAAGAAAAAGATGTTTTTTGCTTGTTTCTTTTTTAGGTATTTGGCAGACATACTGGCAGATCGAAATATACACAAAAACGGTTGCAATATGGGAAGCGCTGCATTTTTTTCTTAAATGGGATGTTGTTTTTTTTATGCATTGTGTTTGGCAATTGAAAGAAAGGATACTTAAATGTATGCTGTATGTATGAATGAGGTAGTTATGTAGATTCAATTTTATTTTGTAGGTCCTAATTGTTTACGTAGCCGATAGACACAGTTACGTATGTACGTACTTATATGTATAATGATGCAATTGCCGTACGAAAACAAAAAAAAACGGTACCTGTCCTATAACGGTTAAGGAAAAGCTTATTTTTGGCGAAAACGGCTTCAACTATTTTGATGGAAATTTTTTAGTTGGTACTAGCATTTAATTTAATCAGAAAATTTACCGGAGAAGTCTATTATCGGTTCTTTCATATAAAGTTTTTTTTTTAATTTGCGACTTCCTCGGTAACGGCTCAATGGATTTCAATAAAATTTTCTGCATACCAAAATTTGAATCATTATTTTTTTCTATTTATTATAAACTTTTGTTTTTTTTTTGTATAATTCACTATTTTTAAATCTTATGAAAAAAAAATATTTAAAATTTTAAAATCAGGTGTATAAGTTAACAACAGCAACATTCCAGGATCAAATATCTTTGAAACTTCTCACGATACTTCGAAATTAGATCAACATATTTTCCGCTTCACAGTTTCTCACGACGGGCATCCGAGATACACGCGCATGCAGCGAGCCACGTCGTGGGAAATGCAATCTTGCATTTTTTAGTAGTAAAGCAAAAGTAATGTTTTATCAAATTGTTCAGAGTTCAGTTAGTTCTAAGTTATCTTTCGAATTATTAGGTTCAAAAAGTTTAAATAAAAATATTTTTTTTTCAATAAAATTAATCATCATTGGCGCATTTAAATCAAATTGGAATTATAATAAATTAACAAGGAGTGACAAAATAATAAAGTGAGAAACATTAAAGGACTTTGGAGATATACCCGAGTCACCGTGAGAACTAGGAATCCCCACCGGTAAAAAGGATAATATTCGACCGCACAAATGAAAGAAATTTTATTGTAAAGATTTTTAAAGAATTTTATTGTAAAGAAAATTAATTTGTTTTAAAGAAAAACTAGAAAAACTTATAACATAAGAAAAACATTTCGATATTAAAATAAAAAAAAAATAATATTTAAATTTATTCCAACATTAAAAGAGGGAAAAATAAATTCCTTCCCAATTTTTTCTATAGAGAGCTGATGACTTAGAACTCAGAAATCCCTTTAATTTACCCATAATCCTTTCCTTAAAATATCTGTATTTAAAATTTCATACAAATTCAAAATGGTCAACCCAGAGGGGAGTGGTCAACAAGCCCCTTGAAATCCCTTACCTCCTCCAGCACCACGTAATCCAAACGCCCAGCAAGATTTAACCGATTTTATCAATCAAGTTGTTGCAAGCGCTTTTGCCCAAATGGGAACACCTTCACGGAAGTTCGACAGCTTAGATCAAACCACTGACGTAGGTCAGGCTAGAAAATTTAGAAGGCCTAGAGACAATTTCAGATGTCGTAAAAAGCTTACGACAGTTTTCAGGGGAACCAGGTGAGCTTAGCTCTTTGAAGGAGAGCGTAGATGGATACTCAGAATTTATAAACCTGTCCGTGGCTCATCCAAATACTTCGGCATCCTAAGCGTGATCCGAAATAAAAAAAATTGGAAAAGTGGACATTGTTCTGGAGTCTTACAATACTCCGCTGAACTTGGTTAACATTTCAAACTGTTTAACGCTGCACTATGCAGACAAAAGGGACCTCGGTACTCTTGAGTACCAAATGATGGTCCTCGTTTAAGGGAATCAAACGATTCCCGAACCTTATCAGCAGGTTTACCAACACCTTTCTCTAATTCTCAATAAGCTAGCCTCCATGGAATAATGTGCGGAATCACTTGCTACCAGGACGAGTGCTTACACAGACAAAGCATTAGCCACGTTTATAAGTGGTCTTAAGGGAGATCTTTCGCGACTCTTGAGTATAAGGGAACCAACAGATCTTTCTGAAGCCCTACATCTCTGTTTGATATTAGACAATGTAAATTGCAGGACGAACTATGCTTTTAGTAACCAAAACATTTTGAGGAAACCTACTGTTTAGCCTCCTCCCCTTCCAGCACGCCTCCAAATCCATCCATCCATTACACATACTAAAGGCCAATAGATTTTAAAGGCCAATAGATTTATTCGCGGTCTTTATCACAATCCCCAACCAAGGCCATATTTTCATCCGCATCAACCACCTAACCGATCCTTCGTTCCTTTCCAAAGGAACACATTCCAATACAATCAAACCCCAAATCACCAAAACAACACTTATTATCTTAGAAACCTACCTCCGAAACCACAATCAAGACCTACACCAATGTCAGTAGACATGTCAGTCCAGTCACAAAAGGTCAATTATCAGAATCGACCTAGATACCACCCTCCTGCAAACAAAAGACCACATTCCCAACAAATTCATCACCCTGGAAAATTCTAAAGATTGTTCCACACCACCTCAAAGGATGTTTAAAACGACGAAGAATCAAAGAATCAAAGGAACAAGGATTGCAGCATTACGAGGAATTTGAAAAACTCCCTCCTCCAGAGGAATACGATTACGTTGACTACATGGAACTACAAGAAGACGAACAAGTGAAACAAAGCCAACCTGAAGAAGTCCATTTTTTAGACTCTTCGCTACCGTATTTCGAGTTCCCTGAGAAGAGTTGGAAAATATTTAAATTTTTACTTGACGCCGAATCAAATAAAAACTACATTAAAACATGTTACATCCGCAACCATTTTTTTTGCGAGTTCCATTAGTGGCAACACTAAAATAACTCATCATGCAAATTTAGAAATTTTCGGTCCAAATATCCCAAACATTTGGAGAAATATCTATTCCCGGAAATAAAAGAAGTTTTTCCAATTTAGGCAGGTTTAGGTTTTCATCAAATCCATGTACGGGAATGCGATATCGAAAAAACTGCCTTTTCCGTAAACAACGAACAATTTGAATTCCTTCGACTCCCTTTCGGCCTGAAAAATGCGCCATCCATCTTCCAAAGAACACTTGATGACATTCTACGGGATGTCGGATGTTACGTTTACATCGATGACATCATTATCTGCAGGAAAACTGAGGAAGACCATCACAAAGATTTTGGAATTGTTTTTTAAAACTCTGGTGGCCGCAAATATGAAGGTTGAACTAGAGAAATCAAATTTCTTACAATTCCAAGTCAAATTTTTAGGTTTTGTCGTTTCGGAAGATCGCATCAAAACTAATCCGGAAAAAGTAATAACAATAGCAAATTTTCCTCCCTCTAAAACATTATAAGATCTTCGTTCGTTTCTTGGCATGTCAGGATATTACCGCAGGTTTGTCAAGGATCATGCTCAAATTGCGAAACCCTTAACGACAGAAGACAGCATTGGGTTTTCGAAGCATTAAACTTCACACGATTCCTATTACCTCATTTGACAATGCTTCATAAATCGGAGTTTAATGAGCTTGACATACGGTACCGTTGCAATTGTACGTCCGAAGGCGAAGGACGTGAATTATCGAACGAATATGAAAAGCTGAGGGTAGAGTCGTCAGCAAAACAGTTAAGTGGATTCGAAGTAACAGACAGAAGATCATTTATAAAAATGAGGAAAATAGTCGGAGACAGAACACAGCCCTGGGGCACACCAGCATTTATTTTGTGGGAATCAGACTTGAATTCGTTTAATACAACTTGTAATAAACGGTCCATCCAACGAACAAGAGTATTATCGATCCCAAAAGCACGCATTTTCCATAAGAGAGCTTCATGCCAAACTCTATCAAATGCCTTGGAGATATCAAAAGCAATAATCTTACTTTCACCAATGCGATGTAAAGATTTGTTCCACTGTTCGGTGATATATGCCATCAGATCACCAGTGGAAGGGTTGCTGCGGAAGCCATACTGACGGTCATGGAGAAGCTTTCGATCTTCAAGTTATTCCTTCAATTGACAGTTAATCAGTGTTTCTATGAGCTTAGAAAGAAGGGATGTCAGTGCTATGGGTCGGTAGGAGGAAGGGGAGTATGGGTCACCTTTCTTAGGGACAGGCTGGACAAATGCTGTTTTCCATCTTCTAGGAAAGATTTTAGAAAAGTAGGAGCGATGGAAAAGCTTACGCCGTGGCTTTGCCAGTGTGGGAGAACACCTCTTCAGAAGAATCGGGGGTATACTATCATGGCCAGCGGATTTGTGTATATCCTAATTTTAATCGTCACATTTTTGTAGAACCTAGTTATACCAGAGATATGATAATAGGCATTTTTAAGCGATATCTGAATCCCCATATAATCTTCTTCTTCTTCTAAGGTGGCGCTACAGTCCGTGGTGGACCTGGGCCTCAACCAACAAGCTTCTACAGCCAGCTCGGTCCCTAGATAGCTGTCTCCAGTTTCGCACGTGGAGTCAGTTGAAGTCCTCTTCCACTTGTGTGCGCCACCTGAGTCTCGGTCTTCCTATACTGCGCCGTCCCTGTGGGTTGGATTCGAAGATTTTCCGGGCCGGAGCATTGATGTCCATCCGCTTTATATGACCCAGCCATCTGAGACCTTGAATTTTTATTCTTTTGGCTAGATCTGTGTCGCTGTACAGCCGGTAAGGTTGTTCATTGTATCTTTTTCTCCACTCTCCGTTTATGCATATGGGACCAAAAATCACACGGAGAATCTTTCTCTCGAAACAGCCTAAAGTGTCCTCATCCGCTTTTGACAGCGTCCATGCGTCTGCACCATAGAGCAGGACTGGGATGATGAGGGTCTTATAAAGAGACAGTTTAGTTGCCCGAGAGAGGGCTTTGCTACTCAATTGCCTTCTAAGCCCGAAGAAGCAGCGATTGGCAAGAGTTATTCTTCGTTTGATTTCAGCGCTGGTGTTGTTGTCTGAGTTAATAGCGGAGCCCAGGTAGACGAAGTTCCTAACTACCTCCAAGTTATAGATGTCTATGGTGATGTTTTGTCCAAGACGTCGATGTTGGGTGTCTCTTCTTGATGACAGCATATACTTGGTTTTGCCCTCATTGAATTTTGAAAGATCGTGCCTCTGGTGTTGGTGTAAGAGTTCTGCACTACTCTTTCAAGTATGATGTTGCAAAAGTCGCATGACAGCGCATCGCCTTGTCTAAATCCTTTTTTGACTTCAAAGGTGTCGGTGAGGTCTTTACCGACCTTGACGGAACAGCGTACGTTTTCCATCGTCATTTTATACAGGCGGACGAGTTTGGCAGGGATGTTAAAACTGCACATTGCTCTATATAACTCGTCTCTATAAATGCTGTCGTACGCGGCTTTGAAATTGATGAACAGGTGGGTATCGATTTGAAGTTCCTGGCCTAAAATCGCACTGATATGGACGTATCAGGTTGTTGACGAATGGCTTTAGGCGTTCACACAATACAGCAGAAAAGATCTTGTAGGCGATGTTAAGGAGACTGATACCCCTATAGTTGGTGCAGCTCAGAGGGTCTCCTTTTTTAAGGATCGGGCAAATTATGCTGGGATTCCAATCTAACCATATCTTGCTTATGAGTTGGTGCATACTTATAGCCAAGTCATCGCCTGCAGTTTTGAAGAGTTCGGTAGCTAGGCCATCGGCTCCGGCGGCTTTGTTGCTCTTAAGTTAAGATATAGCTAGCTTTATTTCATCCAGATGTGGTGGTCGGAATTGTTGGTCTACTCCGTCTAGATAAAGTCGACCATTCTGCCTGACAGTGGAACTCGTTTCGTTATCGCCGTTATACAGTCTGCTGAAATGGTTTTTCCATATTCTCAGCATGAACTGCGATTCCACTACGATGTTCCATTGATCGTCTTTTCTTCAGTTCGAGCTCTGTACTTTTGACAGTTTCCTCGTACCTTTTGGTAAAACTTTCAAACTTCATTCCTGCAATAACGGCTCTCCATTTCCTCGATCGCGCGCTTCTCATATTCCCTTTTTTCTTTCTGAGAAGTCGGTGTTCCTCTTTCCTCTTCTGCTCGTAGAGTGCACGGGTAGTTCTGATCCTTCTTTGCTGCGCGGCCTTGTATGCTTCTTGTTTAGCTGCGTGTGCTTGCCGACACTCATCATCAAACCAGGGGTTTCGTTGTGGTGGCTGTGTAAAACCCAGCACTTCAGTCGCGGCTTCAAAGGGTAGATATGTGTGTGGGTATAAGCACCCACAAATCGCCCCTGTCTTTCAACTCCTACTCTCACCTCCACGTGGTGAACATCGGGTGCCTAGTACCTCAACCAGAGATTGGGTTCCAACGCCTTTGGAAGGTTGTTGGGGCAGCAAATGAGAGGGGGAGGGGAGGAGTGTTACCACTAAGGCACTACTCCTTGCCTCCTGGCGGCAGGGGAAGAATTCTATAGATGGAATCAACGGTGGCGTCTACAGTTCCAGTCAGGTTGAACTACTTAGTGAACACCTTATATGGGCTACTACGATGTTTTCGGAGCTCAGGCCTATAAGGAGCGGGTTATCCGGCTCTTCGTCCTTGGAGTCACAATAAGGACCTGGTCTTCCAGGTTGGGGGTTGTGCCGTCGGGGTAACTTCCCGGCCACACCAAAAACAACTAGTTGCGAAGCATCAACAAGCCTCGGATATGGACGGATTCACTGATGACGAACCCTGCAAACGAAATAAGGACAACGAATTTCGGATATGTACGTGGAATGTTAGGTCCCTTAATAGACCACATGCAGCCGAACAACTAGCGGAGGCCCTTGACTGCTGTAAGGCAGACATAACCGTCAGCCAAGAAATGCGATGGGACGGGCCGGGCAAAAAAAGATGAAAAACTGCGATATCTACTATGGCAACTACACAACAAAAACAGTGCTTATTGGGATGTGGATTCGTTATTGGAGGCAGGCTCCAGCAAGAGGTTTTGAGTTACAAATGTGTGAACGAGCGCCTCATGACAATCCGCATGGTCTTCGCATCATTAAAGAAAAAGAAGTCAACAGGAGTCGATGGTATACCCAATGTTGTACTACGACATCTCCCTGAGGAAGCAATAAACATTTACACAACACTGTTCAACAACGCGCTGAATAATGCATATTATCCAGTGAGTTGGAAGACCGCTGTGGTACATCCTCTCCCCAAAAAGGGAAAGGACAATTCCAATCCGGCAAATCTGCGGTCGATAAGTCTTCTTCCGAGTATCAGCAAGGTATTCGAAAAAGTTATCAATAGAGCTCTGTCCAAGTGGGCCAAGGACAAAAATATAATTCCAGACACCCAGTTCGGCTTTAAGGCGGGACATGACACAATTCATGCTGCGTCAAAGCTAGTATCTGCTGTCCAATGGAACAATGCTAAGAATCAATGCACAGGTCTGGTTGATTTGGAGAAAGCTTTCGACACCGTATGGTTAGAGGGTCTGTATCTGAAGCTAACCAGATGGGACATAAGTAAACCACTGCTATATATGCTTTATGACATGCTTAATGGTAGAAAATTTGTTGTCAAGAGTGGCAATGTAACATCTACCACAACGTTTGATATTAAAAATGGTCTGCAACAGGGAGCGGTGAACTCGCCGATTCTCTTTAGTATTTACACCAGCGATCTCATTGGGAGTCTACCTCATGCAATTGCGTATGCCGATGATTTAGTTGCGTACAGAACAGGTCCAAAAGTTGAGGTCATCAGAATTCTCTTGCAACGTGATTTCGAAATCAAAACTACTGTAATGACTGGAAGCTGAAAATTAACTTCCAGAAATGTGAAACTAAACTATTTAGAATCCCTTTGTCTGGGGCCTCTAGGGATACGAGAAAGAACTGGCGCAAGCTAGTGATCGCTGGGCCACATGGACATCCACTGGTGAGTAAAAGTGTAGTAAAAAACCTTGGCATCTGGTTGGATCAGTATCTATATTTCAATCGACATGTAGAGGCTGCTCTGGCCAGGGCTAGGGGAGCTTTTTCCCTGACAAGACGGTTGTTTTATAGCAGCCGCCTTGATAGCAGGGTGAAAGTGATTTGCTACATGGCCCTAGTCAGGCCGATGATTGCCAATGGATGCCCTGTGTGGTTCAACGTTGCACCATCTCAAATGGAAAAGATTCGGGTGTTCGAGAGACAGTGCCTTCGCACTTGTCTCAGACTTTATAGAACACCAGAGTCGGAGTACAAACATTATTATTCCAACGAGGTTCTATACAACGGGGCCAATACAAACAGGATAGATAACTTTTTAATTAAGCTCATTCGCGGACACATTGCAAGGGCGATGACCTCAACTAATGGACAAATCTTCGGGGCTTACTACCCCCAAGATGACTATTTTGAAAGCACACGTTCGAGTGGTTTTATCCCGCCCGAGGCTTTCCTATACCTTGATAGTCGAGGGCTGATTCAGGATAGATCGGCGGTTCCGTTGATCTACCACGTCGGCCGCAGAACAGTCGATAGGCGGCTCCTCTACGACCGAGACATAGTAGCTGGCAGAGCGCCTCCGTTTCAGTAGGGCCGTGCCCGACCGGGATCGGAAGGAAGCCCTAGATCAGGTCCACCAATTTTGGTGACTTAACTAAAACCCGATAATTTTCAGTCGGCAAAGACAAAATATCGCCTATGGCCGACTACATATATCTATTGTAGCTTTAAGTTAAGTAGGGCAGTTGCGGCGGCACCAAAAAAAAAATCAAAAAAGCTTGCTGTGGCTGTTCTAGATTTAAGTATTTTAGGTTTATTTTAAGTAATTTTAAGTTTATCTTTAGTTTATTTTAAGTTAGTTCTTAAGTAGTTTAAGATAGATTAAGAAAGCGATAAAGATTACCAAGTTTTTTATTTTTCTGGGTAAAAAATAAAACCCGTAATAGATAAGATAATTTTAAGTTATTTTTAGGCAAAGGCAATTAAATTAAGTTAAAGATTAATTTAGAGCGCCCGCATATTAAGTTAATTAAGATGATAGTTTTAGCTAGTTTTAAGTTTTTTGTCTAGCATTTAAATAGATATAAGTAAAAGTTAAAATAAAAATCTCTCAAGAGCACAACCCGCATCAAGGTTAAATTTGCCAATATTAGCCTCATATGCGCGCATGCCCCCACAGAGAAAGAAGATGATGAAACCAAAGAAATGTTTTTTGAGCTCCTGGACAAAACATATGAGCAATGCCCTAGCTATGACATTAAAATTGTCCTAGGCGACTTTAACGCCAAGCTAGGGAGAGAAGATGTTTTTGGTGATACAATCGGAAAGCACAGCTTGCACGACACCACCTCCGATAACGGATTCAGGCTAATTGACTTTGCTGCGGGGCGAAATATTGTAATAGCAAGTACCAAGTTCACACACCTCAACATTCACAAAGGGACATGGAGATCCCCTGATCAATCCACTGTCAACCAAATTGACCACATTGCGATCGATGCAAGGCACTACTCCAGTATGATGGATGTCCGAACTTTCCGAGGGGCAAACATCGACTCGGACCACTACCTCATTGTAGCCAAGGTACGACTTAGTATATCACGACCCATGCCAAGAAGAGGTAATACTGTGAGGAAGTTTAGCGTCGGACGGCTGCAATGGCAAGAAATCTCCAGATCTTTTTCCGATCGAGTTTCAAATAACCTCCAAAGGAGTCCTTTACCGCCAGCATCAAGTATTGAGAACCAGTGGCTACATTGCGAAAATGCCATCTGCATATAATCAATGGTCTTAAAACTGATGACCCAACTATGGCTTTCATCCAAGATCTTTATCCGCAGCATTTTATAAACTATAGAATACGTTTTACGCAGCTAGAAGTTGTAGACGTCCATACCGAGACCGAACAAGTTTAAATCATCCTCAACACACACAGAAGAGCTCATAGGAATGCACATGAGAATAGGCTTCAAATCTTGCAAAAATACTACTTTGCAAGGATGAACGCAAGAATACAGAATTCTCTCAAGCGCTGTATAATCTGTAAGGAAAATAACTACGAGCGACACCCAAACAAATGGTCATACACGAAACATTTCTACCTTCCTATGCAGGTCACATTATCCACATAGATATTTTCTCCACACAAAACTTTTTAGTCCTTACCGCAATACATATCTGAAAAAAGCCGTAAAAATCATAAATTCCCGGTCAGTAGAAGATATACGACATTCCTTATTGGACACACTGTTCCACTTCGGTGTCCCTGAACACGTAGTCATTAATAACGAGAAGTCCTTAAATTCAGTATCTCTTAGAGCCATGATGGAAGAACTCAACATAACAGTTTATCAAACTCCACCATACAAGAGCGAGGTTTATGGTCAGGTAGAACGATTTCAATCTACCTTATCGAAATCATGCCAATCAACGATCTGCTTGGAAGATCGGTCTATGAATACAATTCTACCATTCATTCTACTACGGGAATGAAATCAAAAGAATTATTTTTTGGTCGTGATAAGAGAATTTCCCCCGAATTTTACGAAAAGGCAAGAAAGACTAATAATGAAAGGAAAAAGCAAAAATAGTTGAAAGACATAAAAGTTCATAACAAATCCTGAAACCCCCCTAAAGCTTACCATAGGAGAAGAAATTTTTGTAAGACATAATAAAAAAATAGGTTCAAAATTAACTGTTCGCTATGAAATCGAAAATATTAATGAAGATAGGAACACTACCGTTCTTACTAAATCAGGAAAAATAATTCATAAAAGCAACGTTAGAAACTAAATTTTTCATATATGTAATATTTCAGATTTTTCTTTGCAATAGCTTGTGCCGAGGTGCAAATAATGGATTACTCAAATTCCCAAATTGTTGCCATAAATAATGGGTTGGCCAAAATTCAAAACGGAAATTTTAAAATAATTCATACCATTAATCTGGACAAATATGAAGAATTCATAAACCAAGCCAACACTACCCGCCTTTCAACCAACATCAAGTCCCATATCCTATTTCATCTCCTCCAATTTGAACTTACACAGATAAAGGACATATTGGCCTATATTAAACCCAACAGAAATAAGAGATCGTTAAATTGTGTAGGATCAGCATGGAAGTGGCTCGCAGGTAGCCCTTACCATGAGGACCTTGTTTTAATTGAAAATAAAATAAATAATTTAGTCGAAAGTAATGAAAATCAAATTGTTATAAATAATTGTATGATAATAGAATAAACAATTTAAGAATTGTCACTAATAAGATTTTAAAAGAAATAAGAGAAAATAAATATTTAGATAATGATGTGCTTGAAACACTGAAATATAAAATAAAAATAATTAAAGAAGAGCTTATAAATATCAAGTATGCCATGTATGCAGATTTTAAATTCAATTATTTTATCAAATGAAGAAATAAATGTTGCCATAAGAGCACTTAATAAAGAAAAATTCCCCTTTAATACGGTGGAAGAAGCTCAAGAATTCTCATATGTTAAAATTTTTACTAATAATTCAATATTGATTTATATTATATTGTTAATGTTATATAGGTACTTGTTTGTGAAAAACTTTCTCTCAAACTAATAAAGAGAAATAATAAAGTAATTAAGTTACCAAATTAAAATAATTGTCAAATATTAATATGTGAAAATAAATTGTATAATATTGAAAAACCATGTAGAACTTTGAACAGTTTATCCGTTTGTCATTCAGAAAATATTAAAGAAATAACTAATTTAGATTGTATTCCCAACTTGCTCACAAGTCAGAACTCATCATGCCCCGTAACAAATTCCCAACACATTCCAAGCATCGAGATGATCGAGACAGGAGTTATTTTGCTTAATCAATTTCAAGACAACATTACAATAGATGGAATCGGACATTCTCTGAAGCTCTGAATGGAAGCTTTCTTAATAAATTCCATAACGCAACAATCGGAATCAAGGACAAGATCTATAGCTCTAGAGAAATATCATCGTTCCAAATCCTACCTGCTGTTATTCAACCTCAGCCTTATGAAAAGAAGATCAACGAAGTGCTTTCCCTAGAAATGATGCATGAACTTCACATTAAGAACAGAGAGAATATAAAGAAGCTTGAAGTAACGAACCTCATTCATCAATCCATCTCTCACGGCTCCGTATTGATTATCTTTGGAATCATAGTGGTAGTGATTTTCATGAAAAGGAAACAAACTAAAATCACAATTAAACATGAGGAAACCCATCAGGAAGTAGCATCCGAAGTCCCGGACACCCCAACCACCTTCGAAACAATTTGCGTTCCTACATTTAACCAGTTAAGAAGTCTCAGCATCCCTAAGATCTATGATGCTTCATTCTTTTAATTGCTGGATGAGGACATCCAGATTTAAGCAGGTAGGAGTTAACAACAGCAACATTCCAGGATCTGTTACACTTCTCACGACATTTCGAAATTCGATCAACGTATGTTCCGCTTCACAGTTTCTCACGACTGACATCCGAGATACACGCTCATGCAGCGAGCAACGTCGTGGGAAATGCAATCTTGCATTTTTTAGTAGTAAAATAAAACTTTATCAAATTGTTCAGAGTTCAGTTAGTTCTAAGTTATCTTTCGAATTGTTAGGTTCAAACAGTTTAAATAAAAATATTTTTTTTAATAACAGCAATCATCATTGAATAATTTATATTAATAAACTCTAAGAAACTGTATACCAAATTCTTAACAAAAAAAAAATCAAGAAACTGAAAATTAAAAACAGGATTTTATCAAATCCTACAATTTTTGAAATACTTTTTTCATAAAGATATGCGATCGCGTGCGCGTACTTCATTTTTACTAAAAACCGTTAAGTGTTGTGGTTTTGATATTTTTTATAAGTTCAAACTGTCTTATTTTCAACGTAAATGTTATTTGTTTTTTCATAGATCTTGCTTTCCAATAAAATTAGGCACATAAGAGCAAGTACGTGCGACCCATTCGTGCCCATTTTTTTTCAATTGCTATCTGAGTTTGCATGCTATTCAAATAGAAGAATTGGTGTCACACTCATAACGAAAACAAAAATATTAATGTGAATGCACAGGCACACACATTTTGTGGATCCAAATATATATCCCACTAAACGAATAACGAAGATAGAAATTATTGGGGCTATCTTAAAAGAGGTTGGGTAGGGGTATTAAAAAAAACCTTATGATGTGATGCTTTGTGCTTATCTTTTCAACCTGATTCAAAGTGTTTTTTTTTATATATTTTTCCTTTGTACTACACTGCAACTACAAGATACAGGACGCGACGCCCACGACCGACGACGATCCGTAAAGTTGATTGTAACCCAAAATAACACTAATTTCGATCAGCTAGAAAAATATTCCTCAACAAATACACACTTTTTGGTTTCAATAAAACCGAACAAAGACCTGTTTAATTTTGTTAATTTTCTTCCTTCATTCTCTGCAACATGTTTGTGTTTCTTGCAAACACCATAGATACAAAATATTGAAATTCCCAACACAAAAAAATGTTTATAATGTGGAAAACGCCATCTCTTAGGAGTCTAATCTAGAGGCATACGGTGTTTCAGGTTGGGGTATGAAATGCACCATCTATTAATGCCATTGGGTACGTTCACGAACGTAACTTTCGGGTAGGTTACCTTGCTTTTGTTGTAATTAGCATGGTTAAAAACAGCTGATTTCCATATGTTCTTCAATCAGCTGGAAAACAGCTGTTTTTAGCCATGCTAATCACAACAAAAGCAAAGGTAACTTATCCTTCGGATAGGTACCTGATGCAGATGGAAATCAAAGATAGACTTCCTTTCGTGTTCTTTTATATTTTCATTCACAACTTTGGTTATATCATCCAGAAATCTTTGGAACTTCATCAAATCAATGACGTGAACTAACTTAAAGTACCCGTCGATTATTCGGCCGTGTCCATCTTTAATTGACACTATAGGTGCTTCATAATTAAAAATTTGAAAACCTTGTGCCACAGCCAATAGAAAAAGCCTGTGGGATATGTTAGTATGCTTTAGAGTACGTATAGGTTAATCATGTTTAAAAAATGTAAAGGTATTCTACGAATTTAATGTAAGAGTGGAATTCCATTAAATAAAAGAAGGAATATAGTTCTGCTTTTTAATGTTTTTTTATCTATATAATCTATAACAAAATGTTTATATTAATTAAGGTTAAGCATTTTATTAGCTTGTCTTATATAGAGTTATTAATTAAAGTAAAGCATTTTTGTTAATTTATTTTGTTATGACATCAATATAAAAATGTTCAATTAATTAAAGTTAAGCATTTTATTAAAATGTCTTATATATTAAGTTAATCAAAAATTTTAGTATATCTTAGCTTATATTAAATTAATCAAAAATAAAAAGTTAAGAGTAGTTTGGATAATTTCTAAATGTTGTATCTGTGCGTGTGCAGTGCAGTGCATATTCCCCTTTTTTTCTTTTTTTTTAATTATGTATACTCATGTTTTAAAATTTTACTTTCTATTAATGTTTTTGATATGGGCTTTATGAACTCTGCGGCCCGTGGATGTTATTACTGTCACTTTATTGTGTTTTTCCACAAATTCCTTTCGGAATAATGTTCTATTTTTCCCTTGAATTTTTTTAAAAGCTGTATAAATGACTTCACCTTTCTTGTATTTCATGGGTGAAGATCGTTTCGCATTGCGGAATTTATTATTAGCTTTTTGCTTCCTTTCTATTTCATTCTTCAATTCATGGTTAACTTTGGCACGATATTTCCCTAACCCTTGATAGTTTATTCTAGAGGTTCTATTGAAAAAAAATATCAGACGGTTTCTTTTTAGTGACCGAATGAATAGTGTTATTGTATATATCGACCGCTATATATAACAACTCTTTCGTCCTTATATTCTGCTTTAAGACATCGATAAATTTCTAAAATTGTTGAATGCAATCGTTCTACCTGCCCATTTACTTCACTGCGATTTACCGGAGTCCTGTAAAGTTCTATACCCAACATTTTTATAAAATTTAAACTGATTGGGCTCAGAAAACTTCGCTCGTTATCTGTCACATTACATTACATTACATTACATATTGATCTGCTCCGTAGATAAATCTACGAAGCAGAGACACTTATGAGCACTGGCTACTGAGGCCATCGGCTCAGACAATTACAAAGACAACACACGAGACGACATTGATACAGGACAGAACAGAAGATAGAAAGAGGACGGAAAAACAGAACACACATAACACATGTCAACAGCACGCAGTTGGTTTTCTGGTGGTCCCCCATCTTTCCACTAACCACGCGCAACGATGCTTGATTTCGGTGAAGCATTCTAGGCACATTGAAATAATGTTAAACTTTTGTTATTTTATTTCTGAGGTAGAGCGATGACTTGTTTTTAATGTGGAAGAGTTTGTCGAATTTTGAAAATTTGTCTATACATCTAATATATTTTTCATTTTGCAATTCTATTATATCCATGTGGAGACTTTGACATGGATACGATGGTATCGGATATGGACGAAATTCAGGCTTCACAGGATGTCTGTCATATATTTTAGCCATGCAAACATCGCAAGATTTCGTGTAGCGTGTTATAAGACTATTCATCTTTGGAAAGTTGTACCTTTCTAGTAGTTGCTCTTTATTTTCCTTTGCGTTTCGATGAACTCGCCTGTGCTCTTTGCTGATGAGATGCCATATCTTCTCCTCATCCATAACGTCTTCTACCACTCGTTGCGTTAGTCTTATCTTGTAATTAGCCAAATTTTTTACATAAACCTTTTGCAACAATTCCATGCAAAGCTATCTTAAAAGAGGTTGGGTAGGGGTATTAAAAAAAACCTTATGATGTGATGCTTTGTGCTTATCTTTTCAACCTGATTCAAAGTGTTTTTTTTTATATATTTTTCCTTTGTACTACACTGCAACTACAAGATACAGGACGCGACGCCCACGACCGACGACGATCCGTAAAGTTGATTGTAACCCAAAATAACACTAATTTCGATCAGCTAGAAAAATATTCCTCAACAAATACACACTTTTTAGTTTCAATAAAACCGAACAAAGACCTGTTTAATTTTGTTAATTTTCTTCCTTCATTCTCTGCAACATGTTTGTGTTTCTTGCAAACACCATAGATACAAAATATTGAAATTCCCAACACAAAAAAATGTTTATAATGTGGAAAACGCCATCTCTTAGGAGTCTAATCTAGAGGCATACGGTGTTTCAGGTTGGGGTATGAAATGCACCATCTATTAATGCCATTGGGTACGTTCACGAACGTAACTTTCGGGTAGGTTACCTTGCTTTTGTTGTAATTAGCATGGTTAAAAACAGCTGATTTCCATATGTTCTTCAATCAGCTGGAAAACAGCTGTTTTTAGCCATGCTAATCACAACAAAAGCAAAGGTAACTTATCCTTCGGATAGGTACCTGATGCAGATGGAAATCAAAGATAGACTTCCTTTCGTGTTCTTTTATATTTTCATTCACAACTTTGGTTATATCATCCAGAAATCTTTGGAACTTCATCAAATCAATGACGTGAACTAACTTAAAGTACCCGTCGATTATTCGGCCGTGTCCATCTTTAATTGACACTATAGGTGCTTCATAATTAAAAATTTGAAAACCTTGTGCCACAGCCAATAGAAAAAGCCTGTGGGATATGTTAGTATGCTTTAGAGTACGTATAGGTTAATCATGTTTAAAAAATGTAAAGGTATTCTACGAATTTAATGTAAGAGTGGAATTCCATTAAATAAAAGAAGGAATATAGTTCTGCTTTTTAATGTTTTTTTATCTATATAATCTATAACAAAATGTTTATATTAATTAAGGTTAAGCATTTTATTAGCTTGTCTTATATAGAGTTATTAATTAAAGTAAAGCATTTTTGTTAATTTATTTTGTTATGACATCAATATAAAAATGTTCAATTAATTAAAGTTAAGCATTTTATTAAAATGTCTTATATATTAAGTTAATCAAAAATTTTAGTATATCTTAGCTTATATTAAATTAATCAAAAATAAAAAGTTAAGAGTAGTTTGGATAATTTCTAAATGTTGTATCTGTGCGTGTGCAGTGCAGTGCATATTCCCCTTTTTTTCTTTTTTTTTAATTATGTATACTCATGTTTTAAAATTTTACTTTCTATTAATGTTTTTGATATGGGCTTTATGAACTCTGCGGCCCGTGGATGTTATTACTGTCACTTTATTGTGTTTTTCCACAAATTCCTTTCGGAATAATGTTCTATTTTTCCCTTGAATTTTTTTAAAAGCTGTATAAATGACTTCACCTTTCTTGTATTTCATGGGTGAAGATCGTTTCGCATTGCGGAATTTATTATTAGCTTTTTGCTTCCTTTCTATTTCATTCTTCAATTCATGGTTAACTTTGGCACGATATTTCCCTAACCCTTGATAGTTTATTCTAGAGGTTCTATTGAAAAAAAATATCAGACGGTTTCTTTTTAGTGACCGAATGAATAGTGTTATTGTATATATCGACCGCTATATATAACAACTCTTTCGTCCTTATATTCTGCTTTAAGACATCGATAAATTTCTAAAATTGTTGAATGCAATCGTTCTACCTGCCCATTTACTTCACTGCGATTTACCGGAGTCCTGTAAAGTTCTATACCCAACATTTTTATAAAATTTAAACTGATTGGGCTCAGAAAACTTCGCTCGTTATCTGTCACATTACATTACATTACATTACATATTGATCTGCTCCGTAGATAAATCTACGAAGCAGAGACACTTATGAGCACTGGCTACTGAGGCCATCGGCTCAGACAATTACAAAGACAACACACGAGACGACATTGATACAGGACAGAACAGAAGATAGAAAGAGGACGGAAAAACAGAACACACATAACACATGTCAACAGCACGCAGTTGGTTTTCTGACGGTCCCCCATCTTTCCACTAACCACGCGCAACGATGCTTGATTTCGGTGAAGCATTCTAGGCACATTGAAATAATGTTAAACTTTTGTTATTTTATTTCTGAGGTAGAGCGATGACTTGTTTTTAATGTGGAAGAGTTTGTCGAATTTTGAAAATTTGTCTATACATCTAATATATTTTTCATTTTGCAATTCTATTATATCCATGTGGAGACTTTGACATGGATACGATGGTATCGGATATGGACGAAATTCAGGCTTCACAGGATGTCTGTCATATATTTTAGCCATGCAAACATCGCAAGATTTCGTGTAGCGTGTTATAAGACTATTCATCTTTGGAAAGTTGTACCTTTCTAGTAGTTGCTCTTTATTTTCCTTTGCGTTTCGATGAACTCGCCTGTGCTCTTTGCTGATGAGATGCCATATCTTCTCCTCATCCATAACGTCTTCTACCACTCGTTGCGTTAGTCTTATCTTGTAATTAGCCAAATTTTTTACATAAACCTTTTGCAACAATTCCATGCAAAGCTATCTTAAAAGAGGTTGGGTAGGGGTATTAAAAAAAACCTTATGATGTGATGCTTTGTGCTTATCTTTTCAACCTGATTCAAAGTGTTTTTTTTTATATATTTTTCCTTTGTACTACACTGCAACTACAAGATACAGGACGCGACGCCCACGACCGACGACGATCCGTAAAGTTGATTGTAACCCAAAATAACACTAATTTCGATCAGCTAGAAAAATATTCCTCAACAAATACACACTTTTTGGTTTCAATAAAACCGAACAAAGACCTGTTTAATTTTGTTAATTTTCTTCCTTCATTCTCTGCAACATGTTTGTGTTTCTTGCAAACACCATAGATACAAAATATTGAAATTCCCAACACAAAAAAATGTTTATAATGTGGAAAACGCCATCTCTTAGGAGTCTAATCTAGAGGCATACGGTGTTTCAGGTTGGGGTATGAAATGCACCATCTATTAATGCCATTGGGTACGTTCACGAACGTAACTTTCGGGTAGGTTACCTTGCTTTTGTTGTAATTAGCATGGTTAAAAACAGCTGATTTCCATATGTTCTTCAATCAGCTGGAAAACAGCTGTTTTTAGCCATGCTAATCACAACAAAAGCAAAGGTAACTTATCCTTCGGATAGGTACCTGATGCAGATGGAAATCAAAGATAGACTTCCTTTCGTGTTCTTTTATATTTTCATTCACAACTTTGGTTATATCATCCAGAAATCTTTGGAACTTCATCAAATCAATGACGTGAACTAACTTAAAGTACCCGTCGATTATTCGGCCGTGTCCATCTTTAATTGACACTATAGGTGCTTCATAATTAAAAATTTGAAAACCTTGTGCCACAGCCAATAGAAAAAGCCTGTGGGATATGTTAGTATGCTTTAGAGTACGTATAGGTTAATCATGTTTAAAAAATGTAAAGGTATTCTACGAATTTAATGTAAGAGTGGAATTCCATTAAATAAAAGAAGGAATATAGTTCTGCTTTTTAATGTTTTTTTATCTATATAATCTATAACAAAATGTTTATATTAATTAAGGTTAAGCATTTTATTAGCTTGTCTTATATAGAGTTATTAATTAAAGTAAAGCATTTTTGTTAATTTATTTTGTTATGACATCAATATAAAAATGTTCAATTAATTAAAGTTAAGCATTTTATTAAAATGTCTTATATATTAAGTTAATCAAAAATTTTAGTATATCTTAGCTTATATTAAATTAATCAAAAATAAAAAGTTAAGAGTAGTTTGGATAATTTCTAAATGTTGTATCTGTGCGTGTGCAGTGCAGTGCATATTCCCCTTTTTTTCTTTTTTTTTAATTATGTATACTCATGTTTTAAAATTTTACTTTCTATTAATGTTTTTGATATGGGCTTTATGAACTCTGCGGCCCGTGGATGTTATTACTGTCACTTTATTGTGTTTTTCCACAAATTCCTTTCGGAATAATGTTCTATTTTTCCCTTGAATTTTTTTAAAAGCTGTATAAATGACTTCACCTTTCTTGTATTTCATGGGTGAAGATCGTTTCGCATTGCGGAATTTATTATTAGCTTTTTGCTTCCTTTCTATTTCATTCTTCAATTCATGGTTAACTTTGGCACGATATTTCCCTAACCCTTGATAGTTTATTCTAGAGGTTCTATTGAAAAAAAATATCAGACGGTTTCTTTTTAGTGACCGAATGAATAGTGTTATTGTATATATCGACCGCTATATATAACAACTCTTTCGTCCTTATATTCTGCTTTAAGACATCGATAAATTTCTAAAATTGTTGAATGCAATCGTTCTACCTGCCCATTTACTTCACTGCGATTTACCGGAGTCCTGTAAAGTTCTATACCCAACATTTTTATAAAATTTAAACTGATTGGGCTCAGAAAACTTCGCTCGTTATCTGTCACATTACATTACATTACATTACATATTGATCTGCTCCGTAGATAAATCTACGAAGCAGAGACACTTATGAGCACTGGCTACTGAGGCCATCGGCTCAGACAATTACAAAGACAACACACGAGACGACATTGATACAGGACAGAACAGAAGATAGAAAGAGGACGGAAAAACAGAACACACATAACACATGTCAACAGCACGCAGTTGGTTTTCTGACGGTCCCCCATCTTTCCACTAACCACGCGCAACGATGCTTGATTTCGGTGAAGCATTCTAGGCACATTGAAATAATGTTAAACTTTTGTTATTTTATTTCTGAGGTAGAGCGATGACTTGTTTTTAATGTGGAAGAGTTTGTCGAATTTTGAAAATTTGTCTATACATCTAATATATTTTTCATTTTGCAATTCTATTATATCCATGTGGAGACTTTGACATGGATACGATGGTATCGGATATGGACGAAATTCAGGCTTCACAGGATGTCTGTCATATATTTTAGCCATGCAAACATCGCAAGATTTCGTGTAGCGTGTTATAAGACTATTCATCTTTGGAAAGTTGTACCTTTCTAGTAGTTGCTCTTTATTTTCCTTTGCGTTTCGATGAACTCGCCTGTGCTCTTTGCTGATGAGATGCCATATCTTCTCCTCATCCATAACGTCTTCTACCACTCGTTGCGTTAGTCTTATCTTGTAATTAGCCAAATTTTTTACATAAACCTTTTGCAACAATTCCATGCAAAGCTCTGGAATTTTAATGACATTCAGGACGTTTGATTGTAGTCGAGCCTTGAGAACTGCTGTTAAAGCATCTTCACCCAGATATTCCATCGAAAAATGGTGCCTAGAATAACCGGGTTGCGGTTCTTCATAGGCCTCGAAATCTTTTGCCACGTTTATGATAATTTGGTTTCGGAAAACGTTAAGGGGACTTCGACATGGGGGATGAGGTCAGAGGCGTCTTGTATAGCACTATGGACAGTTTCATCAGCTGGTGTCATTGACTTATTGCTTCCACTTGCGGTTTCCGTTGAGGAATCTGCCTTTGCTGAATTAATTGCATTATCAGTTGAGGTTGTTGACCCATAACGTATACCTTTTGAGCCTTGTCCTGTCTCAGCCTGTGATGAGCTATTTAAGTGGTTAACTTGGGTCCTAAGTCTAGAGAGAGCATCCGCAACCAAGTTCGATTTACCGGGTTTGTAAATCAACTCGTAGTTGTACTCTTCTATACGAGCCTTCCATCTTTTCAATTTAGCGTTAAAGTTTCTGTTTCTCATAGTGAAAGTCAATGGCTGATGGTCTGTATGGATGCCGATTTTCTTCGCTCCATAGAGATACGAACGCAAGTTGTGGAGTGCCCAGACTATTGCCAACATTTCCTCTTCACTTGTTGCATAGCTCTCTTCAGTCGCGTTTAACGACCTTGAAATATATGTCTTGTCCTGATAGTCTGAAGCATCGGTAGTCAAATTAAATGCTTTTTCAAAATCTGGGAAGACCAAGACCTCCGATGATGTTAATAAGTTTTCAAGATCATCAAAAGCTTGCATAGCCTTGTTATCCAATTCAATCGGGACGCGCCTTGATTGGTTCGCCTTAATTTGAGCATTTTCACCCCTAGTTAGATTAGTAAGGGGCTTCGCAACCTTAGCGTAGTCACGAATGAATTTCCTATAATAGGATGTAAGCCCCAAAAAGCTTTTCAATTCTTTTAAATTCTCAGGAGGCAACAGTTTTTGGATTACATCAACTTTCTTCGGATCAGCTCGAATGCCATCGGGGGTGATGACGTATCCCAAAAATTCGACTTCGGTTTTTAAAAAGTGGGTTTTTTCTAAATCAACTTTAAGATTTACTTCTTGCAACCTGGACAGGATAATATCTATATTTTTCAAGGTTTCGTCTATGTCTTTCCCGAAAATGACGATATCGTCAATGTATTCATAGCATATCTTACCTATGTATTCTTTTAATACATCGTCTATCATTCTTTGGAAGATAGCCGATGCATTCTTCAAGCCGAATGGAAGCCGAAGCCATTCGTATTTTCCATTTAATGTTGAAAATGCGGTTTTTGGTATGTCGGATTCCTTCATTGGTATTTAATGAAACCCAGATGTTAGATCCAGTGTTGTGAAATATTTGGCCTGCCCCAAGCTGGCGAGCGTCGAATTGATATCCGCAATAGGATATGCGTCTGAAATAGTAACAGCATTCAGTCGCTTATAATCAATAACAATCCGGTATTGCAGCTCCCCGTTGGGTTTCGGTTTTAATGGCACCACCCAGATTGGAGAATTGTAAGGGCTTTTCGAAGGAGGAATGATACCTCCCATTAAGAGCGCCTTTATCTCTTTGTCTACCTCTTCTCTCATACAGGAAGGGTATGGGTAACTTTTACTATATATCGGATCGTCAGTGCTGGTTTTGATGTCAGCTCTAACTGTGGTTTGTACCATTTCATTAGCACTGAGAGGGCCAAAAACGACACTATATTTTTTAATCAAATTGGTAAGTTTTCTTTGGAGAGGTTCTTGTCGAGAAGAGAGTTAATCTCTGCTGATATTTTGTCCTTAAGAGGTAGCTTGATATTCTTTGACAATGATAGAATGTTTTCTTTTCTATCGATTACCGCTTAAAGCTGTTTTAAAGAATCATCTCCGATGATGCCATTAAGCCAGGAAGAACGTAAAACGTTAATATTGTTTTATTTCCAAGCTTCTCAAAGAATCTCCCTGTTACTTTCTCAGTTATGTCAAGGTTACCGGCCGCTGAATTTCAATTAACAATGAAGGGTTGAGCTAATTTCGTGGTTTTTTGCGACACATGTATGGCAATAAAGTTTTTATTAGCCCCGGTGTCTACGAGGAAGCTCAACACATTTTTGTCTTTTGTTATATATTCTATGTAAGGAACGCTGGACCAGCCGTCCTTCATAAAATTTATTTCTTCGTCGTAATTTTCCTCAAGCGCCTTGGAATATTCTTCAGGGGCAACCTCTCTAGTAACATTGTACAGCCGCTGCTGTTTCTGAGGAAAGTTTTCTGAACGCGCCTTCCTTTTGAAGGGATTTACTTGGGGTCTGTTCATATAATTTATATTCTTCATTTGGACTGAACGGTCAATTTCCATTTTCGGGTGAGGTTTAGGGCCACTTGGTCTCGGTTGTGGATTGCTCCCTTGGAATTTTCGGTATGGTCTCCGATTGAAGGATCTTGGAACGTACTGTGGTTGAGGGAAAGAAGGATAACCCCTCGAAAAATGATTCAGTGGAGCTGTAACCGTGTTATTTTGGGTTCCTACATGAAGGGAAAAGCTACGGTAGTTCACGTTTTGAATTTCGAGACAAGCCGTATACGCCTCTGGTAATGTGTTGCGCCTTTGAATCATTATCATGTTTGAAAACTCGCCCTGTTTCTATAAGTTTCGACTTAGGCACTGACTGTTTCCTGACTGAAGGATTCAGTCTTTATTTTATTGATCATCAATGATAGTTGATGATTCGCTGACGCATAAGATTGGTCAAGCTTGCTTGACTTTTGAGTAAGCTGATTGAGCTGGCGCTCAAGCGTCCTCATATCACGTTCATCCTCGTAATGGAGAGAAAGACATTGTTTTATGTCTGTCCAGCTGCCGTCAAATATATTGTATGAAACAAGAGCAGCATCCGCTGGTCCCCTGACCTTATTGCGGATGTGCTGCAAGATTGCCCTATATAGGGGTTTGGTTTTGACGATGTCATAATCTTTAAAAATTACGCTATTTACGGCACCAGAAAGTTCGGTGACCGACCTGGCTATTCCGTCCATGGCCGTGATTTAATTTGGGTGGGAATATATAATATATATAAAGACAATAAAGGACTTCTCACCTGATTTTTTTAATTTTTGATTGGGGTTCCTCTTTTTTTTTTACACCGATACACACACAACCACTGATACAATTTTTTGTTGTCACTATACATTTTTTTTTTAATTTGCAATAATTTTTTGCACTTGAGCTTTTATATTTTATTATTATATTTTTTTCTTTTTTCTCTTTTTTTTTTAATTTGGCTTATAGATTTTCTTATAAAATTTTATTTTTATATTTTTTTTCTTTTTTTTAATTTGGCTCATAGATTTTCAAAATCTATTTTCTTGCACTTATGCTTTTATATTTTATTATTATATATTTTCTCTTTTTTCAGCTTTTTGTTTTGACCTCAGAATTTTATATTTCTGAACAAATTTGTATTTAATATTTTATTTCAAAAATTTCCTTTTTATTATTGGTATAAGGAACCTAAATATGTGAATAATCTATTTTTTTCTCTTCGAGTTGTATTTCGCACTTGTCTATTTTTTTTACTTTGTTCACTCACACGATTGTGATGAATTTCATTCCTTTTCTGTTTTCTGCAGTTGCGGCTGCAAGAAAATAAAATAAAATAAATTAGCAATTAAACGCGGACAAATTATTAAACTTCAAACGCGTTTATGCTAGGACTAGGAACCGGCAGAAGTATCGTGTGTGTCCCTTTTAGGTGAGATCGTTTATAATTGCAAACACCCTACTCGCGGCACGATCAACTTCAAATCTGAAATTCCTTCACCGACGAAAACTTTCATGTTCCCATGGGTATGGAGTATTTGCTGCTGGAAGGTCAATATGGCTTACAGTGTTCCCATGGTAACAGTAGAGGAAGACTGAGACTCAGTTGGCGCACACAAGTGGAAAAGGACCTCAACCGACTCCACGTGCGAAACTGGAGGCAACTAGCTAGGGACCGAATTGGCTGGAAAAGCTTTTTGGTTGAGGCCAAGGTCAACCCGACGCGACGCCACCTAACGTAGGTAAGGTAATAATAACTTATATGTACATTTATGTATGTGCAAAATTAAAGGAAGATTGGCTCACCGCAATTGAAATTATATTCAAACAGAGAAATAACTTTGAAATAACTATAAAAAGTGTTATCATTGTAATTTTGATGTAGTTTGCGTTCCAAGCCCATGTCCAACCCCTATCAGGTTCATAATAAGCATAATGAAGAAAAATATATAAAAAACAAAAAAGGCAGGACACTATACGTTGGATAAGTCCGTTAACATACATCCGTTTTTTTATAATTTTCTGCAACTTGTTGAAATGCAATGAAGACACTACATTTTGGAGTTTGTAAATTTAAATTTAACTCATAACAAGGTAATAGTGATTTAAAACTTTAATCTTATGTTCTCCGCCTCCAGGGACAACAAACATTCACACCTTGGGCCATCATCAACGAATGCTACCATCTAGCAACTAATATTATGTAGGAATGTAGGTATAATTTGTTTCCATCAAAACTTATTGTTGGCTCTTGGCTCCAAGCAATATTAAACTTTCTACACGCTCTCTATTTTTTTGTTTCGTTTTGTTTTCCTTGTCGCAATCCAAGTAGACCATCCTTATTCGGATTTCATTACTATGTATTTCCTTAAAAATATAAAACTTGTCTGCTTTAATGGGAACAACATTCTCTGCGTCTTCTGGCATCATTCAGATGAAAATATATTTTAAAAATATTGTCGTTTCTCCATACGCTGAAGCTAGTCCTAAATTTGTATCTCTTTAGACAAGTGTTGGTAACGGTGAAGCATCAAGAGTATTGCGTCGTCAGTCATGAAAAGAAAACCTTTTTATTCTTGTTAGTCCTTGCTCCTCGTTTTTTTACCGGAGGCAGAATAGAAAAGGAATATTGTACCCATCTGTGAAAATTGCTGGAAAACTTATGAGTTTGTTTGTTAGGAAAAGTTTGTTTGCAATTTTTTTGCTTTGATATTCTTTTCAAGTCCTCCATACATGCATTCACTCCATCAAAGTTGTTCGCAGAGCACAACATCCAAAACGCTAGCGTAAGAAGATGATGATAAATCAAACCAACTGTGCGGTCTTGCACTCATGCATGCGTTTGAATGGGAAAAAAATAAGGAAACTGCTGCTGCCCTTACTCTTCTCAATATCTTATTCCGTAAGGGATGAAACGAATGTTAATGTGATTTCTTAGAAAACATCACACCAACCGTCAAAACAGTTTGCAGAATCTCAAGATGCTCAAAAGAAACGAGTTCATTAAATTAGCCTCAGTTGACTGAAATTGGTGAATCTCCCAATCAGTATGATAATAGTAGGAAGGAAGTGTCTGATTCACCACTCCACCCTTCGTCTAAGCAAGCCTTCATACTCTTTGATGTCATTTAAGGCGATCAAAACAACTTGACAGTTGTGTGACAAGCTGCAGAAGGTTTTTATGTATTTAGAATTAGTTTTTCTACTCAAATTATGTAACTGTGATCTTCCAGCTTATTTAGATTCTGAGCAGAGAATGAATTGAGAAATAGATTGGATGTGTGGTCTATGTGCTCACTCGTGTGAGTCTGATTTAATGAGATTATTAACACTGGGTTTTTGGAGGAAGAGTTTCTTTGAAGTGTGTTGCGACAAAAACACCTTGAAATTGAAAGTAAATATTAATAAGCAATGAGATACAGAACGCCGGATCAAATTAAAATATTGAATTAACTAGTAGAAGGATGAATGGTTCGTATTTTTCTATTTGAAAACGAATAGTTTTCATATTTGATTTAAACACGTTTTTTTTATTTGGGGTGGAATCATAGTAAATTTATGTCATCCAACTTTAAATCAAAGTGTAACAACTTCGATTCTACTATGCGTCAGATTTAAACGCATACAATTTTGGAAGTAGG
The DNA here is from genome assembly GCA_963971375.1 of Platycheirus rosarum. Lineage (NCBI taxonomy): Eukaryota > Metazoa > Arthropoda > Insecta > Diptera > Syrphidae > Platycheirus > Platycheirus rosarum. The sequence continues at coordinate 106,068,213 of OZ020508.1, forward strand.
TAGGTTCTATGCTCTAACTTCAATTTGAAAACGATACATTGATAAATCAAATTGCATTCGAGATTAAAAATACTATGAAACAACTCAGTCTTGACTTTAATTTTAGTACCTTCGAATGTTGTTTGAAGTGATCCATCTTAGATTCTAACATTGTATATACATTTTCTATAAAACTATCATGGAGCATCATTTTTTAGTTCTGAATCAAGTCGCAATGAGGCGCGCTGAAATCGCCAATTGGTGTGGATATAGAATAAAAAAAAATAACAAAACCGTGTGAAGTACTGGTAAAATATAGGGAAATGCTCTCGTCTCCACTATTTAGAGTTAGTTCCGAATCAACCAGTAAGATGACCAGACGAAAAATGACCACCATGAGAGTATTATAGAGAATACAATGATTCTAATAGACATAACTTTAAAATGATACATTGTGGAATTAACTGGTTTATAGTTTTCAAATGACACGCCTTGACTGGGATTCAAATTTTAGTTAATTATAAGTAATAAAATCGATTTATTTTTCATTTAAAATTATTATAAATTTTTAAATAAAAACCTTAAGTTAAAAAATACCTGCCATGTTTTTTTTTATATAAATAAATAAATATCATAAATAAATTTTATAAATTAGAATATTTGTGTTAACTCAGATTTAATTAAAATCACTTTTTTAAATTATCCATATATGTATTGCTCCTTTACAGCGAACTCGACACTGCGCCCGTTCTGAATGGAATTCTCGATCGACTCATATTCAAACAAAAGACCACTCACAGTGTCGAGCTGCGTTAAGCAGGTCGTTATAGAGTAACTAAACGATAATTGTATGAGAATGAGACGGGTTTTCTCTCATTTCACTCTTATTTGAGTGCACTTAATGTGCGTGATATCATTGTGCGATGTATTTGCTAACCAAAAGAAAAAAATCGATGGGTGATTACAATGGAATCACTTTATTGTGGCTTAAAGCTTAAACTTTAGATAGAATAAGAAAAGGAAGTAAAGGAGAGAAGAACTAAAAATAAAAGAAGAACGTTTTGGTTATGCCAGATCTTAATTATTTTAGCAATACGCAACACTTCCCCTCTTCAAAGGTTTTTATAATAATGTCAAATTCAAAATATTTTATATACTTACATATTTATAAAAAATAGAAAAAAGAAATAATACAAAGTAAAGAAAATTCGAAAGTTATATATGTTTAAAACAATTATTAATAATAATTTATTTTAACAAGGCGTGGCCTCAAATCTCTGTCAGGGCCAATTTTGGAACTGGATGAACCAGGAACATCACCGGAATTTACATTTTTCTTGGAACTATCTTCCGCACAAATATCTTGATCATTATTATCAGTTGGTGTAGGATTGTCGGATAAATTCGCTTGTACTTTGACTTCAGTTTGTTGGGTTTGGGTGTTTTTATGGTTTCTAATTTGATCTAAGTGCCGCTTTATCTCTTTTTTATTGTGAGTAATGATGCAACAATATGTCCGAGGACTAAGTTGTTTCTTTACTGTTGCTTGAGTCCAGCTTGGTTTATTAATGTTTCTGTAGTCTCTAATCATAACTTTCTGTCCTTTGGAATATAAAGTGTTGCGTTTGCCTTTATGATTGGAAATGCTTTTTTCTTGACTATCAATTATCTTTTCTCTGGTCGTTGGAGGCCTTAATAAACTAAAGCGAGTTTTCAGAACGCATCCAAAGAAAAGCTTAGCTGGTGATTCACCAGTCGAACAATGTTTAATATTGCGATAATCAACAAGGAAACTATTTAAAATAGTGTCCACACAACTATTCTTATTATCCATAAGATTTGCAAGGATCGATTTTTTTAAAGTCTTGACGAAATTTTCTGCTTGACCATTGGTTGCTGGATGCCCGGGTACGGTGAAAATGTGTTTAATACCATTGTTTGTTGTGAATTTACTAAATTCATTGGACGTGAATTGCCGACCGTTATCAGTCACGAGTACATCAGCTAACCCGTAACTAACCCTGCTGCTGCCCTTACTCTTCTCAATATCTTATTCCGTAAGGGATGAAACGAATGTTAATGTGATTTCTTAGAAAACATCACACCAACCGTCAAAACAGTTTGCAGAATCTCAAGATGCTCAAGAGAAACGAGTTCATTAAATTAGCCTCAGTTGACTGAAACTGGTGAATCTCCCAATCAGTATGATAATAGTAGGAAGGAAGTGTCTGATTCACCACTCCACCCTTCGTCTAAGCTAGCCGTCATACTCTTTGATGTCATTTAATTAATGCAATTTCGGACGTACCGTGAAATATAGGGATTCTTTTTTTAGCCGAACGACACGAATTTGGAATAGTTTACCCGGCGGGATTTTCCCTTGCCATTTTGATCTGCAAACATTCAAAACCAATGTTAATCGGCACCTCCTATCTCTCCCCTCCCTTTCTTCGTAATGCCCGCGCAGTGTGTTCTACATTAAAAGGGAAACACATAATCCCTTGTGCGCGCGTTAATTATACAAAAAAAAAAAAAAAAAAAAATTTAAGGCGATCAAAACAACTTGACAGTTGTGTGACAAGCTGCAGAAGGTTTTTATGTATTTAGAATTAGTTTTTCTACTCAAATTATGTAACTGTGATCTTCCAGCTTATTTAGATTCTGAGCAGAGAATGAATTGAGAAATAGATTGGATGTGTGATGTGTGAGTCTGATTTAATGAGATTATTAACACTGGGTTTTTGGAGGAAGAGTTTCTTTGAAGTGTGTTGCGACAAAAACACCTTGAAATTGAAAGTAAATATTAAAAAGCAATGAGATACAGAACGCCGGATCAAATTAAAATATTGAATTAACTAGTAGAAGGATGAAAGATTTTTTTTAACGAATGGAAAAACATGAAAACGTTAAAATCGTTTGAAATTTTAACGGTAGGCGCTTATGATTAAGAATCGTATAGGATAAGGATTCTTATGTATCTAAACGGCTAAAGCGATTTTACTCCAATTTGGTTTTTATGGCTTTTTAAGAAATCCTTAGAGGTGGTGTGGATATAGAATAAAAACAAATAACAAAACCGTGTGAAGTACTGGTAAAATATCGGGAAATGCTCTCGTCTCCACTATTTAGAGTTAGTTCCGAATCAACCAGTAAGATGGCCAGATGAAAAATGACCACCATGAGAGTATTATAGAGAATACAATGATTCTAATAGACATAACTTTAAAATGATACATTGTGGAATTAACTGGTTTACAGTTTTCAAATGACACGCCTTGACTGGGATTCAAATTTTATTTAATTATAAGTAATAAAATCGATTTATTTTTCATTTAAAATTATTATAAATTTTTAAATAAAAACCTTAAGTTAAAAAATACCTGCCATGTTTTTTTTATATAAATAAATAAATATCATAAATAAATTTTATAAATTAGAATATTTGTGTTAACTCAGATTTAATTAAAATCACTTTTTTTAAATTATCCATATATGTATTGCTCCTTTACAGCGAACTCGACACTGCGCCCGTTCTGAATGGAATTCTCGATCGACTCATATTCAAACAAAAGACCACTCACAGTGTCGAGCTGCGTTAAGCAGGTCGTTACAGAGTAACTAAACGATAATTGTATGAGAATGAGACGGGTTTTCTCTCATTTCACTCTTATTTGAGTGCACTTAATGTGCGTGATATCATTGTGCGATGTATTTGCTAACCAAAAGAAAAAATTCGATGGGTGATTACAATGGAATCACTTTATTGTGGCTTAAAGCTTAAACTTTAGATAGAATAAGAAAAGGAAGTAAAGGAGAGAAGAACTAAAAATAAAAGAAGAACGTTTTGGTTATGCCAGATCTTAATTATTTTAGCAATACGCAACACTTCCCCTCTTCAAGGGTTTTTATAATAATGTCAAATTCAAAATATTTTATATACTTACATATTTATAAAAAATAGAAAAGAGAAATAATACAAAGTTAAGAAAATTCGAAAGTTATATATGTTTAAAACAATTATTAATAATAATTTATTTTAACAAGGCGTGGCCTCAAATCTCTGTCAGGGCCAATTTTGGGACTGGATGAACCAGGAACATCACCGGAATTTACATTTTTCTTGGAACTATCTTCCGCACAAATATCTTGATCATTATTATCAGTTGGTGTAGGATTGTCGGATAAATTCGCTTGTACTTTGATTTCAGTTTGTTGGGTTTGGGTGTTGTTATGGTTTCTAATTTAATCTAAGTGCCGCTTTATCTCTTTTTTATTGTGAGTAATGATGCATCTGGTCGTTGGAGAGCTTAATAAACTAAAGCGAGTTTTCAGAACGCATCCAAAGAAAAGCTTAGCTGGTGATTCACCAGTCGAACAATGTTTAATATTGCGATAATCAACAAGGAAACTATTTAAAATAGTGTCCATACAACTATTCTTATTATCCATAAGATTTGCAAGGATCGATTTTTTTTAAGTCTTGACGAAATTTTCTGCTTGACCATTGGTTGCTGGATGCCCGGCTACGGTGAAAATGTGTTTAATACCATTGTTTGCTGTGAATTTACTAAATTCATTGGTCGTGAATTGCCGACCGCTATCAGTCACGAGTACATCAGCTAACCCGTAGCGACAGAACAATCTCTCAATTTACTAATAGTAAACGATGAGGTTATCTCTTGCGTTTTGAATACTTTTTTTTTTTTTTTTTTTTTATAATTTGCACGCGGAAAGGGGTTTGTGTGTACCCTTAAAATGTTTTAACACCGCACGAGCATTAGGAAAATGAGGAGGGATAAAAGAGGAGATACCGATGCACATTAGTTTTAAAGTTCTGCATATCAAAATGGGAGGGAAAAACAGAGCCTGGCAAAGCATTCCACATTCGTGTGGTACGACTAAAGAAAGAATCTCTATACTTAACAGTACGTCCGAAGTTAGGCTAGCAGTTCGAGTATTACGGTTGAATCGTTTCAGGGGAGGAATGCAGCTGGCTCTTTCGCTAGAGCATTGTTTGTAAAAATAACGATAGAATAACGAAAGGCACGAAAAGATGTAAATGTTTCTGTTATTGTTCGATCGCCTATCATTTTTGAATTCTATTTAGAAAATGAGTCAACTACAATAAAAAAATAATGATTCTCAATTGGTCCTGCAAAATCTGCATGAATACTACTCCATACTGAGTAGGAAGGATTCCATGGTATTAAAGAACTTTTTTCGGGACTTGGTTGTAAATTTTGACACGAAATACAATTTTGAATTATATTTTCAACTTCTGCATCTAAACGTACGAACGTGCCAACATTTTGGTCTTAACTATACCTAAATGTGAGGCGTGAAGCTCATCAAGTATATGTCTTCGTAGCTTTGTAGGTACAATCGTTCGATAACCCCATAATACGCAATCGTATTCTACTAAAAATCATCTGATCTACTACGAAACGGAGTAAATTCATTTCAGATTACGAACCGTACCGTTCTGAATGGCTTCACTAAGTTTCGACAATACTGGGTCACGTCTAGTCACCCGTGCTATATCCTTAAAATTCAAATTAAAACTGTTTTCTGACTCAACAAAATTGACATAGTTGATCACTTCACAGTCATTCGTAAAAAAAGTTTGTGGCATTCTCGAAAGTCCATCTGCATCATTTAATTTACCTTTAATATACTCAACAATATAATCAAAACCTGACAATATAAGCGCCCACCTTTGCATACGTGCCGAAGCCATGAGAGGTAAACCTTTATTTTCACCAAATATACCTAAAAGAGACTTATGGTTAGTTCGCAAAGTGAATTTATTACCTAAGAGGTATTGTTTCAGTTTCGAAACACAAAAAATTATAGCGAGAGCTTCTTTTTCGAGAGTACTATAATTACTCTCAATCTTTGTCAAAGCTCTTGAAACAAAAGCAATCAGCCTAGGTCCATCATCAAATTTGTGTGAAAGAATCCCAGAAACAGCATTGCTACTGGCATCTGTGGTTAGAATTATGGGCAAATCGGTGTTAAAATGCACTAGGACTTGATCTGATGTGATTTCGGATTTTATCAATTGGTAGGATTTTTGGCATTCATCATAAAAATTAACATCTTTGCGTAGAAGTTCATACAAAGGAAACATTTTACTAGAGAAATTGTCAATGAATTTCGAATAGTAATTAACCATACCGATAAAAGCTCTGAGTTCAGACAAATCTTTCGGGACAGGCGCTAATGAAACACTGGAAATCGGATCATTACTTTTACTCAGTCCATTTTTATCTATAGTAAATCCTAAGTAACAAATTTTGGATTTAAGAAATTCACGCTTCTTTGCATTCAACCTAAGTCCCGCTGATTTTAACTTATTCAAAACTAATTTCAAAGTTGTAATGTGTGGTTGAATATCTTTTCCCGTTATTGTAATATCATCTTGATATACAACAACAAATGGAATTCCTCGTAATAACGTTTCCATTATTTTTTAAAAATTGCGGCTGCTCTCTTTATGCCAAATGGCAATCGCTTAACCTTAAATAGACCGATGTGCGTACTCCAGGTACAAAAAAACTGTGACTTCATCTAAAAGCAGTTGATTGTATGCATTAGACAAATCAAGTTTGGTGAAAAGTTCACCTCCATTGAAGGATGCAAATATTTCCTCAATTCGAGGCAAAGGATATTTAAAGTCTTACAACTATTTGTTAATAGTGACCTTATAATCGCCACTAATTCGTAGGTCGCCATTTCCTTTCAAGATTGGAACCAAAGGCGTTGCCCACTCAGAATTATCAACATGCTCAAGTACACCTCTCTGAACTAGATCTCGTAGTTGTTTTTCAACGCGGTCTTTCCATGCAAGTGGCAACGGTCGAGGCTTTAAAAATATTGGTTTCGAATTATCGCACATGTCTAATGAAATTTTGCTTATATTACAAGCGCCCAGCTCCTCCTTGAAAACTTCCGAAAACTCACTTTTTATTTGCTCAATGATAATTGAGTAATTATCATTAATTTATACCGAATTAACTTGAAATAATTCGAAATTAAATGCTCTTAAAAACGAACGACCAAGCAAAGGAGGATTGTTACTTTTAGAGACCACAACAAATATATTCTTCATGATACCTCTATATATTATTGATGCATCGTACTCACTTAAAACTTTGTATATACACTGCATATAGTACTATCATGGAGCATCATTTTTTTAGTTCTGAATCAAGTCGCAGTGAGGCGCGCTGAAATTGCCAATTGGTGTGAATACAGAATAAGTATAGACAACAAAAGTTTATTAAATACTGGTAAAATATCTCGTCTCCACTATTTAGAGTTAGTTCTGAATCAATCAGGAAGATGGCCAGACGAAAAATGACCACATGAGAGTACTATAGAAAATGTATATACAATGCTTAAAATCAAAATTCTTTCCCCGCTGTAATCAACAAAAGGAATTTGGAATGGTCTAAGCGACTTCTTATTTTGATTTTTTTCATTGTATATGAACTTCTATAGTACTATCATGGTGACATGTGGACCATGGCGCTCCAAGCGGCTCTAGGTAAAATTAACTTGGTAAATTGAAAGAGGCGAACGAGGGGAACAAAGAGAATTCTAAGAGAAACTCTGTGAACATGTACTTTACTCTTTGCAGTTTGCAGTTTACATATATACAATGATGCGAGTATAGTTTTTTTTTGCACAACTGGATTGCTTCACACAAGCAGGGCGACGAGATGGCTAGTTAAAAGGATTGACAAAAACGAAGAAAAACGACTTTTGTAAATGAATGGTGTCTGGGGGGTGGGTATATGTTTAAGTTGGTTGATAAGTTTATTTTGAGTTTTATATTTTTTTCATATAAAACATTCGAGGGTAGGTAGATATTTAGGTATGTACCTACATACATCCCTACATAATGTGTGTATTTACGTAGGTATACTTGTTATATTATCTTTGATAAAATGTTCAGCTAAATTCAGGTCGATCGGTCGGTTGTCGGGGTGGTAGATGGTGTGAGCGAAGGTGAGGGAGATACTAAAAAGGAAAACTTAATAAGCACATGTGTATGTGTATTGTGTATTGTTCTCGGTGGCGGTGAACAACGAAGAGGATCGACAATGATTTTATTTTTTGAATTTTCATTTCATTGGCTTCGTTATCGTTGATGTTGAATTTTATGCACAAGTAGCTTTGTGATTATAGGGACTATGAGTCAAGTTTAGGATTCATGAACATAAAAAAATTGTGATAATAATCAAACATTACATTACGATGATAGAGAAACATATTTGAGTTGCTGGCAAAATTCTGTCCGTCTGTCTGTAGGTCTGTCTGTACGGATGTATTTTTGACTATAGCCTAAACCGATGAGCCAATCCACTTCAAATTTAGAACTTAAGGTTATTTTGACATTTTACACAGTTTTTTCAAATTTTACTTGCGATTATAGGGACTATAAGGTAAAGTTTAGAATTTGTGAATATAAAAAAAAATTTAGATAACAATGAAACATGACATAACGATCATGGAGAAGTCTAAAAAAGTGATCGACAAAAAATGACTGTCTGTCTGTCAGTAGGTATGTATAACGAGCTGCAGCCTAAATGGCTTAAGCGATTATCTTTAAACTTGATGTGTGTGATTATTTTGGCATTCCCCAGAGGGGATATTGAAATTTAAATTGTAGGCCTAAAAGTAAAGGAAGTGCCATATGACCGTTGAGTTGCGTTGTTTTCTTGATTGAAATTTTTGCATTCAGTAGGTAATCGAGTATTTTTTTTATTTGTTAGTTGTTTTTGCATGTTTATGTGTTTATCATAGGCGTCCTTATTATTTATTCTGTATGCTGTATGCTGTTATGATCATAAAATGCTTTAAAATAAATAACGATAAATAAATAATAATATAAATAACGAAATTTGCTTTCATTAGACTAGTGGCTAGGGCTCAACCGAGCAATATAAAACAAAATTTGGGGGAAAATATTATTTGTTTAATGAAATCAAAAAAAACTATTCATAATGTTTTTTGGAAAAAAATGTTGTAAGCCATCTTATTTCTCTTGCTGTTTTCTATTTTATAAATTTTTCATTTCAAAATCGTTCGACCAGTTTTTTGAAAAAACTTTCGAAAACATATATATACATTTTTTTTGAGTATGTCAATTTAAAGAAATCTATAGTTTATACTAGGAGAAAAAATTAAAAAAATCTTTGTCAAAATATTCAAAAAACAAAATAAGTTTAAAAAAAAAATTAAAAATTAAGAAAAAAATGTTTTTGAAAATTTTAATAAGCAATATTATTTAAATCATAAAAAACTACATATTTTGAAAATTTTATCAAAATCCGTCGATTAGTTAACGAGAAAGTCTAATTTGAAAAAAACCGGTCATATGGGAGGTACCGTTATAAAACTTTTTCTCAAAAAATCCATTTAAACTAAAAGATAGATTTTGCATTCTAAAAGTTTTCTCAAAATCGTAGGAGCCGTTTTCGAGAAAAATAAGTTTTTCATTAAAAGTTATATGGCAGGTACCGTTAGTTTTGGAGCTAGAATGCCAATTCCAAAAACTGTCGAGTAGAGCACTCTAAAAATACTATGTACCAAGTTTGAATCAAATCGGCCTAACTGTTTAGGCTGTAGATATCGATACGAACAGACAGACAGACAAACAGACAGACGGACGGAATTTCCGTACCCACTTTTTTGACTTCTCTATCATCGTAATGTCATGTTTAATTGTTAGATTTTTTTTTACGAATGCATAACTTGCCTTATAGTCCCTATAAATCGCAAGTAAAAAACTATTCGATTACTACTGAATGAAAAAATTTCAATCGAGAAAACAAAAGCTTACACCTGCCCCTAAATAAACAAATTAGCACACACGAGCAAGTACGTGCAAACCAGTCGTGCCTTTTATATATTTATTTTTTTCTGAAATTCTTTATTTAAAAAATAATATGATTGAACAGACTTTTTGCTTTAAAAAAGGTATAGCACATTATTTTAAATGTTGCCGTTATTTTTAAATATACCTATATAAATATATTTTAGTGTAAGATTACTTAGGCTACTTACATTTTCCTTAATATCAATTTTGGCTGTAATCGGTTACCTAACCAGTTCTCAGAAAAGTCGATGCCAAAAAAAACTCCTATGGGTGGTGCCAGTTTTAGCCCACCGTAATATTTTTTTTAACCATAATTGAATGCACATTGATTTTTTACATACAAAATTCTTGGAGCTGTTTTTGACAAAAATAAGCTTTTACTTGACGGTTATATCGCAAGTATCAGCTAAAAAAGAAATTAAAAAAATCCTATGTCGAATGTCAAAATAAACTTATATTCCAAATTTAAAGACAACTGGCCAAACCGTTTAGTAGACGGACAGAATTTTGCCAAATATGTGTCTCTATCATCGTAATGTTATAGGTATTTGATTGTTATCTCAAATTTTTTTTTCTGCATGAATGCATAACTTGTACTTAGTACCTACCTATAATAATTGCAAGTAAAAATTAAACAATTAGGTGTTACAAATGTAAAAAACCCGTGGTATTTTTAGCAATTCTATAGAAGATTAGTACAAAGAAATATTTTGGTTTAACTATAAATTTCTTTCCCGCGAGCTAAGCTGGGTGGGTCAACTAGTTCCTATTATATAAACCTCAAACAAACAAAAGATCTTTGTTACTATAAATCAATAATATATAATCAATCAATAATAATATAAATCAATTTACAAACAATTTTTGATTGAATTTCTGCACATTGTTCATTCAGATAGATACCTACACATACATATCTATGTATCTATATGTATATGTTGGTACCTATCTGAATGGAAAGTAAAATTCAAAACAAAAATCCATCCATTGCAAGGGCATTTGTATCTTTGTATAAATACAGCAAGAAGTAAGTTTGTGTTTAAATTTCAAGAATGAATGTGTACACTATTTGAAGACGACAACCTTCATAATAGAATAGTAAAAAAATTGAAAATCCTAAAGAATTCGAATCAAGTCTGGTCAATGATGTATATATGTACAAATATGACAAATATGTATGTAGGTAGTGCTCATACAAAACTTGAAAATCCTAAAAAACTCAAATCAAAAGTCTGGTCAATGACGTACGCATGTATAAATACTTATGTAAGAACCAGTTCTCATATTACATATTCCATATAAAAAAACGTAAACAATGAAAATGTTGGATCTTGTATAAATCCTTACAAAAAACTAAGCCTCAGCTAAGCGAAACCATTATATATTAACTTCAAAACTGCCAGCAGTTTATACACATATATACAATGAACAAAACAAGATACTGAATTATTTCATGTTCTCCTTCGGTTTTTTCTTGCCTCACATTGTCACATTGCACATGCGCAGGAAACTAAGCACAAAGCATAACACTAAAAACCATGCTCTTAATTCTCTCTCACTCAAATAAAATGTCCTACACTAGCACTCCAAGCGGCTCTAGGGAAAAAGATTTTTTCTCGTCTCATGATAGTACTATAGGCAATGTATATACAATGATTTTTTTTATAAAACGAGGCTGGGACAAACGTGCAAGGAACACCGGTATCACAAGCGACTGCCATATGAACACCATCTAGAACCACTGACAGAGTGTATATGCCACTACTTGAATTTGAATTTGAAGAAATACTATACATAGAGGAATTATATATATCATTAAATTCACAAGAAGAACAATTATCTAAATTAGATACGTAATTTACTGTTTTATTTTTCTTAACATTGCAAAACTGATGATAAATGTCCAATTTTGCCACAAGTATGACATTTACTTTCTTTAAATTTACAAAACTGGGAGCTGTGGTTTCGCCAGCCACAATGAGAGCAAACTTTTTGCTGTTTACTTTGGCTATTTCCACTGCTACTACCGCCTGCCCTGCCACTGCTACCGCCTCCATCGCCTCCAGAACCGCCACCTTTAACTGCGGCTTTGCTATTATTCTTTGTCCAATTGCGAGATTTGATATAATGGACTGCTTCTTCGCTGACAACCTTTTCACAGATTTTTATTTCCATAATCATTACTTTCTTTAAAGCATCTGCCATAACCTTTCGAAGATTTTGCTTGGCAAACTCATGATGAATTGGTCCAAGACGAAAGCATCCAGATTAGCACCAAATTTACAGTTTAATGCCAATTTCTTAACTCTTGCATACCACTCTGCAACTGTCTCACCATCGGCTTTAGCTGAGGAATGAATATCACACACTTCTTTATAAGTCTTCGACACATGTGAATCCGGGCTCCATATACTGTGTAAAACACTGTACGGAGTTGCACCAATAGATTTTAATAAAATTGCCTTTTTTGTATTGTCCTCAGTGCAGTTTAATTCGCAAAAGTGGATGTCCAATTTTTCTTTCCATTTTGAAAAGGTTTCATTATTGGGCAAACATTTTGGAACGCTAGAAGTCTGAAACAACGTGATTGGACTACTTGATGCAGCTGTATTTTCCAAAGTCATTGTTCAATAAAATTAAATGTTGCAATCTTGGGTAAATTTGTTTTTGTAACAAAATTTGTTTAATATAAGTGTTTTTTTTTAAGTTTTCTTCGTAATACGAAATTAAATTTATTTAAAAAAAACTTTTAATAAAGACCACTCGTCGCCATTTATGTGTGATGTATTTGCTAACCAAAAGAAATAAAACACGTGTGGTTTCGATGGGTGATTACAATGGAATCATTTTATTGTGGCTTAAAGCTTAAACTGTAGATAGAATAAGAAAAGAAAGTAAAGGAGAGAAGAACTAAAAGTAAAAGAAGAACGTTTTGGTTATGCCAGATGTTCATTATTTTAGCAATAACCTACACATTGTATATACATTTTCTATAGTACTCTCATGGTGGTCATTTTTCGTCTGACCATCTTGCTGGTTGATTCGAGACTAACTCTACGTAAGTAGTGAAGACGAGACCGATATTTTACCAGTATTTAATACACTTTTGTTGTCTGTACTTATTCTATATTCACACCAATTGGCAATTTCAGCACGCCTCATTGCGACTTGATTCAGAACTAAAAAATAATGCTTCATGATAGTACTATAGCTTTGTATATAAAATCTATAGTACTATCATGAAGACGATTTTTTTAATTTGAACTCAGCTAATGAGAGGGCGCTGCAGTAACTTGTGGAATTAAAATGGATTATTGTGGAAATTAGTAGAGAAGCAAGAAAGTAAGAGCAAGAAATAAATATTGAGTAAGAGAGTGAGCTCTTGGAGGAGGTGGCTTTTAGTTTGTAGATACATTTGATCATCTGCAGGATTGTATATAAAATCCAGTTGCTACACAGTACTTGTTTTGGTTTTATTTTTTTCTAAGTATGTTACAAGGCTTTTTAAATACATACATAGGTAAACATTGTGTGTCTGTTGATGAAATTATTCTTACAATGCTATGTAGGATATGAATCCTGTAGTTTGGATTTAAAAAAAAGAAATCCGAGACAGAAACTTCCATAGCTAGAAACATACACTAGTAATTACAATGTACATATCGAATACAAAAAAACAAGGCAGAGCCTTCCCGCATTTTGACGTCAGTGACCCTTAATGACCAAATTAAATTCGGTTTTAGTCAAAAAGTAAATTCAATTTATTTATGTTTTTAGGTCATTTAATTTGGGTCACTATAATGACGTCAAAATTTGATATGCAATTTTCAGTGCTGACGTTGATTGATATACCTATTACGTTGATACATATTTGTTAACCAAACCGTGTCGTGATCGATTTCGCTGAAATTTTCAGGCAATCTTATTGTTAGCTCCGCGGATGGGGTAGTTTTTCGAAAATTCGTATTTTTTGACAGATCTTGGCGGGACTTTCACATATAATTACTATTCTCGGGGTTTAGTAGGGTACCTATTTTAATTTCTTTAGGTAGATTCGAATTGTTTTCGAGAAAAATAAGCTTTTTCTTAATAGTTATATAGCAGGTACCGTGTATTAAGGTAATAAGAAAATAAGAGGCACCACTGGGTCGCACGTGCTTGCGAATAGTTTTTTTATTTGTTAGTTGTTTTTGCGTGCTTATGTGTTTATAATATGCATCCTTATTATTTATTCTGTGGTGCTTTAAACTACGTCGGTATGTAGTTACTTACCTATTAGGTGCACAACGAAGTTTGCTTTTATTTGACTAGTGGCTAGGGCTCAACCGATCAATATAAAACAAAATTTGGTGGAAAATATTAAACTGAAAAATTAATATGAAATCAAAAAACCTTGCTCTTTTCAGTTTTATGATTTTTTTTATTTCAAAATCTCATTTCAAAACTTCTTTGAGCATGTCAATTTGAAGAAATCTATAGTTTATGCTAGGAAAAAAATTTAAAACACCGATTCATTTTCAAAATATTCAAAAACCAAAAAACCTGAAAAATAGTCGGGTAGAGTACTCTAAAAATATTACATACCTACCAAGTTTGAGGCATGGTTTGCCCGACCGTTTAGGCTGTGAAAATCGATGCGGACAGACAGAATTTTCCGACCAACTTTTTTTCGGAATCCCTATCATCGTAATGTCATGTCTGATTGTTAATATTTTTTGTTTTTACGAATGCATAACTTTCCTTATAGTCCCTATAATCGCAAGTAAAAAAGTTGCCTACTTTGCATTTTTTTCCACATCACCCAAGAGGTAAAATACTAGATGCGTTTTTTTAAGAGGTTCCCCAGTAGGCCTATTCCTCTATATACTTAAAATTAATAATAAATAATTAAAAACTAAATAAATTAATGAATAAATAATAATAACAAATTAATAAAACTATGACTATTTTAATATAATATAATAATAATTATCTTAAAACTTATAGATGTCTTGGTTCTGGTGCTGGTTTCAAATTGATCTTCATATGTTTATTTATATTTTTTAACCCGAACATGATGAGTCCGATTAGTAAAAACTTTGCAATCTGTTGCTTGTGTTCTTCTATATCGCAGTTAATTAGAAAAATCCTGTCCTTAAATTTCATTACTTCGGACAACCATGTTTCGACTAGTTTTTCCATTTGTGACATTTGAGGAAAATGTTCTTCGAACATTCTTTGTATCATTTGAGCAGTTTCTTCAAATTGTATTGATGGAACTGTCAGCATTCCAAACTCGGAAGCTGTTGTGCTTGTCGCATAAGCTATCAGTTCTATCAATAGGGCTTGCTCTCTAGGGACGTTTTTATCATCGACCATGAATCGTGAGCAAGCCGCACAGTTAAGTTTCTTTTTTAATTTTTGTGCAGCAAATCCAGCGTAATATAGAGCGGCTGCTTTCTGCAGCTTCTTTGAGCATCTGCTTTTCTCTATTAACTTCTCAATGTTTGCTTCATTGCACTCCAAGTCGTTTTCCATCACATAATTTATTCCAATTTCCAGTAGGTTGTCTTCAATTGGCTGTTCAAGGAAGTAATCTCTGTCGCCGGCTGTTTCCATTTCCATATTCAGTTTGAAGTCACACCCTCGGCCAAACTGAAATGCTGGAATATAATTTGTTTCAGATTCCTTATGAATCTGCTGGAAGATGGGTTTCTCTCTTAGGAGCCTCTATTCGAACGCACCATTGAAAACAAATTTTCAGCAACATCTGTGTTGAGATGCGCTAGCAGGAAGTAATTCTGCTCTTCACTCTTCAGATATTCCCACATCTGGATGATTCCCAAGAGCGTCTGCCTTAACCCTTGAAAGCAGGGTGGGATCTTCTTGGGGCTGGTGGACCTCCACGTTGAAATCCATTCTCTGGCACTTTTTAAGGCTTCCAAAGTATCTGTGAACTCCAATACCACCTGCTTATTAGGATTTTTTGAATAAATTTGGCCTGTGTTGAACATGTCAAACAGATTATTCATGCCCTTCATAAAATTTGCTGTCGATAGAGCCACTACCTTTTCGCGATTAGTTGAAAACAGTTCGTCCTCAATGCATACATAATGCCAGAGTATACATTGGCGCTAAAAACTTGCGTGGCCAGTTTAACTGACATTTTGTGAAAAAGCTTTGGGAGGATATGATCCTCAGTCAGTTTGAAAAACACCTTGAAATTTCCTTCAGAGTCTGCGTCGTAAATCTTTTCTACGATTTTCCAATCTACAACATCATCAACATTATTATTGATTATAATTTTGTGTTGTAGCAATATATTTTGAACGCTCTTGAAGAGGTGGGCATAATCATGTAGTAAGAAAATTCTATGATTTTCTTTATCTACATAAGGTCATTGTTCTGCGAAGAGTGGTGGTCCAAGCTTTTTGTAGGCTGCCACGTTGTTAGATCCTTGATCGCAGCTTGTTGCAACAACGTTTAACCCGCAACTCAAAACTCCTTTGACAATTGTCACTATCATCTTGGAAAGAACTTCTCCTGTTGGTGTTCCAACGTAGTAGACAATTTTTTGTTTCCAATTGCGATTCAAACCTCTAAGGGTGAATACCATTACTTTGGAAGCTATAATATTTTTTCTTCCATACTCTCCAAAGTCAGTGTATCCATAGATAATGTCGTCCTTGATGTTGTATTCCAACTCTTTTTTGATGCCCATTTCGTCGAATATAAGGATACATTTCTTATCCGTAGCAGTCATGCTTTTGGCATTTTCTTTTATCAAGGCCGATATCCGCTTGCTAAATCCAGTAGGTAACCTTATTTCCGAGTGCCATCGGTAAATGGTGCTTACTGATGGCAGCTTAAATCCTGCACTCAACATGTATGTGTAACATGCTGGGGACTTATAAAAAAACCTCAGAAACAAATCCTTTTGCTTCTGATCCCAGGGAGCGTTTTGTTTATGAAAAAGTTGCGTCATAACAAACGTTTTCAACTCCTCTGTCGAATTTTCCATTTGTTTGTCGACGTCTTTTTCTAAAACGTATTCCCTGTTCTCCCTTAGCTTTTTTGGCGTGCGAAAAATATATCGAGGTATGGCAGCCTTTCGATTTATTTTTCGTGGTTCTGCTTTATATGTGCCCATTTTTGGTGACGGAATTGGGAGGGAGAAATTGGAGTCGAAGTTGAAACATCTGTCAGAGAATAATCTCTAACATATGTTTTGGAAGAACTCGCAGCCAAATTCACCAAGGGCAAGTTTGGGCTGCACGAAATGGGTTGAGGCCTGGCCCTAGGAGTCGTAGCTATAACTCCCTCAATTTGTATTGGCGGGCTCTCCAGGCTATTAGCACTGAGAACTGCTGATGTGACCGTTGAGGTCGTTTGCCGACGAATCCTACATGCTTCCAGAATTCTGAGGCATGAATTGTCCTTAACACTTTCGCCGCAACTGCATATCGAAGAAGAAGATATCGGCAGTGCAATTTTGGCCAAGAATTTTATGGTTGTCCTCAGAATGTATGTATGTCAGTAGGATAAAAATGTTTTACACACATGAAGATATCCTTTGGCAGACTCTTAATTCGTGAGACATTTTCATGCTTAATCCAAATAGCTCTTCTATAGTCTTTTGGAACCATAAAAAAGGAGACCGAGCTTAAGCACCTTTTTTGCTCACCGCAGTTCTCATAAGCGCAATAAACCATAATTATTTATTATTATATATATATTATTAAATATTTATAAAATTTACATAAAAATAAAAAATATAATAATATAAAAAAATTACCTTAACTAAAAACACTAACTTAATTTATTTAATTTTTTTTCATAAGTTCCGTTCCTTGACAAATAATACACTTTATTATTTTTGTTTTACTCTTAACTTCACAATTTTTTTTTATGCACACAATAAGTATTTATTTTTATATTTACATAGGTATATTTTATTTTATAAGTATGTACCTAGGTATACTTTATTTTATTTATTAGGTATTTGATAATTTTAACTAAATTTATTTTTTTTATTTTTATTTTTTTTTAACTTCACAAGCAGTAATTGTTTTTGTTTTCTTTATACTGCACTCACTCACTTCACAATGCATTTGCGTTTATTTTTTATATTACTGAACTCTTCAGAATGAAATGACAGAACACAATTAATCAATTAACGTATTTATCACTTTTCACTACAAACTTTCGATCTGTTTTCAAAGAAATTCGATTCAAAAGTGACAAAAAGCTTTTTATCGTCACAAGTAAATATTTCTTACAGCCGTTAATTTTTTTTATTTACAACCCCAATTTCAAAAAATGGCAACGTGCTATTTTACTCATCGTCTCGATAATTTCCTTACCTTACTCAATACATGTTCAAAAAATGTATTTATACACCTATGTGTATTCAACCAATATCAGCAAATACCATTTTTCCACCCCTACCTTATTTTTCTACCATAACTTCAAAATATGGCAGCAAAACATGTTCCAAGGATGTATTCATATATTACCTATGAAGCAATATAAGCATATACGATCGTCTCGATAATTTACTTACCTTACTCAATACTTGTTCCAAGAATGTATTTATACACTAATATATTCAAGCAATATCAGCAAATAATACCATTTTGCCACCCCTACCTTATTTTGTCTACCTGCACAACAAAACTAGACAGCAAAACTTGTTAAAAGGATGCATTCATATATTACCTACCAAACAATATAGGCATATACCACATTTCCACCCCTAACCTAAGTAAATTAAACGCCTTCTTCACCCTCTTAATGTGATATTCACTTATATTTTCTCTTGGTACAACATGCCTCTTCATTCTCTTACATTCCACAAGTTGTGGACATTAGTTCTGCTTAGGGATTACACAAAAATTCTCCCCATGATAGTACTATAGATTTTATATACAAAGCCTATAGGCAGTGTATATACAATGGTAATATCTGAGTAGTGGAGTTGGACAATGCTTGAGTAATAAATTATGTCCCGCGTTTTACAAGTCGGCCATCTGACGTATCACTGCCCTCAGTGAAGATACAAACTCAAGCATTCAAGGATCCATTACAATGAATATCAAATCTTGAACTCTCCGACTACTACAGTCAATGTTCTTAAATGTTTTTGAATCAAACAAATCCAGTTATGTTTTAAGTCCAGGTTTAGATTGATGTTATCCACAGAGGACTTTATTCAGATCTTTCAAGTACACAAGACTTATTCTGGCTTAATCTACAAATTATACACAGGCTTATACCTTTACAATCCACAGAGGACTATTCAAACACACCCAAGCTTATCCTTTTATATTCCACAGAGGACTATTCAAGACCTCACAGGCTTATCATTATACAATCCACAGAGGACTATTGAAACACACAAAGGCTTATCATATACAATCCACAGAGGAATATTCAAACACACATAGGGTTATCCTTATACAATACACAGAGGACTATTCAAGCCCTCACAGGCTTATCATTATACAATCCACAGAGGATTATCCAAGCACACGCAGGCTTATCCTTATACAATCTACAGAGGACTATTCAAGGACACACAGGCTTATCCTTATAGGATCCACAGAGGACTATTCAAGCATACAAAGGCTTAACTTGATATTATCCACAGAGGATTTTAAATAAATTATTCAAGCATACACATAGGCTTACCCCAATTTCATATCAGAGGATCTTGCATCGTCGTTGGCGGAACTCTTATTCGTCCGCACCTTACGCACATCTATAACTTTTCCTGTTGAAGAAAACTTAGCCTCTAATTAACATTTATACAGTAATATATTTTAAATTAAAGTAAGTTCTACTCTGATAAAGTAAAAAATAAAAAGTCTTCAGATGACGTCCATCTTAATTTTTTTCAGATGAAGAATCGCAAAATTCATCTTCCTCAAAGCTGCTTAGCCTAGGTCACAAAAAGTTTGAGCCGCATAGATCGACTCAAACTTTTTCTGAGTAATTTGAGTTGTATCTGTATCCGAAACGACAAATCGGTCATTCTTTAGTTTCTTCTTGATGACGTAGGGTCCCTCGTATCGAGCAAGAAGCTTTCTGGGCTGTCCAGTGGCTGCATGTTCTGCCCGTAACAGAACGAGATCCCATTCACCATAACTATGTGGCTTCTTTTGTTTCTGGTTATACCGTTGAGATTGCGAGATTCTAAGTTTGGTTCGTCGCTTAAGTTCGGCGATTGGAATTTCTTCTTCATTGTCGGACTCGTCATTGTGTAGTTCAATGCTGAACTGGTTTCCAAATGGTTTTTTGCCTCAAAAGAAAAACATTTTGTGGTGTACTTCCTGTTATATGGTAACGCATGGTGTTTAGACTCCATTGGACAGCAGGAACGTGTTCCTCCCAATCCCTACCATTTGTATCATTGGTCAGGCTGGACAAGTAAGATGTAACCGTTCTAAAATATCTCTCGATTTTCCTATTTGCACGGGTGTGCGAACTGCTGTTAATATTTGTTTGATCCCCTGAGTATTACAAATTCTGCAAACGATTTGGAGGTAAAGGCCGTCCCTCTATCACTAATAATTTGATTAGGTAAATCAAAAAAACTGAGAAGCTCCATTCATGACCTTGATGACCACCTTTGTTGTCGTATTCCTAACTAGTCGGAGGATAATAAATTTTGAAAACGCGGCAATAATACCCATTTTTGCCCTTTGGGAAAGGCCCTAGGTGATGCATATGAACAGTAAAAAACGGAACCGCTCTTTTTTGAATCGGGTGTATTTGATATCGACTTTCATCTTTTCCGCGTTTATTATACAGGCACTGGATGTATTTGTATTTGTATTTGTATTTGTATTTATTTGTACAATTTTGTTTTTGTTTTGTATTTTTCAATGTTTGTTCTAAGCCACAATGCCCAACATCGTCGTGTGCAGATTTGATGAATCTCCACCAAATGCCCTTTGGTACAACAAAACGTTTCCCTTCGTCTGTTTTTTTTGTAAAGTCGGTAATCTTTCCAGATGTATTCCTTTTCTAATTCTTTTGCATTGGAACTATCCATCGCTTCACCTTTCAAAACACTGATTATTTTCCTAAGAACTTGATCTTGTATATGGAGTGTTGTTATCCAATCTTCCTCTTGCACTGTGATAGCTAAGACATCGTGCCCAGCAACATCCACTTCGGATTGTCCTTGTCTCAATCCAAGTAGACCATCCTTATTCGGATTTCATTACTATGTATTTCCTTAAAAATATAAAACTTGTCTGCTTTAATGGGAACAACATTCTCTGCGTCTTCTGGCATCATTCAGATGAAAATATATTTTAAAAATATTGTCTCTTTAGACAAGTGTTGGTAACGGTGGAGCATCAAGAGTATTGCGTCGTCAGTCATGAAAAGAAAACCTTTTTATTCTTGTTAGTCCTTGCTCCTCGTTTTTTTACCGGAGGCAGAATAGAAAAGGAATATTGTACCCATCTGTGAAAATTGCTGGAAAACTTATGAGTTTGTTTGTTAGGAAAAGTTTGTTTGCAATTTTTTTGCTTTGATATTCTTTTCAAGTCCTCCATACATGCATTCACTCCATCAAAGTTGTTCGCAGAGCACAACATCCAAAACGCTAGCGTAAGAAGAAGATGATGATAAATCAAACCAACTGTGCGGTCTTGCACTCATGCATGCGTTTGAATGGGAAAAAAATAAGGAAACTGCTGCTGCCCTTACTCTTCTCAATATCTTATTCCGTAAGGGATGAAACGAATGTTTATGTGATTTCTTAGAAAACATCACACCAACCGTCAAAACAGTTTGCAGAATCTCAAGATGCTCAAGAGAAACGAGTTCATTAAATTAGCCTCAGTTGACTGAAACTGGTGAATCTCCCAATCATTATGATAATAGTAGGAAGGAAGCGTTTGATTCACCACTCCACCCTTCTCAGCTAGCCTTCATACTCTTTGATGTCATTTAAGGCGATCAAAACAACTTGACAGTTGTGTGACAAGCTGCAGAAGGTTTTTATGTATTTAGAATTAGTTTTTCTACTCAAATTATGTAACCGTGATCTTCCAGCTTATTTAGATTCTGAGCAGAGAATGAATTGAGAAATAGATTGGATGTGTGGTCTATGTGCTCACTCGTGTGAGTCTGATTTAATGAGATTATTAACACTGGCTTTTTGGAGGAAGAGTTTCTTTGAAGTGTGTTGCGACAAAAACACCTTGAAATTGAAAGTAAATATTAATAAGCAATGAGATACAGAACGCCGGATCAAATTAAAATATTGAATTAACTAGAAGAAGGATGAATGGTTCGTATTTTTCTATTTGAAAACGAATAGTTTTCATATTTGATTTAAACACGTTTTTTTTATTTGGGGTGGAATCATAGTAAATTTATGTCATCCAACTTTAAATCAAAGTGTAACAACTTCGATTCTACTATGCGTCAGATTTAAACGCATACAATTTTGGAAGTAGGTAGGTTCTATGCTCCAACTTCAATTTGAAAACGATACATTGATAAATCAAATTGCATTCGAGATTAAAAATACTATGAAACAACTCAACTTTAATTTTAGTACCTTCGAATGTTGTTTGAAGTGATCCATCTTAGATTCTAACATTGTATATACATTTTCTATAAAACTATCATGGAGCATCATTTTTTAGTTCTGAATCAAGTCGCAATGAGGCGCGCTGAAATCGCCAATTGGTGTGGATATAGAATAAAAAAAAATAACAAAACCGTGTGAAGTACTGGTAAAATATCCGGAAATGCTCTCGTGTCCACTATTTAGAGTTAGTTCCGAATCAACCAGTAAGATGACCAGACGAAAAATGACCACCATGAGAGTATTATAGAGAATACAATGATTCTAATAGACATAACTTTAAAATGATACATTGTGGAATTAACTGGTTTATAGTTTTCAAATGACACGCCTTGACTGGGATTCAAATTTTAGTTAATTATAAGTAATAAAATCGATTTATTTTTCATTTAAAATTATTATAAATTTTTAAATAAAAACCTTAAGTTAAAAAATACCTGCCATGTTTTTTTTATATAAATAAATAAATATCATAAATAAATTTTATAAATTAGAATATTTGTGTTAACTCAGATTTAATTAAAATCACTTTTTTAAATTATCCATATATATATTGCTCCTTTACAGCGAACTCGACACTGCGCTCGTTCTCAATGGAATTCTCGATCGAATTATATTCAAACAAAAGACCACTCACAGTGTCGAGCTGCGTTAAGCAGGTCGTTACAGAGTAACTAAAGGATAATTGTATGAGAATGAGACGGGTTTTCTCTCATTTCACTCTTATTTGAGTGCACTTAATGTGCGTGATATCATTGTGCGATATATTTGCTAACCAAAAGAAATAAAACACGTGTGGTTTCGATGGGTGATTACAATGGAATCATTTTATTGTGGCTTAAAGCATAAACTTTAGATAGAATAAGAAAAGGAAGTAAAGGAGAGAAGAACTAAAAATAAAAGAAGAACGTTTTTGTTATGACAGATCTTAATTATTTTAGCAATACGCAACACTTCCCCTCTTCAAAGGTTTTTATAATAATGTCAAATTCAAAATATTTTATATACTTACATATTTATAAAAAATAGAAAAGAGAAATAATACAAAGTTAAGAAAATTCGAAAGTTATATATGTTTAAAACAATTATTAATAATAATTTATTTTAACAAGGCGTGGCCTCAAATCTCTGTCAGGGCCAATTTTGGGACTGGATGAACCAGGAACATCACCGGAATTTACATTTTGCTTGGAACTATCTTCCGCACAAATATCTTGATCATTATTATCAGTTGGTGTAGGATTGTCGGATAAATTCGCTTGTACTTTGACTTCAGTTTGTTGGGTTTGGGTGTTGTTATGGTTTCTAATTTGATCTAAGTGCCGCTTTATCTCTTTTTTATTGTGAGTAATGATGCAACAATATGTCCGAGGACTAAGTTGTTTCCTTACTGTTGCTTGAGTCCAGCTTGGTTTATTAATGTTTCTGTAGTCTCTAATCATAGCTTTCTGTCCTTTGGAATATATAGTGTTGCGTTTGCCTTTATGATTGGAAATGCTTTTTTCTTGACTATCAATTATCTTTTCTCTGGTCATTGGAGGCCTTAATAAACTAAAGCGAGTTTTCAGAACGCATCCACAGAAAAGCTTAGCTGGTGATTCACCAGTCGAACAATGTTTAATATTGCGATAATCAACAAGGAAACTATTTAAAATAGTGTCCATCCAACTATTCTTATTATCCATAAGATTTGCAAGGATCGATTTTTTTAAAGTCTTGACGAAATTTTCTGCTTGACCATTGGTTGCTGGATGCCCGGGTACGGTGAAAATGTGTTTAATACCATTGTTTGCTGTGAATTTACTAAATTCATTGGACGTAAATTGCCGACCGTTATCAGTCACGAGTAAATCAGCTAACCCGTAGCGACAGAACAATCTCTCAATTTACTAATAGTAAACGATGAGGATATCTCTTTCGTTTTGAATACTTTTTTTTTTTTTTTTATATAATTTGCACGCGGAAAGGGGTTTGTGTGTACCCTTAAAATGTTTGAACACCGCACGAGCATTAGGAAAATGAGGAGGGATAAAAGAGGAGATACCGATGCACATTAGTTTTTAAGTTCTGCATATCAAAATGGGAGGGAAAAACAGAGCCTGGCAAAGCATTCCACATTCGTGTGGTACGACTAAAGAAAGAATCTCTATACTTAACAGTACGTCCGAAGTTAGGCTAGCAGTTCGAGTATTACGGTTGAATCGTTTCAGGGGAGGAATGCAGCTGGCTCTTTCGCTAGAGCATTGTTTGTAAAAATAACGATAGAATAACGAAAGGCACGAAACATTACGGCGGTGCTCAAAAGATGTAAATGTTTCTGTTATTGTTCGATCGCCTATCATTTTTGAATTCTATTTAGAAAATGAGTCAACTACAATAAAAAAATAATGATTCTCAATTGGTCCTGCAAAATCTGCATGAATACTACTCCATACTGAGTAGGAAGGATTCCATGGTATTAAAGAACTTTTTTCGGGACTTGGTTGTAAATTTTGACACGAAATACAATTTTGAATTAGATTTTCAACTTCTGCATCTATTCCTGGCCACTAAACATACGAACGTGCCAACATTTTGGTCTTAACTATACCTAAATGTGAGGCGTGAAGCTCATCAAGTATATGTCTTCGTAGCTTTGTAGGTACAATCGTTCGATAACCCCATAATACGCAATCGTATTCTACTGAAAACTCATCTGATCTACTACGAAACGGAATAAATTCATTTCAGATTACGAACCGTACCGTTCTGAATGGCTTCACTAAGTTTCGACAATACTGGGTCACGTCTAGTCCTTAAAATTCAAATTAAAACTGTTTTCTGACTCAACAAAATTGACATAGTTGATCACTTCACAGTCATTCGTAAAAAAAGTTTGGGGCATTCTCGAAAGTCCATCTGCATCATTTAATTTACCTTTAATATACTCAACAATATAATCAAAACCTGACAATATAAGCGCCCACCTTTGCATGCGTGCCGAAGCCATGAGAGGTAAACCTTTATTTTCACCAAATATACCTAAAAGAGACTTATGGTTAGTTCGCAAAGTGAATTTATTACCTAAGAGGTATTGTTTCAGTTTCGAAACACAAAAAATTATAGCGAGAGCTTCTTTTTCGAGAGTAATCGGCCTAGGTCCATCATCAAATTTGTGTGAAAGAATCCCAGCAACAGCATTGCTACTGGCATCTGTGTTAAAATGCACTAGGACTTGATCTGATGTGATTTCGGATTTTATCAATTCGTAGGATTTTTGGCATTCATCATAAAATTTAACATCTTTGCGTAGAAGTTCATACAAAGGAAACATTTTACTAGAGAAATTGTCAATGAATTTCGAATAGTAATTAACCATACCGATAAAAGCTCTGAACTAGATCTCGTAGTTTTTTTTCAACGCGGTCTTTCCATGCAAGTGGCAACGGTCGAGGCTTTAAAAATATTGGTTTCGAATTATCGCACATGTCTAATGAAATTTTGCTTATATTACAAGCGCCCAGCTCCTCCTTGAAAACTTCCGAAAACTCACTTTTTATTTGCTCAATAATAATTGAGTAATTATCATTAATTTATACCGAATTAACTTGAAATAATTCGAAATTAAATGCTCTTAAAAACGAACGACCAAGCAAAGGAGGATTGTTACTTTTAGAGACCACAACAACTATATTCTTCATGATACCTCTATATATTATTGATGCATCATACTCACTTAAAATCAAAATTCTTTCCCCGCTGTAATCAACAAAAGGAATTTGGAATGGTCTAAGCGACTTCTTATTTTGATTTTTTTTATAAAACGAGGCTGGGACAAACGTGCAAGGAACACCGGTATCACAAGCGACTTCCATATGAACACCATCAAGAACCACTGACAGAGTGTATATGCCACTACTTGAATTTGAATTTGAAGAAATACTATACATAGAGGAATTATATATATCATTAAATTCACAAGAAGAACAATTATCTAAATTAGATACGTAATTTACTGTTTTATTTTTCTTAACATTGCAAAACTGATGATAAATGTCCAATTTTGCCACAAGTATGACATTTACTTTCTTTAAATTTACAAAACTGGGAGCTGTGGTTTCGCCAGCCACAATGAGAGCAAACTTTTTGCTGTTTACTTTGCCTATTTCCACTGCTACTACCGCCTGCCCTGCCACTGCTACCGCCTCCATCACCTCCAGAACCGCCACCTTTAACTGCGGCTTTGCTATTATTCTTTGTCCAATTGCGAGATTTGATATAATGGACTGCTTCTTCGCTGACAACCTTTTCACAGATTTTTATTTCCATAATCATTACTTTCTTTAAAGCATCTGCCATAACCTTTCGAAGATTTTGCTTGGCAAACTCAGGATGAATTGGTCCAAGACGAAAGCATCCAGATTAGCACCAAATGCGCACAAAAATTCAACAAATGTTCTTGTCTCTGTCATCTATTCAATATGATTTCGTTGCACTCACCGAAACTTGGCTATCCATTGACCATCTTAATGCTGAAATCTGCAACAACAATCATTATGCTCTTTTTCGTAAAGATCGTTGTTCTCAAACAACTGGTTTGGAAAGAGGTGGAGGTGTGCTGCTTGCTGTTTGCTCTACACATGTATGCATTGAAATGAGTTTGCCTTCTTCTGCTTCTTCTTGTCCGTACGACATTGACCAAATTATAGTTAAAATCATCTTTGAAAATAAATATGTATTATTTGTTGTTGTAAGTTATATTCCACCCAAAAGCTCACTTGATTTGTATAAAATTTATGTAAACAACTGCAATTTCTATTTATCAAAACTAAAAAGTAATGAACATATAATTATTCTTGGAGACTTTAATCTTACAAATGTTCAATGGGTTTTTGATCCCGAAGAGCTACAACTGTTTTCATTTAATGTTAATACAGATTTTGAATGTGAATTAATTGATTCTTTTGTAAGTTATGACTTGGTTCAACTTAATTGTTTCAAAAATAATTTAAATCGTATTCTGGATCTTATTTTTGTCGATAGAGAATTAAATATATCAGTTGATGAATCACTTTATCCTATTTTTTCTAACTCTGTTCACCATTTGGCTCTCAATGTTAATTTTTCATTCTATGATTATTTTAAAAGTACAAATTGTTGTAAATTTAAGTTCAATTACACAAGAGCTAATTACTCAGACATAGCGAGTTATTTGTCGGGTATACCGTGGCACTTAAAATATAGTTCTATGAATTTAATTCAATTTTATAATTTTTTCATTGATAATCTGAAAGCGGCAATTGATATGTATGTACCAAAGGTAAAAATAAATAAAAACTCAAAGCCTCCTTGGTTTAATAAAAGGTTTTCTAACTTAAGTAATAGAAAAAACAAAGCTTACAAACGGATACGCACTTGCGAAAATAATACTGTTTTGAAACAGGTTTACGTTCGGTTAGCGCGAGAATTCGATGTTCTTAACAAATTTCTTTATAAAAATTACATTTTTTCAATTGAATCGAACATAAAAACAAATGGAAAATGTTTTTAAATGGTCATTTATTAAAAGTAAAAAAATGTCCACTGGTATTCCTAGTAGTATGAAATACCTTGGGTCAACTTATTCGGATCTTCCTAATAATTCGTTTGTAATTCGTTTGCCCATTATTTTGAATCAAACTATACGAAATTTAATGTAGATCATTTAAGCAGAGCTGATTTAAATAATCTAAATTATAAGGTTGACATTGGTCAGTTAGAGATTAATTTATCCGAAATCGAAGAAGGTCTATTGAGCTTAAATAGTGATTGTAAGCCAGGTCCTGACGAAATTCCACCAATTATTTAAAAAAAATGTGCACCTGCTATATCTGTTCCCCTTTTTTACATTTTCAACACCTATCTTGTGAGTGGTGAATTCCTTTCAGTTTGGAAAAAATCATTTTTATCTCCAATTCATAAAACTGGTCCAAAGCAGGAAGTAACCAACTATCGTCCTATTTGTAAACTATCGACTATTCCGAAACTTTTCGAGAAAATTATATGTGAAAAATTGACATTTCTTCTTAAGGAGCATATTTCACCATTTCAACATGGCTTTGTTGCAGGTAGATCCACAACCACCAATCTTTCAATTTTCTCCAATTTCATTTTAAATAAACTCGAAGAAGGGTACCAAATTGATGTTATTTATACTGATTTTGCGAAGGCTTTTGATCGAGTCAGTCATAGTATTTTGATTAATAAATTGAAACTATTTGGTTTTCACTCTAACATGTTGGAATGGTTAGAATCCTATCTAAAGGGTCGTATACAGTTTGTTTGTATAGATCAGGTGCTGTCAAATCCAATTGTAGTAACCTCGGGTGTCCCCCAAGGTAGCCATCTTGGCCCCCTTCTTTTCCTAATCTTTATAAATGACATGGCTGATATCTTCTTGAACTCCAGTAAGCTTCTATTTGCAGATGATTTGAAGTTTTTCAGATGCATTAAATCTTTAAATGATTGTATTCTTTTACAAGACGATCTCCATAAGTTGACAGAATGGTGTTCAACCAACCAATTATTATAGTTAAAATCATCTTTGAAAATAAATATGTATTATTTGTTGTTGTAAGTTATATTCCACCCAAAAGCTCACTTGATTTGTATAAAATTTATGTAAACAACTGCAATTTCTATTTATCAAAACTAAAAAGTAATGAACATATAATTATTCTTGGAGACTTTAATCTTACAAATGTTCAATGGGTTTTTGATCCCGAAGAGCTACAACTGTTTTCATTTAATGTTAATACAGATTTTGAATGTGAATTAATTGATTCTTTTGTAAGTTATGACTTGGTTCAACTTAATTGTTTCAAAAATAATTTAAATCGTATTCTGGATCTTATTTTTGTCGATAGAGAATTAAATATATCAGTTGATGAATCACTTTATCCTATTTTTTCTAACTCTGTTCACCATTTGGCTCTCAATGTTAATTTTTCATTCTATGATTATTTTAAAAGTACAAATTGTTGTAAATTTAAGTTCAATTACACAAGAGCTAATTACTCAGACATAGCGAGTTATTTGTCGGGTATACCGTGGCACTTAAAATATAGTTCTATGAATTTAATTCAATTTTATAATTTTTTCATTGATAATCTGAAAGCGGCAATTGATATGTATGTACCAAAGGTAAAAATAAATAAAAACTCAAAGCCTCCTTGGTTTAATAAAAGGTTTTCTAACTTAAGTAATAGAAAAAACAAAGCTTACAAACGGATACGCACTTGCGAAAATAATACTGTTTTGAAACAGGTTTACGTTCGGTTAGCGCGAGAATTCGATGTTCTTAACAAATTTCTTTATAAAAATTACATTTTTTCAATTGAATCGAACATAAAAACAAATGGAAAATGTTTTTAAATGGTCATTTATTAAAAGTAAAAAAATGTCCACTGGTATTCCTAGTAGTATGAAATACCTTGGGTCAACTTATTCGGATCTTCCTAATAATTCGTTTGTAATTCGTTTGCCCATTATTTTGAATCAAACTATACGAAATTTAATGTAGATCATTTAAGCAGAGCTGATTTAAATAATCTAAATTATAAGGTTGACATTGGTCAGTTAGAGATTAATTTATCCGAAATCGAAGAAGGTCTATTGAGCTTAAATAGTGATTGTAAGCCAGGTCCTGACGAAATTCCACCAATTATTTAAAAAAAATGTGCACCTGCTATATCTGTTCCCCTTTTTTACATTTTCAACACCTATCTTGTGAGTGGTGAATTCCTTTCAGTTTGGAAAAAATCATTTTTATCTCCAATTCATAAAACTGGTCCAAAGCAGGAAGTAACCAACTATCGTCCTATTTGTAAACTATCGACTATTCCGAAACTTTTCGAGAAAATTATATGTGAAAAATTGACATTTCTTCTTAAGGAGCATATTTCACCATTTCAACATGGCTTTGTTGCAGGTAGATCCACAACCACCAATCTTTCAATTTTCTCCAATTTCATTTTAAATAAACTCGAAGAAGGGTACCAAATTGATGTTATTTATACTGATTTTGCGAAGGCTTTTGATCGAGTCAGTCATAGTATTTTGATTAATAAATTGAAACTATTTGGTTTTCACTCTAACATGTTGGAATGGTTAGAATCCTATCTAAAGGGTCGTATACAGTTTGTTTGTATAGATCAGGTGCTGTCAAATCCAATTGTAGTAACCTCGGGTGTCCCCCAAGGTAGCCATCTTGGCCCCCTTCTTTTCCTAATCTTTATAAATGACATGGCTGATATCTTCTTGAACTCCAGTAAGCTTCTATTTGCAGATGATTTGAAGTTTTTCAGATGCATTAAATCTTTAAATGATTGTATTCTTTTACAAGACGATCTCCATAAGTTGACAGAATGGTGTTCAACCAACCAATTATTCTTGAACGTTAAAAAATGTCAAATTTTTTCTTTTTGTCGCAATTTTTCAAAAATTACATTTGATTACACAGTTGACACGTTTGTTCTTGAAAGAGTTTTGGAGAAAAAAGATCTTGGTGTAATATTTGATTCAAAACTAAGTTTTATCAAGCACATAGAATTTATTGTAGCTAAATCTTGTTCAATGCTAGGGTTTATTAAACGTAATACCAAAGACTTCAAGGACCCTTTTGCCCTTAAATCTCTTTATAATGCCTATGTTAGGTCTAACTTAGAATACTGCTGCGTGATTTGGAATCCTTACTACAATATTTATTCAAACAGAATAGAAATGATCCAAAGAAAATTTACAAGGTATACAATCCAGAAATTAGGTTGGAACATCGAAATCCCGTCATACTCAACTAGATGTAAACTTCTTGGAGTTCAATCTCTCGAAAATAGAAGAAAAATGATGTCTGTAATGTTCATAAGTGATATTTTGTCACATCATATCAAATGCCCTATGCTTTTGTCATTGATTGATTTGTATGCTCCGTCGCGTCAGATAAGAGAACGTTGTCTATTCCGAGAAAAGGAACACAGAGTAAACTATGCTCGTAATGAACCAATAACTCGTTGTGTCAGAGAAACTAATCTCATTTCAAATTATATTGATTTTAATTTTCATAAATCCAGGTACATCCTAAAAAATAATTTACTTCTGTTCTTTTCAAATTGATTAATCAAATTATGTTTACACAATTGTTGTATTAAATACTTAATGTTATTTTGTTAGATGTTAAATGTTATACCTATTTATCTCCTGTTTTTTTTTTTTAGTCTAATTGAAGATTTAATTATCTCTAATTGATGTAAATAAATAAATAAATAAATTTACAGTTTAATGCCAATTTCTTAACTTTTGCATACCACTCTGCAACTGTCTCACCATCGGCTTTAGCTGAGGAATGAAATTTAATGCGTAACAAGAATATCACACACTTCTTTATAAGTCTTCGACACATGTGAATCCGGGCTGCATATACTGTGTAAAACACTGTACGGAGTTGCACCAATAGATTTTAATAAAATTGCCTTTTTTGTATTGTCCTCAGTGCAGTTTAATTCGCAAAAGTGGATGTCCAATTTTTCTTTCCATATTGAAAAGGTTTCATTATTGGGCAAATTTTGGAACGCCAGAAGTCTGAAACAACGTGATTGGACTACTTGATGCAGCTGTATTTTCCAAAGTCATTGTTCAATAAAATTAAATGTTGCAATCTTGGGTAATTTTTTTTTTGTAACAAAATTTGTTTAATATAAGTTTTTTTTTTAAGTTTTCTTCGTAATACGAAATTAAATTTATTAAAAAAAAACTTTTAATAAAGACCACTCGTCGCCATTTATGTGTGATGTATTTGCTAACCAAAAGAAATAAAACACGTGTGGTTTCGATGGGTGATTACAATGGAATCATTTTATTGTGGCTTAAAGCTTAAACTATAGATAGAATAAGAAAAGAAAGTAAAGGAGAGAAGAACTAAAAGTAAAAGAAGAACGTTTTGATGTTCATTATTTTAGCAATAACCTACACATTGTATATACATTTTCTATAGTACTCTCATGGTGGTCATTTTTCGTCTGACCATCTTCCTGGTTGATTCGAGGCTAACTCTACGTAAATAGTGAAGACGAGAACCTTGACCGATATTTTACCAGTATTTAATACACTTTTGTTGTCTGTACTTATTCTATATTCACACCAATTGGCAATTTCAGCACGCCTCATTGCGACTTAATTCAGAACTAAAAAATAATGCTTCATGATAGTACTATAGGCAGTGTATATACAATGGTAATATCTGAGTAGTGGAGTTGGACAATGCTTGAGTAATAAATTATGTCCCGCGTTTTACAAGTCGGCCATCTGACGTATCACTGCCCTCAGTGAAGATACAAACTCAAGCATTCAAGGATCCATTACAATGAATATCAAATCTTGAACTCTCCGACTACTACAGTCAATGTTCTTAAATGTTTTTGAATCAAACAAATCCAGTTATGTTTTAAGTCCAGGTTTAGATTGATGTTATCCACAGAGGACTTTATTCAGATCTTTCAAGTACACAAGACTTATTCTGGCTTAATCTACAAATTATACACAGGCTTATACCTTTACAATCCACAGAGGACTATTCAAGCACACACAGGCTTATCCTTTTATATTCCACAGAGGACTATTCAAGACCACACAGGCTTATCATTATACAATCCACAGAGGACTATTGAAACACACAAAGGCTTATCATTATACAATCCATTGAGGAATATTCAAACACACATAGGGTTATCCTTATACAATACACAGAGGACTATTCAAGCCCTCACAGGCTTATCATTATACAATCCACAGAGGATTATCCAAGCACACGCAGGCTTATCCTTATACAATCCACAGAGGACTATTCAAGGACACACAGGCTTATCCTTATAGCATCCACAGAGGACTATTCAAGCACACAAAGGCTTTACTTGATATCATCCACAGAGGATTTTAAATAAATTATTCAAGCATACACATAGGCTTACCCCAATTTCATATCAGAGGATCTTGCATCGTCGTTGGCGGAACTCTTATTCGTCCGTACCTTACGCACATCTATAACTTTTCCTGTTGAAGAAAACTTAGCCTCTAATTAACATTTATACAGTAATATATTTAAAATTAAAGTAAATTCTACTCTGATAAAGTAAAAAATAAAAAGTCTTCAGATGACGTCCATCTTAATTTTCTTCAGATAAAGAATCGCAAAATTCATGTTCCTCAAAGCTGCTTAGCTTAGGTGACAAAAAGGTTTGAGCCGCATAGATCGACTCAAACTTTTTCTGATTAATTTGAGTTGTATCTGTATCCGAAACGACAAATCGGTCATTCTTCAGTTTCTTCTTGATGACGTAGGGTCCCTCGTATCGAGCAAGAAGCTTTCTGGGCTGTCCAGTGGCTGCATGTTCTGCCCGTAACAGAACGAGATCCCATTCACCATAACTATGTGGCTTCTTTTGTTTCTGGTTATACCGTTGAGATTGCGATATTCTAAGTTTGGTTCGTCGCTTAAATTCGGCGATTGGAATTTCTTCTTCATTGTCGGACTCGTTATTGTGTAGTGCAATGCTGAACTGGTTTCCAAATGGTTTTTTGCCTCAAAAGAAAAACATTTTGTGGTGTACTTCATGTTATATGGTGACGCATGGTGTTTAGACTCCATTGGACAGCAGGAACGTTTGTATCATTGGTCAGGCTGGACAAGTAAGATTTAACCGTCCTAAAATGTCTCTCGATTTGTCTATTTGCACGGGTGTGCGAACTGCTGTTAATATTTGTTTGATCCCCTGAGTGTTACAAATTCTGCAAACGATTTGGAGGTAAAGGCCGTCCCTCTGTCACTAATGATTTGATTAGGTAAACCAAAAAACTGAGAAGCTCCATTCATGACCTTGATGACCGCCTTTGTTGTCGTATTCCTAACTGGTCGCAGGATAATAAATTTTTGCAGTTTGGGAAAGGCCCTAGGTGATGCATATGAACAGTAAAAAACGGAACCGCTCTTTTTTGAATCGGGTGTATTTGATATCGACTTTCATCTTCCGCGTTTATTATACAGGCACTGGATGCAGCTGTTTAACGTTTTCCTTACTATGGTTCGCATTTTTGGAAACCAATATAGTTTTGTTAACCCTTTTCAATGTTTGTTCTAAGCCACAATGCCCAACATCGTCGTGTGCAGATTTGATGAATCTCCACCGAATGCCCTTTGGTACAACAAAACGTTTCCCTTCGTCTGTTTTTTTTGTAAAGTCGGTAATCTTTCCAGATGTATTCCTTTTCTAATTCTTTTGCCTTGGAACTATCCATCGCTTCACCTTTCAAAACACTGATTTTTTTCCTAAGAACTTGATCTTGTATCTGGAGTGTTGTTATCCAATCTTCCTCTTGCTCTGTGATAGCTAAGACATCGTGCCCAGCAACATCCACTTCGGCAGCCTCCTCCACAGGATGTCGACTCAAAGCATCAACGTTTTGCAGCTAAGTTCCTGGCCGGTGAATGAGTTCGAAATTATCTTGGATCTTAAGCCACCATCGAGCTATCCGAGGGGTTACATTTTTCTTATTTTGGGTTGCTTTCAAAGAATTATAATCCGTGTAAATTTGGAAATGCTTTCCCAACAGGTAGACCCGAAATCTGTCGAGGCTTTCCACTACGGCGAGAGCTTCCAGTTCATAGCTGTGGAACATTGATTCAGAATCAGTTGTTGCTCGGCTAAAGTATGCCACCGCGCCGTTTTCAAGTTTTCTTCGTTTATTTGCACCAAAACACCTGCAAGTCCTAGAGAGCTAGCATCTGTGTGGAGTTGATGGTTATAATGAGGATTATAAATTGTCAAAATCGATGTTTTGCATAATCGGTCCTTTAAAATGTCAAAAGCAGTTTGGTGTTCTACATTCCATCGAATAATATGTCAATGATTTTTTTTTATATAAATAACGCGCGCACAAGGGACTACTTGTTTCCCTTTTAATGTAACACACTCCGTGGGCATTCGGAAGATAGGGAGGGGAGAAATAGGAGGTGTAGATTACCATTGGTTTTGAATGTTTGCAGTTTAAAATGGCAAGGGAAAATCCCGCCGGGTAAACTATTCCAAATTCGTGTCGTTCGGCTAAAAAAATAATCCCTATATTTCACGGTAATTGGGCTCAAGGGTTAACTGATGAGCATTCCTTGCGAGACGAGTATTACGGGTGAAATTTTTGAGGGGAGGAATGCAACTGGCTACTTCGAGTGAACATTTTTTGTAAAAGAAACGATAAAATAAAAATTGCGTCGGTGTTCGAGAGGGGCAATTGATTCATCGGCAGTTCTATTTCCTATCAATCTTAACGCTCTATTTTGTATTCTATCAAGCAGGTGAAGCGATGTTTGTGAAGCACCTGCCCAGAGGTGGGAGTTATACTCGAGTTTAGGGCGTATAAACGCTTTATAAATTGTAGCCAGATCAGATGGGGAAAAATACTTCGTCGTTTTTTTAAAGTTCCTTAATTTGTGCTTCCAGAACATTTCGGAGATGGTATGGAATTTGGTAAGGCTTGTATCTAACTATAATATTTGCCTTTAGTTGGATGTCCATTTCGATTATATCTGTTTTTCCGAGATCAGTTAAATTGTCAGCAAAACATTTCTCAAAATCATTAAGCAATTTAATTAAAGACTCCCTCTCACCCTTTGAAATAGAATCATCCAACCTTAAATCTTTTTCTTGAAACCTCAACAAACCATATTCTATACTCTCCTTCCTATCTCCTGATTCTAGTCATTTTGTACCACCCCCACCAACATCACCTGTCTCTTTTGTTATATAAGTTAAGACGGACAATATAGAAAATCATAAATAGCGTTCCCACACTATATTTCGCTGACGCTACGCCTGGTGACAAAAAACAGAACAACGTCTAGACGATAACGTGCATTCCAGCACGTATCAACTGGAGCAACACAACACCACCTGTGGGAACATCCGTTGCAAGCAGCGCATTCCAGCACGAACAACGCAACACCACCTGTGCTTCGTTTAATAATAATATTTTGTAGTTAAGTTTTAAGCTAGAACGCCCTCCAATGAAAAAAACAATATTTTATTATTTAAATTAAAATATAAATAAACTTAACTGGCACACGAGCAGGGACCAGTGTAATGTGCATTTTAGTGAATAATTTTTAAAATAAATTGCTTATTAAATTGCGTCCATCCAGTGGCTTGAAGTAGCTCCAGTGATCGCGATCGAAAAAAACAATTTAGAAATTATTCAGTTTGTCTAGTAATCTCAAGCAGCTCCCGCGACCAACACAAAGTGCACGTCTATAATAGTACCGCGATCTCAAGTAAAAAATATAAAAAAGAAAAGACAAAGAAATT
This sequence comes from Platycheirus rosarum, assembly GCA_963971375.1. NCBI lineage: Eukaryota > Metazoa > Arthropoda > Insecta > Diptera > Syrphidae > Platycheirus > Platycheirus rosarum. The sequence continues at coordinate 106,105,030 of OZ020508.1, forward strand.
GAAAGAATTTTTTTAGAAAGTAAGAATTTTTAAAAGAAAAAAATCAATATTTAATTAAGTGCTCTTGAATTTTTTTAAGATATCAATATGCCTATTACGCGATCAGGTGCCGTGGCCGATAATAACCAAAATCTCCCAATTTCAGTGGCTTCTATAGCTACAACTGCTACCATACTTTCAGTTACTTAGATAGATAGATATATTTATTTGTTTATAAGCTTTGCTTTTACAAATTGATTGGCAGTATAATAATATGTATATGTCATTATCAGATACTCATAAAATATTTTTTTTTTATATTAAAGTTAGTTTTTTTTTTTAATTGATATCTTAATAACAAGAAGGAAGATATGTACATTATGTATGTGTAAATTGATTAGTTAATATGAAACCTGGGTTAGTTATTCATTTAATTAATATAAAGGCTCTTAGTTTGAGCGAGTTAAGTACATATTTATAAATGTCAATTGTAATGTTTTCATTTTCAGAAGCAATTATGCTGTTTAAGTCGAACAATCTGTTAGGAATTATGTAGTGGTTTCTCATTGCATTGAATATTGGGCATCTTAAGAGGAAGTGTTCTATTGTGTCATCTTCATGCGTGTTACAAATCGTACATATGTTCATTGGATCAAAACTGTGCCTATCACCGTGCAACAAGATCCTATGGGCATACCTGTTGGCGCATCGTATTTGTGCGATGACTTTATGTACAGACGGTTTTAAAAATTTATTCAAGTAGGGAGCCGGCTTATATTCTGGTACCTGATGTATGTTTTCTAAGCAGGAAGCATAATAACAGCAGGAACTTGAGTTAGTTGCCTTCCTTAAATCTTCTTCAAACAGCACTCTTTTTTTGTCTTCTAATATGTTAGCGTAAGATCCTCGTACGACTGTTAGGTTTTGCTGTTCCCAGACATCATTAAAATTTCTCAATATAAGGTCTTTTTTACTTTCAGTTACTTTTCCTACAGCTCTCATAGGAATCCGTGTGATGCTTCTATGCCAACCCCAATTTCTTTCAATCCATTTTCATCCTTAGTGCAGCCTCAAATCCCACCTGTTACCGCACCACTTTCCACTCATATCCCCCCTTCAGGCAATTATAGTTCATTGCACTCTATTTCTAATACCTCACGTCCTACTACGATAGAAGTCAGGTCAACACCTGAACTTGATGCAGCGGTCACTTCTATAGTGACCAGAGTTTTCGAACAACAGGGTGAAAGCCTCATGAACAATTTACTTAACCCTAACGCGCAGAGTTTCCATGAGTCTGATCAAATAATATATCCTGAATTCCTTAGCAACGTCGATGGATTAGACAAAATACCCGATGTTGTTAAATGCTTGCGAACCTTTTCTGGAGAGCCTGGGGAATTTTCATCTTGGAAAAAATCTGTAAAACGAATACATAAGATGTATAAGGGAATAAAGGGGACCCCCGAATACTATAACATATTAAGCACCGTACGTAATAAAATTACTGGGGAGGCAGACGCTGCCTTAGAATCGTTTAACACACCCCTAAGCTGGGATTGTATAGTGCATTGTCAAACAATGCATTACTACATTGGAATGTCAAATGCTTACTTTGATTCAAGAGAACCAAACTATCCAACAGTTTTACCAAGCTGTCAGCTCACAATTGACACTAATTATTAATAAAATATCCTGCATGAATATAGGAGAAGAAGCAATGAGAGTCCTAATTCAGACATATAAGGATAAGGCCTTAGAAACGTTTACAAGAGGCCTTAAAGGCAACCTATCAGATCTTTTAGGAATGAGAGAGCCGGTCGACTTGCCTCAGGCATTACACCTCTGCATGAAATATGAAAACAAGCATACAAGACCACAACAGGGTCAGATACGGCAAGGTACAATGAAAAAGAATTTCTTTTTAGGACCTTCACGGTCATTCAACTCAATGCAAACAAACCCAACTATTTCGCGAAAAAACTCAAATAATTTTACTTATATGCAACAACAACATGGATATGTAAATTACCCTACAGCCCACCTTAATCCTGCTTCTTTTAAATCACAACAGGCTCCTTTTATTGGCTGTCACCGGGTATACAATGCACATTTTCCCAACAATTCACATTTTCCTAACAATCCCATTGTATATGAACTTCTATAGTACTATCATGGTGACATGTGGACCGTGGCGCTCCAAGCGGCTCTAGGTAAAATTAACTTGGTAAATTGAAAGAGGCGAACGAGGCGAACAAAGAGAATTCTAAGAGAAACTTTGTGAACATGTACTTTACTCTTTGCAGTTTGCAGTTTACATATATACAATGATGCGAGTATAGTTTTTTTTTGCACAACTGGATTGCTTCACACAAGCAGGGTGACGAGATGGCTAGTTTTATAAAAGGAATGACAAAAAAAGAAGAAAAACGACTTTTGTAAATGAATGGTGTCTGGGGGGTGGGTATATGTTTAAGCTGGTTGATAAGTTTATTTTGAGTTTTATATTTTTTTCATATAAGACTTTCGAGAAGAGGATCGACAATGATTTTATTTTTTGAATTTTCATTTCATTGGCTTCGTTTATGTTGAATTTTATGCACAAGTAGCTTTGTGATTATAGGGACTATAAGTCAAGTTTAGGATTCGTGAACATAAAAAAATTGTAATAATAATCAAACATTACATTACGATGATGGAGAAACATATTTGAGTTACTGGCAAAATTCTGTCCGTCTGTCTGTAGGTCTGTCTATACGGATGTATTTTGGACTATAGCCTAAACAGATGAGTTTTAGAGATTTAGAACTTAAGGTTATTTTGACATTTTACACAGGAGTTTTTTCAATTTTTACTTGCGATTATAGGGACTATAAGTCAAGTTTAGAATTTGTGAATATAAAACAAATTTAGATAACAATAAAACATGACATTACGATCATAGAGAAGTCTAAAAAAGTGATCGACAAAAAATGACTGTCTGTCTGTCTGATAGTATGTATAACGAGCTGCAGCCTAAATGGCTTAAGCGATTATCTTTAAACTTGGTGTGTGTGATTATTTTGACATTCTCCAGAGGGGACATTGAAATTTAAATTGTAGGCCTAAAAGTAAAGGAAGTGCCATATGACCGTTGAGTTGAGTTGTTTTCTTGATTGAAATTTTTGCATTCAGTAGGTAATCGAGTATTTATTTTATATGTTAGTTGTTTTTGCATGTTTATGTAGGCGTCCTTATTATTTATTCTGTATGCTGTATGCTGTTACGATCATGAAATGCTTAAAAATAAATAACCATAAATAAATAAAAATACAAATAACGAAGTTTGCTTTCATTAGACTAGTGGCAAAATTTGGGGGAAAATATTAAACAAATAATTTTTTTATGAAATCAAAAAACACTATTCATAACGTTTTTTGGAAAAAAATGTTATAAGCCATCTTATTTCTTTTGCTGTTTTCTATTTTATAATTTTTTCATTTCAAAATCGTTCGACCAGTTTTTTGAAAAACTTTTCGAAAACATATATATAATTTTTTTTGACTATGTAAATTTAAAGAAATCTATAGTTTATACTAGGAGAAAAAATTAAAAAAAATCTATAGATTCGTTTTCAAAATATTCAAAAAACAAAATAAGTTTTTTAAAAAATTATTAAAAATTAAAAAAAAATTGAAAATTTTAATAAGAAATATTTTTTAAATCATAAAACACTACATATTTTGAAAATTTTATCAAAATCCGTCAATTAGTTAACGAGAAAGTCTAATTTCAAAAAACCGGTCATATGGGAGGTACCGTTATAAAACTTTTTCTGAAAATCCAGAAAACTAAAAGATAGATTTTGCATAGAAAAGATAGATTTTGCATAGAAAACATCATTCTGAAAGTTTTATCAAAATCGTAGGAGCCGTTTTCGAGAAAAATAAGTTTTTCATTAAAAGTTATATGGCAGGTGCCGTTAGTTTTGGAGCTAGAATGCCAATTCCAAAAACTAATATGTACCAAGTTTGAATCAAATCGGCCCAACCATTTAGGCTGTAGAAATCGATACGGACAGACAGACAGACAGACAGACGGACGGAATTTCCGGACCCACATTTTTTTACTTCTCTATCATCGTAATGTCATGTTTGATTGTTAGAATTTTTTTTTTACGAATGCATAACTTGCCTTATAGTCCCTATAAATCGCAAGTAAAAAACTTCGATTACTACTGAATGCAAAAATTTAAATCGAGAAAACGAAAGCTTACACCTGCCCCTAAATAAACAAATTAGCACACAGGAGCAAGTACGTGCGACCCAGTCGTGCCTTTTATATGTATATTTATTTTTTTCTGAAATTCTTTATTTAAAAAATAAACAGACTTTTTTAATTGAACAGACTTTTGGCTTTAAAAAAGGTATAGCACATTATTTTAAATGATGCCGTTATTTTTAAATATACCTATAAAAATATATTTTAGTGTAAGATTACTTAGGCTACTTACATTTTCCTGAATATCAATTTTGGTTGGAATCGGTTACCTAACCAGTTCTCAGAAAAGTCGATGCCAAAAAAAAACACCTATGGGTGGTACCAGTTTTAGCCCACCGTCATATTTTTTTTAACCAAAATAGAATGCACATTGATTTTTTACATAAAAAATTCTTGGAGCTGTTTTTGACAAAAATAAGCTTGATGGTTATATCGCAAGTACCGTAAATATTTCAGCTAAAAAAATTCTATGTCGAATGTCAAAATAAACTTATATTCCAAATTTAAAGACAACTCGCCAAACCGTTTAGTTGACGGACAGAATTTTGCCAGTGATTTAAATATGTATCTCTATCTCTAATTGTTATCTCAATTTTTTTTTGTGCACGAATGCATAACTTGTACTTAGTACCTACCTATAATATTTGCAAGTAAAAATTAAACAATTAGGTATTACAAATGTAAAAAACCTGTGGTATTTTTAGCAATTCTATAGAAGATTAGTACAAAGAAATTTTTTGGTTTAACTATAAATTTCTTTCCCGCGAGCTAAGCTGGGTAGGTCAACTAGTTCCTATTATATAAACCTCAAACAAACAAAAGATCTTTGTTACTATAAATCAATAATATATAATCAATCAATAATAATATAAATCAATTTAAAAAACAATTTTTGATTGAATTTCTGCACATAGTTCATTCAGATAGGTACCTACATATGTATGTACCTATATGCATATGTAGGTACCTATCTGAATGGAAAGTAAAATTCAAAACAAAAATCCATCCACTGCAAGGACGTTTGTATCTTTGTATAAATATAGCAAGAAATAAGTTTGTGTTTAAATTTCAAGAATGAATGTGTACATTATTTGAAGACGACAACCTTCATAATAGTAAAAAAATTGAAAATCCTAAAGAATTCGAACCAAAAGTCTGGTCAATGGTGTATAGGTATACTTATGTACAAATATGACAAATATGTATGTAGGTAGTGCTCGTATAAAACTTGAAAATCCTAAAAAACTCAAATCAAAAGTCTGGTCAATGACGTACGCATATATAAATACTTATGTAAGAACCAGTTTTCATATTACATATTCCATATAAAAAAAACGTATACCATGAAAATGTTGGATCGTGTATAAATCCTTACAAAAAACTATTAGCCTCAGCTAAGCGAAACCATTATGTAGTTATTAACTTCAAAACTGCTAGCAGTTTATATACATATACATAGGTGTACAATGAACAAAACAAAATACTGAATTATTTCATGTTCTGCTTCTGTTTTTTCTTGCCTCACATTGCACATGCGCAATAAACTAAGCACAAAGCATAACACTAAAAACCATGCTCTTAATTCTCTCTCACTCAAATAAAATGTCCCTACACTAGCACTCCAAGCGGCTCTAGGTAAAAAGATTTTTTCTCGTCTCATGATAGTACTATAGGCAATGTATATAGTTACAATGAACAATCCACAACATTTGAATCAAAATCAATTTCATTCTTATAGACTATACCAAAATCACGTCAAAATTGAATTACAAGCCAAAACCGGCAGCCCACAAATAAGAAATTTGAACATTGGCCAGAAGTTGCAGAAACCGTCATATCAAGCCTCGTGTCAAAACAGAGACAACATAACTTCCACTTAAATCCTAGCACAGCAGAACCTGAAGGCTCTGCCTGCGCAAAGTATGAGGAAAATGCATATTTCCAAGCTTGTAAACAAGCTATGCAAAACCTCGATTTAGATAGTCACCCTACGGAAACCATGGGAAATCAGTGCCAGATTGAACCAATGACTGAAAACGAATACAATGATATACATTGCTTAGACTAATTGAGTCCTCGTTACCGTATTTTGAATGCAAAACGGGGACTGGAGAAATTCTGAAATTTCTAATAGATACTGGATCTAGTAAAAACTACATCCAATCTGAGCTAGTAAAACACCCTCTCCTTAATGAACAAGTCTTCTAGTCAAAGTTAGTCAGCATACCTTACTAAACTTAAGGCAATGATAGCTTTAAAGATTTGACAGCAGTTATTTACACTCAAGACATTTACATGACCATTCTTAACTAAGTCCGTGTTAAAATTAAACCACTAAATACACAATCTGTTAATTCTCTTTTAATAAATACAGACAATTTGACGTCCAACCAAAAGTTCCTTCTTAATTCTATCGTAGCCAACCATACAAACTTATTTTCGGAACCTGAAGAAAAACTAAACTTTACTACAACTGTTTGAAACGTGAAAAGGTTTCAATAAACTTAGAAAAAGAATCGAAAATTAAATCAACTTCATAATTTAAAAAAATGAAAAAGCACGTCTTACTTTTAACACGTTTTAATGAAAAAAAACCAAAGCCATTTTTTTCTAGAAGAAATTTTACAGTAGTTGGTTTGTTTTATTATATTTCATAATGACGTTTGGCAGATGGCCAGAGCTGTCTCTTGTAGTTATGATACTTCTCAACATTCCGCCCAACTCTCTGGCCACCCACCGTGTTCATCCGTACAGTTGTTGTCTATTGGAAGTACGGTCAACTTCGATATAGCTCGGTTTAATATTGATGATTGTGTTCGAATTGTAGCTACTCGCACTAGATCGTCGTCACCAGAATGTACCTCCAAGACTCGTCCCAATTGTCATTTGAACATGGCGCACGTTCATCTCGAACAAGAATCAGATCCCCTATTTTGATATTAACTTTTGGTGTTTTCCATTTGCTTCTTACCTGGAGCTCATGTAGATACTCACAACTCCACCTTTTCCAAAAATCCTGCTGCATTTGTTGGAGCTGCTTCCGTCGTGTAAGTCTACCAGACTTGATGTCGAGCAAGCCTGGTTCTGGAGCAGCAGTGATGGGACCGCCCACCAAGGAGTGCCCAGAGGTCAATGCAACTTAGTCACAAGGATCATCACAAAGTGCTGAAAGAGGCCTTGAATTAAGCACAGCTTCAATTTGCTTAAGGATGGTGTAGAACTCCTCGAAAGTCAGAGTTGCTTCGCCGATGGTTCGCTTTAGATGATGTTTCATGCTTTTAACACCGGCCTCCCATATTCCTCCAAAGTTTGGAGAGCCTGGTGGAATAAAGTGCCTTGAAACGCCGTGGCACGAATAGGATCACGCGCCTTCCTCTAACTGCTTTCGAAAAGCCGCAAAGTCCGCCTTGAGTGCACTATTTGCACCAGCAAATATTGTTGCTCAATCGCTGTAGATGCTAGAGAAAAAAGCGTCGCAAGGCCGCAAGGAATGTTTCGCTGTTCATATCACTCAAGAGCTCGAGATGGATAGCTCTGGTGCTCAGACACACAAAGAGAGCAACCCCTCCCTTGTAAGTTCGGTGACCTCGGCCTTTTGTGACACGAACTGCATACGGTCCGCCAATCCACAATGTTTAAACGGAGCAGCAGCTGTACAACGGGGAGTGGGAAGACTTCTTATCATTTGGGTTGTAATTTGTGGATTTTGACGGAAACAGTTCAAACAAGGATTAATGAACTTCTTAACAGCGGCACGCCCATCGATTAACCAGTAGCGCCTTCTGAGAAAGTTAAGGGTTGCTTGTTTGCCACCGTGCATAGAACACGAATGGCCTTGATCAATAAGCATCTCCGTGAGTTTACCCTCCTTAGGTAATATGATGGAAATTCGTTCAGACACAGGCAACCAAGCATTGTTTAACCGCCCATTCAATCGTATGATCCCACTTTCGTCGATAGTTATATTAAGTTTAAGTAGCTTGCTTTTTGCCCTGATAGGTTTTCCTTGAGAAGGACAAGAAACTTCATTAGCAAAATGAACTTTTTGAACATACCCGATCCAGAAATGTAATGCCCTTTGACGTTCAGTGGCTGTGCACCAGGATGATGTCGCATATACTCGTTTACGTTTGATGTCAATATAACGATAGTACCAGCTTGTAACTCCAACTAAAGTGTTGATATAGGAGTATTTGTAGAGAAGACCCAATGCTCCAAATTCCTCGATCTGATTGGACGGTGTTTGCGCAAGTAGTGAAGTTATCTCAGGTACATCTGTGACGTCACAAATTTGTTGTGGCCATTCGTTCTCCGCTTTTTTAACCACTCTGGACCCGACCACCATATATTGAGGTTCCCTAGCTGGGAAGGGTATACACCACGGGAGGTGACATCAGCCGGATTGCTATTAGTGGGAACATACCTCCAACAGTCAATATATGTCAGCTCTTGAATTTTTCTAATCCGGTTGGCAACGTACTGCTTATGCTGCCCAGGGTTTGACAGAATCCAGCTCAGAGTTGTCTTTGAGTCGGTCCAACAGAAGGTTGCTACGGACGACTTCTTTAAGGTGGCTAGCACTTTGGAAACTAGTTTTGAGGCAAGAAGTTCTCCATTGAGTTCCAAACATGGAACGGTGATTTTCTTTAAAGGTGCCACTTTAGTTTCGGCCATGAGAATGGACACTTCAACTTCACCATTAACTGTTTACAGCTGGTAGTTCGATGTATCTGCTGACGAGAAAACCCACCTCGATACCTTGATGTCATCTATCAATGAAAGCTCTTTGCGAAATCGAATCCAGTTCTGCTGATGAGGTTCTGGAAGTGGATCGTCCCAGGCGATGCCATAAAGCCAAAGTTGTTGAAACATGGTTTTACCTGTTATGACGACTGGAGCTAGTAAACAGGTTGGGTCAAAGATTCAAAAAGATCACATCAGACAATTGTTGGCGTGCTGTTATAGCTGACGAGACTCTGGTAACGTTCACCTTGTATCCTATGCAATCAATTCGACAAAGCCAATAGATACCAAGTACTTTGGTTTCAAGATCTTAATTAAGTTCACAGCAAGGGTCGTTTAACTTTTCGTAAGAACTCAAACCTTGTAGAAGCTCAGTAGAGTTTGAGTTTCATTTTCGTAACATTAAACCCTCTCTTTGTAGCAACCTCTGTAGTTCTATTTGTAGTTGTTGAGCAGTCTCAACAGAATCGGTGCCATGGAGACAGACATCCATGTAAAATGATTCCCGTAGAACTTTCGCAGCTTGCGGATATTCAGCTTCTTCATCATCGGCCAACGTATGGAGCACCTTTATTCTTAGATACGGTGAGCAATTTAAACCGTATGTGATCGTAAGAAGTCTGTAGACAAGTGGAAGACCCTCGTTATCTGTCCATATGATTCGCTGCATATCAGTGTCATCTCGCTGCACAAGCATTTGTCTGCAGCATTTTTCGATGTCTACCATAAAGCCTATTCGATGCGTACGCCATTTCAAAATTATGGCAGAGAGGTCACTCTGAAGCTTTGGTCCAACATGGAGACAATCATTGAGAGATTTACCTGAGTTGTACTTCTTATCTGAATTGAAGACAACTCTTAATTTTGTTGTGGAGCTTGACTCCTTGTAGACACCATGATGTGGAATATAGCAAAAGTTTTGAGGTGACACATCTTCGTACACGGGTTTCATGTGCCCCAGCAGTTGATATTCTGACATAAACTCTTGGTACATTGTCTTCATTGTTGCGCTGTTGTCTAGCCGATGTTGTTGGTAATAAAAAAAGCTTGAAGGCGTCTCTTCTACAGTCCGCTAGTGTTGTTAGGTCGATGGTATCCTTAAACGGGTACTTGGCGACGTACCGTCCAGAACTGGTCCGTTGTACCGTTTTCTCAAAGAATTCGCAGTAATGTTCATCTTGAGTCATCTTGGAAAAAGATTCCAGTTCCTCGTTCTCGGTGAATTTCCATATGCATTGAACTTAATCTGAGAAAATGCACAGTAGCTTGTAGACAACGCTCTGGTTACTGATTCGGGTAAGCGTCCGTAAATGACCCATCCTAAATGGGTGCGTTGTGCTACAGGAGCACCAACAGCTGATTGCATAATTTCACCACATAGAATAGAGCCATAGAGGTCAGCTCCAAGAATGACGTCGATAGATCCGGGCTCATGAAAGTTTGGATCAGCCAGATCAAGATCCATAAATTTACAAAATGTTTCGGTGTCGATTCGCAGAGTGGGCATGAGTTGACCCAAACGTGGTAAAATTAGTGCTTTGCAGCTAATGTTAAAATTTGGTTCTATGAGAGAACTCACAAAGATATCAAGCCGACCCGTTGACTTACCAACACTCGATATCCCTACCCCAGTCACCGGTACAAGATGCCTTGTTCGCCGAAGACGAAGTTGTTGAACCGCATACTCACACGGAGAGAATTGAAAAATCATTAATTGCGAAATGTTCAGTTGTAATTTACAAAACATGCTTTTTTCTTAAATCACCAGTTTTGCATTTAAAATTGATCCAAAAATTCGTAATTTAGCTTTCAAATCCACTTAAATTGCAACATTTTTAAAGTTGCAAGTTATGATTAAAAGCCACAATTCAAGGATGCATCTGAAATTGTAAAATACAACTTTTCTGGTGTAATTTACTACTTCAAAGGAATAATCCTACTTCTACAACTTATGAATCTTGAATTGAGAAAAATATTTCGTGATTTACGACCACTGAACGTTAAAATCAATAAAATTTACTAATGATCTGAGATTTAACACTAACATCATTTCACTGTCGTAACTCACTAAAATATTTTGCTGATTTACAATCACTGAATTACAGAATCAAGCATAAAATAGAATAAAATATAAACGTTTTTGTTTAATTTTTAGTGTGAAATCCTTTTCACGAATTCAAATCACTTCAAAACCTGTGCATACACACTTATGTTTATGTCAGGTCTTACCATTTACCTAACGGTCGCCTGCCTTGTAGGACGTGTGATTTTTTGTTATAGTTTCTGTTGGATTTAATTTTTCAATGTTTAGTATGTCATTCTCATTGGTTGACAAGCGGTTAAGTTCATTTAAGAAAAATATTTTTTTTTAAGTAAATTGGCTGCCGGTGCGACGCGTCCGGCTACGACAAAATGTTTTTGGATTAAGATGGAAATGCTTCAAGAAAGACAGTAAATTGATCTTCAAAAGTTGCAATTTACGATTGAAAAATGCTAAATCATGGATCTTATTTCGTAAACCAATATTATTTGGTTGCATATTGTGAAAAAAATACTGTTTTAATTAATAAAGATTCTTAATTCACAACTAAAAGATGGAAGCCAGCAGAACCGGTTCCAATTTTATAAGAGATTTTTCTTTGAGAGATTCGTAAAGAAAAGTTATGAGGGAGACGAAGGTCAGAAGTGCTGTTTGTTTGCATATGGTGTGTGATGACGTTGGTCTCTTAAGGCAGGATGCTGTCATGCAACATTGTGTGGTGTTTTTGATGACATCTTAAGCAGGAGTAGTCCGACGGGCAGTGCTCTCAACCGTGATTGGCTTTTAAGCAATTTTTCCACAACTTTTCTCTTGTCACAAAAGTTAATCTCTGTGCGGGGCTTTGTTTTTTTTAAATTTATGCAAAACATGAGAACATGCTTACCAGAGCAACTTAAACATCGATTGACATTTCCCTGTTGACAGTGGACTGGATGTGTTTTGATTGGTTTTTGGATGACGTCGTTTTGATTTGACCGGGAGCATGCAGCCATAGCATCAAGACCCTGCAGTCGGTTTACCAAGAACTTGTTACACTTTTTGCCGCTCGATTCCTAACACCAAACTCGAAATTAATTATTATAATTTAACAACCCGAATAAAATTAAAATGTTCATAAAACGCGTACGCGTACTGATAACAACGACAAGGACGACGACGATGACGCATGCAACTATATCACTAATTGTTAACACGACCACTAACGAATACACAAAAAAAAAAGAATGCAAAAAAGTGTAACAACAGCTTGATTAGAAAAGCTGTGACCACGGCTGCTCAGATGGGATGGGTTCAGTGGAAGAGTTTTGGATTTCTATTGATAAACTTGATTAATTTATCGAATCAAAAAAGTTTATCAAAAGAAAAATATATATGTATATATATTTTTGCACAGTAGAGTGCAGATAAAGTGGGCGCCAGGAATTTTTTTTAAACGAATTAGTAAATTCCAAAACTAAATATACAATATAAAGACCGATAATTTATTGAAATAAAAGAAAGAGAGTTTAAATTTGCTTAGTGATTTTTATTTTGGGAAACCGAGGGATAGAAGACCCCTGGATTAAAACCCAAATATGTTTTCAAATAAAGGGGTGGTTTGAACAATTCAATATGGCCGTTTGATATTAAGATAATTACAAAAAGAAAGGTAATTAAAATCAGAAGAAATAAAACAAAAGACAAAATATGGGTCTTTAATACAACTAAAGCGCATCCCGTAAATGTTATGGGAAACTTGAATATAAATATAAATATATAGATATAAATATATATATATATTGAATTAAAAGAAAATATGTATATATTTTTATACTCAAAATAGAACACAAAATACTTGTCTTAATCTTATAATCCTGATTTTATTTTCCAAAAATCCTCGATCCAAAATTTAAAAAATAAAACAAATGTCTCCTCGATTTTTTTTTCTTTTTTCAAAATTCCTCGATCTTCCTTTCTTATTGCTCTTAAGGCTTTCGCAAGAGTGTCCTCCAACCTCATTTTTAACTACTCCCTCCTTCGTCCATTCCAGTCTTTCACTCATACATACAACACAACTATTCGTTTTCGATATCCTCAACACGGCGTTCTGGCTTCCTGGAAGCTTGACGCTAACCAAGAGAGCCACCGTTGTGAGATCTAACGAAACTTTACTCTCACACACACAAACACGGTTTCCACAAGTTGTTGGATATGTTTCCAAAACTTGCCGAAACATAATGGACGACTTCAGACCCCTTCCCAATTATCTATTTTGGAGAAAAATTGAAAAAGATATAAAATCGAGAAGTCTCAACTAGGCTTTTCCTACTACTCTACTATTAAAACGCGGGACTCGAAACGTGAATTAATTAACCAAAACAATTTTCGGTGATACAAAGAGGAGCGTTACTTTTAAATAATTTTCAACTTTTTTTTTAAACCTAACCTTAAACGCGTTAAAAATCCGTTTTGTACATAATTAAATTTATAATGTTTAAATTAAAGTTAAAAATTACGTTACGTTAAAGTGCATTGAAAAGTGATGTGATGCGGGTTGGAGTCCACCTGACTCTTTATTTAAAAGACTCATCTGCCGACTCTCTTCTCGTTTCAAGAACCTCGTGCTGGAACTCGAACACCTGCGTGTGTTACTTTTGCAAAATATTGGCTAGGTACACCAGTGGTTGATGATGGTTACCCTCAACCCAATATTTTGCAGCCGCAACGAAAAAGAAAAGGAAAAAGAACGCACGAAGGGTAGTTTTTCTTGCGGTAAAATTTAACGTAACAAATCCCACCCTTACCTCCCAAGAAATGTGTTTACTTTTCAGGAAAAATAAACCATTTCTTAAGGCTCAGCCAGGATTGAAGGGTAAAAGAACAGGGTGAACAACACAACACAGGTTACCATCATATTAAAAAAAGAAAGAAAAAATAATTAGTGACACGAAATGAAAATATAAAATTGGCCAAAATACTAAAAGAAAACATTTACAACGTCAATAAAAAAAATTAAGGGACTTTTGACTAAGTGTCAATATATGGCTTTAAGTCCTTAACGTGCCACGTTCCCCGATCCTTCCTCTCATCATCTATCAGGACGTATGTCCAAGGTGTCATCCTCCTACCGACCCTATAACGACCAACAAACTTGGTCGCTAATTTTGCTGCAAAATAGTTTGCCGCATCGGACAAAGAATAGTTCCTACGCCAAACGAGAACACCAAGTTGAAATTGTGTGTCTCTTCTCCTCAAATTATAAGTTTTAGCGGTCTTCTTTCCCGCCGCCTCCAATTTCCTAGCTATTTCCTGTCTCAGTTTCTGAAACTACCTAACGGTATCCCCTCTATCTGGGTCCCTATCACTATCTCTATCTCTAAGCCCTACATCATGGCCACTAGTAACCATGTTCCTACCAAAGTTCGCGAAATATGGCGAAACACCTAGCACCTCATGTTGCGAAGTTCGGATTGCACAGGCCACTTTTGCCAGTTGTGAATCCCAACTCCGCTGGTTTTCGGGGACGTACGCTCGGAGCGTAGTCTTAATTATTTGGTTGATGCGCTCCGCAGGATTCGCTTGCGGGTGGTAATGCGCCGTTTGCCTAAGTTATGACCCGTACGCTTCACTAAGCGTCTTCAGTTCTTTGCTACGGAACTGGGGACCGTTGTCATAGACGATCCACTTTGGAACACTGAAGAGAAGAAAAACGTTTTCTTCAAATTCCCGACAAATCGCTTTCGCCGTGGCGGACCATAACGCGAACAATAGGGGAAATTACTGAAATAATCGACGATCGTTAATATATACATAAAGCCGCGCGACGGCTTCGGTAGTGGACCTACCAGGTCCACAGAAATCATTTCCCACGGTTGGGAATTTCCTACCCTCTCGGTCATAAGACCAGGTGGTTTCTCGTTAACCGATTTCACTTGTTGCCAAATATTACAATTCCTAACGTATTTTGTAATATCCCCTCTCATTTTGGGGCAGTAATATTTTTCTGCTACCCTACCAAACGTTTTTAGAACTCCCATGTGTCCTGCTAATGGAGCATCAAGGCACCCGCTCAAAACTCTCGTCCTATCATTCTTACCTATCACTAACTTCCATCCCTCTTCATGAACCACGACATGGTTCACCGAACATGTTTATAGAGCCACCTGTCCTTTACTCTCCAGAATGGGTATTCTAATGGGCTCTTTTCTTTTTCTTTTCAAATTGCTGGAGCCGAAAGGCCCAACGAGGTAATCTACCCTGCGGATCCTGATGGTTACTTAACCATACCAAAGAGTGATGATCAGTCACGACAGTAAATAGAACGCCTTCGACATACGGTCGCAACTTTTCGATTGCCCATAGTACGGCCAAGCATTCCCTTTAGGTCGTAGAGTTCCTTTTAATTCATATTCAATGACCGCCTCAAATAACATATGGCTTTTTCACCATCTTCAAACTCCTGCGAAAGTACGGCCCGATACCAAAACTTTCCTCACATTCTTGGGTCCACTCAAATTTAAGAGGCCTAACTAAAATTGCAAAGTTTGGCACAAATCTTCAATACCAAGAAATAGTTCCTACAAAACTCCTAATTTTCTTCACGTTTTTCGGTGGAGGAATCCTCATCATGCTTTCCACTTTTTCCGGGTCTATATGAAGCCCGATCCTATCAACTACATAACCTAGAAATTTCAGAGAAGGCACTTAAACTTACACTTACACTTCTCCCTACCTACTTTTAAAGCCGCCTCTCCTAGCCTTTAAGAAACTTATTTGAGAATTTCTAGATGTTTCTCAAATGAATCGGTGACAATGATAATGTCATCCAAGTACACAAAGACGAACGGTTCTAAGTCGGGACCTAGAACGTCGTCAATAAACCTTTTTCAAGTTGCTGGGGAGTTGTGTAAGCCGAATGGCATCCTACGAAATTGAAAGAGACCCCGGCCTCCACGATAAAGGCTGTGTACTTACGCGATTCTTCCTCCATTGGAATTTGTCAATAAGCAGATTTAATAACTAATGAGGACAAGTACTTCGTCTTTCTTTTTAACGAGAAGAATCGGCGATGCCAAGAACTCTTCGACTTCTCAATCACTTCCAACATCTCTTGGAGTTCTTGATCGATATGTTTCTGAATCGTGGGCGAAACAAGGTAATATCGTTGTTTGATTGGTTCTGCGGGCGTCCTAATCTTGTACCCAAAAATCGGCACTCAAGATCAATTGGTGTGGAAGATTCGGTATTACTAGAGATTGTATTAAGAACGATCTATCCTCAACCTCTACTGGTAGAGAAATAGACCCAGCTACTCCTACACCTGCCCCATCTGCTAACGCTACTGACCCAACACTACTTTTCCCTAATTTAAGTCCTAGCCCCTATAAAATTATCCACACATCCCCTTCTACAATGATGCGCGAAGCTCCCGAATCAAGCAATCCTAAAAACTTGATTCCGTAAATGTGTACTCCTAAATATGGTCTACTATCACTACCATTTGCCGCCAAGGTGAAATCAAGTTGAACTCGATCATCAAACTGGTCGCCAGCAGACGACCTAATTATCGCCGACATGTCTTTCGTCCTGCTGACACAAGAGCCCGTTCCCCATTTCCCGAACACCGCCTACAATCCCTTCGAAGCACCCCTTAAGCACCACAATCAAAACAACATCTTGCAACAGAACAAGTATGAGCGAAATGACCTTCCCTGTTGCAGTTGAAACACCTAACTGGCTGACGGAATGGATTAACCGGAACCGATTCGACAACTGCCACACAATTTTGCTCTGATGTACTCGGTCGATACCCACATTCAGGTTCCAATAAGTTGCGACCCCTAATAGGAGGAGTGAAAGTGTCCACGTGCACCTTCAAGGTATCTAGTTCCCTACCTAACAAAACAAGTTCTTTCACCGTTTTTGGGTTAGCACTCGCAATTTGAACCTGAAAGAAGGGGTCAACATTTTCCCTCAAAATCGAAAGCATCCTTCCCTCTGACAAAGGTTCTGACAATCGTCGGAACAATGTCCTCATAGTAGCTAAATAAGCCCCAAATGTTTCCTCCTTCCCCTGCGAACGACGATTGATCTCCTCTAAAAGCAGATCATTGTAGTTGGCTGGCCAATTTAAAATATCCTTTCTAACCGTCCTAAACCACATGAGCGCCCTACCGGATAAGAGCTCCTTAGCAGATCTAGCCAACAGATCTTGCCAACATCCTTGCAGATCGCAATGCTTTCCGCATTGCTTCTACCGTATCCGGTTTCAGCCCCTGACCTTCATCTCATAGGCCAGTTCGTCCTGCGCTTATATTCATATTTAAGAAAAATACAATGTATATGAACTTCTATAGTACTATCATGGTGACATGTGGACCGTGGCGCTCCAAGCGGCTCTAGGTAAAATTAACTTGGTAAATTGAAAGAGGCGAACGAGGCGAACAAAGAGAATTCTAAGAGAAACTCTGTGAACATGTACTTTACTCTTTGCAGTTTGCAGTTTACATATATACAATGATGCGAGTATAGTTTTTTTTTGCACAACTGGATTGCTTCACACAAGCAGGGTGACGAGATGGCTAGTTTAAAAAAAAGAATGACAAAAAAGAAGAAAAACGACTTTTGTAAATGATTGGTGTCTGGGGGGTGGGTATATGTTTAAGCAGGTTGATAAGTTTATTTTGAGTTTTATATTTTGTTCATATAAAACTTTCGAGGGTAGGTAGATATTTAGGTATGTACCTACATACATACCTACATAATGTGTGTATTTACGTAGGTATACTTATTATATTATCTTTGATAAAATGTTCAGCTAAATTCAGGTCGATCGAACCTAAAACAAGTAAAAGATCTTTGTCACTATAAATCAATAATATATAATCAATCAATAATAATATAAATCAATTTAGAAACAATTTCTGATTGAATTTCTGCACATTGTTCATTCAGATAGGTACCTACATATACATATGTATATACCTATTTGAATATGTAGGTACCTATCTGAATGGAAAGCAAAATTCAAAACAAAAATCCATCCACTGCAAGGACGTTTGTATCTTTGTATAAATACAGCAAGAAGTAAGTTTGTGTTTAAATTTCAAGAATGAATGTGTACATTGTTTGAAGACGACAACCTTCATAATAGTAAAAAAATTGAAAATCCTAAGGAATTCGAATCAAAAGTCTGGTCAAGGATGTATATATGTACAAATATGACAAATATGTTTGTAGGTAGTGCTCGTACAAAACTTGAAAATCCTAAAAAACTCAAATCAAAATAATAAATAATAATATATAATATTATAAATAAAAATTAATAAAAAAAATCACAATGTTTCGTTATTATCTACATTTTGATACATTTTAACGTTGAATGCCTTAAGCATTTTTGTATTTATTTTAAAATCAGTACAATTTCTGTGGTTTGTTTTTATATATTCTTTGCAAAGAATAATTCCACTCAGTGTGGATGCTTGCAATTTGTTTCTTATTTTGGTTTTGTTCAAATTAATTTGTGAAAAAATACGTTCAACATTTGCCGATGACACAGGAATCGATAGTATCGACCAAACAATTTTTTTAAGGATGGGAAAACTTATATTTCCATCCCCCCGTTTCAACGAAAAAATTTCATTCCAAAAAGTCTCTAAAGGCATATTTTGATCCACACCAATATCAGACAATTTTAATTTTCGAAGCTCTCGCCACTCGTCGTCTAAATTTTGAAGATCTTCTTGGTCTATCACCTTAGGAAAGAACTTCAAAATGGAACCAATCGATGAACTTCTACCGATAATAACGTTACGAGGTGCAATCATTTCAAATGAAATCAACTTGATTTAATCATTGAAATAGAATTGAATGCTAAAAAAATGACAGCGTACAGTGCTTATGAATTGTTTTTTAAGAAGAACAAAAGAAGAACAAAAGAAGAATAAAATAAGAACAAAATATTTTTTTAGGTCATTGGGCAGACAAAATCTGCAGTACAGATTTGTGCATTTCAAAAGTCTGTGAATGGGTGGAAAATCTGCGAAATGCAGATAAATCGGCACGCTTGGCAACACTGCTCACATCGCACATGCGCAGGAAACTAAGCACAAAGCATGACACTAAAAACCATGCTCTTAATTCTCTCTCACTCAAATAAAATGTCCCTACACTAGCACTCCAAGCGGCTCTAGGTAAAAAGATTTTTTTTCGTCTCATGATAGTACTATAGACAATGTATATACAATGGAAAAATAATTAAATTGAAACGAAGCAAAAAAAATATATAGAAAACGAAGATAAATAAATCACAAAAAAAAAAAAGGTTTGCAACCCAATCCGACAAAAAAAAAACGCAAAACAATAAAAAAAAAAATACTTTCATTTCAAAATATGTGCTAAAAAGAATATAGTTTTTTTTTGAAAACTATACAGGACCCTTAGACTCTCGCACAAATCACTCAAAGTAAAAATAAGCTTTATCAACCAAAAAAAACTCAACCCCAGACTCGATAAGAAAAACTTGCACAATTCACAACACACCAAAAAAAACGACGACGACGACGACGACGACGACGACGACGACGACGACGGTGACGACGACGACGACGACGACGACGACGACGACGACGACGACGACGACGACGACGACGACGACGACGACGACGACGACGACGACGACGACGACGACGACGACGACGACGACGACGACGACGACGACGACGACGACGACGACGACGACGACGACGACGACGACGACGACGACGACGACGACGACGACGACGACGACGACGACGACGACGACGACGACGACGACGACGACGACGACGACGACGACGACGACGACGACGACGACGACGACGACGACGACGACGACGACGACGACGACGACGACGACGACGACGACGACGACTACGACGACGACGACGACGACGACTACGACGACGACGACGACGACTACGACGACGACGACTACGACGACGACGATTTTTTTTTAGATTTTTTAGATTTTTTATTATTAATTTCAAAAGTTTTTACAAATATTTGTGTTACCCACGAAGCTTTATGCTTATCTGTGGGTGGTTGAATTTTCAAGAACTATTCGAATTGATTTGAAGTGATTGTTATTAATTATTAATTAATTACATGTAAAATGAAGCTTTATGTTTAATACAAAAATATGAAATTTAATTTTTAATATAAAAATACGAAATAATAAATGTTTTTAATGAAAAAAATGTTTTTTTTTTGTTTTTTTTTTTTTTTTTTTTTTTTAACAAATATCAGATCAAAAATTGAAAAACTAGTTTAAAAAGAACAATTTTATACATTTTTTACGTTTTTTGAAATTTTGAATGTTTTTTAGGTTGGCTGGTAGCTGGTTCATAATTGATGGTATCGCATAACTCAGTTGTCTTCTTCCGTAGTTGTTGTATACCGCTGGAATCTCGAGTAGACCTTGCGCTCGTCTTCTGGTGTTTATGTTGTGTGAGATAGGTTGCTGAAACCTTACATCGTCGTAGTATTCTATTATAGCTGACATTTTCTAAATATTTTTAACATTCAAAAACTTGAACTCATGATTTTTATCAATTAATTTAAAGATTCTATGCTGTAGATTGACGATATTATTCATGTGAGTATTTGATGTGTTTCCCCAGGCCAAAATTCTATACCGCAATCGAGATTCAACAAGCGAGTAATAAACTTGTTTTAGGACATCTTTTGTTGAATACTTTTCCAGATAAAAGAGAGCAAACATAGAACTTCTCATGCTACTCCTTATGCTCTCAATGTGTTGGCGCCAAAGAAAATGATCATCGATTGTGACTCCAAGATATTTTGTAGATGTAACTACTTCAATTGCATCACTTTTTTGAGCATGTGGACATTTTTCGTTTTGAAAGAAGATCCTTATTCTTTCCTCTTTTTGGTGTGGTGAGCGAATATGCATGAGTTTCGTTTTGTTGGCATTAATGACCAACCCAAAATCATGACACCATTTAGAGACTTCATCAAACTCTTGTTGCATAACGTTAATAGCTGTTTTAAGGCACTTGTGTCTAACAACAATTGCTATGTCATCTGCGTAGGCAAAAACGGTACTATTTTTTAAAACTCCAAGAAGTGCGTTCGTAAAAAGAAAGAATAGAACTGGACCAAGTTTTGACCCTTGTGGTACGCCATATGTACATATTTTTTCTTCACTGCATGAATTATAAATTTTAACTTTGAAAGTCCTATCTTTTAAATAATTCTCCATCCATTTCCATAATGTTCCTCTTATGCCAATTTTGTATAGAACCTCAAGGAGTTTTTCGTGACTCAGAGTGTCAAATGCTTTGCTGAAGTCCACGAACATAACTAAAATATGATGATTTTTATTTAGGCTCATGTTGACGACGTTACAAAATTCCCCAAGTAGTTTTCCCGTACTTTTTCCTCTTTGAAAACCATACTGATTGCTTTGCACTAGGCAGTGTTTTTCAATAAACTTGTTCAAGCGTTTTAAAACGACTTCTTCCAAGCATTTTTCAAAAGCGGGCAAAATAGAAATAGGCCTATAGTTTTGTATTTCGTTTTTCTTTCCTCCTTTATAAATGGGTCGTATAAGTGATGTTTTTAAAACTTTTGGAATACATCCTTGCATCAGACTTTGGTTGATAATTACTTGCAAGATTGGTGTCAGAAAATCAGCATTCAGTTTGATATCACACGCTCTTATCCCATCAGCTCCTGGGCTTTTTCTCGTTTTCAAATTATACAGTATATTTCGGGTTTCAATTTCATCAGCCTCTTCAATAAATATAGACTGAGCGATATGTTGACTTGTCTGATTGGACGTTTTGTAAGTACAATTATGTATAATTTTAGATGCTTGTGTGGAAAAAAACTCGGCAAATTCTTCAGCTATGTCACAAGCATTCGATTGAGTACAAAGATTGTTTTCTATTGTTTCATCAATTGATAGTTTTTTTCTACCCAATAGTTCATTTACAATACTCCAAGTTTTCCTCAGGTCATGTTTTGCATTTGTCAGTTTTGTTTTGTAAAAGTTTGCCTTTTTTATTTGTATATTTTTGTTCACGTAATTTCGTAGCTTTTTGTAGTCAGATTTGAAAACTTCGTTTCTTGGGTTATTTTTCCACCTTTTATAAAACACGTCTCTTTTTTTGCACAGTTCAATAATGTCTTTCGTTATCCAATTTTTGTTTTGTCGTTTTCTTGGTTTTTGAGTTTCGGTTGAGTTTGCATATATGTCCATCATTTTCTTAACAAATTGATTATAAAGCCGTTCGACGTCATGTTCATTTTCATACATTTCTTGCCAATTTGTTTGCTGAATAAGTCGATTTACTTTTTCTTGGTTTATTTTTGTTAGTGTTTTATTACATGTCTTTATCTGGTTCGTTTGTTGTTTTATACCGTAGAATGTTGCAAAGTGATCAGATATATCTGTTTCTATAACTGCTGAAACGACATCGTTTTTCGGGATTGTAACAGATATGTGGTCAATTAAAGTCCTGGTGCCTGTTGATATGTTAACTCGTGTACTTTTTTGAATAATGTTCATTAAACCTTTTGATGACATCATCTCAATTATCTTTTTTCTTTTTTATCATCTCAATATTTTTTGGTGTTGTTATTGTCCAGATCTTTAGTGTCAATATTAATGTCTCCAAGAACTATTAAGTCTTTTTCGTTTTTAGTATGTTGGTCAAATTCATCGATAAATAATGTTTTACTTCGTGATGGTGGTCTATAAATTGCAAGAATATGTTTAATTCCCCATTTGTCTTTTGTTTTTATACTAAGACTATCGTAGCTTAACGTCTCCGACGAACATCTTTCAAAATGTATGCCTTTTTTTATGAACACTGCAATTCCTCCTTTCCCAGATTTTTTCCTATGCATAAATTCAGCATTAAAACCATTGTATATACATTGCCTATAGTACTATCATGAGACGAGAAAAAATCTTTTTCCCTAGAGCCGCTTGGAGTGCTAGTGTAGGACATTTTATTTGAGTGAGAGAGAATTAAGAGCATGGTTTTTAGTGTTATGCTTTGTGCTTAGTTTCCTGCGCATGTGCAATGTGACAATGTGAGGCAAGAAAAAACCGAAGGAGAACATGAAATAATTCAGTATTTTGTTTTGTTCATTGTATACCTATGTATATGTATATAAACTGCTAGCAGTTTTGAAGTGAATACATAATGGTTTCGCTTAGCTAAGGCTAATAGTTTTTTGTAAGGATTTATACACGATCCAACATTTTCATTGTATACGTTTTTTTTATATGGAATATGTAATATGAGAACTGGTTCTTACATAAGTATTTATATATGCGTACGTCATCGACCAGACTTTTGATTTGAGTTTTTTAGGATTTTCAAGTTTTGTACGAGCACTACCTACATACATGTTTGTCATATTTGTACATATACCTATACACCATTGACCAGACTTTTGATTCGAATTCTTTAGGATTTAGGTTGTCGTCTTCAAATAATGTACACATTCATTCTTGAAATTTAAACACAAACTTACTTCTTGCTATATTTATACAAAAATACAAACGTCCTTGCAGTGGATGGATTTTTGTTTTGAATTTTACTTTCCATTCAGATAGGTACCTACATATACATATAGGTAAATACATATGTAGGAACCTATCTGAATGAACTATGTGCAGAAATTAAATCAAAAATTGTTTGTAAATTGATTTATATTATTATTGATTGATTATATATTATTGATTTATAGTAACAAAGATCTTTTGTTTGTTTGTACCAATAGGTACTAGTTGACCTACCCAACTTAGCTCGCGGGAAAGAAATTTATAGTTAAACCAAAATATTTCTTTTTACTAATCTTCTATAGAATTGCTAAAAATACCACGGGTTTTTTACATTTGTAATACCTAATTGTTTAATTTTTACTTGCAATTATTATAGGTAGGTACTAAGTACAAGTTATGCATTCGTGCAGAAAAAAAAATTGAGATAACAATCAAATACCTATAACATTACGATGATTACGAATGCATAACCAAAATTGACATTCAGAAAAATGTAAGTAGCCTAAGTAATCTTACACTAAAATATATTTATATAGGTATATTTAAAAATAACGGCAACATTTAAAATAATGTGTTATACCTTTTTAAAGCCAAAACTCTGTTCAATCATATTATTTTTTAAATAAAGAATTTCAAAAAAAAATAAATATACATATAAAAGGCACGACTGGGTCGCACGTACTTGCTCCTGTGTGCTAATTTGTTTATTTAGGGGCAGGTGTAAGCTTTCGTTTTCTCGATTGAAATTTTTGCATTCACTAGTAATCGAATAGTTTTTTACTTGCGATTTATAGAGACTATAAGGCAAGTTATGCATTCGTAAAAAAAATTCAAACAATCAAACATGACATTACGATGATAGAGAATTTAAAAAAAGTGGGTCCGAAAATTCCGTCCGTCTGTCTGTCTGTCTGTCTGTCTGTCCGTATCGATATTTACAGCCTAAACGGTTGGGCCGTTGGAATTGGCATTCTAGCTCCAAAACTAACGGCACCTGCCATATAACTTTTAATGAAAAACTTATTTTTCTCGAAAACGGCTCCTACGATTTTGATAAAACTTTCAGAATGATGTTTTCTATGCAAAATCTATATTTTAGTTTTAATGGATTTTCAGAAAAAGTTTTATAACGGTACCACTCATATGACCGGTTTTTTTGAAATTAGACTTTCTCGTTAACTAATTGACGGATTTTGATAAAATTTTCAAAATATGTAGTGTTTTATGATTTAATTAATGTTGCTTATTAAAATTTTCAAAAACATTTTTTTTTAATTTATTATTTTTTAAATAATAAATTTAATAATTTTTTAAAAAAACTTATTTTGTTTTTTGAATATTTTGAAAACGAATCTATAGATTTTTTTATTTTTTTCTCCTGGTATAAACTATAGATTTCTTTAAATTGATATAGTCAAAAAAAATTATATATATGTTTTGGAAAAGTTTTTCAAGAAACTGGTCGAACGATTTTTAAATGAAAAAATTATAAAATAGAAAACAGCAAAAGAAATAAGATGGCTTCCAAAAAACGTTATGAATAGTGTTTTTTGATTTCATAACAAAATTATTTGTTTAATATTTTCCCCCAAATTTTGCCACTAGTCTAATGAAAGCAAACTTCGTTATTTGTATTATTATTTATTTATCGTTATTTATTTTAAAGCATTTCATGATCGTAACAGCATACAGCATACAGAATAAATAATAAGGACCCCTATGATAAACACATAAACAAAGCAAAAACAACTAACAAATAAAAAAAATACTCGATTACCTACTGAATGCAAAAATTTCAATCAAGAAAACAACTCAACTCAACGGTCATATGGCACTTCCTTTACTTTTAGGCCTACAATTTAAATTTCAATGTCCCCTCTGGAAATGTCAAAATAATCACACACACCAAGTTTAAAGATAATCGCTTAAGCCATTTAGGCTGCAGCTCGTTATACATACCTACTGACAGACAGACAGTCATTTTTTGTCGATCACTTTTTTAGACTTCTCTATGATCGTAATGTCATGTTTCATTGTTATCTAAATTTTTTTTTATATTCACAAATTCTAAACTTGCCTTATAGTCCCTATAATCGCAAGTAAAAATTGGAAAAACTCCTGTGTAAAATGTCAAAATAACCTTAAGTTCTAAATTTGAAGATGATTGGCTCATCGGTTTAGGCTATAGTCCAAAATACATCCGTACAGACAGACCTACAGCCAGACGGACAGAATTTTTTAGTAACTCAAATATGTTTCTCTATCATCGTAATGTAATGTTTGATTATTATCACAATTTTTTTATGTTCACGAATCCTAAACTTGACTCATAGTCCCTATAATCACAAAGCTACTTGTGCATAAATTTCAACATCAACGATAACGAAGCCAATGAAATGAAAATTCAAAAAATAAAATCATTGTCGATCCTCTTCGTTGTTCACCGTCACCGAGAACAGGATATACACAATACACATACACATGTGCTTATTAAGTTTTCCTTTTTAGTATCTCCCTCACCCTCGCTCACACCATCTACTACACCGACGACCGACCGATCGACCTGAATTTAGCTGAACATTTTATCAAAGATAATATAACAAGTATACCTACGTAAATACACACATTATGTAGGGATGTATGTAGGTACATACATAAATATCTACCTACCCTCCAATGTTTTATATGAAAAAAATATAAAACTCAAAATAAACTTATCAACCAGCTTAAACATATACCCACCCCCCAGACACCATTCATTTACAAAAGTCGTTTTTCTTCTTTTTTGTCAATCCTTTTA
This sequence comes from Platycheirus rosarum, assembly GCA_963971375.1. Taxonomy (NCBI): domain Eukaryota; kingdom Metazoa; phylum Arthropoda; class Insecta; order Diptera; family Syrphidae; genus Platycheirus; species Platycheirus rosarum. The sequence goes on from OZ020508.1 coordinate 106,131,412, forward strand.
ACTAGCCATCTCGTCGCCCTGCTTGTGTGAAGCAATCCAGTTGTGCAAAAAAAAACTATACTCACATCATTGTATATATGTAAACTGCAAACTGCAAAGAGTAAAGTACATGTTCACAGAGTTTCTCTTAGAATTCTCTTTGTTCGACTCGTTCGCCTCTTTCAATTTACCAAGTTAATTTTCCCTAGAGCCGCTTGGAACGCCACCGTCCACCGGTCGTCATGATAGTACTATAGCAGTCTATATACAATGATTAAAACCTTCAATGTGGTACAGGCAATTTTCTTCTTCATGTATGTTATTTCAGTTAAAACAATAATATTTAAATAACAAAGAAAACTTTCGATTTCGGCAATAAAACAGTTCCAGTTTTTTCGAAGCGATTGAATATTAAAACTTACACAACAATAATTTAATTCTTTTAGTTCAATTTCATTCATACCCATTATACCCTGCACTACCCTACATTCAACTTCTATTACATTATCTTGTTCTTCCATCATATCAGCTGTTATCATACGCTCTTCACATTTTCTCATAATATCGCAGATTAGTTATGTATTTTGTCAATATCATTTACCGTTCATATATGTATAATTTCTTCATTCTCGTATTTACGAGCTAATATTTTTCCTGCAGCTTCCCATACAAATTTCCAATTGCACTCTCTAGCTTTGTTTTTGGCAAGCCAAAGCAAGTGTTTATTTGTTGGTGTAAGGTGGTTGTTTACAAAAACAGGATTGTTGGTGTTGGTGGTATGCACATTACTTTTCTGTTGATCTCTCTGTGCGGCTTTTGCATTTTTGATGAAATTGGTTTTATGTGTGTAACTTGCAAAAGACACAATGATAGCTGATCTTTGCGGATTTTTTGCTCTCGTTCTATAAACATCTGTTATGTCATGTGGCTGAATAGGGCACTTGGTGGTCTCTCCAAGGTTTTGCACTATTTCAATTAGGTTTTCATTTTTTAATTTCAAGATTTGATTTTAATAGATGTTGTTCAAGTGTGTTAACTTTTGTTTTCATTCCATGTATGATTTCGTCTTTTTTTAAATTGTTTTCTTTTAGTTCTTTTATTTCATCTGATAGTTTTTTAATTAAGTCATTGTTTAGTGTTATGTTTTTTGTTTATTTCTTCGTATTTGTTGGCAACAAAGTCACAGCTGGTTTTAATATCGGACATCTCCCTCCTCATTGCTTTCATCTCTTGAAGAATGGCTACGTTGTAGTTTCCTCCTTCGCCTGGTCTTAGGACAGTCTCTGGACTAGAAACACTTCTTGTGCGTTTTGATGCCGGTTGGTTTGAAGTTGTCGCTGGCGAGTTCGCATTGTTTTGTAAATTCAGGTTTGCTGACTCTTTTCGGCATGCTGGACACCGCCATTCTTTTTTTCTCGTTGCACCCAATGTTCTGTATGATTTTTCTGTGATAGTAGTGCATTTAAAGTGCATTCTTCCATCACATCCAAAGCAGGTGACATAATCCCCATAAGGGGGGAGATCAGAAGAACATTCACTGCACAAATCCATAATTGCGAAGGAGAACAAAGGGTTTCCAATGTATGTGTTGTGACAAAGAGTTTATATGTATATATAAATTAAATATGAATTTACCAAATGTAATTTATTTTGTGGGGGAAATATTTTTTTTAGTTTTTTTTTAATGGTTTTAATTAAAAAAAGATCATTGAATTTATGATTTTATTAAAGTCAATAATAAAAGGTCAAATGTCAGAAATATAGATTTGAGGACTATTAAAAATCACTTTTTATTAATTTAAATTAGAGCAACTCAGAAAACACAACCAATCAATTCGAGAGACAAACATTTGTGTGGACGACGACGACGACGACGACGACGACGATGACGACGACGATGACGCATGCAACTATATTACTAATTGTTAACACGACCACGAACGAATACACAAAATAAAAGAATGCAAAAAAGTGTAACAACCGCTTGATTAGAAAAGCTGTGACCACGGCTGCTCAGCTGGGATGGGTTCAGTGGAAGAGTTTTGGATTTCTTTTGATAAACTTGATTGATTTATCGAATCAAAATAGTTTATCAAAAGAAAAATATATATGTACATATATTGTTGCACAGTAGAGTGCATATAAAGTGGGCGCCAGGAATTTTTTTTCAACCGAATTAGAAAATTCCAAAACTAAATATACAATATAAAGACCGATAATTTATTGAAATAAAAGTAATTTAGATTGCTTAGTGATTTTGATTTTGGGAAACCGTGGGATAGAAGACCCCTGGATTAAAACCCAAATATGTTTTCAAATAAAGGGGTGGTTTGAACAATTCAATATGGCCGTTTGATATTAAGATAATTACAAAAAGAAAGGTAATTAAAATCAGAAGAAATAAAACAAAAGACAAAATATGGGTCTTTAATACAACTAAAGCGCATCCCGTAAATGTTATGGGAAATTTGAATATAAATATAAATATATAGATATAAATATATATATATTTTGAATTAAAAGAAAATATGTATATATTTTTATACTCAAAATAGAACACAAAATACTTGTCTTAATCTTATAATCCTGATTTTATTTTCCAAAAATCCTCGATCCAAAATTTAAAAAATAAAACAAATGTCTCCTCCTCGATTTTTTTTCTTCCTCAAATTTTCTCGATCTTCCTTTCTTATTGCTTTGAAGGCTCTCGCAAGAGTGTCCTCCAACCTCATTTGTAACTACTCCCTCCTTCGTCCATTCCAGTCATTTACTCATACATACAACACAACTATTCGTTTTCGATATCCTCAACACGGCATTCTGGCTTCCTGGAAGTTTGACGCTAACCAAGAGAGCCACCGTTGTGAGATCTAACGAAACTTTACTCTCACACACACAAACACGGTTTCCACAAGTTGTTGGATGTGTTTCCAAAACTTGCCGAAACATAATGGACGAGTTCAGAACCCTTCCCAATTATCTATTTTCGAGAAAAATTGAAAAAGATATAAAATCGAGAAGAAGTCTCAACTAGGCTTTTCCTACTACTCTACTATTAAAACGCGGGACTCGAAACGTGAATTAATTAACCAAAACAATTTTCGGAGATACAAAGAGGAGCGTTACTTTTAAATAATTTTCAACTTTCTTTTTAAAACCTAACCTTAAACGCGTTAACAACCCATTTTGTATATTATTAAATTTAAAATGTTTAAATTAAAGTTAAAAATTACGTTACGTTAAAATGCATTGAAAAGTGATGTGATGCGGGTTGGAGTCCACCTGACTCTTTACTTTAAAGACTCATCTGCTGGCTCTCTTCTCGTTTCAAAAACTTCGTGCTGGAACTCGAACACCTGCGTGTGTTACTTTTGCAAAATATTGGCTAGGTACACCAGTAGTTGATGAGGGGTTGCCCTCAACTTCGCCAATATTTTGCAGCCGCAACGAAAAAGAAAAGGAAAAAGAACGACCAAAGGGTAGTTTTTACTGCGGTAAAATTTACCGTAACAAACTTTTCCTGCTCGGAGTACATTGGAATGGCATTTGAACTATTGAGTGAAGTTTCCTTATGTTTGATAATAACATGATCCAGTTTTTCTGTAACAAGCAAAATCAACCAATGATCCCACATATCGGTTGATCTGCCTAGTTGCTTTAAAGCCCGAACAGCTTCAGTGGTGACATCCAGAACCCGACGCAAAGCCTCTGACGATTCGTTAGTCATGGTCGGTAGCTTCACAATGTCTCAGAGATATTGTTTGATAAGCTTACACTTATTTTCATACCGACCTTGTAAAATATCCCAAGCAGTATTGAAATTGTCATCACTAACCTGAATATTTTTTAAGAATCTCGAAGCATTACCTCGAAGACTACAATTCAGATAATGTAGTCTTTTTACATTGGAGAGCATTGTATCGTTGATAACACAACTGGTAAACATGTCCTTGAAGTTCAGCCTCTCATCGAATGATCCATAAAATATGGGGATTTGAATTTTTGGCAGAATAGATTTGACGTTGCTGCCGTCGCTAACGACGACACGAGTCGGCGTTGAATTGGACATAGCTATTGTCTCATGCCCCGAAGTGAACAGCTCGTAAATCAAATCATTCAGTTCTCCTAAGGCTTCGAAGTACGCAGTTTCTATGTTGGTAAAGTGCTCATCTGAAAGAACCTTTTTTGAGCTCCTCTTCATTGTCGTTGGTGACCTCTAATGAAGAAATGGCGTCATGGGCGTCATTGAATTTGACCCAGTAATCTTCTAGAAGTTTTCTTCTGCCCAAAAAGTATGCTTTGGTCTGCTTCGCCTTGGCGACTTTCTGCGAGTTAGCAGAGAAGTTAATTATTAATTTCGAAATTGATTCTTCTTTGGCCAGCGCCATTGTTCTTTAAGGAAAACTTTTCCAATTGAAAAAAAATTGTCATTTAAACGCAGAAAACTAATTCCCGCAAGGGATGCAAATATTTGAAACGTGAAAAGGTTTCAATGAAATTAGACAAAAATCGAAAATTAAATCAACTTCACAATTAAAAAAATTAAAAAGCCTGTCTTACATTTTTTTCTAGAAGAAATTTGACAATAGTTGGTTTGTTTTATTATATTTCATAATGACGTTTGAAAGATGACCAGAGCTGTCTCTTGTAGTTTTGATACTTCTCAACAACAACGGCCGTTACAGAGATAAGAACATCTCAAGAAAATCATGTTTATTTCTATTTTTATCCCTTCCCAATGTCGCTAAAATCTTAAGTCGAGAGGCACATCCAACAATTATTGAAAGACGGGATCATTAGACCCTCTCTGTCTCCCTATAACTCACCCGTCTGGATTGTGTCTAAGAAGTCTGAATAATAATTGATTACCGCAAGCTTAACGCAATCACTATTGCAGACAGATATGCGATACCAGACATAAACGAAGTAATCGCTCAATTAGGAAGGAGCAAACTTTTTAAAGTCCTTGACTTAAAAAGCGGCTTTCATCAAATTCCATTAAAGGAATCCGATATTGAAAAGACGGCTTTTGCCATTTGGCAGCAAGTACGAATTCACCAGACTACACCAGACTGAAAAACGCCCCTCGATTTTCCAGCGCGCTCTCGATGATATTCTTCGAGAAAATATTGAAAAATTCTGTTATGTGTACATCGACGATATAATTGTCTTTAGCGAAAACGAAATCGAACACGGTAAACATATCGATCAAATTTTCAAGACACTGAGTAAAGCTAATATGACAATTCAGTTGGATAAATGCAAATTCTTTAACTCGCAAGTAGAATTTTTGGGTTTCGTCATATCAGTAGATGGGATTAAAACGAATCCCAAAAATATGAAATCAATCATGGATTTCCCCATACCAAAAACTCTTAAGGAATTGAGATCATTTCTTGGATTGTCCGGTTATTACCGACGGTTCATAAATGGTTACGCCTCACTCGCAAAAACCCTTACAATCCTTTTGAGACGTGAGGAAGGACGCTGTCCAAAACACAATCCTCAAAAAGGCAGATCCAACTCAACAAAAATGCTTTAGATGCTTCCAATGACGTCCTACTTTCTTACCCCGACTACAGTAAGCCCTTCGATCTCATAACTGATGCATCAAATTTTAGCCAGGTCACTAGCTGATCTCCGCAACTATCTCAAATTAATAATTTAATAATTTAATTTAATTTAAATATTTAACAACGACGAAACTCCTAAACAAGAACTTATCCCTAAAGTTGAATTACCGATCAATATTTTTCAAACCCAAATAATACTTAATATAGGTGATGCTTCTAATCAAACTTTTGAAAATATTTTTCCCCGTTTCCATCGATCTATTATTTCGGAACCACAATATAATAACGAAATTTTAGCGTCTATTCTAAAGACAGTCCCTAACCCGTCTGTTATAAACTGCATAAAAGCAGAGGAAAGAGTAATGGAAATTATTCCAACAAATTTTCCACTCCACTTAAGCCGGCACAAGATTAGGTTTACAACATTACAAGTTGAAGATATTATAAATGAACAAGAACTGGATTCAATAATAATAGAAACTCACAATCGTGCACACAGAAATGCGCAGGAGAATAAAACAAAAATTCTTAAAAAAATTTATTTTCCTGGCATGATGAGTAAAATAAAAAAGATAACAAAAATTTGCTCCGTTTGTAAACGTAATAAATACGAACGACATCCAAACGTCTCATAACTTAAAGAGACCCCCTTACCAACGTTTCCCGGACACACTGTCCATTTAGATATTTTCATTCCGAAAAAAAAATGTCCTAACTGCAATAGATAAATTTAATAAGTACGCCCAGACAAGATTATTGAAAAGTAGAGCAATAGAAGATATAAGACGACCCTTGCGTGATATACTTTTCTTTTTTGGAATACCTAAGGCAATTGTCATCGACAACGAACCCTCACTTAATTCACCAACGATTATGTTCCTACTCAAGGACGAATTAGGTATAAACGTCTACACGACACCACCTTATAAAAGTGCGTCCAATGGACAAGGTCAACCGTAGTCGAAATTATGAGATGCCTCAAGGAAAATTGTACAGAGCGAAACTTTGAAGAGTTACTCGAAAGATTTGCAAACGAATATAATCATAGCATTCATTCAATCACAAGTAAGAGACCGGTTGACTTATTTTTCGGTCGAACAGTTAGCCTTACGCCAGATGATTACAAAAAAACAAGACAGGCAGCGTAACGACTACAATTATTGGCACCCTTAATTTTGTACCCAACTATTGGCACCCCATCATTCAATAGTGATTTTCTCAGTAACGCTTGGTCCCAATAAGTCAAGATATTTTTTATTTCGATCTGGCACATTTTTCTCACATTTCTATGTCTATACTTTGGAAACATTCCTTTTTTTTCTGTTTTATTGACGGTCATGTTTTCATTTTCCGCTTTAGGAGTGATGTGTCCTCCGATGATCATATACCCCTATAAAAGATTGGAAGACGAAATTCGTAAGACCATTCCAGATACCTGGGGTTATGGAATCAGTGAAAATGGCTGGATGATAAAGCAAACATTTTATGAGTATATCTCGAAAGTTTTCCATCCATTTTTGATACGAGAAAAAATCCAACTGCCGGTTATCTTTTTCGTTGATGGACATAGTACCCATCTAACACCCCAAGTGAGCCAATTATGTGTTCAACTGGGTATCATTTTGATAGCACTGTATCCCAATTCAACTCGAATTCTGCAACCAGCTGATGTTGCAGCTTTTAAACCATTAAAAAACGCGTGGAACAATGCAGTTACGGATTGGCGGCGAAAGAACCCGTGGTTAAACCTGACAAAAGAGATGTTCGCTCCGTTACTGAAGGAAGTTGTCTACAACTTCCATTTCTACAACAACTATCAGAAATGGTTTCAAAGCTTGCGGTCTATTCCCATGGGACAAAAATGCCATTAATTTTTCTAAATATCTTGGCAGATCAAATCGTAAAACCAACTCCGTACATCAAATAGAATCAAACAAAGTTGCGTTTGAAGTATTTTGCGACACAGTTGGTTCATAGAAAATACAGCAACTTGAGAGCTATTCCAGTGGAAAAAGCGATTGTTGCGATGATTTTATAAAACTTCATGAACTTTACACATTTTTCAAATCAAATGAGTTTAAACAAATCGGATGAAAAAAAAAACATTAATTAATACATCTACACAGACAGACCAAATCTCAGATTTTTCAATAAACATAAGCGAAACCAATGATTTCTTATATACTGACACCCAAATCGAAAATCTTTTCCAATCAACCTCCCCGGCAACGACAACATCAACCCCGAAAGTATTGCTTGTCTAGATGTCCATGATATCTTAGACTGGCCAGAAACGTCTCTTAGAAAAGGTACAAAAACTCAGAAAAATAACAAAAGCTTTGTGATAACGAACTCCACATGGATTGAGGAAGAAACGAAGAAAAAAGAAGAGAAAAAGAAAATTGAAAAAGAAAAGGAAGAAAAGAAAGCTTCACGATTGGAAAAAAAAACAGGTCAAAGAACTTGAAAAACTTAATAAGAAAAAAATTAAAAAGCCACCAAAACGCCAATCTCAAAATAATCGCCCAACTTAATGTTACTATCATCATCATCATCGGCGCAACAACCACGATCCGGGCCTAGCCCCCTTCATCAAGTGAACAAATTACAACCACCACCCCCAAAAAGAATAATTATTTCACACTCAGTGACATCTGGTGCCTTAGCTGCAACAGAAAACTCTCCCGGAAAGAGAATGGTTTTTGAAATTTATAACGAAATCAGTCAGGAAAATATAAAATCTTTGAGTCCTCCAATAATTGTAAGTCATATCAAAAACTTGTTTTCAAATCAATCTGAGGACATTGGAGAAAACGTTGTTTGCAATTGTCATATGTGTTTTTCCTGCACCAAATTCATGACCAAATTAGTTGGATCCGATATGTGCGGTATAAAATGCTCAAGCTGCCGCAGAGAATACATATTAAATGTTTAAAAGCACTTAGCTACACGTATCTTCCACATTTTTCTTGTAGTTTGTTCACAAAAAAAGATCTAAAGTCTTAAATGCCTAAATCTAAAGTTTAATTAGCTACCTATTACTATAGATAATTTAGGTTGCCTTTTCAAAATGATAATTTTGTACCTACTTAATTGAACTTATAAAATTTGTGATGAATTCAAAATTAGTTTTTTGTTTGTTCCTTTTAAAATAAATGCTAAAAGTATTTTTTAATTATTTTAGTATTTTTTGTTTATTTTTTACCAATGTAAATATTTATTTATTATTTGTTTGAAGAGTTATGTATTAATTAATTATTTATTGTTTTGTGCGTGATAATCTGTTTTCCTTAAATTAAATAAAAAGCTATGTTCCTTTAAATAGTAAGATAAATAAAAGTGGCCTTTAAAAAATATATAGCTATATGTATTTATATAGTAGTGCCCCGTGGCTTAGTGGTTAGTGTGTCGGACTGCTAAGCGAAAGAACCTGGGTTCAAATCCAGCTCATAGCCACCTTTTTTTCTGGGGTACTGCCTCTTGCGAGGAACTGACAAAACCTCCAAGAGTAAAATTTGTCTCGAAAAAGTGCATCTCATGTAGCCGTTCGGACTCGGCGGTAAACTGTAGGTCCCTTCCATTCTTGCAGAGTAACAACACACACACAGGAATGGTTGAGAGTATAAGTCACTAGGCCTTGGCTCCTTAAGGAGCTGTCGCGCCAATAAATTTATTTATTTATATGTATTTATTACTTCATAAATATTTTATTTATCTATTTATTATTATTTAACAAAAATAAAAAAATAAAATAATAAACTTTTGATTAAAACATAACGTTTTTTCTCTTTTAAAGAGTGCCAATTGTTGTAGTTTTTGGATGGCAATAATTATATCAGGGTCCCAATTACTGTAGTTTTTGGTAAATTTTTTAAAATTGCAATTTTGAATTGTGCCCCGTGGCTTAGTGGTTAGTGTGTCGGACTGCTAAGCGAATGAGCCTGGGTTAAAATCAAGCTCTTAGCCACCTTTTTTTCTGAGGTACTGCCTCTTGCGAGGAACTGATAAAACCTCCAAGAGTAAAATTTGTCTCGAAAAAGTGCATCTCATCTAGCCGATCGGACTCGGCGGTGAACTGTAGGTCTATTCTTGCAGATTAACAACACACACACAGGAATGGTTGAGAGTATAAGTCAATAGGCCTTGGCTCCTTAAGGAGCTGTCGCGCCAATAAATTTATTTATTTATTTTTTTAATTTTGAATATAGTTTCCATAACTTAATCTTTATTTATAGAACTTAATCAAAGCGGAATTTAATGAGTTATACTTTAGTTTACAAAAACTTCAAATCACTCTACAAATAATAAAGTTGTAGTTGATCATATTTGGGATTTCCTTAGGAATGCCAATAAGAAATTGTAGTCGTTACGCCAGTTGTAGAAAAATTGGAAACAAAGCAAAAACGAGACATAAAATATTATAACAAGAAGAGGCATAAAATAAAAGATTATCTACCAGGTCTGATTATTTTTGTTAAAATAAATAAAAGATTAGGGACCAAACTTTCCAGTAGGTTCAAACAAGAAATAGTCAAAGAGAATAGAAACTCTACAGTAGTGACGGAAAGTGGCAGAGTCATTCGTAAGTCCCAAATCAGGAATTAAAATTCACATTATATCCAAATCTCATAAGCCTCCTACAATAACCCCATACTTTCATTTTAGATTATCGATAATTACTCTGTTGCGCAATCCATAGCCATAAATACAGGCACAGCAAGAGTACAAACAGGTACGGTTAAAATCATCCACGCCGTAGACATTAAACAATACTATGATGTGACTGAAGATCTTCAGGACATCCTTAATAACAATATCAATGAAGACCACCCTATCCTTCCGTTCCTAAAAAACGAAGTTTCCCAAATCCAATTGTACTTAAGCCGCTTAATAAAAGAAAATGCCCTATGTAAATATAATCGAAGCCTTAGAATTTAGCGAAATAAAAATCGCATCAAACAATTCAATTATTTTATACATTGTAAGCCTACCTTTAAGTAACAAAGAATCTTGCAAAAAAAATTAATCAAACCTATCAAAAAAGGCCCAACAATATTAAGAATCCCATTTGAAAATTCATTAGTATGTAAGAATAAAATCTATGGAATCCTTTCACCTTGTAAAAGAAATAATGATTTAAGTAAATGTTCCAAAAATAAAATTATAGATATAAGTAATTCAACATGCATCCCACATTTGCTGAACAGTCGAGCTTCTAGCTGCACGGAAATTAACAATCAACGGGATATGTCGATGAAGATATCGATCGAAGAAATAACATCGGACATCCTACTTCTTAATCAGAACCTATATCAGCTGTGCTTTATTATCTCCTGATATGGATCTGGATTAAGTCTTTACACGTAAATACTACAACAATTTTAAATCCTGCTTTCTATCTGGATCTATTTCAAGATCCGAGAATTAGTTTCAACTCTGAAAACAAGATAGCAGTTTTCATTTCTAAATGTTGTCAGCACTGTGAAAAAAAACATTAAAAAAGTGAAATGTCAAAATGTAACGGTTAACAGGGCACACAGCACAAACAAAACCATGAGCCGAAAAGAAAATAAATCGTAAGTATTTTTTATATTTTTTTGTAAATTAAGTTGGGAACTAAAAATATGTTGTTATTAAGACGAAGAACTTGGACAAAAAATGTAACCATTGCCTTTTTGCGGGCATACGAGAAGCGCCAAGAAGAATTCAATCACCCCCGCAAAAAAAAATACGCGATGGATAACGTGTTGGAAGATCTGTTGGCTTCAGAAGCCCTCGTAAGTTTCTTTTCTTATTAAATCCAAATTAATATAAAAAAAACTACCGAGTTTTACTGTGTTAATTCAAAGACTCAACCAACCACTGTTGAAATGCTAACAATCAAATTAAAAAAACCTAAAGAAGGTTTTGAAGAAAACAAGGGATAACAATAACCGGACAGCAAAGCACAATTTGAAGAAATAATGGAGGAACTCTTCGGGAATCGAACGGAGATTAGAAACTCCCACACCTTAAATTTGAGTGGAAAAGCAATCACAGCACTGTCCACCAGTTCCAAACGGTTTACCTCAAAAGAAGCAGAGGCAAAAATATTTCACGTTGAAGGTAAGAATAGAAAATAGTAGTTGATGTAGTTAGCTAATATGTTAATAAAAGTAAAAATAGACAGAATTTTATTAAATTTTCCCTTCTCCTTTAACTTAACTTAACTTAACACTTTTTGCGTATGGAAATGGTTACATGACTTGGTCCACCTCTAACGCATACATAGTTCTTGCGGTTTTGTACCGTTCTTTTTAGAGAATCTCTTACAGGACTGGCATGCGAAAATACCATAATATAAGCCAGAGATCTTGTCCCACATATTGGACACGGCGAGTTAATCAGCTGTTGTTTAGAAATGCATTGCACAGCAGTTGTTACTAATATAGCTCAGAATTCAGCCATCGCTGGCTGCCATAACATGTATGGCAACTATAGTGGCAGCTCGATTCATTATTCCGTTTTGTATCGTCCGACTATTTCGGATAGCGGAAGTAGTGCTACCAGGTGCTCCTCTTCTGATCCACATCGTTTTCCAAAGAAAACTCCTGTTTTTTCTGTTATTAATATTTTTTTTTAGAAACGTAAAGTATCTTTTCTTTTTAACAAGTTTGTTTAATAGTTTTTAACATATTTAACACATTTAAATGCATTATCTTTAAGAATTAACAAATTAAAAAAATATATATTCTTTAGTAATTACTCAAAACGATTGCTATTAGATTAACTATAATACTGAGTTTGAAAGTAGTTAATAACAAAACTGGCTTTAGGAAAACTGATTTATTATTTCATTTTTAATATCTTATTCGCACCGCGTAGGTTTTTCTTATGTTTGTGACAAAACTGTATTTGAAAATACCCGCATTGATTTCTCTTAAAGTGTTTGTTTTTTCTGACTATCTTTATATATATAAATTTTAATCTTGATTTAGCAGGTTGACTAAGAAGGTCGGTAGCCGTGTTGGCTCTTGATAGTTCGGTTAGCTAGTTCAGGATCAATTAGAGTGGATGTCCTTAGGAAGGATATCCTAGTATTCCAATGTGTCTTAACTCGTCAAGTAAAATGAGAACAGCGATGAGTAAGCTTGATTAAAATACTTTATTTGAAACGTTTAACTTAGTTACTAATACATTAGACAATTTCTTTAATAATAAGAAAGGCTTAAAGGTATTTGTTGCGACTGAACCAAAGTGTAGTACGATGTGCGTGACTGTAGCGGAGTTATAAGAATGTTCATCTGGCATTGATTTCTCTTAAAGTGTTTGTTTTTTCTGACTATCTTTATATATATAAATTTTAATTTTGATTTAGCAGGTTGACTAAGAAGGTCGGTAGCCGTGTTGGCTCTTGATAGTTCGGTTAGCTAGTTCAGGATCAATTAGAGTGGATGTCCTTAGGAAGGATATCCTAGTATTGCAATGTGTCTTAACTCGTCAAGTAATATGAGAACAGCGATGAGTAAGCTTGATTAAAATACTTTATTTGAAACGTTTAACTTAGTTACTAATACATTAGACAATTTCTTTAATAATAAGAAAGGCTTAAAGGTATTTGTTGCGACTGAACCAAAGTGTAGTACGATGTGCGTGACTGTAGCGGAGTTATAAGAATGTTCCTCTGGTAGTTTATCCAGTGGTATTTATACTGTGTGTGTACATGACTTCTTGTTACCTTCTGGAAGTGATATATTGGTAGTTTTTGTGATGTTTGGTTAATCTACTGATTATGTTTTATGGTTCCTCTTGGGTCCGTATGCAAATACTCTTATCGTCTTGTGACTTTCCTTGGTGTCGGATGTAAATGTGCTTATCTGGTTGGTGCCGTTATCTTTGTTTAAAGATGACCTCATTCAATTTTTGGGTGTTGTGTTGTGTGTTATTCTAGCGAGAATACTCCTCTTTGGGTAGGTTGTTGTAACGAAAGATCGGGCAAACGTTGAAACTCGACGTTTGACAGATTAATGTTTGTTGTGGTTGTTTTTGGCTTTCGTAGTCTTAAATATATAATGGTTACAATAATGATTATTATAAGTATTACAATACTGGATATGCCGTAATCCATGTGTTTTTAGGGAATTGAAAAGGTAATATCTTTAAGATTGTCAATATCTCTAAATTTTAGTTAATTTAATTTTGTGATTACATAATCTGGGATTGGCATTATGTTATAATTTTCTTCATAAAGCTTATGATTATATGTTTGATTATTTATGGTAATTGAACAGTTTTCTAATTCTAATATATAATTTCCTTTTAGGGAGTAATCAAGACTATTACAGTTATGTTTAATTTCCTGGTACTTCAGATTCTTAATAATAATTAATTGATTTATTTCAAGGATTATATTTTCTTTTGTATAGTGTTCTGTGGTACAATTTATTGTAGTATCTTGTTTCATAATGTTTTTTATATCCTTTTGTAGTACATGAGTGTCTGATAGTTTTACAATTTTATTGTTTTTTGATAAAGTTTGTATCTCTTATTCATAATATAATTCCTCAGAATATTTTGGTACGTTTATTATAATTAACAGATTTTCTTTGTAAGTTGCTAAAGTTAATTTTCTTTCTTTCATTTTTTCTATGTTTAATTTATAATCAAAGATTTCTTTTATAGTAATTATGTCTTGTGTTAGCATTCCTGACCTACTTGTCATAATTATGTCATCTATTTTTTCTACAAGTCGTTGTTACTTTACTAAGTTTCTGTTTAGTTCTTATTCTAAACGTATACTATTTATTTCGTCTATAACGGTTTTGTAAGTGCTTAGCGATTTTTGACTCTGTTTGAATATATCTTGTGTTTGTTTAAACTGTTCGTTAAATTGGTTGTTTATTGTTATTTGTTTATGATTATTCTGTATTAATTCTTTAGTATTGTCTTCTAAAGCGTCTAGTTTGCTTTCTATAATTTGTCTATCGTTGTCATCTAATGTTCCAAAAACTACAACTATTATGTTGATCCATCCTCTTTTATGTATTATATGATGGGGAACTATGGTTTCTATTTTTATCTTTAGAGTTCTAACTTCTTCTCTAATGAGTTAGTTATTGTGTTACTTGTCCTTCTAATAGTGATATTAGTTTCTGACAGTGGGTTAAATTTATTACGTGTAATAATACCTCATAATCTTGAATTAATTTGATTGGCTTAGATTGGAGTACTACTATTTCTTGTTCTATTCTATCTATTTTTATGTTTTGGCTACTTATTAATGGTAAAGTTAAGAGTATAACCATTAGTTCTGTCATTTTTAGTAAATTTCTTTTTCCTCTTTGTCTTTGTGTAAGATTTGTTCTCTGACATGTGGTTTTATTATTATCTTCTTGTCTGTTTGTTTTATTATTTTAAGCTTTTTATGTTTTGTTTTTAATTAATCAAATTTTTCTGGGTTATTTATTTTTGTATAATTAGGGTTAATTTTTAAATCCTTACGATTCTTATTTTTTTTCTAATATTTTTTCTTTCTCTCCTCAATTCTTTTAAATATTATTTCATTGGATATTTTACCTAAGTGGATATCAATGGGTTTTTCCTTGGTAGTTAAATGTATAGTCCTATTATATACGCCTAAGGCTTTGTTTGCTAGTTCTAGCAATCTTTCTGTTTTTCCTAAGATCCTTATATGCTCGTTCAGGGTACTATGTAGTCGTTCGATATCTGAGTTCCCTGTGTGTCTGTAAGGAGTAGAAAAATGTATGTTTATTTTTCTTTCTCTTAGATAGTTGGTAATTGAATATGTTTGAAATGTTGCATCGTTATCCATAGTTATTACTTTTGGTGTCTTTAGATACGTGAACATTTTTTCGAGGACATTTATCAAATCTTTTTGTTTTTTTGTCTAACTTCTCTATGGAAGCGAACTTGCTAAATTTATCGATACATGTTAGATATTTTTCGTTTCTTGAAGGTATCCAAATGTCTATGTGATAATATGATTTTATGGGGTTTCTTTCTATCTTTAAATTACATATCTCACAGTTGTTTATTATCTTTGTTATTTTTGTTTTAAGGTTCGGGTAATATATTTCTCTTTTTAGTTCTAAGTTTAATTTTTCTATACCTACGTGGTTTACCTCTAAATGTTTTTTATTGATTAGATCTTCGATCTCTGTTTGTTCTTCAATATCTTTTAGGATTATTTTGCTCCTTAATAGTTTTGTTTTCTTATTTTGGTTTTGTTTCAAATAGTTTTGGAATTCTAGGAATGTTTTTTCATCTTCTACTTAGATAGCGTTTTGTTTGTTGTGAAATATTTCTACTAGTATTTGTTTAAAGTCCTCCGTATTAAAATTAAGTTTTTCCAAGTGGATTTTCCTATTTCCTTTACAGAATGTTATTTTGTTTTCTTCGTTATTTCCTGTTTTTACTATTATTTGATTCTTAAAATAATTTAAGGGTTTTTGGGTAATAAAGATTAGATTTTCACTACTTGATTCGTTGGAGTGTTTAGTTGAGACTAGCTCGAATGTATTAATTTCGGGTATTTTTACTCTGGAGAGTGCGTCTGCTACTTTGTTTTCTTTTCCTTGTAAGTGTTCTATATCAAAATCGAGTTTTTCTAACTTTATTTTCCATCTTTGTAGTTTAGAATTAGTTTCTTTTAAGTTATGTAACCATATTAATGGTCTATGATCGGTTAATATTTTGAATCTTCTACCGTATAGGTAATGTCTGAATTGTTTGGTTGCCCAAACTATGGCTAATAGTTCCGTTTCAATAGTGCTATAATTACATTCATGGCTATTAAGAGTTCTTGATGCGAAACTAAGTGGTCCATGTGATTGGCTTAATACAGCGCCTATTGCGTAATTGGATGCGTCTGTTGTCAGTACAAAGGGTTTACTAAAATCTGGGTGTCTGTTTAGTAGGTTATCTGACATAGCTATTTTTAATTTTATCAAATGATTCTTTATATTCTTGATCGTTCAGATCTATTTTTGTGTTTTTCTTTAAGAATTTTGTCATAGGTTTAATGATTTTTGCGTAATCTAATATAAATTTCCTATAATATCTTGTCAGTCCTAGAAAGGATTGTATTTCTTAAATACTTTTTGGTATTGAATTTTTGTATTGTTTGTATTTGGTTATAATTTGGTTTTATTCCTTCAGGTGTTATTATATGTCCTAGAAATTCACTTTCTTACTTTAAAAAGTCACATTTTTTTTTTTTTATAATTTACACGCGCGAAAGAAGTTTGTCTGTACCCTTAAAATGTTTAAACACCGCACGAGCATTAGGGAAATGAGGAGGGATAGAAGAGGAGATACCGATGCACATTAGTTTTTAAGTTCTGCATATCAAAATTTGAGGGAAAAACAGAGCCTGGCAAAGCATTCCACATTCGTGTGGTACGACTAAAGAAAGAATCTCTATACTTAACAGTACGTCCGAAGTTAGGCTCAAGAGTAAACTGATGATGATGATGATTACGGTTGAATCGTTTCAGGGAGGAATGCAGCTGGCTTTTTCGCTAGAGCATTGTTTGTAAAAATAACGATAGAATAACGAAAGGCACGAAACATTACGGCGGTGCTCAAGAGATGTAAATGTTTCTGTTATTGTTCGATCGCCTATCATTTTCAAAGCTCTTTTTTGAATTCTATCTAGAAAACTCAAGTGGGTTATAGGAGCACCTGCCCAAATATGGGAATTATACTCGAGTTTCGGTCTAATATATGCTTTATATACTATAGCCAAATCAGACGGGGTGAAGAACTTCTTGCATCTTCGAAGGAAATCAAAACACCTCGCAGCATTCTTTGCGATGTCAAATATGTGGTCATTCCACAGAAGGTGGTCTGTAATGCACATCGAGAACTAAGAGGTGATCGGTTTCCTCTATGCAAGTGCCACTCATGGATAGTGGCATTGAAGGTATGTTTTGCTTTAACGAAAAAAGACAACATTGAGTTTTAGAAGCATTAAATTCTACGTGATTTCTTATTCCCCATTGTACAATGCCGTCAAGATCAGAATTTAATGAACTTATCATACGCTGCCGTTACAGTTCAACATCCGAAGAACATGGATGTGAATCTGGAAACGAATATGAAAAGCTGAGAGTACTCTCGTCAGCAAAACAATTGATTGGATTAGTTGTTTCAGATAATAAGTCATTGATAAATATAAGGAAAAGAGTCGAAGACAAAACAGAGCCCTGGGGCACACCAGCATTTATTTTGTGAATATCAGATTTGAAACCGTCCAATACAACTTGAATTGGGCGGTTCGAAAGGTAGTTACTAATCCAACGAAGAAGAGATTCATCGAGTCCAAATGCACGCATTTTCGATAAAAGGGCTTGATGCCAAACTCTATCAAATGCCTTAGAAATATCTAGTGCAATAATTTTGCTTTCCCCAAAACTATGGAGAGATTGGTTCCACGTTTTGGTGAGATATACCATCAAATCACTAGTGGACCTGTTGCTTCGAAAGCCGTACTGCCGGTCATTAAGAAGCTTTCGTTCTTCGAGATATTTATTGCAATTGGTCGGTAGTTTGAGGGTGCAGAAGATTTGCCTTTTTTGGAGATAGGCTGGACAAATGCTGTTTTCCATGCACTCGGAAAAGTCCAGAGGAATAGGACCGATGGAAAAGCTTACGCAAAGGTTTTGCTAGCGTTGAAGAACACCTCTTCGGAACAATAGCGGGGATAGAATCCGGGCCAGCGGATTTATTTATGTTGAGATCTTTCAATACTCTTGCGACTGAACGAGTGCAAAAGAAGATTGGTCCCATAAAATCATTTACACTCTCGAGTACAGGAGGAGTTCTGACACCTTCGGCCAGTGTTGAGTTTGACGCGAATTGGGCAGCAAGCAGATCTGCTTTTTCTTGAGAACTGACAGCAGGAGTATCGTTGAAGGCGACCGTAGGAACTGACGATGACGAAGAATTCTTTACTTTTTTTACAAATGTCCAACAATTTTTACTGCCTTTGGGACATTGCAGTATTTTTGCCGAATATTTTGCTCATGTCAAAATTTGGTTTTTCGAATATTAACTATGCAGGCCTTTCTAGCTTGCTGAAACTTTTTCCGGCTTTCCTCAGTGGTGTTGGCTTTGTAACAACGGAAACTTACATTTCTTAACCTGATAGCCTCTCTACAGCTCGAATCAAACCATGAGTTTTCCTTAGGTTTGATACTCTTCGACCTGTTTGGGATAAAATTTCTCATTCCTAAAAGAATTCAATTTGTAACCATGTCTGCGCTGGAATCAATGTCACTATCGAGGAAGCATAGTGACCAGTTAAAGGCCCTGAAATAGTTATTGAGGCCGTCCCAGTTGGCTTTCTCGTATTGTCAAACGGTTCTCCTTGGGTTTTTTTCTTTAACTGGAGAGGGTTGGCACGAGAAATTTGCAGAGATGACACAATGGTCAGATGTGCCTAGAGGCGATAATACACGAATTGTGCATTTATCAGGATCGGAGGTAAGAAACAAGTATAGAGTGTTGGGGGTTTGACCTGCAATGTCAGGAATTCGGGTTGGCTCATCATTGAGCTGAGTAAGATGGTTTAACTGAGCGAAAATCTCAACATACCTTCCTTCGGGTGTTGTCTGGCCATAAAAGCGAAACCAACTGGAATTGTGTACATTGAAATCGCCCGTAATAACGATTTCTGTGAGGGTAACGGGAAACAATTCCTTCAATGGAGTCAGACAAAGCATCAAATTCGTTAAAAGTTGAAACTCTGTCTAAATTTGGGCTTCTATAAAGAAAACATATATTAATGATGCGCTTATTAATCGTTAATTTTAACCACATGAAATTGAATTCCGTGTTTACACACAAATCGAATTGTGGTTGAAGTTGATATGCAACATCATTCCTTATGTTAACGGCGAGGCCATGTTTGGCAAAGAATAAAGGCACAAGGGAATACCCATGCAAGGAAAATTCCGAATGATCGGTATTTTCCCCAACTTGTGTTTCACTAAGTGCCAATACAGCTGGTCTGTTTATCACAGAGTGGACATAGGCAGCATAGAAAATTTTCCTAAGTCCACGAATACTTGCATAGTCGACTATGAAATCACCTACCGTTCTAAAACACAGAACTAAAAAAACCTAAGACGGACAGTTACCTATAGTAAGTAGTAATTCGTATCTCGCCGAGTGCAGTCGCTTTTTCAATTAACTCCGTCTTTTCATTTATTTGTGCCCTTATTTAACTCCACTTAATAGTATTTCCGTGCTTTTTCCCCATAAACCAATCCAAGCAAATCTTTAAAAAAATTAAAAAATAAAATAATAATTGTGTGTTTTATTGACTTTATAAGTTGTACCAATCATACAAACTAAATATGTCTCAACAGTGCGCGAGTTTTAATTGTGTCAACAACGACAATATTGTTGAGTGGGTCACATGTAATGGATTATGCGGAAAACATTTCCATGCTACATGTGTCGGATTGAATAAAAGGTCTGTTCTTTACCTAAAAGAATTTTCCCGCAATTTTGTATTTTATTGCGATGAGTGCAAAAATATATCTCTGTCGCACATAATGCTCGCGATTAAATGTTTAAGCGACTCGTTCGCAAGCTCTGCTCTGTTCGCAAATAAACTTTACCACAAACAATGCCTGACCCAATTTGAAAAATTTGATGAGTTCATCAAATCGTTTGATGAATTTAACCAAAACAATGCACAATCCGCGACCTACCTAAAAAGAGATATAAAGAAAATAAATGAACAATTATCTGCCCTCCAACTCCCCATTACAAACAACATTAACATTGAAATGGTGGCTAATATAAAAAAAAAAACAATTTCAAATGAAATTAAATCAACAATTTCCCCCTTAATAGCGTCATTTGACAAGCTCCAGCCCCAAAGACTGTATCCCCTCCGGTTGATTATGAACCCATTCTTTTTAATCTAATGTGTCAGATTGAAGAACTTAAAGACAACATCAAAGATACTCGTTATGTAGTGAATGATTTCGCCGAGGAATTAAAACTAGCAACAAGAAATGTTCTCGAAGCTCCCTCTAATCCCCAATATAATACATCAATATTGGAGGAAATAATGGACACTATTGAGGTATCTCCAAATCTGCTCATCCCCATACCTCTACACTCCCAACCAAATAATAAAATTGCCTCGCCAACTCAGGAACCTACCCTTAAACGTTTCGGTACTTTGTGGAAACTCTCGAAATGGAACAACAGACTGAAAAAACTCGAATGACGCTATTGGCTCAACTTTTCAATCCAGCAGTTTCACTCTTGAAAGAGTTCCTTCCAAAGTGGATCCACGACTTTTTTAGAAATAAGTTTGATATAAACGTAACTAAAATTGAACAAATTAAACCCAACACTTTCTTAATATCTTTCCCTTCCAAATATGAATGGCTGTTCCTCAACTTATCAGGTGGTGTTTTCAAATTGGCCAATATGTTGATATCCAAACATCCCAAGTCATTAACACCCAAACCTATATTCCAAGCGATTAAACACCACCCTCGCTCAGATCCTAACTGGTCGTTCAAAACGCACATAATGCCAGATTTTACACTTCCTATTATAATTCCAAACCAACCCCGTCACTATTCACAAACCGTTTCCGATGCCAGACCCCAACCTAAGACTCAACATAGACCCCAACCTAAACACCAACATATACCCCAAACTAAGCCCCAACCTAAACCTCTACCTAAACTCCAAAATATACCGCAACCTAAGCCAAGACTGTCTTTACTTAAATCCAAAGTGAAAGACCAGCAAACCCCATTAACACCGAAACACGCTCACCAACGAGTGTCTTTCAACATCAATTCTGACTATCCTTCATCACCTTTAAATTCCTCGAATCCTACTGAATCTCCTCAGTTTCTAAGCTTCGACCTCACCACAGGGGCAAAATACCCTAACTTTGTAAGCTCCCATATTTTACACCCAAACTCTTATCTGCCTCCAACAGATTCACGTCCACCCTCCTGTTTTGGTCCTCTCATTCCACCTTATGTAAAACTAACTCAACAGACCCTTGTTGATTCCACTGAGTCCCGTTATGCCCTTTCCAAACTAAGTGATAACAAACTGTTAGACAACATTCGCATGTACCTAGCCTATCTCCACGATAAACCTGACTATTTGTGCATAGACGGTAAAACGAAAAGTTATGTGTCAGCGTCAATTAAAAAGGAAGGTCTGCCTACTGATATGGTACCATTAAGGCAGATATACGACAAATATCACGAGCTTCTGAACATATCCTCAAAACAAATCTCCAAAGATCTCTCCGCCTTTTCTTCGTTTCTTCATTCTAAAAGAATTTCCTACCTTCAAAGAGTACGTTCCGACTCTGATAAATTTTATCGCTCCTAACACTATCTCTCCCCAACTACTCTACAATCACCACCCTTTTTCCCTTTATTACCAAAATGTAAGAGGTCTTTGCTCTAAAACACACTCTGTGTATTCACAGTCACAAGCCCTACCCTATGACGTTTTTGCGCTTACTGAAACAAATCTTTCTAAAGACATTAATAGTCAAGAGCTGTTTCCTTTGTTCTTTAATGTTTTTCGCGACGACGAAGAGTCTCTTCCTAAATCTCCGTGCAGAGGCGTCCTTATTGCTGTCCATAACAAGTTCGATTCGACCCTGGTTTCTTCTTCCTCCTCAAACATGCTCGACTACATATCCATTAAACTATAACTCCCAAATCAGTCCCTATACCTTGTGTATTTCTACTATTTCTACATTCTTCCTGGCCAACCCGTTGAATCTTACAAGCTTGCTGTTGATGCCATTGATGAAGTCCTAGCTATTTCTGAAGCACAAGACGAAGTTCTAATCTTTGGAGACTTCAATCTTCCCCAACTTCAGTGGAACATTTCTGATGATGTACCATCCTTCGCTGCCAATCCCGTTTCATCCAAGGAATCTGTTTTTGTTGACGGTCTTTCTGATTCCGCCCTTTACCAAGTGAGTGGAATTCAGAATTACATGGGCCGGCAACTCCATCTTATCTTCACCTCTGACCCGATTAACTCATCTGTTTCAGAAAGCACCATCCCATTATCTGTAGTTGATCGATTTTACCCCCCTCTCCTTCTTTCTTTTTTCATTTCCTCTCCATCTACTCTCCCTAATATTTCTAACTGTTCATTCAACTATCATAAGGCTAATTTAAAAAAAAAATAAATTACTACCTCATCCATACCTCATTCGATTTTACAAATATGTCACTTAATGAAGCAACTAATCTTTTTTATGAAAAAGTGCAGTTTTGCATAAATCTTTATGTTCCTTTTTCGCGAAGAGGTATTTTTCAACTTCTCCCCCGTGGTACAGTCATAAACTACTCGAGCTACGAAACAGGAGAAATAAGCTTTGGGTTCAATATCTTCGCTCTCGTTCAATTCTCGATTACTCTGACTCTCTAAATGATGGTTTCGCTCCCTCTCTTCTCTACAACAACCAATCATCCAATGATCCATCTACCATTGCCAATTTCTTCCCCAGTTACTTCAAACAGTTTTTTGCACCAAAAACCTTAGATCCTGACAAATCTTATTTTTCCTATCTTCCTCATTTTAATACCGGCCCCTTAAATACGAATTATATGGATACTTCATTAGTTCTAAATGGCATCCTTGAACTTAAAAATAAGTTTACTCCTGGTCCCGATGGTATACCTGCAATTTTACTTAAAAAATGTTGCTCGAGTTTGGTCCTTCTTATTACTAACTTGTTCTAACTGTCCCTTTCCACCGGATCTTTCCCCGTTTTATGGAAAATATCCACTATCACACCAATTCATAAAAATGGTCCCAAAAACGAAGTTTGTAATTTTGTAATTATCTCTCATATCCCCAAACTCTTCGAAAGCATTCTGTATGACTCACTTTCTTTCCAATGCAAATCTCTAATATCCTCAACTCAACATGGTTTTTGTAAGGGAAGATCTACCACAACTAATCTTGTTGAGTTCGTTACATTTTCACTCTCCAAGCAATGTGGTTTTCACGTCGCAGAAAATCTTGTTACCTACCATATGCCAAACTTCGTCTATGCTGCGCAGAAATCGAATGGTCAGATAATTGCAAATACCTCGGTGTTATTTTGGATAATAAGTTAACTTTTCAACCTCACATTTCAAGTACAGTGAATAAAATCAATTTGACAATAAGAACTTTATATCCTTTTATTAATAGAAAGTCAAACCTTAGCATGCAAAATAAACTAATATTATTTAAAACCATTTTTCAAGCTATTCTTTTATATGGGGCACCAGTTTGGTTTAACTGCGCTCACACTCATATCAAAAAACTTCAAGTTTGCCAAAATAAAATATTAAAAATGATGCTTGGATTACCATGGTATTACTCAACAAATAGGCTCCATGATAAGGCGAATGCTAATACTATTATGTTCCTTATAAGTAAATTTCGAGAAAGATTTTATTTTAATTGCACTTATTCTGAAAACGAACTTGTTCGTCTACTTTCAAATTAATATAATATTATTATACTATTGTAACTCACTGCTTAAATTGTAGATTATGGGAACACAGCAATACTAGATTTAAGTATCATATAAGGGTTTTTTTCCAGTAGCATTTTCCCTTAATATAGTAACTGATTTCATAGTTATTATCTGCCTTTCATTATATAAACCAAGAATTGAAGTTGTAAAGAAAAGAACAAAATATTTCTATATCACTTACCTACAATGAAATGTAAATCAATTACTTGTATATTACGCTACAAATAAAAAAAAAAAAAAAAAAAAAAAAAATCTTGTTGAGTTCGTTACATTTTCACTCTCTGCCATGGAAAAGGGCTACGAAGTAGACGTCATCACTACAGCTTCAGCAAGGCTTTCGACAAAATCTCTCACAGTTTAATTCTTTTTAAGCTTTCCTTTTTTGGATTCAGTCCTAACCTTCTTAAATGGATATCCTCGTATCTTGACAACCGCCAATACAGAGCCCGTTTTCGTTCTGTTCTTTCAGTTCCTTTTGTGGCCACCTCTGGGGTACCCCAAGGTAGCCATCTTGGACCTCTTTTATTTATTCTTGCCATTAATGATGTTGAAAAGATAATCCAATCATCTTCTATCTCCCTTTATGCTGCTGATGCTAAAATTTTCAAAGTAATCTCCTCTGGTCGTGATTCTCTCCTGCTTCAAAATGACCTCAATTCATTTGTCAATTGGTGCAGTAAGAATTTTCTCGAACTTAACATTGCCAAATGTGAGCTAATTACGTTCTCTCGAAAAAGTAAAAGGCCTTCCCTTAGATCTTATTATCTTCAAGCCCTTTCCATTAACCGCGTACAGGTTATCCGCGATTTAGGCGTCCTCTGTGATTGCGAATTAAATTTTCGCTCACAAATCGATAATGCTATATCAAGAGCTAACTCCGCCCTTGGTTTTATCAAAAGGTGGTCCAAAGAGTTTCGGAACCCATTTAACACTAACCCACGCAACTTAAGATCATCACGTCTTTTTTACGTTCCTCCCCATCGTACTTCCTATGGTCTCAATGAACCTTTAACCCGCATTTTGAGTAAAATCAATTCGATCTCTCCTCTTTTCGATTTCAACCTTCCAAGTCCTTGTCTGAAAGCCCAGCTCTTACATCATCTTTCCTCGTTATAAGTTAATTTTTAATTAGTTTTTAAGTTTAGTTAAGTTTAAGTTAAGCTTGTATTAAGCTAATTAATGGGGCGTTAGCCCCACCAAAAATTATAATCAATACTCCACTAAATCCCAATTTGAGTTTTTCAATACAAATTATTAACAGTGTTTTACCTTGACAATAAATTGTATATGATCCGCCCCTGGTCATTTAGGGAGCATTAATTAATCTATCCGATAACGATTAGACTTGTTCATTCGGATTTACCACAATGCTCAAGTAAAATCGTCTGTGAGTGAGATAAGGAAAGGAAAAGTTGCAAGGAATGCTTACTGCGAGTATTTTTTCGTTGGTGGGTATTCTTTTTTTTATTTGCGTGATGCCTTGATGTTGTAGCATCAAATGAATTTGCACAACACGGGCACTAAACGTGTCGGTTCGCGCCCGAGATTGATATATATTTTTTTTCTTTTCTTTTTTTTGTATTTTTTTTTTAAAAGAACGCACAGGCAGCAACACTCCGCGGCTTCACTCTCTCACCGTGCACCCGTGTGGTGACTTCGACGGGCAGATCGACGATTTAATGATACTTTTAGGTTAACTTCTCTAAGTGTTGAGAATATTTTATTTAATGAATCTATGTGTTCTTGTAATGACGTGGAAAAACCTATTACGTCATTTTAATATACGTAATATGACTTTCCTATGTAATTTTTTAGAATTTCGTTCATCATTTTTTGGAACGTTGCAGGGGCATTTTTTAGTCCAAATGGCATCCTTAACCATTCATAATGTCCTGTTAAAGTAGAAAAGGCTGTTTTTTCTCTATCTTGTGGCCCTATTTCTATTTGGTAAATTCCTTTTGTTAAATCTAGAGTTGTAAAAAAGTTTGCTTTTCCTTATTTGTCTAATATGTCGTCTATTAGGGGTATGGGGAATTTGTCTCCTTTCGTTATATTATTTAGTTTCCTATAATCTATGACTATCCTCCATTCTTTATTTCCTTCCTTGTCCTCTTTTTTGGGTACTACCCATATTGGGGCATTGTAAGGAGAAGTGCTTGGTTGTATTATTTTTTTGTTCTAATAGTTCTGATATCTGTTTGTCTACTTCTTTCTTGTGTATTTCTGGGTATCTATAAATTTTTGTGAAGATTGGGTCTTCGTTTTGTGTAGCTATTTTATGTATTACGTGGTTGGTAAACGTTAAGTCGTTTCCTTTTCTGTAAAATACGTTTCTATATTTTTTTAACAAATTTTTTAATTCTTTACTTTCCTCGATATTTAAGTGGCTGAGTCGTGAACTATCCAAATTTTTGATGTAATCAGTCTCTTGGTAATCTAAAGAATGTAATGAATTTATTTCTTTGTAATATTCATGTTCATCTTCCTCGGAAAAGAACAGTGGAATTATTTCGTTATTTAATTTCAATGTTTTGTTCTTGAAATTAATTTTGGTATTATTTAGTTATAATATATTATTTCCAATTAAACCGTCAAATTGAGTATTGAAATTATAAATCTGGAATACGCAATCTGTTTGGGTTAGAAAAATAAATTTTCCTTTAGGGATAATTAGTTCCTCGTTTATAAATATGGGTGTTCGTACGGTTTTGATTTTTAATGGGGTAGTTCTTTTGGTTATTAATTTTTTTGGTACTTTTTCCTTGCTTATCAAACTATTGGTTGCACCAGTGTCTATTAATAATTTGAGTGTTTGATTTGCTTTTCTTAGCACAATAAAGGGAAGTTGTGAGTTTGGTTCGAGGCTACTTCCCGAAAACCCTGGTCCTCTTTGTCATTATTATGGTGTACTTGGTGTTTTTTAGTTGACTTGAAGTGAGGCTTACTTCCATTGGTACAAGTCTATAATTTCTTGAGGGTGGTTTGTAATTCGGATTGAAATTGTTTCCTTTGTAGTTAGGATTGTGGTTGAAAGGGGGTCTAATATGGATTGGATTATTAGGCTTGAAATTTTCTTGTTGGGGGTTGTTTGTTTTTTGTTGTAGCTTTTGGTTTTGGAAATTAGGCTTTTTGTTGAAAGTTTTACTACTTTCAGAATGTCTTTCTTCGTTTATGAAGACTGCTTGTGTTAACTCGTGTAGGGCTTCTTGAAGGGTCTTTGGTTTAAGGGCGAATAGGATTGTTCGTATATAAACTGGTAGTTTTAATTTAATTATGTTTAGGGCGGCTACATTATTATTTTTTATCTCGAGGTTTTTGTTTTCTTGTATGGTTTTTTGATTAAGTTCACATAGATTCTTTTGTATTTCCTTATAAAATTGTATGACACTATTTTTGTAAGTTGTCTGTCTTAGTTTGTCATATAACTGTAACGAAGATTCAAATCCTCCGAAATTATTTATTAATAGGTTTTTTTTGTCTAACCACATATTTAAATGAGCGTGTATCTCGATGCATCTTTTCGCTCGGCTTATTAATTTAGATTTTAAGATATTTATACACATAACCTGACTAGATGGGTCATATTTGTTCAGAGTTGGAATTATTCCATCTACGTTTGTCAAAAATGTGTAAAGGTCTTCTCTTCTGCCGTCAAATGGTTGTAATTTTTCTATATATTTTAGTGGATCTAACGTCAGTGTAAGTACCTGTGGTAGTGGTTGCGTCATCTTTGTTATATCACAATTAGTTTCACTTTCACTTTTAAAATTAATTCTACTTAATCTTATACTAGATAGATCTATTACCTCTAAATCTGATGATTCTTCTTCGTTTGTGAATCTAGGATAGGGTTGATTTGATGACTTCTTTGTTTTTTTGTTGAAGATTTTCTTCATGGGGTTTGCTTTGCTGATCTTTCCTTCTGCAGGATTCTCGTCATTACCATTTGCGCTAGAGTTGGGCGATAGATTAGCTAGTGTTGAACAGGTGGTGTTGAATTAGTCCTCATATGCAGGTATTACTTCTCCAAAGGCAGCTGTTAGTTCAACAGGTTTGTAAGTTTTACTTCTGGTCTTGCGGATCCTCGTTTGATTGAAGATGGTTTCTCAGAAGGTCCTTCAATAGATTCTCTTTTCAGCGATGTCGTCCGTTGATGGTTGCATGCAGATTTTTATTTACGGATACACTTTTAGTTTATGTATCCTACCGACTGCACCAATTTTAATCTTGATGTAGCAGGTTGACTAAGAAGGTCGGTAGCCGTGTTGGCTCTTGATAGTTCGGTTAGCTAGTTCAGGATCAATTAGAGTGGATGTCCTTAGGAAGGATATCCTAGTATTCCAATATGTCTTAACTTGTCAAGTAATATGAAAACAGCGATGAGTAAATAAATAAATAAATTTATTGGCGCGACAGCTCCTTAAGGAACCAAGGCCTAGTGACTTATACTCTCAACCATTCCTGTGTGTGTGTTGTTA
Organism: Platycheirus rosarum; assembly: GCA_963971375.1. Lineage (NCBI taxonomy): Eukaryota > Metazoa > Arthropoda > Insecta > Diptera > Syrphidae > Platycheirus > Platycheirus rosarum. The sequence continues at coordinate 106,159,992 of OZ020508.1, forward strand.
ATCTGCAAGAATGGAAGGGACCTACAGTTTACCGCCGAGTCCGAACGGCTACATGAGATGCACTTTTTCGAGACATATTTTACTCTTGGAGGTTTTGTCAGTTCCTCGCAAGAGGCAGTACCCCAGAAAAAAGGTGGTTATGAGCTGGATTTGAACCCAGGTTCTTTCGCTTAGCAGTCCGACACACTAACCACTAAGCCACGGGGCACTACTACTAGAATGTCCCTCTGGTAACAACTACGCGCCCAGAAGAGTGCAAAACATTAAATTGGTTTTCCACATTGGTTAACATCCCGTTGTCCTTGTATGGTGGAATTAACCAATCTAGAGATCGACTATCATGCAAACTTCCTGGTTCTCCAACGAAAACATTTATGAAGTTTTTGTTCGCATCAACCACTCCTTGCAAGCATATACTGTACGTTTTTCTTTCGACTGATGTAGCTCTTCTTGTTTTCAATAGGTGCTTTTATTTTTATGTGGGATCCGTCAATACAGCCCAAAATGCCAGGAATTTTGCAGCGTTCCTCGAAGATCGCGGCATTTTGCATCGCTTCATTTTCATTAGGCCATTTCACATATTCATGACCTATGGATATCAACCACTTTGAAACTCTTCTTACAACATTCCATGCTGTAGATTTTGTGACTCCGAACAAATTCGCAAGCTTTCTAAATGTATTGGTGTTAGCCATATACCAAATAAACATAAATATTTCCTTTTCAGGTGTGACTTTTGGTAATCCTTTATTTATGGTGCTTTGGAATCGTTCTGATGTTTTGTATCGGTCTAAATACAGAGTTAGTACTCCTATTTATAAGCAAAGTTAAAATATAAAAGAAAAAATGTACCTATTAAAATCGCAACTGTCGAACGATGCAATCGAAATTGGTTTTTAAAATATACATTACTGTAAGCATTGATAGTTTTTTCAAAACCTTCAATTCTTTGTTGATTTTGATACTTCAAATGAGAAGATGAATCGGTGCTGGAAGTGAATGTAGACATAGCAGTAGAACTTGTTTCACGATCACTACCTTCACTTTCTAAGAAAAAATAAGAAACATTTTATTCTTTAGTATTAGCAATTCATAATTTAATTTAATTACTTAATTAAGTTTTCCATGTTTGGTTTTTGTTTACAAAAAAGTCGAAACGTCAAAAAAAAACTCAGAAGTGCCACAATTGAAAAGTAAAATTTTGTTATGATCCAGATCGTTTTATTATTACACAATTATCCATATGGATCTTGGGCGATAATAAAACGCGGCTATTATAACATTTCATAACACCACTATTAAAATACAAGGTCAACTGTACGAAACAACAGAAATATCCTCCTACAAACCATTACCAACTATTCTACAACCCGCTGCTATAAACAAAACACTGAAGAACTTCTCTCTCTATAAATGATGAAAGAACTGCATATAAAGAATTCAAAAAACATTGATCTTCTAGAAGTCCAAAATAACTATAACACCCTTGCCATTGTTTTTGTCGGATTACTGCTTACTGCATTATTAGTTATATGCCATTATTATTTATATGCCTCGCAATTAAAATTAGGAACAAAATTTAAGCAACAAAAGCGGAAGCGGCGACAATAATCGAACTAAAAAAAGATCCCTCTCCAGCATCTAGAATCATTGGGATAGAAGACATCTCCCAACATATCAAATCAACTCCATCGAACGTGGACATTCGATTCTAAAGAGCGGAGGAGTTAAGGCGGACCATATAAAAAATCATAAATAGTGTTTCCACACTATATATCGCTGAACAGAATAAAATCAAGACGATAAAGTACATTCCAGCACGTAGCAACTGGAGCAACACAACACAACCTGTGGGAACATCCGCGACCAACAGCAAGCAGCATGGGATGCTTAGTTTAGTATTAATATTTTGTAGTTTAGTTTTGAGCTAGATTTTGAATAAAAAGGTTCGCCCTCCTATGAAAAAAAATATTTTTTTATTTAAATTAAAATATAAATAAACTTAACTTATAGAACTTGCCTCCCTTTCTTATAAGGCTCACATGTTTGGATGTTAAGATCACGCCTCAACGATTTACCCGATTTGGATGAAATTTTGTAGGTAGATGGTATGGACGAGGTGCTGCATTGAAAAATAGGCTTTTTTAATCCGGAAAAATGCAGGGTTCCTGTATGAACAACATAAATGTTAAATGGTAAATGATGTACGGCTGTAAGTTTTTTTTCGTCTTACTTATCAAGTTTGTTTTTTATGGACCCAATTCTGATGTTCGGCAGATGAAGTGGCGGGTAGAAGGTAATTACACAAAAAGATATATTACACAAAAAGATATAATACACAAATAGATACATATCTACATATAAAATCATTACTACAATTTTATTTTTTTGTTCACTTTTACTTTTGAAACTTTCAATTTTAAAGTATAAGACACGACTGATGAGATGAAGCTACAAGATTTCTGTCACGGCGTTTGAGGGTAGCGCTTTTATCTCGTTATTTTGATATCAGAAAGGTATTGAATCCAGCTACCCGTACACCAGTTATTTATATATCAGAAATAAGGTGAGAAAAATAAGTATTGCACCTCCAAGAGTGAAATGAGTGGACGTGTAAGGTTCTTTGTGCATCTCCAATCTCTCCCTTTTAATTGCTAATAACTCCTCAGCCACAGCCGTTGGAGCTATCGGTACCGGAGTCGCCAGTTACGGCGCGCTTTCTGCCAAGCTTTCATTTTCAAGGAAGCAAACTTCAATTCTACAACTTTTATACTACTTACTTACTTAGGTGGCGCTACAGTTCGGGACGAACCTGGGCCTCAACCATCATGCCTCTCCAGCCAACTTGGTCTTTGGCTAGCTGCCTCCAGTTTTGCACTCCAAGTTGGTTGAGGTCGTCCTCCACTTGAGCGCGCCACCTAAGGCGAGGTCTTCCTTGAGTGCGTCTACCCTCTGGGATGGAATCGAAGATCCTGCGAGCCGGAGCATTGTTGTCCATTCGCTCTACATGACCTAGCCATCTTAAACGTGATATGCGTATTTTTTTGACCAGGTCAATGTCGCTGTACAGCTCGTATAGTTCTTGGTTGAACCTTCTCCTCCAAAGCCCGTTAACGCAGATAGGGCTAAAAATCGTCCGAAGAATTTTACGCTCGAAACGTCTAAGGATATCTTCATCCGCTTTAGATAGAGTCCATGCCTCGGCGCCATAGAGCAGGACTGGGATGATTAGGGTCTGATACAGAGTCTCCTTTGTCTTTCGAGAGAGGGCTTTGCTACTCAATTCAATTGCCTTCCTAGCCCATAGAAACAGCGATTGGCAAGAGTAATTCTTCGCTTTATTTCTGACGAGATGTTGTTGTCAGATGTTATAGCGGATCCGAGGTACACAAAGTCCCTAATTACCTCAAAGTTGTACCTGTCTATTGTGATGTTTTGTCCAATCCGCCGGTGTTGTGTGTCCCTTTTTGTGGACAGCAGGTACTTCGTTTTGGCCTCATTGCCTGCTAGTCCCATCTTAGCCGCTTCAGCTTCAATGCTAGCAAACGTTCCACTGACAGCTCGCCGAGTTCTGCCAATGATGTCTATGTCGTCAGCGGATGCTAGCAATTGCACAGACTTGAAAAAAATTGTCCCACAACAATTGACTTGCGAGTTTCTTATAATTTTTTCAAGTATTAACTTGAAGAAATCGCACGATAGCGCATCACCTTGTCGGAATCCTTTTTGACGTCAAAAGCTTCTGTGAGGTCAGAACCAACCTTGACGGAGCAGCGAGAGTTCTCCATCGTCATCCTGCACAGTCGGACGAGTTTTGTGGGAATGCCAAAACCTGACATGGCTCTGTATAGCTCGTCTCTATAAATGCTATCGTACGCGGCCTTAAAATCGATAAAGAGGTGGTGGGTATCGATTTGGAATTCTTGGGTGGTTTCCAGGATCTGCCGTAGAGTGAACATTTGATCGATTGTGGACTTTCCTGGTCTGAAACCACACTGATAGGGGCCAATCAGGTTGCTGACGAAAGGTTTCAGGCGTTCACATAGTACGGCAGAGAGGATCTTGTAGGCGATATTCAGGAGACTTATTTCTCTATAGTTGGCGCAGTTTGGAGGGTCTCCTTTCTTGTGGATCGGGCAAACGATGCTGAGGTTCCATTCATCAGGCATACTTTCTTCTGGCCAAACTTTAGAGATGTGTTGGTGTATGCACTCCACCAGGTCATCTCCGGCCGCTTTAAAAAGTTCGGCGGGTAGTCCGTCGGGTCCAGCAGCTTTGTTGTTTTTGAGTTTAGATATTGCTATCCTTACTTCATTTTGGTCAGGTGGACGGAAGTTTTGTCTGTCATCATCCATGTTGAGTGGTTCATTCTGCCTGACAGCGGGATTTTGGCCTTCATCGCCGTTTAACAGTCTGCAGAAATGGTCCTTCCATGTACTCAGCTCCGACTGTGACTCTACTACGAGGTTTCCATTCCTATCTCTACAGGCTTCTGTGCGGGATTTTTTTCCTTGGCATGTTCTTTTTACCTGTTGGTAAAACTTCCGCACGTTATTCCTGGAGTAGCATCTCTCAATATCTTCGATCGCGCGCTTCTCATGCTCTCTCTTTTTCTTTTGGAGAAGCCGATGTTCTTCCAGTCTTTTCTGCTCATAAGGCTCGCGAGCAGCTCTCGTCTTTCTTTGCAGCGTCGCTTTATTTGCCTCTTGTTTGGCTGCATGCGCCTGCCTGCATTCGTCATCAAACCAGAGGTTTCGTGGTGGTGGTCTGGTGAAACCTAGCACATCAGTTGCGGCATCTCTGATGGCTTGTTGGCAGTGTTGCCACTGATCTTCGGCACTTGATGCTGGCGGTACTGGATTTCTTGAGAGGTTACGGGATATTCGATCGGCATAGGTTCTGGCGGTTTCTTGCGATTGCATCTTTCCGACGTCATACTTCCTCACAGTATTACTCCGTTGTTGTGGAGTTCGGGTTATTCGCATTCTTACCTTTGCTGCAACAAGGTAGTGATCCGAGTCGATGTTAGCTGCTCGGAAGGTGCGAACATCCAAGATACTGGAGGCGTGTCTTGCATCGATCGCAACGTGATCAATCTGATTGACGGTTCTTTGATCTGGGTGTCGCCAAGTCCCTTTGTGTATATCGAGATGAGGAAACGGTGTGCTTGCAATGGTGACGTTATGTGCCGCTGCGAAGTCAATTAGCCTAAGTCCGTTTTCAGACGTTGTGTCGTGTAGGCTATGTTTTCCGACAGTCCTACCAAAGATTTCCTCTTTACCTATTTTGGCATTAAAATCGCCTAGTACGATCTTAACGTCGTATTTAGGGCATTGCTCATAGGTTTTGTCGAGGAGCTCATAGAAGTCATCCTTGGTGGCGTCATCTTTGTCCTCTGTGGGGGCATGAGCGCATATTAGGCTAATGTTGGCGAATTTAGCCTTGATACGGATTGTCACAAGTCGCTCACTTACGTGTCGAAAGCCCAAGACTTCTTGCCTAAGTCTACCGCTTATGACGAATCCGCACCCAAATAAACGCTGTGGTCTTCTTGCGCAATCACCGTAGTACACGTCACAGTTTTTCATCCTCCTTTTGCCCGGCCCATTCCATCGCACTTCCTGGATGGCAGTAATTCCTGCTCTGAAGCAGTCTAGGGTCTCCGCTAGTTGTTTGGAAGCACGTGGTCTGTTAAGAGTTCTAACATTCCACGTGCAGATCCCAAGGTTTTGATTCGTTTTTCCGGGTCGTCAACAGTAAATCCGTCCTTTTCCGAGGCTATTGGTCGCTTCGCAACTTTTTCTTTTTTCCGTGGCAGGGTTGTTAACCCCACGCACAACCCCCAACCTGGAGGGCCAGGTCCTTTGTTGGATTCCTTGGACAAAAGGAACCGGAAAATCCGGAGTCAGTAACCCACTTCGGGGATATGAGCGCTGCCGTTGGCCCATTAAGGGTTCATCCGCCACCATATCTATTTCAATGCCCTGACTTGCATTGAATTGTCCTTATGACCTTATCTCCAAATACGTCGAAGTAGCTCATTAGGGCGTCTGCTTCATTGACTGTTGACGCCACCGTCCAATTGGTTGGGCTCATCCGCCGTACGTCCTCTTTCTGAGAGGCTCGTGCAAGACTTCTGCGAATCGATCAGAACAGTCATTAAAGCAGAGCTTTATAGTGTTGCTATTTTTTCTGTGTTCAACACTCGCGCTTATAAGTTTAGCAGGAATATGCGGATGGACAGACCAGTACCCGGCGGTTACCGCAGGGAGGTAAAATAAGCACAATTGATGTGTACGATATAGTTGCAGCGACTGTTCATCACCAGTTTGATGCCTTTCAGTTACTACCCTATTCATACAGCACCCAATCACCAACTTTTATATGCACTACTTTTATGATAAAGTGTTTATTTATATTTACAAAGCTATTTGAGAAAAAATTAAAGATGTTGAAAATTGGTCGAACTTTTGGGGGGTATTTCAATTTGCTGTGTCTTTTAAACAGTAAAAGATAAATTACTACTCATGCGTATAATATTTTTGTAGGAAATTAGTTTCTTTCCAACTTATCTCTTCAGAACTTTGTAATTACAAAAAATTGGTAAGGAGCTAGAACAACAAGTTTGGCAAAATAATTTTTTCCCCCTACCCAGCGCGGCACACGGATTAACGGGGATTTTTTATTGCGGGTAAAGGGAACCCCTCCCTACACATTACTGCGAAAATTGGAACTACATGAATTTTGTTTTGTATATAAATTATTTTAGAACTAGAACGCTTTTAACGTATGACGTAAGCAAAAAGGTTTATCAATGAAAAACCAAAGAAAGGTCGAACATTTTGCTGCTCCCCTCACCCCTTTCATTTTTTTGCACAGGGTCCACGAGGCCCAACACTTGAGAACAATTTAATTAACCATCCTTAAACGTTATCCCAAAGTTTCATTAAGTAACGACCTAGGATGACAAACATCCTATCCTCTTTTTTTCGACCTGTCCACTGGACTGTATGATGTGACGTGTGAGATATATATTTCCCATATTTCTTGAAAGTAGCACACATTGAATAATTATGTTACACTGCTCAGACTGACCCATATGATTGATTCATGTATCGTGACAAAACGATTAGAAGTGCAATGCACTATATTGCATCGTAAGCATTTAATAATTTAAGGTTTAGAATGTAAGAAGTATATAATATCTGAACATAATTAGAAAAAATTCATTCTTAATCCACAAACTTTGGGAGTCATTTCAAAACAGACGCATGTTTGGCATCAGTTTAATAGCGAGCTGCGCTTTATCTAGCAAGTCTTAAGAAAACGACAGTTGAAACATTACAGTATAACTAGCTGAACCAACCGGAGTTGCTCGGGTATAACATACATTTTCAGGATCCAGACAAAAGCGCCAAATATCGGGTCAAACAGTAACAACAGTATATATAATATATAATATATATATATATATATAATCGTCTTAACACATAATACAATAATAATATTTATATGAAAATAAGTATAGGGAATACTACATTTTCGTATATTTTTCCCACTAAGCTCAGATCCACAATATTTAAAACACTTCTGGCACAGCTTATATTAACAAAAAAAAATACAAAAGAGGAGTTAACGAAATAGGAACAGTTTGGAAATGGATTTCAGGTTCACCTGACCATGAGGACTTCATTTTAATTAAAAATAAACTTTCAGAACTTACAATAAATAATAACAGACATTTCATCACAAATTCAGAAATTTTCAATAGAATTAAAAGACTCAGAATCAATACACCAAATAGAAAACGATGGACAGTTAATATTAGCAAGAGAACGAATAATAGAATTACAAAATATAATTCAAACAATAGCTTTATTAATATATGGAACTTTAGATCCAGAAATTTTAAATTTACAAGACATAAAAGACATAACGCAACATGAACATGGTAGCATGACAATTGCAGATTTAATGGATATTTCCCAATTTAGAATTATTCAAAATGAAGATTTAATAATTATTTTTATCAAATATCTAATTATCAGTAAAAATTGTAAGCTTTACGAAACAAGAGCTATCAGTCAACCAGACGCAAAGTTATCAATTAATAAATAAATTGCCAAATGTAATAACGAATACATAAACGTTGAAAATTGTAAAATAGAGTTAAGATATAATTTTTGTAAATTAATTTTTAATGAAACATGTTTATCAAATTTATTAAATAACAAAGAAGCAAACTGTAATAAAATAAAAGAGAAAAATTTAAATTAAGAAATTATAAAAGATGGATCAATACGGATGTCTATTCCTCAATCAATCACATTAATGTAAACATTCAAACAATGATCATATACATGCCAACTAGACCGGAAAACAACTAATAAACAAAAGCGACCAGTAATCACACATCGGTAATAAAACTAAGAAGCAGGTTCAGTCATGGATGAAATCCATATCCCTGGGTTCCAATGCTCCAGACTACAGAAGATGACAAAGATAACATCAAATGAAGAATTAGTATATAAGCTAAAATTAAAATTAATATTATATTGAAGTCATATACCAGTTTATAAACCGAAGGTCTACACTAAGCTTGGAATATAAGCTGAAATTGTTTAATGTTATATTTCAGGCCCTTATTGTCTATGGCGCCTCTGTTTGGTATAAATGTGCGCCTAGTCATATCAAAAAACTACAAATTATTCTCCACCTCTGTCAAACGTTGATTTTGTCTTAGATAATATAAAGTACTTTTTCATTTAACCGAGAAGTCAAGAAGTGCTATTTAACCTTAATTTTGATCAAGTCAACAATATTCTAAGATTAGTTGTATAGAATCTCAATCTTATAGTCAAACCTTAAATTAACCCCACACACTTTTACCCTTTTGTAATTTACTTAGAATTTTTATATAATTTGTAACCCGGTGTATTCGCTACTAGTTTTCTACTAAAGAATGTACCTAAAACTATTTTTCAGTAATATAGCTTTTAAATGAAGAACACTTCTAGCTTTTATTTAGTTACTCTTATCATAATAATTTATTGTACGATTTTTATATACATATGTTATGCAACTTGAATCATTTGTATAACTTTTTCAACTACATATATTAATGAAAAATAAAATAAAAATAAAAACAAAAATTAAAAAAAAAGATAAATAAGTTTTTTGGTAGATGTTCTATTTCTGATAATCTTCTTATAGATGAGCTTTTGCCTTAGTTTTATCTAGTTTTAAAGTATAAAAACAAAATTGTTAATGGATTTGCACATAAACTTAAGTTTTCCTACATAAACATGTTAAAAATTATATATTTTTTGTCAACATATTTAATTAATATTAAAACTGAATAAGCACTTGCTTTTGCACTTAAATTTAAGATTGCACATATTGTATATGTACTAACCTTCTAATTAATGAAATAAATAAATGAAATGAAATGAAAAATGGAAATGCCTTCGTTTCGTTTCTGACTCAAAGTCTGTAAGTCGTCACCTCAAGTCAACATACCCTCTACGTAAAAATCAGATTTTAAAACCGAAGCACCGAGACTAAAATGCTCTTGTTTTTTCTCAGCCAAGTATTGAAGACAACGAATTGCCAAAAATGGCACAGAAGAAGTACCATAATGTAATGCTGTTGTGTGTGCATTTTCTCTCCATAAGATAATAATGGGTGTCTAGATTAGGATTTTGGACGAGCGACATATGACCTAAAGATTCATAATCTTTCAAAAAATCCACGTATTGCGATCTTAAAGGTAAAGGTTAAGGTAAAACCTTAATAGTGTCTTCGAAATGTTTCTGACAAGTGGTTTGCTCTTCAGACCACCTCAACTTAGGAGTTTGAATCTCTTCGAATTCCCAAAACTTCTCTAAATATTGATCAAGAAAACAATCCTGTGCATTGAAAAAAACATAATTTTTTGTTTCACTTAAATTGTGTTTTATATCTGCCGGAGAAACTCCAAACCCAAAGCATTTGTTTGTAAGAGCGAAAATCCTTTTGCACAATCTAACCTGACCTGCTTCTAGAAAATCAAAGAACGCTTCAGCACCAGCACTATCTATTTGAGATGGTTGATTGAAACTATCATCTTCCAACTCCAAATTTCATGGGTAGATTCCAGTTGTTGTTAAGTTCTGTTTCTGGTTTATACCCTGTGATCGTTGGTGTAATTAAAAATTGCAAAGAAACATCAAAGTCGGTGTACCTTGACCTAATTGTCGATTGAGTAAGGTATTTTGTTTCCTATCCCTACAATATCGACGTTCTTTTTCTGCTTTTTGAGACAGAGCGAGTTTGCGAATTTATCATTAACAAAATTAACTTGAGAACCGGAATCAAGTCGAATCCTACCCAACTGGAAATTTCCTGATAAATCTTTTACAAGCACTAAGGTTGTTGCTAAAATAGCTTGACCTGTAGGACGACGATTTTTCTCCACTGCAGAATGTGCTGCATCTGACGTATACTTATACCGGATGTTCCTTGCGAAACCTCAACAATCGAAGCACTGTCAGACAATTCAAACTGCTAATGTCTCAACAGACATTTGTTTAATCAGCAAAAACCCAAAGCGCAACGTTTAGAAAATAATTTAAACTTTAATTATTTTCTCCGAATAGAATCAGCTTAAGAAAAATGCTGTGTGTCTTCTCGATGAGATGTCAAGTTATAATATTTTATTCAACTGTAATTTAAACTTACTTAAAAGGTAAAGAAACAGAGTAACAAAAGAAAATTGAAAAACGAAGCCGTTAAGCTTTGTGTTACATACAATAGGAGTTCATATTTGTATTTACATAAGCGATGATCAGTAAATTCAAGTCTATGCAGATATTTATGTGTGTATGTTGTATGACTTTAAATTATTTGAGAAAGTAAAAAAATAGGGTAAATTATGATTTATGCTGCTTGAGCGGAACTAAGAATAGTTATTGATTAGATATACAAATAAATAATGTTAAATATATTTATGGTGGTTCAGGTTGAGACTGAACATGCCGGCCACCTTGAAGATTTCATATCTTCAACTGTATTCACATTGGAAGTGGGTAAAGCATGTTGGCTGTGCGCTTATAGATCCCAATTTTAGTTTTGACTTCAGCCACTCGTACGATGCCATCAGAGCCTGGGAATGTTCTTATTATTCGGCTCATGAGCCCTTTGTATGGGGGTAAGTTGTCGTCTTGTATGAGTACTATTGTGTCTGCCTTGAAAGTATTTGATTTTTTGTCCAGATGGTACTACAAAAAATCAAATACTTTCAAGGCGTTCTTGTAGACTTAGTAGGTAGTCTCGAGACCAGCGCTGCCAGAATTGTTGTTGAATTTGTTGTAGTTTTTTAAATCTGGTGAGTCGTATTGTATTGACGTCTACCAGGCAGGGTTCTGGAATAGATGTCAGTGGACGACGTATGAGGAAATGGTCTGGAGTGAGTGGTTCCAGATCACTCCGCGATGAAGAGAGCGGAGTGATTGGACGTGAATTTAGTATTGCTTCGATTTGAGCAGTAAGTGTGCTTAGTTCTTCATAGCTTAGCGTTGCATTTGCGGCTCCTCAAATGAGGTGATGTTTTGCCGATTTGACGGTTGCCTCCCAGAGGCCACCAAAATGAGGTGACCTTGGGGTAAAAACGCGCCACTCGATTCTGTCGATTCGACAAAGTTCTTGGATTTGAGCCAGATTTTCACATTTCTAATAGTGTGGCTAATTCACGGAGTTCGTTTCGAGCGCCGACAAAATTAGTTGCGTTGTTGCAAAACATTGTGCGACAGAGGCCGCGCCGGGCGATGAATCGTCGGAGTGCTGCGATGAACGAGGCCGTAGTAAGATTGCCAACTGCTTCCAAGTGGACCGCCTTAGTGGTGAAGCAGACGAAGACAGCGATGTATCCTTTAATGATTGTTCGGGCCCTTGGCTGGTAGCGCAATTTAAAGGGGCCGCAGAAGTCTACACCGGTTGTTATAAATGGGCCTGTTGGTGTTACTCGTTCCAAGGGAAGATTGCCCATATATTGTTCAACAGATTTTGGTTTGACACGAAAATATCGTTGACATTTGTTGAACTCTCGACGAGCCATATTTAATCCATCATGAGGCCAGTACCTTTGACGAACTATACCCAGTAGTGCCTGTGGAGCTGCATGAAGTGACTTTAAATGATAAAAAGAAAAAATGAGATTTGTTAGCATATTTCTTTTAGGTAAAATTATTGGATGCTTAGAATCATAATCAATGGGAGCGTTGTCCCTGGGACAGGTCTCCATTGTTCTGCTTGTGAGAGTTTTTGAATCCTTGCCACCCTGTTGGCGACAAATGTTACCCATGTGTAGGATGGTTGGGAAATCCAAGCTAAGGCGAACTGTGAATCTGTGTAATAGAAACTATCCTCGATTTTAAGTTGAAGTATGTTTATTAGTCTGTCAACTAACTCTACCATCATTACGGCTGTCTGGAGCTCTAATATGGGTAACATCGTCGACTTTATTGGGCTGATGCGCGATTTGGAGCAGATTAGCTGACAATTTTTTTCGTCTGAGAGAGACAGAGACAGAATTTTTTTTTATTGAGATCAAAGAAACGCAACCTAGGACCTTTACAGATCATGAAAGAGGTCACTAAGGTAAATATAAAAGTTTTACTTAAATACAATAAAAAAACATAACCCAAAGAATATTTTATAACAAAAGCCTAAGCCTTGGCATATGTGCTAGAAAATATCCAAATGGTATGAAACTATGCTTCGTTAATGTATGTGTATTAATATTAGCATATTTGCTTTTAGCTCTCTAAAAGTACTGGAGGGCTCTAGGTAACGCCACTTCGGTGGCCCTAGGCTCAATGAAAGAAAAATCCTTATGTGCACCTCCTCGCGGTAGAGAGCGGGTAACGCTTACGCACAAGGGGACCGAACAGCTGCCGGAATAAGCAGCCAACCCAGCTTTGCTGGTTAGGGCACGGACTTGTCCTTGGGTTGAAGAAAATCTCCCTAAAGGCGGAAGAACTGTAGATTGCGGTCAACGGCATGTTAGTCTGGTGGCGGATGAGCCTATTTAAAGTTGGCCAACGGTAGCAACCACCCACAGTGGGCGGCCTTGTTTTATGTATGTGTTCGACCATTCAAAGGGCTGGTGGTGCCTGTCGAACTCCTGGCTTGAGCGTGTTATTAACCTTATCTAGGAAAACACTAAGCGGCGGGACGAAAATATATTTTTGCATGAAAGATGACAACGAATGGAAATGATTCCCAAAGGGGTAACCATACTTTGGTGAATCCTCCTACGGCCCCGGCTGTAGTAAACCGCACATCGGATTTGGGGGTGCGGCAAATTTCATGTGCAAATGACGATCGTGACGTCACAAATAACGAATCAGCAACAGGATCAAGAAATCCTTCAGATTCAACAAAACGGACTTTTGGCTACAAAACACGAACGAAGATTGGAGCATGAAACGTTTGCTCCCTGCACGCACCAGGAAGGTACAAACAGGTGGAACGTGAAATGCTGCGGCATAACATCAGCATTCTGGGAGTGAGCGAAACCAAATGGAGAGGAAGAGCTGAATATACTGCAGAATCGGGACTTACGAGAATGTTGTATTCTGGCGAAGAGGAGGCAGGCAGAGGTCCAAGACTCAACGGTGTAGGCATTATGCTAACTAAGGAATCTATCAAGAGTCTTATTTCGTGGAAACCGGTTTCGGCGAGGATTATGACGGCGAGGTTTAGCTCTAAAATCCGAAAAGTCACCATAATTCAATGCTACGCTCCAACGAATGATGCATCAGCGGACGAAAAGACCTCTTTCTATACTCACCTGGATTCAGTGTACAACGGTGTTCCAGCGGGCGATATAATTATCATCATTGGGGACTTCAATGCCAAAATCGGATCGGATAACCTGGGTCTTGAACGTGTTATGGGGAAGCACGGCTTAGGTCAACGAAACGAAAATGGTGATATGCTTGTCGACTTCTGCAACGCTCATCAACTTGTAATTGGGGGTTCTTTATTTCCGCACAAGACCTGTCATAAAATCACGTGGGAATCTCCTGATGGTCGAACTAAAAATCAAATCGATCACTTCATCATACAACAGAAATGGAGGAAGTCACTGTGCGATGTTCGAAACGAAAGAAAGGCTGACGCAGGTAGTGATCATCATTTACTCTTGGTTTTTGCTTCGTTTACGAACAGCTGTTGCCCAGCGCCGCTCAGAAAGTATAGCAAGGAGACCAAGATTCAACACAAGTGCTCTTAATGACCCTAGTGTACGTCGTAATTTCACCACCACACTCGGTGTCAAAACATCAAACTTCCAAAACGCCGGGTTATCGCTAGATGCCATGTGGGGTCAAATTAAGAGCGCTTTCATGGAAGCCGGAACTGAAACTGTACCAAGACAGTCAAGAGCAAGAGATTCCTGGATATCCCAAGACACCTGGGACAAAATCACATATTGCAGATCACTCAAAGTTAGGATCAATTCTGAAAATGATGCTCAGCGAAAATTGCTTCTACGGAACGAGTATAGAGCATCTCATAAGACAGTGCAGCGGTGTGTGAGACGTGATAAGAGGGCAAGATGGGACAAACTTGCGGAAAATGCGGAACAGGCTGCAGGAAGAGGGGACGCAAGAGAACTGTATAAAATCACTAAGGACATTGTTGGCCAGCGTAGTAGCACTAACTCTAACCATCCAGTGTTAGATTTGAATGGCAACCTTTTAGTGACGATAGAAGATCAGCTACAAAGATGGAAGGAGCACTTTTGTGCACTGCTAAATAGTGACCAAAATGCAGAATTGAATCCACAATTGAACAACATGCGCAGATCTTCTAGGGGCATTGATACCAATCCCCCAACGGGTACAGAGATTAAAAACGCGATCCATCTTCTAAAGAAAAACAAGGCAGCTGGACTTGACGGTATTCCTGCGGAGTTCCTGAAAACAGACCCTGAAGCAGCTTACCATATTTTGCTAAATTTAGTGCAGGCTGTCTGGGAAAGCGAAACTTACCCACAGGACTGGAAGGATGGAGTTATTGTGAAGTTACCAAAGAAAGGGAACCTCAAAAACTGTAATAACTGGCGCGGTATCACCATATTGTCCGTTTTTCCGAAATTAATGGCAACCATTGTTCTCGAAAGGATAAAATCCAGAATCGAATCTACCCTCAAGAGGCACCAGGCGGGATTTCGTAGTGGTCGGTCTTGTGTCGACCACATCAACACCTTGCGAATCATACTCGAACAGTCGTCTGAGTATCAATCACCGCTGTACCTCATGTTTGTGGATTTTGAGAAGGCATTCGACAGGGTTAATCGTGTATGCATATGGAGATCGCTTATTGCGAGAGGTATCCCTGAGAAAATTGTCGCCATTATTAAAGAATCTTACAACAACGCAAGGTGTTTCGTTTTGCACAATGGACAACTTTCCGATTCCTTTGATGTGCGTCAAGGAGTGAGACAAGGAGATGTCCTGTCACCAATTCTGTTTTTACTGGCAATTGACGATGTGATGACTGCCACGGTGGGTGAAACTGAGAGGCATGGTATCCAATGGAGTCTGTTTGACAAACTCAGCCACATAGACTATGCTGACGATATATGTCTCATGGTGAACAACACGGCTGGCCTAAATCAAATATGTCATTCGCTGCAGCTAAATGGGGAGGTGGCTGGCTTAAGGATCAACGCAAATAAGACCAAAATAATGACTACGGGCCAAAGCACACAACAAGTTACTCTAAGGCAGGGACCCATCGAGGAGGTCACGCAGTTTAACTACCTGGGCAGTTTCATAGCACTCGATGGCGGAACGGACCTGGATGTAAACAATAGAGTAAACAAAGCCCGTAGTTCATTTGGAATCCTTTCTCCTGTGTGGAACTCGAGCAAAATATCGCTACGCACCAAGTTGAGACTCTTCGAATCCAACGTAAAATCTGTGCTGTTATATGCTTCAGAAACATGGAAATGCTCTGCAATCATCTCGAGCCGGCCTGCAAGCCTTCGTTAATCGTTGTCTGCGGTACATTCTGAAGATCCGGTGGCCGCAAACCATATCGAACGCTGAACTGTGGAATAGGACCGGACAGAGAAAATTGGACGCCGACATCAGATAACGGAAGTGGCGTTGGATAGGCCATACACTGAGGAAACCTAACGACAACATAGCGAAGCAATCCTTCGAATGGAATCCTCAGGGTAATAGACGCGTTGGAAGACCGAAAACAACTTGGAGGTCATCTGTTTTGGGGGAAGCTCGATCTCAAGGTTTTCAATCGTGGCCACAGCTAAGGTCAGTCGCGGCGAATCGGGACAGATGGAAGGATCTTGTTGCTGCCCTATGCTCCAGAAGGAGTTGAAGCGCTGCATTTCAGCCGGATAACATATATATATTTGCTTATGCTTGCCTTACGTCAATCCTTTCAACTACAGTTTTTGACTCATATAGAACAACAAAAAAAAATCAGTAGATAAATTTGCTTAAAAATTTGACTTCATTTAATTGCTGAATGTAGCGATCCCATTGAATCCTTAACTCTTCTGGTAGTGGTGAGTCCCATCCTAATTTAGCCTTCCAGAGTTGTTGCATGAACAACTTTCCCGTTACGATGAGTGGACCGATTAGGCCAATAGGGTCGAAGCTTTTTCCTATATCTGATAGAACTGTCCTTTTGGAAGTTTTAGTGTGAATTTCTGGAACATAATTAAAGTTGAAGACATCTTGGTGTGGTTGCCAAATCAATCCCAAAGTTTTAACTGTCTCGGAATTATTAATTATGACGAAGGGTTCCCTATGCTCTTCTGGAGTGTCTTTTAGAAGTCGTTCGTTATTATCGCAGAATTTTCCTAATTCAAATTGACCTTTAGCCAATTGTGAGATGATGTCTGCCTTAAGCTGATAAGCTTCTAAAAGGTTTTTGGCTCCTGTCATAAAATTGTCAACATCCTGTTCTTTTTCGGCTAACTGAACGATGCACCTGGTAGCTAAGAAGGGGGCGGATGACGTACCGTAGGTCACTTTATTCAAGAGGTAATATCTAAGCAATTCGTTGGGTTGATAACGCCAAACTATCATCTGGTATTTTCGGTCATCTTCATGGATTAAAATCTGCCGAAACATCTGACGAATGTCTGCCATGAATACGTAAGTCAATATCCGAAAAATAATAAGGACTGTAAATAAGTCGGGCTGCATGGTGGGTCCAACCATAAGCAGATCATTCAATGAGAGATTTGTTGAAGTTTTAGCCGAACCATCAAAGACTACTCGGAGTCTTGTAGATGAACTGTCTGGTTTGATCACGCAGTGGTCTTTTGCATGTGTTTAAGATCTCGGAATTCGTTGACAAATGCTGTGTAAGACTGTTGTAATTCTGGATTGGAGTTAAGCTTGCGTTCTAGAGTTTTAAACCTTTAAGTAGCTGTGTTGAGCGAGGTTCCGAGCTGTGACGGATTTCGTCACATGTAAGCCGAACTATGAAGCGACCAGATTTTGTTCGTGAGAAAGACTATGAAAGTGTTTCTCACATTCTTCCTCCTCTTGCGTTAGAGTCTTTGGCGGAGCCCTGTAGTCTTCAAGGTTCCAATTTTTTTGGAGAGTCTTTTCTAGACTTGAGAGTCTTGGAAGTGCTGTGGTTACAATGTTGCAGTGTGGATGCGAAGCAGGGTTTTGTTGCAGCTTGCCAGCGACTACCAATCCCAGTTCAGTGTTCTGAAAGATGGGAAGCTCAGAGACTAAGCGATACTGTTCTGGTTTTAAGAGAGTGAAAAGGAGCTCCGCTCCTATGAGAATATCAATTTTACTTGAAAGATAAAAGAGAGGGTCAGCAAGGTCAAGCTTCTTTAAGAGGTCCCACTCATCGACATTTATGAAGCTATCAGGCTGGCTGCCAGTTATTTGCGGTAGGACGTAAAAGTTAATTGTCGCCGAGAATTCACTGAATCGTGAATATATGGACGTAGTGATTATATGATGTATCGTTGAGATAAAATTTCCGATGCCGCTTATGGGCAGATCAATTCGTAAACGCTGAAGACCAAGCTGTGTAGCGCAAGATTCAGTCATGAAATGAAGCTGCGACCCTGAATTTAAAAGTGCTCTGCATGCGAGAGGTTGTATGTATTTGTCAAGGGCGTTGACAAGTGCGGTTGCTTGATTTGTGAGCGGGGTTTTGTATTTTTAGATACTGGTAATGATGATCCGATAGTAGAGTTAGGGCTCGGTTGATTTTTATTGTAGGGGTGGTCATAACAGATAAAGGCTTTGCTGAAGAGTTTGTATTAGGCGAAGTCTCTAGTCAGGATGCTCTTTGAAGATATTCAGGTTGCACACATTTTGGATTAACATGATCATGAAGCAATGCATGATGCAATAGATTGCAGGTCCGACACGTATCTATGCTGCAAGAAGCGGTAGAGTGTCCAATTTTGAGACAATTAAGACACATTTTTAACCCATTTGCTGAATTGTAGCGCTGTTCGGGTGTAAGTTGTAGGAATTTCCTGCATCGATATATATTGTGGCGGGTACCAGAGCAGTAACCACAAAGTTTTTCATGAACAGGCACGAGAGTAGTTGGACATTGTAGGTAATCTCTTTGGTTGTGGTTTATTCTGCCTCGGGCCAGAAGCTGTGTTAGCTGTAAGAGATAGGCAGGATTTTTCATCTATATTGTAGGCTCGATTTTCCAAAAACTTCTTGAGTTCTTCAAGAGTTGGGAAACACATCATTCCATTTGTCCAATGAGAGACTGTCTAGTTTGGAGCAAATTAAGTAAATTATTGGATCACCCCAATGTGCTCTAGGCCTACCAAGGGATGTGAGTGCGCTTAAGTGAACGTTCAGTTCATCCAAGAGTACGCGAAGCTTCTTTTCCGTATTTCTTGAAACATGTGGGAGGTTAAAGATTTGTTTAAGATGCTCATGAGCTATGACTTGCTTTCTGTGATATCGAGAAACGAGTGTTAAGTGCTACCTCATAATTGGATTCGGTAACCTCTAGAGCGCGAATGCAGCTTAGTGCCTTTTCACTAAGCGCTGAGCGTAGGAAGTGTAATCGCGTAACATTGTTTAATGCAGGATTATTGTGAATAAATGTGCTGAATGTTTGATGAAATGATGTCCAGTTAACGTAATCACCAGAAAACTTAGGAAGAGGAATCTCTGGGAGGCGGATTGGTGTACCTCCGATTGAGGTTTCAAGTACCGTATGGTTCGGTGGTGATGCATCTGATGAATGTCTGGCATCGTTTATTGAAGTTATTAAGATAGGACGTAATTCGAAATAAGTTTCCTCAAAATCTGTTCTGACCTTTAGGGTACTTTCATTTTCATCTAGTTCCTCGATTTTAGATTGAACGCTTTCGAAAGTAATTTTGGTGGATTTAAGAGATTCCAAGCGAGTCTTGAGGTCAGCGATTACTGCAGTTGAAGCGCGTTTTAAAACAAACTCGTTGGTTCTTTCTAATTGACCTATGATCACTTTACGTTTCGATCAAAGTTCATTGAGTTTACCCTTAATATCAGACATTTTAATTAAATTTGTCGCAGCCTTCTCATGATAGATAATAATATTCAAGCACAAGTTTGTCGAAACTATGATTTATTTTATCACTTCCTAGCAAATCTTATAAATGTTCAGTACTCACGAGTTAACAAATTTTACCGAAATACTCCGCTATATCAGATGATGTATATGCTTGTCCTTCCCGTTATGCTGCTTTAAGCGTGTTACAGTTAACCGTATGGTGTGTTGCGGTACTTCTGATAACGTTGATTGTTGTACAAAGATTTGCAGCAGCTCCTTGTTAAATATAATCTTCCACGCTGTGCAGTCTCGATGCGAATGATGTTAAGTATAGTAAAATAAGAAATGCATATGGAAAAAAATAGAGGCAGGCTGAAATTTTGCAGGTAGTTTCCGGTATAAGTAGTGAACGTTAATCCCAAATGGCGACCACCTACCCCTTCCAGAAGGTTTTTCTTTTAAATAAAAAAAATGTTTTAAAAATGCTTCTTCTAAAATCCGCCTACTGCCACGCCCACTTTTGCTATATATTTGTTTCTCAGGAATGGCTCTAACGATTTGGATGAAATGTTAAGAGTCTGATCGTTTAAGCGAGAAAAATATGAAAAAAGTGCTTTTAGTTATATCCGATCTCTTTACCTCTTTTTCTAAAAGATGGCTCTTTGATTTGAATAAAATTTTCAGAGTTTGTTTATACGAGTGAGAAAAGATTTTAGAAACGAAGGTATTCCAATTAAATTCGTTTGCAGTTTATGCGATAATTAATTAAAACTAGCCTACCTGTTATGACCTTTTTGATGTGAATTCTGCTGTTGATTCTCTAACGATGACAGTGATAGCAACAGTACCAATGTGCAGAAACATAGCGTAAAGATCGTAATCCAATGTTATATTTACTGGATCACGTCGGGGTCACCAATGTTAATGTCTAAACAGACATTTGTTTAATCAGCAAAAACCCAAAGCTCATTGTTTAGAAAATAGTTTAAACTTTAATTATTTTCTCAGAATAAAATCAGCGTAAGAAAAATGCTGTGTGTTTTCTCTAAGTATATTATTCAACTATAATTTAAACTAAATTTAAAGGTAAAGAAACAGAGTAATAAAAGAAAATTGAAAAACGAAGCCGTTAAGCTTTGTGTTACATACAATAGGAATTCATATTTGTATGTACATAAGCGATGAGCAGTAAATTCAAGTCTATGCAGATATTTATTTTTATGTGTATGACTTTAAATTATTATATGTACATAATTGAGCAAGTAAAAGAATAGGGTAAATTATGATTTATGCTGCTTGAGCGGAACTAAGAATAGTTATTGATTAGATATACAAATGAATAATGTTTGCACATTCTTTCCAGTCCGGTAACTTTCTATAGTCCAGTTTCTCATCCCATTTCTACTGCTTTTCTGGATCCACCTTCGACATGGCAAGGTGTATAATTATTACGTTTAAATAAAGCGCTTTTTATTCAACATTTTTTTTTAATTAAAAAAAATTATTCAAGAATTTAAACTTAAACACAAAATTTACTTACATTTAAGACCAAAATTAAAAAAAAAATCATCTACCCGTTTTCAAAATATTGATTTGTGAAAAAAAGATTTAAGAAAATTATTAAAAACACAAAACTAAATTTTTTTTTAAATATTTTAAAATAAAGTTACTAAGGCTACCAACATCTTACTGAATATCAATTTTGATTGAAATCTAATGACCAGTTTTCAAGAAAGTTAAAAAAAAAAACGGTTCTATGTGAGGTACCTTTCTTAGCCCACCATCTTAAATTTTTTTTCACTAAAGCATACACTACACCAACAATAGTACACTGATTTTTTTCATAAAAATTCTTGCAGCCGTTTCTGAGAAAAATAAGCTTTAACTTAACGGTTATATGACAGCTACCATTAATAATTGAGCTAAAACAAAATTTTAAAGTCAAAATGTCAAAATAACCTAATTTGAAGACGATTGGCCAAACCGTTTAGGCTGTAGTTCAATATACATCCGTACAGACGAACAGACAGACAGAAAGACAGAATTTTACCAGTAACTCAAATATGTTTCTCTATCATCGTAATGTCATGTCTGATTGTTCTATTTTTTTTTTTACGAATGCATAACTTGCCTTATAGTCCCTGTAAATCGCAAGTTTATTACATAAATAAATAAATTGCACGACTGGATCGCACGCACTTGCCCATATGTGCGGTCACATCGTCGAACGAATTTAAAAAATGCACGACTAGGTCGCACAAATTTTATTTATGTTAGATAATTGCTTAGTGGCTACATATTTTTTGTATGTACATATGTATATAAAGGGTATTTTTTTAGACGAAGAGAAGAAATAAAATGCATATGGTTTAATGTCATGGCCAAGAATTAAGCTTGATTATAAAGATAAAGGTTCGCATTATATTATATTTTAAAAATGATTTCGGGGAAGTGGCCGCCGTGGTTGGCTAGAATAAATTCCAGCCGAGGCCCAATTTTCCCAATTTTATGAAAATCGGAATCGGTGGCCATCTCGTTTTGGACCCATTCACCGAATGTGTGACGCGCTTGATGGTCGTTCGACTTCAATTCTTGAACGAGTTGGATTTTGTAAGCCTGCAAACCAAGATCCTTCCGCAAAACCTTCCATAAAGTGGATGGGCGTATCTCCAAGTGTTGCGCGCGATGGCGGATGGACTCATTTGGGTCTTCTTCGATACTCTGCTCCACCGAAACGAACCATTATTTGGGTAACAAATTTGTAGAATTTGCAATCTTGTTCAGGAGTAAGTCTATTCATTATGAAATCAAATCAAACTGAGCAAAAATCAAAAGACAGCTATCAAAAAGACCAACTTCGAAAAAAGTATTGCCAGATTGAAAACCACACGTCTACTAAAATAAAAAAAATATTTTTTTTTTTTAGAAAATTCTTTATTTTTTTTTAATTAGCTTAAGAGTTTTCTTGGAAAAACTAAGTATGTAATAAAGTTTGAAAACTAAACGTCTATCTAAAAAAGTTGAAAATCGTTCGACCAGTTTTTTTAAAAAGTGTTTTTTTTTGAAAAACTTTTCGAAAAAATATTTTTAATTTTTTTCTAGTATGTCATTATAAGGCAATCTTTAGTTTTCATCTGGGAAAATTATTTAAAAAATTCAATTCACCCATTTGCAAAATAATCCGAAAACAAAATTTAAAAAAAAAAATTAAAAATCGAAAAAAAAGTGTTTGAACATTTTGAAATGCAATATTAATTGAATTATAAATGACTTCCTGTGTCCAAAATTGTATTGAAATCGGGATAATAGTTAACGTTAAAACAGCATTTGAAAAAACCGGTTATATGAGAGGAACCGTTATAAACGGTCCATCTAACGTTTTTTTTTTCAACTAGTGCTTATTTCGTGAATGGTATCACTTAGCTCATGTCTGGTTTGACAAATAATTAGTTTTATCCTTCCGCTGAATGAATATGGTTGTGTATACGCTTGAAAAAACGCTGGGAAATATTGCAACATTACTGCTTGCGATCAATTCCGATTTTGCCAAATAATTATCTTTTCAGGCGGGTATGTAAACAAGCAAAATTGTCGCATTTGGGGCACAGAAATCCCGCACGCATACATTGCAGAGCCGATACACCCAAAACGAGTCACTGTTTGGTGCGGATTTTGGTCCAGAGGTATAATTGGGCCATTTTTTCGAAAATGAGCAAGGAGTGGCCGTTACAGTCAATGGCGATCGTTATCGGGCCATGTTGAACGAATTTTTGTTCACAAAATTTGAAGAAGAGGATATTGGCAACATTTGGTTTCAACAAGACGGCGCTATGTTGATGATGCATTTTCAAAAAAAAAAAGTTATTTGGCGGACCCGTTAGAACAAATTTCGAAAAATTCACTCTAACTCAAAGATGTATTGTTGTAAAGAAATAGCACCCTGATAAAACTAAATCATTAGAGTCGTTTTCGAGAAAATCAAACTTTTTGTTAGAAATTGTATGGCAGGTACCGTTATTTTTCGACCTAGAGCAAAAATGAAAAACACCCCCGGGGTTATACCAAATAAATACTAAATACCAAGTTTGAAGCAAATCGGCCCATCCGTTTAGGCTGCAGTGGCGTGGCGTCCATATAACTCGATTCCTACCTTTTAAAAATGTACTTTCAACCAATGTTTGCCAAAAATAACAGCAACATGAAACCTAATAATAGTAAAAATATATGTGCATCTGCATATCGTTCTAATCCACACACGTAAACCTCATGTGTTACTAAATGTATCCTTATTTTTTAACTCAAAAAACACCCCATCAACATAAGCAAAGCGATATTAGAGCAAAGTAACTCGAAATGTATTGGGTTATTTAATTTGTTGCTAGATAGAACAAAACTGTTTTCTTTCCTTTTTCTTCTTTTATCGTTCACTGTGTTTGACTCCTCTCTTTTCAATACACGCTTTCTTAAGCCAACAAATAACCCGCTTTTCATCGACTTATTTTGGTGAATTTTGTATATATCTCGCATCTCGCTACACTGGCTGTTGTGTTGGGTTTATTGAGAATGTTGCAGGAGGTACAGGTAAGTTACATGCTTTAAGCAACAAAATAACTCGCTTTTCTTCGACTTATTTTGTTGAATTTCGTATGTATCTCACTCATATTTCTAAGGTTCGAACCTTAGAAGTAACATTTCGGAGCAGAATTGTAAAAAAAGTGAAGTAAATCGAGAGCTTGCGAAGTAGATTTAAACCGAAAGGAAAAACTCAAGTTATTAAAAACAAACATTTATTTAAGCAGTAAAATACAAAAAAAAAGAAATCTCATATATAATTTCCTTTTTACTTTAATATTTTAAAGAACAAGAAATTTATAGTAGAAATTGAAAATCGATAATCGAATCAAGGGAGGGATTGAAAATTGGAGTTGATTGAAATTTAAAAATTGTAATTTTTTTTTATGTGGGTTATTTTGCAGTACGAAAAAGGTGAGGTAAAATACAAGTCAAAGGGAGTGTCGAAGAATAGCTCCAGAATACAAATAAGAAAAAGGCCAGTTTAGCAACAATTTTTAGTTTTTTTTTTGAATACTGATTTAAATGGAAATATAAATCTCTATCGATTTTTAATTTTGTTACGTAGTGTATTTTTAAAATATTTTATTTATTTTGTTGTTCTTTAATTTTACTTATACATATAATTTATTTATATAAACAAAACATTTGCGAATTTCCTTTAGTTTTTTTTACTCTAAATTTTCCTTAAATATTGCATATGTAGATATCTGCCAAAAACGTTGTTTTTCGAAGCCACTTTCATTATGCCTTAAGCTCATTGTTCATTAAAATATTTATGCCTTGAAGAATAAGAAATTAGCTTTAATTGTTCCCCCAATATGGCATAAAAAGCAGATCGGCAAACCACGATACAATTTCAGGTAGACCTTTCTAATATGCTACTAATTTATGTCCGACTTACCATTTGAACGCCACGCCACTGTTAGGCTGTAGAGGCGCGAACAGACAGACAGACAGACGGACGGAATTTCCGGACCCACTTTTTCGACTTCTCTATCATCGTAATGTCATGTTTCATTGTTAGAATTTTTTTTTTACGAATCCATAACTTGTATTAAGGCGCTACCTTAATGCACACATGTGATATGTCCATTTTTTGGTGTTTTGAGATATTGTACCAATGGAAAGGTGAGAATCATATGCGCACACGTCCTATGTCTAAAATTAATCCTAAATTGCTTAAATTTCCAGAAAAGGCGGATGTCCTATGTTCACACTTGTATTAGCCGTGTTTTATTGGTAAGCGTATACCCAGCGCAGTAAAATTTTATACGGCAAACAACAACACACAAAAAGTGTCGATAATTAGGTTAGTGAAATTAGTGAATATAATAAGTTGAGATAAATCTTGGAAAGAAATGTCAACCAACTGGAATGTAGAAAAAATATGTACTTGAAGGTTGGTAAGATTTTATTATTTAAGGATATGTTCGTTGAGTATCATGATACAAGATTACAAGACAGCGTCTTCCTGTATTTTGACGTCATCAGTGACACAAATTGACTAAATCAAATAAAATGTTTGGAAAGGATCCAAAGTGTTAGTTGACTTGTCCATTTTATATTTCAAATTTGGTGCTATGTCCGGACATAGCACTTTTGTGCACTTTATTTTATGAATCGAGGTTATTTTTGACAGTAATTAATTGAATGTTTTAGTTGTGTCTTGTGTGTTAAACAAACTGTAGTAGAGATAATTCACCACTCATATACTTTGGTCCGTAAGAGACAGCCTGAGCGTCTTCATACGTCCTCAGTAAAATTATTATTCTTTTTTGTCTTTTGTTATTAACAAATACTATCCGCAAGAGCCCCGAAGGTCTTCAATCTTCTTAGTAATGTTTTTTTTTTTAATTTTAAGAAGAGAAGAAATATCAACCCTTCAGGTTTTAATCTTGAGCACATAACCTCAACCCATGAATAAAAGGAGTCTGGTTGTAGCCTCACCCGAACACCTGAGAGAAGATAAACGTAGAACCTTTTTTCGTCACAATCAGATCCTCCTGTTCATAAAATGGGTTCAGCCACAACAATCACTATTGAATTACTCAAACAATTACTCGATGAAAGCAACCAAAAGCTCATCAACGAACTGCCTTCAAAAGCCGACTTCCATGTACTGCATGCAGAATTCTCTGGCTTGAAAGCAAAGTACGAGGAGATTTCAGCCAAGGTTTTTTGCTTGGAAAATCAAAATAAAGATCTTGAGGAACGAATCGACAACCTGTTGCAAAAAAGTATGGAGTCAAATGTTGTGGTGCACATGTCCGCAGAAGCAAATACCGATATGAATGATAAAGCCAAGTCTGTCTGCGCTGGTTTGCTTGACACTGACGACCAAAGTTCTAAAATTGAGAACGCACATTAGGTAGCTCCTCCCAACAGTGGCACAGCAATGGTCGTTGTTAAACTTAACTCGTGGAACTCAGCTTGGAACATACTTCGTTACTCTAGCAAACTAAAAGGCACACAAATCCATATTCATAAGGACCTCCCACACAACACACGTCGCCGAAGAAACAACCTGCTTCCAATCGCCAAGTTTTTGCGTTTTAGGTTTCCTCAAGTAAAAATTTAACTGAAAGACGATAAAGTTTTCATACTCAACAATAGTTTTACTTGGAATTTTACAAAAGGTTTAATTTGTGGACCAAAAGATTCCGAAGAGGTGCTACGCAATATATTTGGCAGTGATTTCATTAAATTTACCGACATTAAAAATTTTATGAATGAAATAGAATGTGGCATTAAAAACGTAAACCGCAAAATGCCAAATCGGAAGTCATCTGAAGTTGGTTGCACTTCGTCAATTGAGGCAAGAGATGAAATTAATTTGGGTGCACACACAAGTACGATGCAGCAAACGTGTGGACTTCACACGATAGAATGGAATGAGGAGTACCCGTCTACCAGAAACAAATTAGTTATGTAAACTTAAGTATTTTAGGATATAATGTCGCAGGTCTTAAAAATACATTTTTTTATTATGAATTTCTTTAATTATATAAAAAGTTTTGATATATTTATGCTCTTCGAAACACATGTATTAGAAGAAGAAAAGTACAAATTTAACGATATATTTATTAATTATGAATTAAAATGGACTCCAGCAATCAAATCAAGCATTTTTGGAAGAGGAAGTGGTGGAGGATTATGGGGCTATCGTAAAAATCTCAAAGCGGTTGCTACGAATTTCAAGAGAGTTGAAGAGATGGAAGTTTTCGAGCTAAAAATAAATGGTTTTGTGGTCCACATCTTGCCAATTTACCTGAATTGTTCACATTGGATGAGGGATTATAATCGACTCTGGGAGACCCTGCAGAATCTAGGCTCAGTAGATGTTCTTCTTATTGGCGATTTTAATGCTAGGGTTGGTTTGTCGCAAAACAGCTTCGTTAGCGGAACAGCATCACCAATCATCAGACTTACGCGCAGATCAAAAGACGAAACATGTGATGGAAAAGGTGTTAAAATATTGGATATTGCCGATACTCTGGATGCAAGGATGCTAAATGGGAGCTGCAAAGGTGACCAAAATGGCGAGTATACGTTTATTCGTGGAACATCGTGCTCAGTCATAGATTACTAGTGTCTGGAAAGTGGAATTCGATTGTAAGTGATTTTAGGATAGCAGAGCAGACTTTTTCAGACTACATGCCCTTGGAAGTGACTTGCGTAGTTGCGGGTGATGATTTTACGTCCAATGCAAAACAACTGAACGCGTCAGAACTGCGTGTTTATTTTAGGAAATTGCTCAACGCACCACAATTTTCTCCGCTTCCACAGTAAGCAGTGCCAAATTTTAAAGATGATATACTGGATGCACCATTTTCGGTTGAGGAATTTAAAAATGTGACTGAAAAATCAAAAATTGGAAAGGCTCCGGGAGATGATCGTGTCCCAGTAGTTTTTTATAAATTGTTCAACGGAATTTTTGTACGTATTGACAGAGGAGTTCAATAAAAATAAATAAAAGCCCGAGAAGCACTTTTCTATAAGCTCTATAAATTGGGTATATCAGAAAAAATTGTTGCCTTGCTGAAAGCGATGTATGACAATAACGTTGCCTATGTATGGGATGGGGAGTCAACATCTGAAGAATTTCCAACACAAATGGAAGTGAAACAAGGATGCGTCCTGAGCACATTACTGTTTATTCTGTTCATCAATGACATCGTGGAGGAGATAGGAGGAGGAATCCATTTTGAAAATAAACGGATACCCGGCCTTATATTCGCAGATGATATTGTTTTCCTATCTGAATCGGTAGAAGGAATGCAGCGAATGATGAACCGACTGGAGAGTTACTGCGAAAACTGGAACCTGTCTAAAGTCTAAAGTCTAAAATCATGATATTTAGAGATGAAGGTGGCAGATATGCAAACAATGAAATGTGGATGTATAAGGGAGAATATGTTGCAATTGTTCGAGAGTACAAATACTTAGGCGTAATAGTTACATCAAATCTCAATATGAGAAAACATTTTGAATCCAAGCTGAAGCGAAAAGAGCTGTTTCTTCAGTGTGGGCACGTTGTATTGACAACAAACACATCGAACATAACTCAAAGCTTAACATTTTTCACCCGACTATAATGCTTTATGGGGCACAAGTTTGGGGATTTTGCAAAACCGATGAGGTAGAAAGGTTCCTCCGATATTTTTTAAAACTCATTTTTCAGCTGCCACTAAGCACGCCTAACTATATGTTGCATTTGGAGACAACTGAGCCTCCATTATTTTTAAGGAGCCTAAAGCTGCATTTTGATTACATTATGAAGGTGATGGAAATGGATGAAGTAAGACTTCCAAAGCAAGTTCTTAAGAAAATGTTGTCAACAAGGAGTAACTTAGTCGAAAGGTGGGAGGAGCTAGCTCTGGGTTTAAGTGAAAGCGTACAGTTTCCACCTGACATAAGCATTTCAGACCTGAGAGGGAAATTCAATTCAATTTTAGAAAAATTAAGCCACTTTGAGTATGCAAATTTTAAATATGAAGCACATTCTTCTCAACATAGAATGATATACAGTCAACTCAATTTGGATCTTCGAGAACAAACATACTTGCTCAACCGCTGCACCATAAGTATGATAAATTTAATATTTAAAGTTAGAGGCGAATTATTAAATTTAAACTACATTCCACATCGACCCGATCTGCCGATCCTATATGACCTATGCAATCTCAAGGAAAGGAGAGAGGAGGGATGTATATCACTTTATTGCCATATGTCCAATTTTGAGAGAGTTTCGTGTGAGGTACTTTGGACTTACTTCGATGGTATGGGACGAAACCTAGGAATGGAAAATTAGGATGGGAAATATTATATTAATATACGTCAACCGCACTTTTATATAGACAACGTATTCGCGAAGGAGACTTTTGAATAAACAATTAAGTTCATTTTATAATTTAGTTTAAGCAAATTGTCAATCTGGTAGACGGCCATTGGCCAAACCATATTAAACTTAAGAATAACAAATTACTGTTAAAAATTCAAAATTGTCTTCAAATAAAGTTTCTCTAACTAACTAACTTACTTATTTCGATGCTCGACTAAGAACGATATTTTTAACAATGATCACTGGCTCTTATACTTGCATGAATTCTAAACATTTTAAATTTACAGTTTCAAATTTCAATTTACTCAGAGAAATATTATTTATTTTGTATGTGAGAGTGCATAAATAGTGTAAGAAATAGTGCAATAAAGTGCAATAATATTTAAGTAGTAGATTTCTTAAGTACAGTGACTAAAGGCTTAGTTTGTATAATTCAATTTGTAATAAACTGTTAATTTATAAAAGGGTACATATAATGAAAATAAGTTCTTGATTGTTATAGTATATTTTGAAGAGTTCGTTCGTTACAAAACTCAAATGGTTGAGCCTTGTAAGCAAATGCAGATTCCTAAAGGTAAGTTTTAAGTGATCTATACCTAATAATAAACCGTGTTGTGGTTATTAATTAAATACTTAGTTCTCTCAATAACCTTCTTGTCAATAATATATGTTTATTATTTTCAAAAAAAAGCTGTTGCTTCTTTCCCTTTGAATATGATACAGCTGAACCAAAAACAAATAACAGGAGAAGGTAAACATTTTAACAATAACAGTTTTACTTCTTTTGAATAAAACTTCAAAAGTCGTTTATGGAACAGCTACATTTTTACTTTTGATTTTAGATGTAATTATGGAAGCTGGTTTTAATAATATGTTTCCCCTAGCGATGATACTAATATTATCATATATTATGATGTGCAGAATGATACAGGTAGGTTCTGAAATTATCTTTTTGTACATTTTCAATAACTTTTGGGTTTTTTTTCGATTGACGACGATTTTAATACTGGGTATTGGCTAGATTCTACGTATATTTCCCAAAACGATGAATTGGATTCCACTACCGATCAAGAATACCAGAGTTTGACAGGTAAGGCTTTTTAGTATTGAACAGTAATGTTGAATTTTTTTTTTATTATTTAATCAAAGGCAGTACATTATGTTCACATTTGTAATTTTTTTCAACCTACTATCTTACGGGCGAATCTTCTTTTACAGTCAATGAACTGGTAGAAGAAACAGCTGTCCTTGATCCCAATGCAGAATTTATTCCAAAAAGCACTCCAAAGAGGAGTAGGTTCCCAAAACAAATTTTTTGGAAGAGGAATATTATAAAACAAAAAAGACTTTCTGCAGAGAGCTATATCAACCGGAAGGGTAGTAAAATTCCCAAGAAAATGGTAAGGTTGGATGACTGCAAATGTCGATTTAAATATAGGGATGCAATCAGGGTTGCCCAACAAAACATACTGTTTCAGGAGTACTGGAGTTTTGGGGATGTAGTGCGTCAAAAGATTTATTGTGTTCCCTTATTGAAGAAACCTGCGTAGGCAGAAAGAGAAAAAGGTCTACGGATTCAGGTATTAATAAAATTGTGAGCAGGTCTTACAAGACACCGAATGGAAATGGTGAAAAGGTGCATGTAGGCCAAAAATTCTTTTGTAACACTTTTGCCATTTCCAAAAGAGTCCCAAACGATGAACTTCTTCTCAGAAGTTCAAACGGAACCTATAGCGGAAATGATAAAAGAAAAGGGAGGCCGGCAACTAATATTCCTCCACCTGAAAAAGTTACGAAAATCAAAGCATTTCTTTCTGAGTTTCCCAAGATTCCATCCCACTATTGCCGCCAGCGAAGTTCCAGATTGTATCTTGCACCAGACCTCACAACTGAGAAACTTTATTCCTTTTATAAAGAAAAAATGGGACAGAGGATGTGACCATCCAAAAATGAGCTACGGTACTTTCGATCTACAGGCAGTGCTTACTCTATCGTATGCTGGTGATTGCCAAATTTATTATAAGAGGAAGCTGTTTTTTTTTTAACTTCACTGTCTGGGAAGAATTGCTTTTTATGGGATGAAACCAACGGGAAGAAGGGCAGTGCAGAAATTTCTACCTGTTTGTAAAAATATATTGATACGCTGAGTCCGTCTATAGAACACCTGGTTTTATATGCTGATACTTCTGAAGGTCAGAACCGAAATCAAAATGTGCTCGCAACCATGTTCTATGCAGTGAATAGGACAAGTAGTAATCTTCAAATCCTTGATTATAATCTCAAGTCAAAACAGTTATACTCTCCTAACGAGTACCAAATGTTGATCGAAATAAGTAGGAAAAGACCATTTCCATACATTGTTCATCACCTTACTTAAAGTGAATTTGTTGATGCCGAATCCTTAAATAAAATTCTTGTGAAGAATAAGACACAACTGGGTATAAACTTAATTGGCTAAAAGTAAAATGGTTTCGATTCCAAAAAAAATCCAAAGTTGTTGGATACAAATATGACGTCGGAGAAGAATTTAAATTTTTTGAAGTCAAACCATTGTATATAGAAACTATAGTACTATCATGGTGACGCATTTTGTGAACGCCCCCTGTCTCGCTGATTCAGAACTAACTGACAGAATTGAAAAGAGTTTTAAGGGAATATTTTTTTAAAATAGAGAATAAAGATGAGAGGCAGGTTAGAAATAGACAGGGCTATTAGGAAAAGGAAAAAAATACATGCAGTGAGGTGAATTAATTTGTTGTTGCTTTGTTGGGGAAATGTTTGTTTTTATTATGATATTTTTTTTTTGTTTTGGTTGCCGTGTTCATAGGCAAGAAAGTAAGTATATATAATATATGCGTATGTACAAACAATTTCAGAGGCAAATTTTATGAGGCGAGTTTTGGATTCGTGAATATAAACAAAAAATTGATATAACAATTAAACATGAAATCATGAAATGGCGATAATAGAGAAGCCTTAAAAGTTACAAGATGTATGTATGTCCGGCTTAGGTCATATAATTACCTATGGCTTGAACCAATTCATTTGGCAATTCTACTGCGCAGCTCTCTTCAAATTTCCCTTTTCATTTATGGACTTTCTTTACATGAAGTATAACGATGGCTTATTATACACCATACAGTGTTCAAGAAAGAAGAAAGTACTTATTTTATATGTATACGTACGTATAAAAGAACAATAACTTGCCTTATGCAAGTATCTACATATGTACGGATGTATATTAAACTACAGCCTAAACGGTTTGGCCAATCGTTTTCAAATTTGGAGCATAATGTTATTTTGACGTTCTACAAAGGAGATTTTTCATTTTTTTCTTTAGCTCAAAAATTAACGGTAATTGTTATATCAGTGTACTACTAACTGTAGGTAAGCATTATATTTTGGTAAAAAAAATTTGTAATACGGTACGGTGGGCTAAATACGGTACCTCCCATAGGACCGGTTTTTTTTCTTCGACTTTCTCGAAAACTGCTGATCCGATTACTATCAAAATTGATATTCAAAAAGATGTAGGTAGCCTAAGTAATGTCGCATTAAAGTTTTTTTTGAAAAAATTACTTATTAAAATATACCTATGTTTTTAAAATATATGTACATATAGGAACATATACCTAAATTGGCAATATTAGAAAACTAAGATTAATTTACAATAGAATGCAACTTGACATACAAATTAACGCAAATAATAGTATCTCCCTTTTCATCCTTATAATATATCCGCATAGTTTGCACTTAATTTGTACCTATGAATGGAAAGCAAAATTCAAAACAAAAATCCGTTTCTTCAAGGACGTTTGTATAATATGCATAGCAAGAAGTAAGCTTGTGTTTAAATTTTAAGACTGTATGTGTATATTTTCTAACAAACGGCAACATTCCTTGAGTAAACAAAAATTTAAAAACCTAAAGAATTCTAGCCAATTTCGTACGAATGTATAAAATATGTATGTTAGTATAAGTGCTCGTATTCCCTATAAAACAGATGTAAACAAAACAAAATAAACAAAAATTCAAATCGCAGTCAATAGACTAACTGCCTATTCCTACCAACAACTAATTCTGTATTTTTAAAAAAAACCGTTGCTACGGATTTTTATATAGCAACAAGAGGCTTTAGGAAAATGTAAACAAACATTTCAAAATATCAAAATAAAAAATATCTGGTCTTAGGGAATGTTTTTTTTTAGAATGAATTGCACTACTGGGTCGTTCGTAGTAGAAGTTGTTGTTGTATTATAAAATCGTCGAGCCTTTTATAAAATGTTGACACTGGATGTGTTTATTTACAAACATGATACGTATACAATGCTAATGCCTTAATCAAAAATATTTTAATGCAGAATTATAAGGGAAACCTTTATCATCTTGCATATCAATTTTTAAGGGCTTGTGTATATGATATGAACATATCGAATATGTAAATATACTGTGATATTTTGGCCTGGGGTTCGACAAATAAAACTCAATCAAAATTCCACAATAATAAAACAAATCTCTTTATTTTATAAAACACAACGTCTTTCAGTTTAAATAACACCAATTTAACTTATTTCACTTATTCACAATTCAAATACGTTTTTATAATTCAACACTTTTTATTTAATCTCAATTCAATCACTTTTTACTAATACTTCCAGTTGTTAACAATTCCACTTTCGAAAATAAACTGAACTGTCAATGCAATCTACTCTTGTATTTATACAACTTTAAAAGCTTCTGGAAGCTTCTGTCTGGTTCTGGCACAATCTAAGCTTTCGGTACTAATTCGAGTCTCGAATTGTTTCGTCAAGTTCGATTTAGTACTAAGTTAAAACATGTTGCAAATATGTAGCATACTTCTAGGGGCATGGTTGTTGTACACAATAAATGGTGGTTGTTGTACACAATAAATGTTGGTTGTTGTACACAATGAATCCAACAGATGGCGTTAATTTACAAAATGTATCTAAACTTGTTGCCACATCACATTGTCCCCCTCTTAGTTTTGTTCGTCCCGAACAAGCACATCATCATTGTTTCCGTGGTAACGATGCAGTCGATCCACATGGACAATTTTCATTTTGCTCTTGGTCCTCGTTGGATTCGGAAAACGACGTCATTAATGCGCGTAACTATTTGGTAGGGACCTTCCCAGTCCTGCTGAAGCTTGGGCGATTTTCCCTTTCTGCGATGTGGGTTATAAAGCCATACCAGATCTCCCTCATTGAATTCAGGTGCTGTTGCTCTCGCATCGTATCTGGTCTTCATGCGGTCACTCGCAATTTTTATGTTGTTTCTTGTTCTCTGGTGAATGTCGTTGATCCTTTCTCTAAGATCTAACACGTAGTCCTCTTCGCATTTTGGGTCTTCAATAGGAAATCCGAATTTTAGCTCACTTGGAAGCCGGGCAGTTCGTCCAAATAGAATTTCGGATGGAGTGTATCCAGTTGTACTATGAACCGCATTCCGGTAGGCCATAAGAAATAAAGGAATTCGCCGATCCCAATCCCGTTGGTTCTCGTTCACGACTTTGGACAGATGTTCCTTCAAGGTCTTGTTAAATCTTTCTACCATTCCATCAGACTGTGGATGAAGAGGTGTTGTCCTTGTTTTCTTTAACCCGAGTGATGCGCATACTTCCTGGAATACCTTCGACTCGAAGTTTCGCCCTTGGTCGGAATGCAATTCCATAGGCACCCCGAACCTGCAGACCCAGTGGTCCACTATCTGC
The DNA here is from genome assembly GCA_963971375.1 of Platycheirus rosarum. Taxonomy (NCBI): domain Eukaryota; kingdom Metazoa; phylum Arthropoda; class Insecta; order Diptera; family Syrphidae; genus Platycheirus; species Platycheirus rosarum. The sequence continues at coordinate 106,195,196 of OZ020508.1, forward strand.
TCGACATCGGTCTTAGCTTCTTGATTGGGTATCGCAAAAGCCTCCGGCCATTTGCTGAAGTAGTCCATGACAACAAGGATGTAACGGCTACCGTTTTCAGTTTCCGGGAACGGGCCTGTGATGTCAACGGCGATTCTTTCAAAAGGGGCGCTCACGTTGTACTGGTGCATTTTACCTCGTGTTTTGACTTTGGGTCCCTTGCTAGCTGCGCATGTTATGCACTTTCGACACCAGCTCTCTACATCGTTTCTCACGCTTAGCCAATAAAAGCGTTCCCGTACCTTTTCCAGTGTTTTGTTGATTCCCAAGTGCCCACCGGATATTCCAGCATGCATTTCTCGTAGGATCTCCTCTACTTTCGATCGTGGAACCACAAGCTGCATCTTAAAGGATCTTCCATCCGGCATTTCCCATTTTCTTCGCAAAACACCATCTTCCACATGGAGAGAGTCCCACTGCGCCCAGTATGCTTTTAAAGTAGGACTTCTGTCGGAGATATCTCTTGCGTTTGGTTTCTCCATAGATTCCTTCCATGCAAGGATTGGCTCGATGTCAGGGTCTTCTTTTTGTGCATTACGAATTTCTTCGGCACTCCAACCCTCTACAGGTTCGGCTCTTATTCTCTGGACAGATATACCTTCATCCTTTTCCTCTTTTCGCGCACAATGTTTGCAACTGGGCTCACATGGTCTGCGGGAAAGCGCGTCCGCATTGCAGTGCAGTCTTCCTTTGCGATGCTGTACTTCGAAGTCGTAAGTCTGCAATCGTTCGATCCATCTTGCTACCTGCCCCTCAGGATTTTTGAACTGTAGCAACCATTTTAAAGCGGCGTCATCGGTATGCAGGATGAATCTCTGCCCATACAGATATTTATGGAAATGTTTTGTCGCCAGTATCAGAGCAAGCAGTTCCCGTCTGGTTACACAGTAGTTTCTCTCTGGTCGCGACAGAACTTTGCTGAAATAGGCTACCACTTTCTCCTGCCCATCTTGTATCTGCGACAGAACTGCTCCAACACCCACGTTACTAGCATCCGCGTCCACAATAAATGTTTTGCCAGGGGTCGGGTAAGCTAGTATTGGTGCCTCACAAAGTCGCTGTTTTAGATGTTGAAAGCTTCTTTCGCACTCACCTGACCATTTAAATTGTCTACCCTTCTCAGTTAGCTGGTGCAGACACTTTGCGATTCCGGCAAAATTTTTGACGAACCTCCTGTAATAAGTGGCGAGACCTAGAAAGCTCCTCAGCTGGTGTTTATCTTCGGGAACTGGCCAATTTCTCACGGTTTCGATTTTCTCCGGGTCAGTGTTTACTCCATTTGATGATATCACATGTCCCAAATATTTCACCTCAGCTTTGAACAGAGCACATTTCTTTGGATTTAGTTTCAAATGTGCAGTTCGAAGTCGTGTAAACACCTCCCTCAAGTTGTCGCGATGTTCAGCGAACGTCTTTCCCACAACGATGACGTCATCCAAGTACACCAGGCAGGTTTTCCATGTCAGACCCTGTAACACACGTTCCATTAAACGCTCAAAGGTGGCTGGAGCGTTACACAAGCCAAATGGCATAACGGTAAACTGCCATAGTCCATTTCCCGTTGTGAAAGCGGTCTTTTCTTTGTCTTCTGGATGGATCTGTACCTGCCAGTAACCACTTTTCAGATCGAGGGTGGAAAACCATTTCGCTCCAGAAAGGGTATCCAAGGTGTCATCTATTCGAGGCAAGGGGTAGCTGTCCTTCTTGGTGACATCGTTGAGCCTCCGGTAATCCACGCAGAATCGAGTGCTGCCGTCCTTCTTTTTCACTAGTACAACGGGTGATGCCCACGGACTTTTTGAGCTTTCGATTAGACCGTCTTTTTCCATGGTTGATATCATCTCATCGACTTCCGACTGTTTTGCCAATGGAAGTCTTCTAGCAGGTTGTCGGATCGGTCTGCTATCGCCGGTGTCTATTCGGTGCTGTACTAGGTGTGTTCGACCATAGTCTCCATCCTGCGATGCAAATATATCAGCAAACTCGCCAATGAGATTTTTGGCCAAGGTTTTCTGCTCCTGATTTAGCTCACAGTTTCCAAGGATAGCATTACATACCTCAGCCAATTTTGTTGCAGAAACAGGACTCGCAGAATCACTCCCAGATGTTGTCGATATGGCTGCAATGGGTACGCATCTTCCAATCACCTCTCCTTGTCTGAGCTTGACGGAGTGTTTGTTCGGATTCATCAGCCTTACCGGAACCATGTTTTTCTTTGGTTCCACTAAAATCTTTCCAACGATATAGCTTGGAAAGTCCTCTTTATTATCTGCTTCAATGAAATAGAATCGGTGGTTCCCAGGATCACCCTCCAAACGCGTCCAAAGAACTGTCTCTGAAGAAGGTGGTAGGACTTCATCTCTGATTATAACCGCCCGAAGATTCACAGCGTTCTCGTTTCCGTATACCATAGGGATCTCAAGGGTTCGATACCTTAATACTTGCATTCGAAGGTCTATGATTACCTCATGTGCCTTCATGAAATCCACTCCAATGATGCATTCGTCGCATATGTCGGCTACCAAGAATGCATGTGATAAGGTCAACCCTGCCAGTTGTATCTTTAGAAATACCTCCCCGTATACTTTTGCTGCTTCTCCCGTAGCTGTCTTCAGAGTGTAGCAGCTGGTGTTATGTAGCGTGCAGCGTGTAGTTTGCGAAACTTGGATGATGGTCCTGGGGGCGTCGATTCCATCAACCAACTTCAGCCCCGCGAAGGCGTTTCCCGCCTGCTGTTGGTCAGAAGCTTGTCCAGCAGTGTGAGTGTTATTCCTGCCAGATGCTTCGTCATTCTGCCTCCTCCTTGCGCAATGTGGGCAGCTTACCTGTCTAGGCATAGATCTGCATTGTCGCTGTAGGTGTCCTAGCTTGTTACAATTCCAGCATCTCATTTGACCTCGAACAGTGCTCGGGTTTTGTCTTTCAATGTCGACACGTTGACATGAGCACTCTAGCGTAGCCATTTCCCTGACGCGATGGCTACCTTGCGAAGCTTGGTCTGCTGCTTCCATTGTCAGGGCAAATGCTAAAGCCTCAGCGAGCGTTTTCTTACCTGCCATTCTCACAGCCATTTGTAGTTTTCCATCTGCAATGGCATTAGTGAACGCATCGGTTGCCAGTTCGTTTATGATTTCCCTGCTGGTATTGGGATAAGACAAATTCGCCAAGCGCTCAATGTCAGCTTGCAATTGTTGTAGCGTTTCACCTCTTGCCTGGACCCTTCTGCGCAACTGGACTCGGTAAACTTGCTGCATGTGGTCGTCGCCAAACCTCATCTCGATTGCCTTGACCATGGCATCATAATCCTGATGTTTGTCTTCAGGAATGGTCTGCAGCAATTCGGCAGCTGTTCCTCTGAGAGCAAGCGTAAGAGCAATTGATTTGTCTTCGTTGTCCCAGTTGTTCGTCAAGGCGGCAGCTTCGAACTGCCTCTTATAAATTGGCCATGATGTTTGACCATCGAAGACAGGGGGCTGCATTTCCTTTCTTCGTGGACCGTCGCCCGAACCTTCTGCTTTTTCAAAGAATCAAATTCCTTAGCCAGATGTTCGTACTGTTGCTCTACACTTACGAACTTTTCTTCCAAGTTTTCTATTTTGGCTTCGAATTTCTGATCGATTGTTTGAAGTCTTTTGTCGAAGAGAACATTCTGTGCATCGAGTTTGTTTTCGAGACCATCAAATTTGCTTTCGAGAACGTTCTTTTGTTCTTCGAGAACGTTCTTTTGTTCTTCGAGAACGTTCTTTTGGTCGCTTAGTTGCTGCTGGAGAATTTCCAACGAATTCTTCTGCTCATTCTTTTGTTCTTCGAGAACGTTCTGTTGTTTTTCGAGAAAGTTCTTTTGTTCTTTCGAGGAACTTTCCAAAGCATCGGATTTCGACAGAAGCAACTTCATGAAAGCAGGCATTTCATCGGCTGTACTTACTGTGCATTCTCTCCCTTGTTCTTCAACATCGAACAACATGGTATCGGGGTCTCCACCATCCTGAGTGATAGCATTCTGAAGTCGGAGCAATAGTTCCTTTTTCAGCCCCGAAGTCTGAAGATTTCGTTTTCCTAATTCTTCTTTCAACTCAGCTGTTGTCAATTGTTCTAATTTGCGACCCATTTTATGTAACTTAAACACTATTTTCGCAACACAGTCAGTTTTATTTTAATGTCTCTTCTAGAAAGATCTTTTTCCAACACTATTTTTAACAAAAATACTCGCTATTCACAGTTTTATAGCACAATCAGTTCAATAGTTTCTGGAAAATTCCACTTTCACAATTAAATGAGTCACCGAAACTGTTTTAGAAAATGTCACTATGGAATTTTCTAGCACTTTACTGAGTTTTATCCCCAATTTCTGACACCAATGTGATATTTTGGCCTGGGGTTCGACAAATAAAACTCAATCAAAATTCCACAATAATAAAACAAATCTCTTTATTTTATAAAACACAACGTCTTTCAGTTTAAATAACACCAATTTAACTTATTTCACTTATTCACATTTCAAATACGTTTTTATAATTCAACACTTTTTATTTAATCTCAATTCAATCACTTTTTACTAATACTTCACAACAATTCCACTTTCGAAAATAAACTGAACTGTCAATGCAATCTACTCTTGTATTTATACAACTTTAAAAGCTTCTGGAAGCTTCTGTCTGGTTCTGGCACAATCTAAGCTTTCGGTACTAATTCGAGTCTCGAATTGTTTCGTCAAGTTCGATTTAGTACTAAGTTAAAACATGTTGTAAATATGTAGCATACTTCTAGGGGCATGGTTGTTGTACACAATAAATGGTGGTTGTTGTACACAATAAATGTTGGTTGTTGTACACAATGAATCCAACAGATGGCGTTAATTTACAAAATGTATCTAAACTTGTTGCCACATCACAATACATACATATTAAACATGGCATTACGTAATTATTATTTATATATTACAATTTTAATTTGGGATTATATGCATATAATATAATATAATATAACGCAAGTAATGCATTCGTGCCACATACTTGCTCTTATACAATAACTTGCAAATGTCTAGTTGCAGAATAACTGGTGCTGCATACTCTTAGGTGTGGGGAAACGCAATTTTGAGGGATATAGAGCCCAAAATTTATTGGTCAACCTAATTTTTCAAATATAACGTTTTGTGAAAATTAAAAAAAAGCCGTTTAGAGAGAGGTGAAAATAAAAAAACGTTATGAATACATGAAAGGTACCGTTAACAGACCCTTCCGATATATTTTACTAGCGTTTATAGGTACTATAATGCAAGTTATGCATTGTGTAGATTACAAATTTTGAGATAACAATCAAACATGACATTGCGATGATAGAGAAACATAAATATTTGACTTAATGGCAAAATTCTGTCTGTCTGTCTGTAACTATGTATTTTCGACTACAGTCTAAACGGTTTTGCCAATCGTCTTCAAATTTAGAACTTAAGGTTATTTTGACATTCTACAGAGGATTTTTTAATTTTTTTTAGCTCAAATATTAACAATACCTGTCATATAACCGTTAAGTAAAAGCTTATTTTTCTCAGAAATGGCTCCATGATTTTTTATGAACAAAAATCAGTGTATTATTGTAAGTGCGGGATATGTATATGTATTGGTGAAAAAAATTCAAGATGGTGGGCGTTACCTTCCATAGGACCGATTTTTTTATTCGACTTTTTGTGAACTGTTAAGCCGATTAGAACCAAAATTGATATTCAAGAAGAGCAAGTACGTGCGATGTAGTTGTGCAATTTATTTGTAAATAAAATAATACCTACCAAAATACTCTCAACAATTTTCATCAAATTTGTTAAAGCTATTTTCAAATTAATTCACCTCACTGCATGTATTTTTTTTCCTTTTCCTAACAGCCCTGTCTATTTCTAACCTGCCTCATCTTTATTCTCTATTTAAAAAAAACATTCTCTTAAGACTCTCTTTATTACTACCATTCAACTCGTTCCGCTAGTTCTGAATCAACGAGACAGGAGGCGTGCGCAAAATGTGTCACCATGATAGTACTATAGTTTCTAAATACAATGGTTCTACATTAAAAGGGAAACACATAATCCCTTGTGCGGGGTTATAAAAAAAAAAGAAACAAAAAAAGAGCTTTACACTCTCGCTCTACCGAGTGTTCACATTTCTCAAGCGAGATTTTCTTTAGCTCTACTAATTTTTTTTTTTTAATTCCAAAGCAAGATCCTACGTGGAATAATTAATGCCCATTGGTATATAAGAAATAGAGATCTACATCGTGACCTTTGAATTGAAATGGTTACAGAAGTGGTTAAAAAACACGCTGTATCACACAATCATTGACTGCAAAGTCATACCAGCTTCGAAATGGAGACTGTCTAAAATGTACAAAACAATGTTCGGAGATTATACTCTGTTCAATTTATATTTTCAGTACAGACCTTATGGAAGAGAGCTTTCAAACACACTGTTACCTGCAATTGCTTGCATCGCACTCAACTTAAGAAATTGACACATAAATATAAAAGACAACCCTAAAATGCTTTGAAATTGTTGTTATAATATTTCATTTAACTCACGTACATTCCATTAAGACCTGTCTGCTCCCCAGCTGCGAGGAGAAGGAGACTGATTATCAATTCGCCTCTCGCTTATTGTATTTATTTTAAAAAAAAAGCACTACTGCAGAGTTACCATTCGCCATTAACGGAAATTATAATTCCTTTTTCTTTGGTTTTTGTTATAAAAGTTCCATATTTTAAGTTTGTTGCTATGTTTTTTTTGCTTACATCTTTTGGTTTTTTTTATTTTTTCTTAAAAAAAACGGTTAAAATAAAGATACATTATGCAATATTTGTTGGCAATTTTTTTTTTTATTTGCGATTATAGACACAAAAAATAAATTGAGATAATGATAAACATGGCATTACGATTAAGAAACGTATTCGAGTTACTGGAAAATTATGTTTGTCTGTCTGTACGTATGTATTTTGGACTACTGTCTGAACGGCTTGGTCGATCGTCTTCTAATTTATAACATCATATAGTTTTGATATTCTACAGAGGCCTCATTTTATTTTTTTTTCTTAGCTCAAATATTAACGGTACCTGTCATATTTATAACCGTAAAGTTAAAGCTTATTTTTCTCGAAAACGGATCCAGGGATTTGTATGAAAAAAAATCTGTGTACTTTTGGAGGTGTGGTTTATATTATTGTGAAACAAAAATATATGTTGGAGGGCTAAAAACGTATATTCGAATATTGTTGTTAAAAAAGCGTTATATTTAAAAACCTTTAAAAAACTTGGTGGTGTGGAAAAAGATAGATTTAATTTAATTTAATTTTTTCTTAGATTAAGTTTACGGTCTACATGTTTCAGTTTTCATAAAATTTGAACAAACAGCTGGTAATCATACCTACATATGTGTGAGAATTATACCAGTTTATAATGCCCAGTATGGCAACAATTTGAGAGCATTAAAATGGAGATAGCTTATTTAAATCCGTAACAATAAGGGTGAAAGGCAAATATCCTATCTTCCCTGTACTGAAAATATAAATTGAACAGAGTATAGGAAGAACCAAGCCTCACGAGCTGAGGGTCTAAAAGTTATGGGAAAGTGTTATAACCTTAAACTTCCCCCAATGCGATTTAATACATTAAGAAAGAAAAATCATTTGCCAATATTTCATAGATTGGTCCTGATTCACCGTTGTTCTAAGTGCGGTAAGAGTCCCACACTACTTGGTACCAATTTCTAACGAGTGCGTTTTGAAGATTTCCAACGGATACAAAAAAAATCTTTTGTTGAGAGTTGGTAGATGGATTTTGAAGGTATGACTTTAGTGTTGTTATTTTATTGGCACTATTAGTTCATAGTTCAATATTCTTTCAATTTCCCATAGTGGTTCTATTTTAAGGTATATAATTCGTCTCTGTTATTAAATTAAGTTGATTCTGTTAAGTTACACAGCACATAGTTACCAAAGTAACGAAATGCACAACATCATCGAAGAGAAAGCATCATATGGTATAAGTAGAAATCATCAAGAAAACAGAAAAAAGTTATCTAATCAACCGTGAGGATCTTAATTTTGTTTTATTAGTTAATGAGATAATATATTTCGATTTTAGCTCCTTAGGTTTTACCATTTTTGTGTCGTTTCTCATTTTCAACGTCACTTCCTTAACTTTATATTCCCAAAGTCAAATTTCCCAATTGATGCATTTGGAAATTCAATATTAAAAAGTATGTATCTACATATTCTCTGCAGGACTCAAACCGCATCACTTGCCATTAGGGAATCAAATCAAGTTTAGAGTTAGATTTTATACGAATATGAACAATTCTTCTAGTTTTTTATTCTATTCACATCTACATACACCTCTTCAATGTAAAATAAATCATCCTATATTAGTTTTTCCCCTTTTCACAAACTGAAAGCATGGCGCAAAGAAGCTCTTGCTATCATTAATAAAGATGGCGGCCATTTCTTACTAAGCGTGGCTAAGAAGCTTTCCAAAATGCATTCCCATATTCCTTGGCATTCGTACGGATCAATACCTTTGAGCTTAGACTCCGAATGCAGAGCACCAGGTCGTGGTGATTAATTGTTCAACAACTCGTATGTGCTGCTTTGGAAAATGCCTTGAATTTCCGCAGCACATTATTCTTGTGCGAAGAAAGTAGGATTTCACTCTCGCTTTGTGTTCGATAGTTTTCTTCTTTTCTTTTCTAAACTTTTGCGTCCTTTCAGTATGCCACTTAATCGAAACAAGAATGCCGTAACATTTTTGTCATCATTAGCGGAGACATTTTCTTCGTGGAATGTAAGCACCAGCGCTTCCATTGAATCGAAGTTGAATTTGAAACAACTAATGATGTACCTATTCTTGTCACTGGGGGAGGTTTTTACATTGTTATCCTAGGCGTACAGTTATGCTATAGTTCGTTTTTAGGGGAGAACTCTCACCCTTTTTACCATTCAGCTTTCTGTGCCTAGTTATTTTCTCTTTTTTGTTCCTTTGAAAATCCTTTTGGCAAAACGAAATGATAGTGACAATGATGTTGATGAGAACGATAATAATCCAGATGATAAAAGCGAGTTGAAGAGGAATCTTATTTCTTTTCTTTTCCTTTTAGAACACTTCACCGAAGGGAAAACAATTAATCAAAACAAAGACTAAAAATAGCCATGGAAAGCGGAAAATGATAGGATTATTATTATATGAAGATTTTCTTATTGGCAAGTTTCTGTCATTGTTCTTTCGGAGTTTTCGGTTTAGAATATTGTACCTTTGTGGCTTGAAATAAAAAAACTATTACGGATATTAAACGTTTTATGTCATCAATCTCATTTCTAATCATATTATGCGATCTCAAACAGGAAGAATCTAAGGATGCCTTCTAAGAAGGTAAAAATATGTATAATAGTTGTTGATTAGAGGCTTAAAAGACTATTGTGTTAAATTGACTGGATTATGCTTCTTAATTTTTTTTGCCGCACCACATAATGCCTTAATTTTTTTTAAATCTAATTAAATAAAAATTGGGAATTTAGAAGAGAGATTTATAGTCCGGGAGCCAGCGACAGATTTTCATGACCAAGTTCTTCTCAAACGATAATTGGTGAATAATATTATAATACCTCGTGAACTTCGGCTGCGGTTCCGTTGGTAGGATGGTGCGTGGTAGCCTCCCACGCACGAAGAATATAATTTTTTTTTAGTTATTTCCTCCTGACTAAATATTTGTCAAACTATAGCTTATCCATCATCTTTAGGATAAAAAAGTTAGCTGATTACAACAAGTCAGCTGCAGATTTTTAGTTGATTATTAAGACGGCTAGTTTGCCATTTTCTTCGCGCTCTTCTTTTTTCAAATATCAGCACCCTTATTTTGACAGGATATTTTATTTCTTTTTTCTCGTGTTGGAGTACTTTCTTGTGCAGGCTGTTGCACATTAGCAATAAATTGTTCTACATCATAATCAATTTCTCTAATTGTTTGCATAGGAGATCTTAGATTTATATAACTTTCAAGTTTATCTCTGTATTTGTTCCAGTTTGATCTCTTATTCACGAGCATAGGATTACTTTTTTCTATTATTTCTGCTTCAGTGATAAAATTGGTGGAGTATGATCTGACGTTAAATCGTAATTACCTTCGGCACTTATATGATTTTGTTTAATATCTTTAACGACGAAAAAGTCTATAAGGGTGGTATTTTGTTGTATTAGATGGCCAATGTGTTGGCAAACCAAAGGAATAAAATTCGCAGTTGTATTTGCGGCCTGCTTGGTATAACCGTTAACCTTTTGTTGTTATAAGCCTAGATCCGCAGTGGATGTGTTTAGGATTGAAGTCGCCAACAAATTTAGGAGTTCTGCATAATCTTCTTCAGTTGGACCGCGCCTTGGAGGGCAGTATATAGCTGCTATTTTAAAGGCTTTCTTTTTTAACCAATACTAATTGTTGTAACTTGCATGTTTTTATTAGTAAACTTAGGTTATTCATAGTGTTTCAAGCACTTTTTTATAAATATTGCTGAGCCTCCTCTAGCTTTGTCAGCTGTGTGACCAAACAAATATCTATGTGCTCTATATCTAAAAAGATGTTTAGTTCTGATACATATTGTAAAAGACCGTTTGCGTTGCGATTTTAAGTGTTCTGCCCATCATTGTTTTTTGAGAGCGACTTAGCTTTTATGTTTAAATCTTGTTTGTCAATCCTCTTTAGCATAAGTTCCAGCATTTTTTGTATAGATGTTTCTTCGGTCTTCCGCACATTTTTACAATTTGGGAATAGGATTTATTTTCATCACTTTTGCTGAGCGAAGTTACTTACTTATTCCGCTTGATTTTTAGTTTTTTTTTCGACAGTTGTTTTTTTGTTTTCAACTATTGCTTTTGTGTTTGTTGAGTTTCTAAGCGTATTCCCAGTATTGTTGTTTCATTTCGTGTCTTGGAATTTTCGGCGACTGGAAATCCTCTGTAACTTGCAGCATGACTGCCTTGACAGTTAACACATTTCGCTTTCTGTTCTTTGCCCATGTGACAGTTTTTAGTTGCATGCTTGCCTTTGCATTTGCGCGATTGCAGTATTATTGTGTGTGCCCAAAGGCTTGACAGCGCTTACATTATGGAACAATCTTTGTGTATGTATGTATGTATGATTTCAAAAAGTAAATTATTGTTATTGGTACCTATATAGGTCCCTATACCTATTATTATTGCCCTACTGCTGATTCCCACGAATCTTTATGGCTGTTGTTCAAATTTGTCCATACCAAAATGAAAATTAAACTGAAAAAAGTCCTTTATATCAGCCGTGTTTTTTGGGAAATATATCCGCAGCGAAGCAAGAATTTACACACACTACAAATACAACAACCAGCTGCCGAAAAAAGTAGATGTTGAATTTGGCTGCGGATTGCATGTTCGACACAAGAAGATTTACTTCACAATAGTCATGATATAAGACTTGTGGGACATAAGACAACAGGCGGCTGCCTATGCGCGGCTGCCTATGCATTATATTAGCAAATTATATTATAAACAGTAAACAACAAGTGGAAAGAAAATACACTAAGAAACTGCAAAATCTAACAATCCTATATATTTATATGTTTATCCCTTTTTCGTGACGCATGTTCGTTCGAGCTTCAAACCACAACGATTCTAAAGAAGTTGCACGTCAAAAAACGTGCACATGCCTGCACTTAAAAAGGATTAGCACATAGGAGCAAGTACGTGCGACCCAGTCGTGCCTTTTATTGCTCAAATATTTTTGTAAATAAATCTTTATCATAAAAGTAAAGTATATAAAAGTTGTAGAATTGAATTTCCTTCAATATGAAAGCTAGGCAGAAGGCCAACCGTTAGGAGTGACCCCGGTGCCGAAAGCACAAACGGCTGATGAATTATTAGAAATTAAAGGGCAGAGAGTCGGGGCGAATAAAATAATTACTGCACTTCCAGGAGTGCAATGAGTGGAAGGTTCTTGATTCGCACCAACTCTCTTTAATTGCTAATAGCTCCTCAGCCGTTGGTGCTATCGGTGCCGGAGTCGCACCTAACGACGCCTAACTTTCGTTTTCAGAATTCAATTCTACAACTTTTATGTGTATTACTTCTATGATAAAGAGTTTATTTACTAAAATATCTGAGAAAAAAATGAAAAATGTGAAAATTTGGTCCAACTTTGAGCTGATGTAGTTTGGTAGTGGGTGATGTAAAAAATATTATTATGGTCTCATTTGACGCGGAATTGAATGCTCTACTATTTATTCGGACCATTTTTGAAAATATTTATTTATATTTGAAATATGTTTTTAAATTACTTTGACTGAAATACATAGTGCAGTCATACTTTCCAATTTAATTTCTTCGATATTAGGTGGAAATGAGATAATTTCAAAATGTGATTTTGTATGGGAAATGAGTTGATTTGGAAATTTGATACGAAATAAGGTCATTTTCCCTAATGAAAACGTAGTATTAGCAAATGTGTTTGGAAAGACGAAGATGTGAGAAGCTTAAATCAGATATAAAGAAACAGAGCGGCATTAAATCACCGGGTACCAGCTTGTCCTTTATAACTTTTAAAACGGCAAAATAATTTTGTACAGGACATACTGTAAAACATATTTTTTGTATGTATGTATATAAAGGGTGTTTTTTTAGACGTGCGGTTTTCAAGAAGAAATAAAACGCATAAAGTTTAATGTTATGGCCAAGAATTTAGCTTGGTTATAAAGATAAGGGTTTGCATTATGTTTTAAAAATGATTTCGTGGAAGTGGCCCCCGTAGCTGACTCGAATAAATTCCAGCCGAGGCCCAATTTTCCCAATTTTTTGAAAATCGGATTTTGTAAGCCTCCAAACCAAGATCCTTCCGCAGTAATAACTTTCGCTACCCTATACGGGGTGCCAGTACACTCCACAGGCTAAGATATCTTAGCTTTGGAGTGAGGAAATGAACGAAATTAAAAGTCATGGCAATCTGTTAATATAAAAAACGTTTATAAAAAAAATTTAACGACTCTAAATTTAAAGTGGAGTTCCTACGCACCCGGTATGTGTTCTAGGGTTAAGAGGCCTTCGTACAAAAAGACGAACTTAAATTCGAAGACCAGCAATTTCGAAACCAGGCAACAAAAAATTTGGTCATCACATCAAAGTTCGAAAGAAATACATACACAGCGGGAAACAACACAGCCTCCTTTTATTTCCTGTGTTTTTTTGTTGCATCTCTTGTTTTGTTTGAATCAGGGGTTAGAGAGTGAGAGTTGCTTATCTGTAGATGGGTTGTATATTTTGTGTATTTATTTTATTTTTGTTTATTCATAAAGGACAGAGCAAGAGTTTTCTAACAAAATACGAGTCCATATTTGAACAAGGAAAATAAGCAAAGAAAGTGTAAATACACCGGAGTTAATAATACACACAGTTAATAAAATAGAAAAATGATGATATTGAATTTGAAAAAGGTTTTTAAATTTATTTAACGTTTAATTGTTGTCCGTTGTCGCAGCTCGCAAAAGATGAATATGCTCTTATTAAAATTAGATGATACTTACATATACCTTACCCATACCTATTTATGTTTTTTTTGCGAACTACATTATTTATCTTATTTGGATGTTTTTGATTTTAGCTGGGGGTACATATTTGTCATTTTAGTTTCTCCTTAATTACATATAATAGTGTTTTAATGTTTTTTTTGGTTATTTTACTATGGGCTTTAGATCATTTGAAAATAAAGTCTTTTTTTTTTTTTTTTTTCTCACTACGTTTCGTCCATGATTATGGACATCATCAGGTAAAAAAGGGTTTTTTTCTATATTGTATTGAAATATATAGAGAAACAATCAATTTTAACAACAAAATACAAGTAAACAATTTACACTTACATAAATTACATTAAGAGTAAAATTAAGAAGCACAAAGTAGTTGCCTGCGGTGACACAAAGTATAATTAACAACTAAACATCTCACTTCTCACAAACAACTAACATATAAATAACAGGCACTGGTTTATGGTTTAAATAACATTTCTGCTCCTCTTTTCGATTATGTGTTTGTAATACGGACTCACACTTTCGATGACTGTTTTTTTGTTCATGGTGTTGTGTGTGTTTATTATGTGAAGAGATTCGATTATAAACCTCTTGGCTTGGTTCTCTTCTCGCTGCCCAAATTGGACATTTTTAAAGTTTGGATAGTGGTCGTATGTAATGCAGTGTGTTGCCAGTGCTGTCTTCTGTGGAGCTTTGGTTTTTATATCGGCTTTATGTCCCGCAAATCTCTTCTTCAATTTTTGTTTCGTTGGTCACATACCAACTACACAAACTATAATAGTGTTTATTAAAAATGTTATAATAGTTTAATTTAATTTGTTTTACTAATATTTGATTATTTTCTTGAGAAGGTTTTTATTATGCTTAAAAATTAATCGTATCTTTTGATGAAAAAAGGTGTGAGTATAATGTTCCAACCAATTCAAAACGTTAGGAAAACTTACATAATCAAAATGAATAAAAGGCACGACTGGGTCGCACGAAGTTGCTCCTATATTATAATCCTTTTTAAGTGCAGGCCGGTTTGGTTTTCCTTTTGGGACCTACCTACCTATTTTAAGAAAAATTTGAACAACTGGCATAAAGATTCGTAGAAATCAGCAGTAGCCACTAGCCAGTGGAGAAGCAAGGCTAAAGATACCTATAGATAAATTTAACAGTAGGTACTTTACTTTTTGAAATCAAAAGAATTAAAATAGCTTAATTATGTTTTATGCATCGATACGTATGGTGTTGGTAGGTATTCATGAAATTAGGATAATATGTACCTATGTATAATTAGGTTGGAAAGAAGGTTAGATACTAAAATTAAGATACCCATTCCAACCACTGTGAAGCGGGTGGTTATAGATAATTATTAAAACTTAACACAGTGGTTGTTTATAGGTCTTAACTTTTGTTTTCTTTATTGAATTTTCGCATTCAGTTATAGAATAGTTTTTTATTTGTTAGTTGTTTTTGCGTGTTTGTGTTTATAATAGGCGTCCTTATTATTTATTCTGTGTGCTGTTATGATCATGAAATGCTTTAAAATACGTAGGTATGTAGGTACTCACCTATTAGGTGCACAACGAAGTTTGTTTTTATTTGACTAGTGGCTAAGGCTGTTTTCTATTTTACGAATTTTTCATTTCAAAATCATTCGGCAGTTTTTTTCAAAAAAAAAAAAACATTTTTTTAACTTTTCGAAAACATATTTTTAAATTTCTTTTAGTATGTCAATTTAAAGAAATCTATAGTTTATACTAGGAACAAATTTTTGAAAATTTTAATAGGCGACATTATTTGAATACTAAAACACTACCTATTTTGAAAATTTCAACAAAATCCTTCAAATGATTTTTTAACATGGCATTGATTTTGCTAAGTTTAAAAAAAATATTTTTCACATTTTATATGCAATGTTTGTAAGAGAAAAAAAATAGTTATTCTTGATGTTAGTAGGTATATGCAATTATTTTGGCAACTGCAACTGCCCCTATTATTTGCCTTTGCTAAACCATAGTTTTTTTCATCCAAAATAAGTCTCAAAATTGCTGTGCAAATATTTTTCAGCATAGAAAACGTATTTTTGAGTCAAACTTGATATTTGCTTAGCTTATATATCATACAATAATGTGTATGTATATAGTATACATACACGCAAAACCAACAAAATATTTCTTGTCACCAGCTAAAATTCAAATTCTGTGAGAGCCCATCTGTTTTTCTACAACCCTACAACCGGTTATGAAAACAATACCCAATACCTTCCTCTTCTCATAAGAACAGGAATTGGAAAACGCTCTTTGGGTGCAATAATTATGTCTACAGCATACACATTGCCTACACAAACATCACTTAGACCTGCAATGGAAGTTCTGTACTGCAGGTCATTGTATATAAACTGTTTATATACAATGCTGGAGGTAGTAATTTGTTTTTTTTTTTATCATAAAACCATAAAACGTGCAAAAAATTACCCCTTTCATCCTCTATGTCTTAAAAACCGGAAATCGAAAAATCTCATAGGGCATACAAATTGGGTCTGCAGCCCGCATACCTAACCAAACCATCTAACCCATCATCTCTTTCATCATGGTTCATCACTTCTTTTCTAGCTACCTAAAACATGTAAATAATAACCACTGTCTTCCTTTCTCAGAAAAACAGGAAATTTAAAACGCTCACTTTGCATATACACTGCATATATATATATAGTACTAGCATAGAGCATCATTTGGCGTGCTGAAATTGCCAATTGGTGTGAATATAGAAAAAGTACAGACAACAAAAGTTTATTAAATACTGGTAAAATATCGGTAAAGGTTCTCGTCTCCACTATTTAGAGTTAGTTCTGAATTAACCAGGAAGAAGGCCAGACGAAAAATGACCACCATGAGAGTACTATAGAAAATTTTATTTTTTTTATTCAATTATTCATCAATTAGAGTACTTAACACAACTTAAAATCTAATAAAATTATTAAAATAAAATAAGAACTACAATTTTGTATCTAAGTTCCAGATCTCAAAACGGATAACAAATGAGTTTTAAAAACATCTTTTTTGCAAAATTTGAAAAATTCAATGATTCATTATTTGAAACTGCATTTGCCTGTCTTAAGCAGCGCGTGATAGGTTCATTCAATCCATAATTTACTCTGTGATATGGTATACGAAATGTATCAAAGGCTCTAAAAGCATACGACGGGCAGTTTAATCCTACCATACTCAGTAAATGCGGACAATTTATTTTATAAGCTATAATATCTTTCACAAACATTATATCAAAGTATTGTCCTCGTATTTCAAGAGTTTCAAGCCCAAAAAGCAAGCATCGGCTTTGATATGAAGGACGAGGTATATTCCACCGTAAAATATAAAATAATTTTCTGGAAAGCCGTATTTGAATTCTTTCTATTCTATTTGAATGAGCATAGTAGAACGGGTTTCATATTATACAGGCGTATTCCAGAATTGTTCTTACGTAGGAGAAAAATAAACATTTTAAAGTAAAAGGATACTTAAATTCTTTCGAGTTTCTCATGATAAATCCTAACAAAGAGCTTGATTTAGAGACAATATAGACAATGTGACTATTAAAGCAAAACTTAGTGTCGAATATTACTCTTAAGTCTTTAATTTCATATATTTTAGCAAGTTTAGTATGAATGGGCATGGACGGCGACAGAACGATAGACTTTGACACTTGGATACATTCAAATGTAAGTTGTTATTTGAACACCAGACAGAAAGATTAAACAAATCGTTTTGCAGCTTTAAGCAGTCAGGTGGTTTTTTCACGGTACAATATAGCTTAACATCATCAGCAAACATAAGACATTGAGAATGAATCAATGTATCAGGAATGTCGTTAACAAATAACAGAAACAGTAAAGGTCCCAGGTGACTACCTTATGGGACACCTGATGTAACTTGTATGGTATCTCAAATGCTATCGTTAATTCTAACAAACTGTGTTCGTTTACATAGATACGATTCAATCCATTTTATTAAATTAGAATGAAAACCATATCTTCGAAGCTTTTCATGTAAGATATGGTGGTCGACCCTATCGAACGCCTTGGCAAAACCTGTATATATTACTGGGATCATTTTTCAAGTGCATTCAGCACAAAATTTGAAAAAATGGCGAGATTTGTGCTGGTAGATCTACCGCTTACAAAACCGTGTTGCATTGGAATTGGAGATATTTCTTCTTTCAGTGAATGCATAAGCTTTTTATTCACCAATTTTTCGAAAAGTTTTGGTATAGTTGATAACTTGCATATAGGGCGATAGTTACTTATATCATTTTTGGAACCTGCTTTGTGAATCGGAGTAATAAAAGAACTTTTCCAACAATCGAGAAATATGCCT
The DNA here is from genome assembly GCA_963971375.1 of Platycheirus rosarum. Taxonomy (NCBI): domain Eukaryota; kingdom Metazoa; phylum Arthropoda; class Insecta; order Diptera; family Syrphidae; genus Platycheirus; species Platycheirus rosarum. The sequence goes on from OZ020508.1 coordinate 106,213,166, forward strand.
GACTCAATAGAACGATTAAATACAATGCTAAGTGGGAGAGCAATTGCTTTTGCAGAATTTTTGAGGACTATAGGAGGAAAACCATCAAATCCATGATTTTTATCTGAGGTCAGCAATAGTAACTCATCGAATACTTCTTAAACAGATATAATAGGACTTTTTATATCTAATGATTTTGAGAACTCATTTGCAACAAATGTTGTATTGTTAGAAGAAATGACATACACCGATTGGAAAAATTGGGCGAAAAGATTGCAAATGGTTGGTAGATCAGATGATGTAACATCTAAATACCGCATTGTCTTAGGAATACCTGTCGATTTTTTCTTGCTTTTTATAAAACTCCAGAAATTATTCATAAAATGTTATTGTTATGTTAAATGCAAAGTGATGAGGAGATTTGGAAAGTGGATTTGATGAGATCAAATCTATTTCACCACGAAGTTCCTTGTCAATAAAAATCAGATCAAGGATACGATTTAAATAATTAGGGAAACTATTAATCTGCTTTAAATTAAACTCAGTTAATCTATCAACAACCTCACTTTAAATCACATTTACAATATAATAATAAACATTGTATAAATGTATAAACAATGTATCAGAATAGAACACACAACCTACACATACACTTGTTGTGCTTGGTTCCCTCACCAAGCGGCATAGCGTACCTGTCCCTACCACTTACAAATGCCTTCATTTTTCTTCTATTGTTGTTTTTGTTGTAAATCGGAATTAGTCCATCTCTTGGTGAGTTTGTGAACTAAAAATGGGTATGATCTTTGAAAAACGTTATTTTGAACAAGAAATAGAGGTTTTTAAAATGTCCTATATTTCAAAAACGTGTGACTTTTTAAAACATTTTTTTTCTCAAATCTTGTGGTATTTGTAATGTATTTAAAGCAGAAAAAAACCATTAGAAAATAATAAAATAAATTGCACGACTGGGTCGCACGTACTTGCTCCTATGTGCTAATTCTTTTTAAGTGCAGGCGTCTTTTTGAAAAAAGATATAATTTTAATGTTTTTTGACGTGCAACTTATTTAGAATCGTTGTGATTTGAAGCTCGATGAAACGAAAACCTTAGGTACATTTAACAATAATTTACTTTTTCAAAACAAATGAATTAAAATAGCTTAATTATGTTTGATGGATCGATAAACGTGTGTGTGGGTTAATGGAATTTATTTAGGATATTATGTACCTATAATAAGGTACTAAAATTAAGATACCCATTCCAACCACTGTGGCGCGGGTGGATATAGACAATATATAAAACTTAACAGCCGCTGCTGTTTGTATGCAGGTGTACAATTTTGTTTTCTTGATTGAAATTTTTGCATTCAGTAGGTACTCGCAAGTATTTTTTCTTATTCGTTAGTTGTTTTTCATAGGCGTCCTTATTATTTATTCTGTATGCTGTATGCTGTTATGATCATGAAATGCTTTAAAATAAATAACGATAAATAAATAATAATAATAATAACGAAGGACCGATCGATTCTCCAGCAGTTTCCGGTATTTTTTACTTGCGATTATAGGGACTAGAAGGCAAGTTTAGAATTCGTGAGTATAAAAAATTGAGATAACAATCAAACATGACATTATGATCATAGAGAAGCCTAAGAAGGTCATTGGCAAAAAATGTTTGTCTGTCTGCCCGGGTGTATATCTAGCTGCAGCCTAAACGGGTTTAGCAATTGCCTTCAAATTTGGTATGTGTGATTCTTTTGGCATTCCTCAGAGGGGAAATTGAAATTTTATTTTTAGGGCTTGCCACACGACCGTTTAGGAAAAGGTAATTTTTGTCAAAAACGGCGATTTTGATGAAATTTTTTGAGAATTTTTTTGTTGGTATTGTCTATCATTTGATCAGAACCATATATACGGAAAAGTCTATTAACGGAACCTTTCAAATAACGGTGTTCGAGACTCAACACAACATATAATTTTTGTTTGTTGCATTCATTATTGAATTAACTATTACTTTGATAATTTATTTAACTTCTATTCAATTCTAATTGTTCTGTGCTTTTTCATACACTTTGCTTCTAACCTATATTTGTTTAAACATTTGTTTATCAAAAAGTTTTACTTAACTACTAACATAAACTTTTATATTGTCCAGTAAAAATATTATAATATGTATTTATGCTTGAATTTTCTCCTAATTTTATTAACGTACCTAAATTTTATGTTCTCATTGTTTTTCTTTGAACTCTCTTTCGCACCACAAGATTTTCTTGGTCTTGTGTGTTATCAATCACTTTGATCTTTAAAAAATTGTTTACTTGTAATGGTACAACGGTGTTGTGAGCTTGTATGTAAAACTCTAAATTCTCATTACAAATGTTTGCATATCCTCTGCAACAACAATGCATTGTTTAAGAGAATATGCATTCATTGGCAAGAACAAGTCATAACCTAATTGAAATTGATCGAGATTACACTCGGTCATTTGGATCTTGAAAACAGCATACACCACACCTTGGGCCAGGAACCTTGCTAAGTACCATATTTATAATAATATGGCAAGAACAAGTCATAACCTAATTGAAATTGATCGAGATTACACTCGGTCATTTGGATCTTGAAAACAGCATACACCACACCTTGGGCCAGGAACCTTGCTAAGTACCATATTTATAATAATATAACAAAACTTAAATTTCTTGTTACTTGCCATTTGTTATTCATTTGTGTGGTTTGATCCAATTAATATTGGTCCTTCTTGTAGCCGAATTCTTAATTAAATCCATGGTTTAATCAAATCTGTTGTAGCAAGATTTGTGTGCTTTTTTGTGACTTTATCTTAAAACAAAAGAAAAACCTCGTGTGCAATTTATATATATATGTGCTGTGCTTAGGCGGGATTATATAGATTAATCGAACGGTTTCAAAACGTAGCGGAATTCTTCCAATTATAACATCACGTGTTATAGCTTGCACATTTCTTGCTGCAGATAAGACAGCATTATCACCGTGGTCATTTTCCTTGAACATTGAATTACTCTTTAGAAAATATTTTTTGTTTTTTTGTATTTTTGCTTTCAATATGAATATTTTGAAAAGCGTGGAAACGCAAAAGCATGTTTGACTCGTTCTTGGGGTCGGTCGACAATAAGCTTAATCTGTCGACTTATAAATTTCACTATTTGAAATCTCTTTTGAGTGGAACAGCCGCAGATCTTATTCAGCACATCAAGATATCAGACGCGAACTACACTGAAGCTTGGGATAGGTTAAAAAGGTGGTTTGACCGTGTTAATTTAATTGTGCAATCGTTTGTGCATATGTTCGTATCTGTTCCCTCCGTAGGCGTTTCAAATACTCAGACACTTTGGAAAATCACCGATGGTTCAGACGAAGTTATTCGTGGTTTGAGTGCTTTAAATAAAACGAGCCGTGATCCGTGGCTTATATATATTTTGCTCAATAAGCTAGACAAGGATACGAAGCAAGTGTGGGCAGAAGAAACCCGTTCTCGTGGAGATAGCTCCATCTATGAACTCATTGAGTTTCTTGAAAACCGTTGCAACGCGTTGGAAGCATGCCAATCCCTCAAACGTACGACCATATCGCGAGGAAAACAATCGGGTCCAATTCGGATCCCAAGTTACAATGTTCGATTTGTAAAGGCTTTCATCAATTGTATCAGTGTTCTAAGTTTGAAGGGTTAGACATTCCTTCGCGTAGACTTTTCCCAAAAAAATAATTCCATTTTTTTTGTTGCCTGCGGTCAGATTATTGTCAAAAAAGTATCGGTCGTCGTTTCGTTATCGCGTTTGCAAAGCTCGTCACCATTATCTTGTGCATCAGGATGAACCAGGCACTAGTTCTCCTTTAGCGGCTGTACAAACGCCTTTAAATAAAGATTCAACATCAGTAGCTTCGTCATTCTCATCTTCAACTTCTTCTTCTGTTGCCCCATGGGTTAGTAACCATTCGATTAAGCTTGACATTCGCGTGCAGACTATTTTGCCAACCATTCTCGGTAAGCTTAAAAATAAATGTTACCAGCTGGTTGATGTGCGTGTTCTGATAGACACCGGATCACAATCATCTTTCATTTCGGAGTCATGCGCTCAAAGACTTGGTCTTCCACGGGCTCATGCTCGCATTCCAGTTCTGGGATTACCGTCGATAGATGCCGGACACACAAGGGGTTGTGTATCTATAAATCTTCTTTATCGTTTCTCACCTGCATCCTCTCAATTGTCACTCAATGCATTCGTGCTTGGTAAATTAACGTCGAATTTGCCCTCAAAATCTTTTGATAAGTCGACTTGGGCATACATTTGGATCCTAACTTCAACATTTCAAGTCCCGTTGACATTATCTTGGAGCAAATAAGGTCTATTTTGAAGGCAGAACAAGTCCTTGGACCGCCAGGAGGACCTATTGCTCAAAATACCTCTTTTGGTTGGGTAGTTTCTGGAGAGTTTTTGGAATCAGATAATCAGGAATTTTGACTATCTTATTTTCATTCGATTGTTGATGTACATGCGCTTCTCCAGCGTTTCTAAGAGCTGGAGGAAGTTCCTCCTCGGGCTTTGGACAGAAAATATGTTGTGTCTCTTCCTTTTAAAACACATAAGCCAATATTCGCAAATACTTTAAAGTCGGCAGTGTCGCGATTGCTTTCGATGGAACATCGGTTTAAGCAAAATTCAAATTTGCAACAACAATACTCGAAGTCCATACGGGAGTATCTCGAGCTCGGGCATATGGAACTGATCCCTCGTGATAAAATTAGTAAGGACACTTTTCATCAGTTTTACCTTCCCCATCACGCGGTACTCAAACCAGACAGTTCGACGACAAAGCTGCGTGTTGTGTTCGATGGCTCGGTAAAAGACTCAAACGGGAACTCTTTAAATAGCCAATTGTTAATCGGTCCTCCAATACAACGTGATCTTATCGGTGTGTGTTTGCGTTTTCGGCAACATCGTTTTGTTTTTGCGGCCGATATAATTAAGATGTTCCGACAAATTTGGATTTCCGATAATGACTCAGACTATCAACGAATCGTTTGGCGTCTATCTCCGTGTGATGAGATTCAACACTATCGTTTAAAAACAGTAACGAATGGTACCGCATCAGCTCAGTTTTTATCAGTTCGGGTATTGTAACAAATTGCAGATGATTACAAATCAAAATACCAAAATGCTTCTCGGGTATTGCTTAGCGATGTTTACGTGTACGATATTATGACAGGGGCAAATTCAATCGAAAAGTTGTTAGAACTCCAATCTGAATTAATCTCGTTATTGTCTGAAGCCGGTCTTAACCTTCGAAAATGGAGTTCAAATTGTTGGACATTACTTGCTCAGCAAAAACCTAAAGATTGCGAACATTAATTTTTTGATCCTAAACATTCACAGTCCCTAATTAAGGTAATAGGAATGTTTAGAATCCATCCGCTGACATATTTTCTAATCGCGTTACTCTGCCTGATTCGCCTCCCGTGCTCACGAGGATGAATTTGCTATCCGAAATAGCACGCATTTTTGACCCACTCGGACTTCTTGCTCCTTCAATTATTCTGTTTAAAATAATGTTTCAGAAGCTTTGGTCCTCTGAATTGAAACTAGGTTGGGATGATCCCCTTCCTTCTGAACTATCTGAAGAATGGAAAGACTATCGCAAACAATTATCGTGTTTTGAAAAAAATCCGTCTACCGCGAAATATTTTTTCATCCGAAGATACAATTGAACTACATGGCTTCTCGGATGCGTCGGTGCTTGCCTACTCCGCTGTAGTTTATGCGCTTTCGAAAATATCCAACGGTATAATAAACGTAACAATCGTTGCAGCGAAAACTAAAGTGGCCCCTATTAAACCGGTTTCCATTCCACGGCTTGAACTGTGTGGTGCGTTGTTATTAGTTTGTTTAATAACTTTAGTGCGATCGTCGGTGAATGCCAAAATAAGTAGAACATTTGCATGGTGCGATTCAGAACTTGTGTTTCATTGGCTCTCGTCACCCCCTCGTCGCTGGACAACTTTCGTTGCGAACCAAACGGCCTCAATTTTGGAGACTTTACCTCGAAGCTCATGGCGTTATGTTCCTTCAGAAATCCCGCTGTGCTTCTCGTGGCGTTCAACCCTCGTTTCTTTTTAAGCACTCTCTTTGGTGGACCGGTCCAAGTTGACTGATGAACATTGGCCAAATTCTAATTTAACTAAACTAACTAAATTATCCGACCAAAAATTGGTTAACGTGGAGGAGAAGTCGCTCGTAAGGCATGTACTGGTCACGTCGTTTGATGGGCATGTCTTCGACCACCTAATTGTGCAGAATTCGTCTTCGTATCGGTTGCTTAGAATTTCTGCTTACGTGTTAAGGTTCGTTTTCAATTCAAAACCATCGAATTCTGTTCGAACAACTTATGGTCTTAAATTCGAGGAAATTCGTAAAGCAAAAATCGCCATTTTAAAAACTATCTAGCAGAATTCTTTCGAAAACGATATCCATTGTCTGAGCTCAACAAATCAACTTCCTTCGAAATCAAAGCTCTTGAGGTATTCAGCATTTGTGCACAACGGTGGATTGCTTCGCATCGGTGGACGAATAAAAAATGCTTGCGTATCGTATAGCATAAAACATCCTATCATTTTACCTAAAACTAATCCAGTTTCCAATCTCATCATTACAGATATTCATCAACGATACATGCATGCTGGAATATCCGAAACTTTTGATTTCGTTCGACAAGAATATTGGATAATGGGCAGCAGAAACCTCATTCGAAAAATCGTACACAGTTGTAAGACGTGCTTCATGCAGAGAAAACACATCAGCCAGATGGAGACCTGCCATCTTATCGCATCCAACCGAGTCGTCCATTCACAAACACAGGATGCTATTACGCTGGGTCAAGTCCGTAAAAACGCACTTGCGTCGTGTTATCGGCAATACTATTCTAACATATGAAGTAGAAGCTATTCTTAATTCTCGTCCTATGTGTTCTATATCAGATTGTGATTTAAACCCGCTAACCCCAGGTCACTTTCTTATAGGTCAACCACTGACAGCTGTCCCAGAGCCGAGCGTCTTAGACACCCCAATCAACCGTCTATCCCATTGGACCCATATCCAGAACTTGGTCCAAGGATTCTGGAAGAGATGGCACACAGAGTATCTTACAACGTTGCAAGAACGACCGAAGTGGCAAAAAACACAAAAAAGAACCCAATTTACCACCAACAAAATGGATTTTGGGCAGAATTTTATCTGTCAACCCTTGTGCAGTTCAACATGTACGAGTTGTTACGGTGAAAACAGCAGCAGGAAACTTCATGCGTCCAATATCAAAACTTGCTTTAATACCGATGTCCTGGGGGACCGGGATTCAATTCTAATTGTTCTGTGCTTTTTCATAAACTTTGCTCCTTACCTATATTTCTTTAAACATTTGTTAATTAAAAAGTTTAACTTAATTACTAACATAAACACTTATATTGTTCAGTAAAAATATTATAATATGTATTTATGCTTGAATTTTCTCTTAATTTTATTAACGTACCTAAATGTTAAATATTATTCTCATTCTTTTTGTTTGAACTTACTTTCGCACCACAAGATTTTCTAGGTCTTGTGTGTTATCAATCACTTTGATCTTTAAAAATTTGTTTAATTGTAATGGTACAAAGGTGTTGTGAGCTTGTATGTAAAACTTTAAACTCTTATTACAAATGTTTGCATATCCTCTGCAAAAACAATGCATTGTTTAAGAGAATATGCATTCATTGGCAAGAACAAGTCATAGCCTAATTGATATTGATCGAGATTACACTCGGTAATTTGGATCTTGAAAACAGCATACACCACACCTTGGGCCAAGAACTTTGCTAAGTATCATATTTACAATAAAATATATTAATTGTAACAAAACTTAAATTTCTTGTTCCTTGCCATTTGTCATTCATTTGTGTGGTTTGATCCAATACAAACGTTTTTTTTTTTAATTTTTGGCTTTCTCGGTAACGGCTCTATGGATTTCTGTCAAATTTTATATTTGAGAAGATCTAGGCAGCAAAATAAATACTGCATATCAAAATTTTGAATTACCTTTTTTTTGTAATAAAAATTAATAATTTTTTTGAAAAATCAATTTTTTTAAAACTAATCAAAAAATATTATTTTAAATTTTATAGTTACATGTATATTAATAAACTCTAAAAAACTGCATACCAAAATTTGAAAAAAAAAATTTTTTCAAAAAACTAAAAATAAAAAACGGGATTTTATCAAAACCGGTTCTACAATTTTCGAAATACTTTTTTCATAAATTCTTCGTCATTTAAGACGTGTGATGGCGTACTTCATTTTTGTGGTTTTGATACTTTTTATAAGTTCAAACTGTGTTATTTTCAACGTAAATGTTACTTGTTTCTGTCAATGTAATTAGGCACATAAGAGCAAGTACGTGCGACCCAGCCGTGCCCATTTTTATTTATTTACTAGGTATAGGTATTAAGTTTTTTTTGATTACTTTTACGGCCTATTGAATGTTTGATTAATTATACTGAGTAATAATAAAAAAAAAAAAAAATAAAGAAATAAATCTGAAAAAAGCTGCAGCATTTATCATTTACTTTTCGAAAATCGCATAAAGCGAGATCATTAATAAAATGAGAAGACTCTGTGAAAACTGAAATAATAAATTTTTGTAGGTAGGTATCACTTCATAGCTTCCAAAGATCTTTTTCCTTCATAAGTAGAAGGATAAACGGATACCTATGTATGTGTTGGTATGATGAACAAAATAATTTTTCCACCATGCTTTGCTTATGAATATGCAAAAAAAAAACACATACATCCATATAACCAGTTTTGGTATGGACTTGTTTTTGTTATATTCTATTCAATTTATATTTTCAGTACAGGGAAGATAGGATATTTGCCTTTCACTCTTACTGTTATGGATTTCAATAAGCTATCTCTATTTTAAAGCCATACTGGGCATTATAAATTGGTATAATTCTCACATAAATGTAGGTATGGTTAACAACTTTTTATTCAAATTTTATGAAAACAGAAACATGTAGACCGTAAACTAAATCTAGAAAAAATCAAATTAAATTAAATCCATCTTATTCTTTTTTGAAAGCCATTTTATTTCCCTAAAAAAAAATTGAAGGAGCAGGATTTGTTTCAAAATCGTAGGAATCGTAGGTTTTTAAATATAACGTTTTTTTAACAATATTCGAAAATATTTTGTAGTAAAATTACTTAGGCTACCTACATCTTCCAAAATAACAATTTAGATTGTAATCGGATAGCCAGTTTCCGAGGTACCGTTTTTAGCCCACCAACTTATATTTTTTTCACCAAAATATAAACCACACCTCGAAAAGTACACAGATTTTTTTTTCATACAAATCCTTGGATCCGTTTTCGGAAAAAATTAGCTTTAACTTAACGTTTAAATGACAGGTACCGTTAATATTTGAGCTAAAAAAAATAAAATAAAGCCTCTGTATAATGTCAAAATAATCTTATGTTATAAATTTGAGGACAATCGACCAAGCCGTTCAGACTGTAGTCCAAAATACATCCGTACAGACAGACAAACATAATTTTTCAGTAACTCAAATACGTTTCTAAATCGTAATGTCATGTTTAATTATTGTCTCAATTTATTTTTGTGTATGAATGCATAACTTGCATTAAAGTACCTATAATCGCAAGTGCAAAATTAAAACGACAAGATGTAAGCAAAAAATAACATAGCGACAACACCTTCTTCTTTAATCTTAAAATATGCTCTCATTTGCTCTAAGAAAGCTTCAAATCCGCAACTTTTATAACAATAACCAAAAAAAAGGTATTATACTTTCCATTAATGACGAATGGGAACTATGCAGTAGTGGTTTTTTTAAAAATAAACACAATAAGCGAGAGGCAAATTGATAATCAGTCCTGAGTCTCCTTCTCTTCGCAGCCGGGGAGCAGACAGGTCTTGGTGGTATGTACGTGGGTTAAATGAAGTATTACAACAACGATTTCAATGTATTTCAGGGTTCTCTTTTATATTTCAGTGGCAATTTCTTAAGTTGAATGCGATGCGAACACTTGCAGGTACCAGTGTGTTTGAAAGGTCTGCACTGAAAATATAAATTGAACAGAGTATAGATAACTCTTGCTTTGTCTTCCATGAATGAAAAAAAAATACTCCACAAAATATCCAGCCCCTGCATAGCTAAGCAACTCTCACTCTCTAACCACCGCTACAAACGAAACAAGGGATGCATATGACACCAATGGAAATATGTAGGTAGTTGTTTCGAACTTTGATGATGACCAAATTTTCTTCTATGCTTCTTTTTTCTATACTTACTACCGCATATTTTCCAAATGGAATAGATATACAAACAAAACTGCTGAAATGAAAAAAATTAGATTACGCTTTTTATCGTTAGATGAAGTCATAAAAAGTATATATTTTGATTTTCGATATCCGAGGACTTAAGACTTATCCGCCATCTTGAATTTAAATAAATTCATTTATTTTAAATAAGAACTTATTTACCTAATTTAAATTCAAGATGGCGGCCACATCTAAAGTCCTTGGGATTCGAAAATTAAAATGTATACTTTTTATATCTATCTAACGATTAAACAAGAATAAAACAGACCTATCTATTTTTTTTCATTACAGCAGTTTTTTTTGTATATTCCATTGGGAAAATTGCGGTAGTAACTATAATACTATTTTCCGGATTAACTCGTAAAATATCAATGGTAGACAAAAAATTATTAAAACCAAAGTTGTAGAAAATTAAATTTCTGGACAACTTTTGTCAGATTTTTTCTCCAAATGTTAGAAATAGGCGAGTTATTAAACAAAAATCAATTTGCCCTAAATTATAGATGATGGCCAACGCTGAATACCTTGGAATTTGAAAATCGAAATTTGTACTCCTTTTGAGTCCCTCTTACGATTGCAAAATAAAAAAACACTATCAATTTTTTTTCATTTCTGTTCTTTTTTACTTCCCATTTAGGTACTAAAATGCAAGTTATGGATTCGTACAAAAAAAATTTTTTCTAACAATCAAACATGACATTACGATAATAGAGAAGTTGAAAAAAGTGGGTCCGGAAATTCCGTCCGCTGTCTGTCTGTCTGTCTGTCTGTTAACGCCTCTACAGCCTAAACGGATTGGCCGATTTTATTCAAACTTGGTAGTTAGTATTTGTTAGGTAGTATCTCTGGGGGTGTTTTTCATTTTTGGTCTAGGTCGAAAAATAACGATACCTGCCATACAATTTTGAACAAAAAGTTTGATTTTCTCGAAAACGGCTCTAACGATTTTGATAAAACTTTCAGGTTGCTAATTTTTTACAATAATACATCTTTCAGTTAGAATACATTTTTCGAATTTTTTTCTATAACGGTACCTCTCATATATATTATCGTAAAGTATTATCCCGATTTCAATAAAATTTTGCATACAGGAAGTCATTTATAATTCAATTAATATCGAATTTCAAAATTTTCAAAAAACTTTTTTTTTTATTTGGTTTTCGAAATATTTTGAAAATGGGTGGATTGAATTTTTTTAAATAATTTTCCCAGATGAAAACTACAGATTGCCTTATAATGGAATACTAGAAAAAAAATTTAAATTTCTTTTCGAAAAGTTAAAAAAAAAACGAATTTTTAAAAGAAGTGGTCGAACGATTTTCAATTTTTTTTTCTTCTAAAAAAAACACCCTTTATATACATACATATGCAGCCACTAAGCAACTATCTAGCATAAGAATTAGTTCATGCGACCCAGTCGTGCATTTTATTTAAATTTTATTCGAGGATGTGACCGCACATTTGAGCAAGTACGTGCGATCCGGTCTTGCAATTTTTTTTTTGTACATTCCGACTGGGGTACAAGACCTCTAGTAAAATCGAGAAAACGTTAGAAAAACCAAAACTTCCCTTAATCAAACAAGGATAAATCAAATACCATTTTTCTAAAAAGCAACAGGTCAAAATAGGACGTTTGATTTTAAAAACACAACATCATTCCCACAGGAAATTGCTGACAAAGGTTCCCATAATTTTGCAGTTGCACATCCCACACCCAACGCCTTACCTTTCAGACACCTTACTTTGCACATTCCTTCACGTCCCATAAATATGTGTTAATGAAAATACAACACGAAGCTGCTGCTGCTGCTCTATAAGTTCATCAAGCTGTGTATCCTAGGCTTTAAACTCTAAGTCGGTGATGTTTGTCATCAGGTAGGAGACCTTACTTGTTTTGTGTTTCAGCTGGGTAATTTGCTGCTCCAGATTGTTGTTCTCCACAGCTTGATAGGCTATACCGGCAGTCATCAGTACTTGGGGAGCGTATTTAACAAGTCCTTTCATTACCATAGGGATGGCGCCGCGTTTTGATCGTCCTTTGGGATAGCTTGCGATGATGCCTTCCTTAACTCTCTCGGCTTCTAACGTAAGAGCTTGTTCTACAGCCTGACAGTGTTGGTTTAATTGGCTATACTTATTGTTGTCATATTGTTTGCAAAATAATTTGAAATCTTGGAGAAGAGTGTCAATAGCATGTAAATCAGCAGTGATATTCAGAGAAGTTTCCACCGAAAATTCAAGGTTGAAGAGTTTGATCGATGCATTTCCTAGACGCTGAATGTTAATTCCAGGAGTAAGAGGTTGAATGTCAAAAGCGCTAGCTGCTGGATAAGTTAGGGAAAGCCAAAATAAGATAACTCGTGAAAGCAGCGTAGTGGTTCGATTTTGCACCCGGTTACTTCTTCTTAAGGCTGGTTCTCCTTCGGTCTCATCTGGAAATATTGGGACCAATCGATTTGTCGCACGGTGCACAACTTCCCGTTTTGTTGTTTTTACATCAACTCTGCGCACATTGCCCTTTTCATCAGGATAACATTCAATGATTCGACCCATTTTCCAGTCTGAAGGCATAACGCTCGCTTCTTGAAGTAATACTACATCTCCGATACCAAGGTTTTGAGTTCCAAACTTCCATTTGTTTCGTTTCTGTAGATGTTGTAGATATTCTTGGTGAAATCTTTTCCAAAATTGCTGCTGAAGCTGCTGTACTTGTAACCAGCGTTTTGTTATTGGACCAACCGTTTTAGATGGTTGGCCAGCATCGATTACAGAGTTCTTAAAGCTACGCTGAGTTATAAAGTGAAACGGTGTTAGGGCGGGTGCATATTCTGCTTCTAATGGGTCTGGATATAGAGGTCTGCTGTTAAGTATACCTTCAATACGACACAAGAGGTTATTAAATTCTTCGTATGTTAAATTCCTCGTTCCTGACATTTTTTTAACAAAATGTTTCATAGATTTGACGGCGGCTTCCCATAGTCCACCGAAGTTGGGGCTGTACGGCGGGTTAAACTTCCAGACAATTTCTTGGATGGCCAGGCTATCCTTGATATTTTTAGTGATCTTGGTCCATTCTTCGTTGATTTTCCTTTTGGCTCCTATGAAATTTGTGCCATTGTCGGAGAGCACAAGGGAAGGCCAACAGCGTCTATTCGCAAAACGTGTGAATGCGGCTAGGAACATATCCGTGCTGAGATCGGAGCATATCTCTAGATGAACAGCTTTAGTAACCAGGCAAACAAATACTGCCACCCAAACTTTAATGATTTTATCGAATCTTATTGCGCTGGCCTTAATATAAAAAGGACCGCACAGGTCGACTCCGATTTTACTGAAAGCGGGTGCGGGAGTAATGCGTTCCAGTGGCAGATCGCCCATAATCGGCTGAATGGTCTTAGCCTTCCATCGTATACAAACTGGGCAGGATCGAATACATTTTTTTATGCGTGATCTTACAGCAGGGATCCAGTAGTCTTCTTTTATCAGATGCTCTGTCAAGGAATTTCCGCTATGATGATGATCATGGTGAGTTTTGCGAACTATCAAGTCAACTAAGTGACATTTCGTTAATATTATTGGATGCCGCTGGCTCTCTGGAATATTGGCAAGGGAAATCCTCCCCCCTACGCGAAAAATGCCGTCAGAATCAATAAATGGTGTTAAACAGGACAACCAGCTTTTCTTCGGAAAAAGTCTTGATTTGTTGAATTGGGAGATTTCGACTCTGAAAACTCGTTGCTGCTGAAAACGGATAATTTTTACCTTTGCTTTAGATATTTCTGCAGCAGTGACAGGGCCAGTTGGGCGTGTTTCATTCTTTATCTTACAAGTCCAGCGAAGACAGTATGCGATCACTCGTAATAAGCATTTAAAGCAAGAGAATCTTTCGATGAAACTTTCTTCCATAAGCTCGTTTGTGGTGGCATTACTAATAGTGCACTTAATCTGTTGGAACGGGGTGAGTGGTAACTGGTCGTTTATTAACCAACTAGGTCCTCTTAACCATAGTGTGCAGTCGACTAACTGAGTTGGTGGAAGCCCGCGAGAAGCTGGATCTGCCGGATTTTCAGAAGATTGAACATAGTGCAGTTCCCTGGGGTTGATAACTTTTCGAATTTTTCTGACTCTGGACTTCACAAATTTGTTGTCAATCTCTTTGTTATTTCTTACCCATGCAAGGGCAACCATACTGTCAGTGTATCCAGTCATAGTAATATAAGGAGAATTTATCTTGCGACTGACCTGAGTGAAAAGTTCAGTTAGAAGTAAAATTCCTTCAAGTTCCATCTTGGGTATTGTGCATAGTTTACTTTCTTTGTTCGCTTTTGTCTTTAGTGGAGTGACGCGACCTCTTGCCGCTAGTACGCAAATATTGTAAGTTGATTTTTTTTTCTCTGTCTCTTCAATTTTTACTCGGCTGTAAACTACTGCTGCGTAACCATCTCCGGAGGCGTCACAAAATCCAATGAGCTGAATAGGCGTGCTTTTAACTCCTCCAATCCAACGTGGAATTTTAATGTTATTGAGTTTTGAAACTGTTCCGAATACCTTGTTGAATTTTTGTTGTATTTTCTCATCTACTTCATCATCCCAGTCATACTTCAGTACAAACAGGTCTTAGATCCAAATTCGGAGCAGCATAATGACGGGAAGGATCCAGCCCATAGGATCATAAAGCGATGCTGCTGCAGATAATAGGCCTCTTTTTGTGTATTTAATGTTGTCTTTGTTTGTGTTTTGGAAAGAAAATACATCTTCTACTGGATTGTAGAGTATTCCTAAGATCTTTATTGTTGGATCGGAGATTTGTTTGTATGCACAAAGCTTTCTAGAGTCCTCAACGTTATTTAGGACTCCTGGGTTATTCGATGCCCATTTAGTTAGAGACAGTTTTCCGGCTTCCAAGGTAGTGGTTATTTTTGCGATTTGATCTTGGCATTTGGTTATGCTGTCCGCTCCGTGAATCAGATCATCCATATAAATAGAGTTCTTGATGATGTCAATAGTTTCCAGGTCTGGGGCATTATCTTCAGCTATTTGGCGGACCGTTCTGATGGCTTGCCATGGAGCACAGTCTACCCCGTATGTCACAGTGTTTAGTGTGTATTCACCTAAAGGTTCTTTTTTATTTGGTCGCCAGATGATTCTAAACTTACATCGGTCTGCCTCGGGTATCAGAAATTGGCGGAACATCTGTTGCATGTCGCTGGTGAATATGAATTCATATTGTCGACTCTGATGGACGATATCGAATATGTGGGACTGGAGTTTTGGTCCTGGGTGGATGAGTTGGTTAAGACAGACACCATTACTTGATGGTGCACTGGCGTTAAAAACGTTCCTCAATTTAGTTGTGATAACATCTTTGCGAATGATACTTATATATGGAATGTAGTAAGCTTTTCCGGTCTCGTCTCGCTGTTGCTCAGGAACTGGAGACATATGATGAGAAGTTAGATAATCAGCCATAAAATCGTTTGACATATTCTTGTGAATTTCATCCTTCTCCCAGCGTCTTTCTTGTCCCATAAAAAACTTTACAGCCATCCTAAACGAGTTACCTAGGGCGGGGGCGTTGTCCTTCCAAGGAATGGGGACGACATATCGACCGTCTTTCGTTCGACAGTGTTTCTCGATGAATAGCTTTTCACAAAATAAATCATCATCTTCCTCAATGTTCTCCCTGCGGGCTGGCATATCCCAGAAATCTATTAAGTTTTTCTCGTACTCCGAGAGGGTGGCGAAGACTGAGGTTTTATTTCCTGGATTACTACCTGGGTCTCCAGATACAATCCACCCACCAAGGTATGTATTTTGAAGTAAGAGTCCATCTTTTTTCTCCAGTCCTGGTCGTAGAACTGTTGAATATACAGGTCCACCCAATAAAAGCGGTATATGGGCAGGCTTATTGAATTGAGGGTCTGCAAGCGGCTTGTCAAATGAGGACTTCCAGGCGATATGGCTGGACATACTGGGAAGAGATCCGGTTACACGTTTAACAACCAGAGCCTTTATATTGACGAATGGTAGTTCTGGATGATCAAGCTTGAGTTTGATGCTGGCAATAGATCGGACCGTTCCAATCTCTCCCCCTACTCCAATGACTTTGACCAAGGTTCGTTTTTTTGGCAATCGCAATTTCTGTACTAAGTCTTCAGTAATGTAGTTCGCTAAACTGCTCTGATCTAGTAAACAACGGATAGGGACATCTGCGTTATCAATCAAAAGTGTTGCAATGGCTGTAGGAAGAAGAACATTCGAGGATGTTTCAGACTCATTTTGGCACAGGTAAGTGCTGCTTGTTGCTGGAATGTCAGTCTGGATTGAAACTGGTTGTGGATGCATTGCCATAATGTGAGGTCCTTGACATATTTCACATTTTAGAAACTTTTTTGATCTGCAGGGAGAGCGATAGTCAAAACGATGCATGGCGCAAAATATGCAGATTTTGTAGTCCCGTAGTAAGGCTTCCCGATTTTGAGAGCTAAGAAATTGTGGACAATCTGTCACATAATGTTGATCCCTGCAGATGAAGCATTTTGTCGTCTGTTGTGGCTGGACTGTTGCACGGACTCTGGTGTTCGGAATCCATGACCCTTTCGCACCTGGAGTTTTTTGAATTGGCTGCATTGCCTCGATTTTTTTTAGATTAGAGATCCTCCCTTTAGTGTAGTGCATATATGGAATGAGGGAATCCGCATTGCCTGGTATAGTTGGTCGTTGGGGTAGGGCCAATAGAGCTTCCAATTCCACTTTGGCTAAGTGCCGTGGATTATCAAATGTTCGGTCTAAAAGAGCCCAGGCTACAACATAGTTGTCTCCAGTCAAATCTAGATTGCTTACTGCTTCCAGTGCCTTGCCACTTAGCTAGCTTGGATTTAAGCAATGCAAAACGGTCGATGCTCGATGTATGGCTTCTACGCACCAGGGAATCGAACTGTTCTTTGAATTCCCGATACTTAGTGATGTTTCCACTAAACTCGTTTATGTGGATTTCCGGGATTTTAACACCAATATGTTCGGTACGAGACCCTGTAGCTCGAAAGTCGGATTCACGTTCGATGGTAAGTTTTGCTATGGCATGCAAGAGTGCCTCAGTTGTCTGGGATGGCTGTAACCGTTGTGGCAACTTGGTATTGTACGCTCCTTCGGGGTTATTTAGAACGTACCCTACTCCTTCTACAAATGTATGATTTGCAAGCTGAGAGTTTTGTTGAAGCTGTTCTGTTGTTGCTGCGGGCTGTTGTTGCTGCTGAGGGTCGAACTGATGACCGTTTTTGATTGGATCCTCCTCTTCTCGCTGTAGAGATTTTGATTGGGTATGCTCAGTTTTTTGCTTAGTCGGATTTATTACTGGATCTACACCCGACGGTGCTTTGGGAGCCTGTCTTTTTTCAGGTTGGATTGTCTCCTTGGTAGTTTCCATAACTCCTTTATCATCCTTCAAAAGTTCAGGTTGATGTTTTCCAATGAATTCGTTAATTTGGGAAAATATTTTTTTTGCTGCTTGGTATTTTGGCAAAAATTCATCAGCGGTATCTTGACTCTGATCTATCAAGGTGTTGTAATAAGCCTCGATGGAAGTCCGAAGATTCTTCGCCTTGTTGTACTGCCTTGAGAGCGTTTCCAGGGTACGCTTCTCTAACCCCAGCTTTGTAAGGTTAACTCTAACCTCCTCTAGCTGGACGATGACATCTTGAAGGTTATCTATAACCCTTTGAATTTTATTCATTTTATTTTTTTAATTTAACCACTTGGTTATGAAATATATGTAATTAAAAAAAAAAATGACTCGAAGGACCACTTGTTAATGAAAATACACTAGTAATTTAGTTTTAATTTAAATAACCACCTTACCTTGGGTAGGGGGATAGTTATTTAGTTTATTGAATAATGAGAAGTGAAAATAATTACAAAATATGAAGTCTATTTATATAAAAGTTGGTGGCAAAAATATGCTGAGTTTTATATATTAATTATTATTATTTCTGTTTTGTCACTGTTTGGAAACAGTGAAAGTAGGTTACTTGAAAGTGTAGTCAGCATATTTGCAGTGCACCGATGAGTTGTTCTTTGTTGTTTTATTTGTATCCGTAAACATATGTTTCCCACAGCCAGCCGCATTAGAATTAAGTTGCATTTTATTGTTAGATTTTAAGTGTTTCAGCTCTAAGTTGATGTTGAATAAAAGAGGTTTATTTGGTGGCATAAACCTCTTTTATTCATTTTTATTTTATTATTTTTTTTAAATATAAAAAAAGTTTATTTATAATTATTAATTTGTATACCAACCTAATTAAACCGCATTGAACAAAAATTATTCGAGCCTAAATGCAGTCATTAAAGTTGATTCAAGCAAAAAAAGACTGAACGTTCTGATGTATCTCATCGTCATTGATATGCATTTATCACTAGAAACCGCAACTAATTCAAGATTTTGTCATGTGACACGTATTCATGCCAGCCAGGCTACTTGCTTCTTTGTTTATTTTTGTCACAGCTTGTTTTATAGGCTAACGATAGAAAGAGACATTTATAGTGTTGAACTTATGAAATGTAAATTTGACATAAGATTCCAGGCATACACAAAAAGGCGGAAACACAATAATAATAATAATAATAATCATTAAGGGTGGGTGTTATGATTTTTACATAAGTCGTTTTTCTTTTTTAGTTCACAGCATTGTATATAGACTGCTATAGTACTATCATGACGACCGGTGGACGGTGGCGTTCCAAGCGGCTCTAGGGAAAATTAACTTGGTAAATTGAAAGAGGCGAACGAGTCGAACAAAGAAAATTCTAAGAGAAACTCTGTGAACATGTACTTTACTCTTTGCAGTTTGCAGTTTACATATATACAATGATGCGAGTATAGTTTTTTTTTGCACAACTGGATTGCTTCACACAAGCAGGGCGACGAGATGGCTAGTTAAAAGGATTGACAAAAAAGAAGAAAAACGACTTTTGTAAATGAATGGTGTCTGGGGGGTGGGTATATGTTTAAGCTGGTTGATAAGTTTATTTTGAGTTTTATATTTTTTTCATATAAAACATTCCAGGGTAGGTAGATATTTAGGTATGTACCTACATACATCCCTACATAATGTGTGTATTTACGTAGGTATACTTGTTATATTATCTTTGATAAAATGTTCAGCTAAATTCAGGTCGATCGGTCGGTTGTCGGTGTGGTAGATGGTTTGAGCGAGGGTGAGGGAGATACTAAAAAGGAAAACTTAATAAGCACATGTGTATGTGTATTTTGTATATCCTGTTCTCGGTGACGGTGAACAACGAAGAGGATCGACAATGATTTTATTTTTTGAATTTTCATTTCATTGGCTTCGTTATCGTTGATGTTGAATTTTATGCACAAGTAGCTTTGTGATTATAGGGACTATGAGTCAAGTTTAGGATACGTGAACATAAAAAAATTGTGATAATAATCAAACATTACATTACGATGATAGAGAAACATATTTGAGTTGCTTGCAAAATTCTGTCCGTCTGTCTGTAGGTCTGTCTGTACGGATGTATTTTGGACTATAGCCTAAACCGATGAGCCAATCGACTTCAAATTTAGAACTTAAGGTTATTTTGACATTTTACACAGTTTTTTTTAATTTTACTTGCGATTATAGGGACTATAAGGTAAAGTTTAGAATTTGTGAATATAAAAAAAAATTTAGATAACAATGAAACATGACATAACGATCATAGAGAAGTCTAAAAAAAGTGATCGACAAAAAATGACTGTCTGTCTGTCAGTAGGTATGTATAACGAACTGCAGCCTAAATGGCTTAAGCGATTATCTTTAAACTTGATGTGTGTGATTATTTTGGCATTCCCCAGAGGGGACATTGAAATTTAAATTGTAGGCCTAAAAGTAAAGGAAGTGCCATATGACCGTTGAGTTGCGTTGTTTTCTTGATTGAAATTTTTGCATTCAGTAGGTAATCGAGTATTTTTTTTATTTGTTAGTTGTTTTTGCATGTTTATGTGTTTATCATAGGCGTCCTTATTATTTATTCTGTATGCTGTATGCTGTTACGATCATAAAATGCTTTCAAATAAATAACGATAAATAAATAATAATATAAATAATGAAATTTGCTTTCATTAGACTAGTGGCTAGGGCTCAACCGAGCAATATAAAACAAAATTTGGGGGAAAATATTATTTGTTTAATGAAATCAAAAAAAAAACTATTCATAACGTTTTTTGGAAAAAATGTTGTAAGATATCTTATTTCTCTTGCTGTTTTCTATTTTATAAATTTTTCATTTCAAACTCGTTCGACCAGTTTTTTGAAAAAACTTTCGAAAACATATATATACATTTTTTTTGAGTATGTCAATTTAAAGAAATCTATAGTTTATACTAGGAGAAAAAATTAAAAAAATCTGTCAAAATATTCAAAAAACAAAATAAGTTTAAAAAAAAAAATTAAAAATTAAGAAAAAAATGTTTTTGAAAATTTTAATAAGCAATATTATTTAAATCATAAAAAACTACATATTTTGAAAATTTTATCAAAATCCGTCGATTAGTTAACGAGAAAGTCTAATTTGAAAAAAACCGGTCATATGGGAGGTACCGTTATAAAACTTTTTCTCAAAAATCCATTTAAACTAAAAGATAGATTTTGCATTCTAAAAGTTTTATCAAAATCGTAGGAGCCGTTTTCGAGAAAAATAAGTTTTTCATTAAAAGTTATATGGCAGGTACCGTTAGTTTTGGAGCTAGAATGCCAATTCCAAAAACTGTCGAGTAGAGCACTCTAAAAATACTATGTACCAAGTTTGAATCAAATCGGCCTAACTGTTTAGGCTGTAGATATCGATACGAACAGACAGACATACAAACAGACAGACGGACGGAATTTCCGTACCCACTTTTTTGACTTCTCTATCATCGTAATGTCATGTTTGATTGTTAGATTTTTTTTACGAATGCATAACTTGCCTTATAGTCCCTATAAATCGCAAGTAAAAAACTATTCGATTACTACTGAATGAAAAAATTTCAATCGAGAAAACAAAAGCTTACACCTGCCCCTAAATAAACAAATTAGCACACACGAGCAAGTACGTGCAAACCAGTCGTGCCTTTTATATATTTATTTTTTTCTGAAATTCTTTATTTAAAAAATAATATGATTGAACAGACTTTTTGCTTTAAAAAAGGTATAGCACATTATTTTAAATGTTGCCGTTATTTTTAAATATACCTATATAAATATATTTGAGTGTAAGATTACTTAGGCTACTTACATTTTCCTTAATATCAATTTTGGTTGTAATCGGTTACCTAACCAGTTCTCAGAAAAGTCGATGCCAAAAAAAAAACTCCTATGGGTGGTGCCAGTTTTAGCCCACCGTCATATTTTTTTTAACCATAATTGAATGCACATTGATTTTTTACATACAAAATTCTTGGAGCTGTTTTTGACAAAAATAAGCTTTTACTTGACGGTTATATCGCAAGTATCAGCTAAAAAAGAAATTAAAAAAATCCTATGTCGAATGTCAAAATAAACTTATATTCCAAATTTAAAGACAACTGGCCAAACCGTTTAGTAGACGGACAGAATTTTGCCAAATATGTGTCTCTATCATCGTAATGTTATAGGTATTTGATTGTTATCTCAAATTTTTTTTTCTGCATGAATGCATAACTTGTACTTAGTACCTACCTATAATAATTGCAAGTAAAAATTAAACAATTAGGTGTTACAAATGTAAAAAACCCGTGGTATTTTTAGCAATTCTATAGAAGATTAGTACAAAGAAATATTTTGGTTTAACTATAAATTTCTTTCCCGCGAGCTAAGCTGGGTGGGTCAACTAGTTCCTATTATATAAACCTCAAACTATAAATCAATAATATATAATCAATCAATAATAATATAAATCAATTTACAAACAATTTTTGATTGAATTTCTGCACATAGTTCATTCAGATAGATACCTACACATACATATCTATGTATCTATATGTATATGTTGGTACCTATCTGAATGGAAAGTAAAATTCAAAACAAAAATCCATCCATTGCAAGGGCATTTGTATCTTTGTATAAATACAGCAAGAAGTAAGTTTGTGTTTAAATTTCAAGAATGAATGTGTACACTATTTGAAGACGACAACCTTCATAATAGAATAGTAAAAAAATTGAAAATCCTAAAGAATTCGAATCAAAAGTCTGGTCAATGATGTATATATGTACAAATATGACAAATATGTATGTAGGTAGTGCTCATACAAAACTTGAAAATCCTAAAAAACTCAAATCAAAAGTCTCGTCAATGACGTACGCATGTATAAATACTTATGTAAGAACCAGTTCTCATATTACATATTCCATATAAAAAAAACGTAAACAATGAAAATGTTGGATCTTGTATAAATCCTTACCAAAAACTAAGCCTCAGCTAAGCGAAACCATTATATATT
Source organism: Platycheirus rosarum (assembly GCA_963971375.1). Taxonomy (NCBI): domain Eukaryota; kingdom Metazoa; phylum Arthropoda; class Insecta; order Diptera; family Syrphidae; genus Platycheirus; species Platycheirus rosarum. Next base: position 106,236,004 of record OZ020508.1, read on the forward strand.
AACTTCAAAACTGCCAGCAGTTTATACACATATATACAATGAACAAAACAAGATACTGAATTATTTCATGTTCTCCTTCGGTTTTTTCTTGCCTCACATTGTCACATTGCACATGCGCAGGAAACTAAGCACAAAGCATAACACTAAAAACCATGCTCTTAATTCTCTCTCACTCAAATAAAATGTCCTACACTAGCACTCCAAGCGGCTCTAGGGAAAAAGATTTTTTCTCGTCTCATGATAGTACTATAGGCAATGTATATACAATGGTTCACAGCAATATTTTGATGTGATGACTGATGAGGTTAAAAATAAAACAAACATTTTTTTAAATTAAGTTTTGAAAAATCCCTACGTTTTCATACAAAATTCACATACTTCAAAAATCTGTACTTTTTCCCCTACGGGGTGTTTTTCTATACCATGTAACATCACTGGCCAGCCTTCCTTCTACTAATCTCTTCGATATGTACTTCTTTTACGATTAGAGGACTCGCAGGAAGATCTATATAATGTACAAACATACATACAAAGTGTCTCCATTTCTTTCAACCACTACTTTGCCAGTTTGGCATACCCTATATTTACATTACGGAACTCGGTTGCCTTATACTACTTCAGTAGAGTGTGTAAATATATAAGTGCATTCAATAGTCAGGACTTTGCTGCACATAGGGGCAGCGTTACCAGATTCAGGAGTTTCCTGCGATTTAAGCAGGTTTGATCTTAATTTCCACGTGCAGAATTTTTTTTGTAAATTTTAGAAGTTTTTAACAGTTTAACAAAACATTTTTAAAATAGAACTTTTAGTAAACATTAAGTCCCATTTCATACATTGGATTGAACATTGGCATTTTTTTTTTTTTTTACACTTCAGAATCTTTGATGTAGTAAGCTTAAAGCAAGCTTATTTCTATAATCAGAGGCTCATCATAAGTGCATGTATTAGACGTTAGTAAAAACTTAAACAAAACAAAACTAAAATAAAATAAAATAAAACACAGCTAGCCTAACACATGCACAAAGTATAACATAAATCATGCGAATTATATACATAATTAAAACATAAAACAAAACAATCGCGACAATGGAGCACTGGTTCGAAATAAGGATTTTATTCCCACTTTATTTAAGTTAAAATCCATTTGTGAAGCGTTAAGATTAAAAAGTCTGCTCATACGGTTTAGAGGTTCATATTTGCCATAGTTTGTTCTATGAAAGTCAACATGCAGAAGTTCTGATCCACGCAGGTGATAAGATCTTCCACGGTAATACAGGCTAATAAATAAGGAGCATCAATTTCGCCCTTTATAAGTTGATGAAGAAATATTAAATCGTTATTAACACGCCTTTGGTGAAAGGTTTGCATCTGAAGAAGTTGGATTCGATGTTCTTACGGTGGAAGATTAAAAGGATCATTCCAAGGCAGACCATTCAGTGCAAAACGAATAAAATTATGTTGGATTGCTTCAATTCGGTTCTTATGAATTTTGTAATAAGGAGTCCATACCTGTGAAGCATATTCAAGGTGAGGGCGTAGTAGCAATTGTACAAGGAAAGAGTCACATATGGATCATTAAATTCCTTTGCCCAGCCTTTTATGAATCCAAGCACAGAGCTAGCTTTATTCGCTATAAAGTTAACGTGTTGAGTAAATTGTAAGTTGGAGCTAAAATGGACACCCAAATCCCTAAAATTGAAGACGCGGCAGAATTTGTGCAGCGAAATATGATAATCGAATGCACTTACGATACGTTTTCTAGAGAAGGTAATGATGTAACATCATTTATAGCCGAAATGAATAATAATGGACCAAGGTGGCTTCCTTGATGTACTCCAGAGTGAGCCACGAAGGAATCTGAAAGACAACTCCTCACTATCAAACCTAACCGCAATTGGGGACTTTCGAGATTACAATACTTTCTGATTCAATAGCTACGGTGTCATTATAATTCCAAATGTAAAATAACAGCTGACGACCTGATGATGAATAAAACACTCATGATATCGAAATCAAAACCAAGCAAGCGCAAAATTTCTGGTATATAAACATATTGTAGAGCAAATTTTGAGAACAGCTGACTTCAACAAACACAAAGCTATACCTAAATGGAGCTTTTCCAAAATGCAACACCATTAATGTGTCAAATGTCAGAAATCAACTGATGTTTAGATATATTTCTTTTTCTATTAAATATTTACAGTTTAGCGTTTATAACAAAACAAATGTAATAAATACAAAATAATCAATGTATATATACAATTTTTGTAAATATAATATAATTCACTAGAATCACATTAAAACAATACAAAAAATCCTTATGAAATCGATCACAGTGTTTTTGTCATTTTTTACGATTTTGCTTAGCAGTTTTTGCAGTTTTTGTCCTGGATTTAGCATTTTTGAAAAAAAAGTCTGATAACGCTGCATTGCCGTTGTTAGAACCGTTAGAACGAACAAGCGCTTGCGGTCTCCAATCTCCATCTCTAGTCCTATTTGGAAGATGTTGAGTGGATGCTAATTTTGTATTCTATTTAATTTTATTGCTCGCTTCATACTTAAGCTTTAGTCCTCATAGAAGAGGTCATGAATGTGCAGTAGGGTACCAGCAAGGAAGCTCCAGCTAAATAAGATGAGTTTGTCTATTTCAGCGCGCTTATAGAATATAAAATATGTATGTACATAAAATATTCACGATGAAATCTATATTTAAATGAAATTTCAAAAGGTTTTTCCTTTTCCCAACCCGCCAAATCTTTCGAAAGATATTTTTTTTAATTTGTGGATTTAATTCAATTTAATACAGAATAAAATTCTGAATTTGCAACCCATAGCAACATGTGGTGTAATAGCAATCGAAGGGCATCAAAAGCAGTTGGCCGATTTAGTGGTAAACATCGGATTTTGGAAGCATCCTCTGCCATAATGGTTGACAATTTTACCCAGTACCGGATTAAGATGTTTCGTTGGTATTTTGAAGGGGAATTAAATTGAAATCTGAACCAAAATGCCCATCAAGGAGAGGTTTATTTTCTTAAGCGGCTAACGTTTTCGAAGGAGTCGATTTCCTGTAATAGCACTGGAAATGGTTGCTGGACTTTATTGCTTTGCAAACTCAAAATAGGTTTAATGGAATGGAAAAGATAGCAATAAAAAAAATAGTAGGTATATTGACTCATTAGCACTTCTTTAAATTTTAACTTATCAAAGAATATACATATTTTATGTATTTAATGCGTTTATTGAAACTTTAAGTAATTGCCGAAATAAAAAAAAAACATCTATTATTAAAATCTATTGGGTTAAAAAAATATACCAATGAAAATAAAAATGAACAATTTGGGCGCGCCTTCCTTCCTCAGAGATACTATACTCTGTCCACTAAAAGTTGTCAGTACAGCTCAGTACAGGTCTTATGGTGCCAGATGGTGGTTTTACTCCCTAAAATATCCACTAAAAACCTCAACCACTGACTTAACCAATGAATTACACACGAATTGTTTATGCTGACATCCCTCTTCGTGTGTATTAAAAACAAGCAAACCATTTTAGAGCTACCACTCGTTCGTTAATGTAAATTATAGTGGATTTTTATTTGGATTTTGTTGAAGAGCCTTCACAAATCACAAACAAAATGTTTGTTTAAGCTTTTTTAAGACTAATGACCTTTAATGTGCACTACGGGAACCCGTCACATTTTAGTGAGATACCTCTGCAGTCAGAGTGAGAGGTGAATTTAGTGGATGAAGCAAAATAACAGAAATAACGGTTGATAGTGTAACGATTTTTCCAACTATAAATAAATATAAAAAAATTATAACACTTTTTTAAACTTATTAAAAGTTAATTCCAAAAAGAAATGTGCTACTTGCAATGACAAAGAAGATGGCAAGTTTTTTCTCGATCATGTAGTATTCTTCTTTTTCTTTTCTCTCTTTTAATTCTCTGTTTCTTTTAGTAGTTTTCGTGTAGAATTTCTTAAGATGCCGTGAAATAAAGTCGAATAAGGTCGTTTCGGCTTTATTTCCATTTCAAATGGAAATAATGTCGACGTCTACCTTTATTCATGGTCGACCTTATTTCCATAGCACATGGTACTAAGGTCGAAAAAAAGGAATTAATGTAGAAAATTGAAAAATACAAAAAAAAAAAGATCAAAATAAATAGTTAATAAAGTCGAAATTGTATTATATATAAACGAATCATGCCCACAAATTCTGGAACTAAAGACGAAATTCCTTATAATGCATTAGAAATGATCAAACTATAAGATAAGTTTTTTTTTATTCTAACCAGTACCACGAGAGAACACCAGGGACTTCTGTAAGCCTGGACAACCTTTTTAGCATTCATGTCATAAAGGATTTTTTTAGCTTTATCTCGTCGGGCTAATGGAAGCTTCCAAGGAGGTTGCTTTATTGAATAAGCCGGGTCCGTATCGATGAAATGCTTCGTAACTGAAGTCCATCCCCACTTAACGTTATTGTCTGCAAAGAGATTACGATTATTTGAAACTAAGTTTTCTAAACTATGAAGTTCCTCTTCGGTCATGTCAACTAAATGGGAGTTAACTCGGTATCAATTATTTCGGTTTCAGCACGGCGGCATTGGAAAATTTGAAAGGACCGGGAAGCAAACTTCAAAAGAGTTGGTGCCAATCGAATCATCGAAAATATTTGCTGCGAACATTGAATGTTTTCTTGCAAAGTTTGCTATGTTCAATTTTACTTCAAGCATCTCCTTATGGTGATGTTTCTCCGGTGACGTTCTGAATAAATGAATGCGATGCTGTCATCGCCTAGCTGGTGACCATCCGGGTCATAATTCTTGGATGCAAGAACTCCTGTGTAACTCCTGTGTCTCCAACGCAAAAGCATTATATGTTGTTTACCATATTTTGGGTGACCAAGTAAGGTGGGTAGCGACACGGCTGGCTACTGCACGAACAGCTTTCGAAAGAGCTTTTTCTAATGTGTCTGGTCCCGCATCACGTTTTCTTTGTTGCAACTCCAAATGATAAATGCCATCAACAAACTTGGTGAAAGAAATACGCTGCTTGGCATGTTGAGGACAGTCCGGGAAAGCGAGATACCCATGTCATTGGATATCTGTAGCAAGTTCACTCAAAGAATCTTTGGGACGCTGAACTCGCCCTCTCAATTCACAATGTGCGGTTTACTGCCCATACTAGTTGCGAAAGCGTTGTTCATAGCAGCTGCATCGAGATGAATAAAATCTTCGGAAAAATGGAAGAGCAGTACCCCGGAAGTACGGAATAAGGTAGAGCACCTTATGCTGGTTCATCTAACCATTCACTCTTGCTACATTTTCGAAGTGCAAACGGTAACAATGCCAGACAGTTTTCCGATCAAACTCACGAGGTTGAACTTTTTATTCGCTGCTGTGGCCCTACAGGGGCAGATTGTCCGAACGGAGATAGTAAATTGCCTTGTATTGGCCGGAGCGAATGTGTTTTAAATTGGTTGGCTGCGAGAACATGAGCGGTAGATGACAACTTTTAGCCGAAAGTAAGATTATGTCCTTCGTTGTCACCATTTTGTTGAAAAAATGCATGCGGATTTAACGTATGGGTAAGATTAATAGTTTGATATGTGTTTTTTTTTGAGGTGGTTGTAGATCGTTTGCAGTATTTCCTTGAAGCTTAATTTGGGCGACTGGTTGCTTTTGCGCTATGGTTCTGTTTTGAGTCACACCGGTTGGTTTAGATAGGTTAGCTAATGCACCCAAGCGTATAAAAAAGATTGATTGTGAGTGGCTTCAACCTGTGCAACTCGATTACTGATCTCTGGAATAGGCTTTTGCAAATCCACCACTAGAATCGATTGTTTGTCCAATTTTTCGAGTAGGCGTTGAAACTGGTTAGCCGAGTTAGCTTTCTGTTGTTCAGTCATAGTTGGGTAGCGTTAGCGTATAGTAAAGACTCGAAAAAGATGCCGTTCCTAAGCCCTACATCTGATACCATAAGTAACGATTTTTCCAACTATAAATACTTCCTTTTTGTTGTTTTCTATCTTTTATTTCTCTTTTTCTTATAGTTGTTTTCTATTAAGGTCGAAGCATAATGTTTTACTTAAGTGCTTAACAATAGCTAATCACACATTGACGTATTTTTATAAATTGACGTATACATTTCGTGAGTTGGTCTTAGGTATTTTGTCACAATGAGAGGCACGATAGAAGCAAGTAACATTTTCGTAGAAAAATTACACGGTCTAAACTTTTAAAGTGCCGAAACCCTAACAAGTAAGTGTTTTTAGTATTTTTAGTAGAAATGGAGTACACCATCACACGAATTTATGAAAAAAGATTTTGAAAATTGCAGGACTGATACTGCTTAAATCCTGTCTATTTTTAAATTTTTGGTTTGCAGTTCCTGAGCTCTGGTATTAAGTCAGAGAAGAACACCAGTGCAAAGATCAAACTTGTTTGTTGTTTATTCAGTTTAAGCAAAAATTGAAATATCTTTTCTTAAATCTACAGCTAAATTGCGCAAAAAAATTATATATCTTAAAAACTCAGTTTCCGTGACCCAGGTTGAAATCTAAACTGTAACACCATGTTTGGTTCATTTTTCTAAAAGATAACATCTTATTCTTCTATTAAATGTCTTCAGTCAATGAAGCCATTAAGTATTGTGTCTAACCTTTTTCTTTTATGCTTAAACCATTAAACCCTAAATTCCTATCTTCCATTATCATTCAATTTTTCCGACCGTTCACTCCACTCACATCTTAACAGTTAATTGGCAAAGAGAATATCCTTTCGAAAATGACGTGACAAATATGACCATTTTCGATTAAACTCCCAGTCAGGGGCTTGTACTATTTGAACCTGAACCCATTTCACTTAACTGTAGCCGGAAAATCCTGTGGTGAGAGAAAAATCTCTCAACATCAGTACCATGTGTTGCTCATCAATAAAATCATCGAGGTCATTAAGTGTATTAACTGCTAGCCATCAGTTTCACATGGTGCTGCTCGCGTTCCGACCATGCGGGTTTATTATTCTCTCCATCTAGATTTCAATTCTTGGACGAGGCTGGCACATTCCTTAATTTAGTGTTTTCATTTATTTTCTTTCGATCCGGTATGTGTTTCACGGAGGATGAGTTCCATAGAGTTTATTTATTCGAGGAACTGTTTGCACATAAACGTACATAATGTGGGCTTATATATAAACTTGAGAAAAAAATGGCTTAAAGTTGTCCCAATTTCGTCCTTTTTATCGCCTTTGTATCTATTTTCGGTTGCAAGAGTTTTGGAATTTTATCACTCCCATGTGTGTAACAGAGTCGATTGTTCAAATTAGGTTTAGGGGAAATGCTTCAGATGGTGTTATTGTCCGGGTTGAAGAGTTTCCTCAATATTTAAACTGATATGCCATAGAAATAACATTTTAATGGAAATTCAATTCATGGTTGAGCGAATATTTTCCAAATCTAAGTTTATTCGCCAGCTATATAATATTTGAAATACTATGAATCGGTGTTTGTTGAGCGTTAAAATCCCCGTTATTACTTGCGATTATAGTTACTATAATGCAAGTTATGCATTCGTGCAAAAAAAAATTGAGATAACAATCAAACATGCCATTACGATGATAGAGAAACATATTTGAGTTACTGGCAAAATTCTTTCCGTCTGTCTCTCTGTCTTTTCGAATGTATTTTGGACTGTAGCCTAAACAATTGGGCCAATCGTCTTTAATAGAACATAAGGTTATTCTGAAATTCTACAGAGGAATTTTTTCTATTTTTTTAGCTCAAAAATTAACGGTACCTGTCATATAACCGTTATATAAAAGCTTATATATATATATATAAATATGGTGGGTTAAAAACGATGGGAGGTACCGTTCTTAACCCACCATATTAATTAAAATTAGGACCGGTTTTTTTTTCTTCGACTTTCTCGAAAACTGGATCAACAGATTACTACCAGATTACTATCAAAATTGATGTTCAAGAAGATGTAGGTAGCCTTAGTAATTTCGCATTAATTTTTTTTTGGAAAACTTTTCTTTTGTTTTTTTCATAATTGTTTTTAAATATTTTTTTTTTTTTTTTTGAAAAATCAATATTTTGAAAACGGGTAAGTGAATTTTTTTAATTTGTTTTTAAATGCATGTTATTTTTGTGCTTAAGTTTGTTTTCTTGAATTATTTCTTTTTTTTAAAGTTGTTAAAAAAACGGTTTTATTTAAAAACCGCTGCTTTTATATTGAAAAAAAATTCACACGTTTTTACATTTCTTAAAGAAATAAAATGGCGTTTAAATTAATTCACTCAATACAATTTAACGTACTTATTCGACATCGAATAAATGCTTTGATGTTCACTTAATTTTTTTTAAATTTTATTCTACAATGTGACCGCACATATGAGCAAATACGTGCGATCCAGTCGTTCAATTTATTTATTTTTTGTCAGAAAGCATTTTAATGTTTTTTTTTTGCTTATTTGCTGCCTCGAAAGTGCAGTGTTTAGTATAATGAGGTTATGATATTACCACCGAATATTTTGATGAAATTCGTGGTAAAATATGGCTGCAATTTAAAAACTATTTATGTGGGATTGATCGAAACAGAAATACAGGAACTTCAACATTTTATTTGTCTAAGGCCAATCTAAACAGCAATGTTTGGAAATTTAAAACGATCTTATCATTTTACTTAACTTTAAGTTTAAAAAACGTAATACTTTTTTCAACTTTCTACTTGCGATATGGGTAAGTTTTAGGATTGGTGCATATACAAAAAATCAAGATAACAATCAAATGTGTAACTTTAACATTACGCCAAAAAACAAAATGGTTTAAAATTAAGTCTCGGTTTAATATATAAAAAAAACATAAAATAATAATGTCAGTGATGAAACTGTGCAAAACTGATTGATTTGCCATGACAATGAAGAGCCTTATATGGGAATAAAAAGGGTATAAGTGTGGTTTTTGAGGAGGGGTATTAAAAACCGAAAAATTATGTTGGAACAAACATAAGCATATGGCACATCATTTAGTGCTGGATTTAATAAAAGAAAAAGTTAAATGTTATAAATGTTTTGTTTAATTTTACGTTCTTTTTACAACTATTTTTAACAATTTTGTTTACAAATTTTATTTATAATTAACATCAATTTTAACTGAAAATATATTTTGTATCCAAAATAATAATAGGTAACAATAAAATTGAATTTTTTTATTTATTTATTAATATAATACTAATATAAATTAATAAAATTAAATATTGTATAGTAGTTGTATCATAATTTAGGCCTAGTGACTTATACTCCCAACCATTCTTGTGTGTGTTTTTAATCTGCAAAGAGTGGAAGGGACATACAGTTTACCGCCGAGTCCGAACGGCTACATCAGAACCACTTTTTTGAGACAAATCTTACTCTTGGAGGTTTTGTCAGTTCCTAGCAAGAGGCAGAAGGTGGCTATGAACGGGATTCGAACCCAGGCTAATTCTCCTAGCAGTCCGCCACACTAAGCAGCACTAAGCCACGGGGCACTACACTTTACACGATTTAACAGGCCTGTACAATTGTTTTCTCTTCCTCTTACATATGCAGCGGCTCAGCAACACTTTTATCGGGCTTATTATCAAGTTCAAGTGTGGTTTGGAAATAACACATAATATACAATAACAACTTGGAACCAGAAAGAACTCTATTCCAACCGGCCCCTGATATACTACTAAATAAGATTTTTTGTAATTATAGTAAGGGGTGTGGTATCAAATGCGGTTGTCGTAGAGCAGGACTAAGTTGTTCAATTGTTTGAAGTCACTTTCATGGCCAAGCATGCCTTAATACTGACTCTAAAGACTGTAATAACGAAGAGACCAACGATAATAAAGATCCATCATTTATTCTAGGACAGTGCTTACCTCGACAATTAAGAACCATAGAGTCGGATTAAAATGATAGGCTAACTAATAAAAAGTAAAAAAAAAGTAAAAACAAAAAAAATACATAACTGAAAATTACAAAAAAAAATAAAAAATAAAAAAAGACTGGTGGATATAGCATCCTGGTTTTTCTATTATTAGATTCAGCGTTTAAAATTACCTAAAATGATGTGCCATATGCCTAATTTGCTCCGACATAATATTTCTGTTTTGAATACCTCCTATCCCCTCCTCAAAAACCACACTTATAACCTTTTTATTTCCATAGACGGTCTTAATTCTTCATTGTCATGGAAAATTAATCACTCTTGCACAGTTTCATCACTGAAATTATTATTTTATGTTATTTTTATATATTAAACGAAGACTTCATTCTACTTTGTACATAAAAAAAACATTTAAAAACATAAAACATAAAACTGGTCCTAAATAAAGATTTTAATTCCTCTTTACTTAAATTAAAGTCTATAGACGAAGCATTAATATTAAAAAGTCTGCTCACACGGTTTAGAGGTTCGTATTCGCCATAGTTTGTTCTATAAAAGTCAACATGGTGATAAGATCCTCCACGGTAGTTTAACCCAAAACAGGCTAATAAATAAGAAGCATCAATTTCACCCTTAATAAGTTGATGAAGAAATATTAAAAACTTAACTAACACGCCTTTGGTGAAGGGTTTGCATCTGGGGAAAATGGATTCGCTGTTGATATGGTGGCAAATTGAATGGATAATTCCAAGGTAGACCTTTAAGGGCAAAACGAATAAAATTGTGTTGGATTACTTCAATACGGTTCTTATGAATTACGTAATAAGTAGTCCATACCTGTGAAACATACTCAAGGTGGAGGCGTACGTAGCAATTGTACATATGGATCACTAAATTCTTTTGCCCAGCGTTATATGAATCTTAGCATAGAGCTAGCTTTATTCACAATAAAATGAACGTGTTGAGTAAATTCAAGGTTGGAGGTAAAAAGGACAACCAAATCCTTAAAACTAAAGACGCGACAGAATTTGTGCTGCAAAATATAATAATCGAATGTACTTACGATACGATTTCTAGAAAAGGTAATCGTCTGGCGTTTTACAGGGTTTTTTATTCGATTTTTTAAACTCAGATTGTTACTTAAGTAGTTGTTAAGAATACCATACAAATTAGCGACTATTTCGTCAATATTCGAAGTATCTAATAGATTATCTACTCCAGAACTAATTAAATCTTCAGACAACACCTGGATATTTGCTTTTCTAAAGTCAAAACTATAAGAGCAATCAAATGAGTTACTGTTTTCAGAAATTTGATCACTCAAACCAAGGAAAATATCCATAGAAAAAATATGTATTTGAAGGTTGGTAGGATTTTATTATTTAAGGTTATGTTCTTTGAGCATCATGATTTTTTTATTTTTTATTTGGTGGGGGCAAAACCCCCATTTATTTGGTTTAATACAAGCTATTTCTTAATCTAACTTAAAAACTAAGAAACTTAATAGTAAAGACTAAAATTAACTGTTTGGGTAGCTTAGGAGACGAAGCTTAAGGCAGGGAGTACTGATATTAAAGTCAAAACAAGAAGAGTTGGAATTGACAGTCCTCAGCATTCGAGAGATTGGTTCGTTGGAGCCATAAGGGGTTCGATGGGTGGGAAGATAGAAGAGGCGGGGATTACGAGTATTACGAGGGTTAGTATTTAGAAAGATGGATGCGTGCTGTGGGGTCAATGGTACCTGCAAAGATTCGGTGAATGAAGAGAATGTCAAATATTTCTCTTCGATCTTTCAGCGTATTCAGGTTGAGAAGTTTGATTCGGTCTTGATAAGGAGGTAATTTTAAAGGATTACTCCTATTAAGACCTCCATGATCAAATCGAAGGAAACGGCGTTGTATGCTCTCAATTCTGGCAATGTGTACTTGTTGGTAAGGCGACCAGACTTGACAAGCGTTCTCAAGAAGCGGACGAACAAATGATATGTAAAGGGATCGGGTAACGTAGGGGTCTGCAAATTCCTTGGACCATCGTTTCACGAAGCCAAGTGCTGAATTTGCCTTAAGAATTATATCGTCGATATGTTTGCGAAAATTCAGCTCATGGTCGCAAATATTCCCAAGGTCACGGATCACCTGAACGGGTGAACCTGTGTAGAAGATAGAGACGGGGAGAAGATTTGATGCGTTTACGCGAGAAGGTTATTGACTGGCACTTGGAAATATTAAGCTCCAAGCAGTTTTTGGAGCACCATATTGAAAAATTGTCGATATCCTGTTGGAAGTGGGAAGAGTCTTTAGATGAAGAAATGACCTTGTAAAACTTAGTATCGTCTGCGTAGAGTGAGATGGAGGAATGTTTGACGATCATTTCAATGTCGTTGATACTAAGAATGAAGAGGAGAGGGCCTAAATGGCTGCCTTGGGGAACACCGGATGTAGCTTAAAAATGGCTTGATAAGACGGATCTGAACCGAACGCTGTAAAAACGGTTTTCTAAATAAGAAGAAATCCATCTCAACAGAATTGGTTCAAAGCCGAGGGTGGAAAGTTTAAAAAGAATAAGTTTGTGGGAGATTTTATTCAAAGCTTTACTAAAATGAGTTGAAATAACATCGACCTCCTTTCCATTCTCTAAGGCTGAGAGGGAAAATGAAACAAAGTCAACGAGGTTTATTTTTGTTGAGCTGAGCTATGTCGCCACCACACATTAACGTTTAACATACGTATAGCAATTACTTCAGCATAAAAAAAATAAAAAACATTGTACTTAGCTAGTTATCTATGGGAAAAATAATGAAAGATGATATGAATAAAATGCAAATTGAAAAATTATTATAAGGAAGGAAATGTAACATGAGTTTGATTAAATGCTGAAGTTTACATTTTGTATTGCATTCGCATTCTTCTTAACTTATGAGAAAATAAATTGAAATGAAATCTTAAACTTTTTATTTAAAAGAACAAAATGGATATGAGTTTAATGAATTAATGCTGAGTTTAACATTTTGTGTGCGTTTTGCATTTTTTGTTCAAATTGCAGATACAACAACAAAACTATAAAAACGCCATGTAAATCATCAGAAGTGTTCATTGTGTTTAAATAAAAGCTACGGCGAAGCTCTGCCGAAATTTCAAAAATGCTTTTTTATTTTGATTGGAACTATAACTCCTGCCTTTGAGGAACCCGTGTTGTCTAGGGGATATGAGGGATTTGCAATGAAAACTTAAGTTTTCATACACAATATTTTTTGAAAATTTTGGGTATATGCGATAATTTAGCGATGGGACGATAGTTTTTCACGTCGCACTTAGGGCCTTTTTTGTGTATAGGGGTTATAAACGCCGTTTTCCATACTTGAGGGAAATCGCCTTAGCATATGGACAAACTAAAGATTTTTGAGAGGGGAAGAGAAAGAGTGGAGGAGCATTTCTTTAGAAATATGGCAAGGATACCATCGGGGCCAGGAATATACTCATCGTTGAGATGATTTAACTTTACTTCAATAAGATAGGAGTCAAAAAAAAACCCGGAAGGAATGGACCAAGAAATAAATTCGGTAAAAACGAGAAATAAGCAAAGTCAGGAACAAAACAATCATCCGTGAATGATTGTTTGAAGTAACTTGCGAAATAATTTGCCATAGTGAGCGCTTCGGATAAAGTTTCGTCATTGAAAGAAAGGGAGGATGGGTACCCGTCAGATTTTCTTTTGTGAATGGACAAATTGATAAAAATACTTAGGGTCATTAATAATGTTAGATTTCATTTCGATTAAATAGCGTTGGTAAAGGGCGTTGAAAAGCTCGCAGAAATGTAGATAAGAACCAAGGTAAGCTGAATTGTCGGTAGGAGATCGAGTGCGAAGGAAGATTGCCCACAATTTGTTCCTTTTATTTCTTAGAGAAAGGAGCCTGTGATTATACCAAGGTGGAGAAGTAGAAAAAGTTTTTAGTCTAGAATGGGGGACAAAGAGGGATATAGCATTATGTATTTCTCTGTAGAATGCGGATGTGGCATCTTCTACAGCTAGATTATTAAAATTAAAGTGAGTTCTTTTGAGATATTCATTAATTTTGCGGAAGTTTGCTTTGTGGAAATCGTATGAAGCTGGTGGTAAGGGGGGGGGGGTTAGGTGGTGTTGAAGACTGGAGAGAAAATGAGAGAAGGAGGTAAGGGTGGAGGTTATCTATGGTTAAAAGAAGCAGGGAAAAAAGTGAGATTGAGGAATTGATGGGATCTGTTGTAAACACAAGTTCAAGTTGCCTACCCATGTAGTTTGAAATTCCACCTACTTGGCAGAGGCAAGAGTGTGCTAGGCGATCAACGAAGAGACATTCTTTGGCAGAGGTGGGGTTAGGAGCAATGTAAAACGATTGGTCGTCTGACAAAGTCCATTTTAGATATGGCAGTTTGAAGTCACCGAAAATAAGGATCTCATCATGGGGTTCGCACAAATTCATAAGATTCGAGAGGTTGCGATGGTATTATTTAAAAGCAGATTATGTAAAGTGTTATTTTGATTAAAACATAGTCAAGGCTAGGGGAGGAGGATATTGAGGGAAGAAATGAGACAATTGTATTAGTGACAGCTAGTAGGACCCGTCGGCAAGTGGAGTCATCAGGTCGCGGCTTTGATCGTCATCTCGATAAACATTGAAAGTAGATGGGAACATTTACTGGTTATATATGCTATGGATAAGATTAGTTTCAGTCAGGGCATAGACTTCAAAAGGTAAAGCATGGAATTGTTGAAGGACTGCTCTTGTTTTTGAGCGAAGTCCTCTTACGTTTTGGTAGTAAAACGTAAAAGGTAGGTTTTGAGAGGCTGAATTATCAACGAAAAAACTTTTCATGGTCGGCTCTGCTACGTTGAAGGTGAGAAATCCGTTTTGAGTGGATGTATTGTCAAAAAGCAGATAGATCGCGTTTTAAGGAGGCAAATTAAAATACTCATGGTATTTGACATAGAGCTTTTTGAGACTGGTGACGTCAGTGGGGAGGCCTTCCTGTCCTGTTGAATAGAGACCATAACACTTGTTCTAGTACCTTCATAGCAAACGGAGTCCGATTTGCCGTAAAGATAGGACAAAAAGATGCGTATGTTCTCAAAAGTTTTTTTGTCTCTTAGCCTAGAGAGATCGTATCGCAATTCATTTGAATCAATTTGCTGAGTAAGTTTGACTGCGGGAGGTAAGAGGGAGTCAATGTACGTGTATGATCCAGAAGGAGGCTGGGGAGTGTTTGGATTAAGTGTGTGTGAACTGACAAAGTTGGGGTATTTGAGGCACATTTGAGGAAAGACACCCTTTTGGGGATTGGATGGATAAGTGGCGTCTTTGCCTTTGATTTTGGTTTGAAATGATTTACGGGGCTTAGGTTGTGGCTTGGGTTGTGGCTTGGGTTGTGGGACTGGGGCATTCTGAGGAATGCTGGGTATTGGGAAGGGGGGAGCGAAATTAGGCATAATGTGTGTTTTAAAAGACCAGTTAGGATTAGAAAATTGTTTTGAGGGTTTGGTAATAGGTATTTCTAATCTATGCTTAGAGTTACTTTTCTTATTACAGGTTGATATTACCATCTTTCCAATAGGTTAGTGAACAGCCATTCATAGGACGAGGGAATTCTTTTCAGAAATGAAGTAGTGTTCGGAGTAGAGATCTTTTGGATGTTAGAGATCTTAATGGTGTAGTTTCGAAGGAAAAAACTGGCTAGCCAGACGGTGTCAGCTGATTTTGGTGTGTTCCTTACTCTGAAGATCGAAGTGTTGTTGTTGTTGAGTTTCATTATCCTCGTGTTCCATTCAGAAAGAGTCCATGAGGATCCCAAACGGTTTATTGTGGGCTCGGTGGGAGGAGAAATAGTAGGTTCCAATTCGGCTGCAGAAAAGGCGGTAGGAAGTGAGAGAGATGTTGTTGTGGGGAGGTTGGAGTCCATTAGTTCAGCAAGTAAGGATATGCTGAATTCGGAGGGGTTTTGCTGGTGCTGATCAGGTATATTGATTTTGTTAGAGGAAAGGGCTCTTACTTCTTCGGACAGATTGGTGATCAATACCCTATTTAATGCAAGGTCATTGCTTATGTCTACGAATCTGTCAGCAAATTCAGTTCAGTTCTGCTCAATCCGATTGTCGCTAGATATATCTGAGACCACCTGTGTCAAATTGACAAGCTGCTTCTCAATTGCAGTAAGCTTGTTAAGGTTCCGCAACTGTACAGTGGTTGTATTGAACTCGTGAGCAATCTTCAAAACTTCATCGAATCTGGCCAATTCTTGCCTACCCTTTTTGTGGTATAACTTCAAATCCGATGACATCTGGTTTAAATTGTCGCTCAGACACCTTATTGCCAGCATTATGTGCGACAGCGAGATCTGCTTACATTCATTACAATAGAATGTAAAGTCATGCAGGTATTCATTTAAGTAAATTAATGATCGTTTACTAACACCAATAAAAAGGGGATGGAAAAATTTTCCGCATAACCCACCACACACAATCAGATTTGCAACGCTCTCAGAAACAGCGCATTCCACATTACCGCACTTTTCCATTTTTGCAATTTGTTTATTTTTATAGGTCAAAAGTGACACACACGGAATATTTTTTTATTATTTTTTTTTGTTGGTTTCTTTTCTTTTTGAAGAACCGACAGAAGTTGGGAAATGTATAAAGTGATGACAAGGAAAAATTGTATTTATTATCAAAAAGGTCACGAGTAGGAGCTGGGCAAAAACACGTCCGATAGGTTTGAAGGTTGAAATACAAAAAAAGCTTACAATATTACAAGACAGCACCTTCCTGTATTTTGACGTCATCAGTGACCCAAATTGACTAAATTAAATAAATTTGTTGGAAAGGATCCAAAGTGTTAGTTGACTTAAAATGTATATTGAATCAATTAAAAAAGACATTAGACAAAACCTGCGTCAATTGAAACTTAAATTGCTGCAGTTTTTTTTTCTAAAACCGAATTTAATTCTTATCTATATACTCTATCCGGAACTTTTTTTTATAAACTATAAACCTTTCTATAAACTAGGAACTCTGGGGAAAAAAATTTGTTTGATGTATTCTATTTAAAATTCAATAAATTAGCAAAATGTTGACCACCTTTTTTTAATAGATGTGGAGATCGGATCGATAAGGACTTTTCCTGAAATATACATAACAATTCAACAAAGCGGATTCAAAAACAAAAACCCTGTATATAATTTTTCCGAACTTTTGTTTTCTAATTTTCCTGGATTATAACGCTCTTAAGCCAAAACGGCTGAAATATTCATATTACAATTTGGTATTTTTTTAGTTCTTTTAATTTACCTTACAGCTAAGGCGTTTTTGAAATTTTAATTTTAGATCTGACAACAAAACCGTTGTTTTTTTCTACTTTCTCCGTAACGGCTGAAAAAATGGCCTCAAATAAAAAATGGCCCAATTTTATATATATAAGAGTAGCCCCAAAGCTGACGAAGGAAGCCACAACATTAAAAAAAGAGAGTGGGTCTATGTCTCCCCCGTTTAGGCGGGAGGGGCACCTTTCTAAAAACAATTGTATTACAGAACAAAACATATATATATAAATATATATGTCTTTTTTAAAGCCAAAAGTCTATTCTATTATACAGTTTTTCTTAATCCTAAAATATTTATAAAAAAACTTTTTTAAAAGCTTATTTCAAAACTCAAAATTTCAGAAAAAAAATAAAAAATGCTTCATATTGATTTTTTTCTTAATTGAGGCAATGTTTACTAATTTGCTTTTAATATTTGTTACTCCTATTATTTTTTAATTGAACACTGAAAACAAGATAATGTATTCTAGTTTTCGAGAAAATTGAAATTTACCAATCCCAAAATAATAAAACTATGAGAGGGGGTCCATAATCCCCCTTTTAGGGGGAGATACAATTTTCTTAAGAATGACTTAAAATAAAAAAAAATATTTTTTAATAACAACATCAACACTTAAAATAATTAAAAGTTGTACTTTTTCAGAGAGATGGAAATTGTTACTTAATTTAAAATTTTAAATCAGGTTAATTTAGTTAATAGTTTTTGAAAAAAAATGTACTTAAAACTCAAAATAACAAAAAAAAAACATATGTTCTCCTAAGCATATGCAATGTTTCTTTAAATTCAGGGAATCTTTATGAAACGCGACCTCGTACCTACCCCAAATCCTATAGTGATTCCAAACAGGGGAGTTGGTGAGGGGCAGCATACCCCCCTTTCCTACGACGCTTTTTAAGGCCGTTAACTTTGCATACCTATGTAATCACGTAAATACCAAACAAATTTGTATAGGTTTTTTAATAATTAAAAAAAATGTAGTCATAGAATCACCTTATGTTCAGTGTTCGATAAAAAATCAATAAGAGTAACAAATAATAGAAGATAATTCAGTAAAGATTATTATTATTATTATTTTTTTATTTTTTTCCAAAATGTCGAGTTTGATATAGTTTTTGATTTTTAAATTATTGATAAAAAGTACATAATTTTAAAATTATATGATAGAGCAGACTTTTGGCTTTGAAAAAAAGTAGCACATTATTGTAGATATTGCCGTTATTTTTATATATATATTTTTTTAAGAATATTTTAAAAATTTGAAAAAAAAAGTTTTTGAAAATTTTGAAATGCAATATTAATTGAATTATAAATGACTTCCTGAGTGAATTTTGATTTTGAAAATTTGATTGAAATCGGGAAAATGGCTTACGATAAAACCGCATTTCAAAAAATTGGTTCTATGAGAGTTTTTTTTTTTTTTAAACTAGCCCGCACTTAAGGGATTTTGACTACCCTTATAATGTTAATTAAACACAGCGAGGACCTTAGGAAATTAGGGAAGGATGTGAAAAGAGGTAACGATGCACATTTGTTTTAAAGTTCTGAACATCAAAGAGGTAGGGAAAAACAGAGTCTAGCTAGGCATTCCACATTCGCGTGGTACGACTAAAGAAAGAATCCCTGTACTTGACAGTACGTCCGAAGTTGGGCTCAAGGGTGTATTGATGGGCATTCCTTGCAGTGCGAGTATTACGGTTGAATCGTTTCAGGGGAGGAATGCAACTGGCTATTTCGGTAGAGCATTGTGTGTGGAAATAGCGATAAAATAATGAAAGGCAGGAGACATTACGGCTGTGCTCCAGAGATGTAAATGTTTCTGTTATTGTTCGATCGCCTATGAGGACGGAATTTCCGGACCCACTTTTTTCTACTTCTCTATCATCGTAATTTCATGTTTGATTGTTAGATTTTTTTTGCGCACGAATCCATAACTTGCTTTATAGTACCTTTAAACGTAAGTAAAAATACTTGTTTTTAGTCTCTCTATTAAAATCTGTTATTATTTTGACACACCAAAGTTAATGTACTCCTCCGAAATGTGTATAGAGAAAGACCACGTAAATACCAATGAAATTATAAAAAAGTGGGTTTGGTAAATTTCAATTTTCTCGAAAACTAGAATACATTATATCATCTTTTTTCAGTGTTCAATAAAGACTTGATAGGAATAACAAATACTAAAAACACAATTATTTCAATTTTGAAAAAAAAAATCAATATGAACAATCTTTTTTTTATTTTTTTTTTATTTTGAGTTTGAAATAAGTTTTTACAATTTTTTTTATAGATATTAGAAGTTTTAAAAAATTATATTTCGCATTAAAAAAGCATAGCGTATTATTTTAAGTGTTGGCGTTGTTTTAAAAAAAAAAAAAATTTTGCGAATGCAGGTGCTTTTAGCCAGGAGGGAGATACACCCCCTTCCCATAGTAAAAATATTTGTATTTAGCTGTTCAATTAGAATCCGTTATTATTTTGCGGCACCAAAGTTGTCGTACTCTTGCCGGGGTCATATTTTACCCCAAACTTTTCGAACACAAAATTGTTTTTTCCAAGATAAAGTTATTGTTCAGTCGAAATTAATACTATTTTCAATATTCTATTCAATTTAATACTAATTTGTTATATTTTAATCTAATTGACTTCAATTCTTAATGTTAAATGTAATTTGGTACTTTCTTGTGTTTTAACACAATTTTTTAACCAATTTCGGTTCAATATATTTATTAATACAATTTATATACTTGCCAACTCTGGTTTGCAGTGGGAAGTTCAGTTTATACGGCCGCTTTTAAATACGAAATAATAATTAAAATTTCAAAAATCACTTAGTTACTCATATTTAGAATTATAATCTGATTGAATTAGTTTCAAAATTAGCAAAATAATTTTGCCAACAAGGGTGAACATAGGTATATCTATTTTTTGCAATAATTAATCATGCAAAGATCCCCACCCCCTACACCAATTTCAACAAACGCTCACAACTAACCACCGAAAAGACCACACAAAGATGTCGCACCGGCGCGTCTCCACAAGGTGAGAGCGGGTGCTCGTCAAGCTGCTGCAGTTGGAGTTATGAAAGTCTCAGATTTGAGGAATATGATGTCTTGCATCAATGTTGACTTCAATGATTCTGGATAAAAAGTTGAAGGACTTGCCCTCAATATCTGATCTCGAAGCTATTCATTCTGAAGTCCACAGCCTACAAACAAAGTGAAGCAATTCGAAATCCGTTGCACCTCGCTAGAACAAAAATGGAGTTTATGGAAATGAAGGCCAACGATAAAAATGTCATCGTCCATATTCCGATAAACGCTGAGGAAGATGCAGGGGAGAAGGCACAAAAGTGCTGCTTGGACCTATTGCAAAATGAGGCTAGCGTTATTGCAACAACCCGAGTTTTGCGGCTGTCGAACAACAACAAGATTGCAAATGTCATCGTAAGACTTAACCGAAGGGAGGACGTTTGATGTTTGCTTTAGGCTCAACGATTAAGCTTAAGAACACTGGAATTTCCGTACATAGGGATTTACCACCAGTGGCAAGAGCCCGAAGAAAACGTTTAGTGGAGTTAAATGCATACATTTTTAGGAAAAACTAGCTTACGTACCCGGCGTTGCTCGGGTATACTACACATTTTCGAAGAAACGAACCCGGCGTGGCGTTACCTAGTAATTAAAATAGCCTCAGTTACTTCTTACACAATAAACTATCTGCTTGTTAAACGACTCCAGCGGGACCAATGCGTGAATAAACTAGACTTAGTTACACCCTAAAACATGAGCTATCTGCCTGCGAAAGTTCCGTCAAAATCGGGGCATAAATAAGATTTTTCGAAAAAAATGCCTCTAGCGCATCCTAAGGGTAATTTAAATAGCGTTACCTAATCCTTATAATATCAGCTTTCTTCCTGTGAAAATCCCGTCAAAATCGGTGCATAAATAAGAATTTTCCAAAAAAGAACATTCCAGCGCCACCTAGTGGATAATCTAAATAGCCTTAGTTACTTCCTAGAACATCAGCATTCTGTTAGTATAAGTCCCGTCAAAATCGGAGCACCAGTTCCCTAGAATAGCTGGAACAAACAGACAGAAAGACAGGCAGACAGACAGATAGACAGATAGACAGACAGACGGACAAAAAATTGAAAAAAAGAGTTTTTCTTATGGGTACAATGCATACTTTCATATGTATCTTGTCAAAAGCTATTATTTTGATAATAAAAAACCACACACGTCATTTTTATTTATGTGTATTTTTTATTTGATATTATGTATTATTATTATTATTTGATTTGGTTATTGTTTGAGAATCATACCAATTTATAA
Organism: Platycheirus rosarum; assembly: GCA_963971375.1. Taxonomy (NCBI): domain Eukaryota; kingdom Metazoa; phylum Arthropoda; class Insecta; order Diptera; family Syrphidae; genus Platycheirus; species Platycheirus rosarum. Next base: position 106,257,608 of record OZ020508.1, read on the forward strand.
ATAACTTAAATTGTTCATTTGTTTAATATCAATTCAATCAATCAGTTCATATTCCTGAATTCCTATATCGTTCATCTATTGGCTTCCTTATATAAACTTTGGATTATATACCCTATAAATTCTCTTATCTAGTTAAATTCTAAATCGACCAACAGTTAAATATTTTTCTTGTTTTTTTGTGTTTGCACTTTATTTGTTCAAATGCATGCATAGCTGTTAATTCATTTCATTTAAGTTATATGCTTTAAGCTCTCTTGAGTTTGTTAATTGTTATACTAACTGTACTTGTTTAAGATAATTTATGCAACATTTTGTTTGTTCAGTTCAGTTCGATCTAGACTATACTCAGAGTAACTTCGAGGTAATAAATATTTTTATAACGTGGTAACCTTCGCTGTTTTCCTTGTTGCTACATATTTTCGATGAATTAATTTAATTACCTGTGCTCTTTGATTCATTCGTTCTAAAACATTTTTTCGTCCAAATCGAGCCGGATTATCTTTTGTGTTTTTCGTTTATGAACTTTTTTATAATTCGTGCTACAGTCCATTCTGCATAATTAAATTAAGGAGCGAAAAATTGTATGCACTAGGGTAAAGTGGTAACTGTTTTTTTTGAATTTTTCTATGAATTTTGGGTTTTTTTGATTTGCATATCACGTGTTGTTCGCTGCTGCATTAGATCAAAGGAAATCTATCTCATGTGTTGGTCAGTTTACCTGCCTTGAAATAAAAAGGACTTCATCGACGAACACGTGTTCGTCATTTGGCAATAAGATATCAGTTTCTTCCAATTATTCGGGGTTTTTCATTTTTTCTCAAGATGCCTGATGCGCCTTCTCTTGCTGCTCTTCGGCTAATTCGAGATCATCTTAAAGCTTCCTTGATTAAGCTTAAGAATTTCACGGAATCCATAGACGACAAGATTTCACTAAGTGACTTGGATGTACGCTTGTCTTAGGCGACAGGTTTATGGGACGTGTATGTACGAGTTTGCGGAGGACGAAAGCTACGAAGATCCTGCTCCAGAATATGATGAGATTGACTCAATAGGAAAATCGCAATCGTCGCAGGCTAAATCGGATTTCTTTCTTCTAAAAATTCATATAGAGCCCTTTTCAGTAGAATACATGAATGGCCATCTTTCTGGGATATGTTTAAAAGCGCCGTTCACGATAAAACAAACTTGTCTCCAATTCAAAAATTTCTCTTCCTAAGGTCATGTCTTCGTAGCACTGCGTTAGGTCTTCTCAATCATCTGCCACTTACTAATTCTACATACGAGGAAGCATGGGATAGGTTGGTGAAGCGCTACGATCACCCTCGCTACATTATTAATGAGTATATAAAAACTTTCATGGAACTACCATCAACTAACGTTTCGAGTGTCAACCATTTGCGCAAAATTTCCAACGGTGCGGATGAAATAGTAAGAGGTCTTACATCAATTAATTCACTTCACAGAGATCCTTGGATTATTTTCCTTTTGCTCAACAAGGTGGATGCTGAAACTCGCAAATCATGGTCAGAGGATAGTTACACTGTAGACAACCCTTCTATTACCGAGTTTTTAGAATTTTTAGAGCGTCGTTGTGATGCATTGGAAGGTGTTCACACTAGCTCTCGTGAAAACCATAAGACGAGAAGCTCCGGAGTGAAAAGTATGCATACAACATACGAAGTGGGCTCAAACGAAGAAACGCTCGTATACCCATAAGCGGTATTGGATCTACCATCGCTGGTAGATCAAGCCTGACTTCAAATTTGCCAACAACTTCATTCAATGTTGAAGACTGGGACCATTTATCCCAGTTGGATTTAGCTGATCCTGCGTTTAACAAATCAGCACCGGTCGACATTTTGTTAGGAGCAGATAAGGTTTGAAAATTCTCCTCGGAAATGTCGCTTATAGTAAAAAGAGCTATCCCATCGCACAAAAAACGATTTTTGGTTGGGTGTTAGCTGGACCGTTATCAAAGATTAGCGATTCGTATATTGTGTCACACCCGGTCACTTTAGATGTCGACTCAATCCTACAAGCCTTTTGGACAATTGAAGGAGTGGTTCCTAAATCAATTGTTTTGCAAGAAGATCAGGAAATTGAAGAACATTTTCTCCGTACTCATAGACGTGACCCCAACGGAAAGTATATAGTTGATCTTCCTCTCAAATTGCCTCCGAATTTCAACGGGGCTTTTTTGCGACTTAAAACAATGGAAAAGAAGTTTTCCTGCAATAAAGACTTTTTTGAAGGTTATTCCTCTTTTTTTGACGAATATTTGTCTTTGGGTCACATGACCAAAGTTCCTAGCGCCAAAATCATCAACCCTAACGTTTTTTACCTCCCTCACCACGCTATGTTGAAGCCGGACAGCACAACGACTAAACTCCGTGTCGTTTTGGATGGGTTCTTCAAGGATTCAAATGGTCGGTCTCTGAATGGTTCGCTGATGATAGGTCCGCCTATTCAACGAAACCTTTTTGCTGTATGTTTGCGCTTTCGCCGTCACCAATTTGTTTTTACCGCAGACATCGTGAAAATGTTCAGCCAAATTTGGGTGTCAGATAAAGATTCGGATTTCCAAAGCATTGTTTGGCGAAAGTCTCCCTCGGAACCGTTAGAACATTTTCGTTTACGGACATTAACTTACGGAACGTAAGTCGGTTCGGGTCTTGGAACAACTCGCTAAAGACTATAGAGAGGAATTCCCAGTCGCCGCAGATATACTCTTAAATGACTTTTACGTGTACGATGTGGTTTCGGGTAGTAATACTTTAACTGAAGCCCTATCTAGACAAAAATCACTCATTGAACTTCTATCTAAGTGCGGTATGAATCTGAGCAAATGGGAGAGCAATTTTGTTGAACTTCTTCCAAACAACTTTCATGACGGTAGTTCGAACGTTTGCCTAGACTCTGACGCAGATACGTGGATCAAAGTACTCGGGCTTTATTGGAACTCTAAGTGTGATTTATTTAGTTTTCGCTTAAATTACATCACAAATGAACCTATTACGAAACGTCAGATACTTCGCGACATTGCACGAATCTTTGATCCGCTTGGTTTTCGAGCTCCTACGGTCATTTTGTTGAAAATCCTTTTTCAGGAGCTGTGGTATAGAAAATTAGATTGGGATGACGAAATTCCAGGTACAATTTCGACTAAGTGGGGTAGTCATCGCAATGACCTTTCGAGTCTTACTAAAATTAATTAGTATCCCCAACGCTTCATTTGAATTACACGGATTTTCCGATGCATCTGCATCCGCGTATGCTGCTGTCATATATTCGCGTTATCGGCTTCCTGATGGAAGTTATGATACCAACATCATAGCTTCAAAATCTCGAGTTGCTCCTTTAAAACAGCTCCGTATTCCCAGGTTGGAGCTATGTGGAGCTCTTCTTCTAGCTAGGTTGCTTGTCTCTGTTCAATCTGCTTTAAATATCACCTTTTCTGATGTTTACGCCTGGTCTGATTCAAAAGTCGTCTTGTCTTGGCTGTCATCTCCTTCGCGTCGTTGGAATATCTTTGTGGGAAATCGCACATCTGAAATTCTTAACACGATTCCAAGAAACATATGGTTCCATGTAAGGTCAGAGTGCAACCCAGTCAATTGTGCATCGCGTGGAATCCTACCATCGAAGCTTATCGAGCACCCTCTTTGGTGGACAGGTCCCCATTGGTTTCGAAAGTGTTCCGAACACTGGCCAATCATAAAAGATGTAGAAGATGATCCGCACTGTACTGTTGAGGAGAAGAAACACCCACCAGCATCATATGTAACAACCTTAGAAGAGCACCCTTTCGAAAACTTGTCGAGTCGAATTTCGTCGTGGTATATTCCTATAAGAGGTGTTGCTCAAATCAATCGTGTTATTGATCGTTGCCGTAAAAAGAAACATTCTTCGTCCTTTTTTGCCCCAAGTGAGATTTTCGAAGCTAAAAATCGCATCATAAGATTGTTACAAGATCGGTATTTCAGTGACTATATAAATACATATAAGAAAAAATGGATCCCTTGCTAAAAACTGTGAAATCGTTGATTTATCTCCATTTTTAGATGATCAAAATATCCTTCGCGTGGTGGTAGAATCGAGCATGCGGACATTTCATTTAATGCAAAACATCCGATAATCTTGCCAAGGGAACATACCGTTACAAGGCTCATTCTCATTGGTGCACACATTCGATTTCTACACCCGGGTGTATCGACTTTATTCGCGTTAATTAGGCAAAAGTATTGGGTAATCGGTTGTCGTAATCTGCTTCGAAAAATAACGCATGATTGCATAGACTGCTTTCGACAACTTAAGGCTACAATAACCCAGCAAATGGGGAACCTGCCTCAACAACGAATCCTATTCCCGAAGACCGTTTGCGCATTGTGGTTGTGATTACGCCGTCCATTTACGCTTAAAACTAAATCGGGTCGTAAATCAACATTTTCGAAGTGCTATATATCGCTATTTGTGTGCCTACTGTCAAAAGCAATACATCTCGAACTCGTCAGTGACTTAACGACCGAAGCATTTTTGGCTGCCTTTCGTCGGTTTGTGGCACGTCGTGGAAAACCGTCAAATATGTATTCCAATAACGGGACAAATTTTCGTGGAGCTGCTCATTCTCTGTCAGAAATGCATGACATTGTTCTTTCCGAGCATTATAATTCAATCGTTACGGAATCGCTAGCTCGTGATCCTATTCTCCGGCACTTCAACCCTCCTTCTGCACCACATTTCGGTGTTTCGTGGGAAGCAGGTGTAAAATCAGCACCTTCGAATGGTAATTGGAACAGACAATCTTACTTTTGAACAATTTTATACCCTACTAACGCAAATCGAAGCTATACTTAACTCTCGACCTTTGTGCCAGATATCTGATTCGGACCTAGAACCTCTAACACCTGCTCATTTCTTTCTAGGTGAATCATATGCAGCTGTACCAGAGCCTTCATTGGATATACCTACTAATCGTTTGTCATGCCGGCAAAACTTACAATCGAAAAGGGTACTGGAAGCGCTGGAAAACAGAGTATCTGACATCACTTTAAAATCGTCCCAAATGGCAACAGAAGGAAATGAATATTAAATTCAACGATCTGGTTGTAATTAAAGAAAACAATTTACCTCCAGGCAAATGGGCATGGGCAGAATCATCCAAGTCCATCCAGGCGTTCGTGTTGTCACCATAAGAACATCCAATGGCAATCTTGTTCGACCCATTCATAAATTAGTTATTCTACCCGTGTGCTGAATCTTTGTTCCAGGGGCGGCGGAATGTTTGAGAATCATATCAATTTATAAATAACTTAAATTGTTCATTTGTTTAATATCAATTCAATCAATCAGTTCATATTCCTGAATTCCTATATCGTTTATATATTTGCTTCCTTGTATAAACTTTGGATTATATACCCTATAAATTCTCTTATCATGTTAAATTCTAAATCGACCAACAGTTACATATTTTTCTTTTTTTTGTTTGTTTGCACTTTATTTGTTCAAATGCATGCATAGCGGTTAATTCATTTCATTTATGTTATATGCTTTAAGCTCTCTTGAGTTTGTTAATTGTTATACTAACTGTACTTGTTTAAGATAATTTATGCAACATTTTGTTTGTTCAGTTCAGTTCGATCTAGACTATACTCAGAGTAACTTCGAGGTAATAAATATTTTTATAACGTGGTAACCTTCGCTGTTTTTCTTGTTGCTACATATTCTCGATGAATTAATTTAATTACCTGTGCTCTTTTATTCATTCGTTCTAAAACAGTTATTATACAAATATTGTATGGTGTGGTTTTGAGTGCAATCGTTCTAAAATATTAATTTTCGAAAAATAAGCAAACCCAGCGCCACCTGCGGGTAATTTTTTTTATAATAATATTAAACTATGTGTCTGCAAGGCTCATTGCCTTTTAGAATGCAACTGGACGCTGCACGACACTAGTTAGAAGGATTAGAAAGATATGAAAGATTTTTTTTCGGCGCAGTAGATAGAGAATTAGGTGACTATTTTCTCACTTAAAACCAACGGACGGCGTCTAGCTTGCACTAGGAGTTTGAAAAATTGCACCCCAACTGAGAATTCAAATAGCTTTAGGCTTAAGTTATTGCTATAAAAATGAGCTCCCTGTCTGTAAAAGTCCGGTCAATATCAGCCCATAAATAAGAATGTTCGTAAAAAAAACGACATTAGCGCCACCTAGTGAGTAATTAACAAAGCATACGTTACTCCTTAGGATATCTGAAAATTTTTATTATTTTATACAAATTAGTTCTTTTTAACTTTTAAATTACTTTTTAAAAGAAAAAGAAACGTTAAAGACATTGGGCAGAAAAACACGGTGCGGTCTCAGGAACCCTGACCTTTCCGTCCTGGCCTTCTACGACCGCCACGACTCGGCCCACATTCTACTGCTGTGGAGGAGTGTTGTCCTCGTGGATTAAAACGAGTTCGCCCACGGCGAGATTGGGTTGCTCCTATACCCACTTGGACCGAGCTTGAAGGCCAAGCAGATATTCCCTGGACCACTTCTGCCAGAACTGCTGCTTGAGCCAGCATAGAAGCTGCCATCTTCTCAAGCAAGCCATTTGCTGTTCCGGCACCTTTTCTGGTGGTAGCGTTCGTAAGCTGCTGCCGATCAGTAGATGCGCTGGCGTTAACGCCTCTCCGTCGGTGGGGTCGGCGCTTAGAGGGGCGATTGACCTTGAATTGAGGATTGCCGCGAACGGTGAGCAGCTCTTCGATTGTGAGAAGAGCGTTGCCCACGGTACGCTGTAGGAGCATTTTAGCTACTTTCATGGCCGCCTCCTATAGGGCTCTGAAGTGTGGAGCTCGCTCGAACTCCTCTTGAACCTCCCTCAGGATCCTCTGAGCTCCCACGAAGTTCATCCCATCATTTAATTTCATCGGGAAATTCATGATTTTGAATTATTTCAAATGTTTTAGGAAACGATAAATTCAACTCTTTTTCCGTTCGTGATTCTTCGAAAACTTCTGTTTTATTTTTTGTTCCCTTAAAAAATCGCATAATATATGCGAATAAAGTCGCGAGGTCGATATATGACTTTTCTTCTTCGATATATTCTAAGAGTTTGTTTTGAGGTTTTTCAACCGCTACCAGAGCCATGTTTGTTTTCATTTTTCCAAGGCTTCGTCTTCTGGAGACAACTCAAAATGCGAATTGACCGGCTACGATGATGGTTCTTTTAATAAAAACTGTGGATCATTGAACTAAATTGACTCATTGAGCTCATCAACATTGCAGCTTCTTGACACAATGTCTGCTAGATTTTATTTATTTGGCACATGTTTCCATGAAACGTTTTGTGTCCACTCTTGGATGTCGGACACTCTATTTGCAACGAAAGTTGCAAGTGCAGTTGAATATGTTTTTATGCAATGCAAAGTTATTTTGGAATCGGTCCAAAAAACAACTTGTTCAACGTCTAAATTCAATATTGCCTCTACTGTTGTTCAGTATTTGGCAAGGGTATGTGCTGGGCAAAGTTCTAATCGCGGAAGCGGTTTTGTTTTCAAAGGGGCCACCTTAGACTTTGCAGTTAGTAGCGTCGACTTGATACCGGCCGTGCTTTGGCTTCGGATGTATATACAACAACCGTTCTAGTCGATGCATCTGCAAACCCATGAACTTGTATTTTTGCGTTCGAATGAGTTTCAACAAACCTTGGAATTTTTATCTCGCCAAGTTGAGATAAATTGGTTTTGAAGTTTTGCCAACTTGTATCAAGGCGCAAAGGAATCGACTCATCCCAATCAATTTTTGCAATCCAAAGTTCTTGCAGTAAGATTTTTGCTTTGGTTTCAATGGGGCATAACAACCCAAGAGGATCGAAAAGACGAGCGGAAACTGAAAGTATGTTTCGCTTAGTAGCTCGTAGATCATGGAAACAATTTTCTAAGTAGAAGTTATATGTGTCTCCTTTTGGATGCCAACAAATTCGTAAAGGTTTTGCTGAGTCTGAATCATTAAAATTAATAGATTTTTTAGAACTCTCCCTATTGTATAACTCTGGATGGTTTGAATACCACTTAGCTAACTGAAACCCTCCCTTTTTAAGAACTTCTTGTATTTAAAATTTTATTACTTTTAGGGTTTCAAGATCATTGGCACCTGTTAAGAGATCATCAACGTAAAAATCTCTTTTAATCACATTAGACCCCTTGGGATATAAACCTTGGTTAGCATCGCCTTACATCTTTAAACACCGTATCGCTAAATATGGCGCTGGTGATCTGCCATATGTTGCAGTGTTTAAGCGAAAATGTTGTAATGGAAGAGACGGATACTGCCTCAGCAACAAGAACTTGCCGGTACATTTTCGTTATATCTGCCGTAATGACATATTTGTTTGTACGAAAACGGAGCAATGTCGAAACTTAATGATAATTAAGAAGATGGTCGACTTGAAGCGTCAAAAACAACTTGCAGCTTTGTACTTGTGCTTTGCGGTCGCAAATTACAATGATGTGGAATGAAATAGTGCGGACTATTCGGGATTTCGTTATTTGTTAGGGACATGTGTCCCAACGAAAGATATTCAGTCATGAAATCCATGAACATGGCTCTTAATTTGCTATTTTTGGATAGTTTTCGGTCAAGTAGGAGAAACCGACGTTAAGCAGTTTCAAACGGTTATCCAAGCGAATTTGAAGTCATTTTAAATTGTAGCTTTACCTTAAAGCGACCTTTTGGCAAAAGTTCAGTATTTTCAACAATGTGTTTTTCACATAGTTGTTGTTGTGGAGTTTGAAACTTTTTCGCTTCCTACATTTTTGTACAATTTTGTCTAAGTCTGGTAATTTGTCAAACTGACATACGAAATTACACTGCTTGGTATTTGAGTTTGTACTTCTAGGATATTTTGCAAATATTATCCAACCAAGAAGTGTCTTTTGAATAGTTGGACATTCGGGACCTTGTTTAGTTTCGAAAAATGATTCTGCTCCTATCAGTAAGTCATTTTTTGCGGCTTATGGAATAACGGATCAGCTAATTGAATATTGGAAGGAATGGTCCAATTCGAAGTATTTATTGCATGATCTGGTTGATACGACGGTATTAAATTCATGACCCAGTAATCAGCAGAAAACGAATGATCATTATATCTTGATTTAACAACTGCATGTACTCTCTTTTTAAGAGTAGTACTTGCCTTTCCTATGCCAAGTAAATTAAAGGATTTTTCCTCTTTGCGAAGCTTCAATCTTTGTGTGAGCTCTTCAGTAATAAAGTTTACTTGAGAGCCAGAATCAAGTAATGCTCGAGCTAATGAGTGTTCACCAGTAATGCCTCTTATTTGCACAATTGCTGTGGCAAGAATTACCTGGTCAGTCGAAACACAGGCATGCATGGCTTGAAAGCTCGGTGAACTAATGAAAGTTGTTTGGTAATGGTGCAGCTAATGTATGGTGAGATCCATAACAACAACTGCACTTACTTAGCTTGCATTTCGAAACCTTGTGTCCTTTACGAAGGCTCAAATCTTTGCACTACTGGCATTGAAGCAAACGTTTGACATGTCGTAATGTAATGATCATTTAATTTGCAATATATGCATTTCGATTTATTTGGCTGTGGGTTAGAACAAGTGAATGAAGCTCTCTGATTTCTATTATAGCTCGATTCATGTTACAATTTCGATTGCCTATCAGACTGCCTTGATTTGGAAGATGAGGCTTCTTCAGCAGAAAGGTGCTGATATCTTTTGTTGAGAGCCGATTCACATCTACCTTTGACATTACTAAATGTATAATGATCGCGTTTGTGTTATTCTTTTCATCACCTAATTAAAAAATTGAATCATCAATTGCAGAAACAGTGTCTATCATGATGCTGTATAGATACATTGTCGATAAATATTGAACAATTGTTGTAGTAAACTTTCTTTAGACTTGCTAGTGCTTTCGAGTAGTTTTGTTCGGTAATTTGAAAAGCTTTAACCGTTCCTAAAGCTTCACCCGATAAACATGAAATGAGATGGTTGATTTTTTTCTATGTCCGGAAGCATTGGATCATTTTCGACCAAATTCTCAAAAAGGCTTATAATTTTTTTATATTCTGAATATTTTCCGATAAATTTCGGTAGAGACATTTTTGGAAGTCGTGAATGATGAGGGTTGCTGAAGGAATAATATACAACACTCGATTTGCGCCTCTTATTAACCATTGAAATAAATAGTGCTTTCGCACTTACGCAAATGTCTTCTAATTCACCGCGAAACTCATCAGTTCGATCAGCTGATTCGATTTCAGACTGACAAGCCATAAGTTGGTCAATGTATGAATCTAAAATGTCGTTGAAAAATTAATTTATTCCCATACGAAAATTCCACGAAAACGAAAAGTCATTTTAATAATCTGTGGTAAACTGTCGAAAGTTGTCAGTTATTACAAAATCGAAATTATTTGAAACGAAAATACAAAAAAGTTATTTAAAAAATGTTTGCTGAACACACTCATCGTAAAAAGATTTTCAAAATTATTTTGTGTCACTATATACGACCACCCTTGACAAATGAAAACCTAACGAAATTTAAGCAGAACTAAACGAACTCTCAAAAAAAAAAAACGTGAACAAAATAATTGACACGAGATATGGTTTCGGTCGCTTTGTGTTGTTTATTAATTTTTTTATTACGATTAATATTTGGAAATAAAATCGTTCGTCAAAAATCGCGAATTCAATTAACCGAAAAAAGTTTCAACACAATTGTTATCTACGTATACGTGTGTGTTCGAGCAAACGAAATGACGAAGTACGACGGTGACGGCAGCGGCGGCGGCGCAGCGACAAATCAAGCAAATAGTTATTGTTAAAAGTTTTAATTTTCAAGAATTATTAGTTTTAATTCCACTTTTATTGTAGATCATTTAATTTTAATAAATGTATTGCGGAAAATTTAATAAAGATCCTCCAGATATAGCCAGTGGATATAGACCAATTAGCCTGCTGAGTAATTTAAGTAAAATTTACGAGAACATTCTAAAAGAAAAAATGCTAAAAATCATTTATGATGAAAAAACCCTGATCAGCAGTTCGGGTTCAGAAGATTTCACTCTACTTCTCAGCAGGTTAAAAGAATATGTCAACATGTCAAAAGTAGACGCATCCAAGGAAAATCAACTGGCATGATTCTTTTAGATATTGAAAAAGCTTTTGATTCCGTATGGCACAAGGGAATAATTTATAAAATGATTAAATTTAAAATTCCGTTGTATTTGTGCAAAATTGTCCAGAGTTTTCTTTCCAACAGATTTTTTAGTGTTCATGTCAATAACAGGGTTTCGTCAATAGTTAGGTTCAATTTTGGTGTCCCTCAAAGCTCTGTACTTAGCCCTATTTTATACAACTTGTACACTTCAGATTTCCCAACCATCGCTCACTGTGAATTTGCTATTTTCGCTGATGACACAGCAATACACGCTTCAGATGAACTTGCTCTCAACATTGAGAGGAATTTAGTGCAATCTGTTGAAATATTACAAAATTATTTCAATAAAAGGAAAATAAAGTTAAACGCTGACAAATTCCCGGCTATCTTTTTTTTCAAGAAAAAGAAAATCTTGTTATCTTCCCAGCAACCAATCCATTATAATAAATGGTAAAAACATAGCTTGGGAAAATTCAGTAAAATATCTTGGGATACATCTTGACACAAAACTTACATTCAACCATCATATTAATAATACTATAAAGAAAATTAATATAGCTATTAAACTGCTTTACCCTTTTATAAACCGAAGATCTTTACTGACAATTGAAAATAAAGTAATTATTCTAAAGGTTATATTTCAGGCAATATTGCTGTATGGAAGCCCTGTTTGGGAAAGGGCTGCTTTGTCTCACATTAAAAAACTTCAGGTGTCACAAAACAAATTATTAAAAATGATGCTAAACCTCCCACTTCGTTACTCGACTAGTGATCTTCACCGAGAAACTAATGTTGAATTGATTTCTGAACGAATAAATAAGCTCGAAGCAAACCTTATTTACAGATGTAAAAACACTGACAACCCTCTTGTTCACCAGATTAATTACCTGTGATAAATTCTTGTTATGTATGTTTTTCATTTAAACTATTTATTCATTTATTTATTTTTATTATTTATTTATTTATTTAGTTATTTATTTATTTATTTATTTTTATTATTTATTTACTTATTTATTTATTTATTTAGTTATTTATTTATGTATTTATTTTTATTATTTATTTACTTATTTATTATTGTTGTTTTCATTGTTAATCTATATATTTATTTGTATTTATTACTTTATTTACTATGTAATTAATTAATTTATTTATGTTTCATTGATTTTTTATATATATATTTCTTTTTTTTACATAACTTAATTTAAATTGGAGGTTTTTTCTCTGCTTTTCCTTCAAATAAAAAAAATCTTTCCCAAATATATTCTTCATAATAATAAAAATAATGTTTCAGATGTAAGAATTTACATGTCAAATCACTGTATTGTAAAATGTGCGGTTACAACACCTTTTGTACTTATTTATTGCAAATAAAAATATTACTACTACTACTAAAAAGATCAACACTTTATTTTATTTGTTTCACAAGTTTCATACAGGAATAAAATTTCAAATATGAAAAAAACTGACAGTTTCACAATGTTAATCAAGGAGAAATGCCGCAATTGATTTGGCAATTAAAGTAATTAATAGAAAGCACTTTCAATTTTTGTAGATACCTCAGATTCGTCCTTAGAATCAACTTCCCTCTGGCATTTTTCTGGAATGCAGTGATTTTGCATTAGGGGTGTTCCGGGAGTCTTCGGGTAAGTTGGTGTGACGTTGGTATGCGACGACGGATGGTGCGGCGCGCCGCCGAACGCTCACCAGCGAACTAAACCTCCCACTTTGATACATTTTCTTAAAGAGTAACAAAGCATGGCTTAGTAAGCCGTCTGCCGGATAAAAATCAAATAAAAATTACACAAAAGAGAGAGAAAAATAAGTTAGTAAAAAATTTAATGTATAAAAACATAATATCTACATAATTAAAGTATTTAAAAAAAAAAGAAAAGAATATTCAAATTCAATTTTTAAAATTGATTTAACAAAAGGGACTTTTAGTTTAGTCAAAACAAAAATAAATTAATGAGCTTTTACTTTAGCGAAAACAAAAATTATTGAGCTTAATCTTTATAGATTGTTAAAGGAACTGCATATAATGTATATTATTTTAGATTTGAACCATAATTTATGTTCCATTGGGTCTAAAAACATACTCAAATAATCATTTCGAAAATTGTGTGCATGTGAAACATAGCGTATAAAAGTCTTCCAACCACGATCTCCATTTAGAATGCTGACACATTCCTCCAACGAAAGAAAACTAGAGCAAGAATAAAGACTTCAAATTTCCTGTAAAATTGGACAAAGCCCTAAGAAATGGAAAACATCTTCGTTTTGATCAAGATTACAAAGTGAGCAAATTGGGTTAAGATCTGTTCTGTGTGGCTTATAGTTCAAGTCAAGCAATTCAGTTCTAACCTTGAAAATCGTACTCATTTCTGACATTGTAAACTCTTTCCTAAAATAGTTGTTTTCACCTAGATTATGGTTGAGTTGCCTATATGTACTCCTGAAGGTTGATTCTCTCCCTCGTACAAGACACTTCTCATATATTGTATCATCTATTTTAGATATGCATTCGTACAACGAGTTTTTCAGTGCTTCTACAGTATCCACTGTGAATGACATTGCAAATTGATGAGTTACAGCGTGATCATACCAGTTTTTTATAGGAGTATAGCCACATCTAAAACAGATCATAAGGATCCGCTTTTGTAGGTTTTGATTAGATCTCCTCATAACTCTTACAATGTAATTTGCATGAGCTTTTAAGTTTTTCATAAATATTGGGGCTAAACCTGACTCAAGGTTAATGGCGTAATTGGGGGTGTTAGAAGGTAGTTTGAAAACTCGTTTGAAGAAAAAAAAACCTTTGTATTTTTTTTTTTTTTTTTTTTTATAATTAACGCGCGCACAAGGGATTATGTGTTTCCCTTTTAATGTAGAACACACTGCGTGGGCATTACGAAGATAGGGAGGGGAGAGATAGGAGGTGCCGATTAAGATTGGTTTTGAATGTTTGCAGATCAAAATGGCAAGGGAAAATCCCGCCGGGTAAACTATTCCAAATTCGTGTCGTTCGGCTAAAAAAAGAATCCCTATATTTCACGGTACGTCCGAAATTAGGCTCAAGGGTGAACTGATGAGCATTCCTTGCGAGACGAGTATTACGGGAGAATCTTTTAAGGGGAGGAATGCAACTGGCTACTTCGAGTGAACATTTTTTGTAAAAGAAACGATAAAATAAGGAAAGACATGAAACATTGCGTCGGTGTTCGAGTGGGGCAATTGTTTCAGCGGCAGTTCTATTACCTATCAATCTTAACGCTCGATTTTGTATTCTATCAAGCAGGTGAAGCGATGTTTGCGAAGCACCTGCCCAGAGGTGGGAGTTATACTCGAGTTTAGGGCGTATAAATGCTTTATAAATTGTAGCCAGATCAGATGGGGAAAAATACTTCTTACACCGATACAGAAAACCTAAGCTCTTTGCAGCATTCTTAGCAATCTCAAATATATGGTCGTTCCAACGGAGGTCGTCGTTGACACACATACCGAGTACTGAGAGCTTTTCGGTTTCTTCGATGTAAGTGCCATTCATGGACAATGGCATTGGGAGAATGTTTAGCTTTAACGACAGAAGACAGCATTGAGTTTTTGAAGCATTAAACTCCACACGATTTCTATTACCCCATTTGACAATGCTGTATAAATCGGAGTTTAATGAGCTTGACATACGGCACCGTTACAATTGTACTTCCGAAGGCGAAGGACGTGAATTATCGAACGAATATGAAAAGCTGAGGGTAGAGTCGTCAGCAAAACAGTTAAGTGGATTAGAAGTAACAGACAGAAGATCATTTATAAAAATGAGGAAAAGAGTCGGAGACAGAACAGAGCCCTGGGGCACACCAGCATTTATTTTATGGGAATCAGATTTGAATCCGTCCAATACAACTTGTATTGAACGGTCCAGGAGATAGCTTCTAATCCAACGAACAAGAGTATTATCGATCCCAAAAGCACGCATTTTCGATAAGAGAGCTTCATGCCAAACTCTATCAAATGCCTTGGAGATATCAAGAGCAATAGTCTTACTTTCACCAAAGCGATGTAAAGATTTGTTCCACTGTTCGGTGAGATATGCCATCAGATCACCAGTGGAACGGTTGCTGCGGAAGCCATACTGACGGTCATGGAGAAGCTTACGATCTTCGAGATATTCCTTAAGCTGACGGTTAATCAGTGTTTCCATGACCTTAGAAAGAAGGGATGTCAGTGCTATGGGTCGGTAGGAGGAGGGGGAGGATGGGTCACCTTTCTTAGGGACAGGCTGGACAAATGCTGTTTTCCATCTTCTAGGAAAGATTCCAGAAGAGTAGGAGCGATGGAAAAGCTTACGCAGTGGCTTTGCCAGTGTGGAAGAACACCTCTTCAGAATAATCGGGGGTATACCATCCGGGCCAGCGGATTTGTGTATATCGAGATCTTTGAGAACTCTTGCTACTGTACGAGTGCGGAAAAAAATTTGTCCCATGGAAAAATTTACATTCTCAAGTACAGGAGGGGCAACGTTGCTTTGGGGCAGCGTGGAGCTGGCAGCGAAATGGGCGGCGAGCAAGTTTGCCTTCTCTGAAGAGTAAACAATTGGTTTGTTATTGTCGATGAGCGTTGGAACCGAAGATGTCGAGAAGTTTTTTATATTTTTTACAAATGACCAAAAATTTTTACTGCCTTTGGGACACTGCAGAGTTTTTTGCCGTAATTTTTGGTCATGCAAAAATTTGGTTCTTTCTATAACGGAGTTGCATGAGTTCCTTGCTTGTTTGTGCTTTTTCCGATTTTCCTCTGTAGGGTTGGCTTTGTAAGATCGGAAACTTACTTCTTTGAGCCTGATAGCTTATTTACACTCAGAATTAAACCAAGACTTTTCTTTAGGTTTGATACTTTTTACTCTGTTAGGAATAAAAGCACGCATCCCTAGAAGAATCACATTTGTGATCATTTCAGCACTGGCATCAATGTCACTATCGAGGAAGCATAGTGACAAGTTAAAGTTTCGGAAAAAGAAATTCAGGCCGTCCCAGTTGGCTTTCTCGTATTGCCAAACGGTCCTGGTGGGAAGTTTTTCTTTAACTGGATGGGTGGGGGATAAGAAATTAGCTGAAATGATACAATGGTCTGAAGTGCCAAATGGAGAAGTTACACTAATGGTATATTTATCAGGGTGAGAAGTAAGAAACAAGTCAAGAGTATGGGCGGCTTGCCCAGCAACATCCGGTATACGCGTTGGCACATCGATCAGTTGGGTAAGGTGATGTAACCCGGCAAAGAGCTGGACATACCTTCCTTCGGGTGTTGTCTGACCAGAATAGCGGAGCCAGTTGGAATTGTGTACATTAAAATCGCCCGCAATAACGATTTCAGTGCGAGGACAAAGGGAAACAATTTTCGAGATGGAATCAGACAGTGCATCAAACTCGTTAAAAGTCGAATTACTGTCAAGATTTGGACTCCTGTAAATAAAACAATAATGAATGACATGCTTGCGGACAGTGAATTTGAGCCATAAGAAGTTAAAGTCCGTGTTGGAACATTGCCCATATTGGGGAAGGCTCTGGCAAGCAATATCATTCCTAACATAGACCACGAGACCATGATGAGAAAAGAGTAATGTCACCAAGCTATACCCATGTAGAGCAAATTCTGATAAATCAGTATTTACTCCAACCTGAGTTTCACTTGATGCCAAAACAGCTGGCCTGTGTTGAACAGTGTAGACGTACATGTGAAAGAAATTATTTCTTAAACCACGAACATTTGAATACACGACACAAAAATCACTTACCATTTAAAAATACTTACATACAAAACACAACTCTGATTAAGTCGAACTGCGCAGTGAAAATCCAAATTAACTTCTGTAATAATCAAACTGTCTTAGGTGTTATGCCCATAAGACAGCCTGTTTACAAAAAATCAATCTAAACATTCAGCACAATAAGACAAATTCAGATGCCCTTATCTATTTACCGCAAGCATTGCATGGTCATACGATGCCTACAGTAGATAAGAAAGAGGCAGTTAAGCACAAAGGTCTTGGGACAGATTAGAGGATAATTTGTTATGCGAATGCGTTTTATTTATTTTCTTTTCTTCCTCAGCGCGAGTGGGCATCTTTATCATTCATCCTACGACGCGAGTGAATATTATTATTTTTTTTACAGCACACGCGAGGGGGCTTTTTTCCAATTTCTCTAACGAGTGTGTATTATTTTTTTTTTTTTTTTAAAGCACTCGCGATAACAACGCGCAATAATTATTTGTTTGGCTTTTGTTTAATTATTTGTGCGCGCACCACGACATCCGTCCTCTACGAGCTTAGGATCGACACTCAATGTTTTCCATTTCTTCCAACTGCTCGTATCCGTACACCTCGTTTCCATAGCAAAGACAGATACTAACCGTCGCGTTGAAAACTTTGAATTTTGATACTGGGTCCACAAAACTGTTGGTAAAAAACTGTGACCACATAGTATTTATTGCAGCTTTCGCCGCAACTATCTTAGCTTTAATATGAGCGTGAATATTCATATTGTATGTCATTAAATACTCAAGATATTTGAATTCCTATATAACTTCAACGATTTCACCATCCAGACACCAATTACGCTCTTAACCAATAGATCTGTTAGTGGACCTAAACACCATTATTTTAGACTATGAAGTATTTATTTTAAGATCCCATAAATCGCAGTATTGTTTAAGCTTATTGATCTGAAGTTGAAGTGTAAACGGATTATTACTTAAGATCACTAGATCATCTGCATAGAGCAACATTTTAATAGTCACATCTCCAAAGAGAACACCACCAGGGATATGGTTTTCGACATCGTTAATAAACAATGCAAAAATAAGCGGACTTGAAACGCATCCTTGAGGAACGCCTGTTGCGCATTTAAAAACTCTTGATTTCTTTGTACCATTCTGGACAACTTCGGTCATATTTTCAAGGAGCTTTTCATAAATTCTTATAAATTTGGTTGATAACCCAATTGCTGCGAGCTTATAAAGCAAGGATTTTCTGTTAACTGTATAAAAAGCCGCTTTCAAGTCAACGAAAAAAGCGTATAAACATTTCTTTTTGTCAATAAAATGGCAAGGAATAGTACTGAGTACGAAAATTTGATCAATTGTTGAAAGCTTTGCTCGGAAACCCGCTTGAAAACAGCTTATAATATTGTTATGTTCAACCCTTCCTCAAAGAATTTAGCACAGCAATACCTCTATAGTTTTCGGGTAGATTACGGTCACCTTTTTTAAAAATAGCTGAAACTCTAGAAAAATGAAAATTTTCAGGGATGGTCTCCTCGTAGAATATTCAATTTAGAAGTTCTAGGATATACTCCAAAAACTCAGGGGTAGCATGTTTATAAAATTCTACAGGGATTCCATCAGAACCTGAAGCTTTGTTGTTTTTCATTTTTTGCAGGGCTGATAAAAGTTCAACCATAGTTAAAATGGAGTCCAAATCCGGAATAATTAGGTTAGGTTCAGGTTAGGGTCAGGTAGAAGAAGAGCTTCAAAATAGGTCGCGAGTAAGTTCTCATCGATTACATAAGAAATTCTATAACTTTGACCATTTAAAAAAAGCACCGCTTTCCAAAACCATTTTGAATTCCTACATTCCACAAGTTTAGAAGCAGACTTTTTTAAATACAATTCTTTCTTTAGTTTACATAGCCTTTTATAGTCTTGGTTGGACTGCACGTATAATGATTTGAAAAAGTCACGATTTGTTTTTCGAAAAAGTTTTAAATATGCGAAAGATTGTTTTCTACCTTTTCTGCACTCATCATCATACCACTCTGATTGAAAAGAAGCTAGAAGATTTCGGGAAGATACAGTCGCAGATTTTCTCACCGTTGATACAACTGAGTTTGTTACGTTTTCGATACTATCGGACGTCAGATTTGGCATTGTAACTAGCTCTTGATTAAGTTTTCTCTTTATCTGTTTGCATTCCTATCTTTCCATTTGAGAGTTATAACGCTATCAATGTCTTGAAGTCTATTAAAAAGATTATCTGACTTGCAAGCAACTGTTATGGGGAGATGAGGTGAAAAATTAGCCGGATAAATGAAGAAATCTTCAATTAAACTAAGCCATTCACCTTTAATAAGACAGTAGTCAATCACTGAGCAACCCTGACTCGAGACAAATGTATAGTTACCATTTATGTCACTATTAGAAATCCCATTTAAAACAAAAAATCCAAAATCTTGAACAAGTTCTAATAAAGATTTTCCATTTTGATTAAGGCAATTGTCTAAAGTTTTTCTTTCGCAGGAGAAGTGGTCATTGTTTAAGAGGTCTGAATTTTGGAAGTCACTTATACGGCCATTTAAATCTCCAATAATCATTCTGTTTTCATGGTTATAGTTGATTAAAAAGTTATATAGTTCATTATATTTTAAGCTCCAATCATTAAAATTTAGATATATAGGAAGAATTTGCAGTTGTTTTGTTCCATATGTGATATCTATAATTATGTTATGTTGAATATTTTTAAACTTAATTTTCTGATTCATACCAGATTGTTTTATACCACACTTTATCCCACCACTAGCCCTACCAACACTACTGTTTCTAATAGCTGGGATACATTTAATGTCAAAGTGTTTAAAGTATTTTAAGTACTGCAGTTCCTTTCCATTTTCTAAAAATGTTTCTAAAAGAATAAATACATCATATTTCGTGACAAGATTAAAGAATTCAAGAATTGTTACTCTTTAAGAACACAATTTTGTATCTTTTTAATTTTGGAAAATAAAAAAATTGAATTTGATTTGATATATTTTCAAATTCCCCCCTGCTAACTACAACCCTTTTTACACTATCTCTTTCTCTTCTATCATTTTCTCTAATGTAGCTGGATGTTGTTTTTCTAAACCCTACATCTATTTCTTCATTACTTGTAGAAACCCCAGTTGAGGTTCCCGCCGATTTCTCCTTTTGAGGTTCGGTTGAACTCTCATCTCTATCATATTGTTCTATGTCTTCCTCCGGTTCCTGCCTGTCTTCTAATTCTGCTAGTCTCAAAACAAGTTTACTACTCTTTTCTCTTCCTCTTTCCCTGAAGATTGACATCTACCTAGCCTGTTTATTCCCCACTCTACTTTAACCACGATCTTCAAATATTCCTTCGATTTTCTGTATTTAAAAGGATTTTTAAAAAGTAGACCTATCTCTGCTAATTTCGCTAATTTCTGTTCTACATCGATTAATTTTTTATTATTTTGTTCGTTTAGGCTATAAGTCTTGTTTTCACTTCGTGTTCGTCTTTGTAGTCCATTGTTCCCGCTAAATATTTTAAACTTGTTCCAAGAAAATTAAATGAAGCTCTTTTTTGTCTATGTTGAATTAAACTATTCATTTCTTGTCCTATTTCGTTTAGCCGTGTATAATAGTTGGATATTCATTTTTGTCTTTTAAGTTCTCAACATTGTGTTTTAGAAGTTCAAAACTGTCCGTCCATAGTGTTATAAATCCGTTACCTTCGTTTAAATTCCGTATATCAATCTATTGTCCTGTTGTCATTGTTATTGATATTGTCATTAGGAAGATTAGCAGTGTCTGAAAAGAAATGTTTTTGAGAGGTTTGTTCGAATTTATACTTTCGTTTAATTTGAGTTTTGTAGTATTTGCGTCCTCTTTCGTCTTTTACATGATCGTTGTCTAAAACTTCAGGATTGGATTTTATGTGAGTTAATTTAAGTTTGTTATTGGTTCTAGTTTTGAGATAAGCATGGCTGGTTTTTGTAAGGTCTATGTCAGTTTTGTCTTTGTTGTGTCTGTTAATGTATCGTTCTTTGTTGTTATTAATTGTTTCTATAATTTTTGAGTAGTCTTGATTTGTGATTGTACCGTTTGTAAAATCTACAGGTCCTTGCTTTGTTGATGAATGAATCGTTTTATTGTAAATTTGTACGGCTTTTAGAACTTTGTAAGGTGTCTTTATTGTTCTCGTCAGCTGTGAATGTTCGTATATATTCGTTTAGGGATTGGTGGAATCTTTCGATATCCGAATTGCCTGTTTTGTGTAGGGTGTTGTAATATGAAGTTCAACATTGTTTTCTTTAAGGAATTCTTTGATTACTATCGATGAATATCCTGTCTCATTGTCCGTTATTATTTTGTCTGGTGTACCGTTGTTCGCGAATCTGTATTGTAATGTGTTTAAAAGTGATTTCCATGTCCTATGTTTGATTTCTTGTACTGTAACGTATTTTGTGAATTTGTCGATCATTGTTACGTACACTTAGTTAATATTTGCATACCATATGCCGATGTGTAACACTTGATTTGGTTTGGTTGGTGTTTCGGTAATTTTGAAAGGAATTTTATATGGTGATCTTTCATATTTTAATTTGTTGCAAATTTCCCAATGCTTATGCATTCTTGAATTTTCTCTTATTTCCTCGTAAGTTTCGTTAATTCCTCTATGATTTAAGGGTTTATGTGATTTTGATATAACTAATAGTTCTTTTTCTCTGTCTGTGAGATCTAAAAAAAATTTAGTGCATTTAATAACCTTTAACGATTTATGTTTGCTAAAATATTTGATATATACATAATGGAATTTATCGTAAAGGCTGTCGTCTCTGCAGAAAATACCTACTATTCTTTTAGGAGGAATGAATTTTTTCATAATTTCTACGATGAGATTTTCATTAAAGGTTTTTATTTCTAATACAATTCTTTTCTTATTAAAAATATTATATACTTTATATATCTATATAATCTGAGTTTTGTATAGAATTACCGGGGTTTCGATTATAGGAATGTAATAGCTGCTATCTTCTGTAGCACTATGGATTGCAGCTACCATTGATTGTGCATCTTTGGTCGTGTCAAGAATGGGGCTTATTACATTTTCGTTGTAATACACTTCCATCCTTGAGAATTTCTTACTGAAGTCGAGGTAACGAAGGATAGGGTCAGAAGTGATTAATTTCTTAAGAGTCTCAAAGCTATCAATGTAGTATTTTCTGAATTTGTCGATCATTGTTACGTACATTAAGTTGATATTTGCATACCATATGTCGATGTGTAACACTTGATTTGGTTTGGTTGGTGTCTCGGTAATTTTGAAAGGAATTTTATATGGTGATCTTTCATATTTTGATTTGCTGCAAATTAATTGTTTATGTGTTCTTGAATTTTTTCTTTGAGTTTAGGGGTATAATAAACATCTCTTATTTCCTCATAAGTTTCGTTAATTCCTCTATGATTTAAGGATTTATGTGATTTTGATATAACTAATAGTTCTTTTTCTCTGTCTGTGAGATCTCCTAAGAATGTTGTGCATTTAATAACCTTTAACGATTTATTTTTGCTAAAATATTTGATAGAGACATCTTGGAATTTAGCGTAAAGGCTGTCGTCTCTGCAGAAAATATCTACTATTCCTTTAGGAGGAATGAATTTTTTCATAATTTCTAAGATGAGATTTTCATTAAAGGTTTTTATTTCTAACACAATTCTTTTCTTATTAAAAATATTATATACTTTATGATTGCTTACATAATTGCCGGTAATAAGTATAATCTGAGTCTTGTATAGATTTACCGCTGTATCGATTATAGGAATGTAATCGCTGCTATCTTCTGTAGCACTATGGATTGTAGCTACCATTGATTGTGCATCTTCGGTCGTTTCAAGAATGGGGCATATTACATTTTCGTTGTAATACACTTCCATCCTTGATAATCCGTCCGCAACTTGGTTAACTTTTCCTTCTACATACTCTTTATCGAAATTATACTCTTCTAATTTGATCTTCCACATTTGTAGTTTTATGTTGGGTTCTTTTAGTGAACTCAACCAAACAAGTGGTCGATGATCACTTTGTACGGTAAACTTTCTTCCGTAGAGGTATGGTCTGAAGTATTTTGTGGCCCATACTATAGCCAATAGTTCCTTCTCTATAGTTGAATATTTTATTTCATGGTCGTTAAGTGTTCGGCTTGCGTAACACAACGGATGATTTTCTTGTGACAACACAGCGCCTAACGCAAAATTTGAGGCGTCAGTTGTCAAGACGAATTTCTTACTGAAGTCAGGGTATCGAAGGATAGGGTCAGAAGTGATTAATTTTTTAAGAGTCTCAAAGCTATCAATGTAGTCTGGATCTTTAATATCTATTTTTGCTCCTTTTTCCAGAAAAACAGTCATAGGCTTGGCTACTTTACTGTAGTCTTTAATAAATTTCCGGTAATATCCGGTAATGCCTAAAAATTACCTTATCTGTTTGACGGTTTTTGGTAATTTGTAATTTTGGATAGCCTGTATTTAATTGGGGTTGGTTTTAATACCTTCTGTGGTGACGATATGTCCCAAAAATTCCGTTTCTTTGTTCAGGAATTCACTTTTGTCTAATTGGACTTTAAGGTTGGCTTTTTGAAGTTTTGCAAAAATTTTCTTTAACGAAAGAATGTGCTCTTCAAGGCTGGTTTAGAAGACAATAATGTCATCCAAATAAACCAAACATATTTGCCCTATGAATTCATGAAGAACTGAATTCATTAAACGTTAAAACGTTGAAGGAGCGTTCTTCAATCCGAAAGCGAACTCGTAGTGGCCATTTCCAGTTGAAAATGCTGTATTCTTCGCGTATTCTTCTGCGATCTCGATCTGGTGAAAACCTTTCGCCAAATTGAGTGACGTAAAATACATTGCTCTTCCCAATTTATCGAATATGTCTTGCATATTCGGTATTGGGAATTTATCGTCTATCGTAACTTCGTTTAGTTTACGATAGTCGATTACTATCCTCCACTTGTCCTTTCCAGATGCGTCCTTTTTTTTTGGGGACGATCCAGATAGGTGCAGAGTAGGGTGAGTTACTTGGTCGTATAATGCCCTGCTCTAATATTTCTTGGATCTGAGAATTAACTTCTTCTCTATGTACTTCTGGGTACCTATAGTTTTTGGTATAGATAGGAATGCCATTTACTGTATCTATTTTATGTTTAATTGCATTGGTGAATGACAAATCACTACCTTTTTGGTAAAATATTTGGGAAAACTGTGAAACCAATTTTGATATTTTATGTTTTTCTTCTTCATTAAGGTGACTTATTCTAATTTGGTTAGTGATTGGTTCACGATTTATTTCTGTATAATACGTCCCAAATTGTGGAACTAGTTGTAAGTATTTGAATTGGGTTACTTAGTTGAATTTGCCATTTAGGATGACAAATTCCAGGGTTAATAATGCTTGTTTCAGAACCCGGGTCTATCAAAAATCTAAGTTTAGTGTTATTTTTGGCTTCAACGACTATATAGGGTAGTTTTCTTGGAGGCTGGTTGATGGAAAATCGAAATTCGTTTGAATATTATTTATCCGTCTCGCGTAACTTGTGGATAAAGTATCCATGGGTTCTTGCCTGAAATTACCTGACTTATTTCTGTATTGACCAGAATTATTTTGTCTGCGATTAATTGAATTTTGTCCCGAACTGTTGTTATTGTTTGGATAATATTGACCAGTCTGATTAGAATTATAGTGATTTCTTGGGTTATTAAAGTTATATTGACTAATCTGATTGGAGTTATTGTAATTTCTAGGATAATTAAGATTATGTTTATTAGAATGATTATTGTAATATCTTGGATTATGTTGGCCCCTAGCATTTGAATTGCTGTTGGTATTGTTGTATATATTTCTGTCTCTATCTAAACATAATTTACCTTGATCTTGACCAATGAACTTGATTATCCTATTCCTGTTTTCTGAAAGATCGTGAATTTCATGGATTGAATATGCTAAAGCTCATGACACTAGCTGTTTAATTTTCATTACCAACATTCCATTGAAAATTTCAATTACTTTTTTACTATTCGTGTCTAGCAATGTCTTTTACAATTTGTTTTAATTTAATATCTAGTTTGAGCATTTTTCTTACCCTTAAGGCACCTATGTCCTTTGTTATTGTGAGATCATCTTTTGTTGCTCGGAAATGCTGTTTTAATCTGTCCAGGCACTCTGTTGGAGGATCCGTTTCCAAAGGGTTTTTTGTTCCTTGTATTTTTGTGTCCTAAATAACTTCATATACTTGTTTTTTGTCAGATTCTAATGTAAAGTCTGCAAGAATTTATTCTCCTTGGAAAGGTGTCAGGTAACGAATCTCCTTTTTTATTTTTGTCCTGACAGTTGATGTTGTCATATTAGCTATAATTTTAGTTTGTGCGGTGAGGCACTGCTCTATGTTGCTTAGGGCCATTATTTTGGCTCTGCGTTAGTCGAACGTATTATTTTGTTTGTGGTTAATTGTTGAAAAATGTTTGTTCAGAGAGCCGAAGCTAAAAGACACTCACACAGTTTTTCTTTTTCAAATTTTTTTCAAACATGCCCTGTTTTTATTTTCTTTTTCGAAAATTCTAAAATATATGCACACTGTTTTAATTTTTCTTTATCGAAATATTGTTATTCCTTTGTTGAAATACTTTCTTATTAGGAAGCTTAGAGTTCTTTTACTTTTCGAATCAAATGACTGACGTCAAGCGCGAAAAACTTATAACTTATTCGTTTCGGTTTAATTTCGCGTACTCGAAAAATACCGACTGCGCCAATGTGTATCGAGGTGAGCTTTTTGAAATAAAAAAAAAACTCAAACGTTTTTTTTTCTTTTCTTTTTTCTTTATTTATTTATTTTAATTTTTTTACAAATTGATTTATTTATTTGACCTTTCAAGTTGCTTGTCTGATTTTTACAACTTATACTTAATCTACAGGTAATGTTTAAAATTATGTGCATTCCCATTGTATATACATTGCCTAGCATAGCAGTTCATATACAATGTGCATCCCGTGGGAATGGAATGCACTTGCTTACGAAATATTCATATTTCATTTGGCATCAATGAAATATGAATATTTGTGTCTGTATAGTAATGGCAAGGGGGAAAGGGGGTGAATACTTGCACGACACGTTTTGCAATGTCGGCACAAAATGGTGGGCAACAGTTATTTCAAAAATTATATGCCGTTAAGCAAAGACGGATTGTGGGAGGTGCAAAAAGTTTAATGTGCCGTTAGGCCAAAGGGGAGTTTTTGGGATAACGGGATTTGGGTATAGGGTGAAGGATCTGATGTAACTGTACCTTAGCTACAACGAGGTAGTGGTCCTAGTCAATGTTTGCCCCTCGGAAAGTTCGTATATCCATCATACTGGAGTAGTGCCTTGCATCGATCGCAATGTGGTCAATTTGGTTGACTGTGGATTGATCAGGGGATCTGCATGTCCCCGTTTTGAATGTTGAGGTCTGGGAACTTGGTACTAGCTTTTACAATATTTCGCCCCGCAGCAAAGTCAATTAGCCTGAATCCGTTATCGGAGGTGGTGTCGTGCAAGCTGTGTTTTCCGATTGTACCACCAAAAGCATCTTCTCTCCCTAGCTTCGCGTTTAAGTCGCCTAGGACAATTTTAATGTCATAGCTAGGTCATTGCTCATATGTTTTGTCCAGGAGCTCAAAAAGCATTTCTTTGGTGTCATCATCTTTTTCATCTGTGGGGGCATGTGCGCATATAAGGCTAATATTTGCAAATTTAGCCAAATTTAGATTGTCATAAGGCGCTCGTTTACGCATTTGCAACCCAAAACCTCTTGCCGGAGCCTGCCTCCAACGACGAATCCATATCCAAATAAGCGCTGTTTTTGTTATATATAGCAGTCGCTATAGTAGATATCGCAGTTTTTCATCTTTTTTTTGCCCGGCCTGTCCCATTGCATTTCTTGGGTGGCCTGAGCTCCAAAAAACGTCGTAGTAGCCCATATAAAGTGTTCACTAAGTAGTTCAACCTGACTGGAACTGTAGGCGCCACCGTTGATTCCATCTAGAGAATTCTTCCGCTGCTGCCTTGATGCAAGGAGTAGTGCCTTAGTGGTAACACTCCCCCCCCCCTCTCTCGTTTGCTGCCTCCAACAACCTTCCAAAGGGGTTTGAACCCAATCTCCAGTTGAGGTACTAGGCACCCGATGTTCACCACGTGGAGGTGAGAGTAGGAGTTGATAGACAAGTGTGATTTGCGGGTGCTTGTACCCACACTCATATCTACCCTTTGATCAACAAAAATGAAACTAAGGAAAATTAAAATAATATAACGAAAAGCAAGAAAAAATCTACCGCTTTATGCACACACAGGCTTTTTTTTTTGTTACCGCACCAATGTCGCCAGCGATTTCGACCAATCATCCAATTTAAATAGCACCAAAAACTTTTAAAAAATTCCAATCGTTATGATATGTACTTAGGGATAGAAAAAAATAGAAATAGTTCTCACGAATAGTAAAAAAATTGAAAGAAAAACAAAACACAGAAACAACAACCAAGACAACCACCAAAACGAATTTTCAGCACTCCACACACAAGATTAAATGCCCCAAGCTGGGAGTTGTTAAGTTGCACTTTTTTCGTGAATAAAATCAATGATATATTTAAAATAAATTATTAAAAATAAACTAGAAGACCACGGAACTGGGATTAATTGGATTCCAAAAAAATAAAAAAATAACTCGAATAAACACAGCCGGCAGCGGCGCACCGAAAGTTAAGATCGATAATGAAATCGAAATCGGAATGGGTGTGAGTGAAAGGGTTACAAAGTGCAACAACAAGTAGTGTAGTATTTTTATACAGCCACCTTCCAACTGCTCAGCGCGGGCTGGATTCACGAATTCGAGTTAAGAACAAAATTGTTTGATTAATTATCAGAACTTTTGACCAATACAGACACAATGCTTTTCAGTCATGTGCGATTTTACCCGCATTCCGCCAATTTTGACTCGAATGGGCAAGTCGAATCGCAAGTGTGTTGTCTTTTTCTTTTGCTTTTCCCAGCTGAGTGCTCGTGGTCACTCGTCTCCTCCAGCATTTTCGATAAGAGAGCTTCATGCCAAACTCTATCAAATGCCTTGGAGATATCAAGAGCAATAATTTTGCTTTCACCAAACCGATGTAAAGATTTGTTCCACTGTTCGGTGAGATATGCCATCATTGCAGATTGCTGCGGAAGCCATACTGACGGTCATGGAGAAGCGTACGATCTTCGAGATATTCCTTTAGCTGACGATTAATCAGTGTTTCCATGACCTTAGAAAGAAGGGATGTCAGTGCTATGGGTCGGTAGGAGAAGGGGGAGGATGGGTCACCTATCTTAGGGACAGGCTAGACAAATGCTGTTTTCCATCTTCTAGGAAAGATTCCAGAAGAGTAGGTGCGATGAAAAAACTTACGCAGTGGCTTTGCCAGTGTGGAAGAACACCTCTTCAGAATAATCGGGGGTATACCATCCGGGCCAGCGGATTTGTTTATATCGAGATCTTTGAGAACTCTTGCTACTGTACGATTGCGGAAAAAAATCTGTCCCATGGAAAAATTTACATTCTCAAGTACAGGACGGGCAACGTTGCTATGCGGCAGCGTGGAGCTGGCAGCGAAATGGGCGGCGAGCAAGTTTGCCTTCTCTGAAGAGTAAACAATTGGTTTGTTACTGACGATGAGCGTTGGAACCGAAGATGTTGAGGAGTTTTTAATATTTTTTACAAATGACCAAAAATTTTTTACTGCCTTTGGGATACTGCAGAATTTTTTGCAGTAATTTTTGGTCATGCAAAAATTTGGTTCTTTCAATAACGGAGTTGCATGAGTTTCTTGCTTGTTTGTGCTTTTTCCGATTTTCCTCTGTAGGGTTGGCTTTGTAAGATCGGAAACTTACTTCTTTGAGCCTGATAGCTTCTTTACACTCAGAATTAAACCAAGACTTTTCTTTAGGTTTGATGCTTTTTACTCTGTTAGGAATAAAAGCACGCATCCCTAGAAGAATCACATTCGTGATCTATCGAGGAAGTATAGTGACCAGTTAAAGTTTCGGAAAAAAAATATTCAGGCCGTCCCAGTTGGCTTTCTCGTATTTCCAAACGGTCCTGGTGGGAAGTTTTTCTTTAACTGGATGGGTGGGGGGTGAGAAATTAGCTGAAATGACACATTGGTCTGAAGTGCCAAATGGAGAAGTTACTCTAATGGTATATTTATCAGGGTGAGAAGTAAGAAACAAGTCAAGAGTATGGGCGGCTTGCCCAGC
This sequence comes from Platycheirus rosarum, assembly GCA_963971375.1. Taxonomy (NCBI): domain Eukaryota; kingdom Metazoa; phylum Arthropoda; class Insecta; order Diptera; family Syrphidae; genus Platycheirus; species Platycheirus rosarum. The sequence goes on from OZ020508.1 coordinate 106,286,882, forward strand.
AACATCCGGTATACGCGTTGGCACATCGATCAGTTGGGTAAGGTGATGTAACCCGGCAAAGAGCTCCACATACCTTCCTTCGGGTGTTGTCTGACCAGAATAGCGGAGTTAATTGGAATTGTGTACATTGAAATCGCCCGCAATAACGATTTCAGTGCGAGGACAAAGGGAAACAATTTTCGAGATAGAATCAGACAGCGCATCAAACTCGTTACAAGTCGAATTGCTGTCGAGATCTGGACTCCTGTAAATAAAACAATAATGAATGACATGCTTGCGGACAGTGAATTTGAGCCACAAGAAGTTAAAGTCCGTGTTGGAACATTGCCTATATTGGGGAAGACTCTGGCAAGCAATATCATTTCTAACATAGACCTCGAGACCATGATAGGAAAAGAGTAATGGCACCAAAATATACCCATGTAGAGCAAACTCTGATAAATCAGTATTTACTCCAACCTGGGTTTCATTTAATGCCAAAACAGCTGGCCTGTATTGAACAGTGTAGACGTACAGGTGAAAGAAATTCTTTCTAATACCACGAACATTTGAATACACGACACAAAAATCACTTACCATTTAAAAATACTTACACACAAAACACAATTCTGACTAAGTCGAACCATGCAGTGAAAATCCAAATTAATCTCTGTAATAAACAAACTGTCTTAGGTGTTATGCCCATAAGACAGCTTGCATACAAAAAATCAATTTAAATATTCAGCACAATAGGACAAACTCAGATGCGCTTATCCATTTACCGCAAGCATACCATGCCTACAGTAGATAAGAAAGAGGCAGTTAAGCTAAGCACAAAGGGTTGGGACAGATGGAGGATAATTTGATTTGTTATGCAAGTGTGTATTATATTTTTTTTTCTTCCACAGCGCGAATGGGCATCTTATCGTCTTCCAACGACGCAAGTGGATATTGTTATTTTCTTTACAGCACACGCGAGGGTGCTGTAAACATCAGCCGATCATCAACCAGGTACAATGGTTCTGGTCTCAGATGACAACTTGCTCTCGTTTAAATGGTTATAACGTCGCATTGCGGAACCCATTCGGATTCGGGGAAAGAATAGCGGTGTTTGGGTAGTTACTATCAAACCCAGAACTGGCGTCATAACCAAAGCGGTTCTGTCGAAATTATTACCATTTTCAATATTCTATTTAATTTACAACTAAATTGTTATATTTTAATCTAATTTACTACTATTTTTGATCTTAAATGTAATTTGCTATTTTCTTGTACATTAGTAGTTACTCTTTTTTACAATGCAATCCAATCTATTTTTTGTTACAATTACGTGTCAGTATGTATCGAGATTTTACACCGTATATTCCCACTAATCTGAACCCAGATTCTTTGATGTAGTAAGCTTAGAGCAATCTTATTACTACAATCAGAGGCTCATCATAAGAGCATGTGTTAGTTGTTAGTAAAATAAAATAAAAAATAACACATGCAAAAAATACAAGAATTACATAAATTTAACTACAATTAATGTGTCCAAAATAAAAACATAAAACAATCATGATAGTGAAGGACTGGTCCGAAATAAAAACTTTAACACCACTTTATTTAAATTAAAGTCTATAGACGAAGTATTAATATTAAAAAGTCTGCTCATACGGCTTAGAGCTTCCTATTTGCCAAAGTTTGTTCTATGAAAGTCGACGTACAGGTTGCGATCCACGCAGGTGATAAGATTATCCACGGTAATTTAACCCAATACAGGCTGTAGTGACCAACTACAAATGATCCTACCTCATATTCATCCATGGTGGTCTCTCATCACATGAATCACATCTGCTTCCCATAATAGTGATGGTTTCTCATTTATTTCATAAGATTCTTTTGCCCACCGACAATATCGACGAATCGTATGTGTATCTCCATATAAACATGTCATCAGTAAGTACACTCATTCTGCCTGATAGCTGAATAATATAGTACAATATGCATACATATTTCAAGTGTTCTTGGCAATGGATATCTAATATCCACTACCAAGGCAAACACCGCAAATATGGGTCAGCACAGTACTACACAGAATGAAGTGTCAAATATCAACAATTAAATGAATGAATGCATGCCGGAGGTACACTGCACTATATTGAGGGCAGACTTACGCATTATGGTAGTGCCGAAATAGTTATTGTTATTGGAAATGCAGTGTGTGTAAAAATACGAATGACCTGCACCGCAGTTCAGGAAATATCTATTTTATGGCGGGGATGATCATTATGGTAGAACTCTTCGCATTTTCAAGAAGAGTCAGAGTAAAGTTGATCGACCACGAGATAGGTCTAGCTAATTAATAAATATATAACTAAACTAAAGGCAAACTCATTTTTGATCTTTCTTTTATTTTGCGACTGACTCTCCGTTCTGCACTCTTCTCGAACTTAATTCCAAACCACGATGTTCGAACGTAACATTTGGTGGCAGCGGTGAGTTTCCCAAATAAAAATACCTCTACCAAAACACAAGAGCTTTCTGACTCTTGAGGCGACCCTGGGGCTACACACCAGGAACAGTGAATAAAGAAAAGTTTAAAGTGTAAAAAAAAAAACAAAAAAAAAAAAGAGTTTAATAAAAAAAAATTTAAAAAGACCCAGAGTGAACAATCATCCCTAAAAACACTAGAAACAAAACAAAAAAGTTTAAAGTGTAACAACAATACCCAGCCAGAGTCGTGACGAGTTGCTATGTGAATCACGATCTACCGACCCAGATTCTAAAATAAAAAAAGGATAATCTATTCGAAAATTACATTACTCTAAAACCACGTTGTGAACAAATAATTAAAATTCCATTTAAGCATAACAAAGATGCAATTATATATAAAAAAGAAATAATTCCAGGTATATATCTTGCCGAAACTGTCGTGAGACCTTAACAAAAAATGGTCAATGTTTTGATTCTGAATACGTCAGAAAATGAAGAAAAAATTTATGTTAACAATATTGATTACGAATAGGATGACATTTAAAAATTCAATGCCGTAAGCCTTAGGTCAGAGAAAGATCCCATTAAAAATAGATTACAAAAAATTACTTCCTCCATACAACTTGAACACTGTAATGAGGAAGAGAAAACTACAATATTAGGGAATACAATGGCCTTTTTCACTTTGAGGGAGACCACCTCATATATACAGATATAATGTATTACGAAATAAAAACGGATAAAAGTAAACCACCAATATTTGTTAGAATAATAGACTTCCTGAAAGCCAAAAACAGGAAATTCAAGAACAAGTAAGTGAAATGCTGGAAGATGATATAATTCGACCAAGTTCTAGTCCTTGGAGCTCCCCACTTTTGATTGTCCCTAAGAAACCTGATAGTCAGGGAGATGGAGAGTTGTAGTAGATTTCCGATAAATTAAATGAACTTACAGTCGGAGACGCATATCCTATAGCAAATATTTCTGAAATTTTGGATCAACTAGGCAGAGCAAAGTATTTTAGCACCCTTGATCTCGCTAAGGGGTTTCATCAAATTCTGGTTAACGAGGAAGACAAACAAAAAACTGCTTTTAGTACACCTTACGGCCATTACGAATACAATCGTTTGCCGTTTGGTCTGGAAAATGCACCCGCTACTTTCCAAAGAACGATGAATAACGTACTAATGGGATTACAAGGAATACATTGTTTTGTTTACGTTAATGATATAGTTGTATATGGATATGATCTAAACGATCATAATATAAAGTTGATAAAAAAATTCGACCGACTACGTGAGCACAACCTAAACCTACAACCTGATAAATGTAACTTTGTTAAAAAGGAATTGATTTACTTAGGACACATTATTTCTAAAGAAGGTCTTAAACCTGATCCAGACAAAATCAAAGTGGTTAAAACTTATCCAACGCCGAGAAATCAAAAAGGAATTAAATCATTTTTGGGTTTTGTGGGCTATTATAGACGATTCATTAATAACTTTTCCAGTATAGGCAAACCCTTGACAACATTGCTCAAAAAGGACATCACGTTTAAATGGGACGTCTTTTGTGACGAAGCATTTAAGATCTTAAAGGAAGAAATTATTAATCCTCGAATTCTAATATTGGGCTATTATAGACGATTCATTAATAACTTTTCCAGTATAGGCAAACCCTTGACAACATTGCTCAAAAAGGACATCACGTTTAAATGGGACGTCTTTTGTGACGAAGCATTTAAGATCTTAAAGGAAGAAATTATTAATCCTCGAATTCTAATATATCCTGATTTCGAAAAAGTGTTTGTGGTTACAACAGACGCCAGTGACTTAGGAATAGGCACTGTACTTTCGCAGGGTAAAATTGGACAAGACAAACCAAACTGTTTCGCCAGTCGAACACTAAACGATCATGAGACTAAATATACTTCTACTGAAAAAGAACTATTAGCCATTGTCTTTGCTGTTACTCAATTTTGACCGTACCTCAATTGTACAGGCGATAAGCCTTTAGAATGGCTTATGAAATTAAAAAACCCAATGTCTAGGTTAGCTAGATGGAGAATTTTACTTTCCGAATATGAATACATGATAAAATACAAACCTGGTAAAATGAATTCAAATGCAGATGCACTAAGTCGTGTATCTAATGAGCAAAAAGATAATGTCATGGTAATTACGCGGAACCAAAACAAAAAAAAAGGAAATGGAAAAAACAAATAAACAAAATAAGCAAATCGAAACACCTCAAGAAGAAATACAGATAGTTTCTAGTTTTTCATTAATAGAAAAGGACGGTGTTATCTATCAAGACAAAATACTTCCTCTCAAAGTAATAACATTGCCTTTAGGAGATTCGCCAGACGAGAAAGTGCTCCGGGATTTAATACCAAACTTTGTAAAACCAGATATAGGTAAGAGTCTTGAAACCGAGTTCTATCATGTAGTCATATTACCAGTACTCATTAATAGTTCCAAAGATGAAGTTGTGGCAGAAAAATGGCTGACATACGTAAGAAATACAATAGCAAACAAAAAAATTAAGCTCGTTACCAAACTTAGATAACAACACCAAAAATAATTTCAAAATATTAATAGAAAAAGTCTTCGAAAAGGAACACCTAAAAGAGGTGTGTTCACTTCTGAAAATAAAAAAATTAAACACAGCAACATATCACCCACAAACTAATGGAGCTCTTGAACGAAGCCATAAGGCATTGATTGAATATTTACGACATTATGTTAATAAAGATCCACTTACATAGGACACATGGACTCCCTATGCAATTTTTGTTTACAACACCACCCCTAACTCTAGTACAGGGCTCACACCCTATGAACTCCTTTACGGATTTCCACCTAACATCCCTAGCTCACTAACCCAATCACCTAAAATTTGCTACAACTACGATAATTATGCTAATGAGTTAAGAGCACGCCTGCAACATGGGTATGAAGCTGCAAGGGAAGTCCTTATACACAAAAAGGAAGCATCAACAAAATATTTTGATTAGAAATCACACTTTAAAAGTTTTAACGTTGGTGACAAAGTTCTTTTAAAAAACAACGCTAGACAAAATAAACTAACATCCTTGTGGGTTGGACTTTATGAAGTCGTGAAAATACTATCCACAGTAAACACTTTAATTCGAGTAGGAAATTTTTTGACGAATAGTACAAAATTCTATAAATCCTTCAAACACACACACACAGCACTCACACAGCAACACAAAAACAAGCAAATCTAGTTAAAAAAAAATTTTACGTTTTACAGAAATGGATCCAAGGATTTTGTTCTGAATTGTATTCCAACGAATGGAAGCTGATAGTGTACTACAACTTAGAAAAACTGACTGAAGCTTTAGAACATGCCCAACTATATGTTGCAGAAATAAACAATTTATGTGTGCAACTGCAACCAATGTTAATCGACACCTCCTATCTCTCCCCTCCCTATCTTCCTAATGCCCGCGCAGTTTGTTACATTAAAAGGGAAACAAGTAGTCCCTTGTGCGAGCGTTAATTATAAAAAAAAAACAAGACCTTTCTAGTGGTACAAAAATTTCATCGATGGTGTCAAATAACATTCTTACTCTTTACCAAAATAGTTCAATCAGTGCGACTATACGTCAGCAAAAAGTAATTTATGAATTAAGGATTCCACTCCCATATACCGAAAACTTCCACGTCTATAAAATTATCCCTCTACCTACAAATTTCAAAAACCATTTTATATTCATACAACCTGCAACAGAATATCTAATAATAGATTATAATTAAGAATACTACAGTTCTATCAATGCAAACGACTAAGCGAATTGTAAAAACCAGAAGAACACATTATTATGCCCAATGCTACACCCGTTGTTCAATTTAAATTCAAAACTATTCAACTGGAGGTAGAATTATTACGAAAATCGGAAATTTTACCATCCTCATGCGAAGTAAAAGAAGCAAATATTTCAACCATATGGTTACAACTTTCTACCTATAACAAATGGTTATTCTCTACCACACACAGTTATGAAATAGATGAAATTTGCAAGGACGATTTAACAACTTACACACTTCAAGGAACGGCTATTCTTGAGATCACGGGAAATTGCTATATCTAATCTAAGGACCTGATAATACGTTCGCACAATGAAATATATACAATCTCCCACTCTTCTTATATACCACCCATAAACATTTCAACGTTTTTAACCAACATTACTCTTCCAGTAACCAGTAAAAATAAAAATGAGATAGCGCTTGTAAAATTCTCGAGCCAGAATGAACTTAAACTTATATCAAAGCGAATAAAATATCTTAAGTCTGAAGAAAATACTCCGCTTTTGCCAATTAGCTCCCATGATATACAGCAATTTGCCAGTGATCTATACTATATTAGATATATATATAGATATATGAAACAGAAACAAGTACCTGTAAAGAATAGGAACGAAATCCAGGAAACGAACAAACCCTCCCTAACCGTACTACAATTCCCTATAAAAACCGAACCCCTCCCGTCTACAGCACCGAATTTAGTGTTAACAACTGGTGTTTAAAAAGAAATATATAAAATTTAAAGATTTTTATAAATAAATTCTTTCTTTTTTCCGAGAAATCGTTAAAATTAATTATAAAAAGTTTTTTTTTCTTTTTAAAAAAAAATAAGCTACATTTAATCTTCAATAAAAAAATTTGAGTATAAAAAAATGTATACAATTTTTATATAAAAAAACAAATGTATCAACTACTTATGAAAATATTGAATTGCAAATCAAATTTTTTTTGTTTAAATTATGTATTTACTTTACCTGAAAATAGTTAATTTCCCAACAAAAAACAATTTAAAAAAAAACATGTATGAAAAATATATGTTAAAAAAAATTTCGAAATGTTAACAAAAAGTATATATTAAAAATAAAAAAAAATCTCTTTCAATAATATGTACCTATATTAAAAACAAATTTAAATAAAATTTGAAATGTTAACTGTTAGTATATGTACATATGGCTTTTCAACCATATCATTCATTTTCAGAAAATTCACCTTGAATTTTCTTTTTCGAAGGTGGGAAGGATGTAGTGACAAATGATCCTACCTCATATTCATCCATGGTGGTCTCTCTTCACATGAATCACATCTGCTTCCCATAATAGTGATCGTTTCTCATTTATTTCACAAGATTCTTTTGCCCACGGACAATATCGACGAATCGTATGTGTATCTCCATATAAACATGTCATCAATAAGTACACTCATTCTGCCTGATAGCTGACTAATATACAATATGCATACATATTTCAAGTGTTCTTGGCAATGGATAACTACCAAGGGCAAACACCGCAAATATGGGTCAGCACAGTACTACACAGAATGAAGTGTCAAATATCAACAATTAAATGAATGAATGCATGCCGGAGGTACACTGCACTATGTTGAGGGCAGACTTACGAAATATGGAAGTGATGAAATAGTTATTGTTATTGGAAATGCAGTGTGTAAAAATACGAATGACCTGCACCGCAGTGCAGGAAATATCTATTTTATGGCGGGGATGATCATTATGGGTGAACTCTTCGCATTTTCCAAAAATGGTTGAAGAGTCAGATTTAAGTTGATCGACCACGAGATAGGTCTAACAAATTAATAAATATATAACTAAAGACAAACGCATTTTTGATCTTTCTTTTATTTTGCGACTGACTCTCCGTTCTGCACTCTTCTCGAACTTAATTCGAAAGCACGGTGGTCAAACGTAACAAGGCTAATAAATAAGAAGCATCAATTTCGGCTTAATAAGTTGATGAAGAAATATTAAAACACTATTAGTACGCCTTTGTGAAGGGTTTTCATTAGGAAAAGCTGGATTCGCTGTTCATAAGGTGGCAGATTGTATGGATCATTCCAAGGTAGATCTTTAAGCGTAAAACGAATGAAATTATGTTGGATTGCTTTAATTCGGTTCTTATGAAATCGGTAAATTAATAATAAAATAAAATAAATTAATAATAATAATAATATTTTAACTTTGTGTCTGTCTATCATATAAAATATGATAGAAATCCAAAGTCGAAAAATACAAAAAAAAACTTTATATGAAAAGTACCCTTAATAGACTTTTTTAAATTTTGAGATTTTTCTTTCAAACACGAACACAAAAAGAGATTGATTTTTTTGGTGATTGTGTAAGTGTCATTAATTTCTGTCATATATTTTGACAGACATTTTCAACAGCATTGTAAACAAACAGAAAACAGTACAATCTATAGGTACCTACCTACAAAAAAATTTGTTTCCCTAGAAAATTTAATAAAAATATCAATAGATATAAAACGCTTTAGCGACAAATCATCAAAAATGCTTGTACTCTATGTACGGTTTAAAATGAAAATCAAAATTTAGTGTACACAATACGGTATGGTGTACTCTTGGTAATTGAAGTCAAATTAAATTACTTAGCTGAGTATTGACTTGTAAGTGTATGTATTTGAAAAAATAGATGCTTGAAAAGACTATTTAGGATTGATTTATCTTTTATTCCTTCGGTTTTTCTGAAAAAGTCGCCCTGGCGAAAAGGTAGTCATCAAGTCGCACGGCTTTAAAAAAGGTCGCAAATTGCGACTAAAGTCGCCCAGCGGTAACGCAGTTACCTAGTAAACAAAATATGGTGTTTTTTCCTCCAGTATAAAATTGGAGGGATTTGTTTTTTGGAATCCGGTGGGATTTCATATTATTTCATATAACTTCACTGAATGAAACCAGTTTGCTTGAAATGTTCAAAGCGAGAGGAAGCCAATGCCAAAAAAGGTATGCGCTGAATTTTCAACCCTTAGTGGCTGAACACAATGGTGAAGCTGAAGCTGAAGTATGAAACAATGTCAAAGTTAAATATACGCGAAATCAAATAAATATTTGAAATTTAGCTGAAGCGCAAGTTCACTCAACTTCAACTTGCGCTTTACGCTTCAGCTTCATCTCTGACCTTTCACAGGAAAAAAAAAAAAAAAAGAAAAAAACATTGAAAATGCGTACGTTCACGTACGTTTCTTTTGGATAGGTTACCTTGCCTGTGTTTGGTTTTTTTCTGTGAACGAACAAATCCAACCAGATAGGTTACCCCTCAAAGTTCGAAGCAAACGACACAGCCAGCTGTTCACGTGTTGAGAAAAGTATCCAGCAAATTTTATTTTGGATTTTCTGTCTTTTTCCATATGTTCTTCATATGACAGCTGTTTTAACCATGGACGTATTACATAAATATATACATATATACATATATATATATATATATATATAATACGTCCATGTTTTTAACCACGCTAATGCGTACGTTCACGTACGTATCTTTTGGATAGGTTACCTTGGCTGTGTTTGGTTTTTTTTTTTTTTTTATAATTAACGCGCGCACAAGGGACTATTTGTTTCCCTTTTAATATAGCACACTGCGCGGGCATTAGGAAGATAGGGAGGGAAGAGATAGGAGGTGTCGATTAACATTGGTTTTGAATGTTTGCAAATTGAAATGGCAAGGGAAAATCTCGCCGGGTAAACGAACAAATCCAACCAGATATGTTTCCTTTCAAAATTCGAAGCAAAAGAGAAACACAGTCATCAGCTGTTCACGTGTTAAGAAAAGAATCCAACAAATTTTATGATACCTTTGGATTTTCTCTCAGTTTCCATATGTTCTTCAATCAGCTGGAAAACAGCTGTTTTTAACCATTTAACCAATTACAACAAAAGCAAGGTAACCTATCCGAAAGTTACGTTCGTGGACGTACCTAATGACTGAGAATATTCCTTGATTACTCCGATATCTCATGAAACTTGAACTGGCTTAATCAAACGACAATAAAATGTGTGAGGAAACACAAGCAACCCCAACTATAAAAAATATTGAAAAGAAGGCGCAAGTGTGGAGTAATATTTCGATAGCATTTAAGATATATGTATATGTTTTATATTCTTGGTATCGAAATTGAAATTCAAGAAGGCGCAAGTGTGGAGTAATATTTCGATAGCATTTAAGATATATATATATGTTTTATATTCTTGGTAGCGAAATTGACATTCCGTACTTCACCATTGTGTTTTAGTCAGCTTCATCACTTAGCTTCAATTTTGACGTGCTTCATTTTTGCGCTTCATACTTCAGCTTCAGCTTCACAATTGTGTTCAGCCAGTTAAAATGAAAATCGACAGTAAATATATTGCCACCACCGTTGTAGCCACCTTAGTTGTTAAGTCACGGAAAATGTGATTCCTCAATGAATACACATAATTAATTGGATAATCTCAAACAATCTTACTTCTTTTAAAGATAGGACTAATATTATTCAACCAACGGACATATCTATTAATTGTTAATTTGTGGTTTAGTTAATTTATTTAACCTGCCTTGCATCCGACATCAACCAATAGATTCTACATTCAAGTCTTCTGTTTTTACATCATCACATTCCATGAAGTATCTGCCACTCAGCATTCCACCCTAAGGCCACAGCGTCTAATTACTCTATTCAACTTATAATAATTACCTTATGTTGTCTTCTCTCATTCAGAATAGATATGAAAAACAAAGGACACTTCTACCAAGGCGTTTTCCTTATTTTTCTTCCCATATCTAGTCCACCCACGAAGAAATTTTCCATCTAACATCTAAGTGCCCCATTTAGGAATTATAATTACCATGATGAAGACTTAGCCTGTAAACACATAACGTGTAAATGAAAGACTCAGCCAACAGGTGGCATTGATGGTGTTAGCGGGAATGTAACTCATTCCCACAATTTCGGGCCAAAGAACCCTAAAGTGTGCTCAATCAAAAAACTTTTGTTCAACTTAATAGGTATCCCAATGAAAGTTACGTTTTTTAGTCTTTTCATTCATATAAGGAGTCTTTACTCGGCATTCGGAGTTTATAGACTTGCAACTTTTTCAAATGGCTATTTAGATTAGTCGGAAAGCAGAAACAGAGAAGATTTTCATGTAATTAAGTAGCATTGACAATCGGCTGGAGTACATAGGGTTGTTGAATCATGTGTTACGAGGAAGGCGTTGTGGGAGTTAAATGTTTTTTTTTTATACCCAACTCCCAAAATACCTCTGTTCATGCGTGTGTAGTGTAGCTTTAAAAGAAGACATAATATATGTAAACATGCTGGTATTTTAATGTGTAAACTGACACGTTTTTTTTCAAGGAAATGCGATTGGAAGAAGAACCTGCTTTTTATTTCTTTTATTGCAGGTAAAGGACGGAGGAAAACTAGGTTAAAACTTTGTCCATGCAGTATAACAGAAGTTCCAAAACGCAATCATGTCCCTTGTTATTTTTTTTAATATATTTAGTCCTCGTCCATGTCTAGAGATTTCCTCAAATGGACTAGTGTTTGAATTCAACGACCATCTTCTCTAGAGACACTTAAATTCATGTTTTTATACTTTTAGATTTTCTTCAGATTTTTTGTGCTTGGTACAAACCGCCATGTGAAATATCTGAAACTAAGAAGGACATTTTCTTGAAAAAATAAATGAATGAGAATGTTAAGAAAATTATAAATTTTATATATTTTTCCATGAGAATATAGACCATGTTTTTATTGGTAGGTATATGTATTATGGGGACCTGCGGTTTGCTTGACCTCCACGTAGTGGTCCCCGGGCAGTGATTTGTGTATATTTTTGTAAACAAATTAGCAAAAATTGCAAGCACTTCCTAACGGTTGCCGAGGGTCTAGTAACCTCTCCCGTAAAAAATATTACTCAGAACCTGGCAACAAGCCTCGGAAATGTACTGATTTCTCAACGACGAACCAAGCAACGACAACGACTAAACGATTTAAGAGTTTTCTCATGGAACGTCAGAACGCTCTATAGAGCTTGAGCTGCACAACAGCTAGCTGATGTCCTGGCCATGTATAAAGCTGACATAACAGCACTTCAGGAAGTGAGATGGCCAGGGAATGGTGTTTTGCAGAAAAAAGAATACGACATATACTTTAGCGGTCACTCAAAACACCATGTGCTCGGAGTAGGCTTCCTAGTCAGCCAAAAAATGAAGCCTACCGTCATCGCCTTTAAGGCATTAAATGAAAGGCTATGCACCCTTCGCGTGCGAGGCAAATTCAATAACATCAGCCTCATAAGCGTTCACGCACCTACTGAGGAGTTCGAAGAAGAAGAAAAAGATTCCTACTACGAACTTGTATAGCGGACCCTCAATGCCTGCCCAAGGTATGATGTTAAAATCATCCTTGGTGACTTCAACGCAAAACTAGGTAGGGAGTCAGTATTCAGGCAGTACATAGGATCCCATAGTTTGCATGAGAATACTAATGACAACGGACTACGAGTCATAGAAATGGCAGCATAAAAAAAAATGGTCGTTGCGAGTACCAGCCTCCCGCGTAAGGATATCCACAAAGTCACTTGGGTATCGGCTGATGGAATCACTCGTAACCAAATTGACCACGTGTTGATAGATCGCCGCCACTACTCGAGCCTGAGGACGATACGAATGTATCGAGGTGCCAACATCGACTCGGACCACTATCTCGTTGGTATGGTGTTCCGAGGGCGGATTTCTATGCGAAGAAGTATTGCATCCGCTGGTCAGGCTCGAATCAACACGGCTGCCCTACGCGATGAATGCAAAAGCAACCAATACAGTCGCGCACTAAGGCTCGCCCTCTTAGAGCTCGATGAGGGAAGAGTAAGTCCTGGGGACAGAATGCCGGGCGTAGAGGAAATATGGTCACGCCTTAAGAACAAAGTCATTAGTATTGCTGATACCATCTTAGGCAGTAGTCGCAGAGATCGGAGCGACTGGTTTGATGATGAATGCAAACTAGCGTCTGAACGTTCAAATGCTGCATACCGAGCAATGCAACAGTCTCATAGAGCGCGGGCACGCGAAGATGAATATAAAGAGCTCAGAAGAATAGAAAAAAAAACTTCACAGACGAAAAAAGGCAGCCTGGAAAAAAAACATTGTCTGTGAAATAGAGAGCGAGGTCCGCACCAGGTGCGGAAGTTCTATCAATCCGTCAGAAACATGTCGCAATACATACCACGCTGTACATATTTTAAAGACGGAGAGGGTAATCTGATCACCGATCCTGAAGGCATTCTGGAACGATAGGAAATGTACTCCAACATTTCAAGAAAAAGATCTCATGCTGCAGCCACAAAGCATTGAGGAGATAAAACAGGCGATTAATCGGCTCAAAAATAAAAAGGCCTCAGGAGCCGATGGTATACCTGCCGAGCTGATCAAACATGGAGGGCCAACACTACATCAAGCAATTCATGAAATCATAGCACACGTATGGGAACACGAAGAGATGCCAGAAGACTGTCGAAAAGGCATCATATGTCCCATACATAAGAAGGGAGATATCACAAAATGCAGCAACTATAGGGGTATAACATTGTTGAGTACATCCTATAAGATATTCTCCTCTATCCTGCAAGAACGGATAGCCCCATACGCTAATACCATAATCGGCAAATATCAAAGTGGTTTTATACCAGGCAAATCAACAATTGATCAGAAATTAATATCCCAACATACCATCTTTTTATAGACTTTAAAGCCGCCTACGATAGCATAGCCAGGGTAGAGCTTTATAAGGCCATGAGAGAATTCGGCATCCCAAATAAATTGACACGACTATGTAGGCTGACTATGACCGACATCACAAGCCAAGTAAAAGTAGCCGGTTTGCTATACAGACCAATCAACATCTTAAAAAGCCTCCGACAAGGGGATGGTCTGGCTTGCATCCTCTTCAAACTGACGTTGGAGAAAGCAATCCGTGACTCAGGCACGTCAACAAGAGGGACATTCATCACCAAGTCCAGCCAGATACTAGCTTACGCAGACGACATCGACATCATCGGCAGAAGCCAACAAGCTGTACAAGACTCCTTTACCCAGGTCGAGCAAGCGGCAAAATACCTGGGGCTGCACATATATGAAGGGAAGACTAAGTACATGGCGGCAACGTCTGCGAGAAATGTTGGTACAACCATCAGGGTAGCGGAGCACGAACTTGAAGTAGTGCAGTCCTTTAACTATCTTGGGTCAAAAGTAGCAGCCGATAACAAAATGGAGGAAGAAATACGCGGGCGGCTGCTGAAATCCAACAAAACCTACTATAGTCTGTCAAGGCTCTTTAAATCCAGAAACCTTACCATAAAAACCAAACTGCTGCTGTACAAGACTATGGTCTTACCAGTACTCACATACGGATCCGAGACTTGGGTGCTTACAAAAAGGCACTCTGATCTCTTATCCGCGTTGGAGAGAAAAGTCTTACGGAGAATTGTTGGCCCCGTGTGTGAGGAAGGACGATTCCGGAGAAGATACAATCATGAATTGTATGAAATCTATCTCGAAGCAGATGTTGTTGAAAAAATAAAACCCGGTAGACTCCGGTGGGCTGGACACCTAGCTCGCATGAGCGAAGAGGAACCAACTCGGAAAGTCTTTTGCGGTACTTTTTATGGTAGAAGACAACGTGGCAGACCTTGCTTACGTTGGAAGGATGGCGTAGACCAGGACGCCCGAAGCCTTGGGGTGCGCAATCAGATGGCGTCGGCCAGCAATCGGGATGTATGGAAGAATTTGTTGAAGGAGGCCCGGACCGGATCCCGGTTGTTGCGCCGATGATGATGATATGTATTATGGGCCATTGAAATTATTATTTTTGAAGAATTAATTTCCTGCAAGCTGGAAGTCGTTTCAATACTTTCATTTGGTCCTAAAAGCGTTTAATCCGCAGGTGGACATAACTTTTGGGAGCCAAATAGCTAACTGCGAAACTTTCGCTATTTTTCAGTTTTTCCTTGTAAATAGTTCGAATCCGGTACGTCTGACGGAAATGTTATTCAGTTTAAATGAAGGTTAAATTTTGCTTCGAATGACAGGGTCCGATCCAGCTTTTTCACTGCTCCGGGCAAAAATAATATTGGCCGCCCTTTGCAATGACAAATGATACATTAGGTTTTTTCCACATAAACTTATATACTTAAATGCTTAAATGGACAACTTCCAAAATTTTAAGGAGTGGGGATTGAAATCTCTCACAGAAAAATAAAACTACACAAATCTTCGGAAAATCGTTAAAAAAAAGTTAACCACTTTTTAATCAAAGTCATATAATTAAGGCTCTCACAGACCGACGAAAAAAACTAGCATTTGAGATTTTTTTGTGAAAAAGTCGCGGTTGCGGGAAATTAGCTTCTAATTTAAACTTCGAGGCAAAATCGAGCTTGATATATTTTACTTCCAATTACAAAAATTATCAACTCCTTCCTATTTACTCTCAATTTATTTATCAAATTTGATCCCACACTTGTCTACGTCAACCCTGCGGTTGAAGGAAAGATCATTTGATGGATGGAACGTCGGTTGATTGTTCCTCGAGTAGTTTGTCCGTCTGTCTGTCTGTAAGTGAGTAGTTTCTAGTCGTTGGTTTGGTCTTTTATCGTTTTCAAAATAATTGTCTGTCTCGTGTTTTGTCTGATAGTTGTGTCTTGTCTAAATGTTCTGTTTGTGTCTGTTCGAGGGAAGTTAGAGTCATGACTCATGTCTTCCCTAGTGTCTTGCCTTAAGATGTCCGTATTTCTGAATATGTCATGTTTCGTTCAAAGGTTGGTTGTGTCATAATCGAAGTTAGTGTCATGTCTTTTATCACGTTCAAGTTGAAAATGATTTAAAAGTAACGCTCCTCTTTGTATCTCAGATTTCGTTAATTAATTCACGTTTCGAATCCCGCGTGTTAATAGTAGAGTAGTAGGAAAAAGCCTAGTGGAGACTTCTTCTCGATTTTATATCTTTTTCAATTTTTCTCGAAAATAGATAGTTGGGAAGGGTTCTGAACTCGTCCATTATGTTTCGGCAAGTTTTGGAAACACATCCAACAACTTGTGGAAACCGTGTTTGTGTGTGTGTTGGAGTAAAGTTTCGTTAGATCTCACAACGGTGGCTCTCTTGGTTAGCGTCAAGCTTCCAGGAAGCCAGAATGCCGTGTTGAGGATATCGAAAACGAATGGTTGTGTTGTATGTATGAGTGAATGACTGGAATGGACGGAGGAGGAAGGGAGTAGTTAAAACTGAGCTTGGAGGACACTCTTGCGAGAGCCTTAAAAGCGACAACTAATTTGGAAAGAAAAATCGAGGAATTAGGAAGAAAAATAAAATCTAGGAGGAGACATTATTTTATTTTTATTTTAAAATTTTGCAGCGAGGATTTATTTTTGAAACTCAAATCAGGATTCGGGACGGGAGAGGCTAAAAAGGAGAAAAGGATTTAGGAGATACAAAAGATAAGTAGTTTGTGTTCTATTCTGAATATAAAAATATATACATATTTTCTTTGATACCAAGATATATATATGTCTATATATATAGATATATATATATATATTTATATTTGAGTTTCCCATATCATTTTCGGGACACGCTTTAGTCGTATTGAAAACCCACTTTTTTTAATTGCTTTCTTTTTTATCTGATTTTAATTACATTTCTTTTTGTAATTTTCCTAATATCAAACGGCCATTTTGTATTGTTCAAACCACCACTTTTATTTGTAAACATATTTGGGTTTTAATCCAGGGGTCTTCTATCCCACGGTTTCCCAAAATAAAATAACTAATCAAATTAAACTTTCTTTTTTTTATTTCAATTATCTGTATATTCGGGATTTAGTTTTGGAATTTTCTAATTCGGTTAAAAAAAAATTCCTGGTGCTCACTTTATCTGCACTCTACTGTGCAGCAATATGTACACATATATTTCTCTTTTGATAAACTATTTTGATTCGATAAATCAATCAAGTTTATCAAAAGAAATCCAAAACTCTGCCACTGAACCCATCATCCCAGCTGAGCAGCCGTGGTGACAGCTATTTTTATCAAGCTGTAGTTGCACTTTTTTTGCATTCTTTTTTTTGTGTATTGCGTGCGTCATCGTCGTCGTCTTCGTCGTCGTTGTAATCACTGCGCGTACGCGTTGATTAAAAACTTTAATTTTTTTTGGAGTTACTAAATTCGCGGCAAGAAGTGTAACAAATTGGAGCCCAACGTGTGAGGCCCAAAGAGGAAGAGTTCTTTTATTGCATTGTGTGGTGTTTTTTTTTCTTATCAATCTTTGGATTGGAATACTAATTGTTTTTTTTTTTGTTTTGGTGTAACTTTTATAGCAAGAGAGGCAATACAGACAGATAACTTTTCTGGTGGAAAAATAAATGGGACTTTTTTTTGCGATATATATTTCGTATTTTACAAAGTTAATTGAGTTCTTTTGAGTGATTGAGTGTTTTTTTTTTTTTGGTTTATTTTTAATTTTGTTGGAGTGATTGAGTGCGTGAGTCTTAGGGCTCCCGTATTGGGTTTAACAAAAATTAGTATTATTTTAATTTTTATTTTAAATAAAGTAGGTAATTTAATTTTTTTTGTTCTTGTTTTTTGGATAGGGTTTCGGAGATGTCTTTTGTAGGATTGCCACACTCTTAATTTAGTTATTTTTTGTGATTATTTTTCTTCTTCTTTTAATAATTTTTCTTAAATATTAATATAGGGCGTTTAGCACAGGACGAACTGGCCTATGAGATGAAGGTCAGGGGTTTGAAAGTAGGTTCGGTAGATGAGATGAGAAAAGCGTTAAGGTCATCGAGGTTGCTGCTTAAGAGAAATTCGATGGAGGTTAGCAGGGTGTACCCTTTTACTTTTGATGAGAATATAGAGGCTATCGAAGCGAAAATTGAGGAAATCAAGGGGTTCTTAAGGTACCTCCGAAGAATCCAAAGTCTTCGGAGTACATTAAGATTGTAACGAAAATTGATGGTGTATAGGTAGATTAGCTAGGACCCCTTGTGAGTCAGAAGACGAAGTAGATGCAATTAGCTCTCTTCGCAACCAGGTGCTGTGTTTGCTGGAGATCTCACTGGTGATAGTGAGAATAGTGATAGGGAAGAAGACGTGGGAAAAAAAAGGACTCCAATTAAAATGCAAACCTAACTTCAGGTACAAGTTGGTCAGACCCCAAGTAGTGTGCGGTCTGCGTTAGGACTGGCTGGAGGGTCATTGTCTGAACCAAGGCGTGATGGCAGTAGTCCTTCAGTCAGTGGTATTAATATTAGAGTCCCATCAGAACTTAGGGTCGATAGGGGTGATACTTTTGTTGAACAGATGGTCGTTCAACAGAAATGCATCGAAGTGGGGTGTGAAATTTACTGGTGACTCTAGTGGAGCATCAGAGAATTCATTACTGGAAAGAGTGGAAGAATTTCGTCTGTCTAACGATGTCCCAGAATCCCACCTTTTCAAATCCGCTTCAGAGCTTTTGTCGGTTAGGGCCCTCATGTGGTATAGGACGGTTAGGGAAGATTTAGGAGATTGGCAGGAACTCGTCAAGGAACTCAAAGCGGAGTTCCTTCCTGCGAATTACGATGATCTTCTATTGGAAGAAATTAATCGGCGTTCGCAGGGAAAGGATGAAACTTTCGGCGCGTACCTTGCCACTATGAGGACATTGTTCCGAAGATTGTCGGAACCTTTATCAGAGGGAAGGATGATTTCTATTTTGAGGAAGAATGTAGACCCCTTTTATCAGGTGCAGATTGCGAGTTCCAAACCAAAGACGTTAAAGGAACTTGCTGTCTTAGGTAGGGAGCTAGATACTCTTAAGGTAAATGTAGATAGTTTTACTCCACCAACTAGAGGTAGACATTTGTTGGAACCAGAATGTGGTTACTAACCGAGTTCGTCTGGACAACACCGAGTTGCGGCTGTTGCTTCAGTCCCAGAGAGTTAGGTCGTCTGTTGGCGACCAGTTGGATAATCGAGTTCAACTTGATTTCACCTTGGCGGCAAATGGTAGTAGACCATATTTAGGAGTACAAATTTATGGAATCACGTTTTTAGGATTGCTTGATTCGGGAGCTTCACGCACCATTGTAGGAGGGGATGGGTGGAAAATTTGGAAGGAGTTAGGACTTAAATTAGAGAAAAGTAGTGTTAGGTCAGTAACGCTGGCAGATGGGGTGGGAGTAGAAGTAGCTGGATCTGTTTCTTTACCCATTGAGGTTGAGAACAAATCCCTATTAAAAGAGTGTCTGGTTATACCCAGTCTCCCACACTTTTGATCTTAGGTGCCGACTTTTGGGCACAATCGAGCATAGTCCCGGATTTAAGATCAGGTATGTGGAGCTTTTCAAACCAGCAGATGGTGTCGTCAATAAAAGACATGGTAGCTATTAGGGAAAAATCGGACTTAAACGAAAGTGAGAGCAAAAAGTTAGAATTAATTTAAGATCAGCTTTTTGAATCAATGACCGAAGGATAAGGGTGCACCAACTTAGTTGAGCACAAGATTAGGACGTCCGCAGAACCGATAAAGCAGCGATACTACCCAGTGTCACCTGCGATTCAAAAACACATCGATCAGGAACTCCAAGAGATGTTAGAAGCTGGAGTGATCGAGAAGTGCAAAAGTCCTTGGGCATCCCCGATTCTTCTTGTTAAGAAAAAGAATGGTAGTTTTCGGTCCTGCGTTGACTATAGGAAACACAATAAACTACCGTTTATTTCAGCGATATTGGACAAGCTTCGAAACGCAAAGTACTTGTCCTCATTAGATATTAAATTTGTTTATTGGCAGATTCCAATGGAGGAAGAATCGCGTAAGTACACAGCCTTTACCGTGCCAGGCCGGGGTCTCTTTCAATTTCGTAGGATGCCATTCGGCTGACACAACTCCCCGGCAACTTGGCAAAGGTTTATTGATGACGTTCTAGGTCCCGACTTAGAACCGTTCGTCTTTGTGTACTTGGATGATATTATCATTGTCACCGATTTATTTGAGAAACATCTAGAAATTCTCAAAGAAGTTCTTAAAAGGCTAGGAGGGGCGGGTTTAAAAGTAGGCATAGAAAAGTGTAACTTTTGTAGGCCTTCTTTGAAATTTCTAGGTTATGTAGTTGATAGGAACGGTCTCCATGTAGACCCGGAAAAAGTGGAAAGCATGATGAGGATTTCTCCACCGAAAACCGTGAAGGAAATAAGGAGTTTTGTAGGAACTATTTCTTGGTATTGAAGATTCGTGCCAAACTTTGCAATTTTAGTTAGGCCTCTTACCGATCTCTTAAAGAAGGGTAAGAAATTTGAGTGGACCCAAGAATGTGAGGAAAGTTTTAGGAAAACCAAAGAATGTTTGGTTACGGCACCGATTCTGACATGTCCAGATTTTTCTCCGCCGTTTGTTGTCCAAACAGACGCGTCAGATTTTGGTATCGGGGCCGTACTTCTGCAGGAGTTTGAAGATGGCCAAAAAGCCATATGTTATTTGAGTCCATCATTGATTTTTTTTTTTTATATAATAGGCACGCGCGAAAGGGGTTATTTTTCTACCCTTATAATGATTAAACACCGTGCGAGCATTAGGGAAGAAGGGAAGGATGTAATAGGAGATGTCGATGGACATTAGTTTTGAAATTCTGCATATCAAAGTGGGAGGAAAAAACCGAACCAGGTAGAGCGTTCCACATACGTGTGGTTCAACTAAAGAAAGAATCTCTATACTTAACAGTACGTCCGAAGTTGGGCTCAAGGGTAAACTGATGGGCATTCCTGGCAAAGCGAGTATTACGGTTGAATTGTTTAAGGGGAGGAATGCAACTGGCTGTTTCACATGAGCACTGTTTGTAAAAATAACGATAGAATAGTGAAAGACACGTTACATTACGACGGTGCTCAAGAGATGTAAATGAATCCGTAATATTTCTATCACCAATTAATCTTAAAGCTCTTTTTTGGATGCGATCCAGAAAACTCAAGTGCGTTATTGGAGCACCTGCCCAAATGTGGGAATTATACTCAAGTTTTGGGCGAATATATGCTTTATATATTGTAGCCAGATCAGACGGGGTGAACAACTTCTTGCATCTACGAAGGAAACCTAAACGCCTCGCAGCATTCTTGGCGACGTCAAATATGTGGTCATTCCACAAAAGGTGGTCTGTAATGCACATACCGAGAACTAAGAGGAACTAAATATAAGGAAGAGAGTCGGAGACAACACAGAGCCCTGGGGCACACCAGCATTTATGTTTTGAATATCAGACTTGAATCCGTCCAACACAACTTGTATTGAGCGGTTCAAAAGGTAATTACTAATCCAACGAAGAAAAGATTCATTGAGTTTGAGGGTGAAGAAGATTCGCCTTTCTTAGGGATGGGCTGGACAAATGCTGTTTTCCATCCACTCGGGAAGAGCCCAGAGGAATAGGAATGATGGAAAAGCTTACGCAGCGGTTTTGCCAGCGTTGAAGGACACCTCTTTAGAACAATAGCGGGGATACTATCCGGGCCAGCAGATTTGTGTATGTTGAGATCTTTCAAGACGCTAGCGACTGCACGGGTGCAAAAGAAGATTAGTCCCATGAAATCATTTACGCTCTCGAGTACAGGAGGAGTTCTAACACCTGCTGGCAGCGTTGAGTTTGCAGCGAATTGGGCTGCAAGCAGATCTGCTTTTTCTTGAGAACTGACAACAGGAGTATCATTGAAGACAAGCGTAGGAACCGATGATGACGAGGAGTTCTTTACGTTTTTTTGTTCATGCAACATTACAGGTCTTTCTAGCTCATTGAAACTTTTTCCGGTTTTCCTCGTTGGTGTTGGCTTTATAATTACGGAAACTTACATTTTTTAACCTAATAACCTCTTTACAGCTCGAATCAAACCATGAGTTATCCTTACGTTTGATACTCTTCGATCTATTTGGGATAGAATTTCTCATTTCTAGAAGAATTATATTTGTAATCATGACTGTGCTGGCATCAATGTCACTACCGAGGAAGCATAGTAACCAGTTAAAGGTCCTGAAAAAGATATTTAGACCGTCCCAATTGGCTTTCTCGTATTGCCAAACGGTTCTCCTGGGATTTTATTCTTTAACTGGAGAGGGTTGGCACGAGAAATTCGCAGAGATGACACAATGGTCGGATGTGCCCAGAGGCGGTAATACACAAATTGTGCATTTATCAGAGTCAGAGGTAAGAAACAAGTCAAGGGTGTTGGTGGTTTGGCCTGCAATGTCAGGAATTCGGGTTGGCTCATCAACGAGCTGAGTAAGATGGTTTAATTCAGCAAAAATCTCAACATACCTTCCTTCGGGTGTTGTCTGGCCAGAAAAGCGAAGCCAACTAGAACTGTGTACATTGAAATCGCCCGTAATAACGATTTCAGTGTGAGGATAACGGGAAACAATTCTTTGAATGGAGTCAGACAGCGCATCAAATTCGTTAGAAGTTGAAACTTTGTCTAAATTTGGGCTTCTATAAAGAAAACATACATGAATGATGCGCTTATTTATCGAAAGTTTTAACCACATGAAATTGAATTCTATGTTTAAGCACAGACCGAAGTGTGGTTGAAGTTGATATGCAACATCATTCCTTATATAAACGGCGAGGCCATGTTTGCCAAAGAATAAGGGCACCAGTGAATACCCATGCAAGGAAAATTCCGATTGATCGGTATTTTCCCCGAATTGAGTCTCACTAAGTGCCAATACAGCTGGAATAGGAAGGAAAGAAACTACTCTACGAACGAAAAGAAATGCTTAGCCGTACTATGGGCGATCGAAAAGTTGCGACCAACGTCGAAGGCGTTCGATTTACTGTCGTGACTGATCATCGCTCTTTGGTATGGTTAAGTAACCTAAAGGATCCGCAGGGTAGATTAGCTCGTTGGGATATTCGGCTCCAGCAATTTGATTTCAAAATCATCCATAGAAAGGGCAAAGAACATGTCGTTCCTGATATGTTATCGGTAGGAGTTCCAGATTTAGCTGGAATCTCAGAAGCGGATTCGGACCCTTGGGTGATAAAAATGAAATCTTTAGTAGAAAAGAGCCCATTAGAATACCCATCCTGGAGAGTAGAGGACGACGGCTCTATAAACATGTAAGGGTGAACCATGTCGTGGTTCTTGAAGAGAGTGAGGGATGGAAGTTAGTGATAGGTAATGATAGGTCGAGAGTTTTGAACGAGTGCCATGATGCTCCATTATCAGGACACATGGGAGTTAAAAAAACGTTTGGCAGTGTAGCAGAAAAATATTACTGGCCCAAAATGAGAGGGGATATTACAAAATACGTTAAGAACTGTAAGATTTGCCAACAAGTGAAATCGGTTAACGAGAAACCAGCTGGTCTTATGACCGAGAGGGTAGGAAATTCCCAACCGTGGGAAATGATCTGTGTGGACCTGGTAAGTACACTACCGAAGTCGTCGCGCGGCCTTATGTATATATTAACGGTCGTCGATTATTTCAGTAAATTTCCCCTATTGCTCGCATTACGGGTCACAACTTAGGTATGCAGCGCATTACCACCCGCAAGCAAATCCTGCGGAGCGCATTAATCAAATAATTAAGACTACGCTCCGAGCGTACGTCTGCGAAAACCAGTGGAGTTGGGATTCGCAATTGGCAAAAGTGGCCTGTGCAATCCGAACTTCGCAACATAAGGTGCTAGGTGTTTCGCCATATTTCGCGAACTTTGGTAGGAACATGGTTACTAGTGGCCATAATGTAGGCCTTAGAGATAGAGATAGTGATAGGGCACAAGATAGAGGGGATATCGTTAGGCAGTTTCAGAAACTAAGACAGGAGATAGCTAGGAAGTTGGAGGTGGCGGGAAAGAAGACCGCAAACACTTACAATTTGAGGAAAAGAGACACACAGTTTCAACTTGGTGATTTCGTTTGGCGTAGGAACTATTCTTTGTCCGATGCGGCAAACTATTTTGCAGCAAAATTAGCGACCAAGTTTTTTGGTCCATATAGGGTCAGTAAGAGGGTGACACCTTGGACATACGTCCTGATAGACGATAAGGGGAAGGATCAGGGAAAGTGGCACGTTAAGGACTTAAAGCCATATATTGACACTTAGTCCCTTAATTTTTTTATTGACGTTGTAAATGTTTTCTTTTGGTATTTTGTCCAATTTTATATTTTCATTTAGTGTCACTAATTATTTTTTCTTTCTTTTTTTAATATGATGGTAACCAGTGTGGCTGAGCCTTAAGAAATGGTTTATTTTTCCTGAAAAGCAAACACATTTCTTGGTAGGTAAGGGTAGGATTTGTTACGGTAAATTTTACCGCAAGAAAAACTACCCTTCGTGCGTTCTTTTTTCCTTTTCTTTTTAACGTAACGTAATTTTTAACTTTAATTTAAACATTGTAAATTTAATAATGTACAAAATGGGTTGTTAACGCGTGTAAGGTTAGGTTTAAAAAAAAAAGTTGAAAATTATTTAAAAGTAACGCTCCTCTTTGTATCTCCGAAAATTGTTTTGGTTAATTAATTCACGTTTCGAGTCCCGCGTGTTAATAGTAGAGTAGTAAAATAAGGCTAGTTGAGACTTCTTCTCGATTTTATATCTTTTTTCAATTTTTCTCGAAAATAGATAATTGGGAAGGGTTCTGAACTCGTCCATTATGTTTCGGCAAGTTTTGGAAACACATCCAACAACTTGTGGAAACCGTGTTTGTGTGTGTGAGAGTAAATTTTCGTTAGATCTCACAACGGTGGCTCCCTTGGTTAGCGTCAAGCTTCCAGGAAGCCAGAATGCCGTGTTGTGGATATCGAAAACGAATAGTTGTGTTGTATGTATGAGTAAATGACTGGAATGGACGAAGGAGGGAGTAGTTAAAAATGAGCTTGGAGGACACTCTTGCGAGAGCCTTCAAAGCAATAAGAAAGGAAGATCGAGGAAATTTGAGGAAGAAAAAAAAATCGAGGAGGAGACATTTGTTTTATTTTTTAAATTTTGGATCGAGGATTTTTGGAAAATAAAATCAGGATTATAAGATTAAGACAAGTATTTTGTGTTCTATTTTGAGTATAAAAATATATACATATTTTCTTTTATTCCAAAATATATATATATTTACATATATATATGCAACAATATATAGACATATATATTTTTCTTTTGATAAACTATTTTGATTCGATAAATCAATCAAGTTTATCAAAAGAAATCCAAAACTCTTCCACTGAACCCATCCCAGCTGAGCAGCCGTGGTCACAGCTTTTCTAATTAAGCTGTTGTTAAACTTTTTTGCATTCTTTTATTTTGTGTAGTCGTTCGTGGTCGTGTTAACAATTAGTAATATAGTTGCATGCGTCATCGTCGTCGTCGTCGTCGTTGTTATCAGTACGCGTACGCGTTTTATGAACATTTTATTTTTGTTCGGGTTGTTAAAATATAATAATTAATTTCGAGTTTCGTGTTAGAAAAGTGCAACAAATTGGAGCCCAAACTGTGAGGCCCAAAGTGGAAGGATTTTATTTTTATTGTGTGGTGTTTTTTTTAATTATCTTATCAATCTGTGGATTGGAATGATAATTGTTTTTTTTTTTGTTTTATTGGTGTAGTTTTCTCGTGGAAAAAAAATTCTTTTGGTGAGGAGGAGACAAGCAGTAGAACAAGAAGTTTTTGGTGATATTTTTGTTGATATTGTTGTAAACTTGTTTTCAATTTCAAAATCGTGGCGTCCATTGTTTTATATATATTTTCTTATTATATTTTATCCATTTTTATTTTGTTTTGAAGATTGAGTTGTTTTCGGTGATAGTTTTAATTAGTGTTATTTTTTTATTTCTCTCGTGACATTTTTTTTGGTGTGTTGTGAATTGTGCAAGTTTTTCTTATCGAGTCTGGGTTTGAGTTTTTTTTTTTTGGTTGATAAAGCTTATTTTTACTTTGAGTGATTTAGTGCGAGAGTCTAAGGGTCCTGTATAGTTTTCAAAAAAAAACTATATTCTTTTTAGCACATATTTTGAAATGAAAGAATTTTTGTTTTATTTTTTTGCGTTGTTTTTTTTTTCTCGGATTGGGTTTCAGATATCTCTCGTATAGGGTTGCCAACCTTTTTTTTTGTGATTTATTTATCTTCGTTGTTTATTTTCTATATATATATATTTTTTTTTCTTCGTTTCAATTTAATTATTTTTCTTAAATATGAATATAAGCGCAGGACGAACTGGCCTATGAGATGAAGGTCAGGGGCTGAAACCGGATACGGTAGAAGCAATGCGGAAAGCATTGAGATCTGCAAGGATGTTTTTTTTTTTTTTTTTTTTTTTTTAATAATTAACGCTTTTTTCTTTCCCTTTTAATGTAACACACTGCGCGGCCTTAGGAAGATAGGGAGGGGAGAGATAGGAGGTGTCGATTAACATTGGTTTTGAATGTTTGCATATTGAAATGGCAAGGGAAAATCTCGCTGGGTAAACCATTCCAAAGTCGTGTTGTACGGCTAAAAAAAGAATCCCTATATTTCACGGTACGTCCGAAATTGGGCTCAAGGGTGAACTGATGGGCATTCCTAGCAAGACGAGTATTACGGGCGAAACTTTTAAGGGGAGGAATGCAGCTGGCTACCTCGAGTGAACATTTTTTATAAAAGAACCGATAAAATAAGGAAAGACATGAAACATTGCGTCGGTGTTCGAGAGGGGCAATTGTTTCAGCGGCAGTTCTATTTCCTATCAATCTTAACGCTCTATTTTGTATTCTATCAAGCAAGTGAAGCGATGTTTGTGAAGCACCTGCCCAGAGGTGGGAGTTATACTCGAGTTTAGGGCGTATAAACGCTTTATAAATTGTAGCCAGATCAGATGGGGAAAAATACTTCTTACACCGATACAGAAAACCTAAGCACTTTGCAGGATTCTTAGCGATCTCAAATATATGGTCGTTCCAACGGAGGTCGTCGTTGACACACATACCGAGTACTGAGAGCTTTTCGGTATCTTCGATGTAAGTGCCATTCATGGACAATGGCATTGGGGGTATGTTTAGCTTTAACGACAGAAGACAGCATTGAGTTTTCGAAGCATTAAACTCCACACGATTCCTATTACCCCATTTAACAATGCTGTATAAATCGGAGTTTAATGAGCTTGACATACGGCACCGTTGCAATTGTACGTCCGAAGGCGAAGGACGTGAATTATCGAACGAATATGAAAAGCTGAGGGTAGAGTCGTCAGCAAAACAGTTAAGTGGATTAGAAGTAACAGACAGAAGATCATTTATGAAAATGAGGAAAAGAGTCGGAGACAGAACAGAGCCCTGAGGCACACCAGCATTTATTTTATGGGAATCAGACTTGAATCCGTCCAATACAACTTGTATTGAACGGTCCAGGAGATAGCTTCTAATCCAACGAACAAGAGTATTATCGATCCCAAAAGCACGCATTTTCGATAAGAGAGCTTCATGCCAAACTCTATCAAATGCCTTGGAGATATCAAGAGCAATAATCTTACTTTCACCAAAGCGATGTAAAGATTTGTTCCACTGTTCGGTGAGATATGCCATCAGATCACCAGTGGAACGGTTGCTGCGGAAGCCATACTGACGGTCATGGAGAAGCTTACGATCTTCGAGATATTCCTTAAGCTGACGGTTAATCAGTGTTTCCATGACCTTAGAAAGAAGGGATGTCAGTGCTATGGGTCGGTAGGAGGAGGGGGAGGATGGGTCACCTTTCTTAGGGACAGGCTGGACAAATGCTGTTTTCCATCTTCTAGGAAAGATTCCAGAAGAGTAGGAGCGATGGAAAAGCTTACGCAGTGGCTTTGCCAGTGTGGAAGAACACCTCTTCAGAATAATCGGGGGTATACCATCCGGGCCAGCGGATTTGTGTATATCGATTTCTTTGAGAACTCTTGCTACTGTACGAGTGCGGAAAAAAATCTGTCCCATGGAAAAATTTACATTCTCAAGTACAGGAGGGGCAACGTTGCTATGCGGCAGCGTGGAGCTGGCAGCGAAATGGGCGGCGAGCAAGTTTGCCTTCTCTGAAGAGTAAACAATTGGTTTGTTATTGTCGATGAGCGTTGGAACCGAAGATGTTGAGGAGTTTTTAATATTTTTTACAAATGACCAAAAATTTTTACTGCCTTTGGGGCACTGCAGAATTTTTTGCCGTAATTTTTGGTCATGCAAAAATTTGGTTCTTTCAATAACGGAGTTGCATGAGTTTCTTGCTTGTTTGTGCTTTTTCCGATTTTCCTCTGTAGGGTTGGCTTTGTAAGAACGGAAACTTACTTCTTTGAGCCTGATAGCTTCTTTACACTCAGAATTAAACCAAGACTTTTCTTTAGGTTTGATGCTTTTTACTCTGTTAGGAATAAAAGCACGCATTCCTAGAAGAATCACATTTGTGCTCATTTCAGCACTGGCATCAATGTCACTATCGAGGAAGCATAGTGACCAGTTAAAGTTTCGGAAAAAAAATATTCAGGCCGTCCCAGTTGGCTTTCTCGTATTGCCAAACGGTCCTGGTGGGAAGTTTTTCTTTAACTGGATGGGTGGAGGATGAGAAATTAGCTGAAATGACACAATGGTCTGAAGTGCCAAATGGAGAAGTTACACTAATGGTATATTTATCAGGGTGAGAAGTAAGAAACAAGTCAAGAGTATGGGCGGCTTGCCCAGCAACATCCGGTATACGCGTTGGCACATCGATCAGTTGGGTAAGGTGATGTAACCCGGCAAAGAGCTCGACATACCTTCCTTCGGGTGTTGTCTGACCAGAATAGCGGAGCCAATTGGAATTGTGTACATTGAAATCGCCCGCAATAACGATTTCAGTGCGAGGACAAAGGGAAACAATTTTCGAGATAGAATCAGACAGCGCATCAAACTCGTTACAAGTCGAATTGCTGTCGAGATTTGGACTCCTGTAAATAAAACAATAATGAATGACATGCTTGCGGACAGTGAATTTGAGCCACAAGAAGTTAAAGTCCGTGTTGGAACATTGCCCATATTGGGGAAGGCTCTGGCAAGCAATATCATTTCTAACATAGACCACGAGACCATGATGGGAAAAGAGTAATGGCACCAAGCTATACCCATGTAGAGCAAACTCTGATAAATCAGTATTTACTCCAACCTGGGTTTCACTTAATGCCAAAACAGCTGGCCTGTATTGAACAGTGTAGACGTACAGGTGAAAGAAATTCTTTCTAATACCACGAACATTTGAATACACGACACAAAAATCACTTACCATTTAAAAATACTTACACACAAAACACAATTCTAAATAAGTCGAACCATGCAGTGAAAATCCAAATTAATCTCTGTAATAATAAACAAACTGTCTTAGGTGTTATGCCCATAAGACAGCTTGCATACAAAAAATCAATTTAAATATTCAGCACAATATGACAAACTCAGATGCCCTTATCCATTTACCGCAAGCATACGATGCCTACAGTAGATAAGAAAGAGGCAGTTAAGCTAAGCACAAAGGGTTGGGACAGATAGGAGGATAATTTAATTTGTTATGCAAGTGTGAATTATTTTTTTTTTCTTTCACAGCGCGAATGGGCATCTTATCGTCTTCCAACGACGCAAGTGGATATTGTTATTTTCTTTACAGCACACGCGAGGGGGTTTTGCCAATTTCTCACTTTCACTCCTCCTATTAGGGGTCGCAACTTATTGGAACCTGAATGTGGGTACCGACCGAGTACATCAGAGCAAAATTGTGTGGCAGTTGTCGAATCGGTTCCGGTTAATCTATTCGGTCAGCCAGTTAGGTGTTTCAACTGTAACAGGGAAGGTCATTTCGCTCATACTTGTTCTTTTTTTTTTTTTTTATAATTAACGCGCGCACAAGGGACTATTTGTTTCCCTTATAATGTAACACACTGCGTGGGCATTAGGAAGATAGGGAGGGTAGAGATAGGAGCTGTCGATTAACATTGGTTTTGAATGTTTGCAAATTGAAATGGCAAGGGAAAATCGTGTTGTACGGCTAAAAAAAGAATCCCTATATTTCACGGTACGTCCGAAATTGGGCTCAAGGGTGAACTGATGGGCATTCCTTGCAAGACGAGTATTACAGGCGAAACTTTTAAGGGGAGGAATGCAGCTGGCTACCTCGAGTGAACATTTTTTATAAATGAAACGATAAAATAAGGAAAGACATGAAACATTGCGCCGGTGTTCGAGAGGGGCAATTGTTTCAGCGGCAGTTCTATTTCCTATCAATCTTAACGCTCGATTTTGTATTCTATCAAGCAGGTGAAGCGATGTTTGTGAAGCACCTGCCCACAGGTGGGAGTTATACTCGATTTAAGGGCGTACAAACGCTTTATAAATTGTAGCCAGATCAGATGGGGAAAAATACTGCTTACACCGATACAGAAAACCTAAGCACTTTGCAGCATTCTTAGCGATCTCAAATATATGGTCGTTCCAACGGAGGTCGTCGTTGACACACATACCGAGTACTGAGAGCTTTTCGGTATCTTCGATGTAAGTGCCATTCATGGACAATGGCATTGGGGGTATGTTTAGCTTTAACGACAGAAGACAGCATTGAGTTTTCGAAGCATTAAACTCCACACGATTCCTATTACCCCATTTAACAATGCTGTATAAATCGGAGTTTAATGAGCTTGACATACGGCACCGTTGCAATTGTACGTCCGAAGGCGAAGGACGTGAATTATCGAACGAATATGAAAAGCTGAGGGTAGAGTCGTCAGCAAAACAGTTAAGTGGATTAGAAGTAACAGACAGAAGATCATTTATAAAAATGAGGAAAAGAGTCGGAGATAGAACAGAGCCCTGGGGCACACCAGCATTTATTTTATGGGAATCAGACTTGAATCCGTCCAATACAACTTGTATTGAACGGTCCAGAAGATAGCTTCAAGCTTTCAACGAACAAGAGTATTATCGATCCCAAAAGCACGCATTTTCGATAAGAGAGCTTCATGCCAAACTCTATCAAATGCCTTGGAGATATCAAGAGCAATAATCTTACTTTCACCAAAGCGATGTAAAGATTTGTTCCACTGTTCGGTGAGATATGCCATCAGATCACCAGTGGAACGGTTGTTGCGGAAGCCATATTGACGGTCATGGAGAAGCTTACGATCTTTGAGATATTCCTTAAGCTGACGGTTAATCAGTGTTTCCATGACCTTAGAAAGAAGGGACGTCAGTGCTATGGGTCGGTAGGAGGAGGGGGAGGATGGGTCACCTTTCTTAGGGACAGGCTGGACAAATGTTGTTTTCCATCTTCTAGGAAAGATTCCAGAAGAGTAGGAGCGATGGAAAAGCTTACGCATTGGCTTTGCTAGTGTGGAAGAACACCTCTTCAGAAGAATCGGGGGTATACCATCCGGGCCAGCGGATTTGTGTATATCGAGATCTTTGAGAACTCTTGCTACTGTACGAGTGCGGAAAAAAATCTGTCCCATGGAAAAATTTACATTCTCAAGTACAGGACGGGCAACGTTGCTATGCGGCAGCGTGGAGCTGGCAGCGAAATGGGCGGCGAGCAAGTTTGCCTTCTCTGAAGAGTAAACAATTGGTTTGTTATTTTCGATGAGCGTTGGAACCGAAGATGTTGAGGAGTTTTTAATATTTTTTACAAATGACCAAAAATTTTTACTGCCTTTGGGACATTGCAGAATTTTTTGCCGTAATTTTTGGTCATGCAAAAATTTGGTTCTTTCAATAACGGAGTTGCATGAGTTTCTTGCTTGTTTGTGTTTTTTCGATTTTCCTCTGTAGGGTTGGCTTTGTAAGAACAGAAACTTACTTCTTTGAGCCTGATAGCTTCTTTACACTCAGAATTAAACCAAGACTTTTCTTTAGGTTTGATGCTTTTTACTCTGTTAGGAATAAAAGCACGCATCCCTAGAAGATGTGATCATTTCAGCACTGGCATCAATGTCACTATCGAGGAAGCATAGTGACCAGTTAAAGTTTCGGAAAAAAATATTCAGGCCGTCCCAGTTGGCTTTCTCGTATTGCCAAACGGTCCTGGTGGGAAGTTTTTCTTTAACTGGATGGGTGGAGGATGAGAAATAAGCTGAAATGACACAATGGTCTGAAGTGCCAAATGGAGAAGTTACACTAATGGTATATTTATCAGGGTGAGAAGTAAGAAACAAGTCAAGAGTATGGGCGGCTTGCCCAGCAACATCCGGTATACGCGTTGGCACATCGATCAGTTGGGTAAGGTGATGTAACCCGGCAAAGAGCTCGACATACCTTCCTTCGGGTGTTGTCTGACCAGAATAGCGGAGCCAATTGGAATTGTGTACATTGAAATCGCCCATAATAACGATTTCAGTGCGAGGACAAAGGGAAACAATTTTCGAGATGGAATCAGACAGCGCATCAAACTCGTTACAAGTGGAATTGCTGTCGAGATTTGGACTCCTGTAAATAAAACAATAATGAATGACATGCTTGCGGACAGTGAATTTGAGCCACAAGAAGTTAAAGTCCGTGTTGGAACATTGCCCATATTGGGGAAGGCTCTGGCAAGCAATATCATTCCTAACATAGACCACGAGACCATGATGGGAAAAGAGTAATGGCACCAAGCTATACCCATGTAGAGCAAACTCTGATAAATCAGTATTTACTCCAACCTGGGTTTCACTTAATGCCAAAACAGCTGGCCTGTATTGAACAGTGTAGACGTACAGGTGAAAGAAATTCTTTCTTATACCACGAACATTGGAATACACGACACAAAAATCACTTACCATTTCAAAATACTTACACACAAAACACAATTCTGACTAAGTCGAACCATGCAGTGAAAATCCAAATTAATCTCTGTAATAAACAAACTGTCTTAGGTGTTATGCCCATAAATAAGCTTGCATACAAAAAATCAATTTAAATATTCAGCACAATAGGACAAACTCAGATGCCCTTATCCATTTACCGCAAGCATACGATGCCTACAGTAGATAAGAAAGAGGCAGTTAAGCTAAGCACAAGGGGTTGGGACAGATAAGAGGATAATTTGATTTGTTATGCAAGCGTGTATTATTTTTTTTTTCTTCCACAGCGCGAATGGGCATCTTATCGTCTTCCAACAACGCGAGTGGATATTGTTATTTTCTTTACAGCACACGCGAGGGGTTTTTGACAATTTCTCAAACGAGTGTGTAATATTATTTTTTTATCACTCGCGATAACAATGCGCAATAATTTTTTTTTTTTTTTGACTTTTGTGTAATTAATTATGCGCGCACCTCGACCTGACGTCCGGCCTCTATGAGCTTAAGATCGACACTGTTATGTTGCAAGATGTTGTTTTGGTTGTGGTGCTGAAGAGGTGTTTCGAAGGGATTGTAGGCGGTTTTCGGGAAATGGGGAACGGGCTCTTGTGTCAGCAGGACGAAAGACCAGTCGGCGATAATTAGGTCGTCTGCTGGCGACCAGTTGGATGATCGAGTTCAACTTGATTTCACCTTGGCTAAAATTAGGGAAAAGTAGTGTAGGGTCAGTAGCGTTAGCAGATGGGGCAGGTGTAGGAGTAGCTGGGTCTATTTCTCTACCAGTAAAGGTTGAGGATAGATCGTTCTTAACACAATCTCTAGTAATACCGAATCTTCCACACCAATTGATCTTGGGTGCCGATTTTTGGGCACAAGATAAGGACGTCCGCAGAACCAATCAAACAACGATATTACCTTGTTTCGCCCACGATTCAGAAACATATCGATCAAGAACTCCAAGAGATGTTGGAAGTTGGAGTGATTGAGAAGTCGAAGAGTCCTTGGGCATCGCCGATTCTTATCGTTAAGAAGAAAGACGGCAGTTATCGGTTCTGCGTTGACTATAGGAAACTCAATGAAGTTACTGATAGGGATGCTTATCCACTACCATTTATTTCAGAGATTTTGGACAAGCTTCGAAACGCAAAGTACTTGTCCTCATTAGTTATCTTGTTATTAGTTAATAAATCTGTTTATTGGCAAATTCCAATGGAGGAAGAATCGCGTAAGTACACAGCCTCTATCGTGGGGACCGGGGTCTCTTTCAATTTCGTAGGATGCCATTCGGCTTACACAACTCCCCGGCAACTTAAAAAAGGTTTATTGACGACGTTCTAGGTCCCGACTTAGAACCGTTCGTCTTTGTGTACTTGGATGACATTATCATTGTCACCGATTCATTTGAGAAACATCTAGAAATTCTCAAATAAGTTTCTTAAAGGCTAGAAGAGGCGGCTATAAAAGTAGGTATGGAGAAGTGTAAGTGTAAGTTTAAGTACTTTCTCTGAAATTTTTAGGTTATGTAGTTGATAGGATCGGGCTTCATATAGACCCGGAAAAAGTGGAAAGCATGATGAGGATTCCTCCACCGAAAAACGTGAAGGAAATTAGGAGTTTTGTAGGAACTATTTCTTGGTATTAAAGATTTGTGCCAAACTTTGCAATTTTAGTTAGGCCTCTTACCGATCTCTTAAAGAATGGTAAAAAATTTGAGTGGACCCAAGAATGTGAGGAAAGTTTTAGGAAAGCCAAAGAATGTCTGGTTACGGCACCGATTCTGACATGTCCAGATTTTTCTCGGCCGTTTGTTGTCCAAACAGACGCGTCAGATTTTGGTATCGGGCCGTACTTTCGCAGAAGTTTGACGATGGTGAAAAAGCCATATGTTATTTGAGTCGGTCATTGCATATGAATTAAAAGGAACTACTCTACGACCGAAAGGGAATGCTTGGCCGTACTATGGGCAATCGGAAAGTTGCGACCGTATGTCGAAGGCGTTCTATTTACTGTCGTGACTGATCATCACTCTTTGGTATGGTTAAGTAACCATCAGGATCCGCAGGGTAGATTACCTCGTTGGGCCATTCGGCTCCATCAATTTGAAAAGAAAAAGAAAAGACCCCATTAGAATACCCATCCTGGAGAGTAGAGGACAGGCGGCTCTATAAACATGTTCGGTGAACCATGTCGTGGTTCATGAAGAGGGATGGACGTTAGTGATAGGTAAAAATGATAGGACGAGAGTTTTGAGTGGGTGCCTTGATGCTCCATTAGCAGGACACATGGGAGTTATAAAAACGTTTGGTAGGGTAGCAGAAAAATATTACTGCCCAAAATGAGAGGGGATATTACAAAATACGTTAGGAATTGTAAGATTTGGCAACAAGTGAAATCGGTTAACGTCCAAAAACCAGTGGAGTTGGGATTCACAACTGGCAAAAGTGGCCTGTGCAATCCGAACTTCGCAACATGAGGTGCTAGGTGTTTCGCCATATTTCGCGAACTTTGGTAGGAACATGGTTACTAGTGGCCATAATGTAGGGCTTAGAGATAGAGATAATGATAGGGCACAAGATAGAGGGGATACCGTTAGGTAGTTTCAGAAACTGAGACAGGAAATAGCTAGGAAGTTGGAGATGGCGGGAAAGAAGACCGCAAAAACTTACAATTTGAGGAAAAGAGACACACAGTTTCAACTTGGTGATCTCGTTTGGCGTAGGAACTATTCTTTGTCCGATGCGGCAAACTATTTTGCAGCAAAATTAGCGACCAAGTTTGTTGGTCCATATAGGGTCAGTAGGAGGGTGACACCTTGGACATACGTCCTGATAGACGATGAGGACTTAAAGCCATATAATGACACTTAGTCAAAAGTCCCTTATTTTTTTTATTGACGTTGTAATTATTTGTACTGTTTTTTTTTTGTATTTTGTGTCACTTATTATTTTTTTCTCTTTTTTTTAATATAATGATAACCTGTTTTGTGTTGTTCACCCTGTTCTTTTACCCTCTAATCCTCGCTGAGCCTTAAGAAATGGTTTGTTTTTCCTGAAAAGTTACTTTTGTTACGGTAAATTTGACCGCAACAAAAACTACCCTTCGGTCGTTCTTTTCCCTTTTCTTTTTTCGTTGCGGCTGCAAAATATTGGCGAAGTTGAGGGCAACCAGGGTCTCATCAACCACTGGTATACCTAGCCAATGTTTTGCAAAAGCAACAAACGCAGGTGTTCGAGTTCCAGCACGAGGTTTTGAAACGAGAAGAGAGCCGGCGGATGAGTCTTTAAAGTAAAGAGTCGGGGGACTCCAACCCGCATCAAATCATTTTCCAATTTCCAGTATAATTCAAAGTAACGTAATCTTAAAGTTAGTCTAAAACGACGTAAATTAGTTAATTTTCAAAATGGGTTTTTAACGTGTGTAAGGTTAGGTTTTATAAAAGTTGAAAATGATTTAAAAGTAACGCTCCTTTTTGTATCTCAGATTTCGTTAATTAATTCACGTTTCGAATCCCGCGTGTTAATACTAGAGTAGTAGGAAAAAGCCTAGTGGAGACTTCTTCTCGATTTTATATCTTTTTCAAATTTTCTCGAAAATAGATAGTTGGGAAGGGTTCTGAACTCGTCCATTATGTTTCGGCAAGTAAGAGAGCGTAAAAAGTGAGAGTAAAGTTTCGTTAAAATCTCACAACGGTGGCTCTCTTGGTTAGCGTCAAGCTTCCAGGAAGCCAGAATGCCGTGTTGAGGATATCGAAAACGAATGGTTGTGTTGTATGTATGAGTGAATGACTGGAATGGACGAAGGAGGAAGGGAGTAGTACTTGGAGGACACTCTTGCGAGAGCCTTAAAAGCGACAACTAATTTGGAAACAAAAATCGAGGAATTTTTAAGAAAAATAAAATCGAGGAGGAGACATTTGTTTTTTTTTTATTTTAAAATTTTGCATCGAGGATTTATTTTTGAAACTCAAATCAGGATTCGGGACTTGAGAGGCTAACAAGAAGAAAAGGATATAGGAGATACAATAGATAAGTAGTTTGTGTTCTATTCTGAATATAAAAATATATACATATTTTCTTTGATTCCAAGATATATATATATATTTATATATATATAGATATATATTATATATATATATAGATATATATTGATAAACTATTTTGATTCGATAAATCAATCAAGTTTATCAAAAGAAATCCAAAACTCTGCCACTGAACCCATCATCCCAGCTGAGCAGCCGTGGTGACAGCTATTTTTATCAAGCTGTAGTTGCACTTTTTTTGTGTATTGCGTGCGTCATCGTCGTCGTCTTCGTCGTCGTCTTCGTCGTCGTTGTAATCACTGCGCGTACTTTACTTACTTAGGTGGCGCTACAGTTCGGGACGAACCTGGGCCTCAACCAACATGCCTCTCCAGCCAACTCGGTCTTTGGCTAGCTGCCTCCAGTTTTGCACTCCAAGTTGGTTGAGGTCGTCCTCCACTTGAGCGCGCCACCTAAGGCGAGGTCTTCCTTGACTGCGTCTACCCTCTGGGATGGAATCGAAGATCCTGCGAGCAGGAGCATTGTTGTCCATTCGCTCTACATGACCTAGCCACCTTAAACGTGATATGCGTATTTTTTTGACCAGGTCAATGTCGCTGTACAGCTCGTATAGTTCTTGGTTGAACCTTCTCCTCCAAAGCCCGTTAACGCAGATAGGGCCAAAAATCTTCCGAAGAATCTTACGCTCGAAACGACTAAGGATATCTTCATCCGCTTTAGATAGAGTCCATGCCTCGGCGCCATAGAGCAGGACTGGGATGATTAGGGTCTTATAAAGAGTCTCCTTTGTCTTTCGAGAGAGGGCTTTGCTACTCAATTGCCTTCCTAGCCCATAGAAACAGCGATTGGCAAGAGTAATTCTTCGCTTTATTTCTGACGAGATGTTGTTGTCAGATGTTATAGCGGATCCGAGGTACACAAAGTCCCTAACTACCTCAAAGTTGTACCTGTCTATTGTGATGTTTTGTCCAATCCGCCGGTGTTGTGTGTCCCTTTTTGTGGACAGCAGGTACTTCGTTTTGGCCTCATTGACTGCTAGTCCCATCTTAGCCGCTTCAGCTTCAATGCTAGCAAACGTTCCAGTGACAGCTCGCCGAGTTCTGCCAATGATGTCTATGTCGTCAGCGTATGCTAGCAATTGCACAGACTTGAAAAAAATTGTCCCACTACAATTGACTTGCGATTTTCTTATAATTTTTTCAAGTATTAAGTTGAAGAAATCGCACGATAGCGCATCACCTTGTCGGAATCCTTTTTTGACGTCAAAAGCTTCTGTGAGGTCGGAACCAACCTTGACGGAGCAGCGAGAGTTCTCCATCGTCATCCTGCACAGTCGGACGAGTTTTGTGGGAATGCCAAAACCTGACATGGCTCTGTATAGCTCGTCTCTATAAATGCTATCGTACGCGGCCTTAAAATCGATAAAGAGGTGGTGGGTATCGATTTGGAATTCTTGGGTGGTTTCCAGGATCTGCCGTAGCGTGAACATTTGATCGATTGTGGACTTTCCTGGTCTGAAACCACACTGATAGGGGCCAATCAGGTTGCTGACGAAAGGTTTCAGGCGTTCACATAGTACGGCAGAGAGGATCTTGTAGGCGATATTCAGGAGACTTATTCCTCTATAGTTGGCGCAGTTTAGAGGGTCTCCTTTCTTGTGAATCGGGCAAACGATGCTGAGGTTCCATTCATCAGGCATACTTTCTTCTGACCAAACTTTAGAGATGAGTTGGTGTATGCACTCCACCAGGTCATCTCCGGCCGCTTTAAAAAGTTCGGCGGGTAATCCGTCGGGTCCAGCAGCTTTGTTGTTTTTTAGTTTAGATATTGCTATCCTTACTTCATTTTGGTCAGGTGGACGGAAGTTTTGTCTGTCATCATCCATGTTGAATGGTTCATTCTGCCTGACAGCGGGATTTTGGCGTTCATCGCCGTTTAACAGTCTGCAGAAATGGTCCTTCCATGTACTCAGCACCGACTGTGACTCTACTACGAGGTTTCCATTCCTATCTCTACAGGCTTCTGTGCGGGATTTTTTTCCTTGGCATGTTCTTTTTACCTGTTGGTAAAACTTCCGCACGTTGTTCCTGGAGTAGCATCTCTCAATATCTTCGATCGCGCGCTTCTCATGCTCTCTTTTTTTCTTTTGGAGAAGCCGGTGTTCTTCCCGTCTTTTCTGCTCGTAAAGCTCGCGAGCAGCTCTCGTCTTTCTTTGCAGCGTCGCTTTATATGCCTCTTGTTTGGCTGCATGGGCCTGCCTGCATTCGTCATCAAACCAGAGGTTTCGTGGTGGTGGTCTGGTGAAACCTAGCACATCAGTTGCGGCATCTCTGATGGCTTGTTGGCAGTGTTGCCACTGATCTTCGGCACTTGATGCTGGCGGTACTGGATTTCTTGAGAGGTTACGGGATATTCGATCGGCATAGGTTCTGGCGGTTTCTTGCGATTGCAGCTTTCCGACGTCATACTTCCTCACAGTATTACTCCGTTGTTGTGGAGTTCGGGTTATTCGCATTCTTACCTTTGCTGCAACAAGGTAGTGATCCGAGTCGATGTTAGCTGCTCGGAAGGTGCGAACATCCAAGATACTGGAGGCGTGTCTTGCATCGATCGCAACGTGATCAATCTGATTGACGGTTCTTTGATCTGGGTGTCGCCAAGTCCCTTTGTGTATATCGAGATGAGGAAACCGTGTGCTTGCAATGGTGACGTTATGTGCCGCTGCGAAGTCAATTAGCCTAAGTCCGTTTTCAGACGTTGTGTCGTGTAGGCTATGTTTTCCGACAGTCCTACCAAAGATTTCCTCTTTACCTATTTTGGCATTAAAATCGCCTAGTACGATCTTAACGTCGTATTTAGGGCATTGCTCATAGGTTTTTTCGAGGAGCTCATAGAAGTCATCCTTGGTGGCGTCATCTTTGTCCTCTGTGGGGGCATGAGCGCATATTAGGCTAATGTTGGCGAATTTAGCCTTGATACGGATTGTCACAAGTCGCTCACTTACGTGTCGAAAGCCCAAGACTTCTTGCCTAAGTCTACCGCTTATGACGAATCCGCACCCAAATAAACGCTGTGGTCTTCTTGCGCAATCACCGTAGTACACGTCACAGTTTTTCATCCTCCTTTTGCCCGGCCCATTCCATCGCACTTCCTGGATGGCAGTAATTCCTGCTCTGTAGCAGTCTAGGGCCTCCGCTAGTTGTTTGGATGCACGTGGTCTGTTAAGAGTTCTAACATTCCACGTGCAGATCCGAAGGTCGTTGTCCTTGATTCGTTTTTCCGGGTCGTCAACAGTAAATCCGTCCTTTTCCGAGGCTATTGGTCGCTTCGCAACTTTTTCTTTTTTCCGTGGCAGGGTTGTTAACCCCACGCACAACCCCCAACCTGGAGGGCCAGGTCCTTTGTTGGATTCCTTGGACAAAAGGAACCGGAGAATCCGGAGTCAGTAACCCACTTCGGGGATATGAGCGCTGCCGTTGGCCCATTAAGGGTTCATCCGCCACCATCTCTATTTCAATGCCCTGACTTGCATTGAATTGTCCTAATGACCTTATCTCCATTCACTGCGCGTACGCGTTGATTAAAAACTTTAATTTTTTTTGGAGTTACTAAATTCGCGGCAAAAAGTGTAACAAAGTTCCTGTCTTGTAGTTGTCTTTGTCCAGACGTTAAGTCATGTCACACAGATGTGTCTTTCTGATCTGCCAAATTACTCAGTTTAGAATAAATACATCTCTTTTATGTTTTTGTCCAACTGTTTCATGACATCGGTTAAACCGTCTGCCTTGAAACTAAGGGTTTTAGTCTGACTTTCCTTAACAGTCAGAGAGTGAACTTGTTGCATCCGTTCGTATATGTCTTCGTTTGTCATTGTAAAAGTAGAAAGACATCCATAAACTAATCTTCTGTCTTCTCTAGTTTCGTTGTTTAGTCAATCCATGTCTTGTTCTATTTGTATACGTTCTCATTCTAGTTCTTTTGTTTGTTCACGTATTTTATCTCGTTCGTTTCGTTCTCTTAGGATTAAAGAAAACTAGCTTGTCTTCTGATCCTGTGTTTTGTTTGTTCTTGTTGGTTTTGGTAGTTTTGAGTCATGGTTCGTTTTTTCCTTTTCAGTAATGTTTGTGTTCCGTATTAAACTTGTAATGTCCTGATATATAACGTTCGAGTCCTTTCTGTTTCTGTTCTTGTTCAGTATAGTGCTTAGGTATGACTCTCCCGGAACCGAACCTATGATTTCCTCCCCAATTTAAATAATGCTATGATAAAAAAAATCAAAATTAAATGTTTCTAAAACAAAAATCCAAAAATCCTATATATGCATAAAATAAAAAAGTTTAAAAAAATTTAATTTAAAAAAAGTTTATGCAAAAAAATGATTGTAATAAAAAAATAAAATTAAAAAAAACATAATACAAAAATTGTAAAAAAAATTAGTGTTTTTATAAAAAGTTTTATGTGAAGGTATTTCTGTTATATGTTCGCTTAGGTGTGTGAAGCCTGATAAAGTTCTCCTTTCCTTCGGTAAGACCGGTAGTTGTCCGTCCTTTGTCCGTTTAAATGCGTCATGTTGTGACTAGTGCGCTTAAAATTCAGAGTGTGGTTCGGCTTATCCCTCTCTCACAACCAGGGACGTGCGTGAGGCACCCCGTCAAACTAGACACTTGCTTATATTGATTGATTATTTTACATCTTTTAGTTTAAAGTCTTCTTACCACGCCAAGGTAGATGTATCAAAGAAGTTGTTTTTATAATTTTTTTCTTGCAATTTTTTTTTTTTTATTTTTTTTTTATTTCTTTTATTTTTTAGTATCAACATTATTTTTTTTGACGGTTAAACTTTCTTGTAGATTAATTCAATGTGCCTAGTCTTATGTTTTGCAAATACATCTACTACCTTGCTTTTAAAAGCAGTTGAAAACATCAACTCCTTTAAAAGTTCTTTTTCAAATGAAAGAAGAGCTCAGTTGGTTAACCTTGAATCGGCCATTCTGTTTCTCGAATAAGTTTTGATTCTTTTAAGTGGATATTTCACATGAGGCTGTTGGAATAGGAATAGGTAAAACTAAAGTTAATAAATTAAACGTTTCTGAATAAACTTCGTGTAAATTGTTTTTAATAAAAAAAGTCCAAATGAGCCACTGGTTATAAGTGGTTTTTAGGGTCAAAATATATTTTTTGAAACTAATTCTTTAATTTGTCTGCATCAAAATAGCTTCTCAATTTCAAACGTAGCGATTGGTAAGGTTCGTTGGGGAATTTCTTATCATAAGCAGCAAACCTCGCCTAGCCTAACAGTTTAACGAATAAAATTTCTTTCAGATCACCGAACCTTAGCTCAAGCTGCACTAAAATACAATCTAAGGCCTCATATGCCATCTTAGAAACAACTTCATTTTGTCACCTCGAAGATCTGGACTCAAAAGTCACTTTCTTCGAACTCTTTAATTATTTCGTTTGTTTCGAGAGAGCAATACGCTCTTGTTTCTTCGTTTCGGAGCTTTTTTTAAATTAACTAATGCTGCTCAGTTCAGACGTACACAAGCATAAATTTTTGATGACATTTTATTTTGCAGTAAACTGAAAAGATGGTTCGTGAAAGCAAACATTTTGGAATATAGGGATAATTAAAAATTAATTTGAAGTCATGAATAACACGCTGTAACCTAACTGATGAATTTATTGTTTCGCTATCAAAGCGATCGCTTTCTATGATGAACTGGAAAACTTTCGCAAGAAGATTGACGTCGGCTTTTATAGTTTGCACAGCTCTTGACTGATAATTCCATCTTGTATCTATAGAGAGGGGCAAGAAAAATCCTTCTTCTCTAAGCAAACTAGTTCTTGATGTGGATCGGGAAAAAATTAATGAAAAGTAGTCAAATCGCACAGAAACAATTTGACTTCTTTAATGTGCTTTCAACCATAAAGCAACACTAAGTTGAGTTGATGGGCCCAGCAATGGACGAATATTGTGTTGGGGCAGATCTCTTTGATAAGGGCTTGAATTCCTCCCTTATTCCCAGCCATTACGCTTGCTCCGTCATATGTCTAAAGATAACTCAAAGCTCGCTACAGCAGGAAACATCAGTGTTTTCATCGGCCTAAATTTAAAAAAATTGGCATGAATCTAATTCGTTCTGAAAGTAGTCGTTTACCCAAATTGTAAGCGATTCAATCAAGTTATTCTGAATATTATTTGAAGTGCTCTTAAATAATGTTGAAGACTCCAGATGGTCTTTCATCATTAGATAAAAGTTTTAACAGTTCGAGATAATTTCCTCTGTTAAGTAACCCTACATTCTCACTATTACCTCTAAATGCGAGCTCTTATCTAGACAAAAAACCGACCATTTCCAATAATCTGAACACAACTTTCTGAATAATCTGAACTTATCAACTTTCAAATTATGTTCATTTGCAGCCATTTTGCAAGCACTCACAAGCTGATGGTCAATTCTAGCAGTGCCTAAAATTTTAAAATTTTCCGCGCTAATAATGTGAGCTTTTGAATTTTCGTGTTTTTTGACATTGCTTCAAAATGTTTAATGGTATTACAACCATCTTTTCCAAATGGGGAATCTTGCCCAAACAAAAAACAAGAATAACAAAATACTTTGTTAAGCGTTTTACTTCCATGAAGCCAATCAAATTTTGAAAATACTCAAAAATATAAATATTTCCGGAAAATTCCATTTTACAAATATTCATTTATTTTCACGCAATAAATCGACATA
This sequence comes from Platycheirus rosarum, assembly GCA_963971375.1. Classification (NCBI taxonomy): domain Eukaryota; kingdom Metazoa; phylum Arthropoda; class Insecta; order Diptera; family Syrphidae; genus Platycheirus; species Platycheirus rosarum. The sequence goes on from OZ020508.1 coordinate 106,330,749, forward strand.
CAAATACACCTGTAAATGCAAAACGCAACCTTCTCTGGCAGAGCTTGATTGATATGAGAATGACAATATCAACCACATGACACCACACGCATGTTGATGACCAACATGCTGCAAGGAAAACGAAAAAAAAGATACCCAGCAAAGGCATAATGGCTAAAACACAAACTCGCTTTACAACAAGTATTGAGTAAGGTAAGGAAATTATCGAGACGATTGTATATGCTTAAATTGCTTGGTGGGTTATATATGAATACATCCTTCGAACATGTGTTACTGCTACGTTTTGAAGTGTTTGTTGAAAAATAAGGTAGGGGTGAAAAATGGTATTTGGTGATATTGCTTGAATACATACATAGGTATATTAATACATTCTTGGAACACGTATTGAGTAAGGTGGGTAAATTATCGAGACGACGCAACGACTAAAATAACACGTTGCCACTTTTTGAAATGATGGTACGATCATTGTATATACATTGCCTATAGTACTATCATGAGACGAGAAAAAATCTTTTTCCCTAGAGCCGCTTGGAGTGCTAGTGTAGGACATTTTATTTGAGTGAGAGAGAATTAAGAGCATGGTTTTTAGTGTTATGCTTTGTGCTTAGTTTCCTGCTCATGTGCAATGTGACAATGTGAGGCAAGAAAAAACCGAAGGAGAACATGAAATAATTCAGTATCTTGTTTTGTTCATTGTATATATGTGTATAAACTGCTGGCAGTTTTGAAGTTAATATATAATGGTTTCGCTTAGCTGAGGCTTAGTTTTTTGTAAGGATTTATACAAGATCCAACATTTTCATTGTTTACGTTTTTTTATATGGAATATGTAATATGAGAACTGGTTCTTACATAAGTATTTATACATGCGTACGTCATTGACGAGACTTTTGATTTGAGTTTTTTAGGATTTTCAAGTTTTGTATGAGCACTAGCTACATACATATTTGTCATATTTGTACATATATACATCATTGACCAGACTTTTAATTCGAATTCTTTAGGATTTTCAATTTTTTTACTATTCTATTATGAAGGTTGTCGTCTTCAAATAGTGTACACATTCATTCTTGAAATTTAAACACAAACTTACTTCTTGCTGTATTTATACAAAGATACAAAGGCCCTTGCAATGGATGGATTTTTGTTTTGAATTTTACTTTCCATTCAGATAGGTACCAACATATACATATAGGTACATAGATATGTATGTGTAGGTATCTATCTGAATGAACTATGTGCAGAAATTCAATCAAAAATTGTTTGTAAATTGATTTATATTATTATTGATTGATTATATATTATTGATTTATAGTAACAAAGATCTTTTGTTTGTTTGAGGTTTATATAATAGGAACTAGTTGACCCACTCAGCTTAGCTCGCGGGAAAGAAATTTATAGTTAAACCAAAATATTTCTTTGTACTAATCTTCTATAGAATTGCTAAAAATACCACGGGTTTTTTACATTTGTAACACCTAATTGTTTAATTTTTACTTGCAATTATTATAGGTAGGTACTAAGTACAAGTTATGCATTCATGCAGAAAAAAAAATTTGAGATAACAATCAAATACCTATAACATTACGATGATAGAGAAACATATTTGGCAAAATTCTGTCCGTCTACTAAACGGTTTGGCCAGTTGTCTTTAAATTTGGAATATAAGTTTATTTTGACATTCGACATAGGATTTTTTTAATTTCTTTTTTAGCTGATACTTGCGATATAACCGTCAAGTAAAAGCTTATTTTTGTCAAAAACAGCTCCAAGAATTTTGTATGTAAAAAATCAATGTGCATTCAATTATGGTTAAAAAAATATGACGGTGGGCTAAGACTGGCACCACCCATAGGAGTTTTTTTTGGCATCGACTTTTCTGAGAACTGGTTAGGTAACCGATTACAACCAAAATTGATATTAAGGAAAATGTAAGTAGCCTAAGTAATCTTACACTAAAATATATTTATATAGGTATATTTAAAAATAACGGCAACATTTAAAATAATGTGCTATACCTTTTTTAAAGCAAAAAGTCTGTTCAATCATATTATTTTTTAAATAAAGAATTTCAGAAAAAAATAAATATATAAAAGGCACGACTGGTTTGCACGTACTTGCTCGTGTGTGCTAATTTGTTTATTTAGGGGCAGGTGTAAGCTTTTGTTTTCTCGATTGAAATTTTTTCATTCAGTAGTAATCGAATAGTTTTTTACTTGCGATTTATAGGGACTATAAAGCAAGTTATGCATTCGTAAAAAAAATCTAACAATCAAACATGACATTACGATGATAGAGAAGTCAAAAAAGTGGGTACGGAAATTCCGTCCGTCTGTCTGTTTGTCTGTCTGTCTGTTCGTATCGATATCTACAGCCTAAACAGTTAGGCCGATTTGATTCAAACTTGGTACATAGTATTTTTAGAGTGCTCTACTCGACAGTTTTTGGAGTTGGCATTCTAGCTCCAAAACTAACGGTACCTGCCATATAACTTTTAATGAAAAACTTATTTTTTGGAAAACGGCTCCTACGATTTTGATAAAACTTTTAGAATGATGTTTTCTATGCAAAATCTATCTTTTAGTTTAAATGGATTTTTGAGAAAAAGTTTTATAACGGTACCTCCCATATGACCGGTTTTTTCAAATTAGACTTTCTCGTTAACTAATCGACGGATTTTGATAAAATTTTCAAAATATGTAGTTTTTTATGATTTAAATAATATTGCTTATTAAAATTTTCAAAAACATTTTTTTCTTAATTTTTAATTTTTTTTTTAAACTTATTTGGTTTTTTGAATATTTTGACAAATTTTTTCTCCTAGTATAAACTATAGATTTCTTTAAATTGACATACTCAAAAAAAATGTATATATATGTTTTCGAAAGTTTTTTCAAAAAACTGGTCGAACGATTTTGAAATGAAAAATTTATAAAATAGAAAACAGCAAGATGGATTACAAATTTTTTTCCAAAAAACGTTATGAATAGGTTTTTTTTGATTTCATTAAACAAATAATATTTTCCCCCAAATTTTGTTTTATATTGCTCGGTTGAGCCTTAGCCACTAGTCTAATGAAAGCAAATTTCGTTATTTATATTATTATTTATTTATCGTTATTTATTTTAAAGCATTTTATGATCGTAACAGCATACAGCATACAGAATAAATAATAAGGACGCCTATGATAAACACATACACATGCAAAAACAAATAACAAATAAAAAAAATACTCGATTACCTACTGAATGCAAACATTTCAATCAAGAAAACAACTCAACTCAACGGTCATATGGCACTTCCTTTACTTTTAGGCCTACAATTTAAATTTCAATGTCCCCTCTGGGGAATGCCAAAATAATCACACACACCAAGTTTAAAGATAATCGCTTAAGCCATTTAGGCTGCAGCTCGTTATACATACCTACTGACAGACAGACAGTCATTTTTTGTCGATCACTTTTTTAGACTTCTCTATGATCGTAATGTCATGTTTCATTGTTATCTAATTTTTTTTTTATATTCACAAATTCTAAACTTTACCTTATAGTCCCTATAATCGCAAGTAAAATTTGAAAAAACTGTGTAAAATGTCAAAATAACCTTAAGTTCTAAATTTGAAGTCGATTGGCTCATCGGTTTAGGCTATAGTCCAAAATACATTCGTACCGACAGACCTACAGACAGACGGACAGAATTTTGCCAGTAACTCAAATATGTTTCTCTATCATCGTAATGTAATGTTTGATTATTATCACAATTTTTTTATGTTCACGAATCCTAAACTTGACTTATAGTCCCTTTAATCACAAAGCTACTTGTGCATTAACTTCAACATCAACGATAACGAAGCATGAAATGAAAATTCAAAAAATAAAATCATTGTTGATCCTCTTCGTTGTTCACCGTCACCGAGAACAGGATATACACAATACACATACACATGTGCTTATTAAGTTTTCCTTTTTAGTATCTCCCTCACCCTCGCTCACACCATCTACCCAACCGACAACCGACCGATCGACCTGAATTTAGCTGAACATTTTATCAAAGAAAATATAACAAGTATACCTACGTAAATACACACATTATGTAGGCATGTATGTAGGTACATTTATATGAAAAAAATATAAAACTCAAAATAAACTTATCAACCAGCTTAAACATATACCCACCCCCCAGACACCATTCATTTACAAAAGTCGTTTTTCTTCTTTTTTGTCAATCCTTTTAACTAGCCATCTCGTCGCCCTGCTTGTGTGAAGCAATCCAGTTGTGCAAAAAAAAACTATACTCGCATCATTGTATATATGTAAACTGCAAACTGCAAAGAGTAAAGTACATGTTCACAGAGTTTCTCTTAGAATTCTCTTTGTTCGACTCGTTCGCCTCTTTCAATTTACCAAGTTAATTTTCCCTAGAGCCGCTTGGAACGCCACCGTCCACCGGTCGTCATGATAGTACTATAGCAGTCTATATACAATGGGTACGATAAGGTGTTTTTTCGAATAATATTTAATAGGAATACAATCTTGGAACATGTATTGTGTAAGGCATTGTATATAGACTGCTATAGTACTATCATGACGACCGGTGGACGGTGGCGTTCCAAGCGGCTCTAGGGAAAATTAACTTGGTAAATTGAAAGAGGCGAACGAGTCGAACAAATAGAATTCTAAGAGAAACTCTGTGAACATGTACTTTACTCTTTGCAGTTTGCAGTTTACATATATACAATGATGCGAGTATAGTTTTTTTTGCACAACTGGATTGCTTCACACTAGCAGGGCGACGAGATGGCTAGTTAAAAGGATTGACAAAAAAGAAGAAAAACGACTTTTGTAAATGAATGGTGTCTGGGGGGTGGGTATATGTTTAAGCTGGTTGATAAGTTTATTTTGAGTTTTATATTTTTTTCATATAAAACATTCGAGGGTAGGTAGATATTTAGGTATGTACCTACATACATCCCTACATAATGTGTGTATTTACGTAGGTATACTTGTTATATTAACTTTGATAAAATGTTCAGCTAAATTCAGGTCGATCGGTCGGTTGTCGGTGTGGTAGATGGTGTGAGCGAGGGTGAGGGAGATATTAAAAAGGAAAACTTAATAAGCACATGTGTATGTGTATTGTGTATATCCTGTTCTCGGTGACGGTGAACAACGAAGAGGATCGACAATGATTTTATTTTTTGAATTTTCATTTCATTGGCTTCGTTATCGTTGATGTTGAATTTTATGCACAAGTAGCTTTGTGATTATAGGGACTATGAGTCAAGTTTAGGATTCGTGAACATAAAAAAATTGTGATAATAATCAAACATTACATTACGATGATAGAGAAACATATTTGAGTTGCTGGCAAAATTCTGTCCGTCTGTCTGTAGGTCTGTCTGTACGGATGTATTTTGGACTATAGCCTAAACCGATGAGCCAATCGACTTCAAATTTAGAACTTAAGGTTATTTTGACATTTTACACAGTTTTTTTCAAATTTTACTTGCGATTATAGGGACTATAAGGTAAAGTTTAGAATTTGTGAATATAAAAAAAAATTTAGATAACAATGAAACATGACATTACGATCATAGAGAAGTCTAAAAAAGTGATCGACAAAAAATGACTGTCTGTCTGTCAGTAGGTATGTATAACGAGCTGCAGCCTAAATGGCTTAAGCGATTATCTTTAAACTTGGTGTGTGTGATTATTTTGGCATTCCCCAGAGGGGACATTGAAATTTAAATTGTAGGCCTAAAAGTAAAGGAAGTGCCATATGACCGTTGAGTTGAGTTGTTTTCTTGATTGAAATTTTTGCATTCAGTAGGTAATCGAGTATTTTTTTTATTTGTTAGTTGTTTTTGCATGTTTATGTGTTTATCATAGGCGTCCTTATTATTTATTCTGTATGCTGTATGCTGTTACGATCATAAAATGCTTTAAAATAAATAACGATAATATTATATAAATAACGAAATTTGCTTTCATTAGACTAGTGGCTAGGGCTCAACCGAGCAATATAAAACAAAATTTGGGGGAAAATATTATTTGTTTAATGAAATCAAAAAAAAACTGTTCATAACGTTTTTTGGAAAAAATGTTGTAAGCCATCTTATTTCTCTTGCTGTTTTCTATTTTATAAATTTTTCATTTCAAAATCGTTCGACCAGTTTTTTGAAAAAACTTTCGAAAACATATATATACATTTTTTTTGAGTATGTCAATTTAAAGAAATCTATAGTTTATACTAGGAGAAAAAATTAAAAAATCTTTGTCAAAATATTCAAAAAACAAAATAAGTTAAAAAAAAAAAAATTAAAATTAAGAAAAAAATGTTTTTGAAAATTTTAATAAGCAATATTATTTAAATCATAAAAAACTACATATTTTGAAAATTTTATCAAAATCCGTCGATTAGTTAACGAGAAAGTCTAATTTGAAAAAAACCGGTCATATGGGAGGTACCGTTATAAAACTTTTTCTGAAAAATCCATTAAAATTAAAAGATAGATTTTGCACAGAAAACATCATTCTGAAAGTTTTATCAAAATCGTAGAAGCCGTTTTCGAGAAAAATAAGTTTTTCATTAAAAGTTATATGGCAGGTACCGTTAGTTTTGGAGCTAGAATGCCAATTCCAAAAACTGTCGAGTAGAGCACTAGGCAATGTATATACAATGGTGTAAGGTAAAGAAATTATGAAGGGACCTTAAATAAAACAAGACGTTGTCACTTTTTGAAATGATGGTAGTAAAATAAGGTCCGTAAATGCTCTTAGAAATATTTACTTGTAAAGAGATTTTTGTCATTTTGAAACCTAATTTCTTTGAAATTATGTATCATGGATTATTGTGTTTAATTGTGCAGTATAAGGTAAAAATGTAAAAATTTGTGAAGTGTATTTTTTTTATAATTAACGCGCGCACAAGGGACTATTTGTTTCCCTTTTAATGTAGAACACACTGCGCGGGCATTAGGAAGATAGGGAGGGGAGGGATAGGAGGTGTCGATTAACATTGGTTTTGAATGTTTGCAGATCAAAATGGCAAGGGAAAATCTCGTCGGGTAAACTATTCCAAATTTGTGTTGTTCGGCTAAAATAAGAATCCCTATGTGTTTTCTGTTTTTCCGTCCTCTTTCTATCTTCTGTTCTGTCCTGTATCAATGTCGTCTTGTGTGTTGTCTTTGTAATTTTCTGAGCCGATGGCCTCAGCAGCCAGTGCTCATAAGTGTCAATATGTAATGTAATGTAATGTAAGAATCCCTATATTTCACGCTCTTAACGCTCGATTTTGTATTCTATCAAGCAGATGGAGCGCTGTTTGCGAAGCACCTGCCCAGAGGTGGGAGTTTTACTCGAGTCTAGGGCGTAAAAACGCTTTATAGATTGTAGCCATATCAGATGGGGAAAAATACTTCTTACACCGATACAGAAAACCTAAGCACCTAGCAGCATTCTTATCTATCTCAAATATATGGTCGTTTCAACGGAGGTCGTCGTTGACACATATACCGAGAACTGAGAGCTTTTCGGTTTCTTCGATGTTAGTGCCATTCATGGACAATGGCATTGGGGGTATGTTAGCTTTAACGACAGCAGACAGCATTGAGTTTTCGAAGCATTAAACACCACACGATTCCTATTACCCCATTTAACAATGCTGTATAAATCGGAGTTAAATGAGCTTGAAATGCGGTGCCGTTGCAATTGTACGTCCGAAGGCAAAGGACGTGATTTATCGAATGAATATGAAAAGCTGAGGGTAGAGTCATCAGCAAAACAGTTAAGTGAATTAGAAGTAACAGACAGAAGATCATTTATAAAAATGAGGAAAATAGTCGGAGACAGAACAGAGCCCTGGGGCACACCAGCATTTATTTTGTGGGAATCAGACTTGAATCCGTCCAATACAACTTGTATTGAACGGTCCAGAAGATAGCTTCTAATCCAATGAACAAGAGTATCATCGATCCCAAAAGCACGCATTTTCGATAAGAGAGCTTCATGCCAAACTCTATCAAATGCCTTGGAGATATCAAGAGCAATAATCTTACTTTCACCAAAGCGATGTAAAGATTTGTTCCACTGTTCGGTGAGATATGCCATCAGATCACCAGTGGAACGGTTGCTGCGGAAGCCATATTGACGGTCATGGAGAAGCTTACGATCTTCGAGATATTCCTTAAGCTGACGGTTAATCAGTGTTTCCATGACCTTAGAAAGAAGGGATGTCAGTGCTATGGGTCGGTAGGAGGAGGGGGAGGATGGGTCACCTTTCTTAGGGACAGGCTGGACAAATGCTGTTTTCCATCTTCTAGGAAAGATTCCAGAAGAGTAGGAGCGATGGATAAGCTTACGCAGTGGCTTTGCCAGTGTGGAAGAACACCTCTTCAGAAGAATCGGGGGTATACCATCCGGGCCAGCGGATTTGTGTATAGTGAGATCTTTGAGAACTCTTGCTACTGTACGAGTGCGGAAAAAAATCTGTCCCATGGAAAAATTTACTTTTTTACATTTAATAAAATGGAGCTGGCAGCGAAATGGGCGGCGAGCAAGTTTTCCTTCTCTGAAGAGTAAACAATTGGTTTGTTATTGTCGATGAGCGTTGTCACGGAAGATGTTGATGAGTTTTTAATATTTTTTACAAATGACCAAACATTTGTACTGCCTTTAGGACACTGCAGATTTTTGTGCCATAATTTTTGCTCATGCATGTATAAGTGTATGTATGTATAAGTGGTAAGCAGAAGAGCAATAATAAATGTTCTTCAATCTTTCTTAAGTCTTCTATAACTGACTTAACGAATATGTTTCGGGTACCCTGACTTCAACGAGTACTCGCAAGAAAGCGGGTACCCAAAATTATGGTACCCGGGTAATACCCGTAAGTGCGGGTACTCGGGTACCCGGGTAATTACCTGGGTATGCGGGTATCAACAGCTCTAATGTAAATACATAGTGTTATTTGCTTTAATTGTAAATGAAAAGGTAAAAAAAACCGGTACATATATTGTTTATCAAGTTTGAGAAAATTGTAAAGGAACAAATTAAGATTTTAGTATTAAATTAAAAAAATTTAAAGTAAAAGAATTGTGAAGTAAAATAATATATTATTTTTTTTAAGGTGTATGAAAATTGTAAAGAAAAAAAATTAAATGTATTATTGATTTAGTTCATAAAAATAAATAAAGTTAAATTGTAAAGTTATTTTTTATAATTAACTGTGTGTAGTGTTTTAAAAGGTAAATTAATATAAATATATTTGTAAGGTGTATGAAAATTGAGAAGAAAAAAAGGAAAAAATTAAAAATATATAAAGTTAAATTGTAAAGTAATTTTTTTATAATTAAATGTGTGTAGTGTTTTAAAAGGTAAATTAATATAAATATATAATATACATAGCCACTTGGAAAACAATAGAGCCACCACAGTACAACCAATGAAAACAACGAAAGATTCAATCAATTGTATTATGTTTTACTATGGGAGGGAAGCCTATCAACCGCCATTTATAAAAAGGGGGGAAATTTGTAAATTAAGTACTTATTATCAATAATTTAAAAAAAAAAAAACGATAATATTTCAAACCCCACATTTTGGAAAAAATATTAAAGACTTTATATATTGAGCTTTTTATCGGAAATTAGGAAAATACGTTTTGAGTTTTCTTTCATTATTTATTACTCCTATTTTTTTTTTATCTTAACATTAGATGATTTTAAGACTACAAGTTTTTGAGAAAACTGGAAATTTCTAAGCCTTTCTTGTATTAATTTGTTTGGTATTTAAGTGATTAGATAGGTAGATATACTAAAGTTGAGGTTAGCAAGGGGGTGCATAGTGCCCATCCTGCAACAACCCTCCTTAGCATCAGGGGTAGGTGCGTATGCTTAGGAGAACTTATTGTTTTTGTGTTTTTTTTTTAGTTTGAAGTTATTTTTGTTCAAAAAAACTGTTAATTAATTTAACCTGTTTTAGAAAAACTAATGAACTAACTAATTAATTGCAAATTACTATCTCTCAGAAAAAGCATAACTTTTAATTTTAAGTCTTACCGTTCTTTTAAAATAATTGTTTTTTTTTTCATTAAAGGTAATTTTTAATAAAAGGTGGGTTATAGAACCGCCTCTCATAGCAAAAAATACTTGTATTTAGTCCCTCTACAAGAATCTTTTATTATTTTGCAGCGCCAAAGTTATTGTACTCTACCCGAAATGTGTAGAGGGAAGACCACTTAAATACCAAACAAATTTAAAAAAAACTGATAGAACAGACTTTGAGATTTAAAAAAAGACGTAGCACATAACTGTATATAATGCCGTTATTTTTGAATATATTTTTTTCTAATGCAAGTGTTTTTTTAGAAAATTGCCCGCCCCGTCTAAACGGGAAAATATAGAGCCCCTATCCTACAGTAAAAAATGTTTGTATTTAGTCGCTCTATAAGAATCCGTTTTTAATTATAGGTTTATAGGGACTATGGAAAGTTTTGCATTCGTAAAAACAAAAATTGTAACAATCAGACATGACATTACAATGATAGGGAAGTCGAAAAAAATGGGTCGGAAAATTCTGTCTGTCTGTCTGTCTGTATCGATTCCTAAAGCCTAAACGGTCCAGTATTCTACCGACTGTTTTTCGATTTTTTTTTGTTTTTTTTGAATATTTTGAAATTGAATCGATAGATTTTTTAAATTTTGTTTTCCTAGTACAAAATATAGATTTCTTCAAATTGACATTCTCAAAGAAATTTTGAAATGAAAAATTCATAAAATTGAAAAGATCAAGGTTTTTTGATTTCATATTAATTTCTTTGTTTAATGTTTTCCGCCAAATTTTGTTTATATTGATCGGTTAAGCCCTAGCCCCTAGTCAAATAAAAGCAAGCTTCGTCGTGCACCTAATAGGTAAGTAACTACATACCTACGTATTTTAAAGCAGCACAGAATAAATAATAAGGATGCATATGATAAACACGCAAAAACAACTAACAAAGAAAAAACCATTCGCAAGTACGTGCGACCCAGTCGTCCCTTTTATTTTCTTACTACCTTAATACACGGTACCTGGTATATAGCCATTAAGATAAAGCTTATTTTTCTCGAAAACGATTCGAATCTACCTAAAGGAAATTAAAATAGGTATCCTAAATAACCCCGAGAATAGTAATTATCTGCCTGTGAAAGTCCTGCCAAGATCTGTCAACAAATACGAATTTTCGAAAATCTACCCCTATCGGATCCAAATTTTACAGGATCACCCGCGGAGCTAACAATTAGATTGCCTGAAAATTTCAGCGGAATCGATCACGACACGGTTTTGCTAACAAATATGTATGTATCTCGCTCTTTGACAATTTTTTCTTGAAGCAAAAACATAAGAATAAAGTCAAATAGGTACTTATAAGAGAATTGTATTCCTTAAATCAACGTCAGCACTGAAAACTGCAATGTTTATTATATCAAATTTGTACGTCATTATAGTGACCCAAATTAAATGACCTAAAAACCTAAATCAATTGAATCTACTTTTTACCTTAAACCGAATTTAATTTGGTCAATAAGGGTCACTGACGTCAAAATGCGGGAAGGCTTTGACTTGCTTTCTTGTATCCTGATATTTATGTACCAGTGTATGTTTCTGGCTATGTAATAGCGAGTTTCATTGAAGAAAAGATTTGCTCTTTCTGTCAAAAGATTTGATCTTTTTCAGTTTTGAGAGTTTCATTGCAAGAAAAAGAGCAAATCTAGATCAAATCTAAACACAAAATATTTGATCTCTGATGGGGTGGGAGATTTGATCTGAATGCACACATACATGTAAATAGTCTTTTCGGTCAGACGTCAAATGGAAAATATTTTGTAATTTGTTGTTCGTTGTTAACTTGTGCCAGCCTGTGTTAAGCAATAAAATCAATAAATAGCAATAAAAGAAACAAAATAGTAATAAAAGATGTTTTTGAAGTCAGAAAATACCAAAATGGCATTTTGAGTGAATCAACAACTTTGCATAGATATTTTTGTGTGTCGTCAAAATAATGTGTGTGCTCGTCAGATAATCACCAATACTACGATTAAATCGTAAAACAAGTTTCATTGAAAAGAGCAAATCTGAATTTTGAGATCAAATCTTTAAAATTTGAATGAAACTCGCTATAAGTTTCTGTCTGGGATTCCTATTCTTTAAATCCAAACTAAAGGATTCATATCCTAAATAGCATTGTGTTGCGAAGCAGGTTTCCACGAGGGAACTTCTTTGGGATAGTAGAAGGGCGGCGGGACGACATCCAGGGATGCAAAACTGTAAGTGGTTTTACGTATAATTTTTATTTTTAAACAAAAGGGTCTAGTATTGGGTGGACGTTATTTTTTTTTAACACTTGTTTTTTTTGGTGTTATTAATTTTTTTTTAATTCTTTTTTTTTTTAGATTTATGTTTTATATTTTTGATTACCTTTTTTATTTTAATTTTTAATTGATTTTCAAGACACACATTTAGGTACTGGAGGAGGTCGCTATTTGTCTGCGTCAAGCAGGTTTGACAATTAATGTCGAGAAAAGTAGGTTTTGTTTCAAGAAAATCAAATATTTAGGTTACGTAGTTGGTGAAGGATGCATACGAACTGACAGAGACAAGGTATCGGTGGTCGAAGATTTTCCTATTCCTAAGACCCCCAAAGAGCTCCGTAGGTTCCTTGGCATGACGGGGTGGTATAGGCGATTTATACCAAACTTTGCAACCATCGCAGCCTTATGACCGAATGCTTGAAGAAGGGACAGACATTTGAAATGACCGACGAAGCACTAACTGCATTTCAGCTACTCAAAACGAGTTTAGTTACAGCCCCCATACTAACAAATCCTGACTTTTCTAAACATTTTTATATACAATGTGACGCTTAAACTTCCGGTGTAGGGAGTGTGATTTTCCAGATGGACGAAGAGAAAAATTAACGACCGATAGCATTCATGTCTCAGAAGCTAAATTTCGCTCAGCGAATTTATAAACTGACTGAACTTGAATGCTATGCGGCCGTTTTATCCTTACAGGACGGTTGGCCCGTTGGAGTTTTAAACTCCATGATTTTGACTTCGTGATCGAGCATAGGAAGGGTATCCAAAACGTAGTCCCTGATACTCTCTCAAAAGTTCATATGGAAGAGATCACGACCGATAATTCAGCACCAGAAGTTGACTTTAATTCACCGTATTTCACCTCGGATGAATATGTTGAGTTAAAGCAAATAATAGAACGCGACCATGACAAACTACCCGATATCTGCTTATCAGATGGTTTTGTGTACAAACGGACCGACATACGAACGGGTGACGTGATACAAGACGACAGAGCAAAGAAGCTATGGATTCCTACGGAGTTGTGTGGAGATCTCTTAAAAGCTGCTCATGACTCGCCTACTTCTGGGCATGGTGATATAAATAAGACCCTGTCAAAATTACGGCAAAAATACTTTTGGCCGGGGATGGCCACGGATGTTCAGAACTGGGTGAGATCATGCGACGTTTGTAAGTGCAGCAAATCTGTAAACATAACGACTCGACCGCCGATGGGACAACAGACGGTGACAGTGCCATATAACGCAGTTTTTGGGACACATATGATTCAGCACGCCAAATCTTACGAGTTACTGAGAAGATTAGGCCTAGTCAAAGACTCAAGAATGGAAATTCTGGAAAAAAACTGACAAGCTCGAACCCATTCGAACGAAAATATTTGACAATTGAAGCTTTCGCCCAAGAAGAGTACAAAGACTTACAATACTAGAAGTAGGGACGTGAATTATAGAACAGGACAGGTAGTTTTCCGCAGAAACTTCAAGCAAAGTAATGCGAATGAAAACTATAACGCTAAGCTAGGGAAGAAGTTTATAAAATCAATAATTTTAAAACCAGGAGGCAACTCTCTATATGAAGTAGGTAACTTAAGAGGTGAGAGGGTAGGTGCGAACGACCTACACTTTTAGATTAAGCAAACATGACGCACTCAGATGATGTTCGCTTACGACTGTGATATTAGATTAGTTGAATTTGTTTATTTATTTTATTTATTATTAGTATTTATTTTACCTTCTTGACATTTAAGCTGTGATATTTTATCTATAAATTAGTTATTTGATTATTTTTCTGTGATTTTTATACTTGTATTTTTGTTTAATTCTATCTGTGATATTTTAAAGAAGTCTTAGTACCTGATTTTATTTTAAGGATGGTTTATTTACTTATTTAATTTTTATGTGTATCTGTGATATTTTATCCAATATAGTTTTATTTATTTGTTTTTTTATCTGTGATATTTTATTTTATATATGATTATTATTTTAATCTGTGATACTTTATTCTAATTAATTTTTCTGTAGTTATTGTATAAGCATTCCTCACACCTCCACTAGTCAAAATATGTGTTATGCGTTAGTTAAAACTTAACTATTTTCTTTTATTTTTAATTAAAACAAAAAAAGAAAAAATAAATACAGCCCGGCTTTCTCAGTCGTAAGAACACGAGACACCTCAGGTAGTGGGCTCTTGCCACACGTGACTAAAATAAAAATAAAAGTAAAATAAATAAATACAGATAACTGGCTGAACACAATGCAAAAACGGAACTGCATTACGGAGACGGAGTACGGAACAGCTGTCAAATTTGTCGTACGTACCGATTTCAATCGGAACACAATGCACGTACAGTAACTTTGGCATTTAAATTCAAAAATGGGTGGAATACCAAAAACAAATGATAAAAAAGAGAAGAAACTCTTATACAACGACTTGAAATATCATTAAGAAGAATGGAATCATCTGGTGTTATTTCAGGTATACTAAATAAAAGGGTTTGGGAGGGACAGACGTACGAAAGATTGTTCTCTCTTTCATAATTTCTCTCTGCATCAGACAAAATGTCAAATTTACTGTACGTAAAAGTTAAAAGTTAACCAACCTTTCCGTATGCGTATTGCAGTTCCGTATGCAGTAACGTACCATTGTGTTCGCAAAATACAGTTCACGTGTATTCAATGTTTGCAGTTCCGTATGCGTATTCCAGTTCCGTCGTCATTGTGTTCAGACAGTAACAATAAATAGAAAGTAACTTGCTTGCCACTCTTTTTACGATGCAAGTGCCCTCACGACCACTCACGCACCTGCGTCGATCCTATTGCGTGCCTTTTACAAACTCCATTAAATTGAGACCTGAAAAGAAAATTATTATTAATGTTTTATTAAAATAATATAATACATAATAATAATATTCAAAAACATGCGCAAGAACATGCAACACGCACTTTAGGCGCAAGCATGTGTGACATACATACATAAGTATGTACATAATTGTCTACCTTGTTGTTTTTTTTTTGTTTCAAATAATTTCAAAATGTACTTACCTTTGATACTATGTTCCGTTTTGTTTTAAAATTCATTGTATATGAACTGCCATTGTATATTTACTTCTATAGCACTATCATGGTGACATATGGACCGTGGCGCTCCAAGCGGCTCTAGGTAAAGTTAGCTCGGTAAATTGAAAGAGGCGAACGAGGCGAACAAAGAGAATTCTAAGAGAAACTCTGTGAACATGTACTTTGCTCTTTGCAGTTTGCAGTTTACATATATACAATGATGCAAGTATAGTTTTTTTTGCACAACTGGATTGCTTCACACAAGCAGGGTGACGAGATGGCTAGTTTTAAAAAAAGGAATGACAAAAAAGAAGAAAAAAGACTTGTAAATGAATGGTGTCTAGGGGGTGGGTATAATGTTTAAGCTGGTTGATAAGTTAATTTTGAGTTTTATATTTTTTCCATTGTATATGAACTTCTATAGTACTATCATGGTGACATGTGGACCGTGGCGCTCCAAGCGGCTCTAGGTAAAATTAACTTGGTAAATTGAAAGAGGTGAACGAGGCGAACAAAGAGAATTCTAAGAGAAACTCTGTGAACATGTACTTTACTCTTTGCAGTTTACATATATACAATGATGCGAGTATAGTTTTTTTTGCACAACTGGATTGCTTCACACAAGCAGAGTGACGAGTTGGCTAGTTTTAAGAATGACAAAAAAGAAGAAAAACGACTTTTGTAAATGAATGGTGTCTGGGGGGTGGGTATATGTTTAAGCTGGTTGATAAGTTTATTTTGAGTTTTATATTTTTTCATATAAAACTTTCGAGGGTAGGTAGATATTAAGTTATGTACCTACATACATACCTACATAATGTGTGTATTTACGTAGGTATACTTGTTATATTATCTTTGATAAAATGTTCAGCTAAATTCAGGTCGATCGGTCGATCGGTCGGTCGTCGGTGTGGTAGATGGTGTGAGCGAGGGTGAGGGATATACTTACAAGGAAAACTTAATAAGCACATGTGTATATGTATTGTGTATATCCTATTCTCGGTGACGGTGAACAACGAAGAGGATCGACAATGATTTTATTTTTTGAATTTTCATTCATTGGCTTCGTTATCGTTGACGTTGAAGTTTATGCACAAGTAGCTTTGTGATTATAGGCACTATACGTCAAGTTTAGGATTCGATGATAGAGAAACATATTTGAGTTACTGGCAAAATTCTGTCCGTCTGTCTGTAGGTCTGTCTGTACGGGTGTATTTTGGACTATAGCCTAAACGGTTGAGCCAATCGTCTTCAAATTTAGAACTTAAGATTATTTTGACATTCTACAGAGGAGTTTTTTCAATTTTTACTTGCGATTATAGGGACTGTGAATATAAAAAAAAAAAAATAACAATGGAACATGACATTACGATCATAGAGAAGTCTAAAAAAGTTATCGACAAAAAATGATTGTCTGTCTGTCAGTATGTATAAATAATAATACAAATAACGAAATTTGCTTTCATTAGACTAGTGGCTAGGGCTCAACCGAGCAATATAAAACAAAATTTGGGGGAAACTATTAAACAAATAAGTTTTTTAAGAAATTAAAAAAAACACTATTCATAACGTGTTTTGGAAAAAAGTGTTTTAAGCCATCTTATTTCTTTTGCTGTTTTCTATTTTATAAATTTTTCATTTCAAAATCGTTCGACCAGTTTTTTGAAAAACTTTTCGAAAACATATATATAAATTTTTTTTGATTATACCAATTTAAATAAATCTATAGTTTATACTAGGAGAAAAAATTAAAAAAAATATAGATTCGTTTAAAATATTCAAAAAACAAAATAAGTTTTTAAAACATTATTAAAAATTAAAAAAAAATGTTTTTGAAAATTTTAATAAGCAATATTATTTAAATCATAAAACACTACATATTTTGAAAATGTTATCAAAATCCATCAATTAGTTAACGAGAAAGTCTAATTTTAAAAAACCGGTCATATGGGAGGTACCGTTATAAAACTTTTTCTGAAAAATCTATTAAAACCAAAAGATAGATTTTGCATAGAAAGCACTATTCAAAAAATGTTATCAAATTCGTAGGAGCCGTTTTTAAGAAAAATAAGTTTTTCATTAAAAGTTATATGGTAGGTACCGTTAGTTTTGGAGCTAGAATGCCAATTCCAAAAATTGTCGGGTAGAGCACTCTAAAAATACTATGTACCAAGTTTGAATCAAATCGGCCCACCCGTTTAGGCTGTAGATATCGATAGGGACAGACAGACAGACAAACAGACAGAATTTCCGGACCCACTTTTTTTGACTTCTCTATCATCGTAATGTCATGTTTGATTGTTAGAATTTTTTTTACGAATGCATAACTTGCCTTATAGTCCCTATAAATCGCAAGTAAAAAACTATTCGATTACTACTGAATGCAAAAATTTCAATCGAGAAAACAAAAGCTTACACCTGCCCCTAAATAAACAAATTAGCACACAGGAGCAAGTACGTGCGACCCAGTCGTGCCTTTTATATATTTATTTTTTTCTGACATTCTTTATTTAAAAAATAATATGATTGAACAGACTTTTTGCTTTAAAAAAGGAATAGCACATTATTTTAAATATATAAATATATTTTAGTGTAAGATTACTTAGGCTACTTACATTTTCCTGAATATCAATTTTGGTTGTAATCGGTTACCTAACCAGTTCTCAGGAAAGTCGATGCCAAAAAAAAAACTCCTATGGGTGGTACCAGTTTTAGCCCACCGTCATATTTTTTTTAACCCAAATTAAATGCACATTGATTTTTTACATACAAAATTCTTGGAACTGTTTTTGACAAAAAAAAAAAGCTTTCACTTGACGGTTATATCGCAAGTACCGTAAATATTTCAGCTAAAAAAGAAATAAAAAAAAATCTTATGTCGAATGTCAAAATAAACTTATATTCCGAATTTAAAGACGACTATCCAAACCGTTTAGTAGACGGACAGAATTTTGCCAGTGACTCAAATATGTTTCTCTATCATCGTAATGTTATAGGTAGGTATTTGATTGTTATCTCAATTTTTTTTTCTGCACGAATGCATAACTTGTACTTAGTACCTACCTATAGTTGCAAGTAAAAATTAAACAACTAGGTATTACAAATGTAAAAAAACCCGTGGTATTTTTAGCAATTCTATAGAAGATTAGGTCAAAGAAATATTTTGGTTTAACTACTAGTACTTATTATATGTATAAACCTCAAACAAACACAAGGTCTTGTTACTTTAATATATAATCAATCAATAATAATATAAATCAATTTACAAACAATTTTTGATTGAATTTCTGCACATAGTTCATTCTGATAGGTACCTACATATACAAATGTATGTACCTATGTATATGTATATGTAGGTACCTATCTGAATGGAAAGCAAAATTGAAAACAAAAATATATCCACTGCAAGGACGTTTGTATCTTTGTATAAATACAGCAAGAAGTAAGTTTGTGTTTAAATTTCAAGAATGAATGTGTACATTATTTGAAGACGACAACCTTCATAATAGTAAACAAATTGAAAATCCTACAGAATTCGAATGAAAAGTCTGGTCAATTATGTATATATGTATGTACAAATATGACAAATATGTATGTAGGTAGTGCTCGTACAAAACTTAAAAATCCTAAAAAACTCAAATCAAAAGTCTGGTCAATGACGTACGCATATATAAATACTTATGTAAGAACCAGTTCTCATACTACATATTCCACATTGTATATACATTGCCTATAGTACTATCATGAGACGAGAAAAAATCTTTTTCCCTAGAGCCGCTTGGAGTGCTAGTGTAGGACATTTTATTTGAGTGAGAGAGAATTAAGAGCATGGTTTTTAGTGTTATGCTTTGTGCTTAGTTTCCTGCGCATGTGCAATGTGACAATGTGAGGCAAGAAAAAACCGAAGGAGAACATGAAATAATTCAGTATCGTGTTTTGTTCATTGTATATATGTGTATAAACTGCTAGCAGTTTTGAAGTTAATATATAATGGTTTCGCTTAGCTGAGGCTAATAGTTTTTTGTAAGATCCAACATTTTCATTGTTTACGTTTTTTTATATGGAATATGTAATATGAGAACTGGTTCTTACATAAGTATTTATACATGCGTACGTCATTGACCAGACTTTTGATTTGAGTTTTTTAGGATTTTCAAGTTTTGTACGAGCACTACCTACATACATATTTGTCATATTTGTACATACATATATACATCATTGACCAGACTTTTGATTCGAATTCTTTAGGATTTTCAATTATTTTACTATTCTATTATGAAGGTTGTCGTCTTCAAATAGTGTACACATTCATTCTTGAAATTTAAACACAAACTTACTTCTTGCTGTATTTATACAAAGATACAAAGGCCCTTGCAATGGATGGATTTTTGTTTTGAATTTTACTTTCCATTCAGATATGTACCTACATATACATATAGGTACATAGATATGTATGTGTAGGTATCTATCTGAATGAACTATGTGCAGAAATTCAATCAAAAATTGTTTGTAAATTGATTTATATTATTATTGATTGATTATATATTATTGATTTATAGTAACAAAGATCTTTTGTTTGTTTGAGGTTTATATAATAGGAACTAGTTGACCCACCCAGCTTAGCTCGCGGGAAAGAAATTTATAGTTAAACCAAAATATTTCTTTTTATTTTTTTATTTTGACATTCGACATAGGATTTTTTTAATTTCTTTTTTAGCTGATACTTGCGATATAACCGTCAAGTAAAAGCTTATTTTTGTCAAAAACATCTCCAAGAATTTTGTATGTAAAAAATCAATGTGCATTCAATTATGGTTAAAAAAATATGACGGTGGGCTAAAACTGGCACCACCCATAGGAGTTTTTTTTTGGCATCGACTTTTCTGAGAACTGGTTAGGTAACCGATTACAACCAAAATTGATATTAAGGAAAATGTAAGTAGCCTAAGTAATCTTACACTAAAATATATTTATATAGGTATCTATATTTAAAAATAACGGCAACATTTAAAATAATGTGCTATACCTTTTTTAAAGCAAAAAGTCTGTTCAAGCATATTATTTTTTAAATAAAGAATTTCAGAAAAAAATAAATATATAAAAGGCACGACTGGTTTGCACGTACTTGCTCGTGTGTGCTAATTTGTTTATTTAGGGGCAGGTGTAAGCTTTTGTTTTCTCGATTGAAATTTTTTCATTCAGTAGTACCTAATCGAATAGTTTTTTACTTGCGATTTATAGGGACTATAAGGCAAGTTATGCATTCGTAAAAAAAAATCTAACAATCAAACATGACATTACGATGATAGAGAAGTCAAAAAAGTGGGTTCGGAAATTCCGTCCGTCTGTCTGTTTGTCTGTCTGTCTGTTCGTATCGATATCTACAGCCTAAACAGTTGGGCCGATTTGATTCAAACTTGGTACATAGTATTTTTAGAGTGCTCTACTCGACAGTTTTTGGAATTGGCATTCTAGCTCTAAAACTAATGGTACCTGCCATATAACTTTTAATGAAAAACTTATTTTTCTCGAAAACGGCTCCTACGATTTTGATAAAACTTTTAGAATGATGTTTTTTATGCAAAATCTATCTTTAAGTTTAAATGGATTTTTGAGAAAAAGTTTTATAACGGTACCTCCCATATGACCGGTTTTTTTCAAATTAGACTTTCTCGTTAACTAATCGACGGATTTTGATAAAATTTTCAAAATATGTAGTTTTTTATGATTTAAATAATATTGCTTATTAAAATTTTCAAAAAACATTTTTTTCTTAATTTTTAATTTTTTTTTTTAAACTTATTTTGTTTTTTGAATATTTTGACAAAGATTTTTTTAATTTTTTCTCCTAGTATAAACTATAGATTTCTTTAAATTGACATACTCAAAAAAAATGTATATATATGTTTTCGAAAGTTTTTTCAAAAAACTGGTCGAACGATTTTGAAATGAAATTTTTATAAAATAGAAAACAGCAAGAGAAATAAGATGGCTTACAACATTTTTTCCAAAAAACGTTATGAACATTTTTTTTTTGATTTCATTAAAAAATTATTTGTTTAATATTTTCCCCCAAATTTTGTTTTATATTGCTCGGTTGAGCCCTAGCCACTAGTCTAATGAAAGCAAATTTCGTTATTTATATTATTATTTATTTATCGTTATTTATTTTAAAGCATTTTATGATCGTAACAGCATACAGCATACAGAATAAATAATAAGGACGCCTATGATAAACACATAAACATGCAAAAACAACTAACAAATAAAAAAAATATTCGATTACCTACTGAATGCAAACATTTCAATCAAGAAAACAACTCAACTCAACGGTCATATGGCACTTCCTTTACTTTTAGGCCTACAATTTAAATTTCAATGTCCCCTCTGGGGAATGCCAAAATAATCACACACACCAAGTTTAAAGATAATCGCTTAAGCCATTTAGGCTGCAGCTCGTTATACATACCTACTGACAGACAGACAGTCATTTTTTGTCGATCACTTTTTTAGACTTCTCTATGATCGTAATGTCATGTTTCATTGTTATCTAAATTTTTTTGTATATTCACAAATTCTAAACTTTACCTTATAGTCCCTATAATCGCAAGTAAAATTTGAAAAAACTGTGTAAAATGTCAAAATAACCTTAAGTTCTAAATTTGAAGTCGATTGGCTCATCGGTTTAGGCTATAGTCCAAAATACATCCGTACAGACAGACCTACAGACAGACGGACAGAATTTTGCCAGCAACTCAAATATGTTTCTCTATCATCGTAATGTAATGTTTGATTATTATCACAATTTTTTTATGTTCACGAATCCTAAACTTGACTCATAGTCCCTATAATCACAAAGCTACTTGTGCATAAAATTCAACATCAACGATAACGAAGCCAATGAAATGAAAATTCAAAAAATAAAATCATTGTCGATCCTCTTCGTTGTTCACCGTCACCGAGAACAGGATATACACAATACACATACACATGTGCTTATTAAGTTTTCCTTTTTAGTATCTCCCTCACCCTCGCTCACACCATCTACCACACCGACAACCGACCGATCGACCTGAATTTAGCTGAACATTTTATCAAAGATAATATAACAAGTATACCTACGTAAATACAAACATTATGTAGGGATGTATGTAGGTACATACCTAAATATCTACCTACCCTCGAATGTTTTATATGAAAAAAATATAAAACTCAAAATAAACTTACCAACCAGCTTAAACATATACCCACCCCCCAGACACCATTCATTTACAAAAGTCGTTTTTCTTCTGTTTTGTCATTCCTTTTTTAAAACTAGCCATCTCGTCACTCTGCTTGTGTGAAGCAATCCAGTTGTGCAAAAAAAAAAACTATACTCGCATCATTGTATATATGTAAACTGCAAACTGCAAAGAGTAAAGTACATGTTCAAAGAGTTTCTCTTAGAATTCTCTTTGTTCGACTCGTTCGCCTCTTTCAATTTACCAAGTTAATTTTCCCTAGAGCCGCTTGGAACGCCACCGTCCACCGGTCGTCATGATAGTACTATAGCAGTCTATATACAATGATATTCCATATAAAAAAAACCTAAACAATGAAAATGTTGGATCGTGTATATGTCCTTACAAAATACTATTCGCCTCAGCTAAGCGAAACCAACTGCTAGCAGTTTATATACATATATACAATGAACAAAACAAAACACTGAATTATTTCATGTTCTCCTTCTGTTTTTTCTTGCCTCACATTGCACATGTAATGCAATAAACTAAGCACAAAGCATAATACTAAAAACCATGCTCTTAATTCTCTCTCACTCAAATAAAATGTCCCTACACTAGCACTCCAAGCGGCTCTAGGTAAAAAGATTTTTCTCGTCTCATGATAGTACTATAGGCAATGTATATACAATACAAACGACGTCAAATTTAATCTCGCATCATTTTATAGAATATTGTTTTTTGAAAAGGTCCTGCTTACTGTTCTATTTTTACAGATGAACTCCAAAAATGTATTTGCTCTTAACAAATTTGACTCAAATTTGACAAACTTAAATGAACCGTTCGAAAGTTAATTTCATTTTTCTGAACACCAAAATTGGATATTCCAATCCAGTTTGCTCAACCTCTAGATGTGGGGATTTTTCCAAAAATACTCTCTTCAAGTAGTACTACAACGCTGTAAAATTTCGTTTCCATTAGAATTATTTACAACTTTTGCACAAAATTCCTGCAATATATAGGTATACTATATATTAAATATTTAAATTCAGATGTAGAAAACTTTATGTTAAGATTTTTTCTGCTTGATGAAAAAAATGCGTTTAAAAAAAGTCCACATTCAACAGCCATCAAATGCAATTGAACGTAAAAAATGTAATTAAACAAGTCAAGCAGATATCGTTCCATTGTAGGTGTGTTTGCCTGACTTGTATCCACCACTGCAACAATCCACCAAAGACCAGAGTTCCCTGGACATTTAATCAGATATCTCCGGCTTTTAATTAAAAACTAAATTACATTTATTCATTGCAATTTAACTTCCCTTTCACTCTTTTCGCAAACAAAAAAGTACTTCGACCAACAACGGACAAGGTGATTAATTGCATATGGTCGATGCAGAGCAGGTGAGAGAATGTGTTGTTTTTTTTTCACAATAATATTATACGATAAAATCGACATTCTACCATTACGATGATGACGAATGGATGTCTCACGTATCACAATGTTTTACTCGCAGAGACTTTGTTTTATATTTTATACACTTATAGGCCTGAATGCTTCAATTTATATATAGACCCATTAAACAAACTTTGTGCATAAAGTTGCAGAACATATGCATATTCAATATTCATATATGCAACTGCTGTTCTCAGAGGTAATTGAATTTAATACACGCGGTTTAAATAGAGTGGAATAGTTTAGCATTCACGACTGACCCAACGCTTGGAGTTAAAAATATTTATCATATTCTTATTCACAGAACTTGGTCATTAAACAGCATATGCATGTGTGGTTCAATCCTGGATTTATTTTATCCCCTGCTCCTTACCTTCTATCCTTTCTCCCAACAGCTCTGTTTGAATTTAAGGGATCGTGTACGGGTGTGCGGTTACCTTTTTTTGTACAGAATCTATTCGATAATCGATAAACATTTTTATTCGATCGAGGGAGAAGCTGTTTCTGTTGGCTTGGTTGGATGCATTTGTGATTATGGATGAAATTGATTGAAATAAATACATTACGTACAACCAGACAGACATGGATATTGTTATACGTTTCTGATATAATTAATGGAAATGCTCATGATGACCGATGAATCAAGGCAACAAATAAATTATTTATTTAATATTATTTTTCTTTTCATTTTTGCCATTTCAATGTTTTTTATTCATTTTTAAAGTTGAATTTGGGAAAGGGTAAGAATTATAAAACTTATCTGCAATAAATGTAAAAATATATACAATAATTAAAAAAATCACGGCTTAAAAAGTGTTAAATTAATCACTTCATCGAATAAAAATTAAATCCTGTTGATTTAATTATACAGGAATTTTTTTTCGATGGAATGTGAGCAGCAGAATCGATATCAGTTATAACGATTATACCACAAGTTAATGAAATAATGAATTTTGATTTATAGAGTTGTCTTAAGTCCCTTTAAATGTGAACCGAGCTCCAATTTCAACAAGAAGTAAAATATGAAATCGACTATTTTGCAATTTTATCTGGTAATAAAAAAAATAAGAAAATTTATAATATTAAAAAAAAATTGTTTATCAGCGTTACTAAGCAAAATCTTAAAAAATATATAAACTGTATTGAAATTTATTATTTGGACGAATTAATTCAGTTTGGTAACCTTACCTACCTTAGGGGGCACTACAGTCCTGGTGGACCTGGGCCTCAACCAACAACCTTCTCCAGCCAGCTCGGTTTCTAGTTAGCTGCCTCCATTTTCGCAGGTGAAGACGGTCGAAGTCCTCTTCCACTTTTGTGCGCCACCTAAGTCTCAGTCTTCCTCCACCTTGCCTTCCCTCTAGTGTGGAATTGATGATTTTCTGGGCCGAAGCATAAGTGTCCATCCACTCTTTATGGCCCAGCCATCTGAGACGTTGAACTTTTACTTTTTTGACTATGTCTGTGTCGCTGCACAGCCGATACAGTTAGTCTTAGTTGTATCTTCTTCTGCACTCCCCGTTAATGCATACGGGCGTATAGCGTTCTAATCCAATTTTGACAACATCCATGCGTCTGCACCATAGAGCAGAACTGGTATGATGAGGGCATAGTCAAGTCGTCAAATGAAAGCATCCAAATAAAAACGGATGCGTTATCTGCGCAGTAAATGCGCATATCTGCCATGAGTCTGGTTTAAGAAACTCTTGATTTTGTAAACATTTTCTTTCTTGATTTTAGGAACACATGACTTTGCATCAACTGTGCATTTCATGCGTTTTGGAACTCAGCCAGGGTCTTATAAAGGAGCAATTTAGTTGCCTGAGAAAGGGCTTTGCTACTCAATTGTATTATAAACAGGATTACCTCTACTTTTTTTTCGTTTAAAAAAAAAAAAAAGGAAAAAAAAATTTGGTTTTCGAAATATTTTGAAAATGGGTGGATTGAATTTTTTTAAATAGTTTTTCAGATAAAAACTACAGATGGCCTAATAATGAGATACTAGAAAAAAATTTTAAATATTTTTTCGAAAAGTTTTTTTAAAAACTGGTCGAACGATTTTTAAATAATTTTTTTCGATAGACATTTAGTTTTCAAATGTTATTGCATACCTAGTTTTTCCAAGAAAACTCTGAAACTAATTTAAAAAAATAAAGAATTTTCTAAAAAAAAATATATTTTTTTATTTTAATAGACGTATAGTTTTCAATCTGCCAATACTTTTTTCGGAGCTGGTCTTTTTGACAGCTGCCTCTTGATTGAATTGAACAAAGTTTGCAAATTGTGCAAATTTATTACCAAAATAATGGTTCGTTTCGGTGGTGCAGAGTATCGAAGAAGATCCAAATGAGTCCATCCGCCATCGCGCGCGGAAGGATCTTGGTTTGCAGGCTTACAAAATCCGACTCGTTGAATAATTGAAGGCGAACGACCATCAAGCGAGTCACACGTTCGATGAATGGCCCAAAACGAGATGGCCACCCATCCCGATTTTCCCAAAATTGGGAAAATTTGGCCTCGGCTGGAATTTATTCTAGCCAGCCACGGTGCCACTTCCCCGAAATCATTTTTAGAACATAATGCAAACCCTTATCTTTATAATAAAGCTAAATTCTTGGCCATACCATTAAACTATGTGCGTTTTATTTCTTCTTGAAAACCACACGTCTAAAAAAACACCCTTTATATACATACATATGCAGCCACTAAGCAATTATCTAGCATAAGAACAAGTTCATGCGACCCAGTCGTGCATTTTATTTAAATTTTATTTCACGATGTGACCGCACGTATGAGCAAGTACGTGCGATCCAGTCTCGCAATTTATTTTTGTATGGACGAAAAATTGTTTTAAAAATGATTATAGATTTATAGTAGGTAACAAAGATCTTTTGTTTGCTTGAGGTTTATATAAAACTAGTTGACTTACCTAGCTTTTGTTTTGCATTTGTAATACCTAATTGTTTAATCTTTACTTGTGATTATAGGTACCTACTAAGTACAACTTATGCATTCGTGTAAAAAAAAATTGATATAACAATCAAATATAACATTACGATGATAGAGAAACATATTTGAGTCACTGGCAAAATTCTGTCCGTCTACTAAACGGTTGGGCCAATCGTCCTTGAACTTGGACAGAGGTTTTTTTTATTTCTTTTTTACCTCAAATAGGTATTAACGGTACCTGCCATATAACCGTGAAGTTAGTAAAAGCTTATTTTTCTGAAAAAAGGCTCCAAAATTTGTCTATGTAAAAAATCAATGCATTTAATTTTGGTGAAAAAAAAAATTATGACGATGGACCGGTACCTTCCATAGGAGTTTTTTTTTGTCATCGAATTTACTGAGAACTGGTAAGGTAACCGATTACAACCAAAATTGATATTCTGGAAAATGTAAGTAGCTTAAGTCATCTTACACTAAAATATTTTCGAAAACTTTTTTTTTTTAAATCAATATTTTGAAAACGGGTAGGTGAATTTTAAATTAAAGGTTCTATAAGGCAAGTTTAGGATTCATGAACATGAAAAATTTTAGATAACAATCAAGCATGACATTACTATTATTAGGAAAGCTTTTTTTTATAATTAACGCGCGCACAAGGGACTATTTGTTTCCCTTTTAATGTATGTAAATGCATACACAGTGCCCCGTGGCTTAGTGGTTAGTGTGTCGGGCTGCTAAGCGAAAGAACCTGGGTTCAAATCCAGCTCATAGCCACCTTTTTTTCTGGGGTACTACCTCTTGCGAGGAACTGACAACATCTCCAAGAGTAAAATTTGTCTCGAAAAAGTGCATCTCATGTATCCGTTCGGACTCGGCGGTAAACTGTAGGTCCCTTCCATTCTTGCAGATTAACAACACACCAGGAATGGTTGAGAGCCTTGGCTCCTTAAGGAGCTGGCGCGCCAGTAAATTTATTTTATTTTTATGTATGTAAATACACTGCGCGATCATTAGGATAATAGTGAGGGGAAGTACAGAAGGTGTCGATTAACATTGGTTTTGAATGCTTGCCAATAAAAATGGTAAATATCGCCGGGTAAACTATTCCAAATTCGTGTTGTTCGGCTAAAAAAAGGATCCCTATATTTCACGGTACGTCCGAAATCGGGCTCAAGTGTGAACTGATGAGCATTCCTTGCGAGACGAGTATTACGGGAGAAACTTTTAAGGGAGGAATGCAGCTTGCTACTTTGAGTGAACATTTTTTATTAAAGAAACGATAAAATAAGGAAAAACATGAAACAATGCGCCGGTGTTCGAGAGGGCAATTGTTTCAGCGGCAGTCCTGTTTTCTATCAATCATAACGCTCGATTTTATATTCTATCAAGCAGGTGAAGCGATGTTTTCGAAGCAATTGCCCAGAGGTGGGAGTTATAATCGAGTTTAGGGCGTATATAAACGCTTCATAAATTATTTATTATTATTTAAAAATTATTATTATTATTATTTATTTAAAAATTATTATAAAAATAAAAATTCTTCTGGTTTTTAGCGTTCAGTAACATATAAAAGGACACAAATGCACTTGCACAAGTATTCACCTACATATATTAACTACCCATAATAACGAAAGAAAACTTTGGGAAAACCCTCCGAAAAGGTCTGATTTTTTAATGAAATTTTGTGAGTAATTCTTCCAATTATTATAAAAGAGGTTTTAACAAGTTTAGGTGAAGAAATCAAAAGAATATTAAGAAATTCAGGATGACACCTGCCGGGCCCGCTAGTAATATATATTAGCTTTGTTCGTCTACTCCCTAAAACAGACTATTTTGAAAAATTTTACACAAATGTTGTTCGTTTACATTTCAATTGTAATCGGGAAGGTCTTTACGCTTCTAACTGTTCTGCTCCTAGGAAATGGTTTGGTTGTGGTGCTTCTGGTGTTTCTCGACGTGAATGTAGACGCTGTTCGGGAAATGGGCAACGGGCTCTCGGGTCAGCAGGCCGAGTAGCTCGGAGGAATTAGTTAGGTCCTCTGCTGGCGACTAGTTGGTGGATTACATTCATTAAGGTTTTACTCTAGATACATTAGGCCATATTTAGGAGTTTTTATTTATGGGATTACATTTTTAGGTTTAATCGATTCAGGAGCCTCCCGAACTGTAATAGGTGGTGCGGGTTAAAAAATTGTACACGATCTGGGGCTTAGCGTCACGAAATCAAATGTTCCATCAGTGGCATTAGGAGATGGGACAGGGGTAGGAGTTTTAGGTTTTCTGTCTCTCCCCGTGATAGTTGAGGGTAGGACTTTTCTTTTGGAATGCTTGGTTATTCCCAACCTTCCACAACTTTTGATTTTGGACACTAATGGGCATAGTCCCGGATCTAAGATCGGGAGTTTCGAACTTTTCCGAAGAACAGAGCTTAGCTTCGATTTCGGAAATGGGGACCATTAGGGAAAAATTTGATTTGAGTGTAAAAGAAGATAAGTTGCTTGAGTCTGTAGTCGAGGAACTTTTTAATAGCATGGGTGAGGGATCAGGAAGAACAAATCTTCGGGCATAAAATAAGGACGTCCGCAGAACCGATAAAACAAAGATACAGCAAAATATAGATAAAGAGCTTCAAGAAATGTTGGACGCCGGGGTGATCGAGAAATCGAAAAGCCCGTGGGCGTCACCGATTTTATTAGTTAAAAAGAAAGACGGTTCTTATCGGTTCTGTGTAGACTATAGGAAATTGAATGAGGTTACTGATAGAGACGCTTACACTCTCCCATTTATTTCAGCCATTTTGGATAAGCTCCGAAATGCTAAGAGAAAAGTGTAACTTCTGTAGGCCGTCCTCGAAGTCTATGGGATACGTCGTAGATAGAAATGGACTTCACGTTGATCCAGAAAAGGTAGAAAGCATGGAGAAAATTCCGACTCCAAAGAACATCAAAGAAGTAAGAAGCTTTGTAGGGACTATTTCGTGGTATAGGAGATTTGTACCAAATTTTGCAGGTTAAGTTAGGCCCCTAACAGACCTTTTAAAGAAAAATAAAAAGTTTTTGTGGACGGATGAATGTGATGAATGTTTTAGGAAAGCGAAAGAATGCTTGGTTACAGCGCCGATTCTGACATGTCCGTATTTTTCTCGGCCATTTGTTGTTCAGACAGATGCGTCAGATTATGGAATCGGGGCCGTACTTCCGAAATGGATTGTCTGTGATAACGGCCGCAAATTTCGCAGCAAAGAACTGCAAGCCCTGTGTGGAGAATACGCGTCAAATCTGAGATATACTACAC
The DNA here is from genome assembly GCA_963971375.1 of Platycheirus rosarum. NCBI lineage: Eukaryota > Metazoa > Arthropoda > Insecta > Diptera > Syrphidae > Platycheirus > Platycheirus rosarum. Next base: position 106,361,081 of record OZ020508.1, read on the forward strand.
ATTACCACCCCCAAGCGAACCCGGCAGAACGTATCAACCAGGTAATAAAAATTGCATTAAGAGCATATGTCTCAGAAAATTATCAAAGTGGGATACGCAGCTGACAAAAGTGGCCTGTGCGATCCGAACTTCACAAAATGAGGTGCTAGGTTTTTTCCATATTTTGCTTATTTTGGTAGAAACATGGCAACTAGTGATTGAGAATATACGTTCAATGATGGCGATAGGCCTCCACAACAGGAAGATAGCTAAGAAATTAGGGGTAGGGACAAAGAAGTCGGCCCAGATATATAATCTACGCAGAAGAGACACACAGCATCAACTTGGCGATCTCAGAACTTCGTTCTTTCTGACGCTGCGAACTTGTAGGCTGCGAAAGTGGCTCCAAAGTTTGTTGGACCTTTTTATGTTAGCAAGCGTTTGTCATCTTGGACATACGCATTAAAAGACGTTAAAGGGAAAGATCATGGAACGTGGCACCTTAAGGACTTCAAACCGTTTATTAATGAGGAAGATAAAAGTGGAAGTCCCTAGTTAATTTTTAATTTCTCCTAATCGTAGTTTTGTTTTCATTGCTTTTTATAATTCCCAATTTTTTTATAAATTTAGATTTCGTAAATTCAGTTTTCTTTTCTTTGCCTTGATGGAACCCAGATTTGTGTTGTTTGCCCTACCGTGTGTTTCCTCTTTTCCTATGTGTGTGCTAATAAGGCGGTAAAATTTACCGCAACCATGGTTCCATCACCCAGTGGCGTACTCACCGAGAATCTTGCAAAAGCAATCAATCTCCAAAACGACAAATCATCGTTTCACACCCAAACCTTCTTACTTACCCCACTTTTCAACTATAGAATTCCCTCAGTCTTGCCAAGCCAACGGATAAGAACGCTAGAAACGGTTGGAAGAGCGACAGAAGGAAGTCTGTGAAACACACACACCACATTATAAACATCAATGGCAAAGTACCCAACGAAAACACAAACATTCAAATTTATAAATTTTACTTACGGCTTCAGCCCAACCTACATTTTCTTAAGGCTTTGAGCCCAACTTATTAAAAAAAAACAAGGTATCGAAAGGTTGGAACATTAAAAGGTCTTCCCTTAACTCCCAAATCTGCAAAAGGGTCCACCAGCGTAGGTTAGGGATTCCCTCCTTATTCTTCTCAAAGAAACAAATGTTGGTGTTGATTTTAATAGGACACATTGATTTTAGTACTTACTCGATTCACTTTCCGCGCGTTGTAAAGTAAATGGGGGAATGCCCAGATATAAACTTGTTACCGGTTTTGATAATTTTTCGATGTTTCTCAAAAGGTTCTGAAAGTGAGTTTTGCGGGACTGGACTCACTCATCAAGATCGGCAAGTTTTGAACGACACCAACAACTTGTCGAACTTTTTGAATTGAGAGAGGGAACATGCGCACTTTCGATGGAATTCGACAGCGATGGTTGAACACACCATTGGTGGTTTATGTCGTGATACTGAATCCTGGAAATTGATTGGTTGAGCGCATGGATGTATGTAGGTGAGTCGAGACAAAGAGCTAGACTTGAAGTAATTGCCACTTCTGGATTAGCCAGAAAAAGAGTCAAAAGGACATTTTTGAGTTTAAGAAAAATTGAAAAAAAAATTATTTTGGAGAAGCCGAAAACAAATGTTAAAAAAAATCTAGGAACAGCCTGGAAATTGAGTTTAAAGAAATAGAATATTGAGGAAGGATAAAAATCTTGTTGGTAACGATTGTGAGAAGAGGATGAGGAAAACAAAAAAAAAAGCTAAGTAGAGTTTAATTTTTTTTCTTTTCTTTGTGAAGTTTTCTTGAGTGTTACTTTATATATAATTTGCTGTGTGGCCTTTTATTTTTCTTTTGTTCGCATACCCCAGAAGATTGCTGGCACGTGACCCCCTCTCTTTGATCCCAATTTGATATCTTTCCTTACCTTTCCTTTTACCCTCTTTTTGTTTCGAAAGTCAAGCAACGGTCTTTCAGTTTTTTTTGTTCGAATACCGTTTTATTATTGTATAGCTTTTAAATTTTTTTTTTACTTTTTGTACTCTTGTAAATATTATTTTAAAAGATTTGGGTTTTTAAACCTGGTTATCCATGGTTTTCTCAACCAATAAATTCAGTAAACCCATTAAAACTTTTCTTTTCTTTCTTCTTCTTGTTGTATTCGCGGCTATGTTAATTTCTCTTGGTCGTTATTTTTCTTTATTCATTTCAGCAAGAGTTGAAAATTGCTTTTAAAAATTTTGTGGCGCCCATTTTTTTTTGCTACGCCCCTGTACAAACAAATTTAATATATATTGTATCATCACCCACCCACCCACTCGATATAATTAGATATCCATTAATATTCATTTTACCTACTTCAATAAAAATCAAACATTTTTCACCGAACGCTCTGCTCAACTGAGGAGCCGTGGACACAGCACATAATCAGCGTTGGTTATTGCAGTTCGTTCCCCCCCCCCCCCCCACACTTCCACATAAACTTCATCATAATAAAATTCATTCGATTATTTACCTACATACGGTGCACATCGGTTGTGCAAATTGTTCTTTTTTTCCTTTCTATTTTGATCTTGTCAAAGTACGCGGTGTTTAAGTTCGGTTTTATTCCTCGGTTTAAATCATCCTAAATACCTAAAATTAATTAAAAGAGTAATCTGTGAATTCTGTGGTTTGTTTGTGTCGTTCTGATTGCAATCAGATTAGTGTTAATATTTTACATTTGAAACGATTTGTTTTGTTTTTTTAGATATAGATTTAGAAGTGAAGGTACACCATAAATAAAATTATTGTACCGGCATATGTCAAGTTCCTTGCGGTGGTGTAGAAAACAGAAAGAAAATATTGTGAAAGCGTTGGAAAAAGGGATAAGTATACAACCCAAGTCTGTATACTTCCAAGTAGGTTGTTTTTTTTTTTGTTTTTTATTTTATTCTTTTTTCGTGAGTTATTAATCCATTATTGTTTGATAAACTTATATATAATACAATTTATTGTAGGTATATATTTACTTGAAGATTCGATACTCGAATTTGTTTGTGTGTGTATTGTGTTTTGGTTGTTATTTTTTACCTTCAAGTGTATTTTAATTCGTTATTTATAGGTTGCCGTTTGATTTTTTTTGTCGCTTAGGAAAAAAGTATTATTTTTGCCAGACAAATTAATTTGTTTGGAGAAGCGATTTTTGGTGTGAGAAAGATTGAGGTAGTTAGTTGATTTGGAAAAGCGGTTTTTACTGTCAGGAAAATTTTATAAGTTTGATAAGTTCTCTTTACATACTTTGCGGTATAAGTTTTTTTCTTATTCTCTTCGAAAGAAAAATAATTTGTTGAGCTTTGTTTCTTTTCTTTTCTTTCGTAAGTTTTCTTTCAACTAATAGGCAAGATGAATATCGGCACATTGAAATGGTAGTCATAGGGTTGAAAGTAGATACGGTAGAAATAATGAGAAAAGCGCTTAGGTCTTCCAGAATGTTAGAGAGAAGAGGTTCAAAGGACACAGTTAAGAGCTATCCGTTTAGTTTTGAAGAAGATATAAAAGCAAATAGGGATAATATAGAAGAAATCAAGTTTTTATTGAAAGATGCTCCGAAGAATTCTAAGTCTTCGGAGTATATAAAGATTTTAACCAAGATTGAATGGAGTTTGAGTAGGTTAGGCAGAGTGCAGTGTGAAGAGGAGAATAATGAAGATGAGTATAGTGCATTGAAGAATGAGCAGTTGATTTTGTTGGGGAATTTGACAGGAGATGGAGAGGAAAGTTAAGAACTGCAATTTCAGAAGAAGAAAAAGGTAAGCCAACCGGCTGTACCTAAAACACCATCTTATATGGAAATTAGATCAGCCAGCGCGAACCAACCAGCTTCCGAAGATCAAATTTTGGTTAATCGCAGCGTAGGAAACATTGAAGCTTCAACAAGTGGATCAACTTATAGGTTTGATTTAGTTAGCGATAATTCAATATTAGGTTCGATAGTTCAAAACGTAAGTGATGGTGTGAATGTTCCGAATGTTAGATGTACCGAGCGTGTTGGAAAATGGGGTGTGAAGTTTTCAGGGGAATCGGATGGCTCTTCTCTGAACTTATTTTTGGAAAGGGTTGAAGAACTTCGTTTTGCTAAGGACGTCCCCGAATCACACTTGTTAAGATCCGCGACAGAACTCCTCACTGGAAAGGCCCTTATGTGGTATCGTACAGTAAGAGAAGATTTATCAACCTGGTATGAGTTGGTAAATGAATTGAAGGCAGAGTTCTTGCCTTCTAACTACGATGATCTTCTCTTGGAGGAGATTAATCGCCGCTCCCAAGAGAATGATGAAACCTTAGGGGCATATTTAGCGGTAATGAGGACGTTGTTTAGACGGCTGTTGGAACCATTATCATAGGGAAGGAAGCTAAGTATTCTTAGAAAGGACATCGATCCATTCTTCCAGCAACAGGTTGCTGGTGCAAAACTGTCAACCGTGAAAGAATTGGCTATGTTGGGTAGGGAGTTGGATACGTTGAAAATTAATATGGACACTTTTACTCCACCGACTAAAGGGAAGAATTTACTTGAACCAGAATGTGGTTACCATCCGAGCACAGTGGTTCAACATCGGGTAGCGGTTTTTGACCCTGCTCCAGAGCGTACTCCTCAACGGGTGGTACGCTGTTTCAATTGTAATTGTAAGCGGCAAGTGATAGAGACATTAGGCCATATTTAGGAGTTTTTATTTACCCCAAATAGTAGACGAACTGACCTATTTTTAAAAAAAATAGTCCTACACAACTAGACATACAAATTAACGCAAATAATAGTCTCCACCTTTTCTTATATTTCCACATTGTATAGGTATGAACTGTATTTTTTTATAACTAGCCCGCACTAAAGGGATTTTGACTACCCTTATAATGTTTAACACAGCGAGGGATTTGAGAAAATAGGGAGAATGATGAGAAAGGAGGTGACGATGCACATTTGTTTTAAAGTTCTGCACTTCACAGAGGGAGGGAAAACAGAGTCTGGCAAGGCATTCCACATTCGCGTGGTACGACTAAAGAAAGAATTCCTGTACTTGACAGTACGTCCCAAGTTGGGCTCAAGGGTATATTAATGGGCATTCCTAGCAGTACGAGTATTACGGTTGAATCGTTCAGGGGAGGAAAGCAGCTGGCTATTTCGATAGAACATTTTTCATGGAAGTAGCGATAAAATAATGAAAGGCAGGAGACATTACGTCTATGCTCCAGAGATGTAAATGTTTCTGTTATTGTTCGATCGCTTATCATTTTTAAAGCTCTTTTTTGTATTCTATCTCTAAAACTCAAGTGGCTTTCAGGATCACCTGCCCAAATGTGGGAATTATATTCAAGCTGAGGGCGAAAATATGCTTTATATACTGTAGCCATACCGATTTTGACGAGGAGTTCTTTACGTTCTTAACAAATGACCAAAAAGTTATCTGTAGGTTTGAAACTTTTTGACCTATTCGGGACAAAATTTTTCATACCTAAGAGGATAACATTTGTTACCATAACTGCGCTGAAGTCTATTTTGCCACCGAGGAAGCAGAGCGACCAGTTAAAGATCCTGAAGAAATTATTGAGACCCTCCCAGTTGGCTTTCTTTTCTTGTATACCAAACGGTTCTCCTAGGGGGTTTCTCTTCAAATGAGTTTTGATGACACGAGAGATTTGCAGATATGACACAATGCTCTGATGTACCTAAAGGCGAAAAAACACGAATTTTGTGTTTATCAGCATCGGAGGTAAGAAACAAGTCTAGTGTGTTGGCGGCTTGGCCTGTGATGTCAGGAATTCGGGTTGGCTCATCAAAAAGCGGAGGAAGTAGGTTTAACTCAGCAAAGATCTCAACATACCATCTTTCGGGTGTTGTCTGGCCAAAAAAGTGAAGCCAACTTGAATTGTGTACATTGAAATCACCCGTAATAATGATTTCAGTGTGAGGATAATGGGCAACAATACTTTGTATGGAGTCTGACAAAGCATTAAATTCGTTGGAAGTTGAGATTCTGTCTATAGATGAAACAAGTATGTATGATGCGCTTATTTACGTGAATTTTAACCACATGAAGTTAAAATCTGTATGTATGCAACATCATTCCTAATATATATGGCGAGGCCGTGATAGGCAAAGAATAATGGCACTTAATTATACCAATGAAGGTTAAATTCCGAGTAATCAGAATTTTCTCCTATTTGAGTTTCACTTAGTGCCAAAACAGCTGGCTTGTTAAGCGAAGTATAAACGTATGCAGCACAGAAATTTTTCCTGAGCCCACGAATGTTGGAATAATCAACCCTGAAAATACCCCCCATAAAGAAGAAAAACATCTTGAAAAAACAAAGACGTACAATTAACTATAATTATTGCTTCACTAATTCCCAATTTGAGCTTCACAAAAACAATTATTATTAGTGTTATGCCTTAATAATAATTGAGTTGATCCGCCCCTGGTTACTCAGAGAACATCAATTAATATATCCGATAACGATCTAGCTTAACCATAGGGATTTACCCCAATGATTAAACTAAATCGTCTGTGCGGAAGGAATAGGGAAAAGAAAAGAGAAGGAGCTTACTCGCTGTGGTGTGCTTTTTTTCTCGTTGGTGGGTATTTAATTGTTTCGATGCACATTGTTAAATTTGGCTTGTTTATTATTTTTTTATTATATTTTATTTATTTTTCTTTTCGCCTTTCCTCTATGCAGTCGGTATAATGCATCACGTATGCATATAGTTTAATTTAGAAATGGAGCACTGACACTGAACTTGTTTTGTTTGTTTTTTTTTAATTTTTTTTGGAAACAAAGTAATAACACAATACACAATATTTGTTATAGTAGCACAGAGAGATTTTTATGCTATTTAATTTTTTTTTCGGCTATTTAAATTTTTGTAGGGCAATTTTTTTATTATTATGTATTGAAATTTTATTCAAGAGCGAAGAAGGGGCCAACGAGAGGCGAACAATTGGAAGTAACAAGACACACAGACGATGTGAACTCTGCGGGAAGTTTGGTGCTACTTACTACTAACTATACAAATCTACAATCAATTTGCAAACTATTTTTTTAAATTAAATTCTACCCATAGTGTGCAGTTAATTTGTACCTATCTGAATTAAAAGCAAAATTCAAAACAAAAATCCTTGTCATCAAGGACGTTTGTATACATATCGATATCCAGCAAGAAGTGAGTTTAAGTCTAAATTTCAAGAATGTATGTGTATTTTTTTTTTCAAACGCCAAATGCTGGATCGTGTATAAATCCCAATCCCAACAAAAAATATTCGCCTCAGCTAAGCGAAACCAGATACTCAATTATTTCATATTCGCCGTCTTTTTTTCCTGCCTCACATTGCACATGCGCAGTAATATAAGCACAAAGCATAATACTTAAAACCATGCACTTATTCTCTTTCTCACAAATAAAATATCCCTACACTAGCACTCCAAGCGGCTCGTGCGCTTAAGATATTTTCGAGTCCAAGACGACAGTTTTAATTTGTCGCGAACTTGGCATCCCATCCTAAATTCTTCACGGTCGATCCGACTGCCGCTTCACACCAACAGAGTTGCATTGAGCTCCGTTTTTTCCCAACCTGTGTTTCAGCAACAACAACAAGAACAACAGACAGAACCTCCTACGCACCGCTACAACCTGCGTAGCCAACATCACGAATAAAAAAAGGCAGTTTCCCGGTGACCACGCTCAATGCAATTTGCAGCGAAACTTTCGGGGTGAGTAAGATATTTAACTCACTAAATATTTATTTATATATAACGCGGATAATCCGAATTTCCCAAAATGCTCTATGAAAACAACCGCCAAAACCTTAAAAGTTGAATTTGTCTTATCCCAATACCAGCAGGGAAATCATAAACAGCTGTCAACCGATGGGTTCACTAATGCCATTGCAGATGGAAAACTACAAATGGCTGTAAGAATGACAGGTAAGAAAATGCTCACTGAGGCTCTATATGGATCAGCATCCAAGTTTCGCAAACTAAACGTGGCAATAAGAGCTCGACAATGGAGACAGTCATCGCAAACAGAAAATGTGCGGCAACAATTGCGCCCGTGTCGAGCCATCATCATAATCAGAAGAGACCTTGTACAGACGTCCTGGCTACATAACACCAGCTGCAACAGTCTGAAGGCCGCTACGAGAGAAGCTGCAAAATTATACAGGGAGGTATTTCTAAAGATACAACTGGCAAGGTTGACCTTCCCACATGCATTCTTGGTAGCCGACTTATGCGACGAATGCGTCATAGGAGCGAATTTCATAAAGGCACATGAGATAATCATAGACCTGCGAATGCAAGTGTTAAGGTATCGAACAGTCTAGATCCCTATGGCGTACGGACACGAGAACGCTGTTAATCTTCGAGCGATTATAAACAGAGGTGAAGTCCTACCGCCATCTTCTGAAACAGTTTTGGAGGGTGATTCTAGGAACCAAGCGATTCTATCTTGTATAAACAGATGATAAAAAGGACTTTCCGAGCTACATCGTTGGAAAAATTCTATTGGAACCAGAGAAAAACATGGATCCTGTAAGGCTGATAAATCTGAAAAAAACACACCATCAAGCTCAGACGAGGAGCGGTGATTGGGAGATGCGTACCCATTGCAGTCATTTCGACAACATCTGGGAGCGAATCTGCGATTCCTGTTTCCGCAACGAAAATGGCCGAGGTATGTAATGCTATCCTTGGAAACTGTGAGCTAAATCAGGAGCTTAACACCATAGCCGAAAATCTCATTGGCGAGTTTCCTGATATATTTGCATCGCAGGATGGAGATTATGGTCGAACACACCTAGTACAGCACCGCATAGACACCGGACACAATAGACCAATCCAACAACCTGCTAGAAGACTTCCAAAACAAAAACAAACAGGCTGAAGTCGATAAGATGATATCGACCATGCAAAGCTCAAAAAGTCCGTGTGCATCAGCATTTGTAGTAGTGAAAAAGAAAGACGGGAGCTCTCGATTCTGCGTGGATATCCGGAAGCTCAACGATGTCACCAAAAAGGACAGCCAACCCTTGCCTTTAAAAGATGACACCTTGGATTCCTTTTCTGGAGTGAAATGGTTTTCCACCCTCGACCAAAAAAGTGGCTACTGGCAGGTACAGATTTTTGTTTAAATAATTCACGCGAGCACAATGGACTATTTGTTTCCTCCCTTTTAATGTAAAACACACTGCGCGGGCATTACGATGATAGGGAGGGGAAAGATAGGAGGTGCCAATTAACAATTGGTTTTGAATGCTTGCAGATCAAAATGGCAAGGGATAATTTCGCCGGGTAAACTATTCCAAATTCGTTTTTTTCGGCTAAAAAAAGAATCCCTATATTTCAAGGAACGTCCTAAATTGGGATGAAGGGTAAACTGATGAACATTCCTAGCAAGATGAGTATTACGGGAGAAACTTTTAAAGTGAAGAATGCAGCAGGCCACTTCGAGTGAATTTTTTTTTATAAAAGGAACGATACAATAAGGAAAGACATACAACACTGCGTCGGTGTTCGAGAGAGGCAATTGTTTCAGTGGCAGTTCTATTTGCTATCAATCTTAACGCTCGATTTTGTATTCTATCAAGCAGGTGAAGCAACTGCGTGGGCATTAGGAAGATAGGGAGAGGAAAATAGGAGGTTTGAATTAACATTGGTTTTGAATGCTTGCAGATCAAAATGGCAAGGGAAAATCTCGCCGGGTAAACTATTCCAAATTCCTGTTGTTCGGCTAAAAAAAGAATCGCTATATTTCACGGTACATCCGAAATTGGGCTCAAGGGTGAACTGATGAGTATTCCTTGCGAGACGAGTATTACGGGATCAAATGGGGAAAAATATTTCTTACACCGATACAAAAAACCTAAGCACCTAGCAGCATTCTTAGCGATCCACCGGAGGTCGTCGTTGACACACATACCGAGTACTGAGAGCTTTTCGGTTTATTCGATGCTTCAACGACAGAAGACAGCATTGAGTTTTCGAGGCATTAAACTCCACACGACTCCTATTACCCCATTTGTCAATGCTGTATAAATCGAAGTTTAATGAGCTTGACATACGGTACCGTTGCAATTGTACGTCCGAAGGCGAAGGACGTGAATTATTGAACGAATATGAAAAGCTGAGGGTAAAGTTTTCAGCAAAACAGTTAAGCGGACTAGAAATAATAGACAGAAGAACATTTATAAAAATAAGGAAATGATTCGTAGACAGAACAGAGCCTTGGGGCACACCAGCATTTATTTTGTGGGAATCAGACTTAATTCCGTCCAATAAAACTTTTATTGAACGTTCCGGAAGATAGCATCTAATTAATCCCAAAAGCACGCATTTTCAATAAGAGAGCTTCATGCCAAACTCTATCAAATGCCTTGGAGATATCAAGAGCAATAATCTTACTTTAACCAAAGCGATGTAAAGATTTGTTCCAGTGTTCGGTTAGATATGCCATCAGATCACTAGTGGAATGGTTGCTGCGGAAGCCATACTGACGGTCATGAAGAAGATATTCCTTAATCTGACTGTTAATCTGCGCTTCCATGACCTAGAAAAAAGGGATGTTAGTGCTATGGGTTGGTAGGAGGAGGGGGAGGATGGGTCACCTTTTTTAAGGGCACGCTGGACAAATGATGTTTTCCATTTAGGAATGATTCCAGAAGAGTAGGAGCGATGGAAAAGCTTACGCAGTGGCTATGTCAGTGTAGAAGAACACCTCTTCAGAAGAATTGGGGGTATACCATCTTGGCCAGTGGATTTGTGTATATCGAGATCTTTAAAAAAATTTACATTCACAAGTACAGGAGCGGCAACGTTGCCGTAAGGCAGCATGGAGCTGACAGCGAAATGGGCGGCGAAGAGTAAACAATTGGTTTGTTATTGTCGATGAGCGTTCGAACCGAAGATGTTGAGGAGTTTTTAATATTTTTTTACAAATGACCAAACATTTTTACTGCCTTTGGGACACTGCAGAATTTTGTGCCTTTCTTTTTGGATATGCAAAAATTTGGTTCTTTCAATAACGGAGTTGCATGAGTTCCTTTCTTGTTTGTGCTTTTTCTGATCGGAAACTTACTTCTTTGAGCCTGATAGCTTCTTTACACTCAGAATTAAACCAAGACTTTTGTTTAGGCTTGATTCTTTTTACTCTGATAGGTATAAAAGCACGCATCCCTAGAAGAATCACATTTGTGATCATTTCACTAGCATCAATGTCGCGATCGAGGAAGCATAGTGACCAGTTAAAGTTTCGGAAAAAAATATTCAGGCTGTCCTAGTTGGCTTTCTCGTATTGTCACACGGTCCTGGTGGGAAGTTTTTCTTTAACTGGATGGGTGAAGGATGAGTAATTAGCTGAAATGATACAATGGTCTGAAGTGCAAAATGGAGAAGTTACACTTATGGTATATTTATCAGGGTGAGAAGTAAGAAACAAGTCAAGAGTATGGGCGGCTGGCCCAGCAACATCTGGTATAGGCGTTGCACATCGATCAGTTGGGTAAGGTGATGTAAACCGGCAAAGAGCTCGATATACCTTCCTTCGGGTGTTGTCTGACCAGAATAGCGGAACCAATTTTAGTTATGTAAATTGAAATCGCCCGCAAAAACGATTTCAGTGCGAGGACAAAGGGAAACAATTTTCGAGATTTAATCAGACAGCGCATCAAACCCGTGATAAGTCGAACTATTTTCGAGATTTGGACTGCTGTAAATAAAACAATAATGAATGACATGCTTGCGGACGGTGAATTTGAGCCAAAAGAAGTTAAAGTCCGTGTTATAACATTGCCCATATTGGGGAAGGCTCTGGCAAGCAATATCATTCCTAACATAGACCACGTGACCATGATGGGAAAAGAGTAATGGCACCAAGCTATACCCATGTAGAGGAAATTCTGATAAATCAGTATTTACTCCAACCTGAGTTTCACTTAATGCCAAAACAACTGGCCTGTATTGAACAGTGTAGACGTACACGTGAAAGAAATTCTTTCTTAAACCATGAAGGTTAGAATATACGTCGAAAAAATCACTTACCATTTAAAAATACTATCATACAAAACAAAACTCTGACTAAGTTGAACTGTGCAGTGAAGATCCAAATTAATTTCCGTAATAAACAAACCGTCTTAGGTGTTATGCCCATAAGACAGCTTTCATACAAAAAATCAATTTAAACATTCAGCACAATAGGACAAATTCAAATGCCCTTATCTATTTACCGAAAGCATTGCATGGTCAGGAGGGGTCGGAGGTTTTTGTGTGTGTGTGAAGGCTGCAATAGAAAAAAACTTGACCGGTTGGTTCTTGTGTTGTGCTTTGTGTGTACATTTTTCTTTCTGTCTTCTTTTATGTACATATATACGACGCGATTGTCCAAAAGAAAAAAAGAACGCTAACGGTTCCGCAAATAAGTGTGATACAAATGCTAGCTTGGTTGACCTGAAAGATGCAGGCAGTGTCAGCACATCGGCGCGAAGGACCGACGCTCTGGTTTTTCGGTTTTGAGGGTCCGAAGTTTAAGCCCTCGGACAAAAAATGCCTGACTGCAGATGCTTGGTTTACTTCAACAGGAAAAGTCGTAGATGTGCATTAGGTGCGGGCGAATAAGAGTTCTGCCAACGACGATGCAAGATACTCTGATATGAAATTTGGATAAGCCTATGTGTATGCTTGAATAATTCATTAAAAATCCTCTGTGGATGATATGAAGTTAAGCCTTTGTGTGCTTGAAAAGTCCTTTGTGGATTATATAATGATAGGCCTTTGTGTGCTTGAATAGTCCTATGTGGAATTTATAATGATAAGGCTGTGTGGTATTGAATAGTCCTCTGTGGATTGTAAAAGGATAAGCCAGTGTGGGCTCGAATAGTCCACTGTGGATTGTATAATGATAAGCCTGTGTGGGCTTGAATAGACCTCTGTGGATTGTTTAGTGATAAGCCTGTGTGGCCTTGAATAGTCCTCTGTAGATTGTAAAAGAATAAGCCAGTATGTGCTTGAGTAGTCAGTGGGGATTGTGAAAGGATAAGCCTGTGTGTGTTTGAATAGTCCTCTGTGGATTGTATAATGATAGGCGTTTGTGTGCTTGAATAGTCCTCTATGGATTGTAAAAGAATAAGCCTGTGTGTGCTTAAATAGTCCAATGTGGATTGTAAATGGATAATGCCGTATATGCTTAAATAATCCATTTAAAGTCCTCTGTGGATTGTTAGGGATAAGCCTTTGTGTGCTTGAACAACCAATTTAAGTTCCTCTGTGAATTGTATAGGCCTGTTTATCTTTTGTGGATTAAGCCAAAATAAGTCTTGTGTACTTGAAAGATCCAAATAAAGTCCTCTGTGGACAACATTGATCTAAAGCTACACTTAAAACGTAACTGGATTTGTTTGATTCAAAAACATTTAAAAACGTTGACTCTAGTAGTCGGAGAGTTCAAATATTCATATTAGTGGATTCTTGAATGCTTGAGTTTGTATCTTCACTAAGGCAGTGATACGTCGGATGGCCGAGTTGTAAAACGCGGGACATAATGTATTACTCAAGCATTGTCCAACCCCACTACTCAGATATCACGCACACTAAGTGCACTCAAAGAAGAGTGGAATGAGAGAAAACCCGTCTCATTCTAATACAATTATCCTTTCGTTACTCTGTAACGACCTGCTTAACGCAGCTCGACACTGTGAGTGGTATTTCGTTTGAATATCAGTTCGATCGAGAATTCCATTGAGAACGGACGCAGTGTCGAGCTCCCTGTAAAGCAGCAATACGTATGGATAATTTAAAAAAGTGATTTGGATTAAATCTGAGTTATCACCATCATCATCATTGGCGCAACAAGCGGGATCCGGTCCGGGCCTCCTTCATACATCCCGATTGCTGGCCGACGCATCCAATTGCGCACCCCAAGGCTTCGGGCGTCCTGGTCTACGCCATCCTTCCAACGTAAGCAAGGTCTGCCACGTTGTCTTCTACCATAAAAAGTACCGCAAAAGACTTTCCGAGTTGGTTCCTCTTCGCTCATGCGAGCTAGGTGTCCAGCCCACCGGAGTCTACCGAGCTTTATTTTTTCAACACAATCTGCTTCGAGATAGATTTCATACAATTCATGATTGTATCTTCTCCGGAATCGTCCTTCCTCACACACGGGGCCAACAATTCTCCGTAAGACTTTTCTCTCGAACTCGGATAAGAGATCAGAGTGCCTTTTTGTAAGCACCCAAGTCTCGGATCCGTATGTGAGAACTGGTAAGACCATAGTCTTGTACAGCAGCAGTTTGGTTTTTATGGTAAGGTTTCTGGATTTAAAGAGCCTTGACAGACTATAGTAGGTTTTGTTGGATTTCAGCAGCCGCCCGCGTATTTCTTCCTCCATATTGTTATCGGCTGCTACTTTTGACCCAAGATAGTAAAAGGACTGCACTACTTCAAGTTCGTGCTCCGCTACCCTGATGGTTGTACCAACATTTCTCACAGACGTTGCCGCCATGTACTTAGTCTTCCCTTCATTATGGTATTAGCGTATGAGGCTATCCGTTCTTGCAGAATAGAGGAGAATATCTTATAGGATGTACTCAACAATGTTATACCCCTATAGTTGCTGCATTTTGTGATATCTCCCTTCTTATGTATGGGACATATGATGCCTTTTCGCCAATCTTCTGGCATCTCTTCGTGTTTCCATACGTGTACTATGATTTCATGAATTACTTGATGTAGTGTTGGCCCTCCATGTTTGATCAGCTCGGCAGGTATACCATCGGCTCCTGAGGCCTTATTATTTTTGAGCCGATTAATCGCCTGTTTTATCTCCTCAATGCTTGGTGGCTGCAGCATGAGATCTTCTTCTTGAAATGTTGGAGTCTCCATTTCTTTCGTGAGCTGACCGTTCAGCAGTTCATTAAAGTACACTTCCCATCGCTCCAGAATGCCTTCAGGATCGGTGATCAGATTACCCTCTCCGTCTTCACAATATGTACAGCGTGGTATGTATTGCGACATGTTTCTGACGGATTGGTGGAACTTCCGCGCCTGGTGCGGACCTCGCTCTCTATTTATTTCCATTTCACAGACAATGTTTTTTTCCCAGGCTGCCTTTTTTCGTCTGTGAAGTCTTTTTTCTATTCTTCTAAGCTCTTTATATTCATCTTCGCGTGCCCGCGTTCTATGAGACTGTTGCATTGCTCGGTATGCAGCATTTAAACGTTCAGACGCTAGTTTGCATTCATCATCAAATCAGTCGCTCCGATCTCTGCGACTACTGCCTAAGATGGTATCAGCAGTACTAATGACTTTGTTTTTAAGGCGTGACCATTTTTCCTCTACGCCCGGCATTCTGTCCCCAGGACTTACTCTTCCCTCATCGAGCTCTAAAAGGGCGAGCCTTAGTGCGCGACTGTATTGGTTGCTTTTGCATTCATCGCGTAGGGCAGCGTGTTGATTCGAGCCTGACCAGCGGATGCAATACTTCTTCGCTTAGCAATCCGCCCTCGGAACACCATACCAACGAGATAGTGGTCCGAGTCGATGTTGGCACCTCGATACATTCGTATCGTCCTCAGGCTCGAGTAGTGGCGGCGATCTATCAACACGTGGTCAATTTGGTTACGAGTGACTCCATCAGCCGATACCCAAGTGACTTTGCGGATATCCTTACGCGGGAGGCTGATACTCGCAACGACCAATTTTTTTGATGCTGCCATTTCTATGGCTTGTAGTCCGTTGTCATTAGTGTTCTCATGCAAACTATGGGATCCTTTGTACTGCCTGAATACTGGCTCCCTACCTAATTTTGCGTTGAAGTCACCAAGGATGATTTTAACGTCATACCTTGGGCAGGCATTGAGGGTCCTCTCTACAAGTTCGTAGTAGGAATCTTTTTCTTCTTCTTCGGACTCCTCAGTAGGTGCGTGAACGTTTATGAGGCTGATGTTATTGAATTTGTCTTGCACGCAAAGGGTGCATAGCCTTTCATTTATTGCGTTAAAGCCGATTACGGTAGGGTTCATTTTTTGGCTGACTAGGAAGCCTACCCCGAGCACATGGTGTTTTAAGTGACCGCTAAAATATATGTCGTATTCTTTTTTCTGCAAAACACCATTCCCTGGCCATCTCACTTCCTGAAGTGCTGTTATGTCAGCTTTATACATGGCCAGGACATCAGCTAGCTGTTGTGCAGCTCGAGCTCTATAGAGCGTTCTGACGTTCCATGAGAAAATTCTTAAATCGTTTAGCCGTTGTCTTTGCTTGGTTCCGAGGCTTGTTGTCGGGTTCTGAGTAATATTTTTTACGGGAGAGGTTACTAGCCCCTCGCCAACCCTTAGGAAGTGCTTGCAATTTTTGCTAATTTGTGTACAAAATTTTAATTTTGTGTTTGAGGTGGATTGGCGCACAAATTTCGTATTTGTATCTTGTGTTTGTTCATCTTTGTTCAAAGTAAATGCTGGTTTGATTCGATCGATTGAAATGTTTTTTTTATGTCCTTTTATCTCAAGTGTGAAATATTTGTTCGTCTTCTTTACAAGGTAAGGACCATCATATGTACTGTCAAACTCTATGACAAGCTAGACGTATTTTGTTTCGTGGTATAATTTATTTCAAGTTTATTTTAATTTTATTGATTAAAAACTAAAAAAAAGTGTTTTTAGTTGGTGTATAAGCCTAACACCATCAATTGCAATAAATTTCTTAGCTTGAATCGCATCTTACATCGTAATTTTTAATAATTCACTTTATCAGCCACTTGGCTTTGTTCACCTGCATCTATGAAGAGCAAAGATCGCGTACTTCGCTCTACATCTACAAGTAAAATCGGTGAAAACCAAATAAATTCACTTAATATGGTCAACACACCCGACACAAAAAACAAATTGTCGCCACTTGAAAAGAAAATGAAAAAAGAGATGCAGGATTTAAGACAGTGGATTCAAGATGAAATGAAGAAGCTGACCGAGAAACTGGATAAAATTGAAAGCGATTTTAACCAACGTTTCACAGATGACGGCCTTGCCGTTGCAGACCTGACTCGCCGAGTCGAACAGCTAGAAGCAAATACACCAGCTACCCCGAGCGCATCCAACACTACCCAACTCATCCAATGCATAGAAGAGCTTGAACGAGAAAAGTATTCAACCGATGCAATCATTAGAGGGATTCCCAAAATTGAAAACGTAGACCTGCGTGAATTATTTTCAAATGTATGCCATTCAGTCGAATGCACCCCTGTACCCGTACTGCAAAATATACACCACACAAAACCCAAAAACATTCCCGGAGAAATCAACACCTCAATCGTAATTAAATTTTGCACTTAAGAATAATTTACTAAGATCGATACGCTAACGTTGAATTAATCACAAAAAAAATCTTTGTTTACATGATGTTAAGCTCGGTTCTGACAGCAGAATTTATGTAAATGAATTCTTAACGTCATCTAACCACATGATTCTACGCAAAGCTCTTGTTTTGAAACGCAGGAAAGCTCTTTCCAGTGTTTACACCAGAAGCGGGAGGGTATATGCACGTGTCACTGGAGCAGAGAAAACACTTTTGGTTCCATCCATAGAAAGCTTGGACATAATTACTGCCGACCAAATATTTGAATGTAGTTTGCTTTTCCTTAGTGCTTTCCTCTGGGTAGTTCTGTGTCTTGGTGGTGGTTTTTATTTTATTTTCTCTGAAAATGACTAGCTCCAGGAGTAGTAGCATGTTTGACCGCACAAACAACATGCGCACGATGCTTGACGTGCTGTGCAAGCAATGCAATGGCCTTCACGTATGCCATTTAAATGCACAAAGTCTTTATCCCAAAATAGATGAATTTAGGTACATGTTTGAGGGTTCAAATATAGACGTCATTTGTGTATACGGGACATTGTACAAGTCAAGTTTATCTGACATTCTGTGCAATTTAAAATGTAATGAGCTTCTTCGTTCTGATAGAAGTGATCCTAGAGCTGGAGGTGTGGCGATATATCTTCGCAGCTCTATTAAACACCAGTTTGTTTCTAGATCAGATATGTCCTCTCCAATCGACTATTGCTGTATTGAAATTCTTAATGGTCGAAACAGATGCTTAATTGGTGAAGTATATCGTCCGAGCAGAAACATTGACTTTGAACCTATGTTCACATCGTTAGAAAACATATCTTTTGCTTATTCTGAAATCGTAGTATGTGGAGACTTTAATTGCAATTTACTCAACAGGGAAACATCAAAACTATTCATCGAGAGAATGAAGAGCCTTAGTCTCAGGACGAATAATTATAGTAATCCAACTCATTTCACAAATGATGGTGCAACACTTTTAGATTTATTCCTTACCAATGACATAGAAAATTTGCTATTGTACGATCAGCTCTCAGCATCTGCTTACTCAAAACATGATTTAATTTTCGCAACTTTCAATATTGTCCTACGAAATGAAACCACTACTTTTGAGTAAAGTGATTTTAAAAATATTGACTCGGCTCAGCTGGAGAATGATTTATATGCCATCAACTAGCAACAAATATACTTTATGACTTCAGCTGAGGATCAGGTAGTTTTTCTTCAAAACTTTATTCATAGTTTGTTTGATAAAAATGTTAAACTGAAAAGACAATTTCGTTTTTCTGAGTCAGCTTCCAAGTTTATGCTTTCTTACCTTTCTGGGAGAAGACAAGCTGTAGTTGTAGAGAGATGTCTCTGGGTTTCTGGAACTTTTTTCTGGTGTTCCCCAGAGATCGATTCTTGGGCCATTGCTGTTTTCAATGTGTATAAACGATCTTCCAGAGCAAGTTCAAAATTCATCCAGTGATTTATATGCGGATGATTCCCAGATTCACCTTAGCTGCAAATTGGGCATGATTGAGCATGGTGTTTACCAGCTGAACAATGATCTCAGTAGCATATTGCCAAATGCTTGGTTATATACAAACAAAAACTCACTCTACTCTAAAGACTTTGAATAACGTCATACCTAAAAAAGAGCCATTGTATCTTTATAACAAAATCGTTTTTTCAAGTTCAATTCGGTCTTTTATATTTATTCAACCAAGATTTACTTGCACAGTTTCTGAACACCAATTTTTTGTGTGTGCTGTCAAACTCTGGAACTCCCTACCCATAGACATAAGAAGACTTCGAGGATGTAGTAATTTCGATCACGTTCTTTTTAGGTATTTGGCTGATAATTTTTGAAAAAAAAAACAAACAAAAATCAATTTATAATATGCTTAAATCTCTTATTTTTGAATTGTTATTAACAACATTGTATAAATTAAAAAATAAAATAATAATATAGTGTTAGACACTTTAATTCAAACAGAAATTCCTATTAATATGTTGAGTAGAAATAACTAAACATTCAGTAAGACGAGTATTAAATTCTAGTTTGTTATATATTATTTTAATGTAACTTATCTTAACTTTTACAAAAAAGGGCCTTTAGTGTATTATAAAAAATGAAATAAAAGATGAAATAAATAAATAAATAAATAAGGTTGCTGATGTGGTTTTCTTACTGCATCGTTACGAAGGAAAACATGACTTGAATTTTGAAGGTTTTTGGCTATGAATGTCTTGTTAGAGCCTTGGCGTTCAAGTAGGATTGGTTGAAGATTTCGCATCGTATCTCGGAATTTATTGAAGAAATCGTGCTTGGATGTAGCATCAGGTTATATGGCTGGAAGTCATCGATGTATGAGAAACAGAAATCCAGGCCTCCCTGGAACCCAAAATTAAAAAAAAACGTTATATGAAAGGTACCGTTAATAGACTTTTCCCGTTAATTTGGTTCTAATCAAAAGATAGCCAATACCAACAAAAAAATTCTCAAATTTTTTTATCAAAATCGTTTTAGCCGTTTTCGAGAAATATAAGCTTTTCCTTAACGATCATATGGCAGGTACCGTTGTTTTTAGGCCAAAAAATAAAATTTCAATTTCCCCTCTGTAGAATGCCAAAATAATCTCGCGCATCAAGTTTGAAGATAATCGCTTAAGCCTGACTGCTTAATACTGACAGACAGACAGGCAATTGTTGTAGTAATGTCATGTTTCTTTTTTTTTTTTACATTTCAGAGGTCAAGTGGTACTAAGCTTGGAGCAAACTCGAGCAAACTCATATGTACGCAACTTATTTACGCTCTTCATCATGAATGCAGGTGTTAGCAGTTAGTAACTACCCTACACCAATACAAAAAGAACGTAGGACTGCAGATAAACACATATAAATAATAAATAATGAACAATATTTAAACAAAAAGAAACAAAATACAAATTTTTACAAACTTAAAGAAAGACGGTTCACAAACACGTTTACAATAAATAGTAATTAAAAATAAATAAAAATACGATAAATAAAACATATAACAAATAGAAGTCATGCTCGTGGAACACTGGTTATCAAGTTTTGTTTCAACTGCTTTTTGTTCAAATTAAAATCAATTAGAAGGTGATTGGTATTATACAACCTTTTCATGCGAGTTAATGGCTCATGCATGCCATAGTTAGTTCTAAGGTAGGGGCAATACAAGAGTTCTTTATTACGCAATCGGTAAGAGCCTCCCCGATAGTTAAAACCTACCAAGGAAAGTAATTCAGGAGCATCAATTTGACCAGAAAGCAATTGATGAAAAAACACAAGATCATTACTGACTAGTCTAAGAGAAAGGGACTGGAGATTCCGAAGCCGAATTCGATTCTCATAAGGGGGCAGATTAAATGGATCTTCCCATGGAAGGCCTTTAAGAGCAAAGCGAATAAATCTATGCTGAATAGCCTCAATTCGAGATTTATGGACTTCATACAATGGTGACCAAATTTGAGAACCATACTCGAGATGGGGACGAACATAGCATTTGTATAAAGATAGTGTTTCGTAGGGATCATTGAATTCCTTAGCCCACCTCTTACTAAATCCAAGCATGGAATTTGCTTTACTTATAATAGAGTTGAGGTGCTCATCAAATTCAAGGTTAGAACTTAATAAAACACCTAAGTTACGAAATGTAGAAACCTGACAAAGAGTTTGTTGAGACATTGTATAAGTGATAATACTAGGTGTTCTCTTACGCGAAAAGGTCATACTTTGACACTTAGAAGCATTTAGACTAAGACCATTCTTAAAACACCATAAGACAAAACTGTCTTCTTGTAAGATCATACGGTCTGAAGAATTTTTAATTGTTTTAAATATTTTCATATCATCGGCAAAAACAAGAATTTCACTACTAGAAATGTAAGAAGATACGTCATTTATAGCAATTATGAAGAGTAAAGGTCCAAGGTTACTTCCTTGTAGAACTCCAGATAATGCATTAAAAGGGTTAGACAATACGTTACGAAATTTGACTTTGTAAGATCTATTTGTTAGATAGCATCTTATCCAGGCAATAAACAAAGGTGGAAAGCCAAACATTTCTAATTTAAACAAAATAACATTATCAGAAAGTTGGTCGAAGGCTTTAGAAAAATCCGTGTAAATGCAGTCTAATTCAAAGCCACTTTCAAGTGCATTAGAGCATTTATGATGAAAAGATAATAGGTTTGTTATAGTGGATCTTTTTTGCATAAATCCGTGCTGCTGCTCTTAGTTAAGAAGGATAAGCTTTCGCAGACAACTTGTTCAAACAGCTTAGGAATGCTTGAAAGCTTTGAAATTGGTCTGTAATTTTTGATTTCCATTTTTTCACCTTTTTTAAAAATGGGTTTTATAAAAGATTTTTTCCAAAGACTAGGAAATTTGCCAGACGCTAATGAAAGCTTAAAAAGGTATTCAAGTGGATGAGCTAAACATAAGGAACACTTTTTTAAAACGATAGGTGGAATCATATCAGGTCCAGAAGAAAAATCATCATTGAGAGAAGAAAGATAGTGTAAGATTCTCTCACTGTTAATAGGAACATGATTAAAATTAACTTGAGAGCAGCTAAGTCGATTATCAAAGTAATTTTCATCTATTATTACAGAGGAACTACAAAAGGAATTAGAGAAATAATTTGCGAAGGCATTAGAGATGTCAGGGGTATTTTTCAAGGTAAGACCATTAAAAACAAAGTTGGTTGGATAACCATCCGATTTTTTCTTCGAGTTAACAAAAGACCAAAAACTATTTGGATCATTTTTAAGAGAATACCCCATTTTTGTTACAAAGTTGGAGTAAAGATTATGGGAGAGAGTTCGAAATTCTTCAAAAAGACTTATGAAGATTTCGTGGTCAGTTGGAGAAAGAGTTGATTTAAAAGTTTTCCAAGCTTTATTTCTTTTGTTCCTTAAAAGCTTAAGTTCTTTAGTAAGCCATGGCTGGTACCGAATAGGATTTTTGATTAATTTTTGTGGAATTACTTTTTTCATGCTATCATATAAAATAGAGTAGAAACAATTAACTGCTTCGTCAATAATTGCAAAGGTTGATGTATTTTCAATACCGGACCTGCGTAGTTCATCCGAAAGTAAATCGAAATTCGCTTTTCGGAAGTCAAAGGTGTAAGAACAGTCATTTGCACAACTACTTACGTCAAGGACATTCGTGAAAGCATTCATTGTTATCTCAATTTTTTTTATATTCACGAATTCTAAACTTGCTTTATAGTCCCTATAATCGCAAGTAAAAAGAATTACTCAAAATGTTGGTATGCAGAATTAATTTGACTATCAAAATCTTTTCAAATATAAAACTTAAATGAAATCCAACAAGCCGTTACCGAGAAAGAAAAAAAAACAAAAAAAAAAACCTTTAATGAAAGGAACCTTTAATTACAAAATACCAATTCCTACAAAAATACTCTCACATTTTTTTATCAAATTTGTTGAAACCGTTTTCGAGAAAAATAAACTTTTCCTTAACGATTATATTGCACTTAATTAAAAAGTCGCCTCGATAAGAGCGGAGAAAACAAATCTGTTTGAACGCGCCGCTCTCCTCGTTTATAACAGCGCTGTTACCTCGCCGCTAAGCGCCTCAGCATGCGATCTCTCATAAGAAAGTATGTGTTTGTTTTCGCCGCTCTCCTCGACTCTAGCCTCACCACTATCCTCGCAGCTCCAGTATGTGTTCAGCCTAAGTCATATGGCCGATGCGGCGCAATCAATTTGTTTGGAATTCTATAAGTATCACATTAAGCCGCAACGTTGGCTAATAGCAAAAGAAAAACTCCGTGAACTTTTAACAATAACTTAATGAACTTAAAATTCCATACAGTTAATTTTACAGAAACTTTTATCACAGTTTCGATAAGCATCGCATCCGCTATGCATGTGCGGAAGACTTGGGAAAGTCAAGTGACGGTCTACGTGTTATGTGTTCTATTTCAAATCCCATCCTTTTATCTAATCAACACAATAACCCAAAAATATAAAAAATCAACACAATAACCCAAAAATATAAAAAAAAAAAAATCATTCAAGTGCGGGCTAGAATAAATTTATTGAGTTTCCAAAAATAAATATATATATATATATATAATTCAGTAAAACTACCATAAATTAATTGTGCTTCGAAATAAAAATCGCCCATAAATAAGTTTCCATCAATACTCACCAACGAGAAAAAAACACACCACAGCGAGTAAGCTCCTTCACTTGTTTTTCTTTCCCTATTTCCTTCCTCACAGACGATTTAGTTTAATCATTGGGGTAAGTCCCTATGGTTAAGCTAGATCGTTATCGGATATATTAATTGATGTTCTCTGAGTAACCAGGGACGGATCAACTCGATTATTATTAAGGTATAACACTAGTAATAATTGTTTTTGTGAAGCTCAAATTGGGACTTAGTGGAGCATTAATTATAGTTAATTGTCCGTCTTTGTTTTTTAAGTTTTGTCTTCTTTATGGGGGGTATTTTCAGAGTTGATTATTCCAACATTCATGGGCTCAGGAAAAATTTCTGTGCTACATACGTTTATACTTCGTTGAACAAGCCAGCTGTTTTGGCATTAAGTGAAACCCAAGTAGGAGAAAATTCTGATCACTCGGAATTTTACCTTCATGGGTATAACTTAGTGCCATTATTCTTTGCCTATCACGGAATTGCCGTATATATTAGGAATGATGTTGCATACCAACTTCAACCACAATATCGTCTGTGTTCAAATACAGATTTTAACTTCATGTGGTTAAAATTCACGGTAAACAAGCGCATCATACATACTTTTTTATCTATAGAAGCCCTAATTTGGATAGAGTGTCAACTTCCAACGAATTTGATACTTTGTCAGACTCCATACAAAGTATTGCCCATTATCCTCACACTGAAATCATTATTACGGGTGATTTCAATGTACACAATTCAAGTTGGCTTCGCTATTCTGACCAGAAAACATCCGAAGGAAGGTATGTTGAAATCTTTGCTGAGTTAAACCAACTTACTCAGCTTGTTGATTTGCCAACCCGAATTCCTGACATCACAGGCCAAGCCGCCAACACACTAGACTTGTTTCTTACCTCCGATCCTGATAAACACAAAATTCGTGTTTTTTCGCCTCTAGGCACATGATACCATTGTGTCATTTCTGCAAATCTCTCGTGCCAACAAAACCGAGGAAAACCGGAAAAAGTTTCAGCAAGCTAGAAAGGCCTATAATGTTCACATTCGCAGGACTAAATTTTTACATGAACAAAAAATCCGGCAAAAAATACTGCAATGTCCCAAATGCAGTAAAATGTGTTGGTCATTTGTTAAGAACGTACAGAACTCCTCGTCATCATCGGTTCCTACGCTTGTCTTCAATGATACTCCTGTTGTCAGTTCTCAAGAAAAAGCAGATCTGCTTGCAGCCTAATTCACTGCTAACTCTACGCTGCCAGCAGGTGTTAGTACTCCTCCTGTACTCGAGAGCGTAAATGGACCTATCTTCTTTCGCACTCGTACAGTCGCAAGAGTATTAAAAGATCTTAACATACACAAATCCGCTGGCCTGGATAATATCCCCGCTATTGTTCTAAAAAAATGTTCCATTGCGTAAGCTTTTCAATCTGTCCTTTTCCTCTGTTCTCTTTTGAGTGGATGGAAAACAGCATTTGTCCAGCCAATCCCTAAAAAAGGCGAATCTTCTTCTCCTTCAAACTATCGACCAATTGCACTTACGTCCCTTCTTTCCAAGGTCATGGAAACGTTGATTAATTTTCAGTTAAAGAAATATCTTGAGGCTGAAAGCTTCTTAATGACCGGCAGTACGGCTTTCGTAGCAACAGGTCTACTGGTTATTTGATGGTATATCTCACCGAAAAGTGGAACTAATCTCTCCATCGTTTTGGGGAAAGCAAAATTATTGCATTTGATATTTCTAAGGCATTTGATAGAGTTTGGCATCAAGCTCTTTTTTCGAAAATGCGTGCATTTGGACTCGACGAATCTCTTCTTCGTTGGATTAGTAATAACCTTTCGAACCTCTCAATACAAGTTGTATTGGACGGATTCAAGTCTGATTCTCACAAAATAAACGCTGGCGTGCCCCAAAGCTCTGTTTTGTCTTCGACTCTCTTCCCTATTTTTATCAACGACTTATTATCTGAAACAACTAATCCTATCAATTAATTCGCTGACGACAGTACTCTCAGCTTCTCGTATTCGTTTCCAGATTCACATCCTCGTTCTTCGGATGTGGAACTGCAACGGCAGCGTATGATAAGTTCATTAAATTCTGATCTTGACAGCATTGTACAATAGGGAATAAGAAACCACGTAGAATTAAATGCTTCGAAAAAACAATGTTGTCTTATGTCGTTAAAGCGAAATATACCCCTAATGCCACTATCGATGAGTGGCACTTGCATAGAGGAAACCAACCACCTCTCAGTTCTCGGTATGTGCACTACAGACCACATTCTGTGGAATGCCAGAAGTTCTTCACCCAGTCTGATCTGATGATTACAGGAGCACCTGCCCAAATGTGGGAGTTATACTCAAGTTTAGGGCGAATATATGCTTTATATACTGTAGCCATATATAAAGCATATATTCGCCCTAAACTTGAGTATAACTCCCACATTTGGGCAGGTGGTCCTGTAACCCACTTGAGTTTTCTAGATAGAATACAAAAAAGAGCTTTAAAAATGATAGGCGATCGAACAATAACAGAAACATTTACATCTCTGGAGCACAGACGTAATGTTTCCTGCCTTTCATTATTTTATCGCTACTTCCATAAACAATGCTCTAGCGAAATAGCCAGTTGCATTCCTCCCCTGAAACGCTTTAACCGTAATACTCGCACTGCAAGGAATGCCCATCATTATACCCTTGAGCACAACTTCGGACGTACTGTCAAGTACAGGGATTCTTTCTTTAGTCGTACCACGCGAATGTGGAATGTTTTTCTGTTTTTCCCTCCCACTTTGAAGTGCAGAACTTTAAAACAAATGTGCATCGTTACCTCCTTTCACATCCTTCCCTATTTTCCTAAAGCCCTCGCTGTGTTTAATTAACATTATAAGGGTAGTCAAAATCACTTTAGTGCGGGCTAATTATAAAAAAAAAAAAAAAACAAAAACAAAGAAAAATGACAGAGACCAATCTGTCATCAGGGATTTGTATGGGCAGCATTCACACTTCTGATCGTTACATTTCTGGTGGCTTTATCCACTACATCACCCTCCCTCAGTAGGGGTCCCTTGTTTGAGATTTGTTCTCACTTTGGTTCATTCAGACCAAATCACTAAACACAGTACGCCAGTTTTAGTCTATCGATAGAAATAGAAATGTTTTTGTTTTTGATCTGTTCTATGAAGTACTTTCTTAGGCGTCGTACTACATTGTAGGGTCCTTCGTAATGAGGTGACAGCCCTGTTTTAATTTCGTCATCTCTTATAAAAACTTGCTTACAATTGTCCAATCTTTGGAAGAAAAATTGTTTGTTTTCCTTGGCGAGTTTCGGTCGGAATGAGATTTCTCATTGTGGGTCTTAATATCTCTATTAAAAAATCTGGAGAACATTCTTGATTTTCATTTTTAATGAAAATTTCTTCAGGTAGTCGGAGATTTTGCCCATAGACCGTTTCCGCGGCGGAAGAGTTTAAGTCTTCCTTGACCGCATATCGTATATCTAATAGTATAATTGGGAGTTCCGAGCTCCAATTAACAGTGTTACATTAGGCTTTTAGTGCACATTTAAGCTGTTTATGGAAACGTTCGACCATGCCGTTCGCTTGTGGGTGATATGGTGTGGTGTGGATTTTGTGAACACCTAGAAACTTTGAGAGTTCAGAAAACAGTTTTGATTCGAACTGCCTACCTTGATCTGTCGTTATTCTCAATGGTATGCCGAAACGAGAGATGAAGTTTTCGAAGAATGCTTTTGCTACTGAGTTCGCTGTAATATCTACTAAAGGATACGCTTCTGGCCACCTAGTGAATCTGTCTATGGCAGTGAGAATATAGGAAAAATCACTAGATACTGGGAGAGGCCCTACTAGATCTAAGTGCACGTGATTGAATCGACCTTTTGGGACTACGAAAACCCCTTGTTCTGATCTGGCATGCCTTTGGACTTTTGATTTTTGACAACCTATGCAAGATCTGACCCAGTCGTTAATGTTTTTATTCATTGCTGGCCAGAAGTACCTGTCTGAGATAAGCTTACGCGTGGCACGTATGCTTGGGTGCGATATACTATGAAATTTGGAGACTACGTTTGAACGAAGAGCGAAAGGGATGAAAGGCCTGTTTTTATTCGTAGAGGTTTCTCAAAACACTTTGACGTCAGGAAATTTTAATTCCTTTAACGTGACAGCTTTTTTTTCTGTGTGAGCTCTGTTAAGAAGGTCTTTTAACTCTTCATTAGTAGCCTGTAACTTAGCAATGGTTTCTAAGTCCAGGTCGTGAGTTTTGATGACGACTATTTCATTATCTCCGATTCGGGAGAGTGCGTCAGCGACTACGTTGTTTTTTCCTTTAATGTGCTGGATGTCTGAAGTGAATTGTGAGATATAATCTAAATGACGTGTTTGTCGCGGGCTTCTCTCTTATAGTCTGTAAAAACCGTAAACTCTATCCCTTCTAAAAAGAATCTGAAATGCTTGATTGCTAAGTAGATTGCTAATAACTCACGGTCGAAAGCGGAGTACTTTGTTTCTGAGTCTTTGAGCTTCTTTGAGAAGAATGCAATGGGTTGCCATGACTTTGAGTTTTGTTGCAACACTGCACCAACTGCTGTGTCTGACGCATCAGTTGCGATGCTGAATATTCCGTTTGGTATAGGATGTGTTAAAAACGTAACTTTAGCAAGTGATTGTTTGGCTTCATGGAAAACATTGCTGAGCTTTTCAGACAATGTAAATTTTTGCTTTGCATTTTTCTGTTTAATTAAATGAGCTAGATGCTCATGAAGTGGTGCTATGATTTGTGCTAATTTCGGAATGAAACGATGATAATAGATTATCATCCTAATAAAACGTTGTGTTTGTTTGAGTGATGTGGGCGTTGGAAACCTTACGATAGCCTCTACAGGATCTTTTGAAGGAAAAATACCATCCGCGTTTATTGTATGGCTTAAAAATTCCAATGTGGGAGCACCAAAAACGCATTTCGACAGATTGATATTTATACCGTACTATTCCAGCCTCTTGAAGAGTGCTTTGAGATGTTGTTTATGTTCTACTTCGTTTTTACTAGCGATTAGAAGATCGTCAATATATGCGTAGACGAAATTTAACCCAGAACAAACCTCATTCATAAAACGCTGAAATGTTTGCGCCGCGTTTCGCAACCCGAATGGCATTCTCAGCCATTCGAATTATCCGAACGGAGTTGTTAAGGCAGTTTTATGAATATCTTCGGGTGCGACTGGTATTAAATGGTAAGCTCTCACGATATCTATCATTGAAAAGTCTTGAATGTGATGAATTGGGTGCCAGTCATGTACAGCAGCGGCGTTAAGCCTGCGGTAGTCTCCGCATGGTCTCTAGTCTTGGTTATTTTTCTTCTTAACCATATGCAGAGGAGAGCATGTGCTAGAAGATGATGGGCGGCAAATACCCAATTGCATCATGTGTTGAAATTCTGTTTTGGTTGCGAAGTAGAAATGCTAGAAATGTTTGTATTTTTGAGATGCCTCGTAGATTTTGTCCGCGAGGGAAGCTAACTCATCTGTAGTCTTTTGGCACACTGAAAGTAGAGCGATATTTATGGCTTGTGGAAGCCGGCGCATCCACAACTTTTTAATGATGTCATCATTGAAAGTGGTTCCGGCTAGCATTTTCATTGAACGTAGTACTTCAGATGGCTTCCGATCTCCGATATCCGCTTTATCGATAAACGTTTCCAACCGTTTTAATTCGGATACTGTTCAAATATGCTGCTTTTAAAACGAGATATTTATCGTTATTTGGCGGATTCGAAAGAATGTCTATGACTGAGTCACAAGTATCAGGTGGCAACGATGCAACCGTGAGACAATACTTAGTCTCACAACTGGTTATCCGGTGCACCGTGAATTGTGAATTCCAAAACGTGGGAAGACGTAGTCTAATGGATGTAGGTAGGACCCGAATGGATTTGTGAGTCGAGAGTTGAATCGTGGATATTATTTTCTTGCCTGTTTTCCACCTTCGGTGTTCGATGAACCGTGTGTGTTTTCTTTAGTATCTGTCATGCTGATGACTTTAAACCACGTTAAAATTTAAAACCGATTTTAAAACTTTTTGGAATTCGATGCCCAAATCGTCTTAGCAAAAATGATTGGAAGTGAACGCTGATTCAATATAACTTTAAATTTAGGATTGGTCTTTGTAATACAAATAAAATAGCTGCTATGTAGCAGGTTTTGTTGAAGAAAATAAACTTGGAAAAAATCAAAATCCTTTGTAGCAAGTTGTTTGTTCAGGAAAAAAAACGTTGGACAAAAATCTTCGTTGCAAGTTGTTTGTTCAGAAAAAAACTTGGAAAAAAAATTTGGGGCAAGTTATTTGTTCACAAAAAAACTTGAAAAAAAAATCTGCTGCAAGTTTTTTTCTCGAAAAAAAACTGGAAAAAAATGAAATGGCTGCTTCCTCGTTGCAAGTTATTTGTTCACAAAAAAAAAAACTTGAAAAAAATTCTGCTGCAAGTTTTTTTCTGGAAAAAAAACTTGGAAAAAAAATAAAATAGCTGCTTCCTCGTTGCAGGTTATTTGCAATTAAAAAATTGCAAAACAAAATGGTCGCTTTGATGCAGTTAATGGCAAACAAATATTTTTCCTCGTGGTTGACTTAATTGCTTAGATGTGGTTATATTGCCTTTCTTCTCGATGCTATGACGGCAATGGATGTTCTACGGTCTGAAACGATGAAATGGTGGTTGGTGGTGGCGGAGCTACGATGGGGGACTATATTGGCGATATTATGGTCGATTAGGTGTATCTAGCGGATGATGCTGATGAGACCGCGTGGATCGTGGTGGTGGAATGTGGATTGACGATGTCGGAGGAATCACTTGGTTCGTGATGACTGAGCGTTGTTGAATTATTGGTTGAGGAAACTGATGGATGGCCTTGGTGGTGGATTCGGTGGTGCTTCGTTTTTCCTGGAAGTGGTGTGCGTCGGTGCGTTGGAGTGGTTGCGAAATTATATTAATTTCGATGTGAGATATATGGTCTCATTTTATATAAAAAAATTATTTTTAAAAAATGGCGTCTTGCTGCGAAAATTAATCTTCGCTGTCGCAATTTATGTGTCCTTGTCGGGGTCACCAATTTAGCCGTAACGTTGGCTATTAACAAAAGAAAAACTCCGTGAACTTTTTTTATTTTATCGTTTCTTTTACAAAAAAATGTTCACTCGAAGTAGCCAGGTGCATTCCTCCCCTTAAAAGTTTCTCCCGTAATACTTGTCTCGCAAGGAATGCTCATCAGTTCACCTTTGAGCCCAATTTTGGACGTACCGTGAAATATAGGGATTCTTTTTTTAGCCGAACAACACGAATTTTGAATAGTTTACCCGGCAAGATTTTCACTTACCATTTTGATCTGCAAACATTCAAAACCAATGTTAATCGTCACCTCCTATCTCTCTCCTCCCTATCTTCCTTATGCCCGCGCAGTGTGTTACATTAAAAGGGAAACAAATAGTCCCGCGTAAATAAAAAAAAAAAAAAAAAAAAAAAAAAAATAACTTAATGAACTTAAAATTCCATACAATTTTACAGAAACTTTTATCACGAGGATTGAGTAAAAATTAAATTAATGTCTACCGGCACGTTTAGTTTTATACCCCGAAACAAAGAAAATGATAGAGACGAATCTGTCATCGATATGACATGTGACATTTCGAAAGGTAAGTGTTTGGAGGATTGTATGGGCAGCATTCACACTTCTGATCGTTACATTTCTGGTGGCTGTATCCACTACACAATCAGTATGTCATTGCGGCCATGTTTGTATCAAAAAAATGTTATTTAAACGGTGTCTTTTATAATTATCATTGTCTATATCATATAGAAATTGGCGATAATTGCAACTATTTGTTATTATGTTTGTCCATTTTAGACATAAAATTATAAAAAAAAATTGCGAAAGCTTTTGCGGTTTTTAAACGCAGAGTTAAAACGCGCTCAGTTTAAAAGGTCTTTAATATTGTTTGTATTGTTTCCTTCACCACCTTTGCGTTTTTTGACATAGTAAATCCATATATACATATGCAAACCGAGTTTATTAATAAAAAGAAAGCAAAGTGTGAATGATAATCATGTACCGCCTGTTGATTGTCGCGAACAAATCGTCCATTAATCGTTTTCTGTTTGCAGAAGCTTTAATATCCCAGTTGATCTTTTTTTAAATTTTAAACTGACGTAATATGAACTTCATTTTTCTGTTTTACAGAAATTTCTTGGGCTGAAATTGTAAGGAGAGAGAAATATTTTACTCTCTCGTGAGGACTCTCTTTTGTGAAAAACTATGAATTTTGTGTCTGTGGCTAAAATTCGTAGTTTTGGGGAGCATGTGGAACAAAGCTATTGATAAACATTGTTCACTGCAACGGACCGTCAAATGTCGCACAGAGGGACAACTTACATGTACACGTTGCCTGAGCGGCCAACGGATAATTGTTAGGTGCGTCAACAAACATGCACATAAATCGTCACAACACTGAAAGACGGACGACGGCCCGTTTCAAAAAACGGTTCGTTGGCCGTTGTCGTTAACAAGAGGTCTACGGAATCAGGTAGAGCGGTCCACATTCGTGTGGTTCGACTAAAGAAAGAATCTCTATACTTAACTGTACGTCCGAAGTTGGGCTCAAGGGTTAACTGATGGGCACTCCTAGCAGAGCGAGTATTACGGTTGAATTGTTTAAGGGGAGGAATGCAACTGGCTATTTCACTTGAGCACTGTTTGTAAAAATAATAAGATGTAATTGAATCTGTAATATTTCTATCACCAATTAATTTTAAAGCTCTTTTTTGGATACGATCCAGAAAACTCAAGTGCGTTATTGGAGCACCTGCCCAAATGTGGGAATTATACTCAAGTTTTGGGCGAATATATGCTTTATATATTGTAGCCAGATCAGACGGGGTGAATAACTTCTTGCATCTACGAAGGAAACCTTAACACCAAGCAGCATTCTTGGCGACGTCAAATATGTGGTCATTCCACAATAGGTGGTCTGTAATGCACATACCGAGAACTGAGAGGTGGTCGGTTTCTTCGACGCAAGTGCCACTCATGGATAGTGGCATTGGGGGTATATTCCGCTTTAGCGACAAAAGACAGCATTGAGTTTTTGAAGCATTAAATTCTACGCGATGTTTTATTCCCCATTGTAAAATGCTGTCAAGGTCAGAATTAAATGAACTTATCATACGCTGCCGTTGCAGTTCCACATCCGAAGAACAATTATGTAAATCTGGAAACGAATATGAAAAGCTGAGAGTACTTTCGTCTGCAAAACAATTTATTGGATTAGTTGATTCAGTTAATAAATCATCAATAAATATAAGGAAGAGAGTCGGAGACAGCACAGAGCCTTGGGGCACACCAGCATTTATGCTTTGAATATCAGACTTGAATCCGTCCAACAGAACTTGTATTGGGCGGTTCGAAAGGTTATTACTAATCCAACGAAGAAGAGATTCATCGAGTCCAAATGCACGCATTTTCGATAAAAGAGCTTGATGCCAAACTCTATCAAATGCCTTAGAAATATCAAGTGCAATAATTTTGCTTTCCCCAAAACGATGGAGAGATTAGGTCCACTTTTCGGTGAGATATACCATCAAATAACCAGTAGACCTGTTGCTACGACAGCCGTATTGCCGGTCATTAAGAAGTTTTCGTTCCTCGAGATATTTCTTAAGCTGAAAATTAATCAGCGTTTCCATGACCTTAGAAAGAAGGGACGTTAGTGCAATGGGTCGATAGTTTGAGGGTTAAGAAGATTCACCTTTCTTAGGGATGGGCTGGACAAATGCTGTTTTCCATCCACTCGGGAAGTGCCCAGAGGAATAGGACTGATGAAACAGCTTACGCTGAGGTTTTGCCAGCGTTGAAGAACACCTCTTCAGAACAATAGTGGGGATACTATCCGAGCCAGCGGATTTGTGTATGTTGAGATCTTTCAAGACTCTTGCTACTGCACGAGTGCGAAAGAAAATTGGTCCCATAAAATCTTTTACGCTCTCGAGTACAGGAGGAGTTCTAACACCTGCTGGCAGCGTTGAGTTTGCAGCGAATTGGGCTGCAAGCAGATCTGCTTTTTCTTGAGAACTGACAACAGGAGTATCATTGAAGACAAGCGTAGGAACCGATGATGACGAGGAGTTCTTTACGTTTTTAACAAATGACCAACAATTTTTACTAACTTTGGGACATTGCAGTATTTTTTGCCGATTTTTTTGTTCATGTAATAATTTAGTCTTTCGAATGTGAACATTACAGGCCTTTCTAGCTTGTTTAAACTTTTTTCGGTTTTCCTCGTTGGTGTTGGCTTTATAATAACGGAAACTTACATTTTTTAACCTAATAACCTCTTTGCAGCTCGAATCAAACCATGAGTTATCCTTAGGTTTAATACTTTTTGACCTATTCGGAACAAAATTTCTCATACCTAAGAGGATAACATTTGTTGCCATAACTGCGCTGGAATCTATGTCACTACCGAGGAAGCAGAGCGACCAGTTGAAGATCCTGAAGAAATTATTGAGACCGTCCCAGTTGGCTTTCTCGTATTGCCAAACGGTTCTCTTAATGGGTTTCTGACAATGGTCTCATGTGCCTAGAGGCGAAAAAACACGAATTTTGTGTTTATCAGGATCGGAGGTAAGAAACAAGTCTAGTGTGTTGGCGGCTTGTCCTGCGATGTCAGGAATTCGGGTTGGCTCATCAACAAGCTGAGTAAGTTGGTTTAACACAGCAAAAATTTCAACATACCTTCCTCCGAGTGTTGTCTGGCCAGAAAAGCGAAGCCAACCAGAATTTTGTACATTGAAATCGCCCGTAATAACGATTTCAATGTGAGGAAAACAATTCTTTGAATGGAATCAATTTCGTTAGAAATTGAAACTCTGTCTAAATTTGGGCTTCTATAAAGAAAACATACATGAATCATGCTCTTATTTTTCGATATTTTTAACCACAATGTGTTTAAGCACAGACCGAATTGTGGTTGAAGTTGATATGCAACATCATTCCTTATATAAATGGCGAGGCCATGTTTGGCAAAGAATAAGGGCACTAGTGAATACCCATGCAAGGAAATTTCCGAAGACCGGTATTTTCCCCGACTTGTGTCTCACTAAGTGCCATACAGCTGGCCTGTTCATCACAGTATGAACATACGTGGCATAGAAATTCTTCCTTAGTCCGCGGATATTCACATAGTCGATTTTAAAATCACCTACCATTCTAAAACACAAAATTAACTAAAACTAAATCGGACAAATTATCTATGATCAATTTAATTTAATTTAATTTTAATATTGGTGGGGGCAGCACCCCTATTTGGGTTATTTCAAGGTACAAAACTAAAACTAACTTAAGACTAATTAAATCTAAATGGGAAGGTTGGGACAGTTGTTGAGGCGTAACTTTAGAGTCGGTGTACTGATATGTAGGTCAAAATATTGTGATATTTTGGCCTGGGGTTCGACAAATAAAACTCAATCAAAATTCCAAAATAATACAACAAATCTCTTTATTTTATAAAACACAACGTCTTTCAGTTTAAACAACACCAATTTAACTTATTTCACTTATTCACAATTCAAATACGTTTTTATAATTCAACACTTTTTATTTAATCTCAATTCAATCACTTTTTACTAATGCTTCCAGTTGTTAACAATTCCACATTCGAAACTAAACTGAACTCTCAATGCAATCTACTCTTGTATTTATACAACTTTAAAAGCTTCTGGAAGCTTCTGTCTGGTTCTGGCACAATCTAAGCTTTCGGTAACAATTCGAGTCTCGAATTGTTTCGTCAAGTTCGATTAAGTACTAAGTTAAAACATGTTGCAAATATGTAGCATACTTTTAGGGGCATGTTTGTTGTACACAATAAATGGTGGTTGTTGTACACAATGAATCCAACAGATGTCGTTAGTTTACAAAATGTATCCTCCGAATATCTAAACTTGTTGCCACATCACATTGTCCCCCTCTTAGTTTTGTTCGTCCCGAACAAGCACATCATCATTGTTTCCGTGGTAACGATGCAGTCGATCCACATGGACAATTTTCATTTTTGCTCTTGGTCCTCGTTGGATTCGGAAAACGACGTCATTAATGCGCGTAACTATTTGGTAGGGACCTTCCCAGTCCTGCTGAAGCTTGGGCGATTTTCCCTTTTTGCGATGTGGGTTATAAAGCCATACCAGATCTCCCTCATTGAATTCAGGTGCTGTTGCTCTCGCATCGTATCTGGTCTTCATGCGGTCACTCGCAATTTTTATGTTGTTTCTTGTTCTCTGGTGAATGTCGTTGATCCTTTCTCTAAGATCTAACACGTAGTCCTCTTCGCATTTTGGGTCTTCAATAGGAAATCCGAATTTTAGCTCACTTGGAAGCCGGGCAGTTCGTCCAAATAGAATTTCGGATGGAGTGTATCCAGTTGTACTATGAACCGCATTCCGGTAGGCCATAAGAAATAAAGGAATTCGCCGATCCCAATCCCGTTGGTTCTCGTTCACGACTTTGGACAGATGTTCCTTCAAGGTCTTGTTAAATCTTTCTACCATTCCATCAGACTGTGGATGAAGAGGTGTTGTCCTTGTTTTCTTTAACCCGAGTGATGCGCATACTTCCTGGAATACCTTCGACTCGAAGTTTCGCCCTTGGTCGGAATGCAATTCCATAGGCACCCCGAACCTGCACACCCAGTGGTCCACTATCTGCTCGACAACGGTCTTAGCTTCTTGATTGGGTATCGCAAAAGCCTCCGGCCACTTGCTGAAGTAGTCCATGACAACAAGGATGTAACGGCTACCGTTTTCAGTTTCCGGGAACGGGCCTGTGATGTCAACGGCGATTCTTTCAAACGGGGCGCTCACGTTGTACTGGTGCATTTTACCTCGTGTTTTGACTTTGGGTCCCTTGCTAGCTGCGCATGTTGTGCACTTTCGACACCAGCTCTCTACATCGTTTCTCGCGCTTAGCCAATAAAAGCGTTCACGTACCTTTTCCAGTGTTTTGTTGATTCCCAAGTGCCCACCGGATATTCCAGCATGCATTTCTCGTAGGATCTTCTCTACTTTCGATCGTGGAACCACAAGCTGCATCTTAAAGAATCTTCCATCCGGCATTTCCCATTTTCTTCGCAAAACACCATCTTCCACATGCAGAGAGTCCCACTGCGCCCAGTATGCCTTTAAAGTAGGACTTCTGTCGGAGATGTCTCTTGCGTTTGGTTTCTCCATAGATTCCTTCCAGGCAAGGATTGGCTCGATGTCAGGGTCTTCTTTTTGTGCATTACGAATTTCTTCGGCACTCCAACCCTCTACAGGTTCGGCTCTTATTCTCTGGACAGATATACCTTCATCCTTTTCCTCTTTTCGCGCACAATGTTTGCAACTGGGCTCACATGGTCTGCGGGAAAGCGCGTCCGCATTGCAGTGCAGTCTTCCTTTGCGATGCTGTACTTCGAAGTCGTAAGTCTGCAATCGTTCGATCCATCTTGCTACTTGCCCCTCAGGATTTTTGAACTGTAGCAACCATTTTAAAGCGGCGTGATCGGTACGCAGGATGAATCTCTGTCCATACAGATATTTATGGAAATGTTTTGTCGCCAGTATCAGAGCAAGGAGTTCCCGTCTGGTTACACAGTAGTTTCTCTCTGGTCGCTGCAGAACTTTGCTGAAATAGGCTACCACTTTCTCCTGCCCATCGTGTATCTGCGACAGAACTGCTCCAACACCCACGTTACTAGCATCCGCGTCCACAATAAATGTTTTGCCAGGGGTGGGGTAAGCTAGTATTGGTGCCTCACAAAGTCGCTGTTTTAGATGTTGAAAGCTTCTTTCGCACTCACCTGACCATTTAAATTGTCTACCCTTCTCAGTTAGCTGGTGCAGACACTTTGCGATTCCGGCAAAATCTTTGACGAACCTCCTGTAATAAGTGGCGAGACCTAGAAAGCTCCTCAGCTGGTGTTTATCTTCGGGAACTGGCCAATTTCTCACGGTTTCGATTTTCTCCGGGTCAGTGTTTACTCCATTTGATGATATCACATGTCCCAAATATTTCACCTCAGCTTTGAACAGAGCACATTTCTTTGGATTTAGTTTCAAATGTGCAGTTCGAAGTCGTGTAAACACCTCCCTCAAGTTGTCGCGATGTTCAGCGAACGTCTTTCCCACAACGTAACACACGTTCCATTAAACGCTCAAAGGTGGCTGGAGCGTTACACAAGCCAAATGGCATAACGGTAAACTGCCATAGTCCATTTCCCGTTGTGAAAGCGGTCTTTTCTTTGTCTTCTGGATGGATCTGTACCTGCCAGTAACCACTTTTCAGATCGAGGGTCGAAAACCATTTAGCTCCAGAAAGGGTATCCAAGGTGTCATCTATTCGAGGCAAGGGGTAGCTGTCCTTCTTGGTGACATCGTTGAGCCTCCGGTAATCCACGCAGAATCGAGTGCTGCCGTCCTTCTTTTTCACTAGTACAACGGGTGATGCCCACGGACTTTTTGAGTTTTCGATTAGACCGTCTTTTTCCATGGTTGATATCATCTCATCGACTTCCGACTGTTTTGCCAATGGAAGTCTTCTAGCAGGTTGTCGGATCGGTCTGCTATCGCCGGTGTCTATTCGGTGCTGTACTAGGTGTGTTCGACCATAGTCTCCATCCTGCGATGCAAATATATCAGCAAACTCGCCAATGAGATTTTTGGCCATGGTTTTCTGCTCCTGATTTAGCTCACAGTTTCCAAGGATAGCATTACATACCTCAGCCAATTTTGTTGCAGAAACAGGACTCGCAGATTCACTCCCAGATGTTGTCGATATGGCTGCAATGGGTACGCATCTTCCAATCACCTCTCCTTGTTTGAGCTTGACGGAGTGTTTGTTCGGATTCATCAGCCTTACCGGAACCATGTTTTTCTTTGGTTCCACTAAAATCTTTCCAACGATATGGCTTCGAAAGTCCTCTTTATTATCTGCTTCAATGAAATAAAATCGGTGGTTCCCAGGATCACCCTCCAAACGCGTCCAAAGAACTGTCTCTGAAGAAGGTGGTAGGACTTCATCTCTGCTTATAACCGCCCGAAGATTCACAGCGTTCTCGTTTCCGTATACCATAGGGATCTCAACGGTTCGATACCTTAACACTTGCATTCGAAGGTCTATGATTACCTCATGTGCCTTCATGAAATCCACTCCAATGATGCATTCGTCGCATATGTCGGCTACCAAGAATGCATGTGAGAAGGTCAACCCTGCCAGTTGTATCTTTAGAAATACCTCCCCGTATACTTTTGCTGCTTCTCCCGTAGCTGTCTTCAGAGTGTAGCAGCTGGTGTTATGTAGCCAGGATGTCTGAACAAGGTCTCTTCTGATTATGGAGGCTGTGGCACCCGTGTCGATAGTGGCCACACATTTTCTGTTTCTGATGACTGTCTCCACTGTCAAGCTCTTGCTGCAGCGTGTAGTTTGCGAAACTTGGATGATGGTCCTGGGGGCGTCGATTCCATCAACCAACTTCAGCCCCGCGAAGTTGGTTCTTAGGCGTTTCCCGCCTGCTGTTGATCAGAAGCTTGTCCAGCAGTGTGAGTGTTATTCCTGCCAGATGCTTCGTCATTCTGCCTCCTCCTTGCGCAATGTGGGCAGCTTACCTGTCTAGGTGGAGATCTGCATTGTCGCTGTAGGTGTCCTAGCTTGTTGCAATTCCAGCATCTCATTTGACCTCGAGCAGTGTTCAGGTTTTGTCTTTCAATGTCGACACGTTGACATGAGCACTCTAGCGTAGCCACTTCCCTGACGCGATGGCTACTTTGCGAAGCTTGGTCTGCTGCTTCCATTGTCAGGGCAAATGCTAAAGCCTCAGCGAGCGTTTTCTTACCTGCCATTCTCACAGCCATTTGTAGTTTTCCATCTGCAATGGCATTAGTGAACGCATCAGTTGCCAGTTCATTTATGATTTCCCTGCTGGTATTGGGATAAGACAAATTTGCCAAGCGCTCGATGTCAGCTTGCAATTGTTGTAGCGTTTCACCTCTTGTCTGGACCCTTCGGCGCAACTGGACTCGGTAAACTTGCTGCATGTGGTCGTCGCCAAACCTCATCTCGATTGCCTTGACCATGGCATCATAATCATGATGTTTGTCTTCAGGAATGGTCTGCAGCAATTCGGCAGCTGTTCCTCTGAGCGCAAGCGTAAGAGCAATTGATTTGTCTTCGCTGTCCCAGTTGTTCGTCAAGGCGGCAGCTTCGAACTGCCTCTTATAAATTGGCCATGATGTTTGACCATCGAAGACAGGGGGCTGCATTTCCTTTCTTCGTGGACCGTCGCTCGAATATTCCCGAACCTTCTGCTTTTTCAAAGAATCAAATTCCTTAGCCAGATGTTCGTACTGTTGTTCTACACTTTCTACTTGCTTTCCGAACTTTTCTTCTAAGCTTTCTATTTTGGCTTCAAATTTCTGATCTACTATTTGAAGTCTTTCGCTTAGTTGATTCTGGAGAGTTTCTAATGAATTCTTTTGTTCATCGAATTTACTTTCGAGAACTTCCTGGAGAATTTCCAACGAATTCTTCTGCTCATTCTTTTGTTCGTCGAATTTCGACAGAAGCAACTTCATGAGAGCAGGCATTTCATCGGCTGTACTTACTGTGCATTCTCTCCCTTGTTCTTCAACATCGAACAACATGGTATCGGGGTCTCCACCATCCTGAGTGATAGCATTCTGAAGTCGGAGCAATAGTTCCTTTTTCAGCCCCGAAGTCTGAAGATTTCGTTTTCCTAATTCTTCTTTCAACTCAGCTGTTGTTAATTGTTCTAACTTGCGACCCATTTTATGTAACTGAAACACTATTTTCGCAACACAGTCAGTTTTATTTTAATGTCTCTTCTAGAAAGATCTTTTTCCAACACTATTTTTAACAAAAATGCTCGCTATTCACAGTTTTATAGCACAATCAGTTCAATAGTTTCTGGAAAATTCCACTTTCACAATTAAATGAGTCACCGAAACTGTTTTAGAAAATGTCACTATGGAATTTTCTAGCACTTTACTGAGTTTTATCCCACTTCTGACACCAATGTGATATTTTGGCCTGGGGTTCGACAAATAAAACTCAATCAAAATTCCAAAATAATACAACAAATCTCTTTATTTTATAAAACACAACGTCTTTCAGTTTAAATAACACCAATTTAACTTATTTCACTTATTCACAATTCAAATACGTTTTTATAATTCAACACTTTTTATTTAATCTCAATTCAATCACTTTTTACTAATGCTTCCAGTTGTTAACAATTCCACTTTCGAAACTAAACTGAACTCTCAATGCAATCTACTCTTGTATTTATACAACTTTAAAAGCTTCTGGAAGCTTCTGTCTGGTTCTGGCACAATCTAAGCTTTCGGTAACAATTCGAGTCTCGAATTGTTTCGTCAAGTTCGATTAAGTACTAAGTTAAAACATGTTGCAAATATGTAGCATACTTTTAGGGGCATGGTTGTTGTACACAATAAATGGTGGTTGTTGTACACAATGAATCCAACAGATGTCGTTAGTTTACAAAATGTATCCTCCGAATATCTAAACTTGTTGCCACATCACAATATTCAGCAATCGAAAATACACATCACAGCATACGTGTAATAGGTTCATTGGAGGGACAGGAGGTACGGTGGGAGGGTATATAGAAAAGTCTAGGATTTCTGAGATTGCGGTTAGTGTTAAAGAAAATGGAATTATATAATGAAGGGAACGGAACCAGAAAAAAGTCGGTGAATGAAAAGAATATCGGCAACCAATCTTCGTTCGTCTAGAGTTCTCAGACTAATAAGTTGGAGACGGGCATGATATGGAGGTAGAATAAAAGGATCTTGCCATTGAAGGCCGCGAAGAGCGAAAAGAAGAAATCGTTTTTGAATGATTTCTATTCTCGAAATATGGTGGTATGGCCGCCAAACTTGAGAAGCATATTCAAGGAGAGGTCTAGGGAGTGTTATATATAGGGAACGAGTCACATAAGGGTTGCAGAATTCTTTAGACCATCGTTTTACGAAACCTAGAGTTGAATTAGCCTTCTGTATTATTTCATCGATGTGTGATCGGAAACTAAGCTCACGATCACATAAAACACCGAGATCTCGGATCGAATCGACAATGGGAATAGATTTATTGGAGAGAAAATATTGACGGGGAGGTAAAACTATGCGTTTACGTGAAAAAGTTATCGATTGGCATTTTTCCACGTTCAGTTCCAGGCAATTTTTGCTACACCAAATTGAAAAGCGATCAAGATCTAATTGAATAAGGTTTGAATCATTAATTGAAGATATGGTTTTGAAAAACTTAGTATCGTCAGCATATAATGAGATATTGGAATGCTTTATTATCAATTCGATGTCATAAATGGAAGGTCAGGTTACAAAGAGAGCATTGATCAATACATCCGATAACAACTCAACTTGTTCATGCGGATTTACCGCAATGTTCAAGTTGAATCGTCTGTCGTGATGAAGGAACGGAAAAGATAAGAAATACTTGCTGTGTTACATCTCTTCTTGGACTATTATATGTGCAGGTTTTTTTTTTGTTTTTTTATTTAAATCAGGTGAGAGATGGGTGACTGTATCACTGTAATAATGTATGGTGGGTGGATGGCGAATGATTTTTGCACTGATTTTTGTTGTTATATTTTGATTAATTGTTCTATTTCGCGGTGGTTTCAGGTATGAGATAGGAGGTTTTTTTTTTTAGTTATTGCATAATATGGGAGAAAACTATTTTATAATTGCGAGGTAAAACAAATTAAAAAAAGCAACACAGTTAAAGCATCCGGGACACTTTTGCTTTACACTGCAACGGCCACGTCTGATGCCTAAGGCGGGTTGATCAACACATGACAATTTATGACAATTTGTGTATCAAAACTGATGAATGTCAAAATTTTAAGGCACGATTTGGTTTAGTTTAGTTTAGTTATTTAATGTTCTTAAGATATGTAAAGCAATTAAAATTGGAAAAGTTCCCCGAAAGATTTAGAAAAAAATAAAAACCTGTTTCTATCGGACTGACTTCTCAAAGGCGTTTGACAACAAATAAGTTTTTGTATAAAGAATTGTGTTTCATACTATTTGTGTATTTCCATAATTTGGAATTCGTGTTTGCTTTTTGTAAATTGGGATTTGGCGTTTTTTGAATATTAAATTTCAATATTTCATAAAAACGATTTTTCAATTTATCGTCGGGATATGAGATTAATTGGACGACTTTTTAAAGATCGTGCCTTTGGTGTTGGCGTGAGAGTTTTGCACTATTCTTTCAAGTATCATGTTCAAAAAGTGGCATGACAGCGCATCGCCTTGTCTTAAACCTTTTCTTACTTCAAAGGTGTCGCCATTGAAGTCACACCTGCGTGTAGAGCAGCTAAAGCACAGCATTAAAGCTGATATCGGGGCAATTATGCAAAACGCCTGCTTAAGAGACCAATTCTGCATCGATATTTTTCATAATTGAAATTTATATCATAAAAAGTTAGTATTATTAAAAAAAACAATACGAAATAAAAACAAAAAAAACTGTTATTCATTATTAGGCTTAGATTGTGCCAGAACCAGACGGAAGCTTACAGAAGTCAGTAAATTTGTATAAATAGAAGAGTAGATGGCATTAAGAGTTTAGTTTATTTTCAAAAGTGGAATTGTAAACATCTGGAAGCGTTAGTAAAAAGCTTTGTATATAAAATCTATAGTACTATCATGAAACGATTTTTTTAATTTGAACTCAGCTTATGTAAGGGCGCTACAGTAACTTGTGGAATTAAAATGGATTATTGTGGAAATAAGTAGAGAAGCAAAAAAGTAAGAGCAAGAAATAAATATTGAGTAAGAGAGTGAGTTTTTTGCTTTCGTGGAGGAGGTGGCTTTTACTTTGTAGATACATTTGATCATCTGCAGGATTGTATATAAAATCACAGTTGCTACACAGTACTTGTTTTGGTTTTGTTATTTTTTTTTTAAGGAAATAAAGTAAGTTACAATGCTTTTTAAATACATAGGTAAACAAATGTGTGTCTGTTGCTGAAATTATTCTCACAATGCTATGTAGGATATGAATCCTTTTGTTTGGATTTAAAAAAAAGGAATCCCAGACAGAAACTTACATAGCCAGAAACATACACTGGTACATAAATATCAGGATACAAGAAAGCAAGTCAAAGCCTTCCCGCATTTTGACGTCTGTGACCCTTATTGACCAAATTAAATTCGGTTTAAGGTAAAAAGTAGATTCAATTGATTTAGGTTTTTAGGTCATTTAATTTGGGTCACTATAATGACGTACAAATTTGATATAATAAATATTGCAGTTTTCAGTGCTGACGTTGATTTAAAGCATAAAATTCTCTTATAAGTACCTATTTGGCTTTATTCTTATGATTTTGCTGCAAGAAAAAAATTGTCAAAGTGTGAGATACATACATATTTATCAGCAAAACCGTGTCGTGATCGATTTTCCTGAAATTTTCAGGCAATCTAATTGTTAGCTCCGCGGGTGATCCTGTAAAATTTGGATCCGTTAGGGGTAGTTTTTCGAAAATTCGTATTCGTTGACAGATATTGGCAGGACTTTCACAGGCCGATAATTACTATTCTCGAGGTTACTTAGGATAACTATTTTAATTTCCCTTAGGTAGATTCGAATCGTTTGCGAGAAAAATAAGTTTTATCTTAATGGTTATATTCCAGGTACCGTGTGTTAAGTTAGTAAGAAAATAAAAGGCACGACTGGGTCGCACGTACTTGCGAATGGTTTTTTATTTGTTAGTTGTTTTTGCGTGTTTATCATATGCATTTTTATTATTTCTTATGTGCTGCTTTAAAATACGTAGGTATGTACTTACTTACCTATTAGGTGCACGACGAAGTTTGCTTCTATTTGACTAGGGGCTTGGGCTTAACCGATCAACATAAACAAAATTTGGCGGAAAACATTAAACAAAGAAATTAATATGAAATCAAAAAACCTTGCTCTTTTCAATTTTATGAATTTTTCATTTCAAAATCTCATTTCAAAATTTCTTTGAGTATGTCAATTTGAAGAAATCTATAGTTTGTACTAGGAAAACAAAATTTAAAAAATCTATCGATTCAATTTCAAAATATTCAAAAAACAAAAAAAATTCGAAAAACAGTCGGTAGAATACTGGACCGTTTAGGTTGTAGGAATCGATACGGACAGACAGACAGACAGACAGAATTTTCCGACCATCTTCTTTCGACTTCCCTATCATAGTAATGTCATTTCTGATTGTTACAATTTTTGTTTTTAATGTATAACTTTCCATAGTCCCTATAA
Source organism: Platycheirus rosarum (assembly GCA_963971375.1). NCBI lineage: Eukaryota > Metazoa > Arthropoda > Insecta > Diptera > Syrphidae > Platycheirus > Platycheirus rosarum. The sequence goes on from OZ020508.1 coordinate 106,406,059, forward strand.
ACCTATAATTAAAAACGGATTCTTGTAGAGCGACTAAATACAAACATTTTTACTTGCGGTTATAGGTACTCTAATGCAAGTTATGAATTCGTGCACATTAAACATTTTGAGATAACAATCAAACATGACATTACGATGATAGAGAAACATATTTGAGTTACTGGCATTCTGGATTCTGTCCGTCTGTCTGTCTGTCTATCTGTCTGTCTGTCTGTCTATCTGTCTGTCTGTCTGTCTGTCTGTCTGTATGTACGGATGTATTTTGGACTGCAGCCTAAACGGTTGGGCCAATCGTCTTCAAATTTTGAACTTAAGGTTCCTTTGACATTCCATTCAATTTTTTTTTTAGCTCAAAAATTAACGGTATCTGTCATATAACTGTTATGTAAAAGCTTATTTTTCTCGAAAACGGTTCCAAGTATTTTTATAAAAAAAATCAGTGTACTATTGTAGGTATACATTAAAAAAAATAATATGGTGGGCTAAAAACGGTACCTCCCATAGAACCGGTTTTTTTTCTTCGACTTTTTCGAAAACTGGTGATCCGATTACAATAAAAATTGATATTCAAGAAGATGCAGATAACTTGAGTAATTTTGCATTAATTTTCTTTCGAAAACTCTTTTTTTGTTTTTTAATAATTTTTTAATTTTTTTTTTCTTTGAAAAATCAATATTCAGAAAACAGATAAGTGAATTTTTTTTTAAATTTTGTTTTTAAATGTACGTTATATTTGTGTTTAAGTTTGTATTCTTGAATTATTTTTTTCAATTTTTTAAAAAAAACCGTTTTATTTAAAAACGGCTGTAACGATTTTGAAAAAAAAAACTTCACACTTTTTCACATTTTTTAAAGAAATAAAATGGCGTTTAAATTTTTTAGCTTAAAACTATTTTACGTACTTTTTTCAAACAATCAAAAGTCAGAAAAATCGAATATAATCTTTGATGTTCCCTTAATATTTTTCAAATTTTATTTCAAGCTGTGACAGCACATAAGAGCAAGTACGTGCGATCCAGTCGTGCAATTCATTTTACTGTAGGATAGGGGCTCTATATTCTCCCGTTTAGACGGGGCGGGCAAAAAAGCACTTGCATTAGAAAAAAATATATTCAAAAATAAAGGCATTATATAGAGTTATGTGCTACGTCTTTTTTTAAAGCTCAAAGTCTGTTCTATCATAGGGTTTTTTAAATTTTTAAATATCTATAAAAACTTTTGTAAAAACTTATTTTAAACTCAAGATTTCAGAAAAGAATTAAACATAAATAGTTCATATTGATTTTTTTCAAAATTGAGAAAATATGTACTAAATTTGCTATTAATATTTAATATTACTCCTATTAATTCTATTTTATAATTTGTTTGGTATTTAAGTGGTCTTCCCTGTACACATTTTGGGTAGAGTACAATAACTTTGGCGCTGCAAAATAATAAAAGACTCTTGAAGAGGGACTAAATACAAGTATTTTTTGCTATGAGAGGCGGGTCTATAACCCACCCTTTAGGCGGGAGGTACAATTTTATAAAAAATTACCTTTAATGAAAAAAAAAACAATTATTTTAAAAGAACGGTAAGACTTAAAATTAAAAGTTATACTTTTTCTGAGAGATAGAAATTTGCTCTTAATTAGTTAGTTAATTAGTTTTTCTAAAACAGGTTAAATTAACAGTTTAAAAAAAATAACTTCCCTCAAAAAAAAAAACATAAAAATAATAAATTCTCCTTAGCATACGCACCTACCCCTGATGCTAAGGAGGGTTGTTGCAGGGGGGCATTATGCACCCCTTTGCTAACCTCAACTTAAGTATATCTACCTATCCAATCACGTAAATACGAAACAAATTATTAGAAGAAAGTCTTAGAAATTTCCAATTTTCTCAAAAACTTGTAGTCATAAAATCATCTTATGTTAAGAGTTCGATAAAAAAAACAATAGGAGTAATAAATAATGAAAGAAAATTCAATACATATTTTCCTAATTTCCGATAAAAAGCTCAATATATAAAGTTTTGTAATAACCAAAACTATACGAATTATACGCCCTCTGTAATCTCATTGTTGTAACCAAAATAATTATTATATTCTGGCAATGCCATACTAGATTTCTAAAAGGAAAAGAAATAATAAATATGGCGGGATCCGAAAAGGACGGCCATTATTAGAAAACCAAGAAAAAGAGCACATGTGTGTGCCAAGTAGAAAAAGTAAAACTCTTGATATTTCTTTTGGTTAAATATAGAAAAATAGTATAAAATCTCAGGTGTGGGGTTATCCCAAAAATATATTCAAATAAAAAGAGTATTTTTTTTATTTATAAGATAAAATCTCAGCTAGCTGCGATGACGAGATTAACTCGACCAGCATTAGTCAAGATACTCACAGAAGCCGGTGTCAGTTTTCCTGCTAATGCTACGGTCATGCAGCTTCGCCCACTTTATGAAGAATTAATAGACCGGGTGGAGAGTGATATTGAGGAAGAGTCCGAAGTCCACGAAAGTGATACATCTGTTGTCCCTGCTGCTGAAGTCCATGAAATTGATGCACCCGCTGTTTCTACCGCTGCCTCTACTGCTGTTAATATTCACACAAGTGATACATCTGCTGCCCCCAGTGCCGAAGTGCTTACACTGGAGTCCGAAGTCCACGCAAGTGATGCATCTGCTGTCCCTGCTGTTGAAATTCATGACATTGATGCACCCGCTGCCCCTACCGCTGCCTCTACTGCTGTTAAATTTCAAACAAAAGATACTTCTGCTGCCCCCAGTGCCGAAGTGCCTACATCAGCTTTGGTTGCTGCCGAAAACCTAGCCCAAATAAATACTGCAACTGCTGCTACTGCCGCTAGGGCTTGTGCAACCGGTTTACCTGCTGTCGCTGCTGCTAAACATCACACAACTGCTGCTACAGTGTATGACATCACAACATGTGCCGAAGCGAATGCTTTAACTACTGCCAACAACTCCACTGGATGTGCGTACTTACAGAACGACGTTCACCGACTTGAAGAACAGCTGAAGATTCTCCGGATGAAACGGGAGATGATCGAATTGCAGGAGCAAATCCGAGCAATGGAAGCGATCAACGAGCAGCCTCGCAGTCGATGTATAAACTTTGAGGAATTGGATGCGGCAGTCACGAAGTTTAGTGGCGACGATCACTATGATATGGTTAAATGGTTTGTGCAGTTCGAAGATTATACAACCACTTGTGGATACACTAAAAAGGGACAGTACCAAGCTGTACGCCGATGCCTGGAAGGAACAGCTAAACAATATGCCTTCAACTTGGGTTTAGTAGCTTATGATGATCTGAAAGCTGGACTCATCAATATGTTCAAAAGATCAGTTACGCCACAGGAAGTTTACCGCCAACTGCGAGCTCGAACGCTGAAAAGTAGCGAGTCTTGCCTAAGTTATGTGGTGGCTATGCAATCAATAGCTTCGAAGTCAGATATAGGTGAACAGGAGCTAGTTGATATAATCATCGACGGAATTCCCGACAATAGCAATTGTGTCACATTACTATATGGGGCAAGATCGATTGATGAACTGGTGCGCTGTATGGACCGATACGAGCAGCGTCGCTCGAAGATAACTAAAACCAGTTACAACCAGTTAAGTAAACCGAAAGCTGTTACTGTTGGCACTTCTGCTGACACTACTTATGGCAAAGGAGTACGATGTTTCAACTGCTCCCAGTTTGGACATTATCAGAGTGCTTGTCCGAAACCAACTCGTCCGCCGGGTTCTTGCTTCATTTGCCACCAGATGGGCCACCTCCATAGGGATTGTCCGATGTCGAAGGCCAGGAGATAACAAACAATTGCCTCATTGTCAGCGGATCCAACTGATGTTTCTCAGAATGATTATGAAAACTTTTCTGATGTACAATTTATGCAAAAGGAAAGGGTGGCTTTTTTGTATTGTAATCAAAACAGATGCACTAATTTTGTGAATTTATTATCTCTTATCGATTCGGGTAGCCCAATTAGTATAATCCAACGTTCAAATGTCTCGAGACTAACTGAATTGTCAAATATCTCAGTGCCAACTAGGTTCCGCGGTCTGGGCAAATACAGAATAAACACTTATGGTATAGTTTTATGTAAAGTAGAGTTTCGAAATGAAATAAAAACCGTTTCTATTATAGTTACACCAGATGAAACAATGACGATGCCGCTGATTCTTGGACGTGACTTTATGCGTATTTTTAATATTCGTCTAGTACAAACTATACCTGAAAAAATTGAGTTGAATAAACATATGAATTCAAATTTAAGTGCATCTGGTTTGAATAGATTAGATAGAGTAGTCGATGATCTCAGTTACCAAGTGACCTATCATAACAGTTTGCAAGAGTCTAGTAGAATTAAAAGAACTTATTATGATTTTGATGTTGTCCCAAGTGGATGTGCCCTCCCGATCGATTGTGCCATAAACCTTTTTAGAGAAATGTGTTCCATTGAAATAGAAGGTTTGCAGCATGAAATTGACATTTGTCCAAAACTAGATAAGATTCAATCCGATGCTATTCATTCAGTTATAAAGAATTTTTATCTGCAACCAGTAGGGCTTGTACAAAAGCTTCCCGATTATGAAATGCAAATCCGTCTTACTGATGATATCCCCTTTTATTGTGCACCACGTCGCTTATCCTTTCAGGATAGAATGGAAGTTCAAAGAATAACTGATGATCTGTTATCTAGAAAAATTATCCAACCGAGTCAATCTCCCTATGCTTCGGCAATTGTTTTAGTGAAGAAGAAAAATGGTGAAGCACGAATGTGTATTGACTACCGTGCTTTGAATAAGAAAACGATTCGTGACAACTTCCCATTACCGTTGATCGAAGATTGTATCGAGTATACGGCTGGTAAACGCTGGTTCACTCTTCTTGATCTGAAAGATGGATTTAATCAATTGAAAGTACATAAGGATTCAGTAATGTTTACTTCTTTCGTAACTCCCCATGGGCAGTTTGAGTATTTAACGATGCCGTTTGGATTAAAGAATGCTCCTTCCAATTTTCAGAGATTCGTTTACAATATTTTTCGTGACTTGATTGATTCAAATAAAATTATTATTTACATAGATGATATACTGATTGCTTCGGTCGATTTTAAATCCCACATTGAAGTAGTTAAGGAAGTTTTGCGTAGAATATATGAAAGTGCCTTAGAAATTAAGCTAGCAAAATGCAAGTTCGCTTATGATGAAATTGAATACCTGGGATACTTAGTGAATTCATCTGGTATTAGGCCTACAGATGCTCACATTCGTGCTATTAAGAACTACCCGGTTCCGAAAAATAAACAAGAGCTTCATTCTTGTATTGGTTTATTTTCGTATTTTCGCAAATTTGTACCATCGTTCTCGAGGATTGCTAGACCATTATTAATCTTTTACGGAGAGACAATCCCTTTGACTTTTCTGAAGACTGCATAAATGCGTTTTGTCAATTGCGCGATCAACTCACCTCGGCGCCTGTGCTGGCTGTTTATAACCCAAATCGTTTGACTGAACTTCATTGCGATGCTAGTATTCGTGGTTTCGGTTCAGTACTAATGCAACGTCAAGACGATGGAAAGTTTCACCCAATTGCATATTTTTCAAAGTCTACTTCCGATGCTGAGTCAAAATATCATAGCTTTGAACTGGAAACCCTGGCAATAATTTATGCACTTAGGCGGTTTCGTGTATATTTAGAAGGGATCCCATTCAAGATCATTACCGATTGTAATTCACTTACAATGACACTAAGCAAAAAACATGTGAACCCTCGGATTGCTAGGTGGGCACTAGAATTGGAAAATTTTAATTATACAATCCAACATCGTGGTCTCTATGGGGCATGCCGATGCCTTAAGTCGATGTTTTCCTAACACTCATAACGACAATGACAGGAAGGAGCAAGAGGATGTAATAAACATCCTTGCAGCCCTTGATGATGATGATGTTGATTTTCACATTCAGGTAACCCAGAACCGTGATAAATGGATAGAGGAGATGCGAAAAAAATTAGAGACAGGCTTGGTCGATAGGTTTGAATTGCGAGATGGTCTAGTTTTCCGCAAAGATGATTCAGGTAACCTGCTTTTGTGTGTCCCAGGCGAGATGGAGGAAAATGTTATTCGTATGATTCATGAGAAAATAGGACATTTAGGCACAGATAAATGTTAGAACAAAATGCGGGAGAACTATTGGTTCGCGAACATGAAGCGTAAGATCGAACATTTTATTAAAAATTGTATCAAGTGTATTATGTATTCAGCTCCTACTCGTTCAAATGAACATAATTTATACAATATACCGAAGAAACCAGTTCCATTTGATACAATCCATATCGATCATTTTGGGCCCCTGCCGTCAATTGCATCAAAGCCTTTACTCGGTAAAATCAACTAGCACGAAAGAAGTATGTTGTGCATTAGATAAGTACTTCAACTACTACAGTCGTCCCAAGCGCATAATCTCTGATCGAGGTACCTGTTTTACATCTCGTGAATTCGGAACTTTTCTTAGGTCACATAATGTAGATCATGTCAAGGTAGCAGTAGCTTCACCACAAGCCAATGGTCAGGTTGAACGTGTAAATCGGGTTCTGAAGGCCATGTTGAGCAAGATATCAGAGCCGATGTTACATGCTGATTGGTCCCTGAAACTGTCCCAAGTTGAATACGCTATTAATAACACCACACATAGTACCACCAAAGAAACACCCAGTAAATTATTGTTTGGAGTTAATCAGCGCGGTAGTATCATTGATGAGATGACTGAATATTTGGAGGATAAGTTTGGTAGCAACACAAATCGTGATCTAGACGGAGTTAGGGAAAAGGCATCGAATGCTATCAAAAAGTCACAAGAATATAGTTTAGAATATTTCTTAAGGCACAGTCGACCGGCGAGGGTATATTCAGTCGGTGATTTCGTTGTTGTTAGGCATAATGACACTACGGTCGGTACGAACAAGAAGTTTATACACCAATTTCGCGGCCCTTATGTCATCCACAAGGTGTTACCTAATGATCGTTTTGTGATAAGAGACATTGAAAATTGTCAGTTGAGTCAGTTACCATATGACGGTGTCGTTGAAGCTATTAAACTACGGAAGTGGTTAACACCAAGGGAAACTGATGACGCTGAGACCATCGATTACCATATGCCATCCAAAACATTCTTAGTGAGCTCAGAGGAGCTATAAAAAGTTTTTCTTTTTTTTGTTCGTTTTTCTTGTTGTTGTTTAAATGTAGTAATCTAATTGGGGTCAATTGATTGTCAGATTGGCCGAGTTGTAATAACCAAAACTATACGAACTATACGCCCTCTGTAATCTCATTGTTGTAACCAAAATAATTATTATATTCTGGCAATGCCATACTAGACTTCTAAAAGGAAAAGAAATAATAAATATGGCGGGATCCGAAAAGGACGGCCATTATTAGAAAACCAAGAAAAAGAGCACATGTGTGTGCCAAGTAGAAAAAGTAAAACTCTTGATATTTCTTTTGGTTAAATAAAGAAAAATAGTATAAAAGTTTTAATATTTTTTTCCAAAATGTGGGGTTTGAAATATTTTTGTTTTTAAATTATTGATAGTACTTGATTTACAAATTTCCCCCGTTTTAATAAATGGCGGTTGATAGACTTCCCTCCCATAGTAAAAACATAACACAATTGATAGAATCTTTCGTTGTTTTCATTGATGGTACTGTGGTGGCTCTATTTTTTCCCAAGTGGCTATGTATATTATATATTTATATTAATTTACCTTTTAAAACACTACACACACTTAATTATAAAAAAAATAACTTTTCAATTTTTTTTTTTTTTTTTTTTTTTATAATTAACGCGCGCACAAGGGATTATGTGTTTCCCTTTTAATGTAGAACACACTGCGCGGGCATTACGAAGATAGGGAGGGGAGAGATAGGAGGTGCCGATTAACATTGGTTTTGAATGTTTGCAGATCAAAATGGCAAGGGAAAATCCCGCCGGGTAAACTATTCCAGATTCGTGTCGTTCGGCTAAAAAAAGAATCCCTATATTTCACGGTACGTCCGAAATTAGGCTCAAGGGTGAACTGATGAGCATTCCTTGCGAGAGGAGTATTACGGGAGAAACTTTTAAGGGGAGGATTGCAACTGGCTACTTCGAGTGAACATTTTTTGTAAAAGAAACGATAAAATAAGGAAAGACATGAAACATTGCGTCGGTGTTCGAGTGGGGCAATTGTTTCAGCGGCAGTTCTATTACCTATCAATCTTAACGCTCGATTTTGTATTCTATCAAGCAGGTGAAGCGATGTTTGCGAAGCACCTGCCCAGAGGTGGGAGTTATACTCGAGTTTAGGGCGTATAAACGCTTTATAAATTGTAGCCAGATCAGATGGGGAAAAGTACTTCTTACACCGATACAGAAAACCTAAGCACTTTGCAGCATTCTTAGCGATCTCAAATATATGGTCGTTCCAACGGAGGTCGTCGTTGACACACATACCGAGTACTGAGAGCTTTTCGGTTTCTTCGATGTAAGTGCCATTCATGGACAATGGCATTGGGGGAATGTTTAACTTTAACGACAGAAGACAGCATTGAGTTTTCGAAGCATTAAACTCCACACGATTTCTATTACCCCATTTGACAATGCTGTATAAATCGGAGTTTAATGAGCTTGACATACGGCACCGTTGCAATTGTACGTCCGAAGGCGAAGGACGTGAATTATCGAACGAATATGAAAAGCTGAGGGTAGAGTCGTCAGCAAAACAGTTAAGTGGATTAGAAGTAACAGACAGAAGATCATTTATAAAAATGAGGAAAAGAGTCGGAGACAGAACAGAGCCCTGGGGCACACCAGCATTTATTTTATGGGAATCAGACTTGAATCCGTCCAATACAACTTGTATTGAACGGTCCAGAAGATAGCTTCTAATCCAACGAACAAGAGTATTATCGATCCCAAAAGCACGCATTTTCGATAAGAGAGCTTCATGCCAAACTCTATCAAATGCCTTGGAGATATCAAGAGCAATAATCTTACTTTCACCAAAGCGATGTAAAGATTTGTTCCACTGTTCGGTGAGATATGCCATCAGATCACCAGTGGAACGGTTGCTGCGGAAGCCATACTGACGGTCATGGAGAAGCTTACGATCTTCGAGATATTCCTTAAGCTGACGGTTAATCAGTGTTTCCATGACCTTAGAAAGAAGGGATGTCAGTACTATGGGTCGGTAGGAGGAGGGGGAGGATGGGTCACCTTTCTTAGGGACAGGCTGGACAAATGCTGTTTTCCATCTTCTAGGAAAGATTCCAGAAGAGTAGGAGCGATGGAAAAGCTTACGCAGTGGCTTTGCCAGTGTGGAAGAACACCTCTTCAGAAGAATCGGGGGTATACCATCCGGGCCAGCGGATTTGTGTATATCGAGATCTTTGAGAACTCTTGCTACTGTACGAGTGCGGAAAAAAATGTGTCCCATGGAAAAATTTACATTCTCAAGTACAGGAGGGGCAACGTTGCTTTGAGGCAGCGTGGAGCTGGCAGCGAAATGGGCGGCGAGTAAGTTTGCCTTCTCTGAAGAGTAAACAATTGGTTTGTTATTGTCGATGAGCGTTGGAACCGAAGATGTCGAGGAGTTTTTTATATTTTTTTACGAATGACCAAAAATTTTTACTGCCTTTGGGACACTGCAGAATTTTTTGCCGTAATTTTTGGTCATGCAAAAATTTGGTTCTTTCTATAACGGAGTTGCATGAGTTCCTTGCTTGTTTGTGCTTTTTCCGATTTTCCTCTGTAGGGTTGGCTTTGTAAGATCGGAAACTTACTTCTTTGAGCCTGATAGCTTCTTTACACTCAGAATTAAACCAAGACTTTTCTTTAGGTTTGATGCTTTTTACTCTGTTAGGAATAAAAGCACGCATCCCTAGAAGAATCACATTTGTGATCATTTCAGCACTGGCATCAATGTCACTATCGAGGAAGCATAGTGACCAGTTAAAGTTTCGGAAAAAGAAATTCAGGCCGTCCCAGTTGGCTTTCTCGTATTGCCAAACGGTCCTGGTGGGAAGTTTTTCTTTAACTGGATGGGTGGGGGATGAGAAATTAGCTGAAATGATACAATGGTCTGAAGTGCCAAATGGAGAAGTTACACTAATGGTATATTTATCAGGGTGAGAAGTAAGAAACAAGTCAAGAGTATGGGCTGCTTGCCCAGCAACATCCGGTATACGCGTTGGCACATCGATCAATTGGGTAAGGTGATGTAACCCGGCAAAGAGCTCGACATACCTTCCTTCGGGTGTTGTCTGACCAGAATAGCGGAGCCAGTTGGAATTGTGTACATTGAAATCGCCCGCAATAACGATTTCAGTGCGAGGACAAAGGGAAACAATTTTCGAGATGGAATCAGACAGTGCATCAAACTCGTTACAAGTCGAATTACTGTCAAGATTTGGACTCCTGTAAATAAAACAATAATGAATGACATGCTTGCGGACAGTGAATTTGAGCCATAAGAAGTTAAAGTCCGTGTTGGAACATTGCCCATATTGGGGAAGGCTCTGGCAAGCAATATCATTCCTAACATAGACCACGAGACCATGATGAGAAAAGAGTAATGGCACCAAGCTATACCCATGTAGAGCAAATTCTGATAAATCAGTATTTGCTCCAACCTGAGTTTCACTTAATGCCAAAACAGCTGGCCTGTGTTGAACAGTGTAGACGTACACGTGAAAGAAATTCTTTCTTAAACCACGAACATTTGAATACACGACACAAAAATCACTTACCATTTAAAAATACTTACATACAAAACACAACTCTGATTAAGTCGAACTGCGCAGTGAAAATCAAAATTAACTTCTGTAATAATCAAACTGTCTTAGGTGTTATGCCCATAAGACAGCCTGTTTACAAAAAATCAATCCAAACATTCAGCACAATAAGACAAATTCAGATGCCCTTATCTATTTACCGCAAGCATTGTATGGTCATACGATGCCTACAGTAGATAAGAAAGAGGCAGTTAAGCACAAAGGTCTTGGGACAGAATAGAGGATAATTTGTTATGCGAATGCGTTTAAATAATAATAACACTTACTTTATTTATTTTTATTTTTTTTAAACATATGAACTAAATTAATAATACATTTAATTTTTTTTCTTTATAATTTTCATACACCTTACAAACAAAATTATATATTATTTTACTTCACATTTTCTTTACTTTAAAATTGGTTTTAAATTTAATACTTAAATCTTATTTTTTTTCTTTACATTCATCATTACATCGTTTTTTTACCTTTACATTTACAATTAAATCAAATAACACTATGTATTTACATAAAAGCTCTTGATACACGCATACCCGGGTAATTACCCGCGTACCCGAGTACCCGCACTTACGGTATTACCCGGGTACCATAATTTCGGGTACCCGCTTTCTTGCGGGTACTTGTTGAAATCCGGGTACCCGAAACATATTCGTGTATAGTTATAGAAAAAAACTTAAGGAAAGATTGAAGAACATTTATTATTTCTTTTCTGCTTACCACTTATACATAAGACAAATAAACGTTTTTTTTCTTTTCTTTTTTTTTCTTTATTTATTTATTTTCATTATTTTACTGACAGTTTTTAGATTTATTTAAATGCAAAATGAAAGGCCGCTGTGTTGACCAAATGGCTGCACCTTTCAAATTGCTTGTCGAATTAGAACTAAACTGATTTTTTACAACTTATACTTAATCTACGGGTAATGTTTAAAATTATGTGCATCCCCATTGTATATACATTGCCTAGCATAGCAGTTCATATACAATGCATTGTATATAGACTGCTATAGTACTATCATGACGACCGGTGGACGGTGGCGTTCCAAGCGGCTCTAGGGAAAATTAACTTGGTAAATTGAAAGAGGCGAACGAGTCGAACAAAGAGAATTGTAAGAGAAACTCTGTGAACATGTACTTTACTCTTTGCAGTTTGCAGTTTACATATATACAATGATGCGAGTATAGTTTTTTTTTTGCACAACTGGATTGCTTCACACAAGCAGGGCGACGAGATGGCTAGTTAAAAGGATTGACAAAAAAGAAGAAAAACGACTTTTGTAAATGAACGGTGTCTGGGGGGTGGGTATATGTTTAAGCTAGTTGATAAGTTTATTTTGAGTTTTATATTTTTTTCATATAAAACTTTCGAGGGTAGGTAGATATTTAGGTACCTACATACATACCTACATAATGTGTGTATTTACGTACTTGTTATATTATCTTTGATAAAATGTTCAACTAAATTCGGTTCGATCGGTCGGTCACCGGTGTGGTAGATGGTGCGAGCGAGGGTGAGGGAGATACTAACACAAGGAAAACTTAATAAGTACATGTGTATGTGTATTGTGTATATCCTGTTCTCGGTGACGGTGAACAACGAAGAGGATCGACAATGATTTTATATTTTGAATTTTCATTTCATTGGCTTCGTTATCGTTGATGTTGAATTTTATGCACAAGTAGCTTTGTGATTATAGGGACTATAAGTCAAGTTTAGGATTCGTGAACATAATAAAATTGTGATAATAATCAAACATTACATTACGATGATAAAGAAACATATTTGAGTTACTGGCAAAATTCTTTCCGTCTGTCTGTAGGCCTGTCTGTACGGATGTATTTTGGACTATAGCCTAAACCGATGAGCCAATCGTCTTCAAATTTAGAACTTAAGGTTATTTTGACATTTTACACAGGAGTTTTTTTCAATTTTTACTTGCGATTATAGGGACTATAGGGCAAGTTTAGAATTTGTGAACATAAAAAAAAATTTAGATAACAATGAAACATGACATAGAGAAGTCTAAAAAAGTGATCGAGACAAAAAATGACTGTCTGTCAGTAGGTATGTATAACGAGCTGCAGCCTAAATGGCTTAAGCGATTATCTTTAAACTTGGTGTGTGTGATTATTTTGGCATTCCCCAGAGGGAACATTGAAATTTAAATTGTAGGCCTAGAAGTAAAGGAAGTGCCATATGACCGTTGAGTTGTTTTCTTGATTGAAATTTTTGCATTCAGTAGGTAATCGAGTATTTTTTTTATTTGTTAGTTGTTTTTGCATGTTTATGTGTTTATCATAGGCGTCCTTATTATTTATTCTGTATGCTGCATGCTGTTACGATCATGAAATGCTTTAAAATAAATAACGATAAATAAATAATAATACAAATAACGAAGTTTGTTTTCGTTAGACTAGTGGCAAAATTTAACGTTTTTTGGAAAAAAAATGTTGTAAGCCATCTTATTTCTTTTGCTGTTTTCTATTTTATAATTTTTTCATTTCAAAATCGTTCGACCAGTTTTTTGAAAAACTTTTCAAAAACATATATATAATTTTTTTGGCTATGTCAATTTAAAGAAATCTATAGTTTATACTAGGAGAAAAAATCAAAAAAATCTATAGATCGTTTTCAAAATATTCAAAAAACAAAATAAGTTTTTTAAAAAACTATTAAAAATTAAAAAAAAATGTTTTTGAATTTTTTAATAAACAATATTATTTAAATCATAAAACACTACCTATTTTGAAAATTTTATCAAAATCCGTCAATTAGTTAACGAGAAAGTCTAGTTTCAAAAAACTGGTACCGTTATAAAACTTTTTCTGAAAATCCATTAAACTAAAAGATAGATTTTGCATAGAAAACATTATTCTGAAAGTTTTATCAAAATCGTAGGAGCCGTTTTCGAGAAAAATAAGTTTTTCATTAAAAGTTATATGGCAGGTGCCGTTAGTTTTGGAGCTAGAATGCCAATTCCAAAAACTGTCGGATATCGTTACGAACAGGCAGACAGACAGACAGACAGACGGATGGAATTTCCGGACCCACTTTTTTAACTTCTCTATCATCGTAATGTCATGTTTGATTGTTAGATTTTTTTTTACGAATGCATAACTTGCCTTATAGTCCCTAAAAATCGCAAGTTACAAACTATTCGATTGCTACTGAATGCAAAAATTTCAATCGAGAAAACGAAAGCTTAGACCTGCCCCTTAATAAACAAATTAGCACACAGGAGCAAGTACGTGCGACCCAGTCGTGCCTTTTATATGTATATTTATTGTGATGTGGCAACAAGTTAAGATATTCGGAGGATACATTTTGTAAATTAACGCCATCTGTTGGATTCATTGTGTACAACAACCAACATTCATTGTGAGCGCCTAAGAGTATGCTACATATTTGCAATATGTTTTAACTGAGTACTAAATCGAACTTGAAGTACCAATTCGAGACTCGAATTAGCACCGAAAGCTTAGATTGTGCCAGAACCAGACAGAAGCTTCCAGAAGCTTGTAAACTTGTATAAATACAAGAGTAGATTGCATTGAAAGTTCAGTTTATTTTCGAAAGTGGAATTGTTAACAACTGAAAGCATTAGTAAAAAGTGATTGAATTGAGATTAAATAAAAAGTGTTGAATTATAAAAACGTATTTGAATTGTGAATAAGTGAAATAAGTTAAATTGGTGTTATTTAAACTGAAAGACGTTGTGTTTTATAAAATAAAGAGATTTGTTTTATTATTGTGGAATTTTGATTGAGTTTTATTTGTCGAACCCCAGGCAAAAATATCACATTATTTTTTTCTGAAATTGAACAGAAAAAAGGTATAGCACATTATTTTAAACGTTGTCGTTCTTTTTAAATATATATAAATATATTTTAGTGTAAGATTATTTAGGCTACTTACATTTTCCTGAATATCAATTTTGGTTGTAATCGGTTACCTAACCACTTCTCAGGAAAGTCAATGCCAAAAAAAAACTCCTATGGGTGGTACCAGTCTTAGCCCACCGTCATATTAAAAAAAAAAATTGAATGCACATTGATTTTTTACATACAAAATTCTTGGAGCTGTTTTTGACAAAAATAAGCTTTTACTCGACGATTATATCGCAAGTACCGTAAATATTTCAGCTAAAAAAGAAATTAAAAAAATCCAATGTCGAATGTCAAAATAAACTTATATTCCAAATTTAAAGACGACTGGCCAAACCGTTTAGTAGACGGACAGAATTTTGCCAGTGACTCAAATATGTTTCTCCATCATCGTATTTGATTGTTATCTCAATTTTTTTTCTGCACGAATGCATAACTTGTACTTAGTACCTACCTATAATTGCAAGTAAAAATTAAACAATAAGGTATTACAAATGTAAAAAAACCCGTGGTATTCTTAGCAATTCTATAGAAGATTAGTTGAAAGAAATATCTTGGTTTAACTATAAATTTCTTTCCCGCGAGCTAAGCTGGGTAGGTCAACTAGTAACTATTATAATTATATAAACCTAAAACAAATAAAAGATCTTTGTCACTATAAATCAATAATATATAATCAATCAATAATAATATAAATCAATTTAGAAACAATTTCTGATTGAATTTCTGCACATTGTTCATTCAGATAGGTACCTACATATACATATGTATATACATATTTGAATATGTAGGTACTTATCTGAATAGAAAGCAAAATTCAAAACAAAAATCCATCCACTGCAAGGACGTTTGTATCTTTGTATAAATATAGCAAGAAGTAAGTTTGTGTTTAAATTTCAAGAATGAATGTGTACATTATTTGAAGAAGACAACCTTCATAATAGTAAAAAATTGAAAATCCTAAAGAATTCGAATCAAAAGTCTGGTCAATGGTGTATAGGTATATGTACAAATATGACAAATATGTACTACCTACGTAGTGCTCGTACAGAACTTGAAAATCCTTAAAAACTCAAATCAAAAGTCTGGTCAATGACGTACGCATATATAAATACTTATGTAAGAACCAGTTCTCATATTACATAATCCATATTTCCTTAGCCTCAGCTAAGCGAAACCATTATGTATTCACTTCAAAACTGCTAGCAGTTTATATACATATACATAGGTATACAATGAACAAAACAAAATACTGAATTATTTCATGTTCTCCTTCTGTTTTTTCTTGCCTCACATTGCAATAAACTAAGCACAAAGCATAACACTAAAAACCATGCTCTTAATTCTCTCTCACTCAAATAAAATGTCCCTACACTAGCACTCCAAGCGGCTCTAGGTAAAAAGATTTTTTCTCGTCTCATGATAGTACTATAGGCAATGTGTATACAATGATACAATGTGCATCCCGTGGGAATGGAATGCACTTGTTTACGAAATATTCATATTTCATTTGGCATCAATGAAATATGAATAGAATGCTAGAATGCCAATTCCAAAAATTGTCGGGTAGAGCACTCTAAAAATACTATGTACCAAGTTTGAATCAAATCGGCCCAACCGTTTAGGCTGTAGATATCGATACGGGCAGACAGACAGACAGACAGACAAACAGACGGACGGACGGAATTTCCGGACCCACTTTTTTTAACTTCTCTATCATCGTAATGTCATGTTTGATTGTTAGAATTTTTTTTTTACGAATGCATAACTTGCCTTAGTCCCTGTAAATCACAAGTAAAAAACTATTCGATTACTACTGAATGCAAAATTTTCAATCGAGAAAACGAAAGCTTACACCTGCCCCTAAATAAACAAATTAGCACACAGGAGCAAGTATGTGCGACCCAGTCGTGCCTTATGTATATTTATTTTTTTCTGAAATTCTGTATTTAAAAAATAATATGATTGAACCGACTTTTGGCTTTAAAAAAGTATAGCACATTATTTTAAATGTTGCCGTTATTTTTAAATATACCTATATAAATATATTTTAGTGTAAGATTACTTAGGCTACTTACATTTTCCTGAATATCAATTTTGGTTGTAATCGGTTACCTAACCAGTTCTCAGAAAAGTCGATGCCAAAAAAAAACTCCTTTGGGTGGTACCAGTCTTAGCCCACCGTCATATTTTTTTTAACCAAAATAGAATGCACATTGATTTTTTACATAAAAAATTCTTGAAGCTGTTTTGACAAAAATAAGTTTTTACTTGACGGTTATATCGCAAGTACCGTAAATATTTCAGCTAAAAAAGAAACTAAAAAAATCCTATGTCGAATGTCAAAATAAACTTATATTCCAAATTTAAAGACAACTGGCCAAACCGTTTAGTAGACGGAAAGAATTTTGCCAGTGACGCAAATATGTTTCTCTATCATCGTAATGTTATAGGAATTTGATTGTTATCTCAATTTTTTTTTCTGCACGAATGCATAACTTGTACTTAGTACCTACCTGTAATAATTGCAAGTAAAAATTAAACTATTAGGTATTACAAATGTAAAAAACCCGTGGTATTTTTAGCAATTCTATAGAAGATTAGTGCGAAGAAATATTTTGGTTTAACTATAAATTTCTTTCCCGCGAGCTAAGCTGGGCAGGTCAACTAGTACCTATTATATAAACCTCAATCAAACAAAAGATCTTTGTTACTATAAATCAATAATATATAATCAATCAATAATAATATAAATCAATTTACAAACAATTTTTGATTGAATTTCTGCACATAGTTCATTCTGATAGGTACCTACATATGTATGTACCTATATGTATATGTAGGTACCTAACTGCATCTACTGCAAGGACGTTTGTATCTTTGTATAAATATAGCAAGAAGTAAGTTTGTTTTTAAATTTCAAGAATGAATGTGTACATTATTTGAAGACTCGTCTGGTCAATGGTGTATAGGTATAAGTACAAATATGACAAATATGTATGTAGGTAGTGCTCGTAAAAAACTTGAAAATCCTAAAAAACTCAAATCAAAAGTCTGGTCAATGACGTACGCATATATAAATACTTATGTAAGAACCAGTTCTCATATTATATATTGCATATAAAAAAAAACGTATACAATGAAAATGTTGGATCGTGTATAAATCCTTACAAAAAACTATTAGCCTAAGCTAAGCGAAACCATTATGTATTAACTTCAAAACTGCTAGCAGTTTATATACATAATACATAGGTATACAATGAACAAAACAAAATACTGAATTATTTCATGTTCTCCTTCTGTTTTTTCTTGCCTCACATTGCACATGCGCAATAAACTAAGCACAAAGCATAACACTAAAAACCATGATCTTAATTCTCTCTCACTCAAATAAAATGTCCCTACACTAGCATTCCAAGCGGCTCTAGGTAAAAAGATTTTTTCTCGTCTCATGCATTGTATATAAACAGTCTATATACAATGGTCTCATGATAGTACTATAGGCAATGTATATACAATGGGTATAGGGTGAAGTATCTGACGTAACTTCTTCCCCTTTAGTATTCTGCTTTGTAGAATCACTATTTTGAATATTGACTTTAATATTATTTTTTGTGATTCTTTTTGTGGAACATGTAATGATAAATACAATAATTATAAACTCAAAAGTAAAAAGTAAAAACTAGTTGTTTTAGGCATATTTTTAAGTATTAAAGTGTTATTTGCTAATTGCTTTATTTCTACATTTTTGTTTTTTATAAAATTACAACTTGTAATTTTTTCAAAAATATTTTTAATACATTCATCTTCAATGACTTTTAAGTTATCTTTTTTTTTGAATTTTCCTTTCATCTTAATAATTAGTTTTTCCATCTGTTATTATTGTTTTGTAAATAGAATTAAGTTCAAGAAATTCAGAATTTGGAATTGGTTCTATAAATACACGATGAAATTTCGTATTTTCGTACATTGGGATCATTATAACAAAGATTATTTGTTTTTTGTGAAATATAGTTGAACTCTTGATGTCTTTAAAATGTTCGAATGTAATACATTGTATATACATTGCCTATAGTACTATCATGAGACGAGAAAAAATCTTTTTACCTAGAGCCGCTTGGAGTGCTAGTGTTGGGACATATTACTTGAGTGAGAGAGAATTAAGAGCATGGTTTTTAATGTTATGCTTTGTGCTTAGTTTATTACGCATGTGCAATGTGAAGCAAGAAAAAACAGAAGGAGAAAATAAATAATTCAGTATTTTGTTTTGTTCATTGTATATATGTATATAAACTGCTAGCAGTTTTGAAGTTTATATACAATGGTTTCGCTTAGCTGAGGCGTATAGTTTTTTGTAAGGAATTATACACGATCCAACATTTTCATTGTTTACGTTTTTTTATAAGGAATATGTAATATGAAAACTGGTTCTTACATAAGTATTTACGTATTCATGCGTACGTCATTGACCAGACTTTTGATTTGAGTTTTTTAAGATTTTCAAGTCTTGTACGAGCACTACCTACATACATATTTGTCATATTTGTACGAACACATATACATCATTGACCAGACTTTTGATTCGAATTCTTTAGGATTTTCAATTTTTTTACTATTATGAAGGTTGTCGTCTTCAAATAATGTACATACATTCATTCTTGAAATTTAAACACAAACTTACTTCTTGCTGTATTTATACAAAGATACAAACGTCCTTGCAGTGGATGGATTTTTGTTTTGAATTTTGCTTTCCATTCAGATAGGTAGCTTCATATACATAAAGGTACATACATATGTATATGTAGGTACTTATCAGAATGAACTATGTATGTGCAGAAATTCAATCAAAATTGTTTGTAAATTGATTTATATTATTATTGATTGATTATATATTATTGATTTATAGTAACAAAGATCTTTTGTTTGTTTCAGGTTTATATAAGGGTACTAGTTGACCTACCCAGCTTTATAGTTAAATCAAAATATTTCTTTCAACTAATCTTCTATAGAATTGCTAAAAATACCACGGTTTTTTTAACATTTCTAATACCTCGACCTGATCGTAAGCTTCTCCATGACCGTCAGTATGGCTTCCGCAGCAACCGTTCCACTGGTGATCTGAATGCATATCTCACCGAACAGTGGAACAAATCTTTACATCGCTTTGGTGAAAGTAAGATTATTGCTCTTGATATCTCCAAGGCATTTGATAGAGTTTGGCATGAAGCTCTCTTATCGAAAATGCGTGCTTTCGTGATCAATAATACTCTTGTTCGTTGGATTAGAAGCTATCTCCTGGACCGTTCAATACAAGTTGTATTGGACGGATTCAAGTCTGATTCCCATAAAATAAATGCTGGTGTGCCCCAGGGCTCTGTTCTGTCTCCGACTCTTTTCCTCATTTTTATAAATGATCTTCTGTCTGTAACTTCTAATCCACTTAACTGTTTTGCTGACGACTCTACCCTTGGCTTTTCATATTCGTTCGATAATTCACGTCCTTCGCCTTCGGACGTACAATTGCAACGGTGCCGTATGTAAACCTCATTAAACTCCGATTTATACAGCATTGTCAAATGGGGTAATAGAAATCGTGTGGAGTTTAATGCTTCGAAAACTCAATGCTGTCTTCTGTCGTTAAAGCTAAACATTCCCCCAATGCCATTGTCCATGAATGGCACTTACATCGAAGAAACCGAAAAGCTCTCAGTACTCGGTATGTGTGTCAACGACGACCTCCGTTGGAACGACCATATATTTGAGATCGCTAAGAATGCTGCAAAGTGCTTAGGTTTTCTGTATCGGTGTAAGAAGTATTTTTCCCCATCTGATCTGGCTACAATTTATACGCCCTAAACTCGAGTATAACTCCCACCTCTGGGCAGGTGCTTCGCAAACATCGCTTCACTTGCTTGATAGAATACAAAATCGAGCGTTAAGATTAATAGGTAATAGAACTGCCGCTGAAACAATTGCCCCACTCGAACACCGACGCAATGTTTCATGTCTTTCCTTATTTTATCGTTTCTTTTACAAAAAATGTTCACTCGAAGTAGCCATTTGCATTCCTCCCCTTAAAAGTTTCTCCCGTAATACTCGTCTCGCAAGGAATGCTCATCAGTTCACCCTTGAGCCTAATTTCGGACGTACCGTGAAATATAGGGATTCTTTTTTTAGCCGAACGACACGAATTTGGAATAGTTTACCCGGCGGGATTTTCCCTTGCCATTTTGATCTGCAAACATTCAAAACCAATGTTAATCGGCACCTCCTATCTCTCCCCTCCCTATCTTCGTAATGCCCGCGCAGTGTGTTCTACATTAAAAGGGAAACACATAATCCCTTGTGCGCGCGTTAATTATAAAAAAAAAAAAAAAAAAAAACTAATTGTTTAATTTTTACTTGTAATTATAGGTAGGTACTAAGTACAAGTTATGCATTCGTGAAAATATTAAACAAATAATTTTTTTATGAAATCAAAAAACACTATTCATAACGTTTTTGGAAAAAAAATGTTGTAAGCCATCTTATTTCTTTTGCTGTTTTCTTTTTTATAATTTTTTCATTTCAAAATCGTTCGACCAGTTTTTTGAAAAACTTTTCGAAAACATATATATACATTTTTTTTGACTATGTCAATTTAAAGAAATCTTTAGTTTATACTAGGAGAAAAAATTAAAAAAATATATAGATTCGTTTTCAAAATATTCAAAAAACAAAATAAGTTTTTTAAAAAAACAATATTAAAAATTAAAAAAAATGTTTTTGAAAATTTTAATAAGCAATATTATTTAAATCATAAAACACTACATATTCTGAAAGTTTTATCAAAATCGTAGGAGCCGTTTTCGAGAAAAATAAGTTTTTCATTAAAAGTTATATGGCAGGTGCCGTTAGTTTTGGAGCTAGAATGCCAATTCCAAAAATTGTCGGGTAGAGCACTCTAAAAATACTATGTACCAAGTTTGAATCAAATCGGCCCAACCGTTTAGGCTGTAGATATCGATACGGGCAGACAGACAGACAGACAGACAAACAGACGGACGGACGGAATTTCCGGACCCACTTTTTTTAACTTCTCTATCATCGTAATGTCATGTTTGATTGTTAGAATTTTTTTTTTACGAATGCATAACTTGCCTTAGTCCCTGTAAATCACAAGTAAAAAACTATTCGATTACTACTGAATGCAAAATTTTCAATCGAGAAAACGAAAGCTTACACCTGCCCCTAAATAAACAAATTAGCACACAGGAGCAAGTATGTGCGACCCAGTCGTGCCTTATGTATATTTATTTTTTTCTGAAATTCTGTATTTAAAAAATAATATGATTGAACCGACTTTTGGCTTTAAAAAAGTATAGCACATTATTTTAAATGTTGCCGTTATTTTTAAATATACCTATATAAATATATTTTAGTGTAAGATTACTTAGGCTACTTACATTTTCCTGAATATCAATTTTGGTTGTAATCGGTTACCTAACCAGTTCTCAGAAAAGTCGATGCCAAAAAAAAACTCCTTTGGGTGGTACCAGTCTTAGCCCACCGTCATATTTTTTTTAACCAAAATAGAATGCACATTGATTTTTTACATAAAAAATTCTTGAAGCTGTTTTGACAAAAATAAGCTTTTACTTGACGGTTATATCGCAAGTACCGTAAATATTTCAGCTAAAAAAGAAACTAAAAAAATCCTATGTCGAATGTCAAAATAAACTTATATTCCAAATTTAAAGACAACTGGCCAAACCGTTTAGTAGACGGACAGAATTTTGCCAGTGACGCAAATATGTTTCTCTATCATCGTAATGTTATAGGAATTTGATTGTTATCTCAATTTTTTTTTCTGCACGAATGCATAACTTGTACTTAGTACCTACCTGTAATAATTGCAAGTAAAAATTAAACAATTAGGTATTACAAATGTAAAAAACCCGTGGTATTTTTAGCAATTCTATAGAAGATTAGTGCGAAGAAATATTTTGGTTTAACTATAAATTTCTTTCCCGCGAGCTAAGCTGGGCAGGTCAACTAGTACCTATTATATAAACCTCAATCAAACAAAAGATCTTTGTTACTATAAATCAATAATATATAATCAATCAATAATAATATAAATCAATTTACAAACAATTTTTGATTGAATTTCTGCACATAGTTCATTCTGATAGGTACCTACATATGTATGTACCTATATGTATATGTAGGTACCTAACTGCATCTACTGCAAGGACGTTTGTATCTTTGTATAAATATAGCAAGAAGTAAGTTTGTTTTTAAATTTCAAGAATGAATGTGTACATTATTTGAAGACTCGTCTGGTCAATGGTGTATAGGTATAAGTACAAATATGACAAATATGTATGTAGGTAGTGCTCGTAAAAAACTTGAAAATCCTAAAAAACTCAAATCAAAAGTCTGGTCAATGACGTACGCATATATAAATACTTATGTAAGAACCAGTTCTCATATTATATATTGCATATAAAAAAAAACGTATACAATGAAAATGTTGGATCGTGTATAAATCCTTACAAAAAACTATTAGCCTAAGCTAAGCGAAACCATTATGTATTAACTTCAAAACTGCTAGCAGTTTATATACATAATACATAGGTATACAATGAACAAAACAAAATACTGAATTATTTCATGTTCTCCTTCTGTTTTTTCTTGCCTCACATTGCACATGCGCAATAAACTAAGCACAAAGCATAACACTAAAAACCATGATCTTAATTCTCTCTCACTCAAATAAAATGTCCCTACACTAGCACTCCAAGCGGCTCTAGGTAAAAAGATTTTTTCTCGTCTCATGCATTGTATATAAACAGTCTATATACAATGGTCTCATGATAGTACTATAGGCAATGTATATACAATGGGTATAGGGTGAAGTATCTGACGTATCTTCTTCCCCTTTAGTATTCTGCTCTGTAGAATCACTATTTTGAATATTGACTTTAATATTATTTTTTGTGATTCTTTTTGTGGAACATGTAATGATAAATACAATAATTATAAACTCAAAATTAAAAAGTAAAAACTAGTTGTTTTAGGCATATTTTTAAGTATTAAAGTGTTATTTGCTAATTGCTTTATTTCTACATTTTTGTTTTTTATAAAATTACAACTTGTAATTTTTTCAAAAATATTTTTAATACATTCATCTTCAATGACTTTTAAGTTATCTTTTTTTTTGAATTTTCCTTTCATCTTAATAATTAGTTTTTCCATCTGTTATTATTGTTTTGTAAATAGAATTAAGTTCAAGAAATTCAGAATTTGGAATTGGTTCTATAAATACACGATGAAATTTCGTATTTTCGTACATTGGGATCATTATAACAAAGATTATTTGTTTTTTGTGAAATATAGTTGAACTCTTGATGTCTTTAAAATGTTCGAATGTAATACATTGTATATACATTGCCTATAGTACTATCATGAGACGAGAAAAAATCTTTTTACCTAGAGCCGCTTGGAGTGCTAGTGTTGGGACATATTACTTGAGTGAGAGAGAATTAAGAGCATGGTTTTTAATGTTATGCTTTGTGCTTAGTTTATTACGCATGTGCAATGTGAAGCAAGAAAAAACAGAAGGAGAAAATAAATAATTCAGTATTTTGTTTTGTTCATTGTATATATGTATATAAACTGCTAGCAGTTTTGAAGTTTATATACAATGGTTTCGCTTAGCTGAGGCGTATAGTTTTTTGTAAGGAATTATACACGATCCAACATTTTCATTGTTTACGTTTTTTTATAAGGAATATGTAATATGAAAACTGGTTCTTACATAAGTATTTACGTATTCATGCGTACGTCATTGACCAGACTTTTGATTTGAGTTTTTTAAGATTTTCAAGTCTTGTACGAGCACTACCTACATACATATTTGTCATATTTGTACGAACACATATACATCATTGACCAGACTTTTGATTCGAATTCTTTAGGATTTTCAATTTTTTTACTATTATGAAGGTTGTCGTCTTCAAATAATGTACATACATTCATTCTTGAAATTTAAACACAAACTTACTTCTTGCTGTATTTATACAAAGATACAAACGTCCTTGCAGTGGATGGATTTTTGTTTTGAATTTTGCTTTCCATTCAGATAGGTAGCTTCATATACATAAAGGTACATACATATGTATATGTAGGTACTTATCAGAATGAACTATGTATGTGCAGAAATTCAATCAAAATTGTTTGTAAATTGATTTATATTATTATTGATTGATTATATATTATTGATTTATAGTAACAAAGATCTTTTGTTTGTTTCAGGTTTATATAAGGGTACTAGTTGACCTACCCAGCTTTATAGTTAAATCAAAATATTTCTTTCAACTAATCTTCTATAGAATTGCTAAAAATACCACGGTTTTTTTAACATTTCTAATACCTCGACCTGATCGTAAGCTTCTCCATGACCGTCAGTATGGCTTCCGCAGCAACCGTTCCACTGGTGATCTGAATGCATATCTCACCGAACAGTGGAACAAATCTTTACATCGCTTTGGTGAAAGTAAGATTATTGCTCTTGATATCTCCAAGGCATTTGATAGAGTTTGGCATGAAGCTCTCTTATCGAAAATGCGTGCTTTCGTGATCAATAATACTCTTGTTCGTTGGATTAGAAGCTATCTCCTGGACCGTTCAATACAAGTTGTATTGGACGGATTCAAGTCTGATTCCCATAAAATAAATGCTGGTGTGCCCCAGGGCTCTGTTCTGTCTCCGACTCTTTTCCTCATTTTTATAAATGATCTTCTGTCTGTAACTTCTAATCCACTTAACTGTTTTGCTGACGACTCTACCCTTGGCTTTTCATATTCGTTCGATAATTCACGTCCTTCGCCTTCGGACGTACAATTGCAACGGTGCCGTATGTCAACCTCATTAAACTCCGATTTATACAGCATTGTCAAATGGGGTAATAGAAATCGTGTGGAGTTTAATGCTTCGAAAACTCAATGCTGTCTTCTGTCGTTAAAGCTAAACATTCCCCCAATGCCATTGTCCATGAATGGCACTTACATCGAAGAAACCGAAAAGCTCTCAGTACTCGGTATGTGTGTCAACGACGACCTCCGTTGGAACGACCATATATTTGAGATCGCTAAGAATGCTGCAAAGTGCTTAGGTTTTCTGTATCGGTGTAAGAAGTATTTTTCCCCATCTGATCTGGCTACAATTTATACGCCCTAAACTCGAGTATAACTCCCACCTCTGGGCAGGTGCTTCGCAAACATCGCTTCACTTGCTTGATAGAATACAAAATCGAGCGTTAAGATTAATAGGTAATAGAACTGCCGCTGAAACAATTGCCCCACTCGAACACCGACGCAATGTTTCATGTCTTTCCTTATTTTATCGTTTCTTTTACAAAAAATGTTCACTCGAAGTAGCCATTTGCATTCCTCCCCTTAAAAGTTTCTCCCGTAATACTCGTCTCGCAAGGAATGCTCATCAGTTCACCCTTGAGCCTAATTTCGGACGTACCGTGAAATATAGGGATTCTTTTTTTAGCCGAACGACACGAATTTGGAATAGTTTACCCGGCGGGATTTTCCCTTGCCATTTTGATCTGCAAACATTCAAAACCAATGTTAATCGGCACCTCCTATTTCTCCCCTCCCTATCTTCGTAATGCCCGCGCAGTGTGTTCTACATTAAAAGGGAAACACATAATCCCTTGTGCGCGCGTTAATTATAAAAAAAAAAAAAAAAAAAAACTAATTGTTTAATTTTTACTTGTAATTATAGGTAGGTACTAAGTACAAGTTATGCATTCGTGCAGAAAAAATAAAAGGCACGACTGGGTCGCACGTACTTGCTCCTGTGTGCTAATCTTTTTTAGGTACAGGCGTCTTTTTGACAAAGATTTAATTTTAATGTTTTTTTGACTTGCAACTTCTTTAAGATCGTTGTGGTTTGAAGCTCGAACGAACATCTTTCATTGTTAGCTTTTGCAGTTTTTTTAGTGTATTATCTTTCCACTTCTTGTTTACTGTTTATAATATAATTTGCTAATAGAAAAATATAAAGGACTTTTTGCAGTTCAATTTTCATTTTTGTATGGAAAAATTTGAACAACTGGCATAAAGATTCGTGGGAATCAGCAGTAGGGCAATAATGCTAGGTATAGGGACCTATATAGGTCCCAATAACAATAATTTACTTTTTGAAATCAAATTAATTAAAATAGCTTTATTATGTTTGATGGATCGATAAACGTATGGTGTGGGTAGGTATTAATGGAATTTATTAAGGATATTAGGTACCTATAATAAGGTTGGAAGGAAGGTAGGTACTAAAATTAAGATACACATTCATAAAAGTTAACACAGTGAAATGCTTTAAAATACGTAGGTATGTATGTAAGTTTTCACTTTCTTTTATTTGACTAGCTTAGCCATACAATATGACCGGTTTCTTAAAATCAGACTTTCTCGTTAACTAATTGACGGATTTCGATAAAATTTTCGAAATATGAAGTGTTTTATGATTTAAATAATATTGCTTATTAAAATTTTCAAAAACATTTTTTTTAATTTTTAATATTTTTTTTTTTAAACTTATTTTGTTTTTCGAATATTTTAAAAACGAATCTATAGATTTTTTTTTAATTTTTTCTCCTAGTATACACTATAGATTTCTTTAAATTGACATACTGAAAACAAATTTATTTTTTTAATTTTATTTGCAATAAATCAGTACAAAAGGTGTTGTAACCGCACATTTTACAATACAGTGATTTGACATGTAAAGTCTTACATCTGAAACATTTTTTTTATTATTATGAAGAATATATTTGGGAAAGATTTTTTTTTTGAAGGAAAAGCACAGAAAAAACCTCCAATTTAAATTAAGTTCTGTAAAAAAAAGAAATATATATATACAAAATCAATGAAAGAACAATAATAAATAAAAAAATAAATAGTTTAAATGAAAAACATAATAAGCATTTATCACAGGTAATTAATCTGGTGAACAAGAGGGTTGTCAGTGTTATTACATCTGTAAATAAAGTTTGCTTCGAGCTTATTTATTCGTTCAGAAATCAATTCAACATTAGTTTCTCGTTGAAGATCACTAGTCGAGTAACGAAGTGGGAGGTTAAGCATCATTTTTAATAGATTGTTTTGTGACACCTGAAGTTTTTTAATGTGAGACAAAGCAGCCCTTCCCCAAACAGGGCTTCCATACAGCAATATTGCCTGAAATATAACCTTTAGAATAATTACTTTATTTTCAATTGTCAGTTAAGATCTTCGGTTTATAAAAGGGTAAAGCAGTTTAATAGCTATATTAATTTTCTTTATAGTATTATTAATATGATGGTTGAATGTAA
This sequence comes from Platycheirus rosarum, assembly GCA_963971375.1. Lineage (NCBI taxonomy): Eukaryota > Metazoa > Arthropoda > Insecta > Diptera > Syrphidae > Platycheirus > Platycheirus rosarum. The sequence goes on from OZ020508.1 coordinate 106,434,154, forward strand.
GTTTTGTGTCAAGATGAATCCCAAGATATTTTACAGAATTTTCCCAAGCTATGTTTTTACCATTTATTATAATGGATTGGTTGCTGGGAAGATAACAAGACTTTCATTTTTCTGAAAAAAAGATAGCCTGGAATTTGTCAGCGTTTAACTTTATATTCCATTTATTGAAATAATTTTGTAATATTTCAACAGATTGCACTTAATTCCTCTCAATGTTGAGAGCAAGTTCATCTGAAGAGTATATTGCTGTGTCATCAGCGAAAATAGCAAATTCACAGTGAGGGATGGTTGGGAAATCTGAAGTGTACAAATTGTATAAAATTGGGCTAAGTACAGAGCCTTGAGGGACACCAAAATTGAACCTAACTATTGACGAAACACTGTTATTGACATGAACACTAAAAAATCTGTTGGAAAGAAAACTCTGGACGCTTCGTTATCGTTGATGTTGAAGTTTATGCACAAGAAGCTTCGTGATTATAGGGACTATAAGTCAAGTTTAGGATTCGTGAACATAAAAAATTGTGATAATAATCAAACATAACATTACGATGATAGAGAAACATATTTGAGTTACTGGCAAAATTCTGTCCGTCTGTCTGTAGGTCTGTCTGTACGGATGTATTTTGGACTATAGCCTAAACGGCTGAGCCAATCGTCTTCAAATTTAGAACTTAAGGTTATTTTGAGATTATCATCAAATCAAAAAAACACTAGGTAGGTATTCATAACGATTTTTGGAAAAAATGTTGTAAGCCTTCTTATTTCTTTTCCTGTTTTCTATTTTATAATTTTTTCATTTCAAAATCGTTCGACCAGTTTTTTGAAAAACTTTTCGAAAACATATATATACATTTTTTTTGATTATGTCAATTTAAATAAATCTATAGTTTATACTAGGAGAAAAAATTAAAAAAATATATAGATTCGTTTTCAAAATAATCAAAAAACAAAATAAGTTTTTAAAAAAATTATTAAAAATTAAAAAAAAATGTTTTTGAAAATTTTAATAAGCAATACTATTTAAATCATAAAACACTTCATATTTTGAAAATTTTATCAAAATCCGTCAATTAGTTAACGAGAAAGTCTAATTTTAAAAAACCGGTCATGTGGGAGGTACCGTTATAAAACTTTTTCTGAAAAATCCATTAAAACCAAAAGATAAATTTTGCATAGAAAGCACCATTCAAAAAATGTTATCAAAATCGTAGGAGCCGTTTTTAAGAAAAATAAGTTTTTCATTAAAAGTTATATGGTAGGTACCGTTAGTTTTGGAGCTAGAATGCCAATTCCAAAAATTGTCAGGTAGAGCACTCTAAAAATACTATGTACCAAGTTTGAATCAAATCGGCCCAACCGTTTAGGCTGTAGATATCGATACGGGCAGACAGACAGACAGACAGACAAACAGACGGACGGACGGAATTTCCGGACCCACTTTTTTTGACTTCTCTATCATCGTAATGTCATGTTTGATTGTTAGAATTTTTTTTACGAATGCATAACTTGCCTTATAGTCCATATAAATCGCAAGTAAAAAACTATTCGATTACTACTGAATGCAAAAATTTCAATCGAGAAACAAAAACTTACACCTGCCCCTAAATAAACAAATTAGCACACAGGAGTAAGTACGTGCGACACAGTCGTGCCTTTTATATATTTATTTTTTTATGAAATTCTTTATTTAAAAAATAATATGATTGCACAAACTTTTTGCTTTAAAAAAGGTATAGCACATTATTTTAAATATATAAATATATTTTAATGTAAGATTACTTAGGCTACTTACATTTTCCTGAATATCAATTTTGGTTGTAATCGGTTACCTAGCCAGTTCTCAGGAAAGTCAATGCCAAATAAAACTCCTTTGGGTGGTACCAGTCTTAGGCCACCGTCATATTTTTTTTAACCAATGAATGCACATTGATTTTTTACATAAAAAATTCTTGGAGCTGTTTTTGACAAAAATAAGCTTTTACTTGACGGTTATATCGCAAGTACCTGCCGTAAATATTTCAGCTAAAAAAGAAATTAAAAAAATACTATGTCGAATGTCAAAATAAACTTAGGTATACCTATTCCAAATTTAAAGACAACTGGCTAAGCCGTTTAGTAGACGGACAGAATTTTGCCAGTGACTCAAATATGTTTCTCTATCATCGTAATGTTATAGGTAGGTATTTGATTGTTATCTCAATTTTTTTTTCTGCACGAATGCATAACTTGTACTTAGTACCTACCTATAATAATTGCAAGTACAAATTAAACAATTAGGTATTACAAATGTAAAAAACCCGTGGTATTTTTAGCAATTCTATAGCAGATTAGTGCGAAGAAATATTTTGGTTTAACTATAAATTTCTTTCCCGCGAGCTAAGCTGGGTAGGTCAACTAGTACCTATTATATAAACCTTAAACAAACAAAAGATCTTTTTTACTATAAATCAATAATATATAATCAATCAATAATAATATAAATCAATTTACAAACAATTTTTGATTGAATTTCTGCACATAGTTCATTCGGATAGATACCTACATATACATATGTATGTACCTATATGTATATGTAGGTACCTATTTGAATGGAAAGCAAAATTCAAAACAAAAATCCATCCACTGCAAGGACCTTTGTATCTTTGTAGTTATAATTACAGCAAGAAGTAAGTTTGTGTTTAAATTTCAAGAATGAATGTGTACATTATTTGAAGACGACAACCTGCATAATTGAAAATCCTAAAGAATTCGAATCAAAAGTCTGGCAATGGTGTATAAGTATATGTACAAATAACACAAATATGTATGTACATATGTAGGTAGTGCTCGTACAAAACTTGAAAATCCTAAAAAACTCAAATCAAAAGTCTGGTCAATGACGTAATAAAATAAAATGTCCCACCACTAGCACTCCAAGCGGCTCTAGGTAAAAACATTTTTTCTCGTCTCATGCTAGTACTATAGGCAATGTATATACAATGCTAATTACAAGAAAAGCAAGGTAACTAACTAATCCAAAAGTTATGATCGTGAACGTACCCAATGTTTTCGAAAAATTCAGAATTTATTTTAATTTGGTCGTTTAACCCATTATATTTAATTATTTTGTTCGTGAAAACTAAGTCTTGTTTTCACTTCGTGTTCGTCTTCGTAGTCCATTGTTCCCACTAAATATTTTAAACATGTTCCAAGAAAATTAAATAAAGCTCTTTTTTGTCTATGTTGAATTAAGCTATTCATTTCTTGTCCTATTTCGTTTAGTCCATGTATAATAGTTGGGTATTCATTTTTGTCTTTTAAGTTCTCAACATTGTGTTTTAGAAGTTCGAAACTGTCCGTCCATAGTGTTATAAATCCGTTACCTTCGTTTAAATTCCGTATATCAATCTATTGTCCTGTTGTCATTGTTATTGATATTGTCATTAGGAAGATTAGCAGTGTCTGAAAAGAAATGTTTTTGAGAGAATTTGTTCGAATTTATACTTTCGTTTAATTTGAGTTTTGTAGTATTTGCGTCCTCTTTCGTCTTTTACATGATCGTTGTCTAAAACTTCAGGATTGAATTTTATGTGAGTTAATTTAAGTTTGTTATTGGTTCTAGTTTTGAGATAAGCATGGCTGGTTTTTGTAAGGTCTATGTCAGTTTTGTCTTTGTTGTGTCTATTAATGTATCGTTCTTTGTTGTTATTAATTGTTTCTATAATTTTTGAGTAGTCTTGATTTGTGATTGTACCGTTTGTAAAATCTACAGGTCCTTGCTTTGTTGATGAATGAATCGTTTTATTGTAAATTTGTTCGGCTTTTAGAACTTTGTTTCTTAAGGTGTCTTTATTGTTCTTGTCAGCTGTGAATGTTCGTATATGTTTGTTAAGCGATTGGTGGAATCTTTCGATATCCGAATTGCCTGTTTTGTGGTAGGGTGTTGTAATATGAAGTTCAACATTGTTTTCTTTAAGGAATTCTTTGATTACTATCGATGAATATCCTGTCTCATTGTCCGTTATTATTTTTTCTGGTGTACCGTTGTTCGCGAATCTGTATTGTAATGTGTTTAAAAGTGATGTCCATGTCCTATGTTTGATTTCTTGTACTGTAACGTATTTTGTGAATTTGTTGATCATTGTTACGTACATTATGTTGATATTTGCATACCATATGTCGATGTGTAACACTTGATTTGGTTTGGTTGGTGTTTCGGTAATTTTGAAAGGAATTTTATATGGTGATCTTTCATATTTTGATTAAGGATTTATGTGATTTTGATATAACTAATAGTTCTTTTTCTCTGTCTGTGAGATCTCCTAAAAATTTTGTTCATTTAATAACCTTTAACGATTTATTTTTGCTAAAATATTTGATATAGACATCTTGGAATTTAGCGTAAAGGCTGTCGTCTCTGCAGAAAATATCTACTATTCCTTTAGGAGGAATGAATTTTTTCATAATTTCTAAGATGAGATTTTCATTAAAGGTTTTGATTTCTAATACAATTCTTTTCTTATTAAAAATATTATATACTTTATGATTGCTTACATAATTGCCGTTAATAAGTATAATCTGAGTCTTGTATAGATTTACCGGTGTATCGATTATAGGAATGTAATCGCTGCTATCTTCTGTAGCACTATGGATTGTAACTACCATTGATTGTGCATCTTCGGTCGTTTCAAGAATGGGGCATATTACATTTTCGTTGTAATACACTTCCATCCTTGATAATCCGTCCGCAACTTGGTTAACTTTTCCTTCTACATACTCTATATCGAAATTATACTCTTCTAATTTGATCTTCCACATTTGTAGTTTTATGTTGGGTTCTTTTAGTGAACTCAACCAAACAAGTGGTCGATGATCACTTTGTACGGTAAACTTTCTTCCGTAGAGGTATGGTCTGAAGTATTTTGTGGCCTATACTATAGCCAATAGTTCCTTCTCTATAGTTGAATATTTTATTTCATGGTCGTTAAGTGTTCGGCTTGCGTAACACAAGGGATGATTTTCTTGTGACAACACAGCGCCTAACGCAAAATTTGAGGCGTCAGTTGTCAAGACGAATTTCTTACTGAAGTCAGGGTGTGGTGACGATATGTCCCAAAAATTCCGTTTCTTTTTTAAGGAATTCACTTTTGTCTAATTGGACTTTAAGGTTGGCTTTTTGAAGTTTTGCAAAAATTTTTTTTAACGAAAGAATGTGCTCTTCAAGGCTGATTTAGAAGACAATAATGTCATCCAAATAAACCAAACATATTTGCCCTATGAAATCATGAAGAACTGAATTCATTAAACGTTGAAACGTTGAAGGAGCGTTCTTCAATCCGAAAGGCATGCGAGTGAACTCGTAGTGGCCATTTCCAGTTGAAAATGCTGTTTTCTTCGCGTATTCTTCTGCGATCTCGATCTGGTGAAAACCTTTCGCCAAATCGAGGGTCGTAAAATACATTGCTCTTCCCAATTTATCGAATATGTCTATTCGGTATTGGGAATTTGTCGTCTATGGCTTTGTATATAAAATCTATAGTACTATCATATGGAGATTTTTTGTGTAGTCCCTCTATAGAGCTGAAGCAGAACTAATTTGCACAACTTGTGGAATGTAAGAGAATGAAGAGGCATGTTGTACCAAGAGAAAATATAAGTGAATATCACATTAAGAGAGTGAAGAAGGCGTTTAATTTACTTTGGTTAGGGGTGGAAATATGTTATATGCTTTTATTGTTTGGTAGCAAAGAATATAGAATTCTATATTCTTTGTTGGTAGGTAATATATGAATGTATCCTTGGAACATGTTTTGCTGTCACGTTTTGAATTAATGGTAGACGAATAAGGTAGGGGTGGAAAAATAGTATTTGCTGATATTGCTTGAATATTTAGATGTATTGATACATTCTTGGAACAAGTATTGAGTAAGGTAAGGAAATTATCGAGACGATCGTATATGCTTATATTGCTTGGTAGGTAATATATGAATACATCCTTGGTACATGTTTTGCTGCACCGTTTTGAAGTGAAGGTAGAAAAATAAGGTAGGGGTTTTAGGGGAGGAAAAATGGTATTCGGTGATATTGCTTGAATACACATAGGTGTACATATACATTCTTTGAACATGTATTGAGTAAGGTAAGGAAATTATCGAGACGACGAGTAAATAATACGTTGCCACTTTTTGAAATGATGGTAGTATTGTACGATAAGGTGTATTTTCGGATATTTTATAATAAGAATACAATCTTGAAACATGTATCGTGTAAGGTAAGAAAATTATAAAGGGACCTTGAGTTAAACAAGACGTTGTAACTTCTTCAAATGATGGTAGTAAAATAATGTCGTTAAATGGTTTTAGAAATTGTTACTTATTAATATTATTGGGTTTAATTGTGAAGTATAAGGTAAAAATGTAAAAGTTTGTGAAGTGTTTGTAAAAACATAGTGTTATTTGATTTAATTGTAAAGGAAAAGATAAAAAAAAACGATTACATATATTGTTTATGCAGTTTGAGAAAATTATAAAGAAGAACAAAATTATGATTTTATTAAATTAAAAAATAATTTTAAAGCAAAATAATTGCGAAGTAAAAAATATATCTATTATTTTGTTAGTAAAGGGTATGAAAATTGTAAAGAAGAAAATAAAAGAAATGTTTTCACTATTGGATTAGGGGTAGGTGCGTATGCTTAGGAGAACTTATCATTTTTGTGTTTTTTTTTTGAGTTTGAAGTTTTTTTTTCAAATATAACAGACTTTGAGCTTTAAAAAAAGACTTAGCACATAATTGTATGTAATGCAGTTATTTTTGAATATATTTTTTTCTAATGTGTGCTTTTTTAGAAAATTGCACCTCCTGCATAAACGCGAGGAGATAGACCCCTTTTCCTTTAGTATAAAATGTTTGTATCTACCTAGTCCCTCTACAAGATTCCGTTATTAATTTGCGGTGCCAAAGTTATCGATTTTCATAAATATTGCCCTTAATGATGGATTTTTGTTTGTATGTTTCCCACTACGATTATAACTCGTCTTTCCCCCTTTCTCTGTAACGACTCTTTGAATTTCTAATAAGTTTTACCAACATTTTGAATATTTTTTTTCTGCTAACTTATATTTTGGTATACCTACACCTACCTAACTAATTATTAATTTTTTTTTTAATTTTAAGTATTTTTTGTAAAACATCAATTAATTTTATTTAACATTTATTATTTTTTTCCGAAGGCGCTTAAATAGGTATAATAATTTTGGACTTTTTGAATTTTTTTTCAGATTTTGGAATGCAGTCTTATAATATGCAGATATATATAAGACTGCATTCCAAAATCTGAAAAAAAATTCAAAAAGTCCAAAATTATTATACCTATTTAAGCGCCTTCGGAAAAAAAATAAACCTTAATACTTAAACATAGGTACCTCTCCCTATACTATTCAAATACCTTAGGTTGACTTTTAATTAAATTGCTAGATAGGTACACAAATTTGAACTCATTCACAAGTTACAAAATACCTGCCTTGAAATCATTCACAAGTTACCAAATTCCAACAAAAATACCAACAAATATTTTTTCTCACAGCAAACATAAAACTATGTAGTTAATTATAAAAATGTGTGTGTTAAATCAACGACAACACAAAAAATTCAACATTTAAAATGTAGGCAAGTGAATAGTGAAGGTAAAAAAGGTACACAAAACAAGGGGAACAACATCAATATCGCTTATAAGGATTTAACTAAGGATATGTATGTATCTATGTTTCTCCCTCTGAATTTTCTGTCTGCGATCCCTTTATTGAATCCAAAATAAAGGATTCATATTAACATAGCAACGTAAGAATACTTTCAGTTTCAGTAGTAAACACACATTTGTTTACCTATATCGGTAGACTTGTATCTTACTGCATATTCCTAAGAAAAAAAAACAAAACCAAAACAACTATGTATGTAACTTACTGAACTTGATCAAATGTATCTACAAGCCACATCCTCCAAAAAAACACTCTGTTACCCAATATATATTTCTTGCTCTTACTTTTTTGCTTCTCTACTCATTTCCACTACAATCCACTTAGGCTACTGTAGCGCCCTCACATGAGCTGAGTTCAAATTAAAAAAATCGTCTTCATGATAGTACCATAGATTTTATATACAAACTTCGTAACTTCGTTTAGTTTACGATAGTCGATTACTATCCTCCACTTGTCCTTTCCAGATGCGTCCTTCTTTTTGGGGACGATCCAGATAGGTGCAGAGTAGGGTGAGTTACTTCTATGTACTTCTGGGTACCTATAGTTTTTGGTACAGATAGGAATGTCATTTACTGTATCTATTTTATGTTTAATCGCATTGGTGAATGACAAATCACTACCTTTTTGGTAAAATATTTGGGAAAACTGTGAAACCAATTTTGATATTTTATGTTTTTCTTCTTCATTAAGGTGACTTATTCTAATTTGGTTAGTGATTGGTTCACGATTTATTTCTGTATAATACGTCCCAAATTGTGGAACTAGTTGTAAGTATTTGAATTGGGTTACTTAGTTGAATTTGCCATTTAGGATGACAAATTACAGGGTTAATAATGCTTGTTTCAGAACCCGGGTCTATCAAAAATCTAAGTTTAGTGTTATTTTTGGCTTCAACGACTATATAGGGTAGTTTTCTTGGAGGCTGGTTGATGGAAAATCTAAATTCGTTTGAATATTATTTATCCGTCTCGCGTAACTTGCGGATAAAGTATCCATGGGTTCTTGCCTGAAATTACCTGAATTATTTCTGTATTGGCCCAAATTATTTTGTCTGCGATTAATTGAATGTTGTCCCGAACTGTTGTTATTGTTTGGATAATATTGACCAGTCTGATTAGAATTATAGTGATTTCTTGGGTTATTAAAGTTATATTGACTTATCTGATTGGAGTTATTGTAATTTCTAGGATAATTAAGATAATGTTGATTAGAATGATTATTGTAATATCTTGGATTATGTTGACCCCTAGCATTTGAATTGCTCTTGGTATTGTTGTATATATTTCTGTCTCTATCTAAACATAATTTACCTTGATCTTGACCAATAAACTTGTTTATCCTATTCCTGATTTCTGAAAGATCGTGAATTTCATGGATTGAATATACTAAAGCTCCTGATACTAGCTGTTTAATTTTCATTACCAACATTCCATTGAAAATTTCTATTACTTTTTTACTATTACTACTAAATAATCCGTGTTCCGCAATGTCTTCTACAATTTGTTTTAATTTAATATCTAGTTCGAGAATTGTTCTTACCCTTAAGGAACCTATGTCCTTTGTTATTGTGAGTTCATCTTTTGTTGCTCGGAAATGCTGTTTTAATCCAGGCACTTGTTCCACTCTGTTGGAGGGTCCGTTTCCAAAAGGGTTTTTGCTGTTCCTTGTATTTTTGTGTCCTAAATAACTTCAAATACTTGTTTTTTGTCAGATTCCAATGTATAGTCTGCAAGAATTTTCGCCACTGATGATGCGAATGAGGGTTGTGTCCCTTGTTCTCCTTGGAAAGGTGTCAGGTAACGAATCTCCTTTTCTATCTTTGTCCTGACACTTGATGTTGTCATATTAGCCGTAATTTGTGTTAGTCAGGTGAGGCACTGCTCTATGTTGCTTAAAGCCATTATTTTGGCTCGGCGCTTGTGGTTAATTGTTGAAAAATTTTTGTTCAGAGAGCTGAAGCTAAAATACACTCACACAGTTTTTTTCTTTTTCAATTTTTTTTTGAAACATGCACTGTTTTTATTTTCTTTTTCGAAAATTTTAAAATATTTGCACACTGTTTTTATTTTTCTTTATCGAAAATTCTAAAATATATGCACATTGTTTTTATTTTTCTTTATCGAAATATTGTTGTTCCTTTGTCGGAATACTTTCTTATTCTAGGGTTTTCAGAACATCTCTTTTAAAGAGAACATGTTCTCTTTTTCAACTCAGATCTATTTTACACTCTCTTTTTTTATAAAATTCTTTTTTTATTCTCTTTTTTTATATGTCCTCGTTTTAGTCTCTTTTTCTATCTTCCTCTAGAGAATTTCTGGAATCAAACAAATTGTTTCCCTCTCTTACTTCAATTTTAAAATTTCAACATAAAAACCAATAATTTTTCATTTATAAAACTACATAAACACACGTTTAAAAAATGTTTCAAAAGTCAAAAATCAAGCCCTTATTTTGAAAATAAAAAGGTGTTTTTTTTACAACTTCCGCTAGGGATAACTGTCAAACTAGCTGTCATACTAATGAAGTGTGTTTGACTTTTTTTCCATATTATGGCATCATGCAAAGACTTAGAACGTTTACAAAATTATTATATTCTCATGAGACTCTTGAGACTATATTAAATCCCCAAATCACTGTTTGGGGCGGTTTAAATGCCGAAGGTGTCATCAGGGCCCATTTGTTTATAAATCCGAAACCGGTGCAAATAAATTATCGTGAACGAGGCAAATTATTCCTGATTTTTGTATTGCTGATATGATTGCAAAATCCTTTAGAGGAGATAGGATTCCAACAAGACGGTGCAACATGCCGTACAGCGCGTGCAACCATCCCTTTGATGACCGAATCATCTCATGTGAATTGGCCACCTCGTTCGTGTGATTCGACACTTTTGGACAACTCTTTGTGGGCTAATAAACCAGAAACGATTGATCATTTAGAAGCCAACATTAGACGCCCTATTGACGAACTTAGAGAGGATGTTTACCAAATGGCTGCACCAGTTGCTTGTCGAATTATAATTAAACTGATTTTTTACAACTTATACTTAATCTACGGGTAATGTATAAAATTATGTGCATCCCGTGGGAATGGAATGCACTTATTTACGAAATAATCATATTTCATTTGGCATCAATGAAATATGAATATTTTTTGACTGTATTGTACTGGCAAGGGGGAAAGGGAGTGTATACTTGCACGACACGTTTTGCAATGTCGGCTTAATGTGCCGTTAGGCAAAATTGGAGTTTTTGGGGTAACGGGTTTTGGGTATAGGGTGAAGTATCTGACGTAACTAAACGATTCATTACAAAATTTGTTATTAAAAAAAATGTATCTTCATATCAAAAACGTAAATTAAATAAATATTTGCGGAAAAGAAATAAAGTTATTCATAAAAAACACAATATTTTGTTCGTTAAGAAATTAATACGTGGTCAACATAATTACAAATAAAAACTTAATTAAGACTTGATATGAAGGAAATTCCTCAAACCTTATTCACGCCACTGTACTTTCAATAAAATTTAAATACATGATGTTTTTGAATATAAAATCACATTTCATTGCTTCTCTGCTTCCTCTTCTTGTGAAATATGTATTTCATATACAATTGTAGTATTTTTGAGTACTGGGTACCTGTAACCTGATATTGTCGATTTGAAACACCCCGGGTACCCGCAAATTTGGGTAATACCCGCATTACCCGGGCACCAGGATATTTTATGAAATGGGTATTACCCGGGTAAAATCAAGAGCCCTAATTTACATACACTTCACAAACTTTTACATTTTTATCTTATACTTCACAATTAAGCACAATAATCCATGAAACATAAGTTCAAAGAAATTAGGTTTAAAAGTGACAAAAATCTCTTTACAAGTAAATATTTCTAAGAGCATTTACGGACCTTATTTTACTACCATCATTTCAAAAAGTGACAACGTCTTGTTTTATTCAAGGTCCCTTCATAATTTCCTTACCTTACACAATACATGTTCCAAGATTGTATTCCTATTAAACGAAAATACACTTTATCGTAGAATACTACAATGATTTCAAAAAGTGGCAACGTGTTATTTTAGTCGTCGCGTCGTCTCGATGATTTACTTACCTTACTCAATATGTGTTCCAAGTATGTATTAATATACCTATGTATTCAAGCAATATCACCAAATAATATTTTTCACCCCTACCTTATTTTTCAACCATCACTTCAAAAAGTGGCAGCAACACATGTTCCAAGGATGTATTCATATATAACCCACCAAGCAATATAAGCATATACGATTGTCTCGATAATTTCCTTACCTTACTCAATACTTTTTCCAAGAATATATTTTTTCCACCCCTACATTATTTTTCTACCTTCCTTCAAAACGTGACAGCAAAACATATTCCAAGGATGCATTCATATACCATATTTCCACCCCTTACCTTAGTAAATTAATTGTGATATTCACTTATAATTTTCTTTTGGTACAACATTCATTCTCTTACATTACAAAAGTTGTGCAGATTAGTTCTGCCTCAGTTCTATAGAGGGACTAGACAAAAAATCACACCATGATAGTATAGATTTTATATACATAGTAAAAAGTAATTGAATTAAGATTAAATAAAAAAAGTTGAAATATAAGAACGTATTTGAATTGTGAATAGTTTAATAAGTTAAATATTCTGTTATTTAAACGGAAAGACGTTGTATTTCATAAAATAAAGAGATTTGTTGTATTATTTTGGAATTTTTATTGAGTTTTATTTGTCGAACCTCAGGCCAAAACTTCACATTGGTGTCAGAGATGGGGGATAAAACTCAGTAAAGTGCTAGTAAAATTCCATAGTGCCATTAAAAAAAAAAGTCCAGAGATATTGTGTGTAAACAGTTTCAGTGATTCATATAGTGGAATTTTCCAGAAACTATTTAACTGATTGTGCTATAAAATTTTGAATAGCGGACATTTTTGATAAAAAAAATGTTTGAAGAAGATTGTTCTAGAAGAGATACTAAAATTGTGTTTCGGTTACATAAAATGGGTCCCAAAGAATTAGGAAAAAGCAATCTTCAGACTTCGGGAGTAAAGAGGGAACTATTGCTCCGACTTCAGAATGCTATCACTCACTAAGACCTAAACACCTCGCAGCATTCTTTGCGATGTCAAATATGTGGTCATTCCACAGAAGGTGGTCTGTAATGCACATACCGAGAACTGAGAGGTGTTCTGTTTCTTCAATGCAAGTGCCGCTCATGGATAGTGGCATTGGAGGTATGTTTTGCTTTAACGACAAAAGACAACATTGAGTTTTAGAAGCATTAAATTCTACGCGAATTCTTATTCCCCATTGTACAATGCTGTCAAGATCAGAATTTAATGAACTTATCATACGCTGCCGTTGCAGTTCAACATCCGAAGAACATGGATGTGAATCTGGAAACGAATATGAAAAGCTGAGAGTACTGTCGTTAGCAAAACAATTGAGTGGATTAGTTGTTTCAGATAATAAGTCATTGATAAATATAAGGAAAAGAGTCGGAGACAAAACAGAGCCCTGGGGCACACCAGCATTTATTTTGTGAATATCAGATTTGAAACCGTCCAATACAACTTGAATTGAGCGGTTCGAAAGGTTATTACTAATCCAACGAAGAAGAGATTCATCGAGTCCAAATGCACGCATTTTCGATAAAAGGGCTTGATGCCAAACTCTATCAAATGCCTTAGAAATATCAAGTGCAATAATTTTGCTTTCCCCAAAACGATGGAGAGATTGGTTCACCTTTTCGGTGAGATATACCATCAAATCACCAGTGGACCTGTTGCTACGAAAGCCGTACTGCCGGTCATTAAGAAGCTTTCGTTCTTCGAGATATTTCTTAAGCTGAAAATTAATCAGCGTTTCCATGACCTTAGAAAGAAGGGACGTTAGTGCAATTGGTCGGAAGTTTGAGGGTGCAGTAGATTCGCCTTTTTTGGGGATAGGCTGGACAAATCCTGTTTTCCATGCACTCGGAAAGAGTCCAGAGGAATAGGACCGATGGAAAAGCTTACGCAAAGGTTTTGCCAGCGTTGAAGAACACCTCTTCAGAACAATAGTGGGAATACAGTCCGGGCCAGCGGATTTATATATGTTGAGATCTTTCAATACTCTTGCGACTGAACGAGTGCGAAAGAAGATTGGTCCCATAAAATAATTTACGCTCTCGAGTACAGGAGGAGTTCTGACACCTGCGGCCAGTGTTGAGATTGACGCGAATTGGGCAGCAAGCAGATCTGCTTTTTCTTGAGAACTGGCAGCAGGAGTATCGTTGAAGACGAGCGTAGGAACTGACGATGACGAAGAATTCTTTACTTTTTTTACAAATGACCAAAAAATTTTACTGCCTTCCTTTTTACTGGACATTGCAGTATTTTTTGCCGAATTTTTTGCTCATGTAAAAATTAGATTTTTCGAATATGAACATTGCAGGCTTTTCTAGCTTGCTGAAACTTTTTCTGGCTTTCCTCAGTGATGTTGGCTTTGTAACAACGGAAACTTACATTTCTTAACCTGATAGCCTCTCTACAGCTCGAATCAAACCATGAGTTTTCCTTAGGTTTGATACTCTTCGACCTGTTTGGGATAGAATTTCTCATTCCTAAAAGAATTAAATTTGTAACCATGTCTGCGCTGGAATCAATTTCACTATCGAGGAAGCAAAGTGACCAGTTAAAGGTCCTGATATAGTTATTGAGGCCGTCCCATTTGGCTTTAATATAATAATACACGAATTGTGCATTTATCAGGATCGGAGAAAAGAAACCAGTCTAGAGTGTTGGGGGTTTGACCTGCAATGTCAGGAATTCGGGTTGGCTCATCAACGAGCTGAGTAAGATGGTTTAACTCAGCGAAAATCTCAACATACCTTCCTTCGGGTGTTGTCTGGCCAGAAAAGCGAAGCCAACTGGAATTGTGTACATTAAAATCGCCCGTAATAACGATTTCAGTATGAGGGTAACGGGAAACTATTCCCTTAATGGAGTCAGACAAAGCATCAAATTCGTTAGAAGTTGAAACTCTGTCTAAATTTGGGCTTCTATAAAGAAAACATATATGAATGATGCGCTTATTAATCGTTAATTTTAACCACATGAAATTGAATTCCGTGTTTACACACAGACCGAATTTTGGTTGAAGTTGATATGCAACATCATTCCTTATGTAAACGGCGAGGCCATGTTTGGCAAAGAATAAAGGCACAAGTGAATACCCATGCAAGGAAAATTCCGAATAATCGGTATTTTCCCCAACTTGTGTTTCACTAAGTGCCAATACAGCTGGTCTGCTTATCACAGAGTGGCAAGACATTTATTGTGGACGTGGATGCTAGTAACGTGGGTGTTGGAGCAGTTCTGTCGCAGGTACACGATGGGCAGGAGAAAGTGGTAGCCCATTTCAGCAAAGTTCTGTCGCGACCAGAGAGAAACTACTGTGCAACCAAACGGGAACTCCTTGCTCTGATACTGGCGAAAAAAAATTCCATAAATACTTGTATGGGCAGAGATTCATCCTGCGTATAGATTACGCAGCTCTAAAATGGTTGCTACAGTTCAAAAATCCTGAGGGGCAAGTAGCAAAATGGATCGAACGATTGCAGACTTTCGACTGCGAAGTACAGCATCGCAAAGGAAGACTGCACTGCAATGCGGACGCGCTTACCCGAAGACCATGTGATCTCTGATTCTGTTCAGAGATTAAGAGCCGAACTTTTAGAGGGTTGGAGTGCCGAAGAACTTTGTAATGCACAAAAAGAAGATCCATATATAGAGCCAATCCGTGCATGGAAGGAATTTATGGAGAAGCCAAACGCAAGGTTCGAGGTGCCTATTGGAATTCAACGAGGGAGATCTGGTATAGCTGTACAACCCACATCGCATGAAGAGAAAATCGCTCAAGCTTCAGCATGACTGGGAAGGTTAGAGACAAACCAACTCGAACTCGAATTAGTACAAACAACCGAAGGCTTAGATTGTGCCAGGACCAGACGGAAGCTTCCAGAAGACAGTAAATTTGTATAAATACAAGAGTAGATGACATTAAAAGTTAAGTTTATTTTCAAAAGTGGAATTGTTAATAACTGGAAGCGTTAGTAAAAAGTGATTGATTTGAGATTAAATAAAAAGTGTTGAATTATAAAAACGTATTTGAATTGTGAATAAGTGGAATAAGTTAAATTTGCTGTTATTTAAACTGAAAGACGTTGTTTTGTTGTATTATTTTCGAATTTTGATTGAGTTTTATTTGTCGAACCTTAGGCCAAAACTTTACAATACAAACGAAAACTTTCATAATTCAATGAATTGAAAGATTGAATGATTTCGTTTGTTAATGAAAGTTTTTTGACGAAAAATTGGTACATTAATTAGTTGTTCCCAAAATAATGAAAGAAAATTATATAAACGAAATTAGATAATATTGTTCGGTAATTTCCATATCCTGATCTAACAAACTTTCTTTAAAAATTGTTTTGAAGAAAAATCGTATGGTTTTATAAAAAAATTAAATTTTTCATCTTATTGAAACTGCAATTATTTTTTGTATGTATTTTCCCGAAAAAAATTACCAAATTACATAAGTTCAAATTGAATATATGGAACTTTGATTTGGCATTAAGCAATAGTGAGTATAAATTTTAAATAATCTTATACTACGTTTTCATTAGAGACGAAATTACCTCATTTCGAAATTTGCAGAAAAAGTGTTTCGAACACAAACAATGTTTTCATAAGCGTTATATGGCATTAAATGTTATTTTAAGCACTATTAATACTATTTTAAAAACCCCATTGAGGAATGCCAAGAGAACCACACATACTAAAATTGAATGTTATCATCTTAGCCGTTTTACAGACCGTCCTAGAGAAATTGAACGAGCATAACTTGGATATCTCCGATTGTCGGGGACTGTCTTACGACAATGCTAGCAATATGTCGGGTTTGTATTCTGGTCTTCAAGCGAGAATAAAAGAACCTTCTAATTGATTTTGTTCCCTGTTCGGCTCATTCGCTAAATCTTTTTTGGATCGTGTGCGGCCGAGTCTTGTCAAGCTGCTATATCTTTTTTCGGAATTTTGCAATCATTATACAATTTTTTTTCGTCATCAGCACACAGATGGGGAATTTTGCTGTCAAAACTGAAACCGAATTCAACAGTTTTAAAGTGTTTTTCTCAGACAATATGGTCTGCTCGAGCTGACGCCAGCGGAAGGAGGAAGGGGCCCTAAATGTCGAGTGCCTAGGGGCTCTCTAAGGCCCTGCCCACACTGTATATGCAAATTGATGGAATTCACCTTCATCGCTTCATCTTATTTTGGCATTAGTACATCTCGTGTTTTTTTTAAATAAATTTCTAAAAAAGCTGGACGAAAAGACTTCGAATACGTTATTTCAAAGCAATAAAATATTAATTTTAGAACTTATAAGTTGTCTTGTACGCCTTCCAAATTCATTAAGTCTAGCCGGGACAATATCTTTTTACAAAATGTTATTTATATTATAAACGTAAATTCTCTTTGGTTAAGACTTCTTCAATGTTTTTAAACTATCAAGAGCACTTCCTTCTTACTGAAATAAGAGACAAGCTTCGTAAAAATAGAGTTATGATAATATAATTTATTTTATTCAACAATAGACTTCGTGCATAAATTTTTTTTCTTTCTTTTTGCATTATAATACAATAAACAGTGCTGTACAATTACACATATAGATAAAATATTGTAAATTAACTATAACATTATTATAAATAACGAAGGTTAATATAACTACATTTTTTTAATCCAACTACATAAAACTATACTTATGAATAATATTAATAAAATTAAATTGTTATTAATATAATTTTAATCTTTGTTTTATTTAGTCTCATATGGTTTTCCCATTTAATTTGCTTTACCATACATACATAACATTTTCTGCAAATACTTTTTTCTTTATGAATATCTTAATATGTATATGTAATATAATAAATATATTTATTTATGTTGTATGTAGAATGATTGATATTAATATAGGCTGATTCTATTTTAATGAGGCGGACTTAATATCATTGACTAGAATTGTTTGCTTTGTTTAGTTCATAGGTACAGCTAGTATAATATCTTACCTAATTTTGTTGAGAATATTATAATACAAGTTAACTCAAACATATTTTTTATGGATTTTTTTTGGGATGAGCATATTTCTGTAGATAATGGAATACAATTTTAATTTTCTTTTAAAATACCAATACAAGATATATATTTAATTCCTTAGTTTCTTTTAACAAACGAGTAAGTTTAGATAATCAAATGCATGTATTCGAATTTCAAAACATATTCAACTAATTAACCAAAACTTTGTTCATAAGAAATATTAAATGAGATTAAATGTGTAGCTGAAACTAAAAGTTATGCTGTTTTTTTTCTTTTTTTTGACATTTTAACTAATAATTACCATTAGTTACGTAATAGAATATTTATATATTATATTTCACTTTGTAACAAAAATTGGACACAAAAATATAAATAAATATATCATTAATTGTTTTCGCATTGTTAAGCGAACCCTGGATTTCCTTTTTACTTGCGATTTAGGTACTAAAATGCAAGTTATGAATTCGTGCAAAAAAACAATCAAACATGACATTACGATAATAGAGAAGTTGAAAAAGGTGGGTCCGGAAATTCCGTCTGTCTGTCTGTCTGTCTGTTCGCGCCTCTACAGCCTAAACGGATTTGCTCCAAACTTAGTTTTTAGTATTTATTAGGTAGTGTCTCGGGAGATGTTTTTCATTTTTGCTCTAGGTCGAAAAATAACGGTACCTGCCATACAATTTTTAACAAAAAGTTAGATTTTCTCAAAAACGGTTCTAACGATTTTGATTAAACTTTCGGGGTGCTATTTGTTTTCAATAATACATATTTCGGTTAGAACGAATTTTTTTAGATTTGTTCTATAACGATACCTCTCATATAACCAGTTTTTTCAAATGCGGTTTTATCGTAAACTATTATCCCGATTTTAATAAAATTTTGCACACAGGAAGTCATTTATAATTCAATTAATATTGCATTTCAAAATTTTCAAAAAACTTTTTTTTCGATTTTTTTAAATTTTCTAAAAAAAAATTGGTTTTCGAAATATTTTGAAAATGGGTTGATTGAATTTTTTTAAATAATTTTCCCAGATGAAAACTACAGATTTCCTTGTAATGACATACTAGAAAAAAAATTTAAATATTTTTTCGAAAAGTTTTTCAAAAAAACGACTTTTTAAAAAAACTGGTCGAACGATTTTCAATATATTTTTTTCCTCGATAGACATTTCGTTTTCAAATTTTTTTGCGTACTTAGTTTTTTTCAAGAAAACTCTTAATCTAATTCAAAAAAACTAAAGAATTTCCTAAAAAAAAATATTTTTTTTTTTAATAGACGTGTGGTTTTCAATCTGGCAATACTTTTTTGGGAGTAGATCTTTTCGACAGCTGTCTCTTGGTTTATGCTCAGTTTGGTTCGCGATTTCATAATGAATAGACTAACTCCTGAATAAGTTTGCAAACGAGATGGCCACCGATTCCGATTTTCACAAAATTGGGAAAATTGGGCTTCGGCTGGAATTATTCGAGCCAGCCACGGCAGTCTCTTCCCCGAAATCATTTTTAAAACAAAATGCAAACCCTTTTCTTTATAATAAACTATATGCGTTTTATTTCATAAATAAATACATATGCAGCCACTAGTCGTGCATTATATTTAAATTTTATTCGACGACGTGACCGCACATATGAGCAAGTACGTGCGCTCCAGTCGTGCAATTTTTTTTTTTTTTAGTTTTACTGTTTCTTTTTGAAAAAAAAATTAATTGTTTGTTTTCTAACAAGAAGAATATTAGACAGTACTTCTTAAACATTTAATTGCTTGAGAATAAATTATATATAATAAATATAAAAAAAATATATAAATGATAAATAAGTAAAATAAATAACTAAGCGTTTCAGATTTATATCGAGAAACTTAGAAAGTAATTTTATATTTTATAACTAGGGAGAAGTATTTTTTTTATAAAAACACATCGAAAATAAGGCTTGGCCATTAAGATTTAATTAACTAGCTGCCAATTAAGCGAACACATTTAGAATATTGTGAAATAAAGTAAACAATTATAAATTTACCCAAATCTTTGAAACCGTTCTGGTATTTTGGAATAATACATAATTATACATAAACTGTATAAAAACACAAAATTAAAATTATGTATTCGTCATCGTTATGGCCCCTTTAAACGATGGGCCGTCTTGTAGACGGGTGAATGGCGTCGGATGGCTTATGGCACAGAGCGATGGCCTCCGAAGGTGCATTTTTGAGTTTTTCGTCCGCACATCAAAGAATAGTGGAACATTGATGACGGTACGCACCCACACTTCATGATGAGATCGTAGCAGCAGCATGATGAGATGTCCATCATTTCCATAGCGTTAGATAAGTGCTGTAGAATGCGCTGTTTTCGATATCAGTTTCATATAAATTTACTCCATTTGGTATGCATAAAATTAAGTTTATACTAGCTAGCATATGCTAGTAGTAGTAGTAAATACTACCAATTCTGCTTGCTTAGTGCTTAAAATATATGTTTACGTGATATGAAAATTGCCATTGGAAATCCTATCATAATTTACTGTTCTTTTTTATTTTTTTTAAAACGTTGGACAACGATCGAAACTAAAGGTCATGGCAAGAAAGGACAGTTTTGCATCAACAACTCATGAGTTTGTTAATGTGCTCGAAACTCATATAGTGCTTATGAGCAAACCACAACAGCCCCACATCAAAAAATCGAAGCAAGAGGCTATAAAGCTCTTCATTAGCGATTTTGTAACCAAAACTGTTGTTTTATTAACAGTCGAACAAATAAAAAAAAGAATCAACAATATTAAGACTGATAAAAAAGTGGACCTTAAAGCAACGGGAAACAATTGTTTTAAAAAAATGGGAAAAACTTTTCCTAAGGCTTATGGATGCTGAGGAAAATCCGTCACTTTCAAAAATACCTGCTTTATTTGGTCCTTTAAAGAAATTAACTTTTACTGACAATTTTGTTTTTCTTACAGGGTGTCTATCTGCTGGTTTAGACAACTTCAATAAGGACTGACAAAGATGTAATTTTTCAAGTATTGCAGAAAAGGTTGGAAAAAATTCAATGTCAGATTTATTTAATTCAAGCCTTATACAATTTCTTAGAATTGGAAACCGGCTTTTTAGTTGACCAAAACAACGTTCTATTATTACCCTTTCCTTAGTATGCAATCTGGTGTAGGCTTTTTCGCTGTTGCTAGCCGGATTTTTGTAAGGTGTCATTAGTCATGGTGCAATTCCATATCCTTCATCTGCCAACAAAACGATCTTGACTGGTTCCAGAAAACTATTTTTCCAAATTCTTGAATGATTAACAGAACCCGGCCGCGTATTGCCAAACTGTATATCAACACAGATTCCCATATTCTGTGCTGAACTACATACTGCTTAACAAATTCAGAATTATTTCAGAGCAAACTGTATGCTACCATAAAATGATCTGTAGAGCAATGTCAAAGTACCTGTGACTACAGATAGTTCAGTGAGATTCGAGTTGCTTGCTGCTTGCGTTGCTTCATTTGTGTAAATGTAAAGCAGAGTTAAGGTAGAATGTGTGGGTAAAATTTCTTGAGATTTTTCTCCCAATCAGATGAGGGATATACTTCATACTGATTGGGAGATAAAATTTCAAGAAATTTTACCCACACACTCTACCTTAACTCTGCTTTTGCAGTCACACAAATGAAGCAACGCAAGCAGCAAGCAACTCGAATCTCACTGAACTATCTGTAGTCACAGGTACTTTGCTCTAACCTTTGGTGAGCATACTGCCTCAGACGATGCTCTGATTCAGTATACATTGTGCTCTTCATTTCATTGAGCAAAATGTTGTGTTTCAGCACTCTCGAAATCTGTGCTGATATACAGTTTGGCAATACGCAACTCGGCCATTCGCAAATAACACTTGTAAAGCGTTCCCTCGCATTACAAGTTGTTTGAATATTGATAGATGCATATCCTTTACGATTGATGTATACCTCTGAATGAGAGTGAGGTTTTTTACTTGCGATTATATTACTATAAGGAAAGTTTAGGATTCGTGAATATAAACAAAATTGAGATAACAATGAAACATGACATTACGATCATAGAGAAGTCTAAAAAAGTTAGTGGCAACAATTGCCTGCCTGTCTGTCAGTATGTATAACGAGCTGCAGCCTAAAAGGCTTAAGCGATTATCTTCAAACTGGATACGCGAGATTATTTTGGCATTCCCCAGAGGGGAAATTGAAATTTTATTTTTAGGCCTAATAACAACGGTACCAGCCATATGATCGTTAAGGAAAAGCTTATATTTCTCGAAAACGGCTAAAACGATTTTGATAAAAAAAAATTTGAGAATTTTTTTGTTGGTATTGGCTATCACTTGATTAGAATTAAGTTTACGGTAAAAGTCTATTAACGGTACCTTTCAAATAACGGTATTTTTTAATTTTGGGCTTTCTCATTTTTGTCAAATTTTATGTTTGGGAAGATCTAAGTAGCCAAATTAATTCTGCATTTCAAAAGTTTAAATTTCTTTTTTTTCTAATTAAAATGAATGTTTTTTTATTTTTTTTTTGGAAAAATCAATATTTTTAAAACTAATCAAAAAAATTATTTTAAATTTTATAATCACATGTAACTATATTAATAATTCTAAAAAAACTGCATACCAAAATTTCAAAAAGAATTTTTTTTTCAAAAAAACTAAAAATAAAAAAACAGGATTTTATCAAAACCGGTCCTACAATTTTCGAAATACATTTTTCATAAATTTTTTGTTATTTAAGACGTGTGATGGCGTACTTCATTTTTACTAAAAACCGTTAAGAATTTTGGTTTTGAAACTTTTTATAAGTTCAAACTGTGTTATTTTCAACGTAAATGTTACTTGTTTCTGTCAAATATCAATGTAATTAGGCACACAAGAGCAAGTACGTGCGACCCAGTCGTGTCCATTTTTTCTATTTGAGTACCTTTAAATTGTATTGGCTAAAGAATGAAAAAATATTTGCTAAGCCACTCAACATTCTCTTTTTCAAAGCGGCAAAGCATTTTAAAATTATTATCTCCGGGTAGTAATTGCTCCTTATAAACTTTCTCTGAGCTAATACGTAAAGAAGCGGCCATTTGAAAGAAATACCGATTGCTTTAAAATAATACTTGGAACTGAATGAAATTCAACATAAGAAAGCTACCAAATGTTCAAGTTGCATTTTACTAACATGAACAATTTGCAGTAAATACTATGAAGAAAATAGTTTTTACTAGTTTTTATGCATATCATTTTAAGTATTTACTAGCAGAATTCATCCGAAGGTAGTAAATGATATGTCCACTAGTAAATACTTATTGACTAGCATTTGCTTGGATTTTATGCATATCAAAAAAAGTATATACTACCCAAATTTGCTAGTAAAAGCATTAACTACCTTTTATGCACATGGCCTATTCTGTCTACCGAGTTCGCTTGTTTTATATAAAAGAAAAAACAATTTTTTAAACGTCGCATTGAGGGAGTAATTGTAAGCAAACCCCAAACCTCTATAAATATATGTAAATGTAGAAACCTAAAGAGCCTGCATTTTAGAGAAAAGTTTACTTTAATAATTTTTGTAACTATAATAATATAATATGTAATACTTTGCAGACCGCCGACGCGACGCCTACATTGTAGAGATAAAACGCCGACGCGACGCATTATGCGCGAAATAGATTAAACCATTAAACCATTAATTTAGAACCAATGTATTTCAATTGCTCAAGTTAACAGCGTCGTTAGACCAAATTCCTAAATTTGCTGTTGCTGTTCCATTGCTACCAACTTTGCGGAAGTGAAATTCAGGGGCACCATATTACAGAAAAAAAAATATTGACAATTTTATTTTGCGCTCGTCGTTATTGTTGTGCTTTCAGAGGCTATTTATTAATTTATAATTTTTTTTAATAATGGAAGAAAAACTTATTGAAATGGTAAGAGAAAATACATTTCTTTTTGATAAGAGAAGGATATCTTATAAAAACATCGACTCAAGACAAAAACAATGGAAAGGGATTGGAGATTTGCTATGTGTACTATACTGACACTTCGTGTACTTTTTTTTATGACACAAAGTGTCAGACAGAAGTAAGAAGACGATGCTGGTGCTGGTGGCAATGTGTTTCAATTTCTTTTCCTGGTCAGCGTGCTGTTTGCTGTTGACGGTGCTGGTGCTGTTGCTGGTCCAGTCTGTTCCAAGCTTTAGTCAGCACAAGCACATTCCAGTCATAGCGATATCAAAGTAAAGCGAACCTATGAAGCAAGGAGCAACTGCACTCAGATCGGATTGCATCCTTTGAATTCCAGTTAACAACAATGTAGCGATGACGATTCGACATACAAATTAGATTACCCACGAATTGTGACCTAGTTTGTGTGTCATTAAATACTCCATGTGAACCATAGAATTCCAAGAAGGAGCAACGAAGCGATTGTATGGATTGGCCTGGGTTCCTGCGACCATGCCCATCCATGTTATGCGGAGTCGGCTGGATAATTAGCTGGGTGACAAAGGCATGGGGTTTGTACCGACTCATGTCGCGGATGAACTTGTGGAACCTAATTTAAATGTGCAAATGATGATTCGTTATGGCTGGACTGGGAGGAAAAATGGACGCAGTTTGTGTGCAGTATTTAACAAATTAATATCGCGGCGGCCGGAGCGGCGGCGTCTGCAAAGTATTCTATGTAAAAAAGTTAAGTTGTAATAAAAGCTCTGTCATTGTCAATTTTAAAAAAGAATTGTAAACTCTTGAAAAATAGTACAAAAATAAAAAAAAATGTTAAAATAAAGATTCGAGGCATGTTTTTCCTTGTTCCTATTTAGATCCTACTTGCATATTATGTATTTTAACATATTATATTATCAATGTATAACGTGCTCATGGTTCAACCTTCTACTACGACAATATATCGAAAATAGTTCGATTCCGAAGTTTTAATTAAAACTAAGTACTACATTCCTGAAATTTTGTTCCCGGTTTTTCACAGAACATTAAAAAATAACTTAATTTTCTTTAAATTACGAACTAAAATTTCAACCTTAACTTAACGCCGTATTTCATATACTTTTTTTTATCATTGCTTCCTCATTTGATAACCTATAATGTATGCTTCCGTTATCCGTTGTAATAACTTTATATATTTATCAAATTTTAAAATATTTAAATAATTTAACCAATATAAACAACGTACGTGATTGTTTTTTTTCTAAATAATATTTTCCAATAAAGGTGCTTTTTCACACTAAATATAGTGTTTGTAAGTATCTATTTCTCACGTTTTTTAATACTTTTCATTTTGTTGTTGCTATAAGCTACAGATTAAGCAAAAAATATTCCTTTTTATGGTTATTTTGTTTAACAGACAGGTTTAATAGAGATATGTTTTTTTAAGTTTACCTTTTGCTTGCTTCATATTTTTTCCGCGTTTAAACTAAAGATTTTTGCAAAATATAAATACACTACCAAATGAATTTTCAAAGCTTCAAACAATAAACTTAAATTAAAAAAACAAATGCATATTAACGTATGGATGGACTTTACTGAGCAAACGGATTACGAGGATTTGATCCAGGGATATCTAAGTTTCCACCG
Organism: Platycheirus rosarum; assembly: GCA_963971375.1. Lineage (NCBI taxonomy): Eukaryota > Metazoa > Arthropoda > Insecta > Diptera > Syrphidae > Platycheirus > Platycheirus rosarum. The sequence continues at coordinate 106,459,659 of OZ020508.1, forward strand.
GTCGTTTGGTAGGTCCCATAGGTGTTTCCGGTTCCGTTTTGAGGATTCATTTCATTGAGTCTAGCATTGGACAATGCCCGGGGTATTGGGTTGCTTGGCACGCCGTGTGGAGCTAAATGGGAAGTTTCCTCAGCAACCTATATTTATATATGTTACAAGTATTTTATAGAAGCAAGTAAGCAAAAATAATCATGTTATTTACTTGATGAGGATCTTCAGTGGTGGGAATCTCCGAAATAAACCCTTGTTCCTTTCGATAGAAGTTGATGAAAATAAATGCTCCCAATACCACCAGACACATGATGCCATAACCTCGGAACGTGGCAGTTGTTCCATAATATGTTACAAACATTCCTCCAATAATTGCACCACATCCTCGACCGAGACCATGATGGATGCCTTGAAGAACCCCCTGTGCTGACGACCGTAAGTGTTGAGGTGTATTGTGAGCAATGTATGAACATGACGCAGCCCAAACGGCTGCATGAGTTATTCCTTGCATTAGTTCGAATGGTAAAACTGCCCAGGGATTTGTCAAATATGAAATATACAAGAATCGCATAACATTTCCAATCAACCCCAGACACAAGACCTTAACGTGACCAATTTGAGTGATCAATCTAAAGCTGAAGAAGTATGCGAAAATTTCGGAAACATGATTTATTACAGAGGCAATACCGAACAAAGTTGGTGAACCTCCATAATCTTGCAGATGCCAGAAAAGAAATGTAAAAATAAGGCCGATGCCAAAACCCATGAACCAGGCTACAAATAAGAATGAGGCACACTTTAAATCCTTAAAGTGCTGTAGCACTGACAGCCATTCCGGCATCTCTCTCGTTGTTTGGGCAAACATTTTTGACTGTGCACCTATATTTGGTTGATTTAAGGGAGCTATTCCGCTTGAAGCACCACCACTTCCAACAGCCAATGACGGGAGATTTAGCTGCGCTGCAAGCTGGTTCTGCATTTCGTCTTCTGCATTTCGACCAAGGTCGATGTTATCAGAAGGCTTTTGTTCGGGTTCTGTAAAATCGTACTTAAAAGTAATCTGCGTGGCAGTAATGACAGCACAGGTCATTAGAACAGAAAATGTTGCAAAGCAAATTGTATAATTCTTCTCCTGTCGTTCGGGGCCGCACGGATGGTCGGGAAATGAGGTTGAATGATCTAGAGCGATTCCCACAAAGAACATAGAAATACCCCAGCCTAAGGAGCCAAACATACGTTGGTGCCCATATTTGTCAGCATCTTCGCCCAGTAAGGTAATAACAGCTGAGTCTGCTAAGGTAATAGCAGGAGCGCTGAAAAATTCTCCGATAAGAATAAGAAGAAGTAATAGGAAGAATGCTTTTTGGATGTCCTGCAAGAGAATATCTTAGAGAATGCTTGTGTTATTTAAGATATAAAAAATGACTTACTGGAGTTCGGTAGACCATCGAAGAAAATATGGGGCTAACATAGTCCCTATGATGTTTGTCATCGTAATTGGAAGCAAAGTTTACATGTATTGGAGATATTCCAGCATCGATACTAAATGGAAAAGCTGAACGACGTTTCCTAACGTTGAAAGCAAATAAGAAAAATAGATTTATTTAATTTAAGATTAGCATACCTTTTAACAACTTCCTTTGGCCTATGAGCATGTTCGTGAAATAGATCAGAACTTGTCTCGAATTTTTCAAACGGAGATAAATCCCGCCTTACTCTAGTTGTTGTTAGTACGAAATCCGTTTGATTCCTTTGTTCGATGCATTTCACAGCTTCTGGTTGAATGAATCCCAAAGGCAAAGTAAATAAGACCCAGCACGCTAGAGACCCTATTAGCAATTTTTTGCCTTGTTTACATCTGCAAGGAAAAAAAAGGATTTCAGGTGCGACACTTAATTATTTCTAAGTAGTAATACCTATCTGCGTATGAACCCCAAAATGGTGCTGACAAAAACTCCACAAAAGGTCTCATTCCTATAAGAATACCACACTGACCTGGATTCATTCCCATTTGCTTAAAATAAACTCCCATAAGTGGAAATAACGAGCCGAAAGCTGAATAAAAAAAGAAATAGAAGCCCTTAACGACGAGTAGTTCTTGGTCGACTGGGCCAAACAACATCTCAATGACATCGGATTTTCCACGAATTTTGTGCGTTGCCTCTTTTGGCTCAGGATATCTAAATAGAACAAGTTCTTAAAGTATTCTGAATTATCTGTTAAGATACTTACAAGGATGGGTCTACCTCTCCTTCAGCCTCAACATCCACTCTTGGTCTGGCCTTTACCCCATAAGGCTGTTGAAAACCCCCTGCACGTCCAGCATTTGGGTCATAATCGACATAGCCACCACCGGCACCATCTTGTGCATACCCTCCACCATACTGATTGGCCTGTTCATAGCCTAACTGCTGACCATAAGCCCCAGGATGCTGCCCATAACCACCATCCTGCTGGCTGTAGCCACCCCCAGCCGGTTGACCATACCCTCCCCCACCACCACCATATTCATTACCATATTGATCCATGGTTGTTCTTTGGTCAGACAATAATTAGTTTCGTTTCTAGTTGAATAGATGCTTGAACTCCTCTTGTGTCCTTTGTTTGGTTAAAACAATTTCTATCTAATAATTTTGTTTGGTTTTATTTTCCAGTTTTTAGTTTCCAGATTAGTTTCCAGCGTTTAAGCACACGTTTTTGATTTTTTAAAGAGTCATTCTGAAAAATTGTAATCAAGCATGTCTTTAAATTACTGTTAAATTTTTAAATTTTATGTTAGGATTGAAAACAAAAAAAAAAACAACTATTTGGCCAAAGTGCCGAGACGCTGCCTTTAAAGCGCCAGCAAAAACGAACCAAAAATGTTAATTTTAATTTTAATTAAAAGTTGTACATCGCTAAGACCACACTATGATAATGCAGGATCTTGGCCAACTAAACAACAATCCGGAATATTTAGAAGAGATCACTATTGACCGAAAAATAACGCCTTCGAAATGTGTGTCGCGTAAACACACATTAGGTTCAACGAATCAACTGCTGCACATATGCCGAAGAAGGTGTAGAACATAATGGTTGTTGATCGATAATGTAATTCATTTTTAGAAAATAACACCTGCTATCTTAATTTATTAGCAAAGCTTTTGCGAAACGAAATAAAAATATGAAATAACCTATAGGAAGAAACAATTTTAACAAATTCTATTTAATTTATTTTTACCAAAGTCTCCATTTTTATCATTTTGCTCCATTTAAAACTCATATTGAAGAGTACACCTCAAGAATGAACCCTCAGTATTAGTTTTATAACCTACTGGTTTGAGTGGATTCCTATTACCAAGAAACAAACGAGAAAAATAGAGATTTGATAGCTCATGTGGTTAATAAACATACTGCCCCAGCATGAAGCAATGAAGAAGTAACATTTCCGTAGAAAACTCACACCAAAGATATTATAACAAGTTTTTATAATATCTCTGCTCACACGTTCTGAACTTATAAAAAGTGTCAAAACCACAACACTTAACGGCTTTTAGTAAAAATGGAGGATGCTACCCAAAACCGGATGAGGAGACGACGCTTTAGGTTGCTTCGTAAGAAAGATTCTCCGGGTGAATTTTGGTCCTGTTTGCATTAACGAAGCGTGGAGAAGAAGATACAACTGGCTGTACAACGACACAGACCGAGCCAAAAGAGTAAAAATTCAACGTCTCAGATGGCTGGGTCATATAGAGCGGATAGACATCGATGCTCCGGCCCGGAAAATCTTCGATTGCACCACAGAGGGACATATAAGTGGAACAGGACCTCAACCGACTTCACGTGGGAAACTAGAAGCAGTTAGCTAGGGACCGAGCTGGCGCGAGAAGCTTTTGGTTGAGGCCCATGTCCATCCCGGACTGAAGCGCCACCTAAGTGGAGTGGAGTGAAGTATGCTATCACAGTTCTAAGATTTATTTTTATTTCGTAATTGTGTTTTAAAAAAAAAGTCTTTTACCACCTTTAACAATCCAGAGATGATATATTACAACTGAAACACAAAAAAATATATAAACGAGTAGTTAAGAGTAGTTAAATAGGAGAACACGAAAAAAATTCCTTTGAAATTACAAAAAAAATGGGCACGACTGGGTCGCACGTACCTGCTCGTATGTGCCTAATTACATTGGAAAGCAAGATCTTTGACAGAAACATTTGCGTTGAAAATAGCACAGTTTGAACTTAAAAAAAGTATTAAAAACCACAATACTTAATGGTTTTGATTAAAAATGAAGTACGCCATAGATGTTTTAAATAACGAGGAATCCGGCAAATCTCCGGTCGATAAGTCTTCTTCCGAGTATCAGCAAAGTATTCGAAAAAGTTATCAATAGAACTAAGTCTAAGTGGCTGGATCAGTTTCTATATTTCAATCTACATGTAGAGGCTGCTCTGGCCAGGGCTAGGGGAGCTTTTACCCTGACAAGACGGTTGTTTTATAGCAGCCGCCAGGGTGAAAGTCATTTCCTACATGGCCCTAATCAGGCCGATGAATGCCTACGGATGCCCTGTGTGTTTCAACGTTGCATCATCTCTGATGGAAAAGATTCGGGTGTTCGAGAGACAGTGTCTTCGCACTTCCTTGGACTTTATAGAACACCAGAGTCGGAGTACAAGCATTATTATTCCAACGAGGTTCTATACAACGGGGCCAATACAAACAGGATATATAACTTTTTAATTAAGCTCATTTGCGGACATATTGCAAGGGCGATGACCTCAGCTAATGAACAAATCTTCGGGGCTTACTACCCCCAAAATAAATATTTTGAAAGTACACGTTCGAGTGCTTTTATCCCGCCCGAGGTTTTCCTATACCTTGATAGTCAAGGGCAGATTCAGGATAGATCGGCGATTCCGTTGATCTACCACGTAGGCCGCAGAACAGTCGATAGGCGGCTCCTCTATGACCGAGACATAATCGCTGGGAGCGAAGCAGAGCGCCTCCTTTTCAGTAGGGCCGTGCCCGACCGGGATCGGAAGAAAGCCCTGGATCAGGTCCACCAATTTTGGTGGCTTAGTTAAAACTCGATATTTTTAGACGAAATATCGCCTTTGGCCGACCTACATTTATCTTAGGTATCTTTAAGATAGGTAGGGCAGTTGCGGCATCAGCAAAAAAAAAATTATAAAATCAAAAAAAAAATATAAAATACAAAATAAATACAAAAAAAAATATATTATATAAAATTTATAAAAAGCTTACTGTGGCTGTTCTAGATTTAAGTATTTTTCGGTTTATTTTAAGTAGTTTTAAGTTTACTTTTAGTTTATTTTTTAGTTTATTTTTAGTTTATTTTAAGTTAGTTTTTAAGTAGTTTAAGATAGATTAAACTGATATAGTAAACCCAGTTTTTTTTTAATTTTCTGGGTGAAAAATAAAACCCAAGATAAGATCAGATAAATTTATTCTTTATTCTTTAGGCCGAAAGGCAATTAAAATTAAGTTAGAGATTAATTTAGAGCGCCCGCATAGGGCCAGTAAGTTAATTAAGATGATAGTTTTAGCCAGTTTTAAGATTTTTGTCTAGCATTTAAATAGATATAAGTTTAAGTTCAATAAAAAATCATTAAAAAAAATAACGAGGAATTTATGGAAAATGTATTTCGAAAATTTAGGACCAGTTTTGATGAAATCCTGTTTTTTTATTTTTAGTTTTTTGAAAAAAAATTTTTTTTTTAATTTTGGTATGAAGTTTCTTAGATTTTAAAATTAAAATTTTTTGTTATAACTTTTAAAATATTGATTTTTCAAAAAAAAATTCAAAAATTAATTTTATTTAGAAAAAAACTGTAATTCTGATATGCAGAATTAATTTGGCTTCAAAGATCTTCTCAAATATAAAATTTGACAGAAATCCAAGAAGCCGTTACCGAGGAAGCCAAAAATTTATGAAACCGTTATATGAAAGGTACCATTAATAGACTTTTCCCGTAAATTTGGCTCTAATCAGATGATGGCCAATATTAACAAAAAAATAATCAAAAATTTTCATTAAAACCGTTGGAGCTGTTTTCGAGAAAGATAAGCTTTTCCTAAACGGTCATATGACAGGTACCGTGTTTTAGATCGTAATGATCGATAATCTTTTCGATAATATTTTTTTACTTTTTTTTATTTTTACTTGCGATTATAAGTACTATAATGCAAGTTATGCATTCGTGCAGATTAAAAATATTGATATAACAATCAAACAAGACATTACGATGATTATTTTCAATTGCATTGGGGGAAGTTTACAGTTATAACACTTTCCCATAGCTTTTAGAGGATCAGCTCATGAAGATTGGTTCTTCTTAATCTCCGAACATTGTTTCGTACATTTAAGACGAACTCCATCTCGAAGTTGGTATGACTTTGTAGTCACTAGTTGTGTTATACAGCTACAGTTTAACTACTTCTTTAACAATTCAATTTGAAGGTCACGATTTAGATCGCTATTCCTTATATACCACTGAGCATTAAATATTCCACGAAGGACTTTGCTTTGGAATTTTGGGATGGGTTCAGCATTTGTTTTCTTTGTATAACACTATAGTTGGATCCCAGATGACCAAACAAGTTTCAGTACTTGCTTATATAACATTAGTTTGTTCTGGATAAATAGGTCAGAGTTCTTTCCTAGTAAGTAGTAAATATTTCTGTAGCTGAACTATAGTTTGTTCTCTTCTCTTTTTGATGCGCCCTTTCTATTTAAGCCTTGCATCCAAATTCAAAACTCATTCCAAGGTATTACTATACTCTTTATAAAAATTGGAACATTGCTTATGTTTTTGCTTGTAAGTTTATATGCGTGGATTTTGTTTCGTTTAATTTGATACGCCATTTTTGCGTCCAATCATTAATTTTATCAATTTTTTTGAGTAGCCTTTGTAACTGATTTATCTGGCACCAATATTGCAGTATCATGAGCAAAGGTGGCCATAATAGCGTTGATGTCCACGGGAATGTCTCTTGTATATAACAAATACAAGGTTGGTCCTAGGACATTTCCTCGTGGTACTTACTTACTTACTTAGGTTGCGCTACATCTCGGGACGAACCTGGGTCTCAACCAACATGCCTCTCCAGCCAGCTCAGTCTTTGGCAAGCTGCCTCCAGTTTTGCACTCCAAGTTGGTTGAGGTCTTCCTCCACTTGAGCGCGCCACCTAGGGCGAGGTCTTCCTTGACTGTGTCTACCCTCTGGGATAGAATCGAAGATCCTGCTAGCCGGAGCATCGTTGTCCATTCGCTCTACATGACCTAGCCATCTTAAACGTGATATGGGTATTTTTTTGACCAGGTCAATGTCGCTGTAAAGCTCGTATAGTTCTTGGTTGAACCTTTTTCTTCAAAGCCCGTTAACGCAGATAGGGCCAAAAATCCTCTGAAGAATCTTACGCTCGTAACGACTAAGGATATCTTAATCCGCTTTAGATAGAGTCCATGCCTCGGCGCCATAGAGCAGGACTGGGATGATTAGGGTCTTATACAGTCTCCTTTGTCTTTCGAGAGAGGGCTTTGCTACTCAATTGCCTTCGTAGCCCATAGAAACAGCGATTAGCAAGAGTAATTCTTCGCTTCATTTCTGACGAGATGTTGTTGTCAGCTGTTATAGCGGATCCGAGGCACACAAAGTCGCTAACTACCTCAAAGTTGTACCTGTCTATTGTGATGTTTTGTCCAATCCGCCGGTGTTGTGTGTCCCTTTTTATGGGCAGCAGGTACTTCATTTTGGCCTCATTGACTGCTAGTCCCATCTTAGCCGCTTCAGCTTCAATGCTAGCAAACGTTCCAGTGACAGCTCGCCGAGTTCTGCCAATTATGTTTATGTCGTCAGCGTATGCTAGCAATTGCACAGACTTGAAAAAAATTGTCCCACTAAAATTGACTTGCGAGTTTCTTTGCTGACCAAAGGTTTCAGGCGTTCACATAGTACGACAGAGAGGATCTTGTAGGCGATATTCAGGAGACTAATTCCTCTATAGCTGGCGCAGTTTAGAGGGTCTCCTTCTTGTGGATCGGGCAAACCATGCTGAGGTTCCATTCATCAGGCATACTTTCTTCTGACCAAACTTTAGAGATGAGTTGGTGTATGCACTCCACCAGGTCATCTCCGGCCACTTTAAAAAGTTCGGCGGGTAGTTTAGATATTGCTATCCTTACTTCATTTTGGTCAGGTGGACGGAAGTTTTGTCTGTCATCATCCATGTTGAATGGTTCATTCTGCCTGACAGCGGGATTTTGGTCTTCATCGCCGTTTAACAGTCTGCAGAAATGGTCCTTCCATGTACTCAGCACCGACTGTGACTCTACTACGAGGTTTCCATTCCTATCTTTACACGCTTCTGTGCGGTTTTTTTCCTTGGTACGTTTTTTTCCCTGTCGGTAAAACTTCCGCACGTTGTTCCTGAAGTAGCATCTCTCAATATCTTCGATCGCGCGCTTCTCATGCTCTCTCTTTTTCTTTTGGAAAAGCCGGTGTTCTTCCCGTCTTTTCTGCTCGTAGAGCTCGCGAGCAGCTCTCGTCTTTCTTTGCAGCGCCGCTTTATATGCCTCTTGTTTGGCTACATGGGCCTGCCTGCATTCGTCATCGAACCAGAGGTTTCGTGGTGGTGGTCTGGTGAAACCTATCACATCAGTTGCGGCATCTCTGATGCCTTGTTGGCAGTGTTACCACTGGTTTTCGGCACTTGATGCTGGTGGTACTGGATTTCTTGAGAGGTTACGGGATATTCGATCGGCATAGGTTCTGGCGGTCTTTGTGGTACACCGGCTTCAATTTTCTTTAGTTCCGAGTAATTTTGGCCATACCGTACTCTAAAGAGTCGGTTCGTAGCGTAGGATTTCAGTATTTCGTAGGACTGCCTCGGAAGGTCCCTATTCAGTTTGCACTCAAGTCCCAAGTGCCAATCCTTGTAAAAGGCCTGAGAAACATCTAAGAATATAATTAGTCTTCTTTTTTCTATTATTTTGCTAAGCCTTTTCAGGAGCAGTTTTTCGAAAACCTTTGCCATGATTGGTAGAAGTGATATTGGTCTGTAAGATGTTATTTCTGCTGGTAGTTTTCTTTGTTTAGGTATAACAATGATTTCTGCAATTTTCAAATGATGAGGTATGCGGTAATTATAGATTGGAGTTCTTTGAAGGCTATTGATTGCATTTCTTTTAAAACCTGAGCAGTTAATAGATCGTACTCTGGTGATTTCTTGTTAGACAACTTATGTTGACACTTACTTACTTGGGGGGATCTACAGTTCGGGACGAACCTGGGCCTCAACCAATATGCCTCTCCAGCCAGCTCGGTCTTTGGCTAGCTGCCTCTAGTTTCGCACTCCAAGTTGATTGAGGTCATCCTCCACTTGAGCGGTTGGGTGGTTGGGTGCTGTATGAATAGTGTAGGACTTTATTAAGTGAATCAGATTCTTTTTTTTAAAGCCGTTAAGACGGTTAAAACCTGCATTATCATCTGGAAATGTCGTAGCTTGCCAGCTCCCTTATTTCGACAGGATATTTTATTTCGTTTTTTCTCTTGCTCGAAATAGTTGGAGTACTTTTTCCTACAGCCTGTTGCACATCAGCAATAAATTGTTCTACTTCATGATCAATTTGTTTAATTGTTTGCATATGAGATCTTAGGTTTATAAAACTTTCAAGTTTATCTCTGTATTTGTTCCTGTTTGATCTCTTATTCACGAGCATAGGATTACTTTTTTCTATTATTTCTGCTTCACTCAGTAATAAAATTGGTGGAGTATGATCTGACGATAAATCGTGATTACCTTCGACATTTATATGATTTAGTTTAATATCTTTAACGACGAAAAAGTCTATTAGCTCTGGTATTTTGTTAGCATCAGATGACCAATGTGTGGGTAAAACCAAAGGAATACAATTAGCAGTTGTATTTGCGGCCTGCTTGGTATAACCGTTTACCTTTTGTTGTTATAAGCCTAGATCCGCAGTGGGTGTGCTTAGGATTGAAGTCGCCACCAACAAGAAAGTTATGTCCTAACAGGTTGGAGAGCGCCTCGAAGGGCAGTATATAGCTGCTATTTTAAAGTCTTTCTTTTTTATACTAATACTAATTGTTTGTACTTTGCATGTTTTCATTAGTAAACTTAGGTTCTTCAAAGTGTATCACGCATTTTTTTATAAATATTTCTGACTACTGAGCCTCCTCTATCTTTGTCAGCTGGGTGCGGAGCGTGATAACATGTATAGTTTGGCAATTTATTGTTCTATAGCGAGGCGAGTTTCGGACACCAAACAAATGTCTATGTGCTCTATATCTAAAAGGAAGTCTAGTTCTGATACATGTTGCGACTTTAAGTGTTTTTTTAGAGCGACTTCTTCGCTAAGCTGTTTTATGTTTAAATCTTGTCTGTCAATCCTTTAGGATAAGTTCCAGCATTTCTTTTATAAATGTTTCTTCGTTCTTTCGCACAATTTTTACAATTAAGGAATAGGATTTATTTTCATAACTTTTGATGAGCGCAATTACTGTTTCCGGTTGAATTTTAGTTTTGTTTTCGACTGTTGCTTTTTTGTTTTCAACTATTGCTTTTGTGTTTACTTGTGAGAAAATAAATGGAAATGTAATCTTAAACTTATTATTTTATGAATAAACACTGAGTTTTACATTTTGTATGCATTTCTGTTCAATTGTGGAAAAAATAAATGAAAATGTAATCTGAACTTATTATTTGAAAGAACAAAATTTGAATAGCTTTTGAAAATAAAATATTGAATTTTGATTTCTGCATACATATGTATGCATGTTTTATATACCTACATATGTTATGCCGAAATGTTGATCTTATAGTGGCGGCATAACTCGCGCCTTAAAAAATTCATAGACACGTTCATTTCCAAATATTTTCGAAAAAAAATATTTTTAATATACAGAATATTATTATTTTTGATAATAATATTTTTTTTTATTTTTTTGAAAATTAAAAAAAAAATTGGTAGGTGCGTTTTCTTCGTAATTTTGTTTTTAAATGTACATAGGTTAATTTTTGTGCTTAAGTTTGCATTCTTAAATCGTTTTTTTTTTGTTTTATTTTTTTTTTAAATCGTTAAATAAAAACCGTTTTATTTAAATACGTTCCTATAATTTTGAAAAAAAATCCCGAATTTTTTTAAAGAAATACAATAGCTTTCAAATTATTCCATTGAGAACTATTTTACGTAATTTTTTCGACTAATCAAAAGTTAGAAAGATCGAATAAAAACTTTGGAGTTCTTTCAAATTTTATTCCACGGCAAGTTGCCGTTGATTTAATCGCGTCCAACAATCAGGTCCAGCAGTTGAGGTTGGACTGGAAGCCGAAAACCCCCTGTTTAGAACCCCTTGGCCTAGGGCTTCTGGGGATAGGAGAAATAGCTAGCGCACGCAAGCTGGTGATAGCTGGGCAACATGGACATCCACTGACGACTAAAAGTGTTGTAGAGTACCTTGCCATCTGGCTGAATCAGTTTCTATATTTCAACTGACATGTAGAGGTTGCTCTGACCAGAGCTAAGGGAGCTTTTGCCCTGACAAAACGGCTGTTTTATAGCACCCGCCTTGGTAGCAGGGTAAAGGTGATTTGCTACATGGCCCTCATTAGGCCGATGATTGCCTCTGGATGCCCTGTGGGGTCCAACGTTGCACCATCTCAAATGGAAAAGCTTCGGGAAAGAGGCAGCGTCTTCGTACCTATTTGTCGGAGTACAAACATTACTATCTCAACCAGGGGCCTATTTCACAGATCATACAACATACAAATTGTATGATTTTATCATATTTCATACATCTATTCTGTTTCACAGAACTGTTGTATGATCGCTGTAATACAGCACTGTAATGAACTGGAATATTTCCAGTAAAATTCTTTTTCACAAAATTCTATCATACATTGTCACTAAACAATTACATACATGAACAATTTTCATACATCACATACAGCTAATTTATTTGATCTAGGATATATTTTCGTTTTTAAATTAGACATTTTGGTAAGCAAAAATTCGCATTGTTACAGAGTACAGACCCTTGATTCATCATTTATGATGAAAGACGCCATTAATAAGAAACTTACAAACAAAATAATTTAAGATTACCTCTATGTCCAAAATAGGTATTTCGACTAAAACTCCGATATTTGAAAAAACAAAATTGGATAGAATTGTACATATATCAATTGTATATCAACATTTTATTTTCGTTATTATTTCATTGAATATAATTTTACATTACACTATCTTTGAACAGAAAAAGTTGTCAAAGAAAGAAAAGGGGCACAATGCACATTCGTTCGGGATGATTTTCTACGCATATTCCTTTTAATTTGATTGTTTGTCCCAACAGCAGATTATAGTTATTTCTTCTATATTCTTGAATTATCGTCTTAAGGTTCTATACAACGGGGCCAATACAAACAGGATAGATAACTTTTTAATTAAGATGGTTCGGGTCACATTGCAAGAGCGACGACCTCGACTACTGGCCCCATTTTCGAGGCTTACTACCCCAAAAATGAATATTTTCAGAGTGTTCGTCTAAGTGATTTCGTCCCGCCCGAAGCATTTCTCTTTTTAGACAGTCGGAGGTTGATACAGGATAGATTGGCAATACCGCTCATCTACCACGAGACGTTGCCGCATGAAGCGGAGCTGAGAGCCTTCGGTTCAGCAGGGTTGTGTCTAATCGGGACCATAAAAATACTTTAACAAATCATATTGCAGCCATTTAGATTGTTGCCTTGGTCGGCTTACATAGGTTTAGGTTTAGATGTAATAAACAAGCAATTCATGGTGGCACCAAAAAAAAATTCAATTTAAGATATTTTAAGTTTTATAAAAAATTAAAAAATATAGAATGACACCAATTTTTTAACAAATTTTAACAAATAATCTATTTCTAAAATCAATAATTGAAAGCAGGCCGAAAGGCATTAGCTCAAGATTAATATTGAATAATTTAGAGTGCCTGCATAGGGCCAGTAAGTTAGTTAAGTAAACAGTTTTATTACGATTTCTGTCTATTATTATTTCATTATCTGAATCATCTGTTGTGCGCATAATAAGTAAATTGCCCAATCCCATGTACATTGAGCAGTAATAAGTTTTTTTATTGGATGATCATCAAGATATACTGGATCCATAAAACATGCGAAGGAAAGAACTTCGCTCCCAATTATGATAGTTGCTCTTGGATTAAGACATACGTCGACTGTTACGTCTGAATAAGTAAATGGGCTCGAACAGCTCGGCTGTAAGCCTTTCAATTGAGTATTTTGTCAACGGAATTGGGAGCAAAAACGAAACAAAAAATGGGCACGACATGGTCGCACTTACTTGCTCTTATGTGTTTAATTACATTGGAAAGCAAGATCTTTGACAGAAACAAGTAACATTTACGTTGAAAGTAACACAGTTTGAACTTATAAAAAGTATTAAAAACCACAATACTTAACGGTTTTTAGTATAAAAGAAGTACGCCATCACACGTCTTAAATAACAAAGAATTTATAAAAAATGTATTTCGAAAAATTTTAGGACCGATTTTGATAAAATCCTGTTTTTTTATTTTTAGTTTTTTTTAATTTTTTTTTTTAATTTTGGTATGCAGTTTTTTAAAATTTATTATTATACATCTGATTATAAAATTTAAAATTATTTTTTTCTATTAGTTTTAAAAATATTGATTTTTCAAAAATTAATTTTAATTAGGAAAAAAAAGTTATTCAAAAAATTGATATGCAAATATAAAATTTGAAATCCAAAGAGTCGTTAACGAGAAAGCCCAAAATTAAAAAAACGTTATATGAAAGGTACCGTTAATAGACTTTTCCCGTAAATTTGGTTCTAATCAAATAGTAGCCAATACCAACAAAAAAAATCCAAAAATTTTGATCAAAATCGTTGGAGTCGTTTTCCAGAAAAATAAGCTTTTCCTAAACAGTCATATGACAGTTACCGTTATTTTAAGGCCTTAAAGTAAAATTTAAATTTCCCCTCTGGGGAATATCAAAAGACACACACCAAATTTGAAGATAATCGCTTAAGCCGTTTAGGCTGCAGTTCGTTGTACATACTTCTCTATGATCGTAATGTCATGTTTTATTGTTATTTCATTATATTTCTGACTTCTGAGCCTCCTCTATCTTTGTCAGCTGGGTGCGGAGCGTGATAACATGTATAGTTTGGCAATTTATTGTTCTATAGCGAGGCGAGTTTCGGACACCAAACAAATGTCTATGTGCTCTATATCTAAAAGGAAGTCTAGTTCTGATACATGTTGCGACTTTAAGTGTTTTTTTAGAGCGACTTCTTCGCTAAGCTGTTTTATGTTTAAATCTTGTCTGTCAATCCTCTAGGATAAGTTCCAGCATTTCTTTTATAAATGTTTCTTCGTTCTTTCGCACAATTTTTACAATTAGGGAATAGGATTTATTTTCATAACTTTTGATGAGCGCAATTACTGTTTCCGGTTGAATTTTAGTTTTGTTTTCGACTGTTGCTTTTTTGTTTTCAACTATTGCTTTTGTGTTTACTTGTGAGAAAATAAATGGAAATGTAATCTTAAACTTATTATTTTATGAATAAACACTGAGTTTTACATTTTGTATGCATTTCTGTTCAATTGTGGAAAAAATAAATGAAAATGTAATCTGAACTTATTATTTGGAAGAACAAAATTTGAATAGCTTTTGAAAATAAAATATTGAATTTTGATTTCTGCATACATATGTATGCATGTTTTATATACCTACATATGTTATGCCGAAATGTTGATCTTATAGTGGCGGCATAACTCGCGCCTTAAAAAATTCATAGACACGTTCATTTCCAAATATTTTCGAAAAAAAATATTTTTAATATACAGAATATTATTATTTTTGATAATAATATTTTTTTTTATTTTTTTGAAAATTAAAAAAAAAATGGTAGGTGCGTTTTCTTCGTAATTTTGTTTTTAAATGTACATAGGTTAATTTTTGTGCTTAAGTTTGCATTCTTAAATCGTTTTTTTTTTTGTTTTATTTTTTTTTTAAATTGTTAAATAAAAACCGTTTTATTTAAATACGTTCCTATAATTTTGAAAAAAAATCCCGAATTTTTTTAAAGAAATACAATAGCTTTCAAATTATTCCATTGAGAACTATTTTACGTAATTTTTTCGACTAATCAAAAGTTAGAAAGATCGAATAAAAACTTTGGAGTTCTTTCAAATTTTATTCCACGGCAAGTTGCCGTTGATTTAATCGCGTCCAACAATCAGGTCCAGCAGTTGAGGTTGGACTGGAAGCCGAAAACCCCCTGTTTAGAACCCCTTGGCCTAGGGCTTCTGGGGATAGGAGAAATAGCTAGCGCACGCAAGCTGGTGATAGCTGGGCAACATGGACATCCACTGACGACTAAAAGTGTTGTAGAGTACCTTGCCATCTGGCTGAATCAGTTTCTATATTTCAACTGACATGTAGAGGTTGCTCTGACCAGAGCTAAGGGAGCTTTTGCCCTGACAAAACGGCTGTTTTATAGCACCCGCCTTGGTAGCAGGGTAAAGGTGATTTGCTACATGGCCCTCATTAGGCCGATGATTGCCTCTGGATGCCCTGTGGGGTTCAACGTTGCACCATCTCAAATGGAAAAGCTTCGGGAAAGAGGCAGCGTCTTCGTACCTATTTGTCGGAGTACAAACATTACTATCTCAACCAGGGGCCTATTTCACAGATCATACAACATACAAATTGTATGATTTTAACATATTTCATACATCTATTCTGTTTCACAGAACTGTTGTATGATCGCTGTAATACAGCAGTGTAATGAACTGGAATATTTCCAGTAAAATTTTTTTCCACAAAATTCTATCATACATTGTCACTAAACAATTACATACATGAACAATTTTCATACATCACATACAGCTAATTTATTTGATCTAGGATATATTTTCGTTTTTAAATTAGACATTTTGGTAAGCAAAAATTCGCATTGTTACAGAGTACAGACCCTTGATTCATCATTTATGATGAAAGACGCCATTAATAAGAAACTTACAAACAAAATAATTTAAGATTACCTCTATGTCCAAAATAGGTATTTCGACTAAAACTCCGATATTTGAAAAAACAAAATTGGATAGAATTGTACATATATCAATTGTATATCAACATTTTATTTTCGTTATTATTTCATTGAATATAATTTTACATTACACTATCTTTGAACAGAAAAAGTTGTCAAAGAAAGAAAAGGGGCACAATGCACATTCGTTCGGGATGATTTTCTACGCATATTCCTTTTAATTTGATTGTTTGTCCCAACAGCAGATTATAGTTATTTCTTCTATATTCTTGAATTATCGTCTTAAGGTTCTATACAACGGGGCCAATACAAACAGGATAGATAACTTTTTAATTAAGATGGTTCGGGTCACATACATTGCAAGAGCGACGACCTCGACTACTGGCCCCATTTTCGAGGCTTACTACCCCAAAAATGAATATTTTCAGAGTGTTCGTCTAAGTGATTTCGTCCCGCCCGAAGCATTTCTCTTTTTAGACAGTCGGAGGTTGATACAGGATAGATTGGCAATACCGCTCATCTACCACGAGACGTTGCCGCATGAAGCGGAGCTGAGAGCCTTCGGTTCAGCAGGGTTGTGTCTAATCGGGACCATAAAAATACTTTAACAAATCATATTGCAGCCATTTAGATTGTTGCCTTGGTCGGCTTACATAGGTTTAGGTTTAGATGTAATAAACAAGCAATTCATGGTGGCACCAAAAAAAAATTCAATTTAAGATATTTTAAGTTTTATAAAAAATTAAAAAATATAGAATGACACCAATTTTTTAACAAATTTTAACAAATAATCTATTTCTAAAATCAATAATTGAAAGCAGGCCGAAAGGCATTAGCTCAAGATTAATATTGAATAATTTAGAGTGCCTGCATAGGGCCAGTAAGTTAGTTAAGTAAACAGTTTTATTACGATTTCTGTCTATTATTATTTCATTATCTGAATCATCTGTTGTGCGCATAATAAGTAAATTGCCCAATCCCATGTACATTGAGCAGTAATAAGTTTTTTTATTGGATGATCATCAAGATATACTGGATCCATAAAACATGCGAAGGAAAGAACTTCGCTCCCAATTATGATAGTTGCTCTTGGATTAAGACATACGTCGACTGTTACGTCTGAATAAGTAAATGGGCTCGAACAGCTCGGCTGTAAGCCTTTCAATTGAGTATTTTGTCAACGGAATTGGGAGCAAAAACGAAACAAAAAATGGGCACGACATGGTCGCACTTACTTGCTCTTATGTGTTTAATTACATTGGAAAGCAAGATCTTTGACAGAAACAAGTAACATTTACGTTGAAAGTAACACAGTTTGAACTTATAAAAAGTATTAAAAACCACAATACTTAACGGTTTTTAGTATAAAAGAAGTACGCCATCACACGTCTTAAATAACAAAGAATTTATAAAAAATGTATTTCGAAAAATTTTAGGACCGATTTTGATAAAATCCTGTTTTTTTATTTTTAGTTTTTTTTAATTTTTTTTTTTAATTTTGGTATGCAGTTTTTTAAAATTTATTATTATACATCTGATTATAAAATTTAAAATTATTTTTTTCTATTAGTTTTAAAAATATTGATTTTTCAAAAATTAATTTTAATTAGGAAAAAAAAGTTATTCAAAAAATTGATATGCAAATATAAAATTTGAAATCCAAAGAGTCGTTAACGAGAAAGCCCAAAATTAAAAAAACGTTATATGAAAGGTACCGTTAATAGACTTTTCCCGTAAATTTGGTTCTAATCAAATAGTAGCCAATACCAACAAAAAAAATCCAAAAATTTTGATCAAAATCGTTGGAGTCGTTTTCCAGAAAAATAAGCTTTTCCTAAACAGTCATATGACAGTTACCGTTATTTTAAGGCCTTAAAGTAAAATTTAAATTTCCCCTCTGGGGAATATCAAAAGACACACACCAAATTTGAAGATAATCGCTTAAGCCGTTTAGGCTGCAGTTCGTTGTACATACTTCTCTATGATCGTAATGTCATGTTTTATTGTTATTTCATTATATTTCTGACTTCTGAGCCTCCTCTATCTTTGTCAGCTGGGTGCGGAGCGTGATAACATGTATAGTTTGGCAATTTATTGTTCTATAGCGAGGCGAGTTTCGGACACCAAACAAATGTCTATGTGCTCTATATCTAAAAGGAAGTCTAGTTCTGATACATGTTGCGACTTTAAGTGTTTTTTTAGAGCGACTTCTTCGCTAAGCTGTTTTATGTTTAAATCTTGTCTGTCAATCCTCTAGGATAAGTTCCAGCATTTCTTTTATAAATGTTTCTTCGTTCTTTCGCACAATTTTTACAATTAGGGAATAGGATTTATTTTCATAACTTTTGATGAGCGCAATTACTGTTTCCGGTTGAATTTTAGTTTTGTTTTCGACTGTTGCTTTTTTGTTTTCAACTATTGCTTTTGTGTTTACTTGTGAGAAAATAAATGGAAATGTAATCTTAAACTTATTATTTTATGAATAAACACTGAGTTTTACATTTTGTATGCATTTCTGTTCAATTGTGGAAAAAATAAATGAAAATGTAATCTGAACTTATTATTTGAAAGAACAAAATTTGAATAGCTTTTGAAAATAAAATATTGAATTTTGATTTCTGCATACATATGTATGCATGTTTTATATACCTACATATGTTATGCCGAAATGTTGATCTTATAGTGGCGGCATAACTCGCGCCTTAAAAAATTCATAGACACGTTCATTTCCAAATATTTTCGAAAAAAAATATTTTTAATATACAGAATATTATTATTTTTGATAATAATATTTTTTTTTATTTTTTTGAAAATTAAAAAAAAAATGGTAGGTGCGTTTTCTTCGTAATTTTGTTTTTAAATGTACATAGGTTAATTTTTGTGCTTAAGTTTGCATTCTTAAATCGTTTTTTTTTTGTTTTATTTTTTTTTTAAATCGTTAAATAAAAACCGTTTTATTTAAATACGTTCCTATAATTTTGAAAAAAAATCCCGAATTTTTTTAAAGAAATACAATAGCTTTCAAATTATTCCATTGAGAACTATTTTACGTAATTTTTTCGACTAATCAAAAGTTAGAAAGATCGAATAAAAACTTTGGAGTTCTTTCAAATTTTATTCCACGGCAAGTTGCCGTTGATTTAATCGCGTCCAACAATCAGGTCCAGCAGTTGAGGTTGGACTGGAAGCCGAAAACCCCCTGTTTAGAACCCCTTGGCCTAGGGCTTCTGGGGATAGGAGAAATAGCTAGCGCACGCAAGCTGGTGATAGCTGGGCAACATGGACATCCACTGACGACTAAAAGTGTTGTAGAGTACCTTGCCATCTGGCTGAATCAGTTTCTATATTTCAACTGACATGTAGAGGTTGCTCTGACCAGAGCTAAGGGAGCTTTTGCCCTGACAAAACGGCTGTTTTATAGCACCCGCCTTGGTAGCAGGGTAAAGGTGATTTGCTACATGGCCCTCATTAGGCCGATGATTGCCTCTGGATGCCCTGTGGGGTTCAACGTTGCACCATCTCAAATGGAAAAGCTTCGGGAAAGAGGCAGCGTCTTCGTACCTATTTGTCGGAGTACAAACATTACTATCTCAACCAGGGGCCTATTTCACAGATCATACAACATACAAATTGTATGATTTTAACATATTTCATACATCTATTCTGTTTCACAGAACTGTTGTATGATCGCTGTAATACAGCAGTGTAATGAACTGGAATATTTCCAGTAAAATTTTTTTCCACAAAATTCTATCATACATTGTCACTAAACAATTACATACATGAACAATTTTCATACATCACATACAGCTAATTTATTTGATCTAGGATATATTTTCGTTCTTAAATTAGACATTTTGGTAAGCAAAAATTCGCATTGTTACAGAGTACAGACCCTTGATTCATCATTTATGATGAAAGACGCCATTAATAAGAAACTTACAAACAAAATAATTTAAGATTACCTCTATGTCCAAAATAGGTATTTCGACTAAAACTCCGATATTTGAAAAAACAAAATTGGATAGAATTGTACATATATCAATTGTATATCAACATTTTATTTTCGTTATTATTTCATTGAATATAATTTTACATTACACTATCTTTGAACAGAAAAAGTTGTCAAAGAAAGAAAAGGGGCACAATGCACATTCGTTCGGGATGATTTTCTACGCATATTCCTTTTAATTTGATTGTTTGTCCCAACAGCAGATTATAGTTATTTCTTCTATATTCTTGAATTATCGTCTTAAGGTTCTATACAACGGGGCCAATACAAACAGGATAGATAACTTTTTAATTAAGATGGTTCGGGTCACATACATTGCAAGAGCGACGACCTCGACTACTGGCCCCATTTTCGAGGCTTACTACCCCAAAAATGAATATTTTCAGAGTGTTCGTCTAAGTGATTTCGTCCCGCCCGAAGCATTTCTCTTTTTAGACAGTCGG
Source organism: Platycheirus rosarum (assembly GCA_963971375.1). Taxonomy (NCBI): domain Eukaryota; kingdom Metazoa; phylum Arthropoda; class Insecta; order Diptera; family Syrphidae; genus Platycheirus; species Platycheirus rosarum. The sequence goes on from OZ020508.1 coordinate 106,480,205, forward strand.
AGGTTGATACAGGATAGATTGGCAATACCGCTCATCTACCACGAGACGTTGCCGCATGAAGCGGAGCTGAGAGCCTTCGGTTCAGCAGGGTTGTGTCTAATCGGGACCATAAAAATACTTTAACAAATCATATTGCAGCCATTTAGATTGTTGCCTTGGTCGGCTTACATAGGTTTAGGTTTAGATGTAATAAACAAGCAATTCATGGTGGCACCAAAAAAAAATTCAATTTAAGATATTTTAAGTTTTATAAAAAATTAAAAAATATAGAATGACACCAATTTTTTAACAAATTTTAACAAATAATCTATTTCTAAAATCAATAATTGAAAGCAGGCCGAAAGGCATTAGCTCAAGATTAATATTGAATAATTTAGAGTGCCTGCATAGGGCCAGTAAGTTAGTTAAGTAAACAGTTTTATTACGATTTCTGTCTATTATTATTTCATTATCTGAATCATCTGTTGTGCGCATAATAAGTAAATTGCCCAATCCCATGTACATTGAGCAGTAATAAGTTTTTTTATTGGATGATCATCAAGATATACTGGATCCATAAAGCATGCGAAGGAAAGAACTTCGCTCCCAATTATGATAGTTGCTCTTGGATTAAGACATACGTCGACTGTTACGTCTGAATAAGTAAATGGGCTCGAACAGCTCGGCTGTAAGCCTTTCAATTGAGTATTTTGTCAACGGAATTGGGAGCAAAAACGAAACAAAAAATGGGCACGACATGGTCGCACTTACTTGCTCTTATGTGTTTAATTACATTGGAAAGCAAGATCTTTGACAGAAACAAGTAACATTTACGTTGAAAGTAACACAGTTTGAACTTATAAAAAGTATTAAAAACCACAATACTTAACGGTTTTTAGTATAAAAGAAGTACGCCATCACACGTCTTAAATAACAAAGAATTTATAAAAAATGTATTTCGAAAAATTTTAGGACCGATTTTGATAAAATCCTGTTTTTTTATTTTTAGTTTTTTTAATTTTTTTTTTTTTTAATTTTGGTATGCAGTTTTTTAAAATTTATTATTATACATCTGATTATAAAATTTAAAAGTATTTTTTTCTATTAGTTTTAAAAATATTGATTTTTCAAAAATTAATTTTAATTAGGAAAAAAAAGTTATTCAAAAAATTGATATGCAAATATAAAATTTGAAATCCAAAGAGTCGTTAACGAGAAAGCCCAAAATTAAAAAAACGTTATATGAAAGGTACCGTTAATAGACTTTTCCCGTAAATTTGGTTCTAATCAAATAGTAGCCAATACCAACAAAAAAAATCCAAAAATTTTGATCAAAATCGTTGGAGTCGTTTTCCAGAAAAATAAGCTTTTCCTAAACAGTCATATGACAGTTACCGTTATTTTAAGGCCTTAAAGTAAAATTTAAATTTCCCCTCTGGGGAATATCAAAAGACACACACCAAATTTGAAGATAATCGCTTAAGCCGTTTAGGCTGCAGTTCGTTGTACATACTTCTCTATGATCGTAATGTCATGTTTTATTGTTATTTCATTTTTTTTTTATATTCAGGAATTCTAAACTTGCCTTATAGTCCCTATAATCGCAAGTAAAAAGGTCTTTCAGCATACTCCCACCTATTATGTGACGCACGAACCTTAAAAAACAGTACCATGTGAAACCCTCCAAGAATCAATACAACTTTGCTCAGCGAAGTATCGTTGAAGCAGCAATTTCTCTAGACATCAAATACAGAGGCTGATCGGATGTCACAAAGTGATGAACCTTGCAACCTTACTACCATCCTAAACATTTCTTAAAAAAAATTGGAACTAAATACATGTTTTTTTTTTTGATTAAATATTTTTTTTAGGCTTACTTTGACTGGACTATATACATTCTGTTTCTGTAATTCACATGCATTGGAAACAATCCAAATCAAACCTGAATTTATTATTAGTCGGGATTTGAGAGGTAGATAAAAAAACCGAAACAATTTAAAAATGGCTAAAGATTGGTCAAAAAACTAAAATTTGACAAAGAATTGTTTTTTGTTTTTTTACTTGCTATTTTCGCGACTCTAAGCCAAGTTTAGGATTCGTGAATATAAAAAAAAATTGAGAAAACAATCAAACATTACATTACGATCATAGAGAAGTCTTAAAAAGTTAGTAGCAAAAAAATTCTGTCTGTCTGTCTATCAGTGTGTATAACGAGCTGCAGCCTAAACGGCTTTAGCGATTCGATTACCTTCAAATTTGGTGTGTGTGATTCTTTTGGCATTCCCAGAGGGATAATTGAAATTCTATTTTTAGGCCTAAAAATAACGGTACCTGCCATATGACCGTTTAGGAAAAGCTTATTTTTCTCGAAAATGGCTCCAACAATTTTGATGGAATTCTTAGAGTTTTTTTTTTGTTAGTATTGGCTATCATTTGGCCAGAATAAAATTTACGGGAAAAGTCTTTTAACGGTACCTTTCATATAACGTTTTTTTTATTTTTTATCTTTACCGGTAACGGCTCTTTGGATTTCTGTCAAATTTTATATTTGAGAATATCTAGGTATCTTAATTAATTCAAAATGTTGAATAACTTTTTTGTTTACATAAAAATTAATTTTTTTAATTTTTTTTTGGAAAAATCATTTTTTTTAATATCAATCAAACAAAAATATTTTAATTTTTTAATCACATGGATATTAATAAACTCTAAAAAACTGCATACCAACATTTAAAATAAATATTTTTTTTTTAAACTAAAAATAAAAAACAGGATTTTATTAAAATCCGTCCTACAATTTTCGAAATACTGTTTTTCATAATTTTGTTATATTACAAGACGTGTGATGGCATACTCCATTTTAACTAAAAACCGTTAAGGGTTGTGTTTTTGACACTATTTATATATAGTTCAGTACTTGTTATTTTTGTACGTAAATGTTACTTTTTTCGATCAAAGATCTTGCCTTCCAATATGATTAAGCACATAAGAGCAAGTACGTGTGACCCAGTCGCGCCCATTTTTTTTTAAAAGAAAGTCAACTTTTACTCCATAGAACTTTTTTTAACTTCCTCAATTAGAATTTGTCAATGCTGATAATCAATACATTATTATTATAAAATATAAAATATTATTGTTTCCACCAAAAGGAGAATAAACCCTCATTTATAAGTTTATTATCCTCTTCAAACACTTCAAATAAACAAGGGTCATTATTAAGAAAAAAAATTACTTAAACAATTACAGGATGAATGACCCTAAAACTTATGTTACTGACAATTTATGCTCCTTCAAACATAATTCAATGAATACAATGGCTTACACATTTTCCACTCCCTTTACAAATTGTAGTCTCCTAGTCGTTATTATAAGATATCATTTTCTTTCCCATTAACATCACTCAGAGACACTAGGAATACTTTTTTGTATGATGTACCCACTTGCCAATCATCTTACCTAAACTGCCTCGTACAATATGTACATATGTATGTATTCAAACATTCCCCTAACTCCCACAACACTTCACATCCGAAATTTAAAAAAGTCAATTTATAACCTCCAGCTTTACAAACATTAAACATCCAACTCCAAGTGAACTCAATTTTGCAAATTTTGCAATCGAAATGATGCTGTAAAATGTCACATGTAACATTAACATGTAAGATTTAAACCAAAAAATCGATTCTTCAATGAAACCAAAAAAAAAAAAAAAAAACAACAGCAAATTTATATGACAAAACCCTTTGACATTCCTTAGTGGGGTGACACTTAAAATATAAAAAAGAGGCTCCTTCCTGTCCCACGCAATGTTGAACATCGCGATTCTTTAAGGACATCATTAAGAGGACAATTTCCTTGTTGAGAATAAAATATTTGTTCGCCAGAAATGTCTTCGTAACGAAAAGTAGATAATGAAAGGAATCCTTTTGTTTGATGAATATGTAGCTTTCAGATTGTGTAAATGATTATTTACGTATCAGATTTTTAAAGAAAATGTTGGTTTCGCCTCCCTGATGCAATTAAATAAATTGAAAGAATAGGAGATGGCATTAACACGTTTCCTAATTTCATATATTTCCACATTGTGAAGCTTTTCTATTTTTGAAAAGGATAAGTACATATTTTGGTGTGTTAGGACATAGAGAAAAGTATAGAATACGGATTTTATTTAAAAAAGAATTCATAATGCAAATTGTATACTCACAAAATTATAAGTTATATCCTACTTTGGTTGATATTAATTTTTTTTGGACATTTTACGCTTTTCTTTCCAAATATTTTTTTTTCTATTTCTCACTCAAGATTCACAAGGTATACATTTGTTTTAAAGGTTTTTTAACATTTCGTTGGTTCATACCGTAGAATTCAAGTAACGTTTTCAGAATTGTGTATTACAAATTAAATGTTTCAACTTTATTTGAAGCGTGGATAATTCTTTTTTGACCAAACGGAAGGATTGAATTGAAATAATATCAATTTTCCAGACGACTACCTTCCTGTAGACCAAGAAAATAGAAACAGTAGCGCCATCATGCGATCGATTTTGTAATGGAATGAAAATTTCGTTCACACTCTTGGCTGAGTAAACTTGAACAGTTTTTTTTCGGTGTGTGAGTATTTGTTCAGTGATTTAATTTCCGAGAGCGCAACTGAAAGCTTTGAGTTTCAGTTTTGTGTTAAACTATATAAAGTTTACGCGAAAAAGTGCGTAAGAATAAGAGAGAAGGTTATTGTCATTAATTTGTTTGTCTATTTTGGTTAAATAATTTTAGCGTAGTGCTCATACATACAATAGAGAAAAGACATTTCTCTGCGTTTAAGAACTGTGCATAATATCGTTTTCAGGATTTTAGGGCATGATTCTTTAAGACGCCTTTTTAAATGCGTTTACATAAATTTGATATCTTATCTCAGCTTAGATATCCAGTTTTTAGCCAGTTCTATTTTCCTGTCCACGCTAGTTTTTTGACTTTGGGTTCAATTTTCTCCAGAAAATGCGTAATAAACATAAGCCTCAACGGCTTAACGGATTTGGATGAAATTTGGTAAGTAGAGGGATAATGTGCTGGTATAAAGGCTACTTTTTAACCAGAAAAAATGCACCGTTACTGTGGGAGGCTTAAATGTGAAATACTGCATTGATGGAAGTTTGTTTGATATGCTTTTATGCCTTAACGACTGTACGAATTTTGGAAGTTTAGTGAATGAAGAGTTACAAGATTCACTATACCATAAAGGAATACGAAAATATGGAGATATAATAATATAGAAATATACACAAATAGAGATAGAGATATAGAGATATAGAAATTAAGAGATATAGAAATATAAAGATATAGAGATATAGAGGTTTAGAGATATGGAGATGTAGAAATATATATATAGAGATATAGGTTATAAATATATAGAAATATAGAAATATAAAAATATAGGATATAGAGATAAGGAGATATAGAGACATAGATAAATAATGATATAGAGACATATATATAGAGATATAAAGATTTAGAGATAAAGAGACTTAGATATATAGAGATTTACAGATAAAGAGATAAAGAGATATAGATATATAGAGATACAGAGATATTGAGATATAGAGATATAGAGACATAGAGATATAGAAATATGGAGATATGTAAAATTGTATCCAGGAAAAAAGCAGGGTTCCTATGAGAGAGGCTTAAAAATTAAATACTTCAATGCGGGAGTTTTGTTTGATATGCTTCCATGCCTTAAATGACTGCACGAATTTGTGATAAAAATGACTGCACGAATTTGTGATAAAAATGCGCTGTTTCTGCGGGAGAAATCTAAATAAATTTTCTGAGGTGAGTTTTGATTTAAATAATACAAATAATAAAGTCTGAAATCCACGCAGTGGAAGTCGCGGGTAGAAACTAGTAGGTGTATAAATTCATAACAAGCTACCAATATACACCTTCACTGTTTATTTTTAAACCATGTATAAATTCATTACAAGTAACCAACATATATATACGAAATGAAAAAGAATCGAACACCTTTTTTGTCACATACAAATATATTATTTATTTTAGAACAATTGTTTCAACGCTAATTGCTTCATCATCAGCTGTTAAAATTCGACTAACTATGATAAAAATAAAATCAAAAGCACAAAAATTGATTTTACACAATGTTAAAAAGAGATGACCAGTGTGATCCTTCATCTCTATTGATATTTTTTTCTACATTAAGTTTAATATGAATAGATTCTAAAATATTAAGCCGCATATATTGGTTCTCACACTCCAATGACTTGAAGCTATCCTTGTTAAAAGTGTGTTGACAGTCAAGTGCGTGTCCAGCTATTGCACTTCTATGTGTTTCCTTGTTTTTAATACAGTTTGAATGCTCTTTGCTCTTGTACGAAGCTCCCGCTTAGATTGTCCAATGTATATAAAATTGCATTGCTGACACTTAGCAGAATATACACCAGGTTTTTCAATTGTAGGTGTCACGTCTTTCGTTGTTTTTGTTAAATTTTTAATTTTGTTGTTGCTTCTTAATTAAAAAATATATTAACCAACATATATGTAGCTTCACTGTATGTTTTAAGTTATTTATGTGTCTGTAAGGCACATTGCCTTTTTAGAATGCAACATGACGTTGCACGACACTAGTTAAAAGAATTAGAAAGATAGGAATTCAGATAGGATATTCAAACGTCAGGAAGAATCAAACGAACATAATGTACATATTTGCAGCAGTATTAAATTACATTTAAGCCTACCTGGCGTAATATGAATTGGTGACTAGAAAATAATTATTTTGTTAAGTATTTGAGCATATTTTATGCATAATTAATATTGTAAGAAATAAAATTTGCAGATGCCATTCACAGTTCAACCGTTTTGGTTTATTTAAAAATAGCTCAACCCGGCGTTGCACGGGTATACCATACATTAAAAAAAACGGCGCTAGCTAGTAATTAAAATAGCCTAAATTACTCCTTTAAACATCAGCTATCTGTCTGTGAAAGTAATAACTAAAGAAAAACCATAAGTAAGAATAAAAAAAAAAACGACACAGCGTTCCCTTGAACATCAGCCAGTGAAAGTCCCGTCAAAATAGGTGCTGCCGTTTCCAAGATTAGCCGGAACAAATAGACAGAAAGACATACAGACAAAAATGTTGAAAATTGTGTGTTTGTTATAAGTAAGTGTATAAAATTTCATATGTACCTTGTTTAAAGCTGTTATTTTGATATTTAAAAACAAACAGTTTAAATTGAAATTGATCATTCAAAGAATGAAGAGCTAATCTCCATAAAAAAAATATTTTTTAATATATACTTATATCCTTATATACAAAGCACAGCACGGTTGCGGTTCCACAACCAAAAAAAAAAAAAAAACATCTTTCATCTGCCGATCGCATATAAATTCCTTTTCTATTTACAGTTTACTTTTTCTTTAAATTCTCTTTATTCGTCTCACTCAACTTACCCAGTTAGTTGCTTCACGAGCAAGATAGTACTATAGCAGCTTATATACAATGATAGAGAGAACAATAAAATTATTTTTAACTGGTACAAAAAACCTATTGCGTCCGGAAGAATGATTTCTTATCTACTCAACCTTTAAAAAACCATAATTTGCTCACATATCTAATAGGACTCTTAATCAAATATTTACACGCACTAAGCCACCTACACAAAACGAGTAATAACAAAGTAAATGCAAGGCAATGCCAACGAAGAACGTATCAAAACAAGTTGAATTTAATTTTTTAAAACTCAATTTGATACACTTGATCAATTCAATTAAAATTTAATAGGCAATATTATTTGGATCATAAAAGACTACCTATTTTGAAAATTTCATCAAAATGCGTCAAATATACTTAAGGATAAAGTCTGATTTGGTCATATGGGAGGTACCGTACAAGATTTTTTCTGAAAAATCCATTCAAACCAAAAGATAGATTTTTCATAGAAAACACCATTCAGAAAATTTTATCAAAATCGTAGCCGTAGAATGCCAATTCGAAAAATAGTCGCGTAGAGTACTCTAAAAAAACTATATACCAAGTTTGAAGAAAATCGGCCCAACCCTTTAGGCTGTAGGAATCGATACGAACAGACAGATAGGCAGAATTGTCCGAATTGTTCGACTTCTCTATCATTGTAATGTGGTGTTTGATTGTTATTTTTTTTCGATTGCATAACTTGCCTTATAGGTTATAGTACCTATAATCGCAAGTAAAAAGAAAAACCAAAACCTTTTTCATTGCTGTTTCTTATTTTATATCAAAATTGCCTAATTAAGTACTCAAGACCAAAAATTGAAATGCACAAGAAATAAAAAATAGGTATCTCCTTAAGAAAAATCATCCAATCTCCATGAACCTGATTTCTTAATTCTTAACCTTCCGAACGAAAAAACGGTTGCTCAAAAAATATCGATACATCTAAAACATCGACATTTTTTCACACGATACATCGAATCAATACAATATATCGAATGAGTGCGATGCCTAATGTGCTTCTACACGTAGACCGCCCAGTCATGACTTTTTTTGATGTCCCATTTGTTATTTTCTTTCCGTGAGTCTCGCGCTTTTACACTGTCAACTTTTTCGCTTGACTGGTTTCACTCAAATTTGACATTCCTCTTGCTCTTTTTTTCTGCTTGAAAAGGGGATATTTTTACCTTTTTAACATGAAGCAATTAAAAATAATAAAATAATAGACTTTTACACTCGAAGTGCTCAGTTACGTTGTTTTCTCTGTTCAACAAATATTTTTTCAAAGGAAAAATATAAGAACAAACATAAGCAAATATGAAAGAAATCGGTCACATCGAAACCGACTTTAAAAGCACCGAAAACATAATGAAGCAACACAATGATAAAAAGAGGAAGATTCACAGGGTAAAAGTTTTTTCTTCTCTACTTTCGAATTTGCTATCTCTTTTGCACTCATGTGATTCATGACTTAACAGTCAACGTGTAGAAGCAGACCTACCGATGGATCGGTGTAGTTTTCTAATCGATACATCGAATAAATGTTTTCAAAATACAAGTTCGGTTCGGGTAGTCAAAAAAAAAAAACAGTATTTATACACATACACGTTTTTGAATAATTTTTTTTTTCGTATTTTTTTATAAATTTAAAACACATCGATGTTTTTATTCAATACATAGAAACATTGATGCAACCTTTCGATGCTTTTTCTTCATGAGGATCCAAATACGAAGTCTTAAAAAAAATCATCCTTCAAAATACACATTCGGAACTGCGTCCACAGGCACCACAATTTCCTTTCCAATCCCAGGATCCCGCTAGCTACATTTCGAGTCTGTCGCGTCGCACCATCGTACAAATAAAATAAGAGTAACAAATAAAGCAAAACTAAACTATAGATCTTTCTAAGGAGATCGAAAGAGAAAAAGTACCCCATAAATCTAAAAGCCATCATAGACGGCCTAAACCTTGAATCTTTTAGCTGCGATTCTCTTTTGGTTTTCTTTCCAAACTCAAATCACTTTTAAATGCTAAGATTTCACACAAAGTTTACGTTCTGTATTTCCCTTATATTTCGGACCAACCAACAACTACAACCCTTAAATTCAGAACAAAACCTACAAATGACAAATAGAGATTGGCACAAAATCAGGATAACAAAAAAGAAGAATGGGTGATAAACTAGTATGATGATCAGCCCAAGCGATTTTTACCCCGCCATACGCTTCACACCATTGTATCAGAAAATCTCAGGGGAAAATCGCCGTCATATAATTTTTTCAAATAATTCTATCAGATGAGCTTTTCAAAAGAACTTTTTTTGTTTCATATGACACTTCTCCCCATAAGGATGAGACATCTGTATATCATTGTTTGTGATATAAATTGTTTGTGATACTAGGTTGGATTTAAGCAGCCGCCGCGTATTTTTGTCCTCCAAATTATTATCGGCTGCAACTTTTGACCCGAGGTAGTTAAAGGGCTGCACTACTTCAAATTCATGCTCCGCTACCCTGATAGTTGGACCAATATTTCTCGCAAACGTAGTCACCTTGTACCTACTTAGTTTTCCCTTCATTAAAATGCTATGCAGCACCAGGTTTTGTGCCGTCTGCTCGTTCTGGGTAAAGGAGTCTTGTACAGCTTGTGCAGATGATGTAGATTTTTCATGGAGCCGTTTGCAAAAAAAAAAGAAGAATTTTGCTTAACGTTTGTATGGCAGTCACCGTTAATATTCAAACTGAAAAAAAAATTAAAAAGATTCTATATTTCTATATTTTTCAAGGGTCAAGGTCAACTGAAGAATGAAGGAACCTCTTTTTGAACACGCTCCAGCCGTAGTATGTGTCACTCTTAATTGGGTGACCAGTTCAAGAACAGTTCGAATAAATGCTTTTTTAAACCTGTTTAGTAACGAAAGTTAGCAAATTGCCTTGACTCTCATTAATAAATAAATAATAAATAATAAATACACAAAATGACCCTAAACCTAAATGATTTTGGTACCTTTTCCAGAATTATCTGTAAAGTAATTTGATGGACAACCATCAAGCAAAACAGAATTAGATCTTCTTATAAATAAGAACTAAGCCAGGATATAAAAATCTATATTTCTTAGCTCCTTAAGCAAGATCTTATGCGAGAGTTTGTCAAATTTAAAATTGACAAAAAATAAAGAAAACATTTAAAGGGAGTGCAGAGTGGTAGAAGGAAATTATCAGCACCTTTTTCTGGCTTTGGTTAACAATTCTTCTCAAGATTACATATAAAGCCAACATTTTAGGTGGTATCGTCAAGTTTTCTATGTGTAACAGATGCGAGAATCAAGATGCCAGTGGGCAACATGACATTTGTTTTATGACATCGTTATTAGGGAATGTTGCTCATAGCTAGTTTAAGATCACCGTGGAAAATTAGTACATCATAACATTGCACCATTATACCAAATACCCTGCGGTACCTTACCGCAACTAAAAATCATTTGAGCTCTTTTTTGGCAATCTGGCATATGACCACAGCTCCTGCACATCATGGTTGTTCAATAATTGATGACCGAAAAAGTCAGTAATCATGGCTCTATAGCGGTCATGGCTCTATTGACTGTAACGTTCTGGCCAGCATCGTTTTTTAAAGAAGTTAGGGCCAATTATTCCACCAACCTATAAAGCACACCAAACAGTCAGGTTTTTGTGAATGTAACGGTGTCTTAACATTGACTTGAGGATTTTCATCACGCCAAATATGGCAGTTTTGTTTATTGACGTATGCATTCCACCAAAAGTGAGTTCATCGCTAAACAAAATTCGCTTATGAAAATTGGAATCAACGGCACTCTTGTTTTAGGCATATTCACCGAATCTACGCCTTACCAGGTGACCATGTGGCTTCAATTCTTGCACGAGTTGGATTTTGTGAGTACGCAAACCAAGATCTTTCTGCAAAATCTTCCATAAAGTGGATGGACACATATCCAATTCCGGTGCACGATGGCAAATATACTGACTACGCTACGCTCTACAGCAGTAATGACTTTTTCTGTACGACGTCTCTGTGGATACGTATGATCATTTAAAGTAAACGTAGTGCGAAAACGTTCCATAGTTAATCGAATTAATTGCTCTGATGGACGATTATGTGGACCGTAAAATAGACGTAGTGCGCGATACGTATTTCGAGCAGAACCATTATTTTCAAAATAAATTTGCACAATTTGGAAGGGTTGTTCACTGTTCAGGCCTCAGTCTATTCACGTTAAAATGCCAAACCAAAATAAAAATAAATCACTCGACAGCTAACAAAATGGCCGCCAGCTAAAATAGTGTTATCAATTTAAAGATCTAAACCTCTTAAAAAACACCTTTTACATTTATATGTACTTATTTGTATAATTGTACATACATACATTTGTACACATATGTATATGTATGTATATTTATCAATAATACAAATATTTTACCATGATTGTAACGTTTTAACTCACCATTATCATGGAAGTCCAGAACACCGAATAATAATCTTCTATTTGAATTCACAAAAAAACTTTTTAAAACTTAAGAATTCGCCATTTTTTTATTTTGGTTTTATATTTTATTTAAAAAAAAAACAAGTCACATGAGCATCAGTTACCATTAAAAAAATAATTCTCTTTGAAATTAAAACAACAGAGTTAATCCACAATTTGTTTTATTGCAAAAATCTTAAATAAAGTGCGGATAAAAAGTAATAGAAGAAATTTGACCTCCAAAGAAATATTTTGCTGATGTATTCGATCAAGAAGTGTATATCCGTAAAATAGTAAACAACCCTTAAAGGCACACCCCTACCCATTTAAAGGTTTCCTCTCAATTCAAAAAGAAAAACCACCAACGAAATGAACTTGAGTCATGCGCAAAATTTGATTATAAAAGCTTTTGCAGAAAGTGTTTGTCGTTGTTTTGGTTTTCACTCTCGAAAATACTCTTATTCTGATGTGTCCCGTTCTCATGTTTTGAAATGTTCAAATCATTTTGCTTATTTCTCACGCTTAATCAGCAGTGTGGCCAATTTAGTATTTTTCCTGCTAAATTTCGCAGGAATATTTTACTTTTAGCAGCTTTTTTCAAATCATGCGCTTATTTTTACTTGCGAATAAGTTAGCATTCGTAAAAAAAAAATCTAACAATCAGACATAACCTTCCGAAGATAGAGAAACATATTTGACTTACTGGCAAAATTCTGTCTGTCCGTCTGTACGGATGTATATTGAACTACAGGCTAAACGGTTTGGCCAATTGTCTTCAAATTTGGAACATAAGTTTATTTTGACATTCTACAGAGGTTTTTTGAATTTTTTTTAGCTCAAATATTAACGGTACCTGTCATATTATTCGAGATTCGAATTAGTACCGAAAGCTTAGATTGTGCCAGAACCAGACAGAAGCTTCCAGAAGCTTGTAAACTTGTATAAATACAAGAGAAGATTGCATTGAGAGTTCGGTTTATTTTCGAAAGTGTAATTGTTAACAACTGGAAACGTTAGTAAAAAGTGATTGAATTGAGATTAAATAAAAAGTGTTAAATTATAAAAACGTATTTGAATTGTGAATAAGTGAAATAAGTTAAATTTGGTGTTATTTAAACTGAAAGACGTTGTGTTTCATACAATAAAGAGATTTGTTTTATTATTTTGGAATTTCGATTGAGTTTTATTTGTCGAACCCCAGGCCAAAAATTCACATTGGTGTCAGAAATTGGGGATAAAACTCAGTAAAGTGCTAGAAAATTCCATAGTGACATTTTCTAAAACAGTTTCGGTGACACATTTAATTGTGAAAGTGGAATTTTCCAGAAACTATTGAACTGATTGTGCTATAAAACTGTGAATAGCGAGTATTTTTGTTAAAAATAGTGTTGGAAAAAGATCTTTCTAGAAGAGACATTAAAATAAAACTAACTGTGTTGCGAAAATAGTGTTTCAGTTACATAAAATGGGTCGCAAATTAGAACAATTGACAACAGCTGAGTTGAAAGAAGAATAAGGAAAACGAAATCTTCAGACTTCGGGGTTGAAAAAGGAAGTATTGCTCCGACTTCAGAATGCTATCACTCAGGATGGTGGAGACCCCGATACCATGTTGTTCGATGTTGAAGAACAAGGGAGAGAATGCACAGTAAGTACAGCCGATAAAATGCCTGCTTTCATGAAGTTCCTTCTGTCGAAATTCGAAGATCAGAAGATCGTTCTCGAAGAACAAAAGAACGTTCTCGAAAGCAAATTTGATGGTCTCGAAAACAAACTCGATGCACAGAATGTTCTCTTCGACAAAAGACTTAAAACAATCGATCAGAAATTCGAAACCAAAATAGAAAACTTGGAAGAAAAGTTCGTAAGTGTAGAGCAACAGTACGAACATCTGGCTAAGGAATTTGATTCTTTGAAAAAGCAGAAGGTTCGGGAATATTCGAGCGACGGTCCACGAAGAAAGGAAATGCAGCCCCCTGTCTTCGATGGTCAAACATCATGGCCAATTTATAAGAAGCAGTTCGAAGCTGCCGCCTTGACGAACAACTGGGACAACGAAGACAAATCAATTGCTCTTACGCTTGCGCTCAGAGGAACAGCTGCCGAATTGCTGCAGACCATTTCTGAAGATAAACATTATGATAATGATGCCATGGTCAAGGCAATCGAGATGAGGTTTGGCGACGACCACATGCAGCAAGTTTACCAAGTCCAGTTGCGCCGAAGGGTCCAGACAAGAGGTGAAACGCTACAACAATTGCAAGCTGACATCGAGCACTTGGCCAATTTGTCTTATCCCAATACTAGCAGAAAAATCATAAACGAACTGGCAACCGATGCGTTCACTAATGCCATTGCAGATGGAAAACTACAAATGGCTGTGAGAATGGCAGGTAAGAAAACGCTCGCTGAGGCTTTAGCATTTGCCCTGACAATGGAAGCAGCAGACCAAGCTTCGCAAGGTAGCCATCGCGTCAGGGAAATGGCTACGCTACCCGAACACTGCTCGAGGTCAAATGAGATGCTGGAATTGCAACAAGCTAGGACACCTACAGCGACAATGCAGATCTCCACAGTAAGCAGTAAGCTTACACAGTAAGTGGCAGTAAGCTGCCCACATTGCGCAAGGAGGAGGCAGAATGACGAAGCATCTGGCAGGAATAACACTCACACTGCTGGACAAGCTTCTGATCAATAGCAGGCGGGAAACGCCTTCGCGGGGCTGAAGTTGGTTGATGGAATCGACGCCCCCAGGACCATCATCCAAGTTTCGCAAACTACACGCTGCAGCAAGAGCTTGACAGTGGAGACAGTCATCAGAAACAGAAAATGTGTGGCCACTATCGAAACGGGTGCCACAGCCTCCATAATCAGAAGAGACCTTGTTCAGACATCATGGCTACATAACACCAGCTGCTACACTCTGAAGACAGCTACGGGAGAAGCAGCAAAAGTATATGGGGAGGTATTTCTAAAGATACAACTGGCAGGGTTGACCTTCTCACATGCATTCTTGGTAGCCGAAATATGCGACGAATGCATCATTGGAGTGGATTTCATGAAGACACATGAGGAAATCATAGACCTTCGAATGCAAGTGTTAAGGTATCGAACCGTTGAGATCCCTGTGGTATACGGAAACGAGAACGCTGTGAATCTTCGGGCGGTTATAAACAGAGACAGTTCTTTGGACGCGTTTGGAGGGTGATCCTGGGAACCACCGATTCTATTTCATTGAAGCAGATAATAACGAGGACTTTCCAAGCTATATCGTTGGAAAAAAATTGGTAGAACCAAAGAAAAACATGGTTCCGGTAAGGCTGATGAATTCGAACAAACACTCCGTCAAGCTCAGACAAGCCGAGGTGATTGGAAGATGCGTACCCATTGCAGCCATGTCGACAACATCTGGGAGTGAATCTGAGAGTCCTGTTTCTGCAACAAAATTCGCTCAAGTATGTAATGCTATCCTTGGAGACTGTGAGCTAAATCAGGAGCAGAAAACCATGGCCAAAAATCTCATTGGCGAGTTTGCTGATATATTTGCATTGCAGGATGGAGACTATGGTCGAACACACCTAGTACAGCACCGAATAGACACCGGCTATAGCAGACCGATCCGACAACCTGCTAGAAGACTTCCATTGGTCAGTCAGAAGTCGATGAGATGATATCAACCATGGAAAAAGACGGTCTAATCGAAAACTCAAAAAGTCCGTGGGCATCACCCGTTGTACGTTGTAGAAGGACGGCAGCACTCGATTCTGCGTGGATTACCGGAGGCTCAACGATGTCACCAAGAAGGACAGCTTCCCCTTGCCTCGAATAGATAACACCTTGGATACCCTTTCTGGAGCGAAATGGTTTTCCACCTTCGATCTGAAAAGTGGCTACTGGAAGGTACAGATCCATCCAGAAGACAAAGAAAAGACCGCCTTCACAACGGGAAATGGACTATGGCAGTTTACCGTTATGCCATTTGGCTTGTGTAACGCTCCAGCCACCTTTGAGCGTTTAATGGAACGTGTGTTACAGGGTCTGACATGGAAAACCTGCCTGGTGTACTTGGATGATGTCATCGTTGTGGGAAAGACGTTCGATGAACATCGTGACAACTAGGGAGGTGTTTGCACGACTTCGAACAGCACATTTGAAACTAAATCCAAAAAAATGTGCTCAGTTCAAAGCTGAGGTGAAATATTTGGGACATGTGATATCATCAAATGGAGTAAAAACTGACCCGGAGAAAATCGAAGCCGTGAAAAATTGGCCAGATCCCGAAGATAAACACCAACTGAGGAGCTTTCTCGGTCTCGCCACATATTACAGGAGGTTCGTAAATGATTTTGCCGGAATTGCAAAGTGTTCGCACCAGCTAACTGAGAAGGGTAGACAATTTAAATGGTCAGGTGAGTGCAAAAGAAGCTTTCAACATCTAAAACAGCGACTTTGTGAGGCACCAATACTAGCTTACCCCACCCCTGGCAAAACATTTATTGTGGACGCGGATGCTAGTAACGTGGGTGTTGAAGCAGTTCTGTCGCAGATACACGATGCGCAGGAGAAAGTGGTAGCCTATTTCAGCAAAGTTCTGTCGCGACCAGAGAGAAACTACTGTGTAACCAGACGGGAACTGCTTGCTCTGATACTGGCGACAAAACGTTTCCTTAATATCTGTATGGACAAAGATTCATAATGCGTACCGATCACGCCGCTTTAAAATGGTTGCTACAGTTCAAAAATCCTGAGGGGCAAGTAGCAAGATGGATCGAACGATTGCAGACTTACGACTTCGAAGTACAGCATCAGAAGGGAAGACTGCACTGCAATGCGGACGCGCTTTCCCGCAGACCATGTGAGCCCAGTTGCAAACATTGTGCGCGAAAAGAGAAAAAGGACGAATGTATTTCTGTCCAGAGAATAAGAGCCGAACCTGTAGAGGGTTGGAGTGCCGAAAAACTTCGTAATGCACAAAAAGAAGACCCTGACATCGAGCCAATCCTTGCATGGAAGGAATCTATGGAGAAACCAAACGCAAGAGACATCTCCGACAGAAGTCCTACTTTAAAAGCATACTGGGCGCAGTGGGACTCTCTCCATGTGGAAGATGGTGTTTTGCGAAGAAAATGGGAAATGCCGGATGGAAGATCCTTTAAGATGCAGCTTGTGGTTCCACGATCGAATGTAGAGGAGATCCTACGAGAAATGCATGCTGGAATATCCGGTGGGCACTTGGGAATCAACAAAACACTGGAAAAGGTACGGGAACGCTTTTATTGGCTAAGCGTGAGAAACGATGTAGAGAGCTGGTGTCGAAAGTGCATAACATGCGCAGCTAGCAAGGGACCCAAAGTCAAAACACGAGGTAAAATGCACCAGTACAACGTGAGCGCCCCTTTTGAAAGAATCGCCGTTGACATCACAGGCCCGTTCCCGGAAACTGAAAACGGTAGCCGTTACATCCTTGTTGTCATGGACTACTTCAGCAAATGGCCGGAGGCTTTTGCGATACCCAACCAAGAAACTAAGACTGTTGTCGAGCAGATAGTGGACCACTGGGTCTGCAGGTTCGGGGTGCCTATGGAATTGCATTGCGACCAAGGGCGAAACGAGTCGAAGGTATTCCAGGAAGTATGCGCATCACTCGGGTTAAAGAAAACAAGGACAACACCTCTTCATCCACAGTCTAATGAAATGGTAGAACGATTTAACAAGACCTTGAAAGAACATTCGAGACTCGAATTAGTACCGAAAGCTTAGATTGTGCCAGAACCAGACAGAAGCTTCCAAAAGCTTGTAAACTTGTATAAATACAAGAGTAGATTGCATTGAGAGTTCAGTTTATTTTCGAAAGTGGAATTATTAACAACTGGAAACGTTAGTAAAAAGTGATTGAATTGAGATTAAATAAAAAGTGTTGAATTATAAAAACGTATTTGAATTGTGAAAAAGTGAAATAAGTTTTTTTTTTATGAAATAAATATCATACATACAAATGGGCAATGCGAAAAAATAAGGCCCCAGACAAAACGGCCCCAAAAACAAAAATCAAATAAGGCCCCAAAAATGGGGTACTTTTTTCATAATGAAATAAAACCATATTTTTCTTTATGAAATTAGGCCCCAAAAAATGAAAAAAGGCCCAAAAACGAAATGAAAGACCCCAATTTTTTTTGAAAAAATAAAAAATAAAAAAAAATAAAAAACCTAACTAACTAACTAGTTTTGTCTAGGCATTTCTTAAGATTTTATCTCCCAATCAGTATGAGGAAGGTATGGGGGGCATGCTGCCCCCCTGCAACTCCCCTGCTTGGGCTCACTATATGATTTGGAGTATGTGCGAGATTGGGTTAATGCAAAAGTTCTTTAAATCAAAAAGAAACGTTGCACATACCGAACCTTGCACCTTCTCCAAATCCTATAGTTAGCCCAAGCAGGGCCTTCTTCATACTAACATTTATCAAAGTGGGACATATCTTTAAATTTGTTGTTTGTGTTTATACTGACCTAAGTGGCTTTTATTGCCAATTTTTGTATTCGACATAATATTTTTGATTTCATTCTCTGATATTAGGGGCTTTTTTCATAATGAAATATAGCCCAAATTCTAAAAATGAAATAAGGCCCCAAAAAGTGAAATTACACCCCAAAATAGAGATTTTTTGTTTTTGTTGTATTCTTAATATACTTTTGGGACCTTATTTCATTTTTGTTTTTGGGGCCTTTTTGTCTGGGGCCTTTTTGTCTGGGGCCTTATTTCGCACCGCCTTACATATATTATAAAAACTGTATGTTTGGATGTTTGTTCCGCAATCACACCTCAAAGGCATGATGTATTTCGATGAAATTTGGTAGGAAGATGTATGAGCTGCTGGATTAAAAAAGGCTACTTCGAATGTTTCCATGCCTCAACGGCTGAAAGAATTTGTGATATTTTGGTTAAACGGCTCTTTTTATTCCGAAAAAATGCATGGTTGTTGCGAGAGAAATCTTTCTTTTACGTCTTTTGATTCAAATAATATTCTTTGTTTACTATTTTGGAATAAAAAAAAATGTTGCATGAATTTAAGCACATTTTAATATAAAACAATGGGCACGACTTGCACGTATGCAGTATAGGACTTTATTGTAAGTGTTGCCGTTGGTTTTTAATATTTTTTTTTTAATTTAAACCATTTCTTCTAAAAGTGCCCCTACCTTCTAAACGGGGGGAGATAGACCCCCCTCCTATAGTAAAAAGTGCTTGTTTTTGACCCCTCTACAAAAACCCGTTATCAAATCTTGTCGGCCAAGTTATCGTACTCTCCCCCGTACTTGCGCTTATATGCCTTATTAGTTATTACATTGGAAAGCAAGATCTTTGACAGAAACACGTAACATTTACGTTGAAAATAACACAGTTTGAACGTATTAAAACTATCAAAACCACAATACTTAAGGGTGTCCCGTGTAAAAATGTGGTGGAGTTTTGCCCCAAACAGTGTAGCGTTCGCAATTGTTGGAAGATTTTAATGAAACTGGTTAATGGTTATCTATTTGCAATATGTTGAGCCAAATATTGGTTAAACTTAAAATAAAACTTAGAAACACTTTGTGCCTCAAAATCGCCAAACAATCGGAAATTTCTAAAATTTAGAAAGACGTTTGCTTCAACCAATGGGAAATGCGTTAAATATTATTTTTTTTTTATATTTTACTTCCAGACAATATTTCTGTGTGCTTTTATGATGATAAAATGCTTTAAAATACGTAAGTATGTACATATGTAGGTTTTCACCTTCTTTTATTTGACTAATGGCTAGGGTTTAGCCGAGCAATATGAAATAAAATGTTGGGGAAAATTTTTTATGAAATCAAAAAAACACTATTCATAACGTTTTTTGGAAAAAAATGTTGTAAGCCATCTTATTTCTTTTGCTGTTTTCTATTTTATGAATTTTTCATTTCTAAATCGTTCGACCAGTTTTTTTCAAAAAATGTTTTTTTTTTTTGAAAAACTTTTCAAAAACATATTTAAAATTTTTTTTTGAGTATGTCAATTTTAAGAAATCTTTAGTTTATACTAGGAGAAAAAGTTAAAAAAAAATCTATAGATCCGTTTTCAAAATATTTAAACAACAAAATATTTTTTTTTAAATTATTAAAAATTAAAAAAAAATGTTTTTGAATATTTTAATAAGCAATATTATTTGAGATAAGGTCATTAGGACAATTCAATGCAAGTCAGGGCATTGAAATAGAGATGGTGGCGGATGAACCCTTAATGGGCTAACGGCAGCGCTCATATCCCCGAAGTGGGTTACTGACTCCGGATTTTCCGGTTCCTTTTGTCCAAGAAATCCAACAAAGGACCTGGCCCTCCAGGTTGGGGGTTGTGCGTGGGGTTAACAACCCTGCCATGGAAAAAAAGAAAAAGTTGCGAAGCGACCAATAGCCTCGGAAAAGGACGGATTTACTGTTGACGACCCGGAAAAACGAAACAAGGACAACGACCTTCGGATCTACACGTGTAATGTTAGAACTCTTAACAGACCACGTGCATCCAAACAACTAGCGGAGGCCCTAGACTGCTACAGAGCAGGAATTACTGCCATCCAGGGAGTGCGATGGAATGGGCCGGGCAAAAGGAGGATGAAAAACTGTGATATGTACTTCGGTGATTGCGCAAATAGACCACAGCGTTTATTTGGGAGCGGATTCGTCATAAGCGGTAGACTAAGGCAAGAAGTCTTGGGCTTTCGACACGTAAGTGAGCGACTTGTGACAATCCGTATCAAGGCTAAATTCGCCAACATTAGCCTAATATGCGCTCATGCCCCCACAGAGGACAAAGATGACGCCACCAAGGATGACTTCTATGAGCTCCTCGACAAAACCTATGAGCAATGCCCTTAATACGACGTTAAGATCGTACTAGGTGATTTTAATGCCAAAATAGGTAAAGAGAAAATCATAGCCTACACTACAACGTCTGAAAACGGACTTAACCTAATTGACTTCGCAGCGGCACATAACGTCACCATTGCAAGCACACGGTTTCCTCATCTCGATATACACAAAGGGACTTGGCGACACCCAGATCAAAGAACCGTCAATCAGATTGATCACGTTGCGATCGATGCAAGACACGCCTCCAGTATCTTGGATGTTCGCACCTTCCGAGCAGCTAACATCGACTCGGATCACTACCTTGTTGCAGCAAAGGTAAGAATGCGAATAACCCGAACTCCACAACAACGGAGTAATACTGTGAGGAAGTATGACGTCGGAAAACTGCAATCGCAAGAAACCGCCAGAACCTATGCCGATCGAATATCCCGTAACCTCTCAAGAAATCCAGTACCGCCAGCATCAAGTGCCGAAGATCAGTGGCAACACTGCCAACCAGCCATCAGAGATGCCGCAACTGATGTGATAGGTTTCACCAGACCACCACCACGAAACCTCTGGTTTGATGACGAATTTAGGCAGGCCCATGCAGCCAAACAAGAGGCATATAAAGCGGCGCTGCAAAGAAAGACGAGAGCTGCTCGCGAGCTTTACGAGCAGAAAAGACGGGAAGAACACCGGCTTCTCCAAAAGAAAAAGAGAGAGCATGAGAAGCGTGCGATCGAAGATATTGAGAGATGCTACTCCAGGAACAACGTGCGGAAGTTTTACCAACAGGTAAAAAGAACATGCCAAGAAAAAACCCGCACAGTAGCCTGTACAGATAGGAATCGAAACCTCGTAGTAGAGTCACAGTCGGTTCTGAGTACATGGAAGGACCATTTCTGCAGGCTGTTAAACGGCGATGAAGGCCAAAATCCCGCTGTCAGGCAGAATGAACCATTCAACATGGATGATGAATTGATGACAGACAAAACTTCCGTCCACCTGACCAAAATGAAGTAAGGATAGCAATATCTAAACTAAAAAAACACAAAGCTGCTGGACCCGACGGACTACCCGCCGAACTTTTTAAAGCGGCCGGAGATGACCTGGTGGAGTGCATACACCAATTCTAAAGTTTGGTCAGAAGAAAGTATGCCTGATGAATGGAACCTCAGCATCGTTTGCCCGATCCACAAGACAGGAGACCCTCTAAACTGCGCCAACTATAGAGGAATAAGTCTCCTGAATATCGCCTACAAGATCCTCTCTGCCGTACTTTGTGAATGCCTGAAACCTTTCGTCAGCAACCTGATTGGCCACTATCAGTGTGGTTTCAGACCAAGAAAGTCCACAATCGATCAAATGTTCACTCTACGGCAGATCCTGGAAACTACCCAAGAATTCCAAATCGATACCCACCACCTCTTTATCGATTTTAAGGCCGCATACGATAGCATTTATAGAGACGAGCTATACAGAGCCATGTCAGGTTTTGGCATCCCCACAAAACTCGTCCGACTGTGCAGGATGACGATAGAGAACTCTCGCTGCTCCGTCAAGGTTGGTTCTGACCTCACAAAAGCTTTTAACGTCAAAAAAGGATTCCGACAAGGTGATGCGCTATCGTGCGATTTCTTCAACTTAATACTTGAAAAAATTATAAGAAACTCGCAAGTCAATTGTAGTGGGAGAATTTTTTTCAAGTCAGTGCAATTGCTAGCATACGCTGACGACATAGACATCATTGGCAGAACTCGGCGAGCTGTCACTGGAACGTTTGCTAGCATTGAAGCTTAAGCAGCTAAGATGGGACTAGCAGTCAATGAGGCCAAAACGAAGTACCTGCTGTCCACAAAAAGGGACACACAACACCGGCGGATTGGACAAAACATCACAATAAATAGGTACAACTTTGAGGTAGTTAGGGACTTTGTGTACCTCGGATCCGCTATAACATCTGACAACAACATCTCGTAAGAAAGCCCTCTCTCGAAAGACAAAGGAGACTCTGTATCAGATCCTAATCATCCCAGTCCTGCTCTATGGCGCCGAGGCATGGACTCTATCGAAAGCGGATGAAGATATCCTTAGTCGTTTCAGGAGCCGGAATATGTCGCTGAACGGGTATTTTTCAGTTTGAAGACGAAGAGAGAATTATTCTCCCAGTTGTCATTCTTGTTTCTTTTTTCTATGGTTTCAGCATGGTTTTCAAAATAGAACTGGTCACATTGTTACTGCCAAATACAATATTATAAAGCGTGTAATGGAAATAAATAGTTACTATTAACTACATTTGGATTTGTTTTATTAATCAAACTTACCTGTTCCAAAAATCTGAAAAATACAAACAAGTGAAATAATTAACCTCTTTTTTGAACTTTAAAGATAGGTTTCTTTTATTTAAATAATTTATCGCAGTATTTTCTTTCTCATCTAATTGTATCAATTTTATAAGCAACATTCCCCTGAAACACGTATTTCAAAAATACATTTGTACAGTAATTTTTGCAACGTCCTCTTATGTATTTGCTACAAGTGGGTCCATTTCTTTTGAATAAAAACACAAAAATAAAAAAAAAATTACTTTTGTAAATTTTAAGTTAAAATTAACTAACAGAGATAATACAAAATCGTCAGGCAAATACTGTATAACGGGGCCGCAGCTCAAGCTCATTCGCTTCACACATAAGCTGCACAAAAACGCCACTGGACCTAGATATAATACAGATAACTTAGTAGGTACTAGCATGTTGACAAATTGACAAATACTTAAAAAAACATTTTGATAAATATTCACGAGTCACAAAAATGTAACAATTGTTCAAAAAATAACTAACATAACTTCATACTACATGCGCTCAAAGAATTGAAGCGCCTTACCAAATAAAAGGCAAGACTGGGTCGCACGTACTTGCTCCCGTGTGCTTATCCTTTTTAGGTACAGGCGTCTTTTTGACAAAGATTTTAATGTTTTTTGCCGTGCAACTTCTTTAGAATCGTTGTGGTTTGAAGCTCGAACGAACACGCGTCACGATAAAGGGATAAACACATAAATATATAGGATTTTTAGGTTTTGCAGTTTTTTAGTGTATTTATTATCTTTCCACTTGCTGCTTACTGTTTATAATATAATTTGCTAATAGAAAGATATAAAGGACTTTATTCAGTTTAATTCTCATTTTGGTATAGAAAAATTTGAACAACTGGCATAAAGATTCTTCGGAATCAGAAGTATGGCAATAATGCTAGGTAAAGGGACATATATAGGTCCCAATAACAATAATTTACTTTTTGAAATCAAATTAATTAAAAAAGCTTAATTATGTTTGATGGATCGATAAAAGTATGGTGTTGTAAGGTAATAATGGAATTTATTAAGGATATTAGGTACCTATAATAAGGTTGAAAAGAAGGTAGGTACTAAAATTAAGATAGACATTCAAACTACTGTGAAGCGAGTGGGTATAGACAATATTAAAAGTTAACACAGTGGTTTTGTTTATTTAGGGGCAAGTGTAAACTTTTGTTTTCTCGATTGAAATTTTTGCATTCAGTAGTAATCGAATAATTTTTTTTTATTTGTTAGTTGTTTTTGTGTGTTTATCATAGGCTTCCTTATTTATTCTGTGTGCTTTTATGATGATGAAATGCTTTAAAATATATAAGCATGTACATATGTAGGTTGTCACCTTCTTTTATTTGACTAATGGCTAGGGCTTAGCCGAGCAATATGATATAAAATGTTGGGGAACAATTTTTATGAAATCAAAAAAACACTTCATAACGTTTTTTGGAAAAAACGTTGTAAGCCATCTTATTTCTTTTGCTGTTTTCTATTTTATGAATTTTTCATTTCTAAATCGTTCGACCAGTTTTTTCAAAAAAATGTTTTTTTTTGAAAAACTTTTCCAAAACATTTAAAATTTTTTTTGAGTATGTCAATTTTAAGAAATCTTTAGTTTATACTAGGAGAAAAAGTTAAAAAAAAAAAATCTATAGATCCGTTTTCAAAATATTTAAAAAACAAAATATTTTGTTTTTAAATTATTAAAAATTAAAAAAAAAATGTTTTTGAAAATTTTAATAAGCAATATTATTTAAATCATAAAACACTACATATTTTGGTGGTTGGGTGCTGTATGAATAGGGTATGCACTGAAAGGCATCAAACTGGTGATGCACAGTCGCTGCAACTATATCGTACACATCAATTGTGCTTATTTTACCTCCCCGCGGTAACCACCGGGTACTGGTCTGTCCATCCGGACATTCCTGCTAAACTTATAAGCACGAGTGTTGAACACAGAAAAAATAGCAACACTATAATGCTCTGCTTTAATGACTGTTCTGATCGATTCGCAGAAGTCTTGCACGAGCCCCTCAGAAAGAGGACGTACGGCGGATGAGCCCAACCAATTGGACCAACGGTGGCGTCAACAGTCAATGAAGCAGACGCCCTATTGAGCTACTTCGACGTATTTGGAGGTAAGGTCATTAGGACAATTCAATGCAAGTCAGGGCATTGAAATAGAGATGGTGGCGGATGAACCCTTAATGGGCCAACGACAGCGCTCATATCTCCGAAGTGGGTTACTGACTCCGGATTTTCCGGTTCCTTTTGTCCAAGGAATCCAACAAAGGACCTGGCCCTCCAGGTTGGGGGTTGTGCGTGGGGTTAACAACCCTGCCATGGAAAAAAAGAAAAAGTTGCGAAGCGACCAATAGCCTCGGAAAAGGACGGATTTACTGTTGACGACCCGGAAAAACGAAACAAGGGCAACGACCTTCGGATCTACACGTGGAATGTTAGAACTCTTAACAGACCACGTGCATCCAAACAACTAGCGGAGGCCCTAGACTGCTACAGAGCAGGAATTACTGCCATCCAGGGAGTGCGATGCAATGGGCCGGGCAAAAGGAGGATGAAAAACTGTGACGTGTACTACGGTGATTGCGCAAATAGACCACAGCGTTTATTTGGGTGCGGATTCGTCATAAGCGGTAGGCTAAGGCAAGAAGTCTTGGGCTTTCGCCACGTAAGTGAGCGACTTGTGATAATCCGTATCAAGGCTAAATTCGCCAACATTAGCCTAATATGCGCTCATGCCCCCACAGAGGACAAAGATGACGCCACCAAGGATGACTTCTATGAGCTCCTCGACAAAACCTATGAGCAATGCCCTTAATACGACGTTAAGATCGTACTAGGTGATTTTAATGCCAAAATAGGTAAAGAGGAAATCTTTGGTAGGACTGTCGGAAAACATAGCCTACACGACACAACGTCTGAAAACGGACTTAGGCTAATTGACTTCGCAGCGGCACATAACGTCACCATTGCAAGCACACGTTTTCCTCATCTCGATATACACAAAAGGACTTGGCGACACCCAGATCAAAGAACCGTCAATCAGATTGATCACGTTGCGATCGATGCAAGACACGCCTCCAGTATCTTGGATGTTCGCACCTTCCGAGCAGCTAACATCACTACCTTGTTGCAGCAAAGGTAAGAATGCGAATAACCCGAACTCCACAACAACGGAGTAATACTGTGAGGAAGTATGACGTCGGAAAGCTGCAATCGCAAGAAACCGCCAGAACCTATGCCGATCGAATATCCCGTAACCTCTCAAGAAATCCAGTACCACCAGCATCAAGTGCCGAAGATCAGTGGCAACACTGCCAACAAGCCATCAGAGATGCCGCAACTGATGTGATAGGTTTCACCAGACCACCACCACGAAACCTCTGGTTTGATGACGAATTTAGACAGGCCCATGCAGCCAAACAAGAGGCATATAAAGCGGCGCTGCAAAGAAAGACGAGAGCTGCTCGCGAGCTTTACGAGCAGAAAAGACGGGAAGAACACCGGCTTCTCCAAAAGAAAAAGAGAGAGCATGAGAAGCGTGCGATCGAAGATATTGAGAGATGCTACTCCAGGAACAACGTGCGGAAGTTTTACCAACAGGTAAAAAGAACATGCCAAGGAAAAAAAACCCGCACAGAAGCCTGTAGAGATAGGAATGGAAACCTCGTAGTAGAGTCACAGTCGGTGCTGAGTACATGGAAGGACCATTTCTGCAGACTGTTAAACGGCGTTGAAGGCCAAAATCCCGCTGTCAGGTAGAATGAATCATTCAACATGGATGATGACAGACAAAACTTCCGTCCACCTGACCAAAATGAAGTAAGGATAGCAATATATAAACTAAAAAGACACAAAGCTGCTGGACCCGACGGACTACCCGCCGAACTTTTTAAAGCGGCCGGAGATGACCTGGTGGAGTGCATACACCAATTCTAAAGTTTGGTCAGAAGAAAGTATGCCTGATGAATGGAACCTCAGCATCGTTTGCCCGATCCATAAGACAGGAGACCCTCTAAACTGCGCCAACTATAGAGGAATAAGTCTCCTGAATATCGCCTACAAGATCCTCTCTGCCGTACTTTGTGAATGCCTGAAACCTTTCGTCAGTAACCTGATTGGCCCCTATCAGTGTGGTTTCAGACCAGGAAAGTCCACAATCGATCAAATGTTCACTCTACGGCAGATCCTGGAAACTACCCAAGAATTCCAAATCGATACCCACCACCTCTTTATCGATTTTAAGGCCGCGTACGATAGCATTTATAGAGACGAGCTATACAGAGCCATGTCAGGTTTTGGCATCCCCACAAAACTCGTCCGACTGTGCAGGATGAGGATAGAGAACTCTCGCTCCGTCAAGGTTGGTTCTGACCTCACAGAAGCTTTTGACGTCAAAAAAGGATTCCGACAAGGTGATGCGCTATCGTGCGATTTCTTCAACTTAATACTTGAAAAAATTATAAGAAACTCGCAAGTCAATTGTAGGTGGAGAATTTTTTTCAAGTCAGTGCAATTGCTAGCATACGCTGACGACATAGACATCATTGGCAGAACTCGGCGAGCTGTCACTGGAACGTTTGCTAGCATTGAAGCTGAAGCAGCTAAGATGGGACTAGCGGTCAATGAGGCCAAAACGAAGTACCTGCTGTCCACAAAAAGGGACACACAACACCGGCAGATTGGACAAAACATCACAATAAACAGGTACAACTTTGAGGTAGTTAGGGACTTTGTGTACCTCGGATCCGCTATAACATCTGACAACAACATCTCGTCAGAAATAAAGCGAAGAATTACTCTTGCCAATCGCTGTTTCTATGGGCTAGGAAGGCAATTGAGTAGCAAAGCCCTCTCTCGAAAGACAAAGGAGACTCTGTATCAGACCCTAATCATCCCAGTCCTGCTCTATGGCGCCGAGGCCACCTAAGTATGTAAGTACATATTTTGAAAATTTCATCAAAATCCGTCAATTAGTTATCCAGAAAGTCTGATTTTATAAAACCGGTCGTATGGGAGGTACCGTTATAAAACTTTTTCTGAAAAATCCATTAAAACTTAAAGATAGATTTTGCATTCTGAAAGTTTTATCAAAATCGTAAGAGGAGTTTTCGGACGGAATTTCTGGACCCACTTTTTTTGATTTCTCTATCATCGTAATGTCATGCTTGATTGTTAGTTTTTTTTTACGAATGCATAACTTGCCTTATAGTCCCTATAAATCGCAAGTAAAAATAATGAAAACGAATTCGTCCCTGACTGCAACTATGTCGTTTGACAGATAGAGAGTGAATCTTATCCATATCCATTGAAGTTGTGCATTTTTTTTTCAACAAATTTATTGTTTTCATTGTTTAATACCACACAAAATCTGATCTTAATTGTTCTACAATATTTAAATTATACTCAAAACACCACTTTACATTGATTTACGTTCTAAATAAAACAATACTTAGTTGTGAAAAGAAATGTCTTCATTTCTCTTAAAAACTCTGTTTTTATATTTTTTTGCTATGAAGGTCATATTGATTTTTGTTTTCCTGTTAAGATACTAGAATATTCTAATTGATGCACCTAATCTTACAAAGTTATAGAGTTTAATATGTTCGCAAAACAAAATTATCCAAATTCCAATCACTTTTTTGTAATTTACCGCCTGGCCAAAATAACAGGAAGGGATGGAAATTACTACTACATGTATTATGTATAAGCGATTGGCTTCACTACTGTACACTGTATATATACACACAACACGTCTTCAAATTCAATGTTGCGAACACAATGGGATGCAGCTGCAGACGGAGCTGCAATACGGAGACGGAAAGGTTAGTTAACTTTTAATAAAGACGTGCAGTTTTTTGACATTTCACACATTGTATATGAACTGTAATAGTACTATCATGGTGACATGTGGACCGTGGCGCTCCAAGCGGCTCTAGGTAAAGTTAACTCGGTAAATTGAAAGAGGCGAAAGCGGCGAACAAAGAAAATTCTAAGAGAAACTCTGTGACCGTGTACTTTGCTCTTTTGCTCTTTGCAGTTTGCAGTTTGTGATGAAGCTTAAAAAAAACAATTTTGTTTTTATTGGGACAACTGTCCAATTTATTGTGCCGAAGAGAACTAATTTAATTTCTACTTTACAATTATTTATAAGGTCACCATCAGTTGGAATATTTGCCTATTGCAGCTTGGGTTGGTTCGATCGTTTCTGTGAACTCGGAATTGTATCGGTCATATGAGCCTTTGTTGTTACAGGTATCAGCAAGTGTGGGAATCTACAATTGCATGTGGCGGATGTGCGAGCGTTGCACTAGGTTTAGCTTTCGTGGTGTTTAATTCAGAAAGTTTGGGAACTTATGAGTGCATGTGGCGGATGTGGGAGCATTGCACTTGGTTTGACTTTTATAGTGATAACTCTTCCCTCCTTAAAATCGAGTTACCTCACTCGATATCATGTAGAGCGTTGGCAATGGATTTGATTGCTGTTGTTCACCTTCAATTTTACCCTCGTGCTCGGTTTCGAACACCTTTGGAGCTTCAGTGCGAATCGTAACTTCTTTCCTCTGGTCAATCGTCTGTCTGATGATTATTATAATAACAGCTATTACTACAAGAGATGTTATACTGTAGTTAGTGATGACATGAATCTGTCCTTCTTCTTCTACTTCTGCTGCGTGTTCTGTGTTGTTGACATGTAGTTCCTTCAACATTTCCAATGTTAGAAGTTCTTTGATTTTTTTTATAGAAGAACTCAAATGCAGAGCCGCTGGCAAAGGTTTTGCAAATGGTATATTGGAATATATTTCTGGCCATTTATGGAAATTGATGCATTGTGGAATTGTAGAATAAAGGTTCCGGTCAAATTTACTCTATCGCTCGCGACTAGGATTGATCCATTAAATTGGTTTAAGAACAGAGTTCCTGGGTGAAGTTCTTCGATGACTGGTAAATGCTGGTTGTTGATCTCATCGCAACTTGATTGGGTGCCTTTTACTAAATTTGGAATACATTTGTCATAACTTAAACTAACAATTTCTTTCTTATTACAAACACTTAAATCATTGTATGTTTTACAAATATTCTTAATTCCATATATTTCGTTTTCGCAGTTAAGTATATTTTCGTATTGTATTTTTATTGCTTTTTATCATATTTTACAGGCTTAATCAATATTTTTTCACATATAACTTTTTCTGTAGTAGGAATACTAATAATGTACAGAATGGTTGATTTATTAGATGCTATTTTGATATCGGCAAATTCGAGTGCCTCTTCAAAGTTAATAAATGGTATGCTACTTTCTTCGAATTTTTCTTGAACAATCTTTATTTCTGAATTGGAAAGGATAAATGAGTTTACAATTTTACTCTTGGCCCAAAGCAAAGCGTATTCTATGTTATTGATTTCTTCTGTTATAATATCTAATTTGTAGTTAATTTCTAGTGTAAATTCATTCTTTAAGTGTCGATCCTAGGCTCGTAGAGGACGGATGTCGAGCTGCGCGCACAAATAATAAAACAAAAGCCAAACAAATAATTATTGCGCGTTGTTATCGCGAGTGCTTTAAAAAAAAAAAAATAATACACACTCGTTAGAGAAATTGGAAAAAAAACCCTCGCGTGTGCTGTAAAAAAAAAATAATATTTACTCGCGCCGTAGGATGAATGATAAAGATGCCCACTCGCGCTGAGGAAGAAAAAAAAATAAATAAAACGCATTCGCATAACAAATTATCCTCTAATCTGTCCCAAGACCTTTGTGCTTAACTGCCTCTTTCTTATCTACTGTAGGCATCGTATGACCATACAATGCTTGCGGTAAATAGGTAAGGGCATCTGAATTTGTCTTATTGTGCTGAATGTTTAGATTGATTTTTTGTACACAGGCTGTCTTATGGGCATAACACCTAAGACAGTTTGATTATTACAGAAGTTAATTTGGATTTTCACTGCGCAGTTCGACTTAATCAGAGTTGTGTTTTGTATGTAAGTATTTTTAAATGGTAAGTGATTTTTGTGTCGTGTATTCAAATGTTCGTGGTTTAAGAAAGAATTTCTTTCACGTGTACGTCTACACTGTTCAACACAGGCCAGCTGTTTTGGCATTAAGTGAAACTCAGGTTGGAGTAAATACTGATTTATCAGAATTTGCTCTACATGGGTATAGCTTGGTGCCATTACTCTTTTCTCATCATGGTCTCGTGGTCTATGTTAGGAATGATATTCCTTGCCAGAGCCTTCCCCAATATGGGCAATGTTCCAACACGGACTTTAACTTCTTATGGCTCAAATTCACTGTCCGCAAGCATGTCATTCATTATTGTTTTATTTACAGGAGTCCAAATCTTGACAGTAATTCGACTTGTAACGAGTTTGATGCACTATCTGATTTCATCTCAAAAATTGTTTCCCTTTGTCCTCGCACTGAAATCGTTATTGCGGGCGATTTCAATGTACACAATTCCAACTGGCTCTGCTATTCTAGTCAGACAACACCCGAAGGAAGGTATGTCGAGCTCTTTGCCGGGTTACATCACCTTACCCAACTGATCGATGTGCCAACGCGTATACCGGATGTTGCTGGGCAAGTCGCCCATACTCTTGACTTGTTTCTTACTTCTCACCCTGATAAATATACCATTAGTGTAAATTCTCCATTTGGCACTTCAGACCATTGTATCATTTCAGCTAATTTCTCATCCCCCACCCATCCAGTTAAAGAAAAACTTCCCACCAGGACCGTTTGGCAATACGAGAAAGCCAACTGGGACGGCCTGAATTTTTTTTCCGAAACTTTAACTGGTCACTATGCTTCCTCGATAGTGACATTGATGCCAGTGCTGAAATGATCACAAATGTGATTCTTCTAGGGATGCGTGCTTTTATTCCTAACAGAGTAAAAAGCATCAAACCTAAAGAAAAGTCTTGGTTTAATTCTGAGTGTAAAGAAGCTATCAGGCTCAAAGAAGTAAGTTTCCGATCTTACAAAGCCAACCCTACAGAGGAAAATCGGAAAAAGCACAAACAAGCAAGGAACTCATTCAACTCCGTTATAGAAAGAACCAAATTTTTGCATGACCAAAAATTACGGCAAAAAATTCTGCAGTGTCTCAAAGGCAGTAAAAATTTTTGTCATATGTAAAAAATATAAAACACTCCTCGACATCTTCGGTTCCAACGCTCATCGACAATAACAAACCAATTGTTTACTCTTCAGAGAAGGCAAACTTGCTCGCCGCCCATTTCGCTGCCAGCTCCACGCTGCCTCAAAGCAACGTTGCCCGTCCTGTACTTGAGAATGTAAATTTTTCCATAGGACAGATTTTTTTCCGCAATCGTACAGTAGCAAGAGTTCTCAAAGATCTCGATATACACAAATCCGCTGGCCCGGATGGTATACCCCCGATTATTCTGAAGAGGTGTTCTCCCACACTGGCAAAGCCACTGCGTAAGCTTTTCCATCGCTCCTACTCTTCTGGAATCTTTCCTAGAAGATGGAAAACAGCATTTGTCCAGCCTGTCCCTAAGAAAGGTGACCCATCCTCCCCCTTCTCCTACCGACCCATAGCACTGACATCCCTTCTTTCTAAGGTCATGGAAACACTGATTAACCGTCAGCTTAAGGAATATCTCGAAGATCGTAAGCTTCTCCATGACCGTCAGTATGGCTTCCGCAGCAACCGTTCCACTGGTGATCTGATGGCATATCTCACCGAACAGTGGAACAAATCTTTACATCGCTTTGGTGAAAGTAAGATTATTGCTCTTGATATCTCCAAGGCATTTGACAGAGTTTGGCATGAAGCTCTTTTATCGAAAATGCGTGCTTTTGGGATCGATGATACACTTGTTCGTTGGATTAGAAGCTATCTTCTGGACCGTTCAATACAAGTTGTATTGGACGGATTCAAGTCTGATTCGCACAAAATAAATGCTGGTGTTCCCCAGGGCTCTGTTCTGTCACCGACTCTTTTCTTGATTTTTATAAACGATCTTCTGTCTGTTTCTTCTAATCCACTTAACTGTTTTGCTGACGACTCTACCATCAGCTTTTCATATTCGTTCGATAATTCACGTCCTTCGCCTTCGGACGCACAATTGCAACGGTACCATATGTCAAGCTCATTAAACTCCGATTTATACAGCATTGTCAAATGGCCAAAATGGCCCTTTTCAGATTTTTCCTTACCCAAAGTTTGGCTGAAGTTCAAATTTTGGACTAAACAAATGCTAAGATCGTATCAACAAATATGGGAACGTCCAAGCTTCAAACGGGTATATTCAGAATTATACACGTCATAGACCTGGAAGCTTACGATGAACTTTTTGAGGAAATCCAACTCCAAATTTAGAACCAAACCAACGAATCCGATCCCAATTTCCATACAATGTCCCACCAAATTAACCAAATTAAAAACCAGTTAAATATCCTAACACCAAGGAAAAGAAACCCAAGATCCCTCAACTTTATTGGAAGCGCGTGGAAATGGACAGCTGGTAATCCAGACCACGACGACTTTCAGATTATAAAATCTCAAACCAATAATTTACTTCGTAATAATAATAAACAAGTCATTATAAATAGAGCATATACTGAAAAAATCAACAAATTAACTAATATAACAAATGAAATAATGTATCTTTTAAAATCAAACAAAGACTTTTTTTTTTTTTTTTATAATTAACGCGCGCACAAGGGATTATGTGTTTCCCTTTTAATGTAGAACACACTGCGCGGGCATTACGAAGATAGGGAGGGGAGAGATAGGGGGTGCCGATTAACATTGGTTTTGAATGTTTTCAGATCAAAATGGCAAGGGAAAATCCCGCCGGGTAAACTATTCCAAATTCGTGTCGTTCGGCTAAAAAAAGAATCCCTATATTTCACGGTACGTCCGAAATTAGGCTCAAGGGTGAACTGATGAGCATTATTTGCGAGACGAGTATTACGCGAGAAACTTTTAAGGGGAGGAATGCAACTGGCTACTTCGAGTGAACATTTTTTGTAAAAGAAACGATAAAATAAGGAAAGACATGAAACATTGCGTCGGTGTTCGAGTGGGGCAATTGTTTCAGAGGCAGTTCTATTACTTATCAATCTTAACGCTCGATTTTGTATTCTATCAAGCAGGTGAAGCGATGTTTGCGAAGCTCCTGCCCAGAGGTGGGAGTTATACTCGAGTTTAGGGCGTATAAACGCTTTATAAAATGTAGCCAGATCAGATGGGGAAAAATACTTCTTACACCGATACAGAAAACCTAAGCACTTTGCAGCATTCTTAGCGATCTCAAATATATGGTCGTTCCAACGGAGGTCGTCGTTGACACACATACCGAGTACTGAGAGCTTTTGGGTTTCTTCGATGTAAGTGCCATTCATGGACAATGGCATTGGGGGAATGTTTAGCTTTAACGACAGAAGACAGCATTGAGTTTTCGAAGCATTAAACTCCACACGATTTCTATTACCCCATTTGACAATGCTGTATAAATCGGAGTTTAATGAGGTTGACATACGGCACCGTTGCAATTGTACGTCCAAAGGCGAAGGACGTGAATTATCGAACGAATATGAAAAGCTGAGGGTAGAGTCGTCAGCAAAACAGTTAAGTGGATTAGAAGTAACAGACAGAAGATCATTTATAAAAATGAGGAAAAGAGTCGGAGACAGAACAGAGCCCTGGGGCACACCAGCATTTATTTTATGGGAATCAGACTTGAATCCGTCCAATACAACTTGTATTGAACGGTCCAGGAGATAGCTTCTAATCCAACGAACAAGAGTATTATCGATCCCAAAAGCACGCATTTTCGATAAGAGAGCTTCATGCCAAACTCTATCAAATGCCTTGGAGATATCAAGAGCAATAATCTTACTTTCACCAAAGCGATGTAAAGATTTGTTCCACTGTTCGGTGAGATATGCCATCAGATCACCAGTGGAACGGTTGCTGCGGAAGCCATACTGACGGTCATGGAGAAGCTTACGATCTTCGAGATATTCCTTAAGCTGACGGTTAATCAGTGTTTCCATGACCATAGAAAGAAGGGATGTCAGTGCTATGGGTCGGTAGGAGGAAGGGGAGGATGGGTCACCTTTCTTAGGGACAGGCTGGACAAATGCTGTTTTCCATCTTCTAGGAAAGATTCCAGAAGAGTAGGAGCGATGGAAAAGCTTACGCAGTGGCTTTGCCAGTGTGGAAGAACACCTCTTCAGAAGAATCGGGGGTATACCATCCGGGCCAGCGGATTTGTTTATATCGAGATCTATGAGAACTCTTGCTACTGTACGAGTGCGGAAAAAAATGTGTCCCATGGAAAAATTTACATTCTCAAGTACAGGAGGGGCAACGTTGCTTTGAGGCAGCGTGGAGCTGGCAGCGAAATGGGCGGCGAGCAAGTTTGCCTTCTCTGAAGAGTAAACAATTGGTTTGTTATTGTCGATGAGCGTTGGAACCGAAGATGTCGAGGAGTTTTTTATATTTTTTACAAATGACCAAAAATTTTTACTGCCTTTGGGACACTGCAGAATTTTTTGCCGTAATTTTTGGTCATGCAAAAATTTGGTTCTTTCTATAACGGAGTTGCATGAGTTCCTTGCTTGTTTGTGCTTTTTCCGATTTTCCTCTGTAGGGTTGGCTTTGTAAAATCGGAAACTTACTTCCTTGAGCCTGATAGCTTCTTTACACTCAGAATTAAACCAAGACTTTTCTTTAGGTTTGATGCTTTTTACTCTGTTAGGAATAAAAGCACGCATCTCTAGAAGAATCACATTTGTGATCATTTCAGCACTGGCATCAATGTCACTATCGAGGAAGCATAGTGACCAGTTAAAGTTTCGGAAAAAGAAATTCAGGCCGTCCCAGTTGGCTTTCTCGTATTGCCAAACGGTCCTGGTGGGAAGTTTTTCTTTAACTGGATGGGTGGGGGATGAGAAATTAGCTGAAATGATACAATGGTCTGAAGTGCCAAATGGAGAAGTTACACTAATGGTATATTTATCAGGGTGAGAAGTAAGAAACAAGTCAAGAGTATGGGCGGCTTGCCCAGCAACATCCGGTATACGCGTTGGCACATCGATCAGTTGGGTAAGGTGATGTAACCCGGCAAAGAGCTCGACATACCTTCCTTCGGGTGTTGTCTGACTAGAATAGCAGAGCCAGTTGGAATTGTGTACATTGAAATCGCCCGCAATAACGATTTCAGTGCGAGACCCATAAGAAGTTAAAGTCCGTGTTGGAACATTGCCCATATTGGGGAAGGCTCTGGCAAGCAATATCATTCCTAACATAGACCACGAGACCATGATGGGAAAAGAGTAATGGCACCAAGCTATACCCATGTAGAGCAAATTCTGATAAATCAGTATTTACTCCAACCTGAGTTTCACTTAATGCCAAAACAGCTGGCCTGTGTTGAACAGTGTAGACGTACACGTGAAAGAATTCTTTCTTAAACCACGAACATTTGAATACACGACACAAAAATCACTTACCATTTAAAAATACTTACATACAAAAACAGAACTCTGATTAAGTCGCTGCGCAGTGAACATCCAAATTAACTTCTGTAATAATCAAACTGTCTTAGGTGTTATGCTCATAACACAGCCTGTTTACAAAAAATCAATCTAAATATTCAGCACAATAGGAAAAATTCAGATGCCCTTATCTATTTACCGCAAGCATTGTATGGTCATACGATGCCTACAGTAGATAAGAAAGAGGCAGTTAAGCACAAAGGTCTTGGGACAGATTAGAGGATAATTTGTTATGCGAATGCGTTTTATTTATTTAATTTATTTCCTCAGCGCGAGTGGGCATCTTTATCATTCATCCTACGACGCGAGTGAATATTATTATTTTTTTTTACAGCACACGCGAGGGGGTTTTTTCCAATTTCTCTAACGAGTGTGTATTATTATTTTTTTTTAAAGCACTCGCGATAACAACGCGCAATAATTATTTTTTTGACTTTTGTTTAATTATTTGTGCGCGCACCTCGACGTTCGTCCTCTATGAGCTTAGGATCGACACTGTAATGTATATTGCTAGCGAAGCTGCATAAGAAAAAAAACATTCATTATTTCCCTTTTGTCTGATGACAAGTAAAATCATGCACGCATTCTTTTTCAATAAGTAGGGCGCTCGTAATTAGGACTTATTTTCTTAAGGAGTTTTTGGCCGATCCCTAATTTGTTTAATTCAATATTGAAAGATTATATAAGGTGTTGTCCTGTTTGTCAGTTTTAATTATATTGTTGATTAGTTGAGTTATTGGTACATATGTCGAGTTTATTGCGTAAAGCGAAAAAACTGAAGAAATTTATTTTGGAAATACTGCCCTCATTAAATATGCAAAATGTTATGAGGGTATATAAGAATTTATTTGATCTTTTTGTTTACATTTTTTTAGATTTTCTTCTGGCAAAAAAAAAATTAAATCTTTTCCCTTAAGGTGTTCAATACACTGTCAACCATTTTGCACTCCTTCTCTGTGTGAATATTTAGTCATCCCTCATTATCAGTTTTCAGCGATACCAAAATGATTTAAAAATTTCACGAAAAAGTGTCGATTATTTGTTTTCTTCTGACTGCTAACATCCACTCAGACAAAAACTTTAGGGAGATTAGACGAACCCCTGAACTATAAGTTTCATATACAAGGCTTTCATATAAATTTTTTTCGAACTGACCAAGGGATTGATGGCGAATGTCTTCCAAACGAAGTTTTTGTTCGAGCAGAGAGTGGAAAAGTATGCAGACGGAATATAAGCCACGTTAAGAAGATTCCTGAAGCTGGTTTACTTGAAGAAACAGAAGAAAATAAAACTGAATCTCCTGCTGACGTCGAGGAGAG
This sequence comes from Platycheirus rosarum, assembly GCA_963971375.1. Taxonomy (NCBI): domain Eukaryota; kingdom Metazoa; phylum Arthropoda; class Insecta; order Diptera; family Syrphidae; genus Platycheirus; species Platycheirus rosarum. The sequence goes on from OZ020508.1 coordinate 106,518,271, forward strand.
TAGCTGCCCGGAAAATAACAATCTTAAATTGAAACTTAAAAATATTGGAGGGATGTGGAGATCCACTAATTAAATGTAATATCGTAATTTGTTGTTTTGTTATTTTGAAATAAATATTGATTAATAAGATATAAGTACTGGCAATGACTAAAGAGAACTGACGTGAAGTAAGATCATAGACGATATTGGTTTCTCATGTGTAAGTACTATCAGGTTTCCATGTCTGTTTTCGTTAAGTAGTTCTTCACTTTATTCTCAACCATTAACGATTCAAGACGTGTTCTGGCAGATGAAACGGAGCATTACATATTTAAATTATATAACTATTACAATTCATTTTATTGTAACATATTATGTCTTGTTCGTACTACCTCATCCTGCCATTCAACTTGACCCTCATTAACAAAATATTCCACAAACTTATTTCTGGAAACATTTGCTTCAGCGGCAGTATTGTTATTTTTTCCTGCTTGAAGGCCTACTAGTAGAGCTGTGTCAATCGTGATTGATTCGGTCTTTACGACCCGTCAATTGAAAAGAATTGATGATTGCAATCAGACTTCCATAAGTCGGTCGTTCACAATTTCAATACTTTTCAAATGAACGAGAACGATACGATGCGGAAAACGAAACTGAAATTCAATCAATCATTTTTTTACTTGCGATTTATAGGGACTATAAGGCAAGTTATGCATTGGTTAAAAAATAATTCTAACAATCAAACATGAAATTACGATGATAGAGAAGTCAAAAAAAGTGGGTCCGGAAATTCCGTCCGTCTGTCTGTCTGTCTGTCCGTATCGATATCTACAGCCTAAACGGTTCGGCCGATTTGATTCAAACTTGGTATAAACTATTTTTAGAGTGCTCTACCCGACGGTTTTTGGAATTGGCATTCTAGCTACAAAACTAACGGTACCTGCCATATAACTTTTAATGAAAAACTTATTTTTCTCGAAAACGGCTCCTACGATTTTGATAAAACTTTCAGAATGATGTTTTTTATGCAAAATCTATCTTTTAGTTTTAATGGATTTTTCAGAAAAAGTTTTATAACGGTACCTTCCATATGACCGGTTTTTTAAAATCAGATTTTCTCTTTAACAAATTGACGGATTTTGATGAATTTTTTTTTTGATTTATGATTTTAATAATATTCCTTATTAAAATTTTCAAAAACATTTTTTTTTAATTTTTAATATTTAAAAAAAAAATTGTTTTTTGAATATTTTGAAAACGGATTTAAAGATTTTTTTTTTAAATTTTTTTCCTAGTATAAACTATAGATTTCTTAAAATTGACATACTCAAAAAAATTCTAAAATATGTTTTCGAAAAGTGTTTCAAAAAAAACATTTTTTTTTTGAAAAAACTGGTCGAACGATTTTGAAATGAAAAAAATCATAAAATAGAAAACAGCAAAAGAAATAAGATGGCTTACAACATTTTTTCCAAAAAAACGTTATGAATAGTGTTTTTTTGATTTCATAAGAAATGTTCCCCAAATTTTATTTCATATTGCTGGCCATTAGTTAAATAAAAGAAGGTGACAACCTACATATGTACATACTTACGTATTTTAAAGCATTTCATCATCATTAAAGCACACAGAATAAATAAGGAGCCTATGATAAACACACAAAAACAACTAACAAATAAAAAAAATTATTCGATTAATACTGAATGCAAAAATTTCAATCGAGAAAACAAAAGTTTACACAAAACGACTGTGTTAACTTTTAATATTGTCTCTATACCTACTCGCTTAACAGTAGTTGGAACGTGTATCTTAATTTTAGTTCCTACCTTCCTTCCAACCTAATTATAGGTACCTAATATCCTTAATAAATTCCATTAATACCTACCCACACCATACGTTTATCGATCCATCAAACATAATTATGCTATTTTAATTAATTTGATTTCAAAAAGTAAATTATTGTTATTGGGACCTATATAGGTCCCTTTACCTATATATGTATCTATCCCTTTATCGTGACGCATGTTCGTTCGAGCTTCAAACCACAATGATTCTAAGGAAGTTGCACGTCAAAAAAACATTAAAATTAAATCTTTGTCAAAAAGACGCCTGTACCTAAAAAGGATTAGTACACGGGAGCAAGTACGTGCGACCCAGTCGTGCCTTTTATTTTATATATTATAATCTGGTCGCACTCAAGGGGTTGTTACTACCCTTATCATGTATTAACACAGTGCGATCGTTTAGAAAATTGGATAGAAGAGGAAAGGAGGTACCGATGCACATTGGTTTTGAACGTTTGCATTGTATATAGAATCTTTAGTACTACCATGATGTAGCATTTAGTTTAGCGAGATACTAACGTAATAGCGCTGCACTAGTTTTGTAAATTTATTTGTATGGGTTTTGGAGAGTAGAATGAAATATAATAATGAAAGAGTAGGTTGTATGTTATATTTTCAGAAACGTATTAGTTAGAATGGTTACAAGCATTTGAATAATAAGTACGAGTGAAAGGTTCAAAAAGTGACACTAGACCATATGATACGGTAGAGTTAGGGAACCAAAAATTAGTGGATTTCCCTTTGATCAAACCAAGATTGTGTGTTTTCAATTATTTTTTTGGATTTTGCATTTTTCATGAAATTTTGTTATTTCTGTAGCTTATACCGAAATCACATACCAATGTTATCATATTCGGATTTGACCGTTTGAGGCTTTAATGTATATTGTTCAATTTCGAACGTAATAAGAAATTGATTTCTTGTTTGTATTTAAACGTAGGTAGGTTTCCATTAACATTTCTATTAAAGAAAAGAGTAGTAAAAGCTAATTGTTATTCAAAACGATCGTACATAGGTACGGTCTATGTTTCCGTGAATTTTTTTTTTCAAAAGAATTAAAAACGCCGAGGATAATTTTTTATTTTTCAAATTTCTATTTTGTGGCTCGAAAAATGTTAACCATTTTTGGAAGATACTCAAAAGCAATAACATAGGTACAAACTTCTGCAAATCATGTGTTTTATTTGTAAAGTAAGAAGCTAGATAGATGGGAGCGTATCGGAATCCCGCTTTTCAAAAATCCTAAAAATAAGTTTTAAAATCCCATCTGCTAAAGTACTGTTTTTTTTTAAATCCCGCTTGTTCAAAATCCCGATCTATTATAATCTCACTTTTTAAAATCACGACAAATCCCGACAATCCCGCTTTAAAAAAAAAACATTCTTATTAAACTAAATAACAATAGATGTAGGTTATATGCGCTTCTTAATTTTTTATAAATGTAAAAATGTTAAAAATACTCCACTAAAAAGAAAATTCGTCGGAATGTTTTTAATCTTTACTGTGCGCACACAATTGTTTTTGCTAACATAATCTACAATATTGTATTTACTGGTGGGATGACATAAGGTCCAGGGACATAATGTTCATGAACATTGTCTGTTTCAAATAGGCACAATGTCCATGGACATTATGGCGAAACCAAAAATGTTTACATTATGTCTAATTAGTTAATTTTAAAATTGACATAATGTCCACATAATGGAAATTCAAAACAAAAATCCCAAATTTATAAAAAAGACGAATTACTCTTTTGGTACGTAACTGTTATATGTTGTTGTTGATATAGAACCACAATGGGCGCAGGGACATTAGTCCCCGGGATATAAGTCCCAGTTTTACTATTTCGGACTTATATCCCACCTTGTTAATATTAGTATGAAGAGGTTATGGAGGGGCATGCTGCCCCCTGCAAACCCCCTGCTTGGGTAACTATAGGAATTGGAGAAGGTGCCAGGTTGGGTATGTGTAACGTTTCTTTTTGATTTAAAGAACTTTTGCATAAACCCAATCTCGCACCTACTCCAAATCCTATAGTGAGCCCAAGCAGGGGGGTTGCAGGGGGGCAGCATGCCCCCCATACTTATGTCATACTGATTGGGAGATAAAATCTCAAGAAATTTCTTTGCACACTGATTCGGTAACAACGCCGAAATTCTGATCCACATTATTACCAATCCAACATACACACTGTGATTTTTTTTTAATTTGTCAGCTAATCTCAATATGGACATAATGTCCATAAATAAAATTAGACTTAGAAGTTCAATTCAGCATTATGTCAACTTTTAAAAAGGTATAATGTCCATGGACCTTATGACTACTTTTATTTGAAGCATAAGCGGGATTATAAAAAACGGGATCATAACAGACGGGATTTTAAAAAGCGGGATTTTAAAAAAGCGGGATTATAAAAAGCGGTATTATAACAAGCGGGATTTAAAGAGCGGGGTTTTAAGAAACGGGATTATAAAAAGCGGGATATCGAACCCAACCCTAGGTAGATACTTCAACTCAAAATAAAATTTTGCAGACTAAAAGATATGGTATAATAATCAAACATGGTAATCATATATTTGCAAAGCAGCAAATTCTTCTAACAAATCCATACCAATGAAGAAAGATACAGAATACGAGTTGTGTATACATACATACAATACATACATACAGTTTAAGTAATGTATATTGCTAGTGAAGCTGCATAAGAAAAAAACATTTAATATTTCCCTTTTGTCTGAAGACAGAGTAAAATCATGAGCGCATTTTTTTTCAATAAGTAGGGCGCTCGTAATAAGGACTTATTTTCTTAAGGAGTTTTTGGCCCATCCCTTATTTTGTTTAATTCAATATTGAAAGACTATATAAGGTGTTGTCCTGTTTGTTGGTTTTAATTATATTGTTGATTAGTTGAGTTATTGGTACATATGTCGAGTTCATTGCGTAAAGTGAAAAAAACTGAAGAAATTCATTTTGCAAATACTGCCCTCATAAAAAATGCAAAATGTTATGAGGGTATATAAGAATTTATTTGATCTTTTTGTTTACATTTTTTTAGATTTTCTTCTGGCAAACAAATCTAAATCTTTTCCCTTAAGGTGCTCTATACAATGTCAACAATTTTGCACTCGATTGTTTGTTTTCTTCTGACTGCTAACATTTTATATGCATCCTTCGCGTTCTGCATTTTTTCTAATATTGCATATGTATTGAAGATTTAAAGTTTGATATCTCCACTCAGACAAAAACTTTAGGGAGATGTAGACGAACTAGATGGCGCTTGTTTCCAACCCCTGATGATAGTACTATAGGTTTCATATACAAGGCTTTCATATAAATTTTTTTCGAACTGACCAAGGACCAAGACGATAGAGAAACATATTTGAGTTAAAAGAAAAATTCTGTCTGTCAGTATGGATGTATTTTGATTTTTGAGGATCAGCCCAACTCCTCAACCGGCTCCACGTGGGAAACTGGAGGCAGCTAGCTAGGGACCGAGTTGGCTGGATAAACTTGTTGGTTGGGGCCCAGGTCCATCCCCGACTGTAGTGCCATCTAGATAAGGTAAGGTAGCCGAATTGTTGAGCCAATCGTGAGTAAAACCTCTTTCTCGGAAACAGTTTCAATATTTTTTGTTAAAAAAAGTCAGTGTACTATTGTAAGTTTTTTTTTGGTGAAAAACCCGTTAAAAACGGTGTCTCCAACGGGACCTCTTTTTTTTCTTCGACTTTCTCGGTTAACTAATTACAATAAAAAATGATATTCACGATGATGTAGATGGTCTAAGTTATTTGGTATTGAAATATTTCCATTTTCGAATAACAGTTTTTTATTTATTTTTTTTTTAAATTAGTATTTTGAAAACGGCTAGATGATTTTTTTAAATTTTGTAATAAACTTAAATATATATATACACAGCTGGTCGAAAAAATAGGTGTGAAGAAAGAATTTGCTCTTAGATACGCGAACTGGAATGGACCTGAAGGACTTTAAAAATGGCGTAATATCCTATGGAGCGACGAGACTAAAATAAATTTGTTTTCTTCGGACTCCGGGCGTAAAGTAAGACACCCAAAAGGAAAAGAATACCATCCCCGCTTTACACAAAAAACAATCAAACATGGAGGTGGCAATATTATGGTGTGGGGATGTTTTTCCTGGTGCGGTGTCGGTCCTATATTTCTCATTAAAACCATATTAACAAAATATGGGTATAGGGATATCTTGGAAAATGTCATGCTTCTATTTTCTGAAACATGCCACTCCGATGGCATTTTCAACAGGATAACGATCCAAAACACACGGCGGGTCTCGTAAAAGATTGGTTCCAAGAGAAGGAAGTATCTCTTATCCCGTGGCCAAGTCAATCCTTTGACCTCAATCCCATTGAGAACTTGTGGAATGCACTCAAGCGAAAGTTAGGCGGGCAATATTTCACAAATGGAAACCAATTGTGGGAAGCCGTTCAAAGAGAATGGTATTCTATACCCAACCAGACATGCCAAAAATTGGTGGAATCAATGCCACGCCGACTCCAAAAAGTTCAAGCTAACAATGAAGGATACTCTGGTTATTAGAGTTAGGTAATCAAAAATTTAGGTAACCAACAATAAAATCAATATTTTTAATACTTTAGGAAGACGCGCCTATTTTATTGAAAGGCTAAAATGCGTCAATCGACAGTTTCGGCCAATTATTATGAAAATGTTTTATTAATTCAAGATCCTATTAAAGTCTTTTATTTTCTTTGTTATTGAAGTTTTATTAAAAACATAAAAAATTAAAATGCAACTGAAAAAATGTAAAAAAAAATTAACTAATAAAAAAATAAATAGTCACACCTATTTTTTTGCCCAGCTGTGTATATATATATCGCACCCTTGGTGCAAAACACCAATGATGAGGAAAAGTGGCTTTTTAAATTATCTTCCCTTTGAAGGGCTTGTCGTTTTCATGAACGAAAAATTCGAAAGATTATGACTGTTTATAACAATTTGCTACTATATGAGATGTCAAACTCTTTCATAATTTTCAGTGCAAAACAGAGCTAACACAAAATTTTCATCTTTTTTCTACCTCACAGCTTAAGTAAGTTCAATGTAAGAAAGAGGTAATTCAAAACAATTCCAACAATCATTCTAACTTGCGAATTTTGGCAAAAAAAATCAATGCAAGCAGAGACACTGATGGAAATCGACTATTTTCAATTGTACTGAATGCTGAAATAAAATAGTACTGAAAAAGACTTAATTGTACTGGGCTATTAAATGGATATATGGGCCAACACAAATTCAAAAATAAAATTTACTTATAAGCAAGAACAAAACAAAAAACAATTCATCTATACACAAAAAAAATAAGTGTGTTCTTAATATCAAAATAACAGATTTTTACAATATTCATTATGAAAGTACTTTGGTACTTAACAAAACGCTATTTTTATAGTTTTGTCTCTCTGCCTGTTTGTTCCGCCTTCTTTCGGGAACGGCTGTAGCAAATTTGACGAGAATTGCTGCTAGATAGCTGATGTTCTAGGAAGTAAGTGGGGTCGTTTTTTTCGAAAATTCTTATTTATGGAGCGATTTTGACAGGACTTTCACAGGCATATAGCTAATATTTTAAGAAGTAAACATAGGCTATTTTATTTACTAGGTGGTGTCCAACAAAAAAAATTGTTATTCACGGACAAATTTTGACGGGGCTTTCATACCTGACGTTGTAAGGAGTAAGTAAGGCTATTTTATGTACATATGTGGCGCTAAGTTCATTTAATTCTGACCTTGACAGCATTGTACAATGGGGAATACGAAATCGCGTCGAATTTAATGCTTCAAAAACTCATTGTTGTCTCTTGTCGTTAAAGCGAAATTAGTGGCATTTCCATAAGTGGTACTAGCATCGAAGAAACCGAACACCTCTCAGTTCTCGGTATGTACATTACAGACCACCTTCTGTGGAATGACTACACATTTGACGTCGCTAAGAATGCTGCGAAGTGTTTAGGTTTCCTTCGAAGATTCAAGAAGTTCTTCACCCCGTCTGATCTGGCTACAGTATATAAAGCTTATATTCGACTAAAACTCGAGTAAAATTCGCATATTTGGGCAAGTGCTCAAAAATATCTCACTTGAGTTTTCTAGAAAAAATTTAAAAAAGAACAGCTCTGAAAATGATAGGCGAACGAACAATAACAGAAACATTTTCATCTCTTGAACATAGACGTAATGTTTCTTGCGTTTCGTTATTTGATCGGTATTTTTATAAACAGTGCTCTAGATAAATAGCCAGTTGCATTCCTCCCCTGAAACGATTTAGCAATACTGCAAAGAATGCACATCAGTTTACCCTTGAGCCCAACATCGGACGTACTGTTAAGTATAGATTCTTCTTTTAGTCGCACCACACGAATTTGGAATGCTTTGCAGGGCGCTCTTTTTCCCTCCCATTTTGATATGCAGAACTTCAAAACTAATGTGTAGTGGTATCTCCTCTTTCATCCCTCCTCTTTTCCCTAATGCTCGTTCGGTGTTCAAACATTTTAGGGGTATACAAAAGCTCCTTTCGCGCGAGTTAATCATAAAAAAAGAAAAAAAAATTATTTTCGAAGCATTAAACCACACGATTCCAATTACTCCATTTGTAAAGGGAGCCCTAGAGGGGATTTCGGGATTAACTCGATCGATACCTTGCACACTTTTGACTACGCAAACCATAAATTAGCCCTACAGGCACGTACGTGTAGGGCAGTCGGTCAGATTAGTGGAAAAAAATTATCGTTCGAAATACTCGAGCGCGTCAGATCAAGGTAAGGTGGTTTAGTTATAATTACATGCTAAAAAGTGTGAGTGTTTCAATAATCTGACTATTTAAGAGTGACGGGAGGGAGGGTCACACGAAAGATCGTAACCTTGACATTCTCGAGTGCGGTCCAATTTTTTTCATTTTAAAGGAAATATTATAGAATAACGGGAAATATATACACATATTTTACATATATTGGTATATATTTTACATTTTCTTGTGGTTTCTGCATACTGTAATTGATTTGTGGTTTATTATATTTTGTTGATTATTTATTATTTATATTTATATTAAATAAAAGTACTTACCTCTTGTCGGAATCGAACCCGGGTCCGCTGGCACCAATACTCTGGCCAATCTCTTAGTAGAATTCATAGCAATAAATCGGCAGGACTCTTATCTAATATATGGAATCTTTGATGTTTAATATACGTATATTATACGTTCATTGAATAATTTAAGATCTGAGAATCGAAATGGAAGATAATTAGCAAAAATTAAATGTATATGAGATGTACAATATTCCACCGAGAAATGTAGAAAAACACATCATGTTGACAATGTAGTTGTATTAATCTGCATCGTTTAGTACATGTTACGTGTGTCGAAAACATGTTCATTTTAGTTTGGATTGTCTTTAATAAAATGCAGCAATCCCAGAGCAAGTACAACTACCACCTCTCGCCAGTCCTCCGTTTTCCAATCTGCCATTTTCTATCTTTTCTAAAAATCCAGATGTCTTTCAGTTCGATGCACTCGAGTCTCGACTCTCGACCTGTTGACGTCTAGTGGGTTTACATACGTCCTCCAAAACGGGTTAACATGTTAGTCACTTAATGCTCCGGATTCACTTAGGCACATACGAGTAGTACCTAGCATTTCATATTCATCACATTGCGACACATGTATATACATATATACATGAACATATTATAAGTATGTATATTAGACCTTCTTGTTCTAACTGGGTTTACAATCATATTAATAAATACACATCGATTTATGTGTGTTGGTTGTACATTTGACATTTCTATCATATGCAGTTGAGTTATTACAACCATTAAATAAGAAGTACAGGAACACAGTACACATAATCAAGGTAATATATTGCGCATGTTGTCAAAATCTGATCTGTCACTTTGTATTAAAAATGGCGGTTCTCAGAGACCTACATCAAAAAATGTATGAACAAAACTACACACCTCACCTTTGTTTTATATTTTTCTTATTTTCTTGTTTATTAAAAAGCTTTTTTATAAATTAATTACCACAAATACTTTAAAATATAGCCACGGGATCTATTTTTCAGAACAAATAAACAAGCTAATGGTCTCTGGCGGCCGCCATTTTACTTTGATTTTGACAGATGCGCAGAAGATTGCACAAATAAAATCTCTAATGATATTACCTTAGATATGTGTGCTGTGGTACAGGAAGACGTGTTGTGTATATATTCATTATACGTGAGTGAAGCCAATCACTTAAATACATGTAGTAGTAATTCCCATCCCTAATTGTCATTTTGGCGAGGCGGTAAATTAAAAAAAAGTGATTAGAATTTGGATGATTTTGTTTTGATGTTAAATTGTATCACTTTGACTTTCATAGAAAAAAACTGTAAAAACAGAGTTTTTAAGAGAAATGAAGACATTTCTTTTCACAAATAAGTATTGTTTTATTTAGAAAGTAAATCAATGTGAAGTTGTGTTTTGAGTATATTATAAATATTGTAGAACAATTTAGAATATATTTTGTGTGGTATACATATATATAGTTACAATGAAAACAATAAATTTGTTGAAAATAAAAATGCACAACTTCAATGGATAAGATTCACTCTCACTCTCTCGACGCATTCGCTTTCATTGTTTTTGGTAAGATGCTTCAATACTTTGAGCGCATGTAGTATGAAAATATGTCAGTAAGTATATTTTGAACAGTTTTTACATTTGTGACTCGTGAATATTTATCAAAATGTGTTTTTTTTTAAGTATTTGTCATTTTATCAACGTGTTAGTACCTATCAACTTATTTGTATTACATCTAGGTCCAGTGATGTTTTTGTGCAGCTTATGTGTGAAGCGAATGAGTACAAATTACTTCGGGAAAATTTTCAGATTCCAGAAAACTTAGGGGTGGAGAAAAAATGGTTGTAAATACTTTAATTGAATAAAGATGAAGTCAAGAATTTCGCCGCGGCCCCGTGATGCCGTATTTGCTTGAAGATTTTGTATTATCTCAGTAAGTTAATTAATATAAAATTAACAAGTATTTTTTTTATTTTTTTGTTTTTATCAAAAAGAAATTGAAAATATATGTTCCAGGGAATGTTTCTAATAAAATTGATTCAAATAGATGAGGAAGAAAATACTGTGATAAATTATTTAAATAAAAGAAACCTAACCTTAAAATTAAAAAAAGAGGTTTAACTGTTTCACTTGTTTCTATTTTTCAGATTTTTGAAACAGGTAAATTTGATTAATAAAACAAATCAAAATGTATTTTATAGTAACTATATATGTCCATTACACGCTTTATAATATTGTATTAGTCTTCTCTACTCTGCCCGATTGCTAATACTTGTGTGTAGGTGATAACTCACACTATTTAGGAACAGGCTTCATCTATTTTCAAAAACACGTCTTCCTGTACTTCTAATTTAATGATTAGAACCATAGCGTAAATATTGTGATGTTTTGGCCTGTCGTTCGTCAAATAAAACTCAATCGAAATTCCAAAACAATAAAACAAATCGCTTTATTTTATGAAACACAACGTCTTTCAGTTTAAATAACACCAAATTTAAATTATTTCACTTTTTCACAGTTCAAAAACGTTTTTATAATTCAACACTTTTTCATCTCAATTCTATCACTTCTTACTAACGCTTCCAGTTGTTAACAATTCCACTTTCGAAAATAAACTAAACTCTCAATGCCATCTACTCTTGTATTTATATAAATTTACAAGCTTCTGGAAGCTTCCGTCTGGTTCTGGCACAATCTAAGCTTTCGGTACTAATTCGAGTCTCGGAATAGTACTTCCAGTTCGATTTACTACTCAGTCAAAACATATTGCAAATATGTAGCATACTTTTAGGGGCATGGTTGTTGTACACAATAAAGGTTGGTAGTTGTAATGAATCCCACAGATGTCGTTAATTTACAAACAAAATGTATCTTCCGAATATCTAATCATTTTGTTGCAACAACATATTGTCCCCCTCTTAGTTTTGCTCGTCCTGAACAAGCACATCATCATTGTTTCCGTGGTAGCGATGCAGGCCATCCACATGGACAATTTTCATTTTTGCTCTTGGTCCTCGTTGGATTTGAAAAACGACATCATTAATGCGCGTAACTACTTGGTAGGGACTTTCCCAGCCCTGCTGAAGCTTTCCCCGATGTGGGTTGTAAAGCCATACCAGATTTCCCTCGTTGAATTCAGGTGCTGTTGCTCTCGCATCGTACCTGGCCTTCATGCGGTCACTCGCAATTTTTATGTTGTTTTTTGTTCTGTGGTGAATGTCGTTGATCCTTTCTCTAAAATCCAACACGTAGTCCTCTTCGCATTTTGGGTCTTCAATAGGAAATCCGAATTTTAGCTCACTTGGAAGCCGGGCAGTTCGTCGAAATAGAATATCGAATGGAGTGTATCCAGTTGTACTATGAACCGCCTTTCGGTAGGCCATAAGAAATAAAGGAATTCGCCGATCCCAATCACGTTGGTTCTCGTTCACGACTTTGGACAGATGTTCCTTCAAGGTCTTGTTAAATCGTTCTACCATTCCATCAGACTGTGGATGAAGAGGTGTTGTCCTTGTTTTCATTAACCCGAGTGATGCGCATACTTCCTGAAATACCTTCGATTCGAGGTTTCGCCCTTGGTCGGAATGCAATTCCATAGGCACCCCGTACCTGCAGACCCAGTAGTCCACTATCTTGCTGAAGTAGTCCATGACAATTGACAACAAGGATGTAACGGCTACCGTTTTCAGTTTCCGGGAACGGGCCTGTGATGTCAAGGGCGATTCTTTCAAACGGGGCGCTCACGTTTTACTGGTGCATTTTACCTCGTGTTTTAACTTTGGGTCCCTTGCTAGCCGCGCATGTTGTGCGCTTTCGACACCAGTTCTCTACATCGTTTCTTGCGCTTAGCCAATAAAAGCGTTCCCGTACCTTTTCCAGTGTTCTGTGTATTCCCAAGTGCTCACCGGATACTGTTTCATGCATTTCTCGTAGGATCTCCTGCATCTTAAAGGATCTTCCATCCGGCTTTTTCCCATTTTCTCCGCAAAACACCATCTTCTACATGTAGGGAGTCTCACTGCGCCCAGTATGCCTTCAAAATAGGACTTCTGTCGGAGATGTCTCTTGCGTTTGGTTTCTCCATAGATTCCTTCTATGCATGGATTGGCTCGATGTCAGGGTCTTCTTTTTGTGCATTACGAAGTTCTTCGGCACTCCAACCCTCCACAAGTTCGGCTCTTATTCTCTGGACAGAAATACCTTCGTCCTTTTCCTCTTTTCGCGCAAAATGTTTGTAACTGGGCTCACATGGTCTGCAGGAAAGCGCGTCATCGCAGTGCAGTCTTCCTTTGCGATGCTGTACTTCGAAGTCGTAAGTCTGCAATCGTTCGATCTATCTTTCTATTCGCCCCTCAGGATTTTTGAACTGTAGCAACCATTTTAAAGCGGCGTGATCGGTACGCAGAATGAATCTCTGTCCATACAGGTATTTATGGAAATGTTTTGTCGCCGGTATCAGAGCAAGGAGTTCCCGTCTGGTTACACAGTAGTTTCTCTGTGGTCGCGACAGAACTTTGCTGAAAAAGGCTACCACTGTCTCCTGCCCATCGTGTATCTGCGTGAACTGCTCCAACACCCACGTTACTAGCATCCGCGTCCACAATAAATGTCTTGCCAGGGGTGGGGTAAGCTAGTATTGTTGCCTCAAAGAGTTGAAAACTTCTTTCGCACTCACCTGACCATTTAAATTGTCTACCTTTCTCAGTTAGCTTAACGAACCTCCTGAAATATGTGGCGAGACCGAGAAAGCTCCTCAGTTGGTGTTTGTCTGCGGGATCTGGCGAATTTTTCACGGCTTCGATTTTCTCCGGGCCAATTTTTACTCCATTTAACGATATCACATGTCCCAAATACTTCACCTCAGCTTTGAATAGAGCACATTTCTTTGGATTTAGTTTCAAATGTGCTGTTCGAAGTCGTGTAAAGATCTCCCTCAAGTTGTCGCGATGTTCAGCGAATGTCTTTCCCACAACGATGACCTCATCCAAGTACACCAGACAGGTTTTCTATGTCAGACCCTGTAACACACGTTACGCTGGAGCATTACACAAGCCAAATGGCATAACGGTAAACTGCCATAGTCCATTTCCCGTTGTGAAAGCGGTCTTTTCTTTGGCTTCTGGATGGATCTGTATCTGCCAGTAACCACTTTTCAGATCTAGGGTGGAAAACCATTTTGCTCCAGAAAGGGTATCCAAGGTGTTATCTATTCGAGGCAAGGGGTAGCTGTCTTTCTTGGTGACATCGTTGAGCCTCCGGTAATCCATGCAGAATCAAGTCCTGCCGTCCTTCTTTTTCACTAGTACAACGGTGATGCCCACGGACTTTTTGAGTTTTCGATTAAACCGTCTTTTTCCCTGGTTGATATCATCCCATCGACTTCCTCCTGTTTTGCCAATGGAAGCCTTCTAGCAGATTGTCGGATCGGTCTGCTATTGCCGATGTCTATGCGGTGCTGCACTAGCATCCTGCGATGCAAATATATCAGCAAACTCGCCAAAGAGATTTTCGGCTATGATTTTCTGCTCGTGATTTAGCTCACAGTTTCCGAGGATAGAATTACATACCTCAGCCAATTTCGTTGCAGAAACAGGACTCGCAGTTTCACTCCCAGCTGTTGTCAATATGGCTGCAATGGGTACGCCACTTCCAATCACCTCTCCTTGTCGGAACTTGACGGAGTGTTTGTTCGGATTCATCAGCCTTACCGGAACCATGTTTTTCTTCGGTTCTATTAAAAATTTTCCAACGATATAGCTTGGAAAGTCCTCTTTATCATCTGCTTCAACGAAATAGAATCAGTGATTCTCAGGATCACCCTCCAAACGCGTCCAAAGAACTGTCTCTGAAGAAGGTGGCAAGACTTCATCTCTGCTTATAACCGCCCATAGGGATCTTAACGGTTCGATACCTTAACACTTGCATTCGAAGGTCTATGATTACCTCATGTGCCTTCATGAAATCCACTCCTATGATGCATTCGTCGCATATGTCGGCTACCAATAATGCATGTGAGAAGGTCAACCCTGCCAGTTGTATCTTTAGAAATGCCTCCCCGTATACTTTTGCTGCTTCTCCGGTAGCTGTTTTAAGAGTGTAGCAGCTGGTGTAATGTAGCCAAGGTGTCTGAACAAGGTCTCTTCTGATTAAGGAGGCTGTGGCACCCGTGTCGCTAGTGGCCACAAATTTGTGGTTTCTGATGACTGTATCCACAGTCAAGCTCTTGCTACAGCGTGTAGTTGGCGAAACTTGGATGATAGTCCTGAGTGCGTCGATTCCATCAACCATTTTCAGCCCCACGAAGTTGGTTCTTAGGCGTTTCCCGCCAGCTATAGATCAGAAGCTTGTCCAGCAGTGTGAGTGTTATTCCTGCCAGATACTTCGTCATTCTGCGCAATGTGGGCAGCTTACCTGTCTAGGTGGAGATCTGCATTGTCGCTGTAAGTGTATTAGCTTGTTGCAATTCCATACCATCTCATTTGACATCGAGCAGTATTCGGGTTTTGTCTTTCAATGTAGTCACGTTGACATGAGCACTCTAGCGTAGCCATTTCCCTGACGCGATGGCTGCCTTGCGAAGCTTGGTCTGCTGCTTCCATTGTCAGGGCAAATGCTAAAGCCTCAGCGGGCGTTTTCTTACCTGCCATTCTTACAGCCATTTGTAGTTTTCCATCTGCAATGACATTAGTGAACGCATCGGTTGCCAGTTCGTTTATGATTTCCCTGCTGGTATTGGGATAAGACAAATTCGCCAAGCGCTCGATGTCAGCTTGAAACTGTTGTAGCGTTTCACCTCTTGTCTGGACACTTCGGTGCAACTGGACTCGGTGAACTTGCTACATGTGGTCGTCGCCAAACCTCATCTTGATTGCCTTGACGGTGGCAACATAATCATGATGTTTGTCTTCAGGAATGGTCAGCAACAATTGGGCAGCTGTTCCTCTGAGTGCAAGCGTAAGAGCAATTGATTTGTCTTCGTTGTCCCAGTTGTTCGTCAATGCGGCAACTTCGAACTACCTCTTATAAATTGGCCATAATGTTTGGCCATTAAAGACAGGGGCTGCATTTCTTTTCTTCGTGGACCGTCGCTCGAATATTCCCGAACTTTCTGGAAGCTTCCGTCTCCTTCTGGCATATTCTAAGTTTTCGGTACTAATTAGAGTCTCGAATTAGTACTTCAAGTTCGATTTAGTACTCAGTCAAAACATATTGCATATATGTAGCATACTTTTAGGGCATGGTTGTTGTACACAATAAAGGTTGGTAGTTGTGCACAATGAATCCCACAGATGGCGCTAGTTTACAAACAAAATGTATCCCCCGAATATCTAATCATTTTGTTGCCACATCACAGATTTGTGATCTTAGATTTGTTCGTCCCGAACAAGTATATCATCATTGTTTCCGTGGTAACGATGCAGGCGATCCACATGGACAATTTTCATTTTTGCTCTTGGTCCTCGTTGGACTCGAAAAACGACATTATTAATGCGCGTAACTACTTGGTAGGCACCTTCCCAGTCCTGCTGAAGCTTGGGCGATTTTCCCTTTCTGCGGTGTGGGTTGTAAAGCCTTACCAGATCTCTTTTGTTGAATTCAGGTGCTGTTGTTCTCGCATCGTATCTGGTCTTCATGCGGCCACTCGCAATTTTTATGTTGTTTCTTGTTCTCTGGTGAATGTCGTTGATCCATTCTCTAAGATCCAACACGTAGTCCTCTTCGCATTTTGGGTCTTCAATAGGAAATCCGAATCAGCTCACTTGGGAGCCGGGCAGTTCGTCCAAATAGAATTTCGGATGAAGCGTATCCAGTTGTACTATGAACCGCATTCCGGTAGGCCATAAGAAATAAAGGAATTCACCGATCCCAATCCCGTTGGTTCTCGTTCACGACTTTGGATAGATGTTCCTTCAAGATCTTGTTAAATCGTTCTACCATTCCATCAGACTGTGAATGAAGAGGCGTTGTCCTTGTTTTCTTTAACCCGATTGATGCGCATACTTCCTGGAATACCTTCGACTCGAAGTTTCGCCCTTGGTCGGAATGCAATTCCATAGGCACCCCGAACCTGCAGACCCAGTGGTCCACTATCTGCTCGACAACAGTCTTAGCTTCTTGGTTGGGTATCGCAAAAGCCTCGGGCCACTTGCTGAAGTAGTCCATGACAACAAGGATGTAACGGCTACCGTTTTCAGTTTCCGGGGAACGGGCCTGTCATGTCAAGGGCGATTCTTTCAAACGGGGCGCTCACATTGTACTGGTGCATTTTACCTTGTGTTTTGACTTTGGGTCCCTTGCTAGCCGCGCATGTTGTGCACTTTCGACACCAGCTCTCTACATCGTTTCTTGCGCTTAGCCAATAAAAGCGTTGATTCTCAAGTGCCCACCGGATACTCCATCATGTATTTCTCGTAGGATCTCTCCTACTTTCGATCGTGGAACCACAAGTTGAATCTTAAAGGATCTTCTAGCCGGCATTTCCCATTTTCTCCGCAAAACACCATCTTCCACATGGAGAGAGTCCCACTGCGCCCAGTATGCCTTCAAAATAGGACTTCTGTCGGAGATGTCTGTGGCATTTGGTTTTTCCATAGATTCCTTCCATGCAAGGATTGGCTCGATGTCAGGGTCTTCTTTTTGTGCATTACGAATTTAGAATTCAGAATTGTGTTTTGTGTGTAAGTATTTTTAAATGGTAAGTGATTTTTGTGTCGAGTATTCCAATGTTCGTGGTATTAGAAAGAATTTCTTTCACCTGTACGTCTACACTGTTCAATACAGGCCAGCTGTTTTGGCATTAAGTGAAACCCAGGTTGGAGTAAATACTGATTTATCAGAATTTGCTCTACATGGGTATAGCTTGGTGCCATTACTCTTTTCCCATCATGGTCTCGTGGTCTATGTTAGAAATGATATTGCTTGCCAGAGCCTTCCCCAATATGGGCAATGTTCCAACACGGACTTTAACTTCTTGTGGCTCAAATTCACTGTCCGCAAGCATGTCATTCATTATTGTTTTATTTACAGGAGTCCAAATCTCGACAGCAATTCGACTTGTAACGAGTTTGATGCGCTGTCTGATTCTATCTCGAAAATTGTTTCCCTTTGTCCTCGCACTGAAATCGTTATTGCGGGCGATTTCAATGTACACAATTCCAATTGGCTCCGCTATTCTGGTCAGACAACACCCGAAGGAAGGTATGTCGAGCTCTTTGCCGGGTTACATCACCTTACCCAACTGATCGATGTGCCAACGCGTATACCGGATGTTGCTGGGCAAGCCGCCCATACTCTTGACTTGTTTCTTACTTCTCACCCTGATAAATATACCATTAGTGTAACTTCTCCATTTGGCACTTCAGACCATTGTGTCATTTCAGCTAATTTCTCATCCTCCACCCATCCAGTTAAAGAAAAACTTCCCACCAGGACCGTTTGGCAATACGAGAAAGCCAACTGGGACGGCCTGAATATTTTTTTCCGAAACTTTAACTGGTCACTATGCTTCCTCGATAGTGACATTGATGCCAGTGCTGAAATGATCACAAATGTGATTCTTCTAGAGATGCGTGCTTTTATTCCTAACAGAGTAAAAAGCATCAAACCTAAAGAAAAGTCTTGGTTTAATTCTGAGTGTAAAGAAGCTATCAGGCTCAAGGAAGTAAGTTTCCGATATTACAAAGCCAACCCTACAGAGGAAAATCGGAAAAAGCACAAACAAGCAAGAAACTCATGCAACTCCGTTATTGAAAGAACCAAATTTTTGCATGACCAAAAATTACGGCAAAAAATTCTGCAGTGTCCCAAAGGCAGTAAAAATTTTTGGTCATTTGTAAAAAATATTAAAAACTCCTCAACATCTTCGGTTCCAACGCTCATCGACAATAACAAACCAATTGTTTACTCTTCAGAGAAGGCAAACTTGCTCGCCGCCCATTTCGCTGCCAGCTCCACGCTGCCGCATAGCAACGTTGCCCCTCCTGTACTTGAGAATGTAAATTTTTCCATGGGACAGATTTTTTTCCGCACTCGTACAGTAGCAAGAGTTCTCAAAGATCTCGATATACACAAATCCGCTGGCCCGGATGGTATACCCCCGATTATTCTGAAGAGGTGTTCTTCCACACTGGCAAAGCCACTGCGTAAGCTTTTCCATCGCTCCTACTCTTCTGGAATCTTTCCTAGAAGATGGAAAACAGCATTTGTCCAGCCTGTCCCTAAGAAAGGTGACCCATCCTCCCCCTCCTCCTACCGACCCATAGCACTGACATCCCTTCTTTCTAAGGTCATGGAAACACTGATTAACCGTCAGCTTAAGGAATATCTCGAAGATCGTAAGCTTCTCCATGACCGTCAGTATGGCTTCCGCAGCAACCGTTCCACTGGTGATCTGATGGCATATCTCACCGAACAGTGGAACAAATCTTTACATCGCTTTGGTGAAAGTAAGATTATTGCTCTTGATATCTCCAAGGCATTTGATAGAGTTTGGCATGAAGCTCTCTTATCGAAAATGCGTGCTTTTGGGATCGATAATACTCTTGTTCGTTGGATTAGAAGCTATCTCCTGGACCGTTCAATACAAGTTGTATTGGACGGATTCAAGTCTGATTCCCATAAAATAAATGCTGGTGTGCCCCAGGGCTCTGTTCTGTCTCCGACTCTTTTCCTCATTTTTATAAATGATCTTCTGTCTGTTACTTCTAATCCACTTAACTGTTTTGCTGACGACTCTACCCTCAGCTTTTCATATTCGTTCGATAATTCACGTCCTTCGCCTTCGGACGTACAATTGCAACGGTGCCGTATGTCAAGCTCATTAAACTCCGATTTATACAGCATTGTTAAATGGGGTAATAGGAATCGTGTGGAGTTTAATGCTTCGAAAACTCAATGCTGTCTTCTGTCGTTAAAGCTAAACATACCCCCAATGCCATTGTCCATGAATGGCACTTACATCGAAGAAACCGAAAAGCTCTCAGTACTCGGTATGTGTGTCAACGATGACCTCCGTTGGAACGACCATATATTTGAAATCGCTAAAAATGCTGCTAAGTGCTTAGGTTTTCTGTATCGGTGTAAGAAGTATTTTTCCCCATCTGATCTGGCTACAATTTATAAAGCGTTTATACGCCCTAAACTCGAGTATAACTCCCACCTCTGGGCAGGTGCTTCACAAACATCGCTTCACTTGCTTGATAGAATACAAAATAGAGCGTTAAGATTGATAGGAAATAGAACTGCCGCTGAAACAATTGCCCCTCTCGAACACCGACGCAATGTTTCATGTCTTTCCTTATTTTATCGGTTCTTTTATAAAAAATGTTCACTCGAGGTAGCCAGCTGCATTCCTCCCCTTAAAAGTTTCGCCCGTAATACTCGTCTTGCTAGGAATGCCCATCAGTTCACCCTTGAGCCCAATTTCGGACGTACCGTGAAATATAGAGATTCTTTTTTTAGCCGTACAACAAGACTTTGGAATGGTTTACCCGGCGAGATTTTCCCTTGCCATTTCAACTTGCAAACATTCAAAACCAATGTTAATCGACACCTCCTATCTCTCCCCTCCCTATCTTCCTAATGCCCGCGCAGTGTGTTACATTAAAAGGGAAACAAATAGTCCCTTGTGCGCGCGTTAATTATAAAAAAAAAAAAAATTACGAAGTTCTTCGGCACTCCAACCCTCTACAGGTTCGGCTCTTATTCTCTGGACAGAAATACCTTCGTCCTTTTCCTCTTTTCGCGCACAATGTTTGCAACTGGGCTCGCATGGTCTCACCTCCCTCAAGTTGTCGCGATGTTCAGCGAACGTCTTTCCCACAACGATGACGTAATCCAAGTATACCAGGCAGGTTTTCCATGTCAGACCCTGTAACACACGTTCCATTAAACGCTCAAAGGTGGCTGGAGCGTTACACAAGCCAAATGGCATAACTGTAAACTGCCATAGTCCATTTCCCGTTGTGAAAGCGGTCTTTTCTTTGTCTTCTGGATGGATCCGTACCTGCCAGTAGCTACTTTTCAAACCGAGGGTGGACAACCATTTTGCTCCAGAAAGGGTATCCAGTGTGTCATCTATTCGAGGCAAGGGGTAGCTGTCCTTCTTGGTGACATCGTTTAGCCTCCGGTAATCCACGCAGAATCGAGTGCTGCCGTCCTTCTTTTTCATTATTACAACGGGTGACAACCACGGACTTTTTGAGTTTTCGATTAAACAGTCTTTTTCCATGGTTGATATCATCCCATCGACCTCTGACTGTTTTGCCAATGGAAGTCTTCTAGCAGGTTGTCGGATCGGTCTGCTATCGCCGGTGTCTATGCGGTGCTGTACTAGGTGTGTTCGACCATAGTCTCCATCCTGCGATTCAAATATATCAGCAAACTCGCCAATGAGATTTTCGGATATGGGTTTCTGCTCCTGATTTAGCTCACAGTTTCCAAGGATAGCATAACATACCTCAGCCAATTTTGTTGCAGAAACAGGACTCGCAGATTCACTCCCAGATGTTGTCGATATGGCTGCAATGGGTACGCATCTTCCAATCACCTCTCCTTGTCTGAGCTTGACGGAGTGTTTGTTCGGATTCATCAGCCTTACCGGAACCCTGTTTTTCTTTGGTTCTACTAAAATTTTTCCAACGATATAGCTTGGAAAGTCCTCTTTATTATCTGCTTCAATGAAATAGAATCGGTGGTTCCCAGGATCACCCTCCAAACGCGTCCAAAGAACTGTCTCTGAAGAAGGTGGTAGGACTTCATCTCTGCTTATAACCGCCCGAAGATTCACAGCGTTCTCGTTTCCGTATACCATAGGGATCTCAACGGTTCGATACCTTAACACTTGCATTCGAAGGTCTATGATTACCTCATGTGCCTTCATGAAATCCACTGCAATGCTGTCTTCAGAGTGTAGCAGCTGGTGTTATGTAGCCAGGATGTCTGAACAAGGTCTCTTCTGATTATGGAGGCTGTGGCACCCGTGTCGATAGTGGCCACACATTTTCTGTTTCTGATGACTGTCTCCACTGTCAACTTCTTGCTGCAGTGTGTAGTTTGCGAAACTTGGATGATGGTCCTGGGGGCGTCGATTCCATCAACCAACTTCAGCCCCGCGAAGGCGTTTCCCGCCTGCTGTTGATCAGAAGCTTGTCCAGCAGTGTGACTGTTATTCCTGCCAGATGCTTCGTCATTCTGCCTCCTCCTTGCGCAATGTGGGCAGCTTACCTGTCTAGGTGGAGATCTGCATTGTCGTTGTAGGTGTCCCAACTTGTTGCAATTCCAGCATCTCATTTGACCTCGAGCAATGTTCGGGTTTTGTCTTTCAATGTAGTCACGTTGACATGAGCACTCTAGCGTAGCCATTTCCCTGACGCGATGGCTGCCTTGCGAAGCTTGGTCTGCTGCTTCCATTGTCAGGGCAAATGCTAAAGCCTCAGCGAGCGTTTTCTTGCCTGCCATTCTCACAGCCATTTGTAGTTTTCCATCTGCAATGGCATTAGTGAACGCATCGGTTGCCAGTTCGTTTATGATTTCCCTGCTGGTATTGGGATAAGACAAATTCGCCAAGCGCTCAATGTCAGCTTGCAATTGTTGTAGCGTTTCACCTCTTGCCTGGACCCTTCGGCGCAACTGGACTCGGTAAACTTGCTGCATGTGGTCGTCGCCAAACCTCATCTCGATTGCCTTGACTATGGCATCATAATCATGATGTTTGTCTTCAGGAATGGTCTGCAGCAATTCGGCAGCTGTTCCTCTGAGCGCAAGCGTAAGAGCAATTGATTTGTCTTCGTTGTCCCAGTTGTTCGTCAAGGCGGCAGCTTCGTACTGCCTCTTATAAATTGGCCATGATGTTTGACCATCGAAGACAGGGGGCTGCATTTCCTTTCTTCGTGGACCGTCACTCGAATATTCCCGAACTTTCTGCTTCTTCAAAGAATCAACTTCCTTAGCTAGATGTTCGTATTGTTGCTCTACACTTTCTACTTGTTTTCCAAACTTTTCTTCTAAATTTTCTATTTTCTGATCTACTATTTGGAGTCTTTTGTCGAAGAGAACATTCTGTGCATCTAGCTTGTTTTCGAGAGCATGCCTTTGTTCGCTTAGTTGCTTCTGAAGAACTTCTATAGAATTCTTTTGTTCGTCGAACTTACTTTTGAGAACGTTCTTTTGTTCTTCGAGAACGTTCTTTTGTTCTTTCGAGGAACTTTCCAGAGCATCGAATTTCTACAGAAGCAACTTCATGAAGGTAGGCATTTCATCGGCGGTACTTACTGTGCTTTCTCTCCCTTGTTCTTCAACATCGAAAAACATATTATCGGGGTCTCCACCATCCTGAGTGATAGCATTCTGAAGTCGGAGCAATACTTCCTTTTTCAACCCCGAAGTCTGAAGATTTCGTTTTCCTTATTCTTCTTTCAACTCAGCTGTTGTCAATTGTTCTAATTTGCGACCCATTTTATGTAACCGAAACACAATTTTCGCAACACAGTCAATTTTATTTTAATGTCTCTTCTAGAAAAATCTTTTTCAAACACTATTTTTAACAAAAATATTCGCTATTCACCGTTTTATAGCAAAATCAGTTCACTTTCACAATTATATGAGTCACTGAAACTGTTTTAGAAAATGTCACTATGGAATTTTCTAGCACTTTACTGAGTTTTATCCCCAATTTCTGACACAAATGTGATATTTTGGCCTGGGGTTCGACAAATAAAACTCAATCGAAATTTCAAAATAATAAAACAAATCTCTTTATTTTATGAAACACAACGTCTTTCAGTTTAAATAACACCAAATTTAACTTATTTCACTTATTCACAATTCAAATACGTTTTTATAATTCAGCACTTTTTATTAATTCTCAATTCAATCACTTTTTACTAATGCTTCCAGTTGTTAACAATTCCACTTTCGAAAATAAACTCAACTTTCAATGCAATCTACTCTTGAATTTATACAAGTTTACAAGCTCCTGGAAGCTTCTGTCTGGTTCTGGCACAATCTAAGCTTTCGGTACCAATTCGAGTCTCGAATTAGTACTTCAAGTTCGATTTAGTACTCAGTTAAAACATGTTGCAAATATGTAGCATACTTTTAGGCGCATGGTCGTTGTACACAATGAATGTTGGTTGTTGTACACAATGAATCCAACAGACGGCGTTAATTTACAAAATGTATCCTCCGAATATCTAAACTTGTTGCCACATCACAATAACTTAAACTTTTGAATTCCATTCATAGAAGTGTGCGACATCTTTGGTACTTTGCCTCTTGTTTCCTTTTTTTTTTTTTTTTTTTATAATTAGCCCGCACTAAAGGGTTTTGACTACCCTTATAATATAATATAAACACAGCGAGGGCTTTAGGAATATAGGGAAGAATGTGAAAGGAGGTAACGATGCACATTTGTTTTAAAGTTCTGCACTTCAAAGTGGGAGGGAAAAACAGAGTCTGGCAAGGCATTCCACATTCGCGTGGTACGACTAAAGAAAGAATCCCTGTACTTGACAGTACGTCCGAATTTGGGCTCAAGGGTATAATGATGGGCATTCCTTGCAGTTCGAGTATTACGGTTAAAGCGTTTCAGGGGAGGAATGCAACTGGCTATTTCGCTAGAGCATTGTTTATGGAAGTAGCGATAGAATAATGAAAGGCAGGAAACATTACGTCTGTGCTCCAGAGATGTAAATGTTTCTGTTATTGTTCGATCGCCTATCATTTTTAAAGCTCTTTTTTGTATTCTATCTAGAATTCTTTCTAGACCAATTTCTTATTGGTTTGTGCCTAAGACAAGCTAAAAGCACTAGAAGGAAAAAAGGGATTTTTTAATGATAAATTTTTTTTTTTTAAGATTGCATAATCTCTTATTAAATTTGTGGGATATTCTAAATAACACGGGGAGAAAAAAGGAAATTTTTTAACATGCTAACGTGGGAAAACCTGATGCCAAAGTCTGAGATTACTGGATGAAATGTCAAAATTGAGGTTTAATTTTTTTTTTCCGGCTAGTGTACTCAGGAGGGCTAGTGTCGCCCAAAATAACTGAAACTAAAATGGAACCAACATGAGGTAGGCAACTAGCAGTCCATATATAATACGTCCATGGAGCAAATTATGTTAAGTCGTTTCATTTTTTATTCCAACTTTATGATGGGTGGATGGGTAATTTTCTCGGACAAATCGGGTCTTTGTATATACACTGCATATAGTACTATTATGAAGCATAATTTTTTAGTTACGAATAAAGTCGCAATGAGGCGCACTAAAATCGCCAATTGGTGTGGACATGGACATATTATAGTTATATGGACTGCTAGTTGACTACTTCAAGTTGGTTCCATTTTAGTTTCAGTTATTTTGGGCGACACTAGCCCTCCTGAGTACACTAGCGGGAAAAAATTAAACCTCAATGTTGACATTTTATCCAGTATTCCCAGTCTTTGGCACCATGAGAGTACTATAGATAATGTGTATACAATGATCATGTACAGGAACTGCAACGAAAAGTGAGAAAATTTTTTTTAACATTTCGCGGCGTTAAGGTTTGTGTTGGATAGGCTATCCGAAAAAAAATAATATATAAATGTTAAAATACCATTATTTATTCCTTAATTAAAATTCCCTGTTGTCTACTTCAAACAAAAAAAATGTAAGCGAATTAAATGATGCAAAAACATACATTCTGCACCCTCAAAGAAGCTAATCCATCGACGCAACCTCTTTGAAAGCCAAAAAAAAGGGCAACATGACATTTTACAGACACACACGAAAATAAATTGCACGACTGGATCGCACGTACTTGCTCATATGTGCGGTCACATTGTAGAATACAATTTAGGAAAATTAAGGTGAACATGAAAGCATTTCTTCGATTTTTGTGACTTTTGATTGTTTGAATAAAGTACGTTAAATTGTATTGGGTGAAATAATTTAAACGCCATTTTATTTCTTTAAAAAATGTAAGAAAGTGTGAATTTTTTCAAAGTCGTAGGAGCATTTTTTAAATAAAACGGTTTTTTTAAAACAATTTTTTTTTAAATTAAAAAAAAATCAAGAATACAAACTTAAGCACAAAAATAACATACATTTAAAACAAAATTTAAAAAAATTCTCCCACCCGTTTTCAAAATATTGATTTTTTCAAAAAAAAAATTAAAAAATTATTAAAAATACAAAAAAAAAGTGTTCGAAAAAAATTAATGCGAAGTTACTTAGGCTAGCTGCATCTTCTTGAATATCAATTTTCATAGTAATCTGATCACCAGTTTTCGAGAAAGTCGAAGAAAAAAAACCGGTCCTATGGGAGGTACCGTTTTTAGCTCACCATATTAATATTTTTTCACCAAAATATAATGCTGATTTTTTTTCATAAAAATTCTTGGAGCCGTTTTCGAGAAAAATAAGCTTTTACATAACGGTTATATGACAGGTATCGTTAATTTTTGAGCTAAGAAAAAATCAAAAAATTCCTCTGTAAAATGTCAAAATAACCTTAAGTTCTAAATTTGAAGACGATTGGCCAAACCGTTTAGGCTACAATCCAAAATACATCCGTACAGACAGACAGACAGACCGACAGACGGACAGAATTTTGCCAGTAGCTCAAATATGTTTCTCTATTATCGTAATGTCATGTTTGATTGCTATCTCAAATTTTTTAATCTGCACAAATGCATAACTTCCATTATAGTACCTATAATCGCAAGTAAAAAGAAGCATCTGTCAAATTTCATGTCAACGTTCTCTGTTAAAGCAAAATCGAAGACAGAAATGGCAGTCGCCACGACATAACACGAGATGGCCCGCCTCCATTGGACATTTCATGTTAAGTCCATTCGACATGCAATGAAACATGCCCCGTGGAGGCGGCCTGTTATTTGAGAAAATTCATCCCCACTCCTCCAAATTTGTGAGTTTACTTGAAGTTACTAGAAAATGTAAAGGAACACACATATATTAAAAGAAATAGATTTTTTATTCGAATGCTTTTTTCGTGCAATTTGTTTGTCAGATTTCGTGATAAAATTTCAGTTATTCAACATTTCTGACGCGCTAGAGAATTTCCATGTGGCTCTTTTTTTGCATTTTCCAAAGCCCATAGACGCTCCCCCCCCCCCCCCACACATTCGAATAGGTATACGTCACATACAGTTTTTTTCATTCCTACCACTTAATCTTTATAATCCAAAAGGTCCCAACCTACTATTGACAATGCAGTGTAAATCTGAGTTCAATGAGCTTAGCATACGGTACCGTTTCAATTGCACGTCCGAAGGTGAAGGACGTGAATCATCGAACGAATATGAAAAGCTGAGGATAGTCGTCAGCAAAACAGTTTAAGTGGATTTGAAGTAATAGACAGAAGATCATTTATAAAAATGCGGAAAAGAGTCGGAGACAGAACGGAGCCTTGGGGCACACCCGCATTTATTTTGTGGGCATCATACTTGAATCCGTCCAATACAACTTTTATTGAACGATCCAGCTTTCGGTCTTCAAAATATTCCTTAAGCTGACGGTTAATCAGCGTTCCCATGACCTTAGAAAGAACGGAAGTAAGTGCTATGGGTCGGTAGGAGGAGGGGCAGACTGTCAATGAATAAAACCCAGGAGCATTATGCAGCATGTCTGCCTGGGTGTTATTGATGTTGAGGGACACTTTAGAACTTTTGGCATATTGATTGATTTTCATCCTGAGGTAGGTTGATTGGAATCCGTAGAACAGCTTCCCCAGATTTTGGCTTTTCCAGAGCATCTTGAAATTCTTGAGCACTATTTGTACGAGAAAACAGCTCATAGCCTTTCCAGGATAAATTTTAAATTCTCCTTCTAATGGAGGACATTTAATTTCTTCACTGGAAGAAGCTGTACAGTTGTAGGCCATGTAATTTACCACAAAGAGATCCTTTTCCATTCAATAGTTTTTCCAGGTAAAAGTTCATTTAATAAGATCAAAGAAAACACCTACCAAACTTCTTAAAAATAATTTCATTAAAATCGTTAGATGTTTTCGAGAAAATAAAATTTAATTTTTTAACAGTTATAGGATAGGTACTTATGTATGTATAAGTATAAGTATAAAATTACTTCGCTCTAAAATAAAACTGTCCTCTGAAGAAAGCTGTAAAAGCCATAAATACCAAATTGGAATGAAATTGCTTTAGCCGATAAGAATACAGACCATTAGACCATGGGCGCATGGACGTATTATATATGGACTGCTAGTTGCCTACCTCAAGTTGGTTCCATTTTAGTCTCAGTCATTCTGGGCGACACTAGCCCTCCTGGGGATACTAGCGGAAAAAAACCTAAGCTTCAACTTTGACACTGCCTCTTGCGGAACTGACAAAACCTCCAAGAGTGAAATTTGTCTCGAAAAAGTGCATCCCATGCCGTTCGGACTCGGCGGTAAATTGTAGGTCCCTTTCAATCTTGCAGATTAACAACACACACAGGAATGGTTGAGTATAAGTCACTAGGCCTTGGCTCCTTAAGGAGCTGTCGCGCCAATAAATTTATTTATTTTATTTCAACTTTGACATTTGCCACCACGGAAAACAAAATGGCACTTCTGTTAGTGTGGTTTACTTAAGAAGTATTAGATTTTTAGCAAGTGGTTCAAAAGCGAAAATTGTAGCTAGTTTTACAAAAAAGACTTGAAAAAATATATTAAAACAGAATTTGAAATATTTAATAAAGGTATTAAGTATGCAAAAAACAATGAATGCGACGTGCGTTGTGGCTAATTGTTGTTCGCGTGCTTTTGAGAAAGGTTTATCTTTTCACCCGCCAGTTAATTTTAATTAAATTTGACAAAATATAACTAAAAGTTATTTATTTTAGTATATATCGAAAAGGTGAATATGAACAAAAATGGATTATTGCGATCCGTACTTTAAATGGCCAGGATATACAATATCTTTCAAGAGATATGGTTATTTACAATAAGCATTTTGAGAGCGTGTTTCAAAGAAATTTTGGTACATTCATTCAATTAAGTATTTTCAAATTAGTAGCATTTTAGTTGATAGCCAACTTCAAATTCATAAATTTTCAGTACGCTTAACAACAAAGTTAATCCACAATGTTCTTCATCAAATTTGTTTTCGAATGGTGAAAATATTGCTACGTAAGTTCATTTAATTTCCTTTAAATTAAACCTATCTGAATATAATTTAATTCTAGCCCACTTGACATGGAAATAGTTTTTTTTTAATAATATTGAATACCCTTCTGAAGAATTTGAGGATGAATACATCTCTATATCGCCTGAAAAGTTTGTTCCACTTATTTTTTACATTTTAATAAACAATTAACAATATCGTTAAATTTTAGTTTGCCTAATGAATGTGAACATTTAAACAACATGGTAATTGAAAATATATATACCGATTTCGAAACAATTGACAGTGTTCCAGCTGAGGAGTATACTTTAAAAATAATTGCAAAAGCTTTTCAATAAAATAATTAAAATTAAGGATCGAAATTGACTTCTTGGACCAAAAGTTTTTGTTTTGATGTAAGAACCCAACGGAAAAAATTCTTCAGCAACAAAATAATCACCTGGAACCTCAAGTGTTGGAGAAATCTTCGTCGTCACCATCTTTGTTGCAACCTAGAACTCTCCGTTCAGGTCCAAAAACCCAAGCTGAGAACGATAAATTGGTAGCCGTATCAAAAAAAACCTCAGAAGCAACCAACAGTTCAAATCCAATGATGAGTTTCCTCAATAGCTTCCATTACAGATGAGAGGATTTCTGACACGGCAGGATCCTTATATGATGGTATTGAACTGTTGCCCTCAATTTCCGCAGTGGGGAGAGAAAGAACCGCAGAGGAATTTGATCTCGTTTGCTTTGGAAAGACCTTTGCCAATTTTTATTTCAAATTTTCCACAAACAACTAGTGAGTCAGTGATATGATCTTATTTACTAAAAAAATCACCAAATTTAGAATCATCTTGTCTTAACATTCGCAAAATGAAACTGAATGCAGATCGGAACTACTCCTTCTTCATTATTGATGTTAAGCGTAATAATGATATTTTAAAATTATTAAATGATGAGAAATTCTGGCCCGTAAACTCAGTAGTTCACCCTTTTCGGAAGCGACCTACTGTATCCAAAAAGAGGTCAAATGTACGAAACACTCAAGGAGTTATTTCTCAATGTTCTACCAAAATATTGGAGGATTGAAGACAAAACTAAAATCAATGTCTGCTTCAAGTCTTGGGTTGCAATGATGCAATACGTTTTACTGAAACATGGTTAGATAAGTCTATTTTGGACAATGAAATACTATGTAGTTCGTACCAAATATTTCGGCCAGATCGGTCTTCTTTAACTAGCAGTAAAAAGTCTGGTGGTGGACTACAACTGTAAAATTGTCTCTATGACCTCAATTAACGTAGAAATGGTATGTGTTACAACTCTCCTCAAAACTTTCCAACTTTTTATAGTCTGTGTCTACATTCCACCAAAAATGCATTGTGAACTTTACGATCAATGTGTTATAAACATTAAGTACATCGTTTCCCTGATGAAACCCAACGATCGGTTACAACTTGTTGGTGATTTTAATATACCAGACATTGAATGGGACGTTCTTCAAGAAGATGACTAATTTTTGTCACCTACATCGTTGACATCAGAAACGAGTATTTCTTTTGTGGACTCAATGTGCTCTTTAGCCTCAAATCAAGTTAACCCGTTTAAAAATGAAAAAGGTAATTTTCTCGACCTCGTGTTTACGGATGATGTTAATGGCTTAACAGTGCAAAGATTTTGCCCTTTATTGGATGATGCTTGAAGTTGCTTTGAAGTTTTAATGGAAATGCCGACCTCTGTTTGTGCTAGTCAATACGATCATGGCTATGAATTTGACTTCAAGAAAACTGATTTTGAAAAACTCAATATGGAACTTTCTCAACTGCACTGGGTAAAGCAACTGATACTTTCTATGACATATTATACAACAGCTTTTTGAAAACAATACCTGTTCGCCGCATCAAAATTGTTGATAATTGTGTTCCTTGGCTCACACCTTTCCTTAAAAGGCTTAAAAACAAAAAAAACTCCACAACAAGCTTAAATTCAAGTTTACAGTTTCCACTGTTTAAGAGTTCAGCAGAATAAGAAGAGAATTCCAAGTCAAATCAAGGGCTGCATATAAAAACTACATAATATCTATGAAAGCTAACCTATTACGGAATCCTTCATCTTTTTGGAAATTTGTTAAAAATAAGAGAAAAATAGCTTAATTCACATCCTATATGAATTTGGATCAAAGATATGTTTGCAGAAATGTTTAAAGGCATCTACAAATGTAATAATGGGTTGACTGGGCTGCATCAAATTACCTCTAACATGAGCATTACAAATGACTTGCCATTTATTCAAGAAAACGATGTGACAAGTGCAATAAAGAAGCTAACATATTCATTTTCTACTGAACCTGATAATGTTCCTTCCTGTGTTTGAAAAAACTGCTGTCATTCCTTGGCTATTGCTTTATGTTATTTGTTTAACCCATCTTTGTCGTCTTCCGTTTTCCCACAAGCTTGGAAGTCTTCATTTATAATTCCACTTTTTAAATCAGGAAGCCGATGCAACATGCGTGACTACCGAGGTAAAGCAAAACTCAGCGTTATTCCCAAGATGATGGAATCTATAATAGTCCATGAGTTGATACATGGTGTAAAATCGCATCTATTGGACAGACAGCATGGATTCGTCAAGGGCAAATCTACCATTACAAATCTGTTGGAAATTACATCATGCATAGCAAAAGGATTCATGAATGGTCATCAAACGGATGTGCTATACACTGACTTCTCCAAAGCCTTCGATCAACTTAATCACCAGCTGCTTGTTAGAAAACTTTCACTTTTCAGCTGGTCTCCAAAACTTGGGCAATGGATTGCAACATATTTATCATCTTGTACTCAATATGTTAAATACAAGTCTCATATATCCAACGCAAGAGATGTCAAGTCTGGCGTGCCACAAGGAAGCCAACTGGGACCACTGTTATTCGTAATTTTATTACCCTCTGTGATAAAATACTGTGATATACATATCTATGCTGACGATGCGAAAATTTCATATTCATATAAAAATAATGCTGATTACCTTCAACTGCAATCTGATATTGATCATTTGCAGGAATGCAAAGTAATGACCTTCGCTAGAGTTAAAAATGTTTTCTTTAATGAATACACTATAAATAATTCAAAACTTGAAAGACTTAATTATTTTATAGACTTGGGAGTAATATTTAATTCAAAATTAGACTTCAGAATGCACATCGATTCTATAACTGCAAAAGCTTCTGTTCGTCTAGGAATGATTAAACGATGGTCAAAAGAATTCAACGACCCTTATGTGACAAAGGGCCTATTTGTTGGACTGGTTCGTTCGATCTTGGAATATGGTTGCCAAGTTTGGTGCCCATATTACTCCTGTCACATTGCCCGCATTGAAACCATTCAAAAACAGTTTCTATTATTTGCTCTTCGTCATCTTAACTGGTATAATCATCACCATCTTCCACTATATCATTCGCGACTTTTACTGATTGGTCTCAATACGCTCGAGGACAGGAGGCCATCACTCAAATGTAAATGTAATGTAATTATTTGTATAATCCAAATAACTGTGATCAATTATGTATCTGTAGTTATAGTCAAATACATAAATAAATAAATATAATATTTATAATCATATCTATCTATAATAATATATATTATAATAGCCATATTCTAATAAATAGTAATTTTTTTTACACAGAAATTTAAAATCAACCCTTAATAAAGCTGCTATTGGTGGCAACAGGGCCTAGCAGAATTCGTCAGCTGACACCGCCTCTGTGTCTGAGCTTACTGACTGACCATGACCTCCATGTGCCTTTGGCCATCCAACCATATTGAAATTTGAATTTGATACCGCAAGTATTTGAAATTCTATGAAATATGTATTTAGGTACGTAAATACTAATAAAATTCGTATTAAATAAATAATTGATTTTATGTTTTTGTTTATAAAAATATACATAGTATTAGTAAATATTAATTTATGAATATTCACTTATTTATATCAATACTTTTGATTACCTACATTATATTCAAAATATATTTTTGAGAAATTTTTATTCAGATCAATAAATAATTGTTGGCTATTTTCATATGCAAAATATTGGTTAAAAGTATCTTTTTTACTATTTTCAGACTTTTGATAACAGTGTATTAAGAGCTTTATCTTCGGGAAAAGTTAACGGAAAATATCCGGTTGAACTTCGTTCGTTTGCTTTAACACTACATTTGTACAGCCCTAGAGCTTATAATTATGTTAGAGGGTTGTATTCGAGCAGTTTACCAGCACCCAGTACTCTGAGATCCAAGTACTCTCAAACAGAAGTTTTAGCAGGATTTACACATAAGTCTTGAAGTTTTGACTTTGAAAGCCTTAACAATGGAAAGAGAACACAGAAAAGTTGTTGCCTGTTTGATGATGGACAAGATGGCGATAAGAAAGCACATCCAATGAGACGACTTTAAAAAACGCTACGTTGAGACTATTGATTTCGGGATAGATTTCAGTGATACAGAAGACCTTCCTCTTGCTAAGAAGGCTTTAGTTTATTTATTGGTAGAATTAAATGGTGCGTGGAAGCTTCCAGTAGCTTATTTTTTGACGAATGGTGTTGGTGCTGCCGAAAAAACAAATCTTACAAAGCAGGTACTAAGTTTTGTATCAAACTCAAATGCTGAAATAATAAGCCTCACATTTGATGGACACGAATCAAATATGGGGATGGTTAATCAAGTGGCGGCAACATTAAACAATTTTGAACCTATGATTGTACACCCGGAAAATTGTCTTTGCCTTAAATTAATTAGAAACACATGGGGGCGAAAAAAAATCATTTACAATGCAAATGGTGACGCTATTAAGTGGGAATTTTTAGAAAAACTAGTGCGGTATCAAGGCAAATTAGATCTTCACTTCGCCAACAAGCTCAACGAAAATCATTTAAATTAGAAATAAAAAATAATGAACGTCAAGCTTGCAGCGGAAGCATTGAGTGAAATCACTGTTAATGCCCTTTTGTTTTTGCTTAATAGTAAAGTGGTAGAATTTAAAGGTTCTGAAGCCACAATTAATTTTTTTAAATTTATAAATAACAATTTTGATTGCTTAAATACCAAATCTAAATTTGGATTTAATTTTAAGAAGGGTTTATGCATTGAAAATCAAAAAGATATTTTCGAATTTTTTGAAGTCAGTTCAATACATTTCGAACTTAAATTAGGGAGATTTGAAAATAATCAATTCGGAAAACAAGACGGGCTCATAGGTTTCATTATTGCAATAAAAAACTTGAAAAAAATGTTTAAAACCTATGTTGAAGAGGAAAAAATTCTTCAATATATTTTAAGCTACAAGATCTCTCAAGATCACCTCGAATTATTTTTTTCAAGTATTCGGTCCAGGGATGGCTGCAATAATAATCATACCACTGGGCAGTTTGCTTCAGCATATAAAAGATTACTAATTCATAATGAAGTCAAATCCTTAAATGAAGCAAACTGCATCAGTTTTGATGAAACATCAATTTTACTGGCCTCTTCATCAATACAAAAGGAAATCCCAACAAATAACATTATTAATGATGATGATATTGTTATTTTTGACACAATTTCGGAAAACGAGATAACAAAATCTGCGCTTACAGAAGTTATTAGTTATATTAGTGGGTTTGTGGAATCGAAAATAATTAAGTACTATGCGTGCAAAAAAGGTATCTAATTTTTAAAAACTTGTCCCTCTGAAGAACTAGAATTAATAATAATTAAATCAAATAATGTCTTAGATATCCCCATAGAGATACCGTTAAAATTTGTAAGGCAGTGCAAAAAAATATTTTTTTACTGTTAGTAGAAAACAAAATTAAATGTAAAAACGCATATAATGTTATAATTTGTAGTACTTTACGATCAATAGATTTAAGTAATATGTACATAGAATTAGATAATCATTCGCACGAATGATAAGTATAACTTAGTCAAGGAATTAATTTCAATATCTTCAAAAGTGCTTCTACATTATATTGAAAAAAAATGTTCAACAACATAAAAGCCTTGTTAGAAACAAGTTGAAAAAATTGTGCAATTTATGGGGCAATAAACAAAAAACAACTGCATGTTTCTTTGTTTCCTTAATTTTTTTTCAGGTATTAATCGTTTCAAAAGTGAATGTGATTGGTTGACACAGTAAACACTCCTGTGTCAAGCAATCACATTCACTTTGTCAACGTAAAGGCACTCAACAGGTTTCTCTTAATACCTTTTTTGCATAAACAATAGAAATTGAATTGGAATACGGGAATCTATAAGAAAAGAAATAATAAAATAAATATGGAATTAACCCTTCTGGCTATCTTACTTTGTTATCATCAACTGCAATTGTCTCATAACCGACTTTTTCGTGTTTTTGGAAATTATCAATATCATACCAAATGGTTTTATGTTGCGGCCACTTTCCTTAACATCGTTTTTCACAAAGCTTTTCAAGTCGGCTAATAGGAATCTGGTGTTCATGAGTTTTGATGGTAACTTGATGATCATATTCAGATTGGACATTTATTTTCCAAGGTATGCTATGATATCAATGTTCGAAATCATTAGTAGTTATTGGAAAATTCTGTAAATACTCGGTAAACGTCTTGCTTACCTTCTCCAGAAGTTGCTCTACGAAGGTATCTGGTTAGAATCCAGGGTTCTTTGGAACAGCCCAATGCACTTAACAGGACTTCCTGTTCACTGGAAACTTTGGAGTTCATGTAACGATCAAAAGCGGAATTCCACTCTTCCTCGGTCCCGTATTGAATCGATGTGCAATAGACTATGCTCCGAAGATTAGGTGAGATCCTGATGAATAGAAAAAGTTTTAGCTTCTCAGGAAGGGCATAAGAAAATAAAACACTTACGGATTATTCAACTCTGGATTTGGCTCTTGTATCCAATTCTGATAATGTCCGCTGCAGTCAGTAATATATTTTTGGTGGCCCAAATGGCATGCCATATTTAGAATCCCATTGCGTTTCCATAGCATAAACATGTCGTTCTCATCAACTTTTTCCGTAAAGCCAACTTGATCATACACTGAGTTAAGAAGCTTCAATAAATACGTACAACAATAAGATAAAATCACAATGTGCTCTACGAAAAAATGTTTATTCACAAAAC
The DNA here is from genome assembly GCA_963971375.1 of Platycheirus rosarum. NCBI lineage: Eukaryota > Metazoa > Arthropoda > Insecta > Diptera > Syrphidae > Platycheirus > Platycheirus rosarum. Next base: position 106,554,447 of record OZ020508.1, read on the forward strand.
CTTTAGCAGATTATACCCATCCAGCAATACACACAGAAGCATGACCCGGCTTAATGTCACTGGTATATTGGTTTTAAGATTAAACAATAAATTGTCAGTAACTACTTAGATCGTTCCTTTAGGAGGATCTGTCGGAGGACTTCACAAGAGTATGATACGCTTAAGCTCTTCGCAAAATATAAATCAAAACGGATCAAGTTCGAACAATGAGGCTCCAAAATCATCCGCAAACAGTCAATCCAGTGGAAATGTTATTGTTCAAATAGCAACTTCCTTTCAAAAGCAAGCCTCTACTGCAGCACACAATCCAACTTACATAACACCAGTACCTCCATTGAGTAATAATATTATTATTACTAGTCATAACAAATGGGGAATCCCGTCGACTCAAGTCACATCTAGTGGTGTAACCGTTACAACTTCTCCTAACAGGTGTCGACCTCACTCACAAAGCCTCACTGCACTGTTGAGTTCAAGCAGTGCACTGCTGAAATACAGCACTGATGCTTTGAATCAATCTATGAGTACTAATAATACAAACAACAATACTTAAAACATAACACTTAAAACTCTAATTGTAGGATCTACCACAGAACACAGTTTCGGTACATCATGCTTCCCCAGCTTTGCCACTGTTGAATGGAAATCAAAAATATGTGATGAAGCTATCTGTTAGGTAGTTTGTAAAACTCTATCCTTTAAATAAATAAGCCTTGAACATGATGGTTTTAGAACAATCATGAAGTTGTCGTGTCAAGTCCAACTACGAATGTAACACCGCGTCGAAATGATAATACAAGTAGAACTCTACTTAATACCAACAACAGCATACTGGATCAACGAATGAGAACTTTTGAGCCATATTAATATATGAAGGACCCAATGGAGCAGTTTTGTGAAAAACATTTTACATCTATTAAAATCTACATGGATGAAGTTTCAAACTTTTTGCCATCCCCAACCAGGTGCAGTATAGAAGGTGAATATTAATTATTTGTTTGTAATAATGTTCGCCTCAAAGGCGTTGTTTTGGTGAATATTTTTTTCATAAGCTTGACTGTCCATCTTGAAATAATTTGTTATGATGTTATTATGCTTATGCACAATATATTCATAAAACTTATTACAAATTAGTACTATGTTATTAATTAAAATTAAATAAGAAATTACAATTTTAGAAAGACGTACGAAAAAGTAGCCAAACTACACTTCGCCTGCCAAATTCGTGGACAACACTGCTTTTATTCAAAAACTTGCTTTACAATGCAAAATCATCTACCGTGACGAAACCCATTTTTGGTTCGTCAAAAAGCAAAATATGCGAATTGGATGATATGGATTTGGACGAAATGTGGTTTGAATAGGCCACCCAGCACAACCTTACAATCGATTTATTGAAAAGTTTGATGATCGTTTTATCTCAAGAAATGGGCCAGTTGATTGGCCACCTCGTTCGTGCGATTTAATGCCTCAAGACTATTTTCTTTGGGGCTACGTTAAGGCATTGGTTTATGCCAACAAGCCGACGAAGTTGGAAGAGCTCAGAGCCAACATCGAACGCGAAATAGCGGCCGTTTCGGTCGAAATGTGTGGCCGAGTCATCGAGAATTGGGTCAAATGAATCGACGGCTGCAAACGTGCCAGCGTTGTCCATATGAACGAAGTCGAGTTGCATTCATAAATGTTTTGATTGTACTTCAAGTCTAAGAATGATTATGGAGATCAATTTAAATTACAGCAAAACAGTTCAAGTATAAAAAGAAGAATAATATTAATTTTATTCTTTATTTATTTATATCTCGAAGCTAGTTTCTGAACAACTAATAAATATTTTCAATTATTTATCAAATACAAAATTCTAAGTTAATATGAAATCAATAGGTTCATATTAATACAGTGAATAGTTTCCAGGAAATTACTTATATAATTTAACAAAGCCGATAATAAAGTTTTTGAAATATCTCAAATGGTTTGCGTTTTATTAAAAAAAAAATTGTCAAGTCCTTATTGTATAACCCTTTATAAGGGTACTATATTCAGGGATACAAGAATTTATTGGATTAGATGTTGCACACTGGAGATCATTCATATAAATGAGATGCTCGGGGATAAAACACAGCCCTGGGGGCTCACTAGCTTTTATATTGTGGGTTTTGAGATTTGACGCCACCCAATACAACTTTGTATAGAACGGTTCGAAAGAAAGTTTCTAATCCAACGATTCCTCGATACCGAAGGCACTCATTTTCGGTAAGAGCTAGATGCCAGACTTTATCATATGCTTTTGAAATATCGAGTGCCATAATCTTACTTTCTCCAAAACGATGGAGAAGTTTCCTTCAATACTCCGGTGAAATAAAGAATTAGATTACAAATGGACCAATTGCACCCCAACCAAAGCAAAAATTGGACTCTTATAAAAGCAAAAAAGCACATCTTTGGCCGTTTCAAGTAAAAAGTTCCTCGAAGTTTGTACACCCTATTTGCTTTGACAAGCTTTACAGAAGAGACGACACAGTTAAGAAAAAAAAAACTTATACACGAAAAGTAGATTTGACCCAAACCAAGCTGTTTTGAGCAAATAAGGACAGGTGGCTATTTTACAAGGTAATTTTGGAGAGGTTTTTTAGGTAATGCCCTCGTTCGCTCCGAACTCTAGCGCCACTTTGGTAAGTATGTAACATTCATTCCTCCAAGGGACAAACGTTAACCATATTTTCCAACCCAAGACTGAAGCGAAAAACAGGTATGTTGTTACATACACACATTTACCAGAACAAACTTAACTTTTTTTTATATTTGTTAAACACAAATTCAAATAAACTTACCTCCCGAGACATATCTCTCCAAAAGGTACACCTTCATGTCATAGCATTCGTTAGCAATCCTTTGCGAGATCAAAGTCATATCTGTATGCTCTGGTGTAACCACACGCATATTCAAGCGAACCCGATCAGTGTCAATGTTGTAATAGCCCATTCCCATTGTTTGCATAAGATCCAGAAAATTCCTTCGTGGCAGAGAAGTTTCTCTATCCAAAGCCATAACAAAGCATCTATTTGCTGAGGTATCAATTATGGCCGACTGATTTTCCTTAAAATCGTGCATAAATCGTGAGTGTCGATCTTAAGCTCGTAGCGGCCGGACGTCGAGGTGTGCGTACAAATAATTAAACAAAAGTCAAAAAAAAAATAATTATTGCGCGTTGTTATCGCAAGTGTTTTAAAAAAAATAATAATACACACTCGTTAGAGAAATTGGAAAAAAACCCCTCGCGTGTGCTGTAAACAAAATAATAATATTCACTCGCGTCGTAGGATGAATGATAAAGATGCCCACTCGCGCTGAGGAAGAACAAAAATAAATAAAACGCATTCACATAGCAAATTATCCTCTTATCTGTCCCAAGACCTTTGTGCTTAACTGCCTCTTTCTAATCTACTGTAGGCATCGTATGACCATACAATGCTTGCGGTAAATAGGTAAGGGCATCTGAATTTGTCCTATTGTGCTGAATGTTTAAATTGATTTTTTGTTAACAAGCTGTCTTATGGGCATAACACCTAAGACAGTTTGATTATTACAGAAATTAATTTGGATTTGGACTTAGTCAGAGTTGTGTTTTTGTATGTAAGTATTTTTAAATGGTAAGTGATTTTTGTGTCGTGTATTCTAATGTTCGTGGTTTAAGAAAGAATTTCTTTCACGTGTATGTCTACACTGTTCAATACAGGCCAGCTGTTTTTTCATTAAGTGAAACTCAGGTTGGAGTAAATACTGATTTATCAGAATATGCTCTACATGGGTATAGCTTGGTGCCATTACTCTTTTCCCATCATGGTCTCGTGGTCTATGTTAGGAATGATATTGCTTACCAGAGCCTTCCCCAATATGGGCAATGTTCCAACACGGACTTTAACATCTGATCATGAATCTGATTCTTCTAGGGATGCGTGCTTTTATTCCTAACAGAGTAAAAAGCATCAAACTTAAAGAAAAGTCTTGGTTTAATTCTGAGTGCAAAGAAGCTATCAGGCTCTTCGGTTCCAACGCTCATCGAAAATAACAAACAAATTGTTTACTCTTAAGAGAAGGCAAACTTGCTCGCCGCCCATTTCGCTGCCAGCTTCACGCTGCCGCATAGCAACGTTGCCCTTCCTGTACTTGAGAATGTAAATTTTTCCATGGTACAGATTTTTTTCCGCACTAGTACAGTAGCAAGAGTCCTCAAAGATCTCGATATACACAAATCCGCTGGCCCGGATGGTATACCCCCGATTCTTCTGAAGAGGTGTTCTTCCACACTGGCAAAGCCACTGCGTAAGTTTTTTCATCGCACCTACTCTTCTGGAATCTTTCCTAGAAGATGGAAAACAGCATTTGTCTAGCCTGTCCCTAAGATAGGTGACCCATCCTCCCCCTCCTCCTACCGACCCATAGCACTGACATCCCTTCTTTCTAAGGTCATGGAAACACTGATTAATCGTCAGCTAAAGGAATATCTCGAAGATCGTACGCTTCTCCATGACCGTCAGTATGGCTTCCGCAGCAACCGTTCCACTGGTGATCTGATGGCATATCTCACCGAACAGTGGAACAAATCTTTACATCGCTTTGGTGAAAGTAAGATTATTGCTCTTCATATCTCCAAGGCATTTGATAGAGTTTGGCATGAAGCTCTCTTATCGAAAATGCGTGCTTTTGGGATCGATGATAGTCTTGTTCGTTGGATTAGAAGCTATCTTCTGTAACGTTCAATACAAGTTGTATTGGACGGATTCAAGTCTGATTCCCACAAAATAAATGCTGGTGTGCCCCAGGGTTCTGTTCTGTCTCCGACTCTTTTCCTCATTTTTTATAAATGATCTTCTGTTTGTGACTTCTAATCTACTTAACTGTTTTGCTGACGACTCTACCCTCAGTTTTTCGCCTTCGGACGTACAATTGTAACGGTGCCGTATGTCAAGCTCATTAAACTAGGATTTATGCAGCATTGTCAAATGGGGTAATAGGAATCGTGTGGAGTTTAATGCTTCGAAAACTCAATGCTGTCTTCTGTCGTTAAAGCTAAACATACCCACTGCCTTTGTCCATGAATGGCACTTACATCGAAGAAACCGAAAAGCTCTCAGTACTCGGTATGTGTGTCAATGACGACCTCCGTTGGAACGACCATATATTTGAGATCGTTAAGAATGCTGCTAAGTGCTTAGGTTTTCTGTATCGGTGTAGGAAGTATTTTTCCCCATCTGATCTGGCTACAATTTATAATGCGTTTATACGCCCTTAACTCGAGTATAACTCCCACCCCTGGGCAGGTGCTTCGCAATCGCTTCACCTGCTTGATAGAATACAAAATCGAGCGTTAAGATTAATAGGAAATAGAACTGCCGATGAAACAATTGCCCCACTCGAACAACGACGCAATGTTTCATGTCTTTCCTTATTTTATCGTTTCCATTACAAAAAATGTTCACTTGAAGTAGCCAATTGCATTCCTCCCCTTAAAAGTTTCTCCCGTAATACTCGTCTCGCAAGGAATGCTCATCAGTTCACCCTTGAGCCCAATTTCGGACGTACTGTGAAATAAAGGGATTCTTTTTTTAGCCTAACAACACGAATTTGGAGTGGTTTACCCGGCGAGATTTTCCCTTGCCATTTTGATCTGCTAATATTCAAAACCAATGTTAATCGGCACCTCCTATCTCTCCCCTCCCTATCTTCGTAATGCCCGTGCAGTGTGTTCTACATTAAAAGGGAAACACATAATCCTTTGTGCGCGCGTTCATCATTGGTTAATTCGAGTTCAACTTCTTCACGGAAAAAGTCCCCGGGCAGCTCACTTGTGCAAGTCACTCATTTGAATGAATTCGGGTAATATGGAATGTCGCACATACCACGATAGTGAAGGCTTCGCTGAGCTGGAGCGTACATACGATAGATTGCTACTCCACCAAGAATACCAACAAGCATGACAGCCAATGCCGAAAGGAACAGAAAAACTGTAGTTGAAGCTGAAATATGACGACGATTAAAAACCATAGATTCAGCATCAGGTTCTCCAGCCAATGATGCTGCTTGAAAATAAAATGTGGTATATTTTTTATTACATCATTAGTTATACAAAGAATTACGTTCTTTTGATTTCATAAAAATTTTATTTGTTTAATATTTTCCCCAAAATTTTATTTCATATTGCTCGGCTAAGCCCTAGCCATTAGTCAGATAAAAGGAGGTGAAAACTTACATACATACCTACGTATTTTAAAGCATTTCATTGTCATAAAAGCACACAGAATAAATAAGGAAGCCTATGATAAACACACAAAAACAACTAACAAATAAAAAGCTATATATATACCCGCACCATACGTTTATCGATCCATCAAACATAATTAAGCTATTTTAATTAATTTGATTTCAAAAAATTAATTATTGTTATTGAGACCTATACCTAGCATTATTGCCCTACTGCTGATTCCCACGAATCTTTATGCCAGTTGTTCAAATTTTTCCATACCAAAATACAAATTGAACTGAAAAAAGTCCTTTATATCTTTCTATTAGCAAATTATATTATAAACAGTAAATAACAAGTGGAAAGATAACCAACTAAAAAACTGCAAAAGCTAACAATCCTATATATTTATGTGTTTATCCCTTTATCGTGACGCATGTTCGTTCGAGCTTCAAACCACAACGATTCTAAAGAAGTTGCACGTCAAAAAAACATTAAAATTAAATCTTTGTCAAAAAGACGCCTGTGCCTAAAAAATATTAGCACACAGGAGCAAGTACGTGCGACCCAGTCGTGCCTTTTATTTTTAAGTGAGTAAGATTAAGAAATAAATATTCGATGGCAAAAGCCTATAAATTGAATAACCCAAAATTGAAAAAAAAAAATATGTTTTCAGCTCTATTTTCGCGAATTGCGAATTGTCTTATATGTTTAGCTGTTATTAGATTTCTACAAAATTTTATATTTGAAAAGAACAAACTTTTAAAAATTGCTTACCAAATTCGGTTAAGAATATTTTTTTCTAAAAACTAAAAATATCCATAATTTCTTTGACAGTCGTTGAATTGCTTATTTGCCTTCGCTTCATTAGTGAGGAATCGCCAAAGATCATCCTATTCAGCAGCGCTGTATGCCCTGAAATATTGATATAGAAAAACGTGTAAAACCTCATTAAGAACAAGAAACAACCTAAATTTCCCGCAGATATTTTGTCTCTTGAGAATTATAATTCTAGGCGCACAAATAATATCAAATCAACTATAACAGAACCTTTATGAACGGTGGACGAAGTCAGGAAGACTAACTAAAAAAAACACGACTGCTCAAGAACACAAATACTGATGAACTGATGAAATGTTGCCGATAAGCCAGCAGCAGCGGTAGTGGCAGTTCCATGACGTACAACACAGATCACATTCAACATCAGACATCCATCAGCAACACAAGGCGCTACTCTTCGTCATCGAAAGCCAACATAGCACACACAGCGCACAGATTTAACTGTAATCTCCATTGCTGTTACTGCAGTGATTCTGGAAGCTCTTTCAATGTACCGTAGTCGAATAGAGGATAGAGGCCAGCCGCACCAGATTTCGTTTTTCTTTCTTCCATACTATGCTCTGGACAGCTGCTTTTAATGTCGATGCTATGGTGGAGAAGAAACTCCCTTGAATTGAGATTTCAGTAACACATGGATTGAGTTAGAGGCATTGGACCACAGAAGTTTGGAAAGGGAAAAAATAGCTTTTGAGAAAACAAAAACCCAAATACCGAACTTAGTTTTTCCACGGGATGGATGGTTCTTGGCATATTTTCCGACACCGACTCCTTCAATTTAATATATTAACACGAGTAACACGATTACTGAATAAATTAATAAAATGAGAAATAAAACAAAAAAACGTCAAAACAAAATGAACTGAAAAAATAAGAACCAAGATATCATAGATGTCGCACATTTCTCTGGATGAAATTTAAAAAAATACCATAGATGTCACACATTTCTATGTATGAAATTTAAAAATGTCGGTCATTGTTTATTGGTAATTTAAATTTTTGATTTTTTTGAAAACAGATGGCACTAGCTTCTTTGTCACAATTTCAAGTAGTAATTTTTTTTCCTGAAGTGGGTTCCAGAGGGCTAGCATCGCATTCTCAATTTTGGCGACATTTTTTTGACAATTGTTGTATGAAGCTGACATTACACTAGCAGTCCATATATAATACGTCCACGCATAAGACTTATAAACAGACAGACATACATATGTACATACATATGTAGGTTGTATTCATAAACGCAGAAAATCTGCTCTAGTACAATCGCATTTCTTTTCTAATGCATTTGTGAACGCAATCACAATGTAGAATGTCTGCAGTAAACAAAAAGGCCTTACCTAGTCCGATTTGTATGTAAACACAGTTCATTAACGTCAGAGAAAAATGGCTGCCAAACAAATTTTGTTGAACTTGATTTTTGATTTGCTTACCGAGAAAGAAAAGAAAATTATAATTGGCACAAATATCTTGCAAAGAAAAAATAGAAAGAAAATTATAACGAGACAATTTTCAAGCTTAAAAGCTTCTTCATGAAGGTGAGTTCAGAGTATCCAGGCGATATATTACGTAGTCATTTTAGGATGTCGAGACCCACCTCACATTAAACGTAAGCTTCTTTCTAATTATTTTACAATATAAAAACTTAGATATTAATTTCCATTTGATGAAGACGAGTTGAAAATATTTTGGAAAACAGAAGAAAGTGGTCGACCGAAAGTTGAGTTAAAATTGGCGTTGTCTCTAACCTTGTGGAAACTAGCTAATGGTTCTTGTTTCAGAGAATTATCGAATCTCTTTAATGTTGGAAAGGGGACAGCATTTAAGTATTTTTTGAAAGTAATTAAGCTTTTGTTTGAAATAAGAAACAAGTTTATAAAATGGCCTTCAAATACACTCGCATGCAAAAAATCAGAGCTTGCGAAGGAATCCAATTTTTTTTGTCGTCGCTTTTGTATACGGGAGTCACATACCCATTCTCATTCCTTCAGGCCACAAAGTAAGCTACTATAATAGAAAAGGAGTTTGTTCGAGCAATCTTCAGGTAAAAGTTCTTGTTTATTTATTTGAAATTACTTAAATTAAAATTAAAATACCAAATTATTCAAAGGCAATTTGTGATAGCAACCAAAAATTCATTGATGTTTCTTTCAGTTTTCCTGGAAGCTGTCATGCTCATGATGCTAATGTTTGGGAAAGCAGTCCAAGCGGAAAAAAATTAAGAGCTAATTCGAAGGATGTTGTAGACGAAGGATACATATTAGGCGATTCAGCGTATCCATTAACAACATATTGTGATATTTTGGCCTGGGGTTCGACAAATAAAACTCAATCAAAATTCCACAATAATAAAACAAATCTCTTTATTTTATAAAACACAACGTCTTTCAGTTTAAATAACACCAATTTAACTTATTTCACTTATTCACAATTCAAATACGTGTTTATAATTCAACACTTTTTATTTAATCTCAATTCAATCACTTTTTACTAATACTTCCAGTTGTTAACAATTCCACTTTCGAAAATAAACTGAACTGTCAATGCAATCTACTCTTGTATTTATACAACTTTAAAAGCTTCTGGAAGCTTCTGTCTGGTTCTGGCACAATCTAAGCTTTCGGTACTAATTCGAGTCTCGAATTGTTTCGTCAAGTTCGATTTAGTACTAAGTTAAAACATGTTGCAAATATGTAGCATACTTCTAGGGGCATGGTTGTTGTACACAATAAATGGTGGTTGTTGTACACAATAAATGTTGGTTGTTGTACACAATGAATCCAACAGATGGCGTTAATTTACAAAATGTATCTAAACTTGTTGCCACATCACATTGTCCCCCTCTTAGTTTTGTTCGTCCCGAACAAGCACATCATCATTGTTTCCGTGGTAACGATGCAGTCGATCCACATGGACAATTTTCATTTTGCTCTTGGTCCTCGTTGGATTCGGAAAACGACGTCATTAATGCGCGTAACTATTTGGTAGGGACCTTCCCAGTCCTGCTGAAGCTTGGGCGATTTTCCCTTTCTGCGATGTGGGTTATAAAGCCATACCAGATCTCCCTCATTGAATTCAGGTGCTGTTGCTCTCGCATCGTATCTGGTCTTCATGCGGTCACTCGCAATTTTTATGTTGTTTCTTGTTCTCTGGTGAATGTCGTTGATCCTTTCTCTAAGATCTAACACGTAGTCCTCTTCGCATTTTGGGTCTTCAATAGGAAATCCGAATTTTAGCTCACTTGGAAGCCGGGCAGTTCGTCCAAATAGAATTTCGGATGGAGTGTATCCAGTTGTACTATGAACCGCATTCCGGTAGGCCATAAGAAATAAAGGAATTCGCCGATCCCAATCCCGTTGGTTCTCGTTCACGACTTTGGACAGATGTTCCTTCAAGGTCTTGTTAAATCTTTCTACCATTCCATCAGACTGTGGATGAAGAGGTGTTGTCCTTGTTTTCTTTAACCCGAGTGATGCGCATACTTCCTGGAATACCTTCGACTCGAAGTTTCGCCCTTGGTCGGAATGCAATTCCATAGGCACCCCGAACCTGCAGACCCAGTGGTCCACTATCTGCTCGACATCGGTCTTAGCTTCTTGATTGGGTATCGCAAAAGCCTCCGGCCATTTGCTGAAGTAGTCCATGACAACAAGGATGTAACGGCTACCGTTTTCAGTTTCCGGGAACGGGCCTGTGATGTCAACGGCGATTCTTTCAAAAGGGGCGCTCACGTTGTACTGGTGCATTTTACCTCGTGTTTTGACTTTGGGTCCCTTGCTAGCTGCGCATGTTATGCACTTTCGACACCAGCTCTCTACATCGTTTCTCACGCTTAGCCAATAAAAGCGTTCCCGTACCTTTTCCAGTGTTTTGTTGATTCCCAAGTGCCCACCGGATATTCCAGCATGCATTTCTCGTAGGATCTCCTCTACTTTCGATCGTGGAACCACAAGCTGCATCTTAAAGGATCTTCCATCCGGCATTTCCCATTTTCTTCGCAAAACACCATCTTCCACATGGAGAGAGTCCCACTGCGCCCAGTATGCTTTTAAAGTAGGACTTCTGTCGGAGATATCTCTTGCGTTTGGTTTCTCCATAGATTCCTTCCATGCAAGGATTGGCTCGATGTCAGGGTCTTCTTTTTGTGCATTACGAATTTCTTCGGCACTCCAACCCTCTACAGGTTCGGCTCTTATTCTCTGGACAGATATACCTTCATCCTTTTCCTCTTTTCGCGCACAATGTTTGCAACTGGGCTCACATGGTCTGCGGGAAAGCGCGTCCGCATTGCAGTGCAGTCTTCCTTTGCGATGCTGTACTTCGAAGTCGTAAGTCTGCAATCGTTCGATCCATCTTGCTACCTGCCCCTCAGGATTTTTGAACTGAAGCAACCATTTTAAAGCGGCGTGATCGGTACGCAGAATGAATCTCTGTCCATACAGATATTTATGGAAATGTTTTGTCGCCAGTATCAGAGCAAGGAGTTACCGTCTGGTTACACAGTAGTTTCTCTCTGGTCGCGACAGAACTTTGCTGAAATAGGCTACCACTTTCTCCTGCCCATCGTGTATCTGCGACAGAACTGCTCCAACACCCACGTTACTAGCATCCGCGTCCACAATAAATGTTTTGCCAGGGGTGGGATAAGCTAGTATTGGTGCCTCACAAAGTCGCTGCTTTAGATGTTGAAAGCTTCTTTCGCACTCACCTGACCATTTAAATTGTCTACCCTTCTCAGTTAGCTGGTGCAGACACTTTGCGATTCCGGCGAACCTCCTGTAATAAGTGGCGAGACCTAGAAAGCTCCTCAGCTGGTGTTTATCTTCGGGAACTGGCAAATTTCTCACGGTTTCGATTTTCTCCGGGTCAGTGTTTACTCCATTTGATGATATCACATGTCCCAAATATTTCACCTCAGCTTTGAACAGAGCACATTTCTTTGGATTTAGTTTCAAATGTGCAGTTCGAAGTCGTGTAAACACCTCTCTCAAGTTGTCGCGATGTTCAGCGAACGTCTTTCCCACAACGATGACGTCATCCAAGTACACCAGGCAGGTTTTCCATGTCAGACCCTGTAACACACGTTCCATTAAACGCTCAAAGGTGGCTGGAGCGTTACACAATCCAAATGGCATAACGGTAAACTGCCATAGTCCATTTCCCGTTGTGAAAGCGGTCTTTTCTTTGTCTTCTGGATGGATCTGTACCTGCCAGTAACCACTTTTCAGATCGAGGGTGGAAAACCATTTCGCTCCAGAAAGGGTATCCAAGGTGTCATCTATTCGAGGCAAGGGGTAGCTGTCCTTCTTGGTGACATCGTTGAGCCTCCGGTAATCCACGCAGAATCGAGAGCTGCCGTCCTTCTTTTTCACTAGTACAACGGGTGATGCCCACGGACTTTTTGAGCTTTCGATTAGACCGTCTTTTTCCATGGTTGATATCATCTCATCGACTTCCGACTGTTTTGCCAATGGAAGTCTTCTAGCAGGTTGTCGGATCGGTCTGCTATCGCCGGTGTCTATTCGGTGCTGTACTAGGTGTGTTCGACCATAGTCTCCATCCTGCGATGCAAATATATCAGCAAACTCGCCAATGAGATTTTTGGCCAAGGTTTTCTGCTCCTGATTTAGCTCACAGTTTCCAAGGATAGCATTACATACCTCAGCCAATTTTGTTGCAGAAACAGGACTCGCAGAATCACTCCCAGATGTTGTCGATATGGCTGCAATGGGTACGCATCTTCCAATCACCTCTCCTTGTCTGAGCTTGACGGAGTGTTTGTTCAGATTCATCAGCCTTACCGGAACCATGTTTTTCTTTGGTTCCACTAAAATCTTTCCAACGATATAGCTTGGAAAGTCCTCTTTATTATCTGCTTCAATGAAATAGAATCGGTGGTTCCCAGGATCACCCTCCAAACGCGTCCAAAGAACTGTCTCTGAAGAAGGTGGTAGGGCTTCATCTCTGCTTATAACCGCCCGAAGATTCACAGCGTTCTCGTTTCCGTATACCATAGGGATCTCAACGGTTCGATACCTTAATACTTGCATTCGAAGGTCTATGATTACCTCATGTGCCTTCATGAAATCCACTCCAATGATGCATTCGTCGCATATGTCGGCTACCAAAAATGTATGTGCGAAGGTCAGCCCTGCCAGTTCTATCTTCAGAAGTACCTCTCCGTATACTTTTGCTACTTCTCCCGTGGCTGCCTTCAGACTGTTCCAGCTGGTGTTATGTAGCCATGATGTCTGAACAAGGTCTCTTCTGATTATGGAGGCTGTGGCACCCGTGTCGCCACACATTTTCTGTTTCTGATGACTGTCTCCACTGTCAAGCTCTTGCTGCAGCGTGTAGTTTGCGAAACTTGGATGATGGTCCTGGGGGCGTCGATTCCATCAACCAACTTCAGCCCCGCGAAGGCGTTTCCCGCCTGCTGTTGGTCAGAAGCTTGTCCAGCAGTGTGAGTGTTATTCCTGCCAGATGCTTCGTCATTCTGCCTCCTCCTTGCGCAATGTGGGCAGCTTACCTGTCTAGGCATAGATCTGCATTGTCGCTGTAGGTGTCCTAGCTTGTTGCAATTCCAGCATCTCATTTGACCTCGAACAGTGCTCGGGTTTTGTCTTTCAATGTCGACACGTTGACATGAGCACTCTAGCGTAGCCATTTCCCTGACGCGATGGCTACCTTGCGAAGCTTGGTCTGCTGCTTCCATTGTCAGGGCAAATGCTAAAGCCTCAGCGAGCGTTTTCTTACCTGCCATTCTCACAGCCATTTGTAGTTTTCCATCTGCAATGGCATTAGTGAACGCATCGGTTGCCAGTTCGTTTATGATTTCCCTGCTGGTATTGGGATAAGACAAATTCGCCAAGCGCTCAATGTCAGCTTGCAATTGTTGTAGCGTTTCACCTCTTGCCTGGACCCTTCTGCGCAACTGGACTCGGTAAACTTGCTGCATGTGGTCGTTGCCAAACCTCATCTCGATTGCCTTGACCATGGCATCATAATCCTGATGTTTGTCTTCAGGAATGGTCTGCAGCAATTCGGCAGCTGTTCCTCTGAGAGCAAGCGTAAGAGCAATTGATTTGTCTTCGTTGTCCCAGTTGTTCGTCAAGGCGGCAGCTTCGAACTGCCTCTTATAAATTGGCCATGATGTTTGACCGTCGAAGACAGGGGGCTGCATTTCCTTTCTTCGTGGACCGTCGCTCGAATATTCCCGAACCTTCTGCTTTTTCAAAGAATCAAATTCCTTAGCCAGATGTTCGTACTGTTGCTCTACACTTACGAACTTTTCTTCCAAGTTTTCTATTTTGGCTTCGAATTTCTGATCGATTGTTTGAAGTCTTTTGTCGAAGAGAACATTCTGTGCATCGAGTTTGTTTTCGAGACCATCAAATTTGCTTTCGAGAACGTTCTTTTGGTCGCTTAGTTGCTGCTGGAGAATTTCCAACGAATTCTTCTGCTCATTCTTTTGTTCTTCGAGAACGTTCTGTTGTTTTTCGAGAAAGTTCTTTTGTTCTTTCGAGGAACTTTCCAAAGCATCGAATTTCGACAGAAGCAACTTCATGAAAGCAGGCATTTCATCGGCTGTACTTACTGTGCATTCTCTCCCTTGTTCTTCAACATCGAACAACATGGTATCGGGGTCTCCACCATCCTGAGTGATAGCATTCTGAAGTCGGAGCAATAGTTCCTTTTTCAGCCCCGAAGTCTGAAGATTTCGTTTTCCTAATTCTTCTTTCAACTCAGCTGTTGTCAATTGTTCTAATTTGCGACCCATTTTATGTAACTTAAACACTATTTTCGCAACACAGTCAGTTTTATTTTAATGTCTCTTCTAGAAAGATCTTTTTCCAACACTATTTTTAACAAAAATACTCGCTATTCACAGTTTTATAGCACAATCAGTTCAATAGTTTCTGGAAAATTCCACTTTCACAATTAAATGAGTCACCGAAACTGTTTTAGAAAATGTCACTATGGAATTTTCTAGCACTTTACTAAGTTTTATCCCCAATTTCTGACACCAATGTGATATTTTGGCCTGGGGTTCGACAAATAAAACTCAATCAAAATTCCACAATAATAAAACAAATCTCTTTATTTTATAAAACACAACGTCTTTCAGTTTAAATAACACCAATTTAACTTATTTCACTTATTCACAATTCAAATACGTTTTTATAATTCAACACTTTTTATTTAATCTCAATTCAATCACTTTTTACTAATACTTCCAGTTGTTAACAATTCCACTTTCGAAAATAAACTGAACTGTCAATGCAATCTACTCTTGTATTTATACAACTTTAAAAGCTTCTGGAAGCTTCTGTCTGGTTCTGGCACAATCTAAGCTTTCGGTACTAATTCGAGTCTCGAATTGTTTCGTCAAGTTCGATTTAGTACTAAGTTAAAACATGTTGCAAATATGTAGCATACTTCTAGGGGCATGGTTGTTGTACACAATAAATGGTGGTTGTTGTACACAATAAATGTTGGTTGTTGTACACAATGAATCCAACAGATGGCGTTAATTTACAAAATGTATCTAAACTTGTTGCCACATCACAATATCTTTTTGTCCCTTACCGTGACAATAGATATCTTTCTTCTATGAAAAGAAAATTTAACTTCATTCATAGTTCTACCAGGGTCTCTATTGAACAAGCGTTCGGCAGATAGAAGCAAAAATTTAGAATCCTTAAATACGTCGACGTAAAAAAATTGCAATATTTAAAGTATTGTGATGTGGCAACAAGTTTAGATATTCGGAGGATACATTTTGTAAACTAACGACATCTGTTGGATTCATTGTGTACAACAACCACCATTTATTGTGTACAACAACCACCATTTATTGTGTACAACAACCATGTCCCTAAAAGTATGCTACATATTTTAACATGTTTTAACTTAGTACTAAATCGAACTTGACGAAACACTTCGAGACTCGAATTAGTACCGAAAGCTTAGATTGTGCCAGAACCAGACAGAAGCTTCCAGAAGCTTTTAAAGTTGTATAAATACAAGAGTAGATTGCATTGAAAGTTAGTTTAGTTTCGAAAGTGGAATTGTTAACAACTGGAAGCATTAGTAAAAAGTGATTGAATTGAGATTAAATAAAAAGTGTTGAATTATAAAAACGTATTTGAATTGTGAATAAGTGAAATAAGTTAAATTGGTGTTATTTAAACTGAAAGACGTTGTGTTTTATAAAATAAAGAGATTTGTTGTATTATTTTGGAATTTTGATTGAGTTTTATTTGTCGAAACCCAGGCCAAAATATCACATTGGTGTCAGAAATTGGGGATAAAACTCAGTAAAGTGCTAGAAAATTCCATAGTGACATTTTGTAAAACAGTTTTGGTGACTCATTTAATTGTGAAAGTGGAATTTTCCAGAAACTATTGAACTGATTGTGCTATAAAACTGCGAATAACGAGTATTTTTGTTAAAAATAGTGTTGGAAAAAGATCTTTCTAGAAGAGACATTAAAATAAAACTGACTGTGTTGTGAAAATAGTGTTTCAGTTACATAAAATGGGCCGAAAATTAGAACAATTGACAACAGCTGAGTTGAAAGAAGAATTAGGAAAACGAAATCTTCAGACTTCGGGGCTGAAAAAGGAACTATTGCTCCGACTTCAGAATGCTATCACTCAGGATGGTGGAGACCCCGATACCATGTTGTTCGATGTTGAAGAACAAGAGAGAGAATGCAAAGTAAGTACAGCCGATGAGATGCCTGCTTTCATGAAGTTGCTTCTGTCGAAATTCGAAGAACAAAAGAACGTTCTCGAAGAACAAAAGAATTCGTCAGAAATGCTACAGAAGCAACTAAGCGAACAAAAGAACGTTCTCGAAAGTAAGTTCGACGAACAAAAGAATGAGCAGAAGAATTCTTTAGAAGTTCTTCAGAAGCAACTAAGCGAACAAAAGGATGCTCTCGAAAACAAGCTAGATGCGCAGAATGTTCTCTTCGACAAAAGACTCCAAATAGTAGATCAGAAAATAGAAAACTTAGAAGAAAAGTTCGGAAAGCAAGTAGAAAGTGTAGAGCAACAATACGAACATCTAGCTAAGGAAGTTGATTCTTTGAAGAAGCAGAAGGTTCGGGAATATTCGAGTGACGGTCCACGAAGAAAGGAAATGCAGCCCCCTGTCTTCGATGGTCAAACATCATGGCCAATTTATAAGAGGCAGTTCGAAGCTGCCGCCTTGACGAACAACTGGGACAACGAAGACAAATCAATTGCTCTTACGCTTGCGCTCAGAGGAACAGCTGCCGAATTGCTGCAGACCATTCCTGAAGACAAACATCATGATTATGATGCCATGGTCAAGGCAATCGAGATGAGGTTTGGCGACGACCACATGCAGCAAGTTTACCGAGTCCAGTTGCGCCGAAGGGTCCAGACAAGAGGTGAAACGCTACAACAATTGCAAGCTGACATCGAGCGCTTGGCGAATTTGTCTTATCCCAATACCAGCAGGGAAATCATAAACGAACTGGCAACCGATGCGTTCACTAATGCCATTGCAGATGGAAAACTACAAATGGCTGTGAGAATGGCAGGTAAGAAAACGCTCGCTGAGGCTTTAGCATTTGCCCTGACAATGGAAGCAGCAGACCAAGCTTCGCAAGGTAGCCATCGCGTCAGGGAAATGGCTACGCTAGAGTGCTCATGTCAACGTGTCGACATTGAAAGACAAAACCCGAGCACTGTTCGAGGTCAAATGAGATGCTGGAATTGCAACAAGCTAGGACACCTACAGCGACAATGCAGATCTCCACAGATAAGCTGCCCACATAGCGCGAGAAAAAGGCCTACTGACAGGGATATCGCTTACCGTACCGGGCATGATTTGGGGATACATAAGTGTGGAAAGCGCGTAAGAACCAACTTTGCAGAGCAGAAGTCGGTTGATGAAATGAACGCCCCCAGGACCATTATCCAAGTTGCGCAAACGAAACGCTGCAACCAGAGTTTGACGGTGGAGACCGTCATCGCCAACAGAAAATGTGTGGCCACTATCGATACGGGTGCCACGGCCTCCATAATTAGAAGAGGCCTTGTCCAGACGTCCTGGCTACACAACACCAGCTGGAACAGTCTGAAGGCAGCCACGGGAGAAGTAGCAAAAGTATACGGAGAGGTACTTCTGAAGATAGAACTGGCAGGGCTGACCTTCGCACATACATTTTTGGTAGCTGACATATGCGACGACTGCATACTAGGTGTGGATTTTATGAAGGCACATGAAGTAGTCCTAGACTTTCGAATGCAGGTGTTAAGGTATTCAATCGTCGAGATTCCAATGGTGTACGGAAACGAGAATGCTGTAAATCTTCGGACGATCATAAGCAGTGATGAAATTCTCCGGCCATCTTTAGAAAGAGCGCATCCTAGGTGTTTGAACGGTAAGAAGGACGAAAGTATTTCTGTTCAGAGACTAAGAGCTGAACCTGTAAAGGGTTGGACTGCGGAAGAATTTCGTAATGCACAAAAGGAAGATCCTGACATCGAGCCCATTCTTGTATGGAAGGAATCTATGGATAAGCCGAATGCAAGAGACATCTCCGACAGAAGTCCTACCTTAAAGGCATACTGGGCGCAGTGGGACTCTCTCCATGTAAAAGATGGTGTTTTGTGGAGAAAATGGGAAATGCCGAATGGAAGATCCTTTAAGATGCAGCTTGTGGTGCCACGGTCGAAAGTGCAGGAGATTTTAAGGGAAATGCACGATGAAGAATCCGGCGGGCACTTAGGAATCAACAAGACACGGAAAAAGGTACGGGTACGTTTTTATTGGTTAACTGTAAGAAAAGATGTCGAGAGATGGTGTCGAAAGTGCACCACGTGCAAAGCTGGTAGAGGACCCAAAGTCAAGGCAAGCGCTAAGATGCACCCGAACAAAGTGAGCGCCCCGATTAAAAGGATGAACGACACACACCAAAGAACCCAAAGCAATATAAACATTGCGAGAGACCGCCTGAGGACCAGATACGATGCGCGAGCAACAGCACCTGAATTCAATGAGGGAGATCTGGTAAGGCTTTACAACCCACATCGCAGAAAAGGAGAATCGCCCAAGCTTCAGCAGGACTGGGCAGGTCCCTACCAAGTAGTTACGCGCATTAATGACGTCGTTTTCCGAATCCAACGAGGACCAAGAGCAAAAATGAAAATTGTCCATTTGGATCGACTGTATCGTTACCACGGAAACAATGATGATGTGCTTGTTCGGGACGAACAAAACTAAGAGGGGGACAATGTGATGTGGCAACAAGTTAAGATATTCGGAGGATACATTTTGTAAACTAACGACATCTGTTGGATTCATTGTGTACAACAACCACCATTTATTGTGTACAACAACCACCATTTATTGTGTACAACAACCATGCCCCTAAAAGTATGCTACATATTTTAACATGTTTTAACTTAGTACTAAATCGAACTTGACGAAACACTTCGAGACTCGAATTAGTACCGAAAGCTTAGATTGTGCCAGAACCAGACAGAAGCTTCCAGAAGCTTTTAAAGTTGTATAAATACAAGAGTAGATTGCATTGAAAGTTAGTTTAGTTTCGAAAGTGGAATTGTTAACAACTGGAAGCATTAGTAAAAAGTGATTGAATTGAGATTAAATAAAAAGTGTTGAATTATAAAAACGTATTTGAATTGTGAATAAGTGAAATAAGTTAAATTGGTGTTATTTAAACTGAAAGACGTTGTGTTTTATAAAATAAAGAGATTTGTTGTATTATTTTGGAATTTTGATTGAGTTTTATTTGTCGAAACCCAGGCCAAAATATCACAGTATATTGTTCTGCCTTGCATCGTTTTACACAATATTATTATAGACAAAGACGGACAGGAGAAGATTTTTTTGAAACATTGAACTCAGAAACTGATGACCGCGAGCAACATGACCATAATCAAGACAATCCAACCACAAACGAAGAAGCAAAACAGTAGAGAAATCAAATTACTATGTTATTTTCTTCATAAATCTTTGTTTTAATAAAACAATACATTTTAACTTAAAAGTGTTCTTATTTAATAAAGCTTCAACTATTAAGAACAAACAAAACAGAACTAAAAGTACAAAATATAAAAATACAAAAAATAATATTAAGGAAGATAGTAGTTTTTTTTTATTAGAAAGATTCATTAAAGATTCCGGAGGCTTTTTATAAGCTCTTACCGGCGTTTATCAATTTCAATTTTTTCTTTCACGATGGTAACGAGCTCCTGGTGCTTCAAATCGTCCTTGTCTGATTCTTTCTTTAAAAACTCAAGAAGTTCGTCTTCATTGTTGCGTTTGCGCTTCACATTTAGTGAAGTTAGCTACAATTCAAAGGGTGTTTTCAACATTTTCGGAGTCATGTCATGTTTTTGGCTCTCACTAGAGTTGTGGAATACCGATTCTTACTCGACTCGACTGTGAGCTCTCGAGTGACATCTCACTCGACTCGTATTCAGGAATAGGCCCCCAGATCAAATCTTTGAAATTTGAATAAAACTCGCTATAACTGATATAATATAAAAGCAATGTATCAATTGACAGATGAAAGGAAAATATGTACATATGATAATTTCTTTATTGATTTTTTCTGTATGTATAGAATTGGATAATATTCCACAAATAAACAAAACATGTTTTTTTTATTATAGAAATCAATCCCTATTTAAAGAACTGGTGTCTATGACAACTTCTTTGCTTTCTGATAGAGCGTGTCGACTACTTTGCCCATACTTTGAATTGTCTCCAGAACACGTTCGTAGGTTTTGTCGACTGTAGTTTCTTCAAATACAATAAGTACACCTTCACCTTGATCGAGGATGCCGCTGAATTTCTTATCCAAAATCATTTGTGACAATTTCTTTTCGACTTGGGGCATCGGAAGCTTAATACAATCGGCTACGTGTGAAACCTAAAGAGAAAAAATTGTTTAATGCAAACATTTAAATCTTATGATGATATAAATTTGTAAACGGTGTCTACTCTATACTTCAAAAAGGCTGGGAAACTTAGGATTGGATAAACGCGAGTTTTTTTACGTTGTTCCTTTTTTGAAGAATATTTGTATCTTTATCAAAGAACTTTAATACTCTGGGGGCCTATTCCTGAATACGAGTCGAGTGGGATGTCACTCGAGAGCTCACAGTCGAGTCGAGTAAACAATCGGTCGAGTCGAGTAACAATCGGTATTCCACAACTCTAGTGAGAGCCAAAAACATGAAATGACTCTGAAAATGTTGAACATACCCTTTGAACTGTAGCTAACTTCACTAAATGTTGACTTGACGTTTCACAAAAAAAAACTTGATTTGAGAACTAATCGTTTAATGCAATTTGATAGTAAATTAATCAGTTTACATCGTAAGAGTACACAACAAATTAATATGATAGGTATAGAGATGTTTTTTAACACTGATAGTGATAGGGAAAAAGTTTAGTTTAGAAATATTTGAGTGTAAAAATCAAAATATAAAACAAAATATTTTAAAGAACAACTGTTCTGAGTTAACAAACCATTTAAACAAATTCCAGATCGTTGTTTATGCCAAATACCTACATTTTGTTTCAAACACTTCATCATTCATAATAATTATTTTTGTTTTATTTAAAATTTATGAACACGTAAAGCTGCTATTTTCTAAATGCAAACAATTGCAAATAACAATTAGAAAATTACAACTTTAAGTAATTTTTTTAATCTTTAACTACATCTATGCATCCATCACTGGCTGCTCTCGAGCACTTTTTAAACATGAATGATTTCTCACAGAAAAAGCTTCACTTTCGAGTTCAGGAATAGGTATGTTTCATTCGAGTCACATTTGACGTTCGACATTCGAGTTGGGGAATACCAATAATTAGTGAAAAAACTTACTCGACTCGTATTCAGGAATAGGGCCCCTGGTTTTACTACTATCTATGATCACTATTAAGGGACAGTTTCGTTCAAAAGTAACTGGCTGAACACAATGAGCTGGAACGGAAGACGGAGGGAGCTGGAGCTGGAACAGATGTCAAAAATGTTGAATATACACAAATTCAATGTTTCGAACACAATGGGACGCAGCTGCAGACGGAGCTGCAATACGAAGGTTGGTTAACTTCTAATAAAGACGTGCAGTTTTTTCGACATTTCACAAACAAACAAATGGAACACAACAGTCGTGCGTTCTTTTTGAAAAATCGTTCGTACGTTTACATTTGTGTCTTTTGAATTCGATATCGTTTTTTGTTGGTGTTTGTGGGTATACTTAGCATAGTAAAACAAAGACCTTGTTTACATGATTCCTATTTTCGGTTGTTTTTTCACTCTTTTTTTTACAAAAATGGTAAAGGGTGTAGGGCAGGAGGGGGAATGAAGTAATGAATGAAGGTATGAAAATTTTAAGATTTTTTAGGGTTGAGCTTTGTTTGGAAAAGAAAATGTTTGGCACAAACTAGATATAAGAACTTTCAAAATTGATTGTAGAACATGTGGAAACAGCGAGAAAATCCAAAGGTATTCAAAGGTAGGCTACTATTCTTCCTGATGAGAGATTTTTTGAAGAACAGCTGACTGCTTTTCTTTTTTGTTTCGAGTTTGGAAAGGTAACCAATCTAGTTGGTATTTTTGCACAAAAAATGATAAAGGAGAACCTTCATTCTTTTTTGGACAGACACGTACGCTGATATTAACACTGATCTTTATAATCCCGAATATTTCCATTATTTTCATATATCTACATAAACTGCGCTACTTTATTCCAAAAAAATAATTGCAAAATTCTTAAAAAAAATTATTAAATATTATCCATTACCATAAAAAATAAATTGCACGACTGGATCTGGATTGGAAATTAAAGTGAACATCAAAGCATTATTCGATTTTTGTGACTTTTGATTGTTCAAATAAAGTACGTTAAATTGTATTGGGTAAAATAATTTAAACGCCATTTTATTTCTTTAGGAAATGTAAAAAAGTGTGAATTTTTTTTCAAAATTGTAGGCGCCGTTTTTAAATAAGGCGGTTTATTTTTAACAACTTTTTTTAAAAAAATACCCGTTTTCAAATAATTGATTTTTCAAAAAAAAAAAATTTTTTTAAATATTAAAAATACAAAAAAAGTTTTCGAAAAAAAATTAATGCACAATAACTCAGGCTACCTACATCTTCTTGAATATCAATTTTGATTGGAATCGGATCTCCAGTTTTCAAAAAAAGTCGAAGAAAAAAAACCGGTCCTTTGGGAGGTACCGTATTTAGCCCACCATATAATTTTTTTTTTACTTAAATATAATGCATATCTACAGTAGTACATTGATTTTTTTTATAAAAATTCTTGGAGCCGTTTTCGAGAAAAATAAGCTTTTACATAACGGTTGTATGACAGGTACCGTTAATTCTTGAGCTAAAAAAAAAGTTGAAAAAACTCCTCTGTAGACTGTCAAAATAACCTAAAGTTCAAAATTTGAAGACGATTGGTCCAACCGTTTAGGCTGCAGTCCAATATACATCCGTACAGACAGACAGACAGACGGACAGAATTTTGCCAGTAACTCAAATATGTTTCTCTATCATCGTAATGTCATGTTTGATTGTTATCTCAAAATTTTTAATCTGCACGAATGCATAACTTGTATTATAGTATCTATAATCGCAAGTAAAAACATGATTGGGAGTTGTTTTCAATTATAAAATTCATGTTTTATTCCGTCCTAGAATTTTCGTCGTCAAAGCTCAAGCTTTTAGTTTTCATTCAATTCATTTTTGTGCAAAAAAAAAAAGAACTAACAACCTTAAATAGAACCAACAAGGTATTATATTAATTGGGCTGATATTTAACTAATGTCAGAAAAACCGCACACACAGCATCATTGTGGGCACTTGCAATTTGGGACGTACGTTCTCTTGTCTACACTTAGTTATTATAACTCAGGAACGATTGTTTGAGTGTGTCACAGAAAAAATAATAAGATCTTTCAGATCAACAAAGAAACGAGGAAAACGAAACAAAAATGGAAATGTACAATGTATTGTCCCAATTCAGATTCCTTTATGAACATTTTCTCTCAAGCGATTAGCTGTTGTTTTTTTAAGAGTTTATTATATACATCAGTTGTTAAAATTTAAAATAAATGGTATTAATTAGTTTTAAAAATATTGAATTTTCAAAAAAAAATCTAAAATTAATAATACATACAAAAAAATGGGCACGACTGGGTCGCACGTACCTGCTCTTATGTGCTTAATTACATTGGAAATCAAGATCTTTGACCGAAAAAGTAACATTTACGTTGACAGCTTAAACTTTTAAAAAGTATCAAAACAAGAATACTTAACGGTTTTTAGTGAAAATTAAGTAGAAAATTAAGTATGCCATCACACGTCTTAAAAACAAAGTATTTAAGAAAAAAGTATTTTGATAAATCGGTTTTGATAAAATCCTGTTTTTGATTTTTTTTGAATAGTCGTTTTTTGACAAGTGCTTTAAGAACTACTCCAACCGCAGCCCTAGAAACTGTCCTCTCATTAGCCCCAATAGACCTTTTCATAAAGGAGCTGGCGGCCAAAATTGACTTAAGATTAAGGCGTTCAAACAACTGGAACAAAGGCCAGTATGGTCATAAAATTATAGAAAATTATATTGACACTGATAGCCAAACCGACTATACTGCACCGCACTTAGATTTTAATATAAATCGGTTTTGATAAAATCCTGTTTTTGATTTTTTTTTTAATAGTCGTTTTTTTGATTTCATATAAATTTCTTTGTTTAATGTTTTTCCGCATGTTTTGTTTTATATATATATATTAAAGCATTTCATGATCACAAAAGCACACAGAATAAATAGGCTTGCCTATGTTTATACTTATTCGATCAAGCTGATTCCTTTCCACAACAAATGAACTGCACAGCACCGACGAAAAACGATGTTATTCTGCAACCCTGAAAACAAAATCTAGGAATGTTTTTTTTTTCAATTTTGAGACCAACCGACACGACCGGATTCAATTTTCGTTCGTTTTTCTTTAGTGATTTTGAAACTTCAAACGAAATTCTTTCGCAAAAATACGAGAAATTCATTTACAAAATTTTAATACTTTTAATCAAGTAGTGTGGTAATGTGTCGGAAATTCACTTATTCGGGGCTTCATTGGAATATGAAGTGCTTCGAACTAGAAGTTTCAATTCAAAGGTAAGTAAAAATAAACAATAATCCTTTTATGTCTTTACACAGACGCAAATCTTTTCAGAGTCATCCTGAAGAATTCGCTTTTGGTGCCAACAGAACCGAACGGGGTAGCGGAATGAAAGAATTTCAAGAATTCGTAACAAAATAAAAATCAATTCGATTGCTGAATGCAAATATTTCAACCAAGAAAACAAAAGCTTACACCTGCCTGTATAAACAACCAGTGTTAAGTTTTAATATTGTCTATACTCTATACCCTCCCGTTTCACAGTGGTTGGTATCTTAATTTTAGTATTTTACGGGGCAATGTTCTAATATGTGAGGTAGAGCCAATCTTGTGTTGCAGATTGAGCAAAGTGGTGAGGTTTCTTTTGTTGAGAAGGTGCTGATGGGAAGTAGCAGTATGTCCAAGACGTTCTTGGCAGAGTTGGCAGCGATGTCAGTATAATCGTTTCCCTGAATCCCAACATGTCCGGGAGTCAACATTAATTTAATATTGTTTTGTGATTTAGTGAGTTGGTATCTAATTTCAGATATGAGTTCAGTATTTGTTGGGATTATTTATGCCGTTGAGAATAAATATGCTGTCAGAGCATACAGATGATATGTTTTCCTCTGTGACCCATAACAAACTTAGTGGTTTGAAGAAGCGCAAATGCTTCTGCTGTGAATATTGATGAAAGCTCAGGCAAGTTACCAATAGTTCCATATTTAAAAAAGTAACGGCAAATGATGAGTTGTTTTAGAGCCATCAGTGAAAATGAATTTCCATCCAGCCGATTTTAAATCGATTGAAATAGCTTTAAATAGTTGACGGTATTTATTATTGCTCGTGGAGTCTGAGCAGATGAACCATGGAGGATGACGTGGGGTGACAATGTGCTCTCGTTTGGTTGGAAGTTCCAGTTCGGCTACTCTTGCAATAACATATTTGCTATTATTTTTCAAAATTAAATTCCTTGACTTTTCCTGACCAATTTTCGAATTTTCAGTGACCAAATGAAAAAAATAATTAACTGTTTCGCGTTGAGGTATGTAACTTCCACAATTTTTGGAATATTTCAATGAAATTAAAAAAATTCGATTGTAAATTAGTTAAACAAAATATTTTAACTTCAAAAAATTTAAAAAAAATGGACCTTAAATTCTCAAGAGAAAATTAAAAAATCCAATTTTTTACGTAAGGGTTAGCAAACTCACTGGGACGTAATTGAAGTAACATAACATAACAAGACAATAAGTATTAAAAATCATTACAATATTTTTTTGTTATAGTTCTGTAAAGCCGTCTATAAAAATCAAACTACCTACATATATATATAAGGCGAATTTACTAAATGATATTCTTGCGCCGTTTGACAAAACTTCTAAATTTTGAAATATAACAATCCAAAATTATGTTTATTTCAGTCTTTAATAAACCCCAAATAAAAAAAAAAATATGATCACTTCTTAGAGAGATCGGGTCCTAGCCCAAAAACCATTCATTGGATGTACACTGCCATCGTCAGACCATGTCTGACATTCGCATGTTTGGTTTGGTGGCCTGCCCTGCAACCAATCTCAAATCTATGACAAAAATTCAAAGTCTAGCGTATTGGTACTACAAGTGCTTTAAGAACTACTCCAACCGCAGCCCTAGAAACTTTCCTCTCATTAGCCCCAATAAACCTTTTCATAAAGGAGCTGGCGGCCAAAATTGACTTCAGATTAAGGCGTTCAAACAACTGGAACAAAGGCCAGTGTGGTCATAAAATTATAGAAAATTTTATAGACACTGATAGCCAAACCGACTATACTGCACCGCACTTAGATTTTAACACGGTGGCACTTACAGACTTTCCTACAAGAGAATGCTGGAGAGAAAACCGGGTCATGAATAAAAATCAAACCTCGGTCTATAACGCAAGCAGGGGTAGGGTCTGGTATCATCTCGATAAACCCACCAATAACTAGATCTGTAAAGTTTCCAAACTTCAGTAGAGTTTTTAAGGCAGAAGTGCTCGCAGTAGGCGAAGCAGCAAAAGAACTTTTGTCTTTTAACGAAAAGGCTGACGAACTGGCCAAAAACGGTTCATCAATGGAACCAAGTCAAACCGTTCCTTGGGTACTTGAGCCATTGGAAAATAAGAAAAAAAGAATTCACGAATATTTCCTCAAACGAGAGATGGTCAAAAATTGATAACTGTCAGGTCTCAAGAAGTCTTTGGCCAAACATCTCAAAGAAAAATACATAATACATTCAAAAGCTAGGTAGACCTTAACTGTCCCTTTTGTTTGGTGTCCTTACGGGTCACAACTTAATGGGGGCCCACATGAGTAAAATGGGTCTTTGCACATCAAACTTATGCAGAGGGTGTCAAGATGTTGATGCAGAAGAGGGCTCATATCACTTCCTTGGTGAATGCCCCAGCCTAGCTCATACAAGGAAAACAGCCCTCGGAGAATATTTTTTCGACGATTTGGGCGACGTTTAAAAAAAAAACCACTTAAAAATATTCTGAAATTCATCGAAATCTCAGGGTGGTTTAAGGGAGACACCCCATAACTAACTCCCCCCAAATTGCTCACCTATTCCTCCAATTCCTGGAAACCGCAATGGATCCTTGAGATCCGAGTGAGATGATTCGACTATCGAATTATTACCCCGCTCAACCTCACCTAACTTAGGGCACTATTATGGTTGCGATTCGCCAGGAATATCTGGCGAATGCGAATATTTGGTATTACTGTTTTCGAATCGCCTCTAATTCCTTTCGCCTCATATGTCAAAAAATGTGGCGAGTTAAAAACTCGCTCTATTGCCATTAGCCAACATTCGTCTCTATCTGTCAGAATCCGTCACACTGTAAATCCAAATCAAAATAAATCCATGTCAAAATAACCTAAAGTTCAAAATTTGAAGACGATTGGTCCAACCGTTTAGGCTGCAGTCCAATATACATCCGTACAGACAGACAGACAGACGGGCAGAATTTTGCCAGTAACTCAAATATGTTTCTCTATCATCGTAATGTCATGTTTGATTGTTATCTCAAAATTTTTAATCTGCACGAATGCATAACTTGTATTATAGTATCTATAATCGCAAGTAAAAACATGATTGGGAGTTGTTTTCAATTATAAAATTCATGTTTTATTCCGTCCTAGAATTTTCGTCGTCAAAGCTCAAGCTTTTAGTTTTCATTCAATTCATTTTTGTGCAAAAAAAAAAAGAACTAACAACCTTAAATAGAACCAACAAGGTATTATATTAATTGGGCTGATATTTAACTAATGTCAAAAAAACCGCACACACAGCATCATTGTGGGCACTTGCAATTTGGGACGTACGTTCTCTTGTCTACACTTAGTTATTATAACTCAGGAACGATTGTTTGAGTGTGTCACAGAAAAAATAATAAGATCTTTCAGATCAACAAAGAAACGAGGAAAACGAAACAAAAATGGAAATGTACAATGTATTGTCCCAATTCAGATTCCTTTATGAACATTTTCTCTCAAGCGATTAGCTGTTGTTTTTTTAAGAGTTTATTATATACATCAGTTGTTAAAATTTAAAATAAATGGTATTAATTAGTTTTAAAAATATTGAATTTTCAAAAAAAAATCTAAAATTAATAATACATACAAAAAAATGGGCACGACTGGGTCGCACGTACCTGCTCTTATGTGCTTAATTACATTGGAAATCAAGATCTTTGACCGAAAAAGTAACATTTACGTTGACAGCTTAAACTTTTAAAAAGTATCAAAACAAGAATACTTAACGGTTTTTAGTGAAAATTAAGTAGAAAATTAAGTATGCCATCACACGTCTTAAAAACAAAGTATTTAAGAAAAAAGTATTTTGATAAATCGGTTTTGATAAAATCCTGTTTTTGATTTTTTTTGAATAGTCGTTTTTTGACAAGTGCTTTAAGAACTACTCCAACCGCAGCCCTAGAAACTGTCCTCTCATTAGCCCCAATAGACCTTTTCATAAAGGAGCTGGCGGCCAAAATTGACTTAAGATTAAGGCGTTCAAACAACTGGAACAAAGGCCAGTATGGTCATAAAATTATAGAAAATTATATTGACACTGATAGCCAAACCGACTATACTGCACCGCACTTAGATTTTAATATAAATCGGTTTTGATAAAATCCTGTTTTTGATTTTTTTTTTAATAGTCGTTTTTTTGATTTCATATAAATTTCTTTGTTTAATGTTTTTCCGCATGTTTTGTTTTATATATATATATTAAAGCATTTCATGATCACAAAAGCACACAGAATAAATAGGCTTGCCTATGTTTATACTTATTCGATCAAGCTGATTCCTTTCCACAACAAATGAACTGCACAGCACCGACGAAAAACGATGTTATTCTGCAACCCTGAAAACAAAATCTAGGAATGTTTTTTTTTTCAATTTTGAGACCAACCGACACGACCGGATTCAATTTTCGTTCGTTTTTCTTTAGTGATTTTGAAACTTCAAACGAAATTCTTTCGCAAAAATACGAGAAATTCATTTACAAAATTTTAATACTTTTAATCAAGTAGTGTGGTAATGTGTCGGAAATTCACTTATTCGGGGCTTCATTGGAATATGAAGTGCTTCGAACTAGAAGTTTCAATTCAAAGGTAAGTAAAAATAAACAATAATCCTTTTATGTCTTTACACAGACGCAAATCTTTTCAGAGTCATCCTGAAGAATTCGCTTTTGGTGCCAACAGAACCGAACGGGGTAGCGGAATGAAAGAATTTCAAGAATTCGTAACAAAATAAAAATCAATTCGATTGCTGAATGCAAATATTTCAACCAAGAAAACAAAAGCTTACACCTGCCTGTATAAACAACCAGTGTTAAGTTTTAATATTGTCTATACTCTATACCCTCCCGTTTCACAGTGGTTGGTATCTTAATTTTAGTATTTTACGGGGCAATGTTCTAATATGTGAGGTAGAGCCAATCTTGTGTTGCAGATTGAGCAAAGTGGTGAGGTTTCTTTTGTTGAGAAGGTGCTGATGGGAAGTAGCAGTATGTCCAAGACGTTCTTGGCAGAGTTGGCAGCGATGTCAGTATAATCGTTTCCCTGAATCCCAACATGTCCGGGAGTCAACATTAATTTAATATTGTTTTGTGATTTAGTGAGTTGGTATCTAATTTCAGATATGAGTTCAGTATTTGTTGGGATTATTTATGCCGTTGAGAATAAATATGCTGTCAGAGCATACAGATGATATGTTTTCCTCTGTGACCCATAACAAACTTAGTGGTTTGAAGAAGCGCAAATGCTTCTGCTGTGAATATTGATGAAAGCTCAGGCAAGTTACCAATAGTTCCATATTTAAAAAAGTAACGGCAAATGATGAGTTGTTTTAGAGCCATCAGTGAAAATGAATTTCCATCCAGCCGATTTTAAATCGATTGAAATAGCTTTAAATAGTTGACGGTATTTATTATTGCTCGTGGAGTCTGAGCAGATGAACCATGGAGGATGACGTGGGGTGACAATGTGCTCTCGTTTGGTTGGAAGTTCCAGTTCGGCTACTCTTGCAATAACATATTTGCTATTATTTTTCAAAATTAAATTCCTTGACTTTTCCTGACCAATTTTCGAATTTTCAGTGACCAAATGAAAAAAATAATTAACTGTTTCGCGTTGAGGTATGTAACTTCCACAATTTTTGGAATATTTCAATGAAATTAAAAAAATTCGATTGTAAATTAGTTAAACAAAATATTTTAACTTCAAAAAATTTAAAAAAAATGGACCTTAAATTCTCAAGAGAAAATTAAAAAATCCAATTTTTTACGTAAGGGTTAGCAAACTCACTGGGACGTAATTGAAGTAACATAACATAACAAGACAATAAGTATTAAAAATCATTACAATATTTTTTTGTTATAGTTCTGTAAAGCCGTCTATAAAAATCAAACTACCTACATATATATATAAGGCGAATTTACTAAATGATATTCTTGCGCCGTTTGACAAAACTTCTAAATTTTGAAATATAACAATCCAAAATTATGTTTATTTCAGTCTTTAATAAACCCCAAATAAAAAAAAAAATATGATCACTTCTTAGAGAGATCGGGTCCTAGCCCAAAAACCATTCATTGGATGTACACTGCCATCGTCAGACCATGTCTGACATTCGCATGTTTGGTTTGGTGGCCTGCCCTGCAACCAATCTCAAATCTATGACAAAAATTCAAAGTCTAGCGTATTGGTACTACAAGTGCTTTAAGAACTACTCCAACCGCAGCCCTAGAAACTTTCCTCTCATTAGCCCCAATAAACCTTTTCATAAAGGAGCTGGCGGCCAAAATTGACTTCAGATTAAGGCGTTCAAACAACTGGAACAAAGGCCAGTGTGGTCATAAAATTATAGAAAATTTTATAGACACTGATAGCCAAACCGACTATACTGCACCGCACTTAGATTTTAACACGGTGGCACTTACAGACTTTCCTACAAGAGAATGCTGGAGAGAAAACCGGGTCATGAATAAAAATCAAACCTCGGTCTATAACGCAAGCAGGGGTAGGGTCTGGTATCATCTCGATAAACCCACCAATAACTAGATCTGTAAAGTTTCCAAACTTCAGTAGAGTTTTTAAGGCAGAAGTGCTCGCAGTAGGCGAAGCAGCAAAAGAACTTTTGTCTTTTAACGAAAAGGCTGACGAACTGGCCAAAAACGGTTCATCAATGGAACCAAGTCAAACCGTTCCTTGGGTACTTGAGCCATTGGAAAATAAGAAAAAAAGAATTCACGAATATTTCCTCAAACGAGAGATGGTCAAAAATTGATAACTGTCAGGTCTCAAGAAGTCTTTGGCCAAACATCTCAAAGAAAAATACATAATACATTCAAAAGCTAGGTAGACCTTAACTGTCCCTTTTGTTTGGTGTCCTTACGGGTCACAACTTAATGGGGGCCCACATGAGTAAAATGGGTCTTTGCACATCAAACTTATGCAGAGGGTGTCAAGATGTTGATGCAGAAGAGGGCTCATATCACTTCCTTGGTGAATGCCCCAGCCTAGCTCATACAAGGAAAACAGCCCTCGGAGAATATTTTTTCGACGATTTGGGCGACGTTTAAAAAAAAAACCACTTAAAAATATTCTGAAATTCATCGAAATCTCAGGGTGGTTTAAGGGAGACACCCCATAACTAACTCCCCCCAAATTGCTCACCTATTCCTCCAATTCCTGGAAACCGCAATGGATCCTTGAGATCCGAGTGAGATGATTCGACTATCGAATTATTACCCCGCTCAACCTCACCTAACTTAGGGCACTATTATGGTTGCGATTCGCCAGGAATATCTGGCGAATGCGAATATTTGGTATTACTGTTTTCGAATCGCCTCTAATTCCTTTCGCCTCATATGTCAAAAAATGTGGCGAGTTAAAAACTCGCTCTATTGCCATTAGCCAACATTCGTCTCTATCTGTCAGAATCCGTCACACTGTAAATCCAAATCAAAATAAATCCATGTCAAAATAACCTAAAGTTCAAAATTTGAAGACGATTGGTCCAACCGTTTAGGCTGCAGTCCAATATACATCCGTACAGACAGACAGACAGACGGGCAGAATTTTGCCAGTAACTCAAATATGTTTCTCTATCATCGTAATGTCATGTTTGATTGTTATCTCAAAATTTTTAATCTGCACGAATGCATAACTTGTATTATAGTATCTATAATCGCAAGTAAAAACATGATTGGGAGTTGTTTTCAATTATAAAATTCATGTTTTATTCCGTCCTAGAATTTTCGTCGTCAAAGCTCAAGCTTTTAGTTTTCATTCAATTCATTTTTGTGCAAAAAAAAAAAGAACTAACAACCTTAAATAGAACCAACAAGGTATTATATTAATTGGGCTGATATTTAACTAATGTCAAAAAAACCGCACACACAGCATCATTGTGGGCACTTGCAATTTGGGACGTACGTTCTCTTGTCTACACTTAGTTATTATAACTCAGGAACGATTGTTTGAGTGTGTCACAGAAAAAATAATAAGATCTTTCAGATCAACAAAGAAACGAGGAAAACGAAACAAAAATGGAAATGTACAATGTATTGTCCCAATTCAGATTCCTTTATGAACATTTTCTCTCAAGCGATTAGCTGTTGTTTTTTTAAGAGTTTATTATATACATCAGTTGTTAAAATTTAAAATAAATGGTATTAATTAGTTTTAAAAATATTGAATTTTCAAAAAAAAATCTAAAATTAATAATACATACAAAAAATGGGCACGACTGGGTCGCACGTACCTGCTCTTATGTGCTTAATTACATTGGAAATCAAGATCTTTGACCGAAAAAGTAACATTTACGTTGACAGCTTAAACTTTTAAAAAGTATCAAAACAAGAATACTTAACGGTTTTTAGTGAAAATTAAGTAGAAAATTAAGTATGCCATCACACGTCTTAAAAACAAAGTATTTAAGAAAAAAGTATTTTGATAAATCGGTTTTTATAAAATCCTGTTTTTGATTTTTTTTGAATAGTCGTTTTTTGACAAGTGCTTTAAGAACTACTCCAACCGCAGCCCTAGAAACTGTCCTCTCATTAGCCCCAATAGACCTTTTCATAAAGGAGCTGGCGGCCAAAATTGACTTAAGATTAAGGCGTTCAAACAACTGGAACAAAGGCCAGTATGGTCATAAAATTATAGAAAATTATATTGACACTGATAGCCAAACCGACTATACTGCACCGCACTTAGATTTTAATATAAATCGGTTTTGATAAAATCCTGTTTTTGATTTTTTTTTAATAGTCGTTTTTTTGATTTCATATAAATTTCTTTGTTTAATGTTTTTCCGCATGTTTTGTTTTATATATATATATTAAAGCATTTCATGATCACAAAAGCACACAGAATAAATAGGCTTGCCTATGTTTATACTTATTCGATCAAGCTGATTCCTTTCCACAACAAATGAACTGCACAGCACCGACGAAAAACGATGTTATTCTGCAACCCTGAAAACAAAATCTAGGAATGTTTTTTTTTTCAATTTTGAGACCAACCGACACGACCGGATTCAATTTTCGTTCGTTTTTCTTTAGTGATTTTGAAACTTCAAACGAAATTCTTTCGCAAAAATACGAGAAATTCATTTACAAAATTTTAATACTTTTAATCAAGTAGTGTGGTAATGTGTCGGAAATTCACTTATTCGGGGCTTCATTGGAATATGAAGTGCTTCGAACTAGAAGTTTCAATTCAAAGGTAAGTAAAAATAAACAATAATCCTTTTATGTCTTTACACAGACGCAAATCTTTTCAGAGTCATCCTGAAGAATTCGCTTTTGGTGCCAACAGAACCGAACGGGGTAGCGGAATGAAAGAATTTCAAGAATTCGTAACAAAATAAAAATCAATTCGATTGCTGAATGCAAATATTTCAATCAAGAAAACAAAAGCTTACACCTGCCTGTATAAACAACCAGTGTTAAGTTTTAATATTGTCTATACTCTATACCCTCCCGTTTCACAGTGGTTGGTATCTT
Source organism: Platycheirus rosarum (assembly GCA_963971375.1). Taxonomy (NCBI): domain Eukaryota; kingdom Metazoa; phylum Arthropoda; class Insecta; order Diptera; family Syrphidae; genus Platycheirus; species Platycheirus rosarum. The sequence continues at coordinate 106,589,256 of OZ020508.1, forward strand.
AATTTTAGTATTTTACGGGGCAATGTTCTAATATGTGAGGTAGAGCCAATCTTGTGTTGCAGATTGAGCAAAGTGGTGAGGTTTCTTTTGTTGAGAAGGTGCTGATGGGAAGTAGCAGTATGTCCAAGACGTTCTTGGCAGAGTTGGCAGCGATGTCAGTATAATCGTTTCCCTGAATCCCAACATGTCCGGGAGTCAACATTAATTTAATATTGTTTTGTGATTTAGTGAGTTGGTATCTAATTTCAGATATGAGTTCAGTATTTGTTGGGATTATTTATGCCGTTGAGAATAAATATGCTGTCAGAGCATACAGATGATATGTTTTCCTCTGTGACCCATAACAAACTTAGTGGTTTGAAGAAGCGCAAATGCTTCTGCTGTGAATATTGATGAAAGCTCAGGCAAGTTACCAATAGTTCCATATTTAAAAAAGTAACGGCAAATGATGAGTTGTTTTAGAGCCATCAGTGAAAATGAATTTCCATCCAGCCGATTTTAAATCGATTGAAATAGCTTTAAATAGTTGACGGTATTTATTATTGCTCGTGGAGTCTGAGCAGATGAACCATGGAGGATGACGTGGGGTGACAATGTGCTCTCGTTTGGTTGGAAGTTCCAGTTCGGCTACTCTTGCAATAACATATTTGCTATTATTTTTCAAAATTAAATTCCTTGACTTTTCCTGACCAATTTTCGAATTTTCAGTGACCAAATGAAAAAAATAATTAACTGTTTCGCGTTGAGGTATGTAACTTCCACAATTTTTGGAATATTTCAATGAAATTAAAAAAATTCGATTGTAAATTAGTTAAACAAAATATTTTAACTTCAAAAAATTTAAAAAAAATGGACCTTAAATTCTCAAGAGAAAATTAAAAAATCCAATTTTTTACGTAAGGGTTAGCAAACTCACTGGGACGTAATTGAAGTAACATAACATAACAAGACAATAAGTATTAAAAATCATTACAATATTTTTTTGTTATAGTTCTGTAAAGCCGTCTATAAAAATCAAACTACCTACATATATATATAAGGCGAATTTACTAAATGATATTCTTGCGCCGTTTGACAAAACTTCTAAATTTTGAAATATAACAATCCAAAATTATGTTTATTTCAGTCTTTAATAAACCCCAAATAAAAAAAAAAATATGATCACTTCTTAGAGAGATCGGGTCCTAGCCCAAAAACCATTCATTGGATGTACACTGCCATCGTCAGACCATGTCTGACATTCGCATGTTTGGTTTGGTGGCCTGCCCTGCAACCAATCTCAAATCTATGACAAAAATTCAAAGTCTAGCGTATTGGTACTACAAGTGCTTTAAGAACTACTCCAACCGCAGCCCTAGAAACTTTCCTCTCATTAGCCCCAATAAACCTTTTCATAAAGGAGCTGGCGGCCAAAATTGACTTCAGATTAAGGCGTTCAAACAACTGGAACAAAGGCCAGTGTGGTCATAAAATTATAGAAAATTTTATAGACACTGATAGCCAAACCGACTATACTGCACCGCACTTAGATTTTAACACGGTGGCACTTACAGACTTTCCTACAAGAGAATGCTGGAGAGAAAACCGGGTCATGAATAAAAATCAAACCTCGGTCTATAACGCAAGCAGGGGTAGGGTCTGGTATCATCTCGATAAACCCACCAATAACTAGATCTGTAAAGTTTCCAAACTTCAGTAGAGTTTTTAAGGCAGAAGTGCTCGCAGTAGGCGAAGCAGCAAAAGAACTTTTGTCTTTTAACGAAAAGGCTGACGAACTGGCCAAAAACGGTTCATCAATGGAACCAAGTCAAACCGTTCCTTGGGTACTTGAGCCATTGGAAAATAAGAAAAAAAGAATTCACGAATATTTCCTCAAACGAGAGATGGTCAAAAATTGATAACTGTCAGGTCTCAAGAAGTCTTTGGCCAAACATCTCAAAGAAAAATACATAATACATTCAAAAGCTAGGTAGACCTTAACTGTCCCTTTTGTTTGGTGTCCTTACGGGTCACAACTTAATGGGGGCCCACATGAGTAAAATGGGTCTTTGCACATCAAACTTATGCAGAGGTTGTCAAGATGTTGATGCAGAAGAGGGCTCATATCACTTCCTTGGTGAATGCCCCAGCCTAGCTCATACAAGGAAAACAGCCCTCGGAGAATATTTTTTCGACGATTTGGGCGACGTTTAAAAAAAAAACCACTTAAAAATATTCTGAAATTCATCGAAATCTCAGGGTGGTTTAAGGGAGACACCCCATAACTAACTCCCCCCAAATTGCTCACCTATTCCTCCAATTCCTGGAAACCGCAATGGATCCTTGAGATCCGAGTGAGATGATTCGACTATCGAATTATTACCCCGCTCAACCTCACCTAACTTAGGGCACTATTATGGTTGCGATTCGCCAGGAATATCTGGCGAATGCGAATATTTGGTATTACTGTTTTCGAATCGCCTCTAATTCCTTTCGCCTCATATGTCAAAAAATGTGGCGAGTTAAAAACTCGCTCTATTGCCATTAGCCAACATTCGTCTCTATCTGTCAGAATCCGTCACACTGTAAATCCAGGTGACTTTAAATAATAAAGCAGTTTATTTTGAAAAAACATTTTTTTTAACAAAATTCTTTTTTGTTTTCTGTTTAAATAACGATGCTGAAACTCAGTCGGGCGATGATTCCAATGTGGGTTCAATCCACATCCAACAATTTCAGACTGTTCAGATTTCTTAAAGAAATTTGCTTTTCCAAATTGGACATATCTATCTTTATCCAAATTATGAAATTAGGAACTCATGATATTTAAAACTAACTCAAACGCATGTTAATACAAAAATATAAAATAAATAAATAATGTAAAAGACAATTAGTTTAACAAAGGGAAGAAGTAATTTGTTCCTAACAAAGTTTCAGGTGGTTCAAGTAGGTTGGAACTATGTATCTCTCAAACTCCTCCTCAATCTACAAATCATGTTTTTTTTCATCTCTAATGTGTTGGTCTTCGTCGCCAAAAACCAAATCTATTTTACTTTTTATTTTTTTTATATTTTCTGAAATCTTTTTTAATAAACAAAACCGTATCCTATTTTCAATACAAATTGAAGTTTCTGACGCTCAACTACAACTTGAATTAGCACATTTAGTTTTTTAATGTTGGGAGCTTTGTTATGATAGGCGAACGTCGCGTCGGAGTTCGCTTTTCACAATACCACGACAGGACTAATTCGCTTAATTGTTCGACTCGCAAATCATAATAGGGCCCTAACCTAGAACAAAAACAAAAATTACGTGTTTTTGGGAGATATTTTAATTTTATTTTAATGAAAATATGTTAATATGTAATTTAATATGAAGTTATAGATAGAATATTTGGAGGCACACCCAATACAATTCTTCCTTTTCCTTTTTTTTTGATATTTTGTTTATCAAATTTAAAAAGCAAAGTATTTTTTTTTACTCAGGGTTTTTAAATTTTAATTTTGGAAAAGTTATGAATTTCGCATTTTTCTATACACAAAAATAATAAATTGCACGGCTGGTTCGCACGTACTTGCTCATATGTGCGGTCACATCGTTGAATAAAATTTAAAAAAATGCACGACTGGGTCGCACGAAATTGTTCTTATATGTATTTATGTTTTTTTTTTAGTGTATTATCTTTGCACTTGTTGTTTACTGTTTATAATATTATAATATTTGCTAATAGAAACATATAAAGGACTTTTTTCAGTTTAGTTTTTATTTTTGTATGAACAAATTTGAACAGCTGGCATAAAGATTCTTAGAAATCAGCAGTAGGGAAACAAGACTAGGTATAGGTATACCTAGATATAAGTTATAAGGTACATTTAACAATAATTTACTTTTTGAAATAAAATTAATGTTGATGATGTTTTTTTTTTTGTTTTATAATTGGCCCGCGCAAAAAGGATTTTGGCTACCCTTATAATGTTAAACACAGCGGGTGCGTTAGGAAAATAGGGAGGGTATAAAAGGAGATATCGATGCACATTTGTTTTAAAGTTCGGCAAGTCATAATGGGAGGGAAAAACAGAGTCTGGCAAGGCATTCCACATTCGCGTGGTACGGCTAAAGAAAGAATCTCTGTATTTGACTGTACGTCCGAAGTTGGGCTCAAGGGTAAATTTATGGGCATTCCTAGCGGCTCGAGTATTACGGTTGAATTGTTTCAGGGGAGGAATGCAGCTGGCTATTTCGCTAGAGCATTGATTGTAAAAATAACGGTAAAATAATGAAAGGCACGAAACATTACGACGGTGCTCAAGAAATGAAAATGTTTCTGTTATTGTTCGGTCGCCTATCATTTTCAAAGCTCTTTTTTGTATTCTGTCAAAGAAACTCAAGTGTGTAATTGGAGCACCTGCCCAAATATGGGAATTATACTCAAGTTTTGGACGAATATACGCTTTATAGATCAGAAGGGGTAAAAAATTTCTCTCATCTTCGAAGGAAACCTGCACCTGGCAGCATTTTTGGCGACTTCGAATATGTGGTCGTTCCACAGAAGGTGGTCTGTAATGCACATACCGAGAACTGATAGGTGTTCTGTTTCTTCGATACAAGTGCCACTCATTGATAGTGGCAAATGGGGTATGTTTCGCTTTAACGACAAAAGACAACATTGAGTTTTCTAAGCATTAAATTCAACACGATTTCTTATTCCCCATTGTACAATGCTGTCAAGATCACAATTTAATGAACTATTATTATTATTTATTAAACTATACATAAATGTACAGGGCAATACTTAAAAGCTAATAGCTACCAGGGCTTCTAGCTGAAAATTTAATGAACTAATCATACGCTGCCGTTGCAGTTCCACATCCGAAGCACATGGATGATAGTTGGGGGTATTCATGGAATTTATTTAGGATATTATGTACCTACCTATATTAAGGTTGGAAGGAAGGTAGGTACTCTACTAAAATTAAGATACCTATTCTAACCACTGTGAAGCGAGTGGGTATAGACAATAGCCGTGTTTTTTTTGGGAAAGCTATGGGCAGCTTTCCAAAAAAAAATGCATAGGCAGCCGCCCTTTGTCTTATGTCCCAGTGCAACCTTTCAAACTTCTGAAACAATGCAACATAAAACGACCATTCACAAAAGACCGTCGGCCAGTGAGTCTAAAAAATATTTACACACAAGATACAACCAAAAAGAGGATCGAGCACGAACAATGGTTGCATTGGCACTCGAATTCCAACAAATAAATGTGTATCTATAGATTCCAACACGCCCAAGTGCAATCTTGCAACCTTCTCAAACAATGTAGCATAAATGAAAATTGGTAATTTTATTTTGCTCTGCATGAATATCTATGGAAATATAGTACCTGTAGCATAATACAAGTCTTATATCATGTCTATTGTGAATGGAATCTTCTTGTGTCGAACATGCAAACCGCAGCTGGTTGTTGTATTTGTAGTGTGTGTAAGATCTTGCTTGGCTACGGATAAATAAAATAAATAAATAAAACACGGCTAATATTAAAACTTAATGTGGTTGTTTGTATGCAGGTGTACAATTTTGTTTTCTTGGTTGAAATTTTTGCATTCAGTAGGTAATCGAGCATTTTTTTTTTATTTGTTAGTTGTTTTTGCGTGTTTATGTGTTTATCATAGGCGTCCTAATTATTTATTATGTATGCTGTATGCTGTATGATCATGAAATGCTTTAAAATAAATAACGATAAATAAATAATAATAAAAATAACGAAGTTTCCTTTCATTAGACTAGTGGCTAGGGGTCAACCGAGCAATATAAAACAAAATTTGGGGGAAAATATTAAACAAATAATTTTTTTATGAAATCAAAAAAACTATTCATAACGTTTTTTGGAAAAAATGTTGTAAGCCATCTTATTTCTTTTGCTGTTTTCTATTTTATGATTTTTTTCATTTCAAAATCGTTCGACCAGTTTTTTTCAAAAAAAGTTTTTTTTTTTAACTTTTCGAAAACATATTTTTTTTGAGTATGTCAATTTAAAGAAATGTATAGTTTATACTAGGAGAAAATTTTTTTTAAAAAATCTATAGATTCGTTTTCAAAATATTCAAAAAAACAAAAAAAATTTTTTTTTAAATTATTAAAAATTAAAAAAAAATGTTTTTGAAAATTATAATAAGCAATATTTTTTAAATCATAAGACACTACTTATTTTGAAAATTTCATCAAAATCTGTCAATTAGTTAACGAGAAAGTCTGATTTAAAAAAAAAACGGTCATATGGGAGGTGCCGTTATAAAACTTTTTTCTGAAAAATGCATTAAATCTAAAAGATAGATTTTACATAGAAAACACCATTAAGAAAGTTTAATCAAAATCGTAGGAGTTGTTTTCGAGAAAAATAAGTTTTTCATTAAAAGTTATATGGCAGGTACCGTTAGTTTTAGAGCTAGAATGCCAATTCGAAAAACAGTCAGGTAGAGTACTCCAAATATACTATATACCAAGTTTGAATCAAATCGACCCAACCGTTAAGGCTGTAGGAATCGATACATACAGACAGACAGACAGACGGACGGAATTTCCGGACCCACTTCTTTTGACGAATGCATAACTTGCCTTATAGTCCCTATAAATCGCAAGTGAAAAATTAAGTGTCTGTTTTTAAAATTTAAATAACAGCTTTTTACTTGATGTATACGAAAGGATATACAGTACTTATAACAAAAACACCATTCAAAAAAAATGTTTGTCTTTCTTTCTGTCTGTTTGTTCCGGGTAATATTGGGAACAGCTGCGCCTATTTTGACGGGACTTTCACTGCCAGGTAGCTGACCTCCTAAGGAGTAACTAAGGCTATGTTAATTACTCACTAGGTGGCGCTGGTGTTGTTTTTTTTTAATTTTTTTATTCATGGTCCGATTTTGAGGGAACTTTCACATTCAGGGAGCTCATTTCGAAAGGAATAACTTTAGCTATAATTAGGTGGTGCTTTGATAAATTTCAGGCGGACGAAGTCGCGGGTAATAGATTTTCTCTTGTAAGCGCACATAAAAAGCTTGCATTTCCCGAGAAATTTTGCTCCTCACTCACGCCTTCACACGCCTTTATCTCGTTATTTAGAAGTTGTAGCTGAGTGGTTCTTGCAATGTCAAGTAGGAATGGAATTCATTTACCCAGTCCATCAACCAGAGATTTTATAGGCAAGTTAGGCAATGAACTTCTCCTACAGTTTGGGAGAACCGAACTTTTCGAAAACATATTTTTTTGAGTATGTCAATTTAAAGAAATGTATAGTTTATACTAGGAGAAAAAAATTAAAAAAAAATCTATACATTCGTTTTCAAAATATTCAAAAAACAAAAAAAAGTTTTTTAAAAAAATATTAAAAATTAAAAAAAAATGTTTTTGAAAATTATAATAAGCAATATTATTTAAATCATAAAACACTACTTATTTTGAAAATTTTATCAAAATCTGTCAATAAGTTAACGAGAAAGTCTGATTTAAAAAAAAAACGGTCATATGGGAGGTGCCGTTATAAAACTTTTTTCTGAAAAATCCATTAAATCTAAAAGATAGATTTTACATAGAAAACACCATTAAGAAAGTTAAATCAAAATCGTAGGAGCTGTTTTCGAGAAAAATAAGTTTTTCATTAAAAGTTATATGGCAGGTACCGTTAGTTTTGGAGCTAGAATGCCAATTCGAAAAACAGTCGGGTAGAGTACTCTAAATATACTATATACCACGTTTGAATCAAATCGACCCAACCGTTAAGGCTGTAGGAATCGATACATACAGACAGACAGACAGACGGACGGAATTTCCAGACCCACTTTTTTTGACGAATGCATAACTTGCCTTATAGTCCCTATAAATCGCAAGTGAAAAATTAAGTGTTTGTTTTTAAAATTAAAATAACAGCTTTTTACTTGATGTATACGAAAGGATATACAGTACTTATAACAAAAACACCATTTAAAAAAAATTTTTATGTGTCTTTCTTTCTGTCTGTTTGTTCCGGGTAATCTTGGGAACAGCTGCGCCTATTTTGACGGGACTTTCACTGCCAGGTAGCTGACATCCTAAGGAGTAACTAAGGCTATGTTAATTACTCACTAGGTGGCGCTGGTGGAATAACTTTAGCTATAATTAGGTGGTGCTTTGATAAATTTCAGGCGGACGAAGTCGCGGGTAATAGATTTTCTCTTGTAAGCGCACATAAAAAGCTTGCATTTCCCGAGAAATTTCGCTCCTCACTCACGCCTTCACACGCCTTTATCTCGTTATTTAGAAGTTCTAGCTGAGTGGTTCTTGCAATGTCAAGTAGGAATGGAATTCATCTACCCAGTCCATCAACCAGAAATTTTATAGGCAAGTTAGGCAATGAACTTCTCCTACAGTTTGGGGTTGGAGCCTTACGAGGAGAAATGCTGCGCCGGATGACATCCTCCAGATTGTTGGGCCTAGGAAGGTGGGGGTAGGGGTGGATTTTGAGGGTGTCAGAGGTTGGTGATTTTAACTACAATTCTTAATTGCAACAACATTTCATCATATTTCGGGTATAACAGACGAAATAAAGTGAAATTCTGCATTTTTTGGCTTTTTTGCGAAATTTTAAAACAATATTTCAGGAATAACGAATTGACATAAAAACATGAATGAATAGTCAAAATGTAGGAACTTTAACGGTCTACATACACATTAATAAAAATGAAGTGTCTGTTTTTAAAATCAAGATAACAGCTTTTCAATTGATGTATACGAAAGGACAAAAACACCAATTACATTTTTTTTTGTCTGTTTCTTCCGGGTAATCTCGGGAACGGCTGCACCGATTTTGACGCCACTTTCACTGGCAGGTAGCTGATATCCTATGGAGTAACTTAGGCTATGTAAATTACACACTAGGTGGCGGGACTTGAACAGGCTGGTAGCTCATTTTGAAAGGAATAACTAAAGCTATTTGAATTACCCGTAGGTGGCGCTGGGTTTGCTTATTTTTCGGAAATTATTATTTTAGAAAAACAGAAGAATAAAATTAAACTAACATTGGTAGGTACTTCTCTTTGGTGGAATACAGAATTATAAACTTTTTGTAATCTTTGCGAAATGAGTAAACAGTTTTTGATAAATTTCAGGCGGACGAAGTTGCGGGTAACAGCTAGTACATAAATAAATAAATGGATACTTTTGCCGTAGGACGTGAGAAGGAAAGTTATTGATGAAAACCCTAACTGTCGAAAATTGCACAAGGTCCTCGAGTTCCAAAACTAGATAACGTTTTAAAGTTTTACTAAGTTCCGATTGTTTTCCATCTAAAACTGTCTGTCGACTAGACTATAAAGGCACTTCATTGAATTTAAATTTTGTTAAATGTAGATTTTTTTTCAATAAACCCTCATGCAATTGTAGCGGTCACATAAATAAAATAAAAAGTGGAGTTTGAAATATGTTAGGTAATTAAATTTCCAATATGATTGATAATGAACATTTTTGCGCCTAATTCTTCGGTTTCGAAGAAAAGAAACTGAAAACTTAAAAAAATACCCAAATTTGGAAATTTTTGGCTGCTTAATAGCTCCGTTGCTATACTAGTTTTACATAAGCTTTACGGACCAAAATAATGGAAAATTTTATTTGCTAAAAGTTAGCATATTACGTCATTTTGCGTTAAAATACACCAGAGAGGAGTTATACGAGTATGCCAAAGGCGCGAAAGTATGGACAGAGTATAACGAAGGATTCAACAATTTTAATATGAAAAAGATCATTTTAAAAATATTTTCCCTGACCGGTTTTGAAATTCCCTGACTTTCCCTGACCTTCCTTGACCAAATTTTTGTTCCCTGACTTTCCAGTCGAGTGGCAACCATGAAAAATCTCGGCTATGGCGGATGGAGTCTTTTTGGTCACTTTGTGATTGGATTTGAAAGCTACTTGGTTACCCTTTATAAGCTTGTTTGTTTTTGCAATTGTCTTCCATTATTTTCGATAAGAGAGATTGGGCGGTAAACTTCTACTGAACTTTTATCTTTTTTTTTGGTTTTGGAATGGGTATTATTGAGGCTGTTTTCCAGCTTTGAGAAATTACCGAGAATGTTGTTATATGGAGCAACTATTCTCTGCTTGATTTAGTCGGGAAGATGTTTTAACATAGGATAAGATAATCTATTTCTGCTTGGAGTTTTGCCTATGACCTTGTTAAGAGATGTTTCAAACTCAAAGCCAGTTATAGGTTGTTCTATGCGCCGTGCAATCGCATTGGCTGGATGTAGCGGAAGAGGACCGTAGAGAGCATCTACTTTATCTGCACTGAAAATATTCGAAATGTTAAAATTTTCTGAAGCTTTTGACAATGCGCAATAAATATTGATATTTTTTGTGGATCTATTAAGGTTTCGTTACTTGATTTAATGTTGTTTATAAGTTCAAAAGGTGGTTAGAAATTTCTCACAATTTTTTCACTGTATATACATAACTTAAGAAACGCCTTTTTTGCTTTCCCGACATATGACATCACAGGACCCGTCGTAATAGAATAGTACTACGAATCTCGAAAACAGCTATCACTGCCACCGTCGTACCGAAAATGCTCGTAAGAAATTCGGAGTTCGGGAAAAGTGGTAATGATAAACCCGAACGAATAGGAAATTTAACAAAATTTTCTAAGAACAATTCTCGGTTGTCGCGTGAAACAGTTTGTTAACACACAAGCAAAAGAAAAATGTCCAAAGGTCAACAGTGAATATGAACAAAGTCCAATTCCAAAAGCTTTTGGAACTGGTCGAGTGGATTAAATGCGTATCTTAAAATCCTACGTGTAATTTTAATTTCCGTTTTCTTCGGGCAGTTTCTTGATTTATTGCATAAATAACAAGCGCAATTGAAACAATCCATTTTCAGATCTTTTCTTTAAAAACACAATTGAAATATGTATAAACAATAAAACTGAAATTTGTTTTGCTTTTCATATTTGAAACAAATCAGCTGATTCCGAAAGTACGAAAAGAGGTTTGGATCATGGCTGATTCCGTTCGGGGCGTGATTTGATTTTTTTCGTATTTCGTTGTGATACGGCTGAATATACCCTGGTTGATTTGCCATCAACAAGATGTGGTTCTTTGTTCTTTGTTCTTTGCCTGATTTTAGGAGATTATTTTGTGAATCAAATGATAACGTAAGTACCCTTTAAAGCCAATTTTTGTATTTTTGTAGAGATAAGTATAATTATCCTACAGTGCCCCGTGGCTTATTGGTTAGTTTGTCGGACTGCTAAGCGAAGGGTCGTGGTTCGACTCTCCGTCAGAAAAACCCTTTTTTCCGGGTTACTGCCTCTTGTGAAGAACTGAGAAAACCTACAAGAGTAAAATTTGTCTTGAAAAAGTGCAATACATCTAGTCGTTCGGACTCGGCGGTAAATTCTAGATTCCTTTCATTATTGCAGATTCACTACACACACAGGAATGGTTGAGAATATAAGTCACTAGGACTTGGCCCCTTAAGGAGCTGTCGTGCCAATAAATTTCATTTAACAATTTACTAATCCGTTAGGAATATTATTAGAAAATTAGTCACCAATATAACTTCTAGAGTTTATCATTTATACACCCTAAAAGCCATCCTATTAATTTAGAGAATAAGTTGTTTCTATAAAACAACGGTTTAAATTTGTGTAGCAAATGACTGCAAATTTGAGGGATAGCACTTTTGAATAGTATATTGGAAACAAAAACTATTTTTAGACATAGTCAACCCACCTGTACTCTAGAATACGGTTCAATTATTCGGCATAAATTTTGTTCCAGCATTGTATCGTACAATGTCCCCAAATGTGCCTGCACAATAACATCTTCTGCTAGTTCTTTTTTATAATCCTTAAGAGCTTGTTGAAAATCAGCCAGCGAACGTTTGTGCGATGCCTCTGCAACTGATTTCATTGCATCAATGTCCCTTCCAGAATATGTAATGGCCTGAAAATAATGCAACAAATAAAAAAAAAAACTAAAAAAAAAATCCTTTTTTCTACTCACAAGCTTCCCGCTTATAATTTGATTAACATCATCTGACTGACCCAGCATGATCTTGCACAACAGCATGTATTTAAGTGCAGTTAATGCACGGCCAGCGTCAACACTATCGAAACCTTCGAATGCCTCGTAAAAATAGGAGAACCCAGTCTTGAAGTCACGTTCGTCGGCTGCATGTAGGATGCCTGATTGTAAGTCCAAAGACCCTTGCACTTTCGGGGGACAGTATATTGCATTTGCAGTAGTGCGAGCAGATGTAAGGGCAGCACGAGCTTTAGGCAAGTTGCTTAGCGCATGGTATGTTTTAGATTCTAGCAATTGGACCTCAACAAGAAGATTTTTGTCATCTAGCTTCTTCAGTTCTTTGAGCAGTTGCGAACCCAACTGTAGAGCTTCAGTGTACAAACCAGTATCGAAATACAGCGCGATCAAACGGGCTTCTAGGGATTGGCGCAAGAAAGTGCGTTTCTCTTGTTTTGCCCACTCAATGCAATCTTTGCAGAGTTGTACTTCGATACCGGTACCAGCTTCCATGTCCAAAAATAAATCAACCAACGATCTTACCAACTTAGCCGCCTTTGCTTTGCTAATCAAACTTAGGAAAGGTCGAGTGACTTTAATAAGGTCAGCCAACTCTTTAGCTTTGCCGTCTTGCTTGTAGAGCTCACCCAGCTGCTGGATGCCCTGCTCCTTTATACGAATCAACTCTTCATCATTTTCCGCAACTTCTTGTTCGCGGACAATTTTATTGAGAAAGTCAATGCCGTGTTGTGGACTGCGGGTAGAAAGTTCTTGTGCACGGTCAATTTTCGTAGCACCGGCCATTGTTCGAGAAGTTTGAAGATGTTTTTGTGTCAAAATTTCTCGAAAATTATATAAAAAATATTTCCACTTTTAAATTGGCTGTCCGAATACTTTAAGTTTTCTCGTGTTTTCTTTGCAAAGTATGACGAGCGCTAGTCGTTTGTGATTTTTTCTTGCTTCCTTTATTCTCAAAATTAGATGACTTGTGTGTCAATAGTAATATGTAAATTGCGGTATATGGGGACGAACAAACGCTAGTCATCGCATTCAGTTTAACCAACGCCTAGAAGTTAAAAGTGAGCTCTGAGCTAAAATTGCCATGATACCAGAGAGAAAGATTGAAAGAAAGAATTATTTGTGTACGTAAGCGGTATTACCCTCGTAATTGCTATGTATGCAATTACACGATTACTCGTGAGCCTTGTCTCACATAAGTGCGAAGGAAAAAGGTGCACCCCTTCCGGGTGAGTAGCGGGCAAATGTTTGGTATTCTCATTTTTTTCTTTTTTCTTATGCTCTTTTTATCTTGTGTTGGCTTATTCCCTTTCTTAATTTCATGAAGTGAACATTATTCATATAAGCCAGGCATCAGTCGTTCGTTCAGCAACTGTGGATATAAGAGTGAATAGATCGTTGGCGACTTTCACTGTGTTTATTTAAATCGGAAAAAAAGAAAAAAATATATATACTGAATTTAATCTGTTTAACATCAGGCGGAATATTAGCCTTAGGTTAGAGTGGCGGACAGTGACGCAAAGGGACCAGAGTTCGGATCCGGGCTGGGACTCATAAACACCGAATATTGGCTTACATTTTTGGAAGAGCAAAAAAGAAAAAGCAACATAAGAAGTGATATGAGTGACGTCAATGCACCAGGGACATCGAAATGTGTCTTAGCAATGAAAAAAACGGATTTTCAGCCAACTGGGACATCGCATGACATATCAGCAGATGGTAGCCAAAATCAATCTAAAAAGAGGAAGAAAAAAATGCTTAAGCCTATCATGACTAAGCGCAACTCCATCACCAATCCAGCCCAGCTGTCAGCTGGAGAGTGAAGTTGGCAGCAACCATAAAATCAGCAGCTAATTTACAGCAACAGCCAATCGGCACGATATCGGGCATGGAAATTGCACATCAATCTGATGGTGGAGAAGGTCATTTCACCACAGATGATAGCAAGATCGTTGACGATAGTGTATCATCTTCACACAGCTCTGAGGAAGATTAAGAAGAAAACTAACTTGGTATGATTGAAGCCCAAATGGACTCTTTAAAGCAAAAAATTACGGCTCTAAAATCAAACAATCTACAAAAGCCAAAGCAGCAGCAATCGAAAGTGCAACAACAAAAGCAGAAGCAGAGAAAACAGCAACCGGCAGATCAGGAGTAGCAGAGACAACAGCAGCCCACAGAGCAACAGCAACAGCCACAGCAAACTTAAAAAAAAAGTGCCACCAATAAACACATTCCAAATGGAACTCAAGGAAGCCATAGATATGTGTAAGTCGGCCATTGGTAACAATTTTACAATAAAACGTTTAGGAGTAGATAGACATGCGATCCACTGCTTCACAGTGGATCAACACAAAATAATAAAAGATATTCTTAAGGAGTCGACTATTGAGTCGATTATTGAAACTGAAGAATTTTACTGCGAAAGAAGATAGAGTTCAAATTGTCTGTTGAGGCAGCCTTTTTTCCTTTCGAATGTTAAACAGAATTTTTGGTTCCTTAGTTCCTGAGACTGGCTTTCCATCGTCATCAAAACTGCCAACATCTAGAATGGCTAGCTTAGCTGCAGGTCTCGTGTATATTCCATTTTGGGTTTTTACAACCGCACTCCGCACCACACCGTCCTTTTCAGGGTACCGTTGGCCACGTGTTTCTTAGAGAGGCCGGGTCAGTTATGATTACAACATCCCCTTCGTTTATTTGCATCGTTTTTGAAAACCACTTTGTTTTGGAAGAATTCACTAACCCACCGTCGCCCGAACATATTAAAGAACTGTTCACTTTTACGACAATTTTTTTCGCAATAGCGTTTCTTCATCTTTTACCATCTTCATCTTTAAGCTTGTCCGCGTTAGAAGATCCTAACAGGAAGTGATTTGGTGTTAGAGCCTCGTCCTCCGCACTGTCTAACGGAACATAAGTAAGGTGTCTTGTATTTATTATTTTCTCTACCTCAGTCATCATTGTACTTAAGAGCTCATTTGAAGGATTTCTTGTAGGAGATATTTGACTTAAGGTCACTTTCACCGAGCGCACCAATCTCACCCCATGTGTGGTGATAACAGCGGATTAAAGTTCCACTTTAGATTTGGCCTACAAAACCTTACAACTAATTTATCAACGTCGATCTTATTAACTGCTTCTTTTAACTCCAAACTGGCACCTCGAAAGTTGGTCCCATTATCGCTGAAGATTTAAAGCGGCCAGCCACTTCATGCGATAAAACGCTTTATTGCCTTTATGCATGAGGACAGGCTATATGCAATTTCGATGTGTAAGGCACGTATGGCAAGGCAGGTTATTAGTATACTCCTCATCGTTTCTCAATGTGTCTTCCGACTTTGACGAAAGGTGGACCAAAATAGTCTATGCCTATGAAGAAAAATGGCCGTGTGAAGAGCTGGAGTCTTGCATATGGTAGTTCACCCATCGGTGGAGGCTGTGGAACGCTTCGTACAATACATTACTATACTTCTTAGTAGAGTCCGAAGTCTAGGTATATAGAACTTTTGGCGAATTTCTTGACTACAGTTTCGTATTTCTTATGGCAAAATCGTTGATGATAGTCACTGACGATCAGATTGATTATTTTGTGTTGTCTAGCTAGAATAATGAGACGTTTTGTATCTATGGGCACTCCTGGTACAGCATCTATTCGTCCTTTCTTTCGTAACAGTCCTTTGACGTCGAGGTAAGGGCATAACTTGTAAATTGGACTCGATGAGCAGAGCGCGGGTATTTTCGTTTTGTTTGTTTTCAGAGTTGCGATTTCTTCAGGATAAACCTAATAAATTGCGCCATGTTTCGCATGAATCTATTCCATGTTCTATTGCTTGTACTTGCGGTGATAGGATTTGATCCAACTAAGAACCGTTCGAGAGTCTGACCAGAATTACCTTTCTGTTATCTCGACTGAATGTCCCTCAGTTATAATACGTGCCAACTTAGTTCCTAAAACAGCTGCCTCCAATTCTAATCTAGGTATGGATATCGTTTTCAAAGGTGCAACTTTTGTTTTGGCACCCACTAAGGTGCACTCGGTAGCGTAATTTTTGGAAACCCGGAAATATCCTACAGCAGAATAGGCCACTTCACTGGCGTCCACAAATATATGCAAGTGTAAGGAATAACTTCTCGTGAAGGACAGGCGCATAAGGTACGGTCTTTCTATGATGATTTTTTCAATGGATGGTATTAATCCTTTCCAGGTGGACCACTTATCATAATGATGAGGAAGAATATTCTGATCCCAATCAACGGCAGAGCTCCAGACCTCTTGTAAGAGAATTTTAAGTAGTATCAGAAAATTAGCTATCATTCCCAAAGGATCAAATACCGACATGAGGATCCTAAGCATTTCTCTTTTCGTAGGCCAGATATCCTCGAGTATGAAATTAGATTTTAAATGTTCAGTCTTCAGTACGAACGAAAAGGAGTCAGAACGTGGTGACCACCACATACCCAGGATTTTATCGCGATCAGATATGATTTGCCGGCTACCTTTAGCATAATCGTAGTTTGCTGCCCTTTCTTTGACGCTACCGAGTACTTTTGATGATCGGAAGTTTCGTATATTAAAGCCAGTTTCACTATGTAACTATAAGGATAACATCCTTTGCTAACTGAATGGCTTCTTCTTCTGAATCCACACTGTCTACGTAGTCGTCCACGTAGTGTCTTTCAATGATAGCCTGTGATGCCCTTGGATATTTGGATTCAAATTTTGTTGCGTTTGTGTTCTTGACGAATTGAGTGCAAAAGGGGGCGAGCTTGTTGAACCAAACGTCATAACTTGCATAATATACTCCTTTTTTTTTTTTTTTTTTTTTTTTTTATAATTAACGCGCGCACAAGGGACTATTTGTTTCCCTTTTAATGTAACATACTGCGCGGGCATTAGGAAGATAGGGAGGGGAGAGATAGGAGGTGTCGATTAACATTGGTTTTGAATGTTTGCATATTGAAATGGCAAGGGAAAATCTCGCCGGGTAAACCATTCCAAAGTCGTGTTGTACGGCTAAAAAAAGAATCTCTATATTTCACGGTACGTCCGAAATTGGGCTCAAAGGTGAACTGATGGGCATTCCTAGCATGACGAGTATTACGGGCGAAACTTTTAAGGGGAGGAATGCAGCTGGCTACCTCGAGTGAACATTTTTTATAAAAGAACCGATAAAATATTCCTATCAATCTTAACGCTCTATTTTGTATTCTATCAAGCAAGTGAAGCGATGTTTGTGAAGCACCTGCCCAGAGGTGGGAGTTATACTCGAGTTTAGGGCGTATAAATGCTTTATAAATTGTAGCCAGATCAGATGGGGAAAAATACTTCTTACACCGATACAGAAAACCTAAGCTCTTTGCAGCATTCTTAGCAATCTCAAATATATGGTCGTTCCAACGGAGGTCGTCGTTGACACACATACCGAGTACTGAGAGCTTTTCGGTTTCTTCGATGTAAGTGCCATTCATGGACAATGGCATTGGGAGAATGTTTAGCTTTAACGACAGAAGACAGCATTGAGTTTTTGAAGCATTAAACTCCACACGATTTCTATTACCCCATTTGACAATGCTGTATAAATCGGAGTTTAATGAGCTTGACATACGGCACCGTTACAATTGTACTTCCGAAGGCGAAGGACGTGAATTATCGAACGAATATGAAAAGCTGAGGGTAGAGTCGTCAGCAAAACAGTTAAGTGGATTAGAAGTAACAGACAGAAGATCATTTATAAAAATGAGGAAAAGAGTCGGAGACAGAACAGAGCCCTGGGGCACACCAGCATTTATTTTATGGGAATCAGACTTGAATCCGTCCAATACAACTTGTATTGAACGGTCCAGGAGATAGCTTCTAATCCAACGAACAAGAGTATTATCGATCCCAAAAGCACGCATTTTCGATAAGAGAGCTTCATGCCAAACTCTATCAAATGCCTTGGAGATATCAAGAGCAATAATCTTACTTTCACCAAAGCGATGTAAAGATTTGTTCCACTGTTCGGTGAGATATGCCATCAGATCACCAGTGGAACGGTTGCTGCGGAAGCCATACTGACGGTCATGGAGAAGCTTACGATCTTCGAGATATTCCTTAAGCTGACGGTTAATCAGTGTTTCCATGACCTTAGAAAGAAGGGATGTCAGTGCTATGGGTCGGTAGGAGGAGGGGGAGGATGGGTCACCTTTCTTAGGGACAGGCTGGACAAATGCTGTTTTCCATCTTCTAGGAAAGATTCCAGAAGAGTAGGAGCGATGGAAAAGCTTACGCAGTGGCTTTGCCAGTGTGGAAGAACACCTCTTCAGAATAATCGGGGGTATACCATCCGGGCCAGCGGATTTGTGTATATCGAGATCTTTGAGAACTCTTGCTACTGTACGAGTGCGGAAAAAAATTTGTCCCATGGAAAAATTTACATTCTCAAGTACAGGAGGGGCAACGTTGCTTTGGGGCAGCGTGGAGCTGGCAGCGAAATGGGCGGCGAGCAAGTTTGCCTTCTCTGAAGAGTAAACAATTGGTTTGTTATTGTCGATGAGCGTTGGAACCGAAGATGTCGAGAAGTTTTTTATATTTTTTACAAATGACCAAAAATTTTTACTGCCTTTGGGACACTGCAGAGTTTTTTGCCGTAATTTTTGGTCATGCAAAAATTTGGTTCTTTCTATAACGGAGTTGCATGAGTTCCTTGCTTGTTTGTGCTTTTTCCGATTTTCCTCTGTAGGGTTGGCTTTGTAAGATCGGAAACTTACTTCTTTGAGCCTGATAGCTTATTTACACTCAGAATTAAACCAAGACTTTTCTTTAGGTTTGATACTTTTTACTCTGTTAGGAATAAAAGCACGCATCCCTAGAAGAATCACATTTGTGATCATTTCAGCACTGGCATCAATGTCACTATCGAGGAAGCATAGTGACAAGTTAAAGTTTCGGAAAAAGAAATTCAGGCCGTCCCAGTTGGCTTTCTCGTATTGCCAAACGGTCCTGGTGGGAAGTTTTTCTTTAACTGGATGGGTGGGGGATAAGAAATTAGCTGAAATGATACAATGGTCTGAAGTGCCAAATGGAGAAGTTACACTAATGGTATATTTATCAGGGTGAGAAGTAAGAAACAAGTCAAGAGTATGGGCGGCTTGCCCAGCAACATCTGGTATACGCGTTTGCACATCGATCAGTTGGGTAAGGTGATGTAACCCGGCAAAGAGCTCGACATAACTTCCTTCGGGTGTTGTCTGACCAGAATAGTGGAGCCAATTGGAATTGTGTACATTGAAATCGCCCGCAATAACGATTTCAGTGCGAGGACAAAGGGAAACAATTTTCGAGATAGAATCACACAGCGCATCAAACTCGTTACAAGTCGAATTGCTGTCGAGATTTGGACTCCTGTAAATAAAACAATAATGAATGACATGCTTGCGGACAGTGAATTTGAGCCACAAGAAGTTAAAGTCCGTGTTGGAACATTGCCCATATTGGGGAAGGCTCTGGCAAGCAATATCATTTTTAACATAGACCACGAGACCATGATGGGAAAAGAGTAATGGCACCAAGCTATACCCATGTAGAGCAAACTCTGATAAATCAGTATTTACTCCAACCTGGGTTTCACTTAATGCCAAAACAGCTGGCCTGTATTGAACAGTGTAGACGTACAGGTGAAAGAAATTCTTTCTAATACCACGAACATTGGAATACACGACACAAAAATCACTTACCATTTAAAAACACTTACACACAAAACACAATTCTGAATAAGTCGAACCATGCAGTGAAAATCCAAATTAATCTCTGGAATAAACAAACTGTCTTAGGTGTTATGCCCATAAGACAGCTTGCATACAAAAAATCAATTTAAATATTCAGCACAATAGGACAAACTCAGATGCCCTTATCCATTTACCGCAAGCATACGATGCCTACAGTAGATAAGAAAGAGGCAGTTAAGCTAAGCACAAAGGGTTGGGACAGATAGGAGGATAATTTGATTTGTTATGCAAGTGTGAATTATTTTTTTTTCTTTCACAGCGCGAATGGGCATCTTATCGTCTTCCAACGACGCAAGTGGATATTGATATTTTCTTTACAGCACACGTGAGGGGGTTTAGCCAATTTCTCAAACGAGTGTGTAATATTATTTTTTTTTTAACACTCGCGATAACAATGCGCAATAATTATTTTTTTTTTTTTTTTTACTTTTATTTAATTATTTATGCGCGCACCTCGACCCGACGTCCGGCCGCTATGAGCTTAAGATCGACACTCCTCAATCTCGTTAGTGAGCTTATTTCGCCATAAGAAACGTGGGGCATGTTGGTCATTTTTCTTTATCCGCACCTGATGGAACATCCCTTGTATGTCGGCGCATATGCCAATTTTACGTTCTCTAAATCGAAAAATCACGGAGAAAAGAGATGTCACAATATCTGGACCAGAGAGGAGCACTGAGTTTAATGAGATGTTATTTACTACACAGGCGGCCGCATCCCATACCCGTCTTATCTTCCCAGGTTTATTAGGGTTGGTGACTGGGAAGACTGGAAGGTACCAGACTCGAAAAACGTTCTCTTGCAGCTCCTTTTCGGTGAATTTTCTCGCGTATTGTTTTTGCTCATACTCCTGGATTTGTTTATCTAGAATATTAAAAAGCTCCACGTCTTTTGACATCTTCTTTTCGAGGCACATTAGCCGGCGCTCGGCCATCCTACGATTGTTAGGCATTTCTTTGTTATCGACTTTCCATAATAGCGGGACGATGAAATGCTTTCCTTTTCTCGATAAGTTCTTCTTCAGTATTGATATTGCCTTCTCATCATCGCGTGAACGTATAGCTTTATGATTGTTCTACCCCATTGTATCAATTGCCATGAATTCCTTAAAAAAAGCATCCAGAGACCTGTCTTAATATTTCTGACGGTCGCATATATGGAAGTTAGCAAAACTATGTGCTTGGTCAGCTCCCTTTGACTCTCAAGTAAACGGTCCATATATACTCCAGCCTAGTCAGGTCCTAGATGCTATTGGTTGATCTTCTCTTCCTTCCTTAGAACGCAGCGGTACACACAGCTTCCATTGATCAAGTCCAATTAGAAGGCGAGGCTTTGCTTCAGAGTACGTCGCTACGGGGAGCCCATTAAGGTAGGGGTATTGACTGGACAGTTGCTTAAGATTGATGGATTGTTTTGGAAGGTCTACACATTCGAAATGGTGCCAATCATTACAGGTGTCGCATTGCACCACTTTTTTGTTATCTATATTCGTGCAAGACTTGCAGTTAAACAAGCCACTACTCGAATCAGAATTCATTTTGGATTACATTTATTGAGCTCTTATATAAACAGGTTAGATACGCAGAGGTAGAGAAATATAATATAATACGAATCTAATTGAACTTACGTTATGTTCTTTGTTCTGCGTGGATTGAGGCGATCATGTGCTGATAATGGCGATGATGAGCCAGTGCTTGCGTTGAATTACTTAATGCATAAAGTCAGGATTACTTCGATTTTCACACAGGAAAGATTTGTTGAGTAAAAGTATGTTGCGGCAGCCTTTTTTCCTTTCAAATGTTGAACAGAATTTTTGGTTTAATCTTCAAAAAGACTTTTATTCCTATTATAATGATACATTTATAACAATAATTTGATAACTTCATACAATTGTTAATTACTTATTACAAGTTTTTTAGATAAGGAAATTTAGCCATGTGGCTTCTGCTGCAACTTTTTATGTCAGAATGGCGGCGAGGTCTTCGTCATTTTTTACAAATGAAGGATAGACGCCATTTTCGTTTTATTTAACTTAACTCAACCTTACTTAAATTGAAGTCCTTGGGTTTTGAAAACTTACTTAACTAAATTGATATTTAAGTGCTGCCAGATTTGCAAACACTGTCCTTTTGAAGGGCATAGATTCCTCAACGGAACCTGAGGCTCTCTTAAAAGAGTTCAAGCGAGTAGCGAGCAATGATCTCGAGTTTATTGGTGTCAAGCCATTTACCACAGTTAGAGCCAGACGGAGGGAAAGGAAATTTGCTGTTCTTCCTCCTACAACTCTCACCCAAAAGCAAGCTGGATAGTTTGAGGAGTATCTCCGTCCTTGACTACCAGATTGTAACATGGAATAAGTTAAAGCGACGCGGCGACATGTTCCAATGCATTCGCTGCCAAAGGTTCGATCATGCCGCAGCGAACTGGGAAATGCTGTCTCGCTGCGTCAAATGTAGTGAGAACTACAAGAAAGGAAACTGCAAGTATTGGAATCGTTATCGAGCGAAAAGAATGCACTTTATTTCAGTTGTGTTAGTGGATAGTGGTTTATTCTCTATAAGAATATAATATTTTTAGTATAATGCATACAAATCAGATTTAAGAATCACTTACTATTTTTTAGCAGGTGTCCCTCTGGCTTGTGCTCGATGTTCAAACTCCAAATGACTACAATTCCACTAGTTAATGACGCCTCAGCGCATATATCCACAAAAACGCAGTCACAGACGAGTTAGAACTCAACGAAGGTATTCCTACTCTGTCACGCGCCATTTACACAAACGTTATTTGGAAATTGAGCCCCGAACACAAACTAGAAAGGTCATTAGACTGCAAACACAATTTCTGTTTAAACTTTTCAACATCCCGCCCCCCGTGAGGCGCCCGGTCCCACCGCAGCCTCACATAACTCCAATACAGGTAATTTCACAGCTGGTCTTCGAAGTATTTCATCAGATGTCTTAACGTCAGCTAAACCGATATGATCATCTGGTCCTACGAACACATTTATAATTCTGCCTCGCATCCATTGGCTTCTTGGAAGATCGACATCACAGATGAGAACCAGATCTCCTACCTGCAAGTTCCGCACCTTGACAAACAATTTGCTTCTCTTCGTTAGTTCTGGTAGGTACTCCTTCATCCATCGCCGCCAGAAGCGATCCTTGATCCGCTGGCTTCTACGCCACTGCTTCCGAAGACAGAGAGCCCTTTCAATAATCTGGCCAGGAGTCTGCGTCGAATTCAATACGCCCATCAAGAAGTGGTTCGGTGTTCGGCGGTTCTTCCTCTTCAGTGGTCACGGGAAGATGAGTAAGTGGACGGCTGTTGACAATGTTCTCCGCTTCTATTAATGCACTGAGTAGTGTTTCGATTCTTGGTGCTAGTTCGTTGAGCGTATGCGTCAAAACCCTCTTTACGGTCCGAACAAGCCTCTTCCAGCAGCCACCCGCGTGTGGATTAGATGGGCAATTAAAAAGCCACTCGATACCCTTTGCGGAAAGTTCCATTTTGATAGCCTCAGTGTCGAAAATGTTTGCATCTACCAATTCGTTTTCTGCACCTAAAAATTGGTGCTCCTAATACGTACGGGAATCCCTCGGCGATTGATAAAATTGCAAATACATAATATGCAGGCATCTGTCGACAAGTCGGCCACTATTTCTAAATGTGAGGCAAGTAAATAAAGCGATCCAACGCTTTTCTTTGCGACGTCCTATAGTGACGTAAACTGGACTGAAATAGTCAAGACCAGTATAAGTGAATGGCCTCACGAAGGGAGTAAGTCGGTCCTTTGGCAGTTGTCCCATCAATGGTGGTAAAGGAGAAGCAGATCTTAATTGACAAAGTGGACACCGACCTCTTACTCTTCTTATTGTTGAATGTAGGCTAGGTATCCAGAATGTTTGTCGTATTTCGTTAGCAACTGTGTCATCGTGGCGTAAATTATGATGATACTGAGTCACTATCAGCTTCGGTAATCCTTTGGCAAAATAATTGGACGTCTGGTAGTATATGGTATAGTAGCAGCGGCGTCAATGCCATATACGCGTAGAAGTCTATCGTCATCCAAGTACGGCGTTAACAGGTAGATAGCACTTTTTCTATCAACATGCTGCTGGCACTTTAGCTGGTTTAATCTCATCGGGAAAGGCGTCCTTCTGTGCTATAGCACACAGCACTTGCTGGGCTTCATCAAGTTCTGAAGCCGACAACCCTCCCTTTTCTATTGGCTGACGACAATATATTTTAAAGAACCGAATGACTCAAGCCATTATCCTTTTCATCTTCAAATACGAGGAGAATCTTGAGAACTGAATAACGGGTGTACTCAATTTGTTTGCGTGTAACAAGAACTTCGGTTTCATCTCTTCACGAAAAGCATGACTCCCAATGTTTTCCGGTTGTAGCGGCCATAAGTTTCTAGGCAACTGAAGGAAAGACGGTCCTTTTATCTACTTGATATTATTTTAGAAGTTCGGAGGGTATCGTGCACGCGTCGCTTCATCTGTTGGGTTAAGCTTGGTTGGCACCCATTGCCATTGACTGATTTTGCTGTCAATATCTCAGCTATCTCAGCTGAGCGACTCGGAATCGTAGAAACTGTCACTGTCTTCGAGTGGCTCTTATACGATCGATCAATAACTTTGATATCATGGGACTCCACAATTGAGTCGCATAATCTGACTCCCAATACTGCGGCTGACAGTTCCAAGCTTGGGATGGACATCAACTTCTTCGGAGCACATTTGGTCTTAGCACATATAAACGATACGAAAATCTCCTCTCCATATTGAATCCGCATGTAAACTACTGCACTAAACGCCTCTTCACTGGCATCGACGAACGTGTGAAGGACAATTTTGTTGGCCATTGGTCAGATAAGGATGATGGCATCTGAAAACCTTCAACTGCATTAAATTTGGGAGCACTTCTTTCCACTGACACCATTTTTCGGAGATTTCTTGAGGAATCGGCTGATCCCATCTCTCGGTATTAAGATTTTTTTAAAAATTAGCTGAACACGGAGAAGAAGAAGATGGTGAAACATTTATTTAATGTCCCCAGTCAGCAGTCACAGCAATGCGTCTCATCCGAAAGTTGAACAGAATGTCCATCAATGGTTTAAGGTCATCTGATCCCTTAAGCAGCAGATCGTTTAAGGAAACACCTTGCACTTTAGCCGCAGCATCGAAAACCAACCGAACTTTATCTGGATTCTTAAAACCTAAGTGCGGCAAATACCAGGTCCTAGATGAGTTAACTTTTGCTTCGACATCAGGGAGTCTACATAACTGGAAATGATAGATCCGTATATCTTAGAAAACTCTGACTCCTTTTTAAATTTATTTTCTAGACTTTTTAGTCTCCGCTGTGCCATCTCATAACTATCTGGTAGTTCGATCGTATCTTGCCTCCATAAGAGTCCCGTTTTAAAACGATCACCAATTTTCTTCGTTGTGCCTACAAGAATTTCAAGTGCTCTCTTGTCAGACGCAGACGTTAACTTCTCTGTTGGTTTCTTGACGCCGAAACTTTCAATACTGAAGAATTCATCCACCATTCGCGTCAGACTAACATCTTCGCCTTTGTTTACTTGCTCAAAGTGAAGAACGAGATCCCTCTTCGAGTGTTCCGCTGCTGTCGCTGTCTTTCCGTACACCACGTATCCTAGTTTTGTTTCAGCTACGACTGGTGCGGATCTGTTATACCCAGTGACTCGGATTGGTGTACCCAGATGACAATTGTCGAGCCCGACTAACATTTGTAGGCTTGCATCCTTGTACTCAACTATTGGCAATAGGTCGGCTGCATAAACTGGACCCAGATGATTGGTATTCAGTGTTTGAGTTGGCAAACTCAGTCCATTGACGGTCTGAACACTTCTTCCATGTTAAACTTATCGGCTCCATCGATGTCTGCACTGATCTGCAAGTCTACGATCAAAGACGTATCCGTGAATGATTCCTTTCCAAACCATTGAAGCTTCAGGTCTGTCATCCGTCCTCGTAAGCCAGCTGCTTTGCCAATTCTGTACTCATTATGGTGACTGAAGAGCATTCATCAAGGAGTGCAAACGTGCGGACCTCTAGACCATTGCCATAAAATCGAACTGGCAACACTCGGAAAAGAATTTGTCTGTCTTTACCTATGTTGCAGCTTAGAATGCTCCTTTCTATTCCCACATTCTTACTGGCGACTGTTGTAAGCTGATATCTTCGTTTCACTAGCTACCTCATGTACAGGCCTTCTCAGTTTGCAAAAACGAACGGCGTGACCAGATTTCAGTCAACAAAAGCAAAGTTTCTGTTTCTTCACCCACTTCCATCTAGCTGAAACATCCAGATTCGATGTGACATTTTTCTACAAAGGCGGCAGTTCTGAGTTGATGTACTGGCTATTGAAGTACTCGACGTTTCTACAGCATGGAGAACATTCCTTGGATGCACTCTGTTTCCGACCTTCAGCTGCGCATGCGATGAAATTGGTGTTACTAAACAGATAAGTCTTGCAACTCCAGTCAGCCACTCTTCGAAATTTCTTACTGTCGGATATGGTTGAGAAAGAAGTCTTCGCTCAGTCCACTAAAACTTCTTGCTCATTGGTAGCTTACCGATGAGTTCATCAAGGAGTGACGGATTAGTCAGCTGCATCGACATTCCACTTGCTTCCAAAAATGTGGCCAGATTTTGGACTTTAGTCGCAAAGGGTATCAAAAGTTCAAGTTTATCCTCCGTGACCTCAGATATCTCTTTAACTGTTAGCAGTTGGCTTCTTACTAAGATATCTGGTCGCCCAAAACGAAATTCCAAAGCTGCCATTGCCTGCTCAACATTATTTGGATGGATAAGCATCGCTTCCACGACCTCTCTAGCAGCTCCCTTAATACATTTTTGCAGTCGGAAAAGGTTGTTGTCACGAAATGCTCTGGCGTCCCAGTGAATTCTGGAAGGTCGTGTAGCTTATAATGGTTTCTAGGTCCTTCGACGTTATGCGAATTGCTTAGACTTCCTTCAGGGTATGACTGTGTCGGCATTGATGGGCGTGAAAACAAAGGTTGTCTGTAGGGCTGATATCCCGTAAGTGGCGGCAATCGAGAAGGCTGAATATACTGCATATACTTTGCATTGCCCATAGCGCTGTTTACATCTGGGGCTTGTCCCAGCTTTGTACTCATGATATATTTGTCGCTGTTGTGATAACACTCGTTGTAGTTGTTGCTGTATTTACAAATGTCGAGGAAGGTGAACAAGACTGATTCCCTCCTTCAGGCGGCAAAACAACTCTGTTATAGTTGCGTTATTTATTTAAACAAAAAATAAGAATACAATTTATTGGAATCGTCATTGAGCGATTCAATTGCATTTATTAGAAAAAGAACGCACTTTACTTCAGTTGTGATAGTGGATAGTGGTTTATTCTCTATAAGAATATAATATTTTTAGTATAATGCATATAAATCAGATTTAAGAATCACTTACTATTTTTTAGCAGCTGTCCCTCTGGCTTGTGCTCGATGTTCAAACTCCAAATGACTAAAATTCCACTAGTTAATGACGCCTCAGCGCTTATATCCACAAAAACGCAGTCACAGACGAAAGTAGAACTCAATGAATGTATTTCTACACTGTCACGCGCCATTTACACAAACGTCAAAAGAAAGAAACGTCACGCTTAGATGCGTGCTTTGCGGAAACGAGGGACACCCTGAAAACTATCGGGACTGTCCTAAATTTCAACAAATAAAACAACAAAAAACCCAAATATAGTGGAGACGCAACCCGTCTTGCGTTCTGCTCCAACATCCGTTATTTATATACCCCAAATATCCTACGCTCAAATGGCGCCAGGAAAGGCAATAACGGTACAGCCTCAACCAAAGGTTTCCAAACAGGCCCCCGCACATAAGGCACCTGTGGTGGAAGCGGATATGATGTCTATGTTTGTTGCGGCTCCTTTGCTGCCTCTGGGTCGTTGCTGGCATGCTTGACCGGCCTCACGCTCGTCGGAGGGAGTAGGATCTTGAGCCCTGTCAGAGCACAACAAAAAAAAGATCATGCCAGACCTTTGACGAAGATCTTGCTCGTCTGCGGAACTGCCCCTCTACCCACCCTACCCCTTTTGCCCGCCATCTTCTGCTTCCCCCATTTCACCCTAACATCCTTACATTCTTTTCCTCTTCATTGATTCCCATCCATTATCCTTTAAATTTTCTTCATATTATTAATTTCAACTATTTATTTTTACTATCATTATTCGTTTCTTTAATATGTACTAATTTATACTATTTAATTCATCAATTAAAATCTATCTATTTACTTAAGTTACTTTAACTTTAATAGTTTTGCCTTTTTGTATGTATATATGTATATAAGACCTTTGTGCGAATATATCATTTATATGCAGTGCACTGTCTTATCTAATTAAACTTGTATCATTGGTCCCTGGGACTTTCAATTTACAATTCATAACAACAACAGTACAGGCATATACAAAAAACATAGTAAAACGCGCTGGCAACGCTTTTCTAACGCCTTATCAAGCTAACTTCGTTTGAACGACATTTGGCCTCCAAATGACAGAAATCTGTCGAACGTTGAGATCGATAGATATCTGCTTCAAATGAATGGAATAATAAAACAAACAATGGACAGAACAATTCCACGATACAAAGAACAAGACGTTACTGATATGTACCGAAACACAACAACAGACTCACTTCATAGACATAAAAGTGGACTGCTGACGAGATTGAAACTTTTATACAGACGGTTCACTGACTGATATAATATGGAGATTAGGACACTGAAAGCGTCGATCAAAAATATCAACCAGCTCATAAAGCAAAATTATAGAATATCAATAAATCGATATTGGGACAACAGGATTCGGACCGTTAATTCTATCGACTATTAAATAAATAACTTATTTAGAAGGTACGATCAAAATGACTTTCCGTGTCTTAAACTCCAGAGAATGGTACAAAACGACAACGTACTTTTGACAGCAGGAATAGATCTACGGAACGCCGTCTTGGATAACGACTTCTTTATGATCGAAGATCCTAAGGAGAAGGTAGAAACGCAGGGTCTGTTTTCTAGCAAGTGTATAAGGTAAATGAGAGCATTCGCACAAATCACGAACTGGAAAACAGTGCTGTGCTGAATTACTGCCACCTTTGAAAGAGTATCATGCAATGACAATCTGAGAATCTTGGTTTTACCAGATTCAATGACGAAAACTTGGCAAACGCCACCATCGCCGAGCAAAACGGACCCAGTCCCTTGCTAATTTCGAAGATAGAACTCCAAATCATCTTTGAATCATTAAAGAAAAAGAAGTCAGTAGGAGTCGATGTTATAACCAGCATTGTACTACGGCAACTCCCTGAGGATGCAATAGACATACACACAACACTGTTTAACAACGCGTTGAATAATGCATATTATCCAGTGAGTTGTAAGACAGCTTCGTTCCGCCCGAAGCATTTCTCTTTTTAGACAGTCGGGGGTTGATACCGGATAGATTGGCCGTACCGCTAATCTACCGCGTCAGCTGTTAAGCTGTGGATAGGCGGTTCCTTTACAACCGAGACTTTGCCGCAGGAAGCGGAGCTGAGAGCCTTCGGTTCAGGAGGGTTTTGTATAATCCGGACCTTAGAGATAGATACAAACAAGCTCACAAGTTTTAGTGGCTTTAACAAATCATATTGCAGCCGTTTAAATTGTTGCCTTGATCGGCTTACATTGGTTTAGGTTTAGGTGTAACAAACAACAGTCATGGTATGATTGTGTATAGGTCTTTAAAAAAAAGTGTTGAAGTTATTTTAATTTACAGAAATCGAAAATGAATGAACGAAGAATTTGGAAATATGACCATAACTACTTGGTAAAGGCGGTGCCGTTTGATTATTGCGAGGCGAGCAGTTCTCAACAAAAAAAAATTCTGTTATATTTATGTTTGTGTAGTGTGACTTGTGTATTTATTTATTATATATATTTGTTATTAATTTATTATTTTTCGTTAAATTAATTTGTGTTTAAATGGCATTTTCCTTGTGCAATGTGTGGGGTGTGCTATTGGAGCGAACAATTGGCAAAAAAATGAAGGTGGGTGTTATGTGTGCTTCGTTTGGCTATTGTCAAAACCATCAAAATGTCAAACAAAAACGAGTAAATGTTCGGTGTGAACGCTCTACACGTTTAAGTAAACGAATAGCCAAAACAAACTTAGTGAAAGGCTATTATAAAATGAAAAAAATATATAAAGACACCAAGTTTTTTTTACCTAATTTTCTTGGTTAAACAAATAATTTATTTTTAAAATCAATAATTGAAAGCAGGCCGAAAGGCAATAGTTTAAGATAAATATTAAATAATTTAGAGCGCCTCCATAGGGTCAGTTAGTTAGTTAAGCAAATAGTGAAGCTAGTTTTTCAAGATTTTTGTCTAGCAATAAGTTAGTTATAAGTTGAATTAAAATAAAAATTTATTAAAAATGAATGAAAATGAAGCCAGGCATCAGGGGCAGCGTTACCGCCAAGAGTGTGCCATTACCAAAAAAAATTATTTTCAAATTTTTGTTTGTATCTATGAACATATAAATAAATATATGTATCTATATCTATATTGTATATAAACATATATATATATTTAGGTTATACAAATGCATCGTGGTTTCTTTGGATGCTTAAAACATGAAAATGACTGGACCAAATTGGATGATTCCTTGCGCGGGTTTGCTATGTGAATATTTAGAAAAAAGAAAAGTCGAAAAATTCCCAAACGGTGGCACTGTAGGCACTTACTTACTTACTTACTTAGGGAGCGCTACAGTTCGGGATGAACCTGGGCGTCGACCAACATGCCTCCCCAGCCAGCTCGGTCTTTGGCTAGCTGCCTCCAGTTTCGCACTCCAAGTTGGTTGAGGTCGTCCTCCACTTGAGCACGCCACCTAAGGCGAGATCTTCCTTGACTGCGTCTACTCTCTGGGATGGAATCGAAGATCCTGCGAGCCGGAGCATTGTTGTCCATTCGCTCTACATGACCTAGCGATCTTAAATGTGATATGCGTATTTTTTGACCAGGTTAATGTCGTTGTACAGCTCGAATAGTTCTTGGTTGAACCTTCTCCTCCAAAGCCCGTTTACGCAAATAGGGCCAAAAATCATCCGAAAAATCTTACGCTCGAAACGACTAAGGATATCTTCATCCGCTTTAGATAGAGTCCATGCCTCGGCGCCATAGAGCAGGACTGGGATGATTAAGGTCTTATACAGAGTCTGCTTTGTCTTTCGAGAGAGGGCTTTGCTTTCCTAGCCCTTAGAAACAGCGATTGGCAAGAGTAATTCTTCACTTTATTTCTGACGAGATGTTGTTGTCAGATGTTATAGCAGATCCGAGCTAAACAAAGTCCCTAACAACTTCAAAGTTGTACCTGTCTATTGTGATGTTTTGTCCAATTCGCCGGTGTTGTGTGTCCCTTTTTGTGGACAGCAGGTACTTCGTTTTGTCCTCATTGACTGCTAGTTCCATCTTAGCCGCTTCAGCTTCAATGTGAGTAAACGCTCCAGTGACAGCTCGCCGGGTTCTCGCCAATGATGTCCATGTCATCAGCGTATGCTAGCAAATGTACAGACTTAAAAATTTTTTCCCCTACAATTGACTTGCGAGTTTCTTATAATTTTTTCAAGTATTAATTTGAAGAAATCGCACGATAGCGCATCACCTTGTCGGAATCCTTTTTTGACGTCAAAAGCTTCTGAGAGGTCAGTACCAACCTCGAAGGAGCAGCGAGAGTTCTCCATTTTCCGATCTTATAAAGCCAACCCTACAGAGGAAAATCGGATAAAGCATAAACAAGCAAGGAACTCCTGCAACTCCGTCATTGTACGAACCAAGTTATTGCATGACCAAAAATTATGGCAAAAAATTCTGCAATTTCCCAAAGGCAGTACAAATTTTTTTCATTTGTAAAAAAATATTAAAAACTCCTCAACATCTTTGGTTCCAACGCTCATCGCTAATGAAAAACTTTCCTACTCTTCAGAGAAGGCAAACTTGCTTGCAGCTCATTTCGCTGCCAGCTCTACGCTGCCTTACAGCAACGTTGCCCCTCCTGTAATTGAGAATGTAAATTTTTCAATGGGACATATTTTTTCCGCACTCGTACAGTAGCAAGTGTTCTCAAAGATCTCGATATACACAAATCCGCTGGCCCGGATGGTATACCCCCGATTCTTCTGAAGAGGTGTTCTTCCACCCTGGCAAAGCCACTGCGTAATCTTTTCCATCGCTCCTACTCTTCTGGAATCTTTCCTAGAAGATGGAAAACAGCATTTGTCCAGCCTGTCCCTAAGAAAGGTGACCCATCCTCCCCCTCCTCCTACCAACCCATAGCACTAACATCCCTTCTTTCTAAGGGCATGGATTGACCGCGAATTTAAGGAATATCTCGAAGATCGAAAGCTTCTCCATGACCGTCAAGCTCATTAAACTCCGATTTATACAGCATTGTCAAATGGGGTAGTAGGAATCGTGTGGAGTTTAATGCTTCGAAAACTCAATGCTGTCTTATGTCGTTGGCACTTACATTGAAGAAACCGAAAAACTTTCAGCACTCGGTATGTGTGTCAACGACGACCTCCGTTGGTACGACCATATATTTCAGATAGCTAAGAATGCTGCTAAGTGCTTAGGTTTTCTGTATCGATGTAAGAAGCTTTTTTCCCCTTGATCTGGCTTCAATTTATAAAGCCTTAATACGCCCAAAAATTGAGTATAACTCACACCTCTGGGCAGGTGCTTCCAAAGCATCGCTTGACCTGCTC
Source organism: Platycheirus rosarum (assembly GCA_963971375.1). Lineage (NCBI taxonomy): Eukaryota > Metazoa > Arthropoda > Insecta > Diptera > Syrphidae > Platycheirus > Platycheirus rosarum. The sequence goes on from OZ020508.1 coordinate 106,621,899, forward strand.
GATAGAATACAAAACAGAGCGGTGAAATTGATAGAAAATAGAACTGCCGCTGAAACAATTGCTCCTCTCGAACACCGGCGCAATGTTTCATGTCTTTCCTTATTTTGCCGTTTCTTTCATAAAAAATGTTCACTCGAGGTAGCTAGCTGCATTTAAAATTTCGCCCGTAATACTCGTCTTGCTAGGAATGCTCATCAGTTCACCCTTGAGCCCAATTTCGGACGTACCGCGAAATATAGAGATTCTTTTTTTAGCCGTACAACACGACTTTGGAATGATTTACCCGGCGAGATTTGCCCTTGCCATTTCGATTTGTAAGCATTCAAAACCAATGTTAATCGACACCTACTTTCCCTCCCTCCCTAATCTTCCTTTGCTCGTGCAGTGCGTTTTAACACTATAAGGGCAACACACAAATTCCTTTTGAACGCGCTTGTTATAAAAAAAAAATATCACAAGTGTACCACATTGTGGTAAGCAGCACAGCGGTTTAGAATGCAAAGCAAAAACCATGATTCATTTTCGATGCAAAAAACAAAAGCTTGTCGCAAGTCTATGCTGGTACAGGACTGGAGGAAATGACTATATAGACCGGGAATGGGAAATCAGTACAAGTAATAAATAATTGTGAAGCGGAGAGCGGGTTGCAGGTGTAGGTGATAATAAATCATTTGTCGCTGATAATGGAAGTTTACACGAGAGCATCAATCATACCATATTAAGAGTTTAAAGATACAAAAATTATGATTTACGATTTAAAGTTCTGTATTAGAATTTCAGATTGTGAAGTTAAGATTGTAGGCAAGGCTGTTCTAGAGGTGGAGTTCAAAAAAGAAAAAAAAAAGAATTAGAGCTAATCGTGGTTGAAGGTCCACTGTTTGTGCCATTGTTTGGAAGGAGTTGGTTGGATGAGTTCGTGCCGAGCTGGAGAAAAAAATTTGCTTAAAAAAGAGGACCTGGCTTTTAAAAAGGAAAGATAGGTATATAAGATAGATATATAGAAAGAAAATTTAAATTACAAAATCTGTTTGCAGGTTTGTTAAAATAAAATATATATACATAGCTATACATCTAATTTTCAATTAATCTTTTCCATGTTGCTGACATAGCACTTTTAGCTTTCACTAGCCTTTGCTTTAGATGAGGTTCCATACTAAGGTTACTAGTTATCGTTACTCCAAGATACTTGTATGATTTCACAATTTCAATAGGTTGTCTGTTGAGGTACCATTTTCGTTTTTACAAGTTCTTCCAGATCCTTTTTTAAAAACCATAACTTTTGACTTGGATACATTAACAGTTAGATTCCATAATTGTCAGTACGAATGAAGTACGATAATCATTTGCTGCAAGGACTCCGGTGAATATGCAAATAAGACCACAATATCCGCAAATAGGAGGGCTTTTATCTGAACCCTCTTTGAATTTCATTCGCATAAAATGGACACCAGATGATAGAACAGTATTCAAGATAGGGAAGTAGTAATAAATTAAATAAGGTTTTAAGTGTGTACGCATCCTTAAAATCTTTTGAGTTTCGTTTTAAAAAAGCAAGCATTGAATTACCTTTAAAAACAATAAAATCGATATGCGCTCGGAAATCAAATTTAGAATCCACAAATACACCAAGATCCTGCACTAGTTCAACTCTTAAAAGTGCATTTTGGTTGAATTTATATAGATAATTAACAACGTGCTCCGATCTAGTTGCACTTAAAATCTTACATTTGGAGAAATTTAATTGAAGGTGATTATATTTACACCAATCTAGGAAAAGATCTATTTCCATCCGAAAACTAGAACAATAATTTTTGGAACGAATAGAATAAAAAATTTTGACGTCGTTGGCGTACAGTTTGAGTTGTAAAAGATCGAAGGCAAATCATTAACAAATAGAAGGAAGAGCAATGGGCCTAGATGGCTTCCCCGAGGAAGACCTGATACAACATTAATTGGACTTGAATAATGCCCATTTATATCTACAATTTGCTTTCTATTATATAAGTATAAATCTAACCATATAACAAATCGACTATCACAGAGCATTTTCAGTATATGAAGCAATAAACCGTGATGGACTCGGTCAAATGCTTTAATAAAATCCGTATAAAGTACATCAACTTGATACCCCTTTTCTATTTCGTTTAAGCAGAAATTAGTGAAAAGACAAAGATTTGTGGTCGATGAGCGACTTTTAACAAAACCGTGTTGATGTGGCGATAAAAAGTTTTTACAGAAGAATAGTGCTTATCAGTAATAATCTTTTCCAAGAAATCGGCCTATAGTTTTTAATTAATTGCTTGGAACCACTTTTATGTATGTATGTATGTATGAAGCTTTAAAAAAATTTGCAAAGATGGCAAGAAGATTGTAAGTCATTAGATTTGTTATCTTCATATTCCATCGACTTTGGGAATTGTGAAACATTTTTGCGCTTCGCATTCATAAAAATCCAAAATGATTTACTATTTTCTTTTATGTTAGATTCAGTTGCACTTATATATTGCCTCTATAAAAAACAATTTAGGAAATCTAATTCTTTTCTGAGTTGGCGGAACCGATCTCTGTCCTCATTTAGACCTGTTAATTTAAAACGCTTGAATGCTTTGTTTTTGGCATTTTCCAAATTCTTTAACCTTCTGTTTTGCCATGGTAGCTTGAATATCTTCTTCTTTTTTTAAAATTGGGACGAAAAGTTCTATGCCTTCGAAAAGAATACTTTTGAAACTTGTGTACATGTCTGCAAGGGAACCATTTTGAGGAATTTTTTCCCAATCAAATGTATTGTAGTAGTTATTTAATGCAATGAAATCGACATTTACAAAGTAAAATTTTTTCTCTTCAAAAGGAGTAACATGTGCATATTCATAAAATTCAAAAATTATTTCAAAAGCAATGTGGTGAACAGAATTATTTAATAATGGGAATTGGACAGTTTCAATGTAATATTTTAAATCATTATTAGTAAAAACAAGATCAAGAATTCTTCCCAGATAGTTTTTAATAATATTAATTTGAAAGAGATCAAGTGAAGATAATGAATCGACGACTTAACTTTCAATTTCCTTATGTACGTTAAATGGAACTAATATTTGTTTGTGTTCTACGAAGCACCAATCGATTTCACCAAGATTGAAATCACCTAATATGCAAGGATACTGATCAGTCGTTAATCCACTAACTAAAGACAAAATATTTGATATGTGAATAGAATATATATCTATGGGACTACGTGATCTAATATAGCTTACAATAAAATAAAGATCCTTAGAACAAAAACCTTTAGAACTTGCACATACACGTATTTGCTCGATGTCATCAGAATCGTTTGATAATTTGAATTGCTTACTGCTGAACTTTGAACTTACAGCTATTAGAACACCTTCACCTCGGTCCATACCTGTTGAGGGGGGTCGATCTTTCCGGTATACTTGATAAGAAGTGTCAAAGTATTCAATTGAGAGAAAGTGTGGATTCAACCAAGTTTCGACAATGACGATGACGTCGAACTCATGAAGTGATGATGATGTAAATAATTGATGAGATTTTGTTCTTATACCTCCAGCATTTTTAAAGTAAACACGCAGTTGCGATAGAGATGGTAATGAAATGTTTACTTGATTTTTGTCTTTATTTGATGTTCCAACAGCTCTATTTATTATTTCACTTTGGAACTGTCGTCTTTCTTTGGAAAATTTACAAACCTTTTGATTTGCACATTAACAGGGCAAATAGTTGGATCTAAGGCCATGTCGAAAAAGTTGGCAGGAATCCCCAACTTAAAGTTGATATAGCGAAAGGAAGTAGAGTCAGCGTCTTTTTTAATTAGCTTAGCACAACGCAAAGAGATTTTGGGGATATTTAGTTTAACTGCAGCATAATCCATGACATTATCTTCTGTGACATTGATGTCCAAACGGGAAAGATGCAGAAAGTGCACCCAAGGAATAGACCGCAGTGTAATTTCCCCTTCAACAACAGCAGCAGTACCAAACATTGTTTTTTTAGAGCGATGACCATTATCATTTTTTATGACCTGAATTCTTAAAAGTACCTTTTCTGATCGTAGTCTCGTTCGCAACATTGGCAACACCGGCATAAGTCTCAGCACCATCATCCACGCCAACCAAAGGCGAAGCAAGTGCACTTTCATCATCCACACCAACAACAACCGGGTCAGCGTCGTTATCAGCAGTAGCGGCAACGGCAGCAGCAGCAGCAACCCCATCAACAATGATAATCTCCGGTTTATTTAAGTCGTCCGAATTTGATTTGCTCGCATCAGTTGCAGTTCTATCAGAACCAGCAGAAATTGAAGATGCACAAATTTCTTCAGCCGGCGGTGGCGATGGCGGCGTTGCCGAATTTACTTTTGAAGTCGATGCTTGGGCTTGCACTCTTAAAGCTTTAGCAAGATCATTACTCTGCATAGAAAAGTTCGAATTGCTTATTGTTTTTGTGTTTTTCTTAGAGGAAACCGGTTTTTTAACTTTCGCGAGAGCTATTTTAGGTAATGGTGAATAAAGAAAGCGTTGGGAGGAAGAAATGTTTTTTCCTTTTAAAAGATTTAATTGATTTTTGTTTTTGTTTTGAACCGTAGGTAATGGTTTAACTTGTGAGCGTGCTATGCGTATGGACAAGGTTATCAAAATCAGATTTATGTTCAGTAAAAAAGCGATATAAGTTCTTGATAATTGATATGCAGCTAAGAAAAGCAGTGTTTTTGCATAAACCGCACTTCCACAAAATATTATCATTGGAATCAAAAAAAACCCGATCCGAATCGCTCATTTGTGTACATTTAAAATGAAAACCGGATAGGCAAATTCCACAAAAAATTAAATCACTTTTAGAAGTTAGAAAGTTACATTCAGAACATTGAATGTCCATAATGAAAACAATAGAAAAATAATTTGCTTGGAAAAGTCTGAGAGAGAACTGTCTGTTACGACAGCTAGAACCAGACTGACTATATAGATAGAAAAGATATAAGGGCTCAGAGTACATCTATTGTCGTATCAAACCAATCTGAGATTTCAGTCCCGCTCCACACAGCAGATTGATTATTTCGGTAAATATTTTCCAGAACGTTTCCCAAATTAAGACTCATTCTCGCATCATAGACTTATACATTAAAGCTCTTCGATATATGTTGTCAAAAGCTGCCTTAAAATCTACAAAAAAGGCGAATAATTTTTTTTCTGTTCTGTGAATATCCCTGCGATGTTTTGCAGTACAAAGATATTATCTATGGTAGAATACCCATTCCGAAATCCAGCTTGACATTCCTTAATCAATTTCTTATTTTCAATCCAATTTGACCCTCGTTAGATTTGAGAGTTTTGTGAAAACCTCGTATGACGAGTTTAGGAAGGATATTCCAGGATAATTTGTTGGATCATCTAAATTGCCTTTTTTATGGTGGAGAAGATAATTGCTTTCTTGAATTGTGTTGGTATGTAACCCGTTTCATTTTACTAAAAGCCATCGATAATTTATTGATGAAGTTGTACGTCGCGTACTTAAGGAATTTTATTGGTATCCGATCAGTTCCTGGTGCCTTTCCGTCTTTTAGTTTTCTCAAAACATCACAGACTTCTTCTTTTGTAATGAGAGCCTACCTCAAGTTGGTTCCATTTTAGTCTCATATATTTTGGGCGACACTAGCCCTCCTGAGTACACTAGCGGGGAAAAAAAATTAAACCTCAATTTTGACATTTCATCCAGTAATCGGAGACTTTGGCAGCAGGTTTTCCCACGTTGGCATGTTAAAATTTTCTTTTTTCTCCCCGTGTTATTTAGAATATCCCACAAATTTAATAAGAGATTATGCAATCTTAAAAAAAAAAAATTTATCATTAAAAAATCCCTTTTTTCCTTCTAGTGCTTTTAGCTTGTCTTAGGCACAAACCAATAAAAAATTGGTCTAGAAAGAATTCTAGATAGAATACAAAAAAGAGCTTTAAAAATGATAGGCGATCGAACAATAACAGAAACATTTACATCTCTGGAGCACAGACGTAATGTTTCCTGCCTTTCATTATTCTATCGCTATTTCCATAAACAATGCTCTAGCGAAATAGCCAGTTGCATTCCTCCCCTGAAACGCTTTAACCGTAATACTCGCACTACAAGGAATGCCCATCATTATACCCTTGAGCCCAACTTCGGACGTACTGTCAAGTACAGGGATTCTTTCTTTAGTCGTACCACGCGAATGTGGAATGCCTTGCCAGACTCTGTTTTTCCCTTCCACTTTGAAGTGCAGAACTTTAAAACAAATGTGCATCGTTACCTCCTTTCACATTCTTCCCTATATTCCTAAAGCCCTCGCTGTGTTTATATTATATTATAAGGGTAGTCAAAATCCCTTTAGTGCGGGCTAATTATAAAACAAAAAAAAAAAAAAAAAAAAAAAAAGGAAACAAGAGGCAAAATACCAAAGATGTCGCACACTTCTATGGATTGAATTCAGAAGTGTCAGTTATGTTTTATCGTTAAATGCGACTTTTTGAATTGTTAAAAACAGATGGCGCGATCTTCTATTTCAACATTTTAAGTAGTTATTTTTTGCCTGAAGTGGGTTCAGGAGAGCTAGCATCGTATTCCCAATGTTGGCGACCTTTTTTTAGACAATTGTTGTATGAAGCTGACATTTGACTAGCAGTCCATATATAATACGTCCATGCTGCAAACTTAACAAAAAGCCTTAAGGTGTGTCCGCACCAAAGAAACATTTTTTAAAGCATTTCAGAAACATTTAAAAAACCTTTCAGAAATATTTTTTTAAATGTTTCTGAAATGTTTTGTAACGGAACCTGTGCGGTTGAGCAAGAAACTTTGGGTAAGGACAACTTTCATCCACCCTTGAGAGTGGTGCTAAAACCCTCTTGCCAAATAATCCTTGAGCACATTTTTGTCTCCACTCAAAAGTCCTCGCTTCAATCCATATACACCACCATCCTGACCCCTTAGCATACAGGAATCTAAAGGCCAATTCAGGCAGCTGAAATGAAGGGTGTTCAAAGATTACAACGGCTCGGCATGCTAGCTGAAGGCCAAGGCTTTGCTCGTCGGATTGGTATGGGTTCTTGCCATGTTACTATGAACGTTCGTCACGTTTTATCATGCCGAAATAAATAAAAATTAGAAATGATGTTAACGAGTTTTAAGAATCCATGAAAAATGTCTTTATTATAACCTAAAAGATAAACTCTGAATATCTTCCCATTTTGGATCGTCAACTAAATTATTAAACGCATTTCATTTTTGTAGACCACGTTCTATAATTTATTTCAAAAGCAAATTATACTAATATGAAACAATATATACAGGACAATATATACGTATAATCGACAATTTAATAATCAAAATGTTTTTCAAAAAAAAAATTCACAATATCTGTGATTTTTTTCATTTATTTATTTATTTATCTACTGTACAGTGAGAATAATATATCCAGGAAGTACAGGTTAACATTCAAATTATTCATAGCTTAAAAATAAGTATACAAAATTAATAATATAACGTAATACAGTAAAGAGAATACAATGAAGATTGAGAGTGAACGAGATTTTTCAATTTTCAGTTTTCACGTTGCATATGCATAAATAATATGGAATTAAAATCTTTTTGTTCAATCTTACGTCTTAAAGAGAGTGGCTATTCCATAGATTGACAGCATGAACGAAAAACTGTCTGCGGGACGTTAAGCATGAATATATCGGAGCCATTATAGTTGCATTCCGTGTCGATTGTGAAAAGGAAGGTTTGTCATATAAATACTCTGGTTTCCTAGTTCGTATAGTTTTAAGGAGAAGGACGAGCGTTCTGTAATTTAAGAATGTCTTAAGACTGCATCCCAAAATTTTCTTGGAGTGTTCGGATACATGATCAAATCTTCGTAGGCTATAGATATAACGGGTTGCTGAGTTGAATGCAACATTGAGTTTTCGAAAAGAGTCAGATTCAGAATTGGCAAAAATTTCACAGCCGTGCATGATTACAGGTAGGATAAGGGTCTTCACTGGCCTAAGCTTAACTTGGTTGGTAAATAGTTTCTGCTTAAGGATAGGGCCCGTAGCGACCCGTAAATCTTCGAAACAATTTAGTTGATATGAGAGTTCCACTTTAGACTGCTGTTAAACAAAATTCCCAAGTTTTTATACTTTCTACTATCTCAATACTTGAACCATTTAAGATAATGGGTGGAAGAATGGAAGAGTCAAATCTACGTTTATATATTGTAATCGCCTTTGACTTGTCTGGACTAATCTGTATTTGGTTGAGTTTAGACCATCTGGATAAGGCGGATATATCTTTATTAACCTTTTCAACAGCGTCGTCAATAAGGCCACTGGGAAAATGAAGGTAAAGTTGAACATCATTCGCATATAAGTGAAACTGACAGTAGGACAAACAAGAGGGTAGGTCATTGATGAACATAGAGTGTAAAAAAGTGGAAGCAACTACGAACAAAAAATAAAGCAACGACTTCGGCGGTTTACTAACGACTCCCTCAGTCAACACATTTATTTTTCGATAGTCTATACATTAGAGTTTGGCGATACACAAGAATTGCAAGCATGCAAAACTGTGTTGCGCGTGCAATACCTCAACTGTGGACCCGACATTTATAATTGATATTTTGGATACACGATATGCGTGAACCTAATTTTATTGAATTGTTGCCACCGCTTTGAGGGTTTTTAACTTTCTAAACTAAGTTTCTAACGAATATGGCCCTTTTTATCCTCTAAATTTACATGGCCTTATATACATTTTAATTTTATCAATATTGTGTTCTTATATTAAAACAAAAAAAAAACTAAAAACAAAATATACACAAACAAAACAAATGTAACCATTTACTGTTTACACAAAATTTATAAAATGCAAAATGATATTTAGTTTAACAATAAAAAAATAAAATACATTAAATCTAGAAACACCACGTCTGGGAGCAGCGACTGGGTGTCTTCGTCGGTAGCAGTAAGCGATGCCAATCCCAATCATGCCAGCCAATAACAAGTAGCCCAGCCCGTAATGATGGTAATCGTGAACATTAAATTTCGTTGTGGCGTCTTCTGATTGCTACATCACACTGTCGATTTGGTCTTTCAGCTTCGAAATATCCATTTTTTCTATTTCCTTTATTTGTGGAGGACTGCTGATGTTGGATTCTGTGTAATTTGTAATCCAAGCGTTTATGTTGGTCTTTGGAATAAAGGATTTTTTTATTGCGAAATTGTTTTTGTATTCCAGTTCCCCTTCAATGGTCAAAGATGGCATTTTGAGCAAGCAAGATTCCTTAAATTCGAGTAAGCCATTACCGAATACTGCAAGGCTTTCAGTAGAATCTTCGCACACTAGATGCCCAGTTGTATTGGAAACTGTAGAAAATATCCAAGTGTTTGAGTTGTGTAGTGCCTTCCAATAATCTGCGACAAGTATTTTATTTAATTTGCATTCGTGCAACGCATTGCTTTTATGATTTAGCAAGGCTATTTCACAACTACTCGTGACAGCTTGCTTTGTGTATGTAGGATGCAATTTTTTGCAGAGAAACTGTTGAGGTGATAGAATGCGGCATTGACTAAGTTCTAGCTCGGACAGCGGGAAAAATGCATCCCTTGTCAATGAAATTGAAGAAATTGGGATGTAACTAAAAAGCTTGAGGACTCTTTTAAAATAGGGATCGGATGCCCATTAAACAACAGGAACTCAGTGGTATCCACCAGTGGTAGTCGTATTTCAAAAACTACTGTTTCTTTAAGAACTCTCCCTTTTGCAGGCATCATCTTATACAAGTCTATTGTTGATCCCTTAGCCAGTGTCAATGTTGATGGAAGGTGTGCTTTAATTACCATAATTTGTTCGGTCAGTTGATTTCGGGTTATTATTTGTGGGTTTATCATTGCATGATTTAGATCCAGAAGCACATCTAGAAGAACATCTTGAACCTTTTCATAGTTCGAAATAATCAAAATCAAGTACAAGTCAACGAAGCAATGTTTTGCTTAACTTCATTAAGGTCTAGTTTTTCTTTTATTGCGTTTGTGATGCTCTATAAGTAGACATTTAAGGCTTGAAACTGTTGAGTTATTTTTCCTACAATGTCCAGAGGAGATCTGCGTGATCTGGTTCTTGAATTTTTTCCCATGTTGTAATTATGGAGGAGCTCGTTATTGTGCTCTATTATTGTGAGTCTATGCCGGACTTGCTCTGTAATTGGTTGGCAGTATACATGTTTAGCTACTTCTTGTCCACAAAGTTCTTCAATTTGGTGAAGGTATGATTTTATCTGATTTAATTCATGTACATAAGTAGTTAGATTATAGTACACATAAATATTCCAATTGCTGTTAATGGTTTGTATTTTCCCAATGTCTTCAAATATATATGCTAGTTGCATTATCCAATTGAGTTATGTTTACACGTTTAATTTTTTGAGACATTGATAGAGGGAAGATTGATAAAACCATGAGGACCACGGATAGAAGTGATTTGGGAATTTTTTTGACATTTGTCTTACACCGCTGATTGCTTTGTAGAGTCTCTTGAGCTTCATCTGTTGCAGTTTCATCTTCCATGGGCAATGGGCATAAATTGTGAATTGCGCGCTTGAATGTCCCATTCTGCGTCTTAACAGTTGCAACGCGTACGAGGTCATCATTGCCTTTTATAACTTCCTCTACACGACCTAACTTCCATTTCATTGGCGCAACATTTGCTTCTTTTATTACAACCTGTTGTTATAGGTGAAGATATTCAGTTGACCATCTTTTCCAAAAGTGCTGCTGAATATATTTTATTTGACGGAACCTTTTAAGGCTGCTGAGATTGCAATCGCCAATATCTGGTTCTGGTAAAGTTGTGAGTAGGAGTCCAATTAAAAAATGGCCTGGTGTAAGGGCTTCTAGGTCATTTGCATCTGATGACATAGGAGTAATGGGCCTTGAGTTTAAGATTGTTTCTATTTGTATTACCACTGTCCCCAACTCTTCAAAAGTAAGCGACGCTTCCCGAAGGGAGCGCACTAGAAGACCCTTTGCAGACTTAACAACAGCCTCCCAAAGCCCTCCGAAATGTGGTGAACGAGGTGTTTTATATTTCCAATTGATGCCATTCTCCAAGCACATCGAGTATATAGCCGCTTGATTGCTTTGAGCTTCGAATTCCATTTTTAACTCCATCAGCTCATTTTTTGCGCCGACAAAATTAGTTGCATTATCGCAAAATATTGTATGACACATGCCTCTTCTACCAATAAATCGCTTTAGTGCATAGATAAATGACTGACGATAGATTTCCCACCACTTCAATGTGATCTGCTTTTGTTGAGAAACACACAAATACCGCCAAATAAGATTTTGTTGGACCTTTTCCTCTTATATTGTAGTGAGTTTTAATAGGCCCACAAAAATCAACCATCCAGTAATAAAAAGGACGGGATGGTGTGACTCTTTCTTTCGGTAAATAGCCCATGATTTGCGTTAACGGTTTTGGATTAGAACAAAAACATTCAACACACTTGAAAACTGTCTCTCGTGCCATTCTGCCAACAATTAAAATCCAATAATTTTGCCTTGAAATTGCTATGAGCGCTCTAGGTGCTACGTGCATATGAGTTTTGTGCAAATTTATTAGAAAAAGCTTTGTTATCCAATGATTGTTTGGCAATAAGATTTGATGCTTTGCATCCACCATAATTGATGCGTTTTTAAGTCTCCCACCAACTTTAATTAGCTTTGTTTTTTGATTAAAGAATGGAGCTAAAGATGCTATGCTGGATCCTTTATGCACATTTAAACCTCTTTGAAGAAAACGGTAGTCGTCTGGAAATTCTCTCTTTTGAACATATACCCAAATCATTCGAGTACCATGCTGCAGCTCATCTACGGTTAGCTGACCACCATTTCTGAATGTTTTGTGCTTTCTGCAGTTACTGTAAAAACGACAGCAGTATGCAAATATGTTTTGTAGTGTCTGAAAGGAATTTTTGTGATGGATACTTTCTATTTGGATATCATTATCGGTATTTGCTGATACTGTTAATACAGACTTCACCTTTCGGCGTTCTGGAATGTCTTCTGGGGCCAATGAAGGATATTGTTTCCAACAATATCTCATCCGTTGAAAGAAAATCTGGGCCGGTAAACCAAGTTGGTGTATTTAGAAGTGTTTGTAGATCGAGCTCTCTAGATACAATATCGGCCGGGTTGATACTTCCCTTAACAAAATGCCATTGTTGTATCTTTATTTGCTTGAACTTCAGGGACTTGGTCATCCCATGATAAATCTGTTTTCCATAGTTCCTGCAAGAAAAGTAGTCCCAAAGGATCAAATAACCTTGCAAGATTGTGGCTAGTACGGTTCCTTTGCATACTTTCTCGTATTGATTAAATTCATCAAAGTCAAATTTAAATTTGAATGCATCCAAAGAGGGATCCCAGATCAATCCCAACGTTTTGATCACTTCAGATTGATGAAATTCAACTAGTTGTTCTTTATGCTCTTCAGGGTTGTTCTGCAATATATCAGGATGATTAGAACAAAATTTTCTTAGCTCAAAGTGGCCCATTTTTAAGACATTGTTGACATCTGTTAATAGGTTTTTAGCCTCGTCTATAGTTTCAGCACCTACAAGACAATCGTCTACATAAAAATTGTTTCTTATAATTTGCGATGCAAGAGGATATTGTTCCTCAACATCTTCAGCGAGCTTTACTAAGCATCTAGTGGCCAGATATGACGCTGATGCTGTACCATAAGTTACTGTGTTCAGCTGGTACAATTGGAGCGGACTGCTGCGTTCCGATCTCCACAAAATTAGCTGCAACATTCTATCACAAGGATCTAATAAAACTTGCCGGTACATTTTGCTAATGTCACATGTGAAAACATATTTGTGCATTCGAAACTTGTTTATAATGGAAAATAAGTCTATTTAAACTGTTGGACCAACCATTAAACTGTCATTAAGTGAATATCCAGAGGTACTTTTAGCTGATGCATCAAATAGCTTAGCTTTGTTGATGTGCTTTCGGGTTTTATAACTCAGTGATGAGGGATTACAAAATGAGTGTTGCACAGTTTGCTTTCATCAATTGGACTCATATGACCAAGAGCTTCGTACTCTAGCATAAAGTCTGCGTATAACAATTTCAGCTCTTGATTTTTGTCTAGTTTCCGTTCAAGCGCCAGGAAGCGCCTTTTAGCTACTTCGAGCGAGTCTCCCAAAACAACGCTTGGGTCCTCTTTACATGGTAACCGCACAACAAACTGATGGCTATCATTTACTCTTACGTTTTTCTTGAAATGTTCTTCACAGTCATGTTTCTCTTTGTTCATGGTATTTGCTGGCATATCATGATTTTCCGTTTCCCAGAATCTCCTCACCAATTTGTCTAAAGAAGATAGCGTAGGACCTCTAGCTATGTGGCAATGATCGGGAGTTGACGTGTCTGTTGGTATTGGTATGCTTCCAGCCAATATCCAACCAAGCTTTGTATTTCGTAATAAAGGAAGATCATTTGAAATCTTGACTTCTCCTGGCAAGAATAGCTCAAAAAATATGCCGGCCCCTATCAACATGTTTATACGTTGATTCTTAAAGCTTGAAGGATCTGCCAGTCGTATATTAGGTGGAATTTTCCAGCGAGACATGTCAATTTGCGCACTTGAATTATAGTCACTAATGCGAGGCATAATGCTTGCCTCTATAGTTGCCTGGAATCCGGATTTTCTTGACTCAAACGTTACATTAGTGACGAAATCTGCCTTACATTCTTTACCCCCTATTCCCGTTATTGGCACACTCTTGCGACGTTGCTTGAGGCCCAACTCAGTGGCAAGGGATGGCGTTAAGAAATGAAATTGCGAGCCTGAATCTAGCATTGCACGTTAAGGGATGCTCGTTCCGTTGAATGAAATGCAGTTTATAACCGCTTTGGCGAGATATACCTGACGCATTCTTTCTGGCCCTGATGCAGTATTTGCAGATTTTGAGTTTAGGAAATTTTTATAACGCTTACCAACATTTGTTGAATTTTCTGGTTTGTTGATCTGCTTATTTGGAGAGTAGTCTAGCTTAGCCTGCTGTGGATGAAGAAGTGTGTTATGTCTTCCTTCGCATTTTTGGCATCCTCGGGACTGGCATGATTGGGCAAAATGTTCTAAGTTTGGTTCGAACAGCGTCCTGCTCTCCTTGTCCAACTTTTGGAGCATTAGGTAGACCATTATAGGGTCCCAATTGGTTACTTCGTATCCAAGATTGGAGATTGCCTGCATTCCCTCCTTTGTCGTATCATGCAATCGTCTCAGACTGGAAGCTGTTCCAATTGCTGGTGATTGTGACAGCAATTTCGACAATTGAGCTGTTAGCAACACCCTTCTATTATCGAACTGATCAACAAGAGTATTCCATGCCACGTCATAATTTTTTTCGGTGGGCTGAAAATGCTGTATTAAACTGTGCGCTTTTCCTGTTACATTCGCACGTAAGAAGTATAGCTTTTGCGCAGCAGGAATCGGTTGGTCATGTATAAGCTGTTTAAACAGATCATAAAATTGACGCCAGTTGAGATAGTTCCCATCGAACTTTGGCAACTCAATTTTGAGCAATTTTATAGTTGGAGCGACTGGTGACTGTGATCGTTTCTCAATAGATTTGGGATTATCTATTCAATCACACAGCTCCACCAACGCCAGCTCATCTCGGTCTTGCACGTCGAAATAGAGTTCGACCTTTTGAATGAATATGTTTTGGTCGAGTCTCCTGAATAGTTCCACAACATCGCTCCAACTCCACTCAATTGACCTGGACTTTATCTTGCAGTAAGCCTCCCTTTGTCCCAGAGCCAGCTCGGTGGAAATTCTCTCCAGCGTCTTCTCCAGGTTGCTAACGAGCAATAGAAAGATCTCCTTGGTGGTCGTTATGGAAGGCTGATTATTAGTTGCCGCTGCAGATGTTTGTTGGCTTCCTTCTGTGTCAACAGCAGGTGACTTTACCTTACTCTTGGAAACTTTCTGAGTTCATGCCTTCCCATCAGCAGAAATTTCCTTAAGTCCGTAATTTATTTCGTCTATGAGAATGTTAAGATCACTTAACATTCGCTTTTTGATCTTTCGTATTGCTTCGTAATAGTCTTTTTTGAAGTACTGATTGTCAAGCTGTTCAGCGAATTTATCCCGGATAATGCTATCCGTCTCATCGAAGCTCTGCCAATTTGTTTCTTAATTGGCCTGACGTTCCACCAAGTAGCTTAAGGTTTTCCTTGTTTCGGAATCCTTTACATATTTGCGGCTTATGCGGCAAATTTCATCTCCCAACCTTTCCTGGTTTTCAGAGTAATACTCCAAGTCCATTACACTAACACTTTCTGCTTGACTCATTTTTTTTATTTGTTTTTTTAGTTATTTAGTTCACACAACATTTAACCACGCAAACAACAAAAAAATTCACTTGAAATTACAGTTATTTTAAAGAAAACAAAATAAAGCAAGCAACTAAACTTTTTTAGTTAAGTGTCCTGTCACGGTCGCCAAAATGTAAAAAAGTGGAAGCAACTACGAACAAAAAATAAAGCAACGACTTCGGCGGTTTACTAACGACTCCCTCAGTCAACACATTTATTTTTCGACAGTCTGTACATTAGAGTTTGGCGATACGCAAGAATTGCAAGCATGCAAAACTGTGTTGCGCGTGCAATCCCTCAACTGTGGGACCAGACATTTATAATTGATATTTTGGATACACGATATGCGTGAACCTGAATTTATTGAATTGTTCCCACAGTTGAAGTATTGCTGACAATACTTTTAACATAGAGAACAAGAGTGGACCAAGTATTGAAACTTGAGGGACACCCCGGCGGATGAGAAGAAACGAGGATAACTTATTTTTACATGACACTGCCTGAACACGATTACAAAGATACGAGAAGATGAGTTTATTTGTAGAGTTACTAAAGTTAAAGTTATCATATAGTTTTTTACATAGAAGAATAAGGTCAATAGAGTCAAATGCTTAAGAGAAGTCCAGTAGAGTTAATAGAGTAATCTTGTCATCATCAATCGCTGTTCGAATATCATCTGACACTTTTAACAGGGCTGTTATGCAGCTATGCTCAGATCTTAAGCCTGATTGAAATGGGATGATAAGGTTAGAGTGCTCAACATAGGATCTTATTTGACTGGAGACAATGGACTCGAAAGCTTTAGAGAGGAAGGGCAGATTAGCAATTGGTCGAAAGTCTGAACTTCCACCTTTTTTAGGTACTGGTATCAAACGCACACATTTCCAGAGGCTTGGGTAAACAGAGGTTGTTAATATTGTGTTGAAAAAATAAGTCACATAAAAACATAAATAGGGAAGAAGTATTTTCACAAAATCAGGATGAATGTTATCCACCCCAAGACACTTGGATTTAACAGAGAAAACATGTATTATAAACATCAATATTGGCCAAAGAAAAAGCATCCGCGCGACTAGACTTTAGTTCTAATTGCGAGGGGCTATTCACTCTTATAGGAACTGAGTTTATAAATTTTTGGTTAATCTCCTCAATATTTGCAGAATCGCAAATGGATGGAGATGATTTACTCAAACCATTTTTTTTTATTTCATCCCATAGGTGTTTGCAGGAACGGTTGCACAGTGGTTCGTTTGTATGGGGGAGGTGGTCAAAACCCTATAAAATCACGGATTTTGATAAAATTTGGCACGCAAATTGAGATTGGTTTCATATATATTATTTGAGAATGAGGTTAACAAAAAAATTACTAGAAAAAAGTCATTTACATTCTTTTATAGTTTTTGAGAAGAATTGGCAAAAACGGCTAAACTTTCATTTCAAATGATTGAAAATATAAAAGAAAAAAACACTACAAAAAAGCTTTATTTTTTATTTTTTATTAAATCAAAGTTTATTGCAATAAATCTAAAACAGCTTTCGATAATTTTGATTTTTCAGTTTCTTTTAAATTTCTTTCGTTAGAAATCAACGGATCCGATGTTAAAAGCAATCTATTATATAAATCGGTATTTGTTAAGACTCTTGATGTTTTCCGTGTGTTGTGTGATCTGAAAAATTTGACATCCTTGTTTTTGCCTCTGCTGCCTCTTCCGTTAATTGACCTATAGGCAAAATTGCATGTTTTGCAATTAGTCCTCCATGAATCAGAACTTTATGTACCGAAGCTGGCATTGGATACCACGGATATTCTTGGACAATATCACGGGCAGTATCTTGGGCATACTTTTCGAAAACCTCCGGATTTATAGAAAAACAGCAAACCAAAGTTTTTAAAATGACTGCACATCTTTCGATTATTGATTTTTTTATACCATTTATTTGGAAAGATACAGTAGGGTTGGCAAAAAATCTACGTGCAGTATTTCCATCATTTGAGTTCCCCTTACCTTGCTTAGGCTTGTCAATAATAAGACCAATTTTTTCCCTGAACTCTTTTTGGATGCGATTTTTGGCTTTCATAAAGAGGTTTTTTCAATTTTGCCTGTTCGCCATTTTTTTAATTCAAGTCTAAATGAATAAAAAAATTCAAAAAAACGTATCCACACATGTAATGGTGGTAAATTTCAATATTAATGTTTCTTTGCAAGGAATTTTCAATATCGTTCATAGTAGAAGGTTTGGCTCCACAAATGTAACAGACCTGTTGTGACGAGGTATGCGTCAAGGCATTACACACCTTTCCATCCACCATTGTCAGCTTGAGGTCATGTTTTACCAGTATATTATTATCAAAAGCAGTAACAGTAGTATACGACAATTTGTCGATTTGACCTTGAATGTACTTTTGTTCTTTTCTGCTCAATTCTTCAGTTTCCTTTTTAAGTTGGAAACGCACAGGTCTACAGTATCTGGTGGATCCAGGGCGAGGATTCTGCCATACGACTTGCTTGGGTACGTTAGGATTTTCTTGTTTAAAAAGTTGAAGGGGGACATACGATGTTATGAACATGTCACTATCACTAAATTCTGCCGTCATCCGTTGTTTGTATTCTGACTGCCCACTACTGCCATCAAAACCCCACTTTTCAATCAGCGTCAAATTACAGGAACCTGCTTGAAAAGCCTTTAATGCCTCTTCTTGTGATTCGACAATCCGTTTTGCTGTATGATTCAAAAGCCCTTCAAGAGTAACCTCAGCCGATGACTCACTTACCGTTATTGTTTCGGGATCCGGATAGCAGTCTTGTTTTGCTTTTAAAACTTTTGCATAACATGGGAATAAATCTAAATCCTTAGATTCATTCACCACACTCCAAATTACTTGATATTGTTTTTTAGACAACTTAGCCTCAACCAATATTTTTAAAGCATCATTCACGTTAAGGATTTTTTTATGTGAAATATCTGTTTTTTGGTAATTTCTCAAAGCACAGGCTATACCTGGATCTATTTTTTTTTTTTTTTTTATAATTAACGCGCGCACAAGGGACTATTTGTTTCCCTTTTAATGTAACACAATGCGCGGGCATTAGGAAGATAGGGAGGGGAGAGATAGGAGGTGTCGATTAACATTGGTTTTGAATGTTTGCATGTTGAAATGGCAAGGGAAAATCTCGCCGGGTAAACCATTCCAAAGTCGTGTTGTACGGCTAAAAAAAGAATCTCTATATTTCACGGTACGTCCGAAATTGGGCTCAAGAGTGAACTGATGGGCATTCCTAGCAAGACGAGTATTACGGGCGAAACTTTTAAGGGGAGGAATGCAGCTGGCTACCTCGAGTGAGCATTTTTTATAAAAGAACCGATAAAATAAGGAAAGACATGAAACATTGCGTCGGTGTTCGAGAGGGGCAATTGTTTCAGCGGCAGTTCTATTTCCTATCAATCTTAACGCTCTATTTTGTATTCTATCAAGCAAGTGAAGCGATGTTTGTGAAGCACCTGCCCAGAGGTGGGAGTTATACTCGAGTTTAGGGCGTATAAACGCTTTATAAATTGTAGCCAGATCAGATGGGGAAAAATACTTCTTACACCGATACAGAAAACCTAAGCACTTAGCAGCATTTTTAGCGATTTCAAATATATGGTCGTTCCAACGGAGGTCATCGTTGACACACATACCGAGTACTGAGAGCTTTTCGGTTTCTTCGATGTAAGTGCCATTCATGGACAATGGCATTGGGGGTATGTTTAGCTTTAACGACAGAAGACAGCATTGAGTTTTCGAAGCATTAAACTCCACACGATTCCTATTACCCCATTTAACAATGCTGTATAAATCGGAGTTTAATGAGCTTGACATACGGCACCGTTGCAATTGTACGTCCGAAGGCGAAGGACGTGAATTATCGAACGAATATGAAAAGCTGAGGGTAGAGTCGTCAGCAAAACAGTTAAGTGGATTAGAAGTAACAGACAGAAGACCATTTATAAAAATGTGGAAAAGAGTCGGAGACAGAACAGAGCCCTGGGGCACACCAGCATTTATTTTATGGGAATCAGACTTGAATCCGTCCAATACAACTTGTATTGAACGGTCCAGGAGATAGCTTCTAATCCAACGAACAAGAGTATTATCGATCCCAAAAGCACGCATTTTCGATAAGAGAGCTTCATGCCAAACTCTATCAAATGCCTTGGAGATATCAAGAGCAATAAACTTACTTTCACCAAAGCGATGTAAAGATTTGTTCCGCTGTTCGGTGAGATATGCCATCAGATCACCAGTGGAACGGTTGCTGCGGAAGCCATACTGACGGTCATGGAGAAGCTTACGATCTTCGAGATATTCCTTAAGCTGACGGTTAATCAGTGTTTCCATGACCTTAGAAAGAAGGGATGTCAGTGCTATGGGTCGGTAGGAGGAGGGGGAGGATGGGTCACCTTTCTTAGGGACAGGCTGGACAAATGCTGTTTTCCATCTTCTAGGAAAGATTCCAGAAGAGTAGGAGCGATGGAAAAGCTTACGCAGTGGCTTTGCCAGTGTGGAAGAACACCTCTTCAGAATAATCGGGGGTATACCATCCGGGCCAGCGGATTTGTGTATATCGAGATCTTTGAGAACTCTTGCTACTGTACGAGTGCGGAAAAAAATCTGTCCCATGGAAAAATTTACATTCTCAAGTACAGGAGGGGCAACGTTGCTATGCAAGTTTGCCTTCTCTGAAGAGTAAACAATTGGTTTGTTATTGTCGATGAGCGTTGGAACCGAAGATGTTGAGGAGTTTTTAATATTTTTTACAAATGACCAAAAATTTTTACTGCCTTTGGGACACTGCAGAATTTTTTGCCGTAATTTTTGGTCATGCAAAAATTTGGTTCTTTCAATAACGGAGTTGCATGAGTTTCTTGCTTGTTTGTGCTTTTTCCGATTTTCCTCTGTAGGGTTGGCTTTGTAAGAACGGAAACTTACTTCTTTGAGCCTGATAGCTTCTTTACACTCAGAATCAAACCAAGACTTTTCTTTAGGTTTGATGCTTTTAACTCTGTTGGGAATAAAAGCACGCATCCCTAGAAGAATCACATTTGTGATCATTTCAGCACTGGCATCAATGTCACTATCGAGGAAGCATAGTGACCAGTTAAAGTTTCGGAAAAAAATATTCAGGCCGTCCCAGTTGGCTTTCTCGTATTGCCAAACGGTCCTGGTGGGAAGTTTTTCTTTAACTGGATGGGTGGAGGATGAGAAATTAGCTGAAATGACACAATGGTCTGAAGTGCCAAATGGAGAAGTTACACTAATGGTATATTTATCAGGGTGAGAAGTAAGAAACAAGTCAAGAGTATGGGCGGCTTGCCCAGCAACATCCGGTATACGCGTTGGCACATCGATCAGTTGGGTAAGGTGATGTAACCCGGCAAAGAGCTCGACATACCTTCCTTCGGGTGTTGTCTGACCAGAATAGTGGAGCCAATTGGAATTGTGTACATTGAAATCGCCCGCAATAACGATTTCAGTGCGAGGACAAAGGGAAACAATTTTCGAGATAGAATCAGACAGCGCATCAAACTCGTTACAAGTCGAATTGCTGTCGAGATTTGGACTCCTGTAAATAAAACAATAATGAATGACATGCTTGCGGACAGTGAATTTGAGCCACAAGAAGTTAAAGTCCGTGTTGGAACATTGCCCATGTTGGGGAAGGCTCTGGCAAGCAATATCATTTCTAACATAGACCACGAGACCATGATGGGAAAAGAGTAATGGCACCAAGCTATACCCATGTAGAGTAAACTCTGATAAATCAGTATTTACTCCAACCTGGGTTTCACTTAATGCCAAAACAGCTGGCCTGTATTGAACAGTGTAGACGTACAGGTGAAAGAAATTCTTTCTAATACCACGAACATTGGAATACACGACACAAAAATCACTTACCATTTAAAAATACTTACACACAAAACACAATTCTGAATAAGTCGAACCATGCAGTGAAAATCCAAATTTATCTCTGTAATAATCAAACTGTCTTAGGTGTTATGCCCATAAGACAGCTTGCATACAAAAAATCAATTTAAATATTCAGCACAATAGGACAAACTCAGATGCCCTTATCTATTTACCGCAAGCATACGATGCCTACAGTAGATAAGAAAGAGGCAGTTAAGCTAAGCACAAAGGGTTGGGACAGATAGGAGGATAATTTAATTTGTTATGCAAGTGTGAATTATTTTTTTTTTTTCTTTCACAGCGCGAATGGGCATCTTATCGTCTTCCAACGACGCAAGTGGATATTGTTATTATCTTTACAGCACACGCGAGGGGGTTTTGCCAATTTCTCAAACCAGTGTGTAATATAATTTTTTTTTTTAACACTCGCGATAACAATGCGCAATTATTTTTTTTTTTTGACTTTTGTTTAATTGTTATGCGCGCACCTCGATCGACACTCCATGTTTGCAACACGTCTCCTTTTTGTACTAGAAGAGCATTCTATAAATGCTTTCCTTCGCCTGCCTTGTGATCTACTTATACATTGATCATTATTCTCAAAGCTAAAATCTTCTGTGGCCTTAAGCCAATCATCGTTCTTTGTTTAAAAAAGGTCTCATTTCTTGAAGCTTTGTTCCATTTTTTTAAAAAGGACTTGCATATAACATTAATCTTTTTAACTAGTTCATTACAGTGTTCTAAGTTATAGATTTCTAAAAACATATTTAAGGTTTCTTTATGCTTGGAAGCATCTCCAACCTTCCTCACCTTACGCCAAATATTAAATATATCAAGTCGTTTAAAAATTTTGGTGGATTCTAGAAGTGGATAAAAAGAAATTTCCTTGTCCAATTAAAAGGCAATTTTTTAAACTTTAGCATATTTTCGCAAAAAATGAATCATATTTCCTGAAAAGTGATTATTTTGCCTAAACAAATATGTAACTTTTGTTAAGGGTAAACAGGGGTTACAGAAGTTATGCTCTTTTGAAAGTCATGAAAAAACACAAAAACCATATTAGACCTCAATTGAGTAACGGTTTTCATATAAAAACCTGACTTCTTTCAAACAAAAAATATGTACAAATTATCTACATACCTTGTTCTGTCAATTCCATATTCAAATTTAATAATTAATTACCAAAAAAATATATATTTTACGTGATTGTAAATGAAAAAAGTGAAAATTTAAAATTAGCTAAAATTGCAAAAACACCCAACTTGCATGATCGATTACACCAAAATGAAAACAATCAAGAGAAAAAAAGGCTATTATTTATTTGTCCCGTTATTAGAGATAACATTTTCATACAAAAAAATAAATAATTTTAACCTTGAGATTTCACCTTTTGGCCTACGGGGGAAGCACTGTGGGTTGGTGTCAAATTTATTTGAGTAGTGAATGAATTCCGCTTTACGTATTAACACTGTCACACGGTTTCGAGTAATTTTGTACCGACCAAGCATATATTCACAACCAAACCGTTTCCAACGACGGTAAAGAGTATCTCAAAAACTTATGAGATTCCGACACCGAATAACCAAAACAAAAACACGCTTAAATAAGGAATGCATGATGACGGCGGGAGGTATGTACATAGATGTTATGTACAAGGAATGGTAGATAAGAAGTGAAATAGTGTGGTAAAAAAGTGAAAGGAATATTAGCGAAAGTTAAGCTGAAGGGTTCAGTGCTCCCAAATCTACTTTTGGAGTTGAGAGAGTCAACACCTGACTCATTAAGTATATAAGTTATTTAATGAGTCAATGAACCCTCTGGCTAATATTAAGAGCTGCGAGCGGTATTTGCTGAAGAAAAAAAAAACAAAAACTTAAGATTTTCGGCGGGTCGAAAGATGCGCCAAAGAAAATTTGATTTTAATTTCAAATTACCGACGGGACTGAGAACATCGAAGAAAATTCGTGTGAAGGTTTTTTAAATAAAGGCGAACAAAGAAAAGTTAGTGAAGGAAAATTAAGTACAAATTACGAAAAATAACTAATTCAAATTGTCCTTTTTGTTTTTTTCATCCCTTTTTTACTTGCGATCATAGGGACAATAATGCAAGTTTAGGAATCGTGAATATAAAAAAATTGAGATAACAATGAAACATTACATTACGATCATAGAGAAGTCTAAAAAAGTGATCGAGAAAAAATGTCTGTCTGTCTGTCAGTATGTATAACGAGCTGCAGCCTAAACGGCTTAAGCGATTATCTTCAAACTTGGTGTGTGTAATTATTTTGGCATTCCCCAGAGGAGAAATTGAAATTTTATTTGTAGGCCTAAAAATAACGGTACCTGTCATATGATCGTTTAAGAAAAGCTTATTTTTCTCGAAAACGGCTCCAACGATTTTAATGAAATTTTTTGAGATTTTTTTTGTTCGTATTGGCTATCATTTGTATAGAACCAAATTAACGGGAAAAGTCTATTAACGGCATCTTTCATGTAACGGTTTTTTAGATTTTTGGCTTTCTCTGTAACGGCTTTTTGGATTTCTGTCAAATGTTATATTTGAGAAGACTTAGGTAGCTTAATTATTTCTGCATATCAAAATTTTTAATACCTTTTTTTTTAATTTTTAATTTTTTTTTGAAAAATCAATATTTTTAAAACTAATCAAAAAAAATTATTTTAAATGTTATAATCACATGTATATTAAAAACTCTAAAAAACTGCATACCAAAATTTCAAAAACAAAAATTTTTTTTCAAAAAACTAAAAATAAAAACAGGATTTTGTCAAAAGCGGTCCTACAATTTTCGAAATACATTTTTCATAAGTTCTTTGTTATTTAAGACGTGTGACGGCGTATTTCATTTTTACTAAGAACCGTTAAGTATTGTGGTTTTTATACTTTTTATAAGTTCAAACTGTGTTATTTTCAACGTAAATGTTACTTGTTTCTGTCAAAGATATTGCTTTCCAATGCAATTAGGCACACAAGAGCAAGTACGTGCGACCCAGTCGTTCCCATTTTTATTTTATTATTCGCTGTTATTGCGTAAATTGCCTACAAATGTACTTATATTGAAAATTAACTTATTTGAACAAACAAGAAGAAAAAGTGCCAAGCAAAAAAAAATTGCACATTCGGAAAATCTTCCTAAAGATCCCTATACACGGCCGACTAATATCCCGGCAAAGGAAATTCATATTTTTCATCTATTTCTTTTGATTTTTGTGGTCTTATTTTATATTGTGTTATATAATTGTCGGATATATTTAGTTAATATTGGCGAGATCATAACTGCTTTAAAAAAAAGAAAAAAAAAAGTACACAGCTGAAATTTGGAGTGCAGAACAATCTAGCGCTAATCCGGGTTTCAGCTCCTAGGATTCTCCCAATCATTCTCCCCATCACTTGCGGCGATATTTTGCCTTCCCCATCGTTACAAACTCTCATAGAGCTCTCTGAAGGTAGGTGACCGGGGGTGAACAATTTGATTAGGGATCGAAGCGAAGCTCTTGTCGTAGTCTGGGCGGGCGGAACATAAGGGAATCTCGGGGCAGATCCTGATAGAAGCTCTTTGTTTAGAAGTCTAAGAAGGTTAATTTAACTTGAGTCACCGATTTTGTTTTTTTTTTTGTTTGTTTCATCGTAGTCCTATACCCGATTACCCATATATATTTTGTTTAATTTAACATCAGATTGGTTACTTTTTGACACATTTTGTTTATTTTACTTTTTTTTTACTTATTTAATAATTTTATCTTTAAGTCCGGTTTTTTTTTTAAATAGGTGAGGTCCATCTGTGGGGGCAAGATCCCCCTTATCCGGCGAGCTTAGCCATGCGACCCCAGTGTGCCATCGCCTTCACAATGGACATTCGAATCCCTTCCTCTAGCACTACCTAGTCCTCCGTCTCCACATATTCTGCCACCTTTCCTTTTTCTATTTCCTTTTGCCAGTTCTATGTCTTACCTATCTACCTACCTCCCTGCTCTGACAACTCTCTTCTTACCTTCCCTCATTTCATTCCTCCTTTTCATCCAATCATCTCCTACCCAACCCCTTCCGTCCTATTACCTCATCACCGATTCCTCTTCTGTCCAAATTCCCTTTCCTTCCTGATACCCTTTTCATATCCCATCCTTCTCTTACCTTCTCATCCCCTTCCTATCCTACACCTTATCCCAATCGATACTTTCCCTCCTTCCTATCCAGTCCTCTCCCCCATTCATATCCTTATTTGTTTATTTCAAATGGCGCCCAACGTTTTTGCCCTTGTTTATCCTTAATGAAGGGTTCGTCTTCATTGATGAAGTTGAGGCAACTCGTATGTCTTAACTAGGATGGCTCTTCAGAACGCCTAGTTAATTGCAACGAGGTGCATTAAAGTCATCAACGGAGACAATGAGTTCATTCGTTGTGATGTCTTAGATTGCTGTCACTGGCTGATCTGAGGATTTTGGATGTCTTCATTCGTAAAGCTTTTAAGCATAGCGACTGAATCGCTCCAGAATTCCGAAGGTCTGACAGCGGGAGTAATCAAGCTGTTTCCTGTTCCGGTTGCGGTCAGGTCGAAAACAATTTGTAAGTCTTAACCAGGACAGCTCTTGAGAATTCCTGGTTAATTACGACGATGCGTTTCCGCCCTGACAGCAACAGAAATTGGAAATTGTATCGTTATATTATTGTTTTTTTTTTGTGTTTGTAAAGCACCACACTCTGGAAACTATATAGAAGATGTTTAAAAATCTGTTGGCGAACTAAAGCTGTCAAGTCAGAGGCCAACAGAAAAAGAATGTTTTTTTACCGAAATGCCGCCTAAAGCTCCCCCGAACTACATATGAATACACCTATATACAAACAATATTTAAATATACAAATACAAAAACAAAAAACCTATATATAGCAACTTTGAACGAATAAAATAAATACTTGAAGCTTCACCCAGGATTTTGTAAAGTTTTCAGAATTTTGATTTGGTATTATCAACAAATAAAGGGTACGTCAAATAACTTTTTTTTTTGAAAATGCTTCATCAACATCGAGTGTAGCTTCGGCTGTGTGGCACATCGCGCCATCCTGTTGAAACCAAATGTGGCCAATATCCTCTTCTTTAATCTTTGTGAACAAAAATTCGTTCAACATGGCCCGATAACGATCGCCATTGACTCTAACGGCCACTCCTTGCTCATTTTCGAAAAATGGCCCAATTATGCCTCTGGACCAAAATCCGTACCAAACAGTGACTCGTTTTGGGTGTATCGGCTTTTTAATGTATGCGTGCGGGTTTTCTTTGCCCCAAATGCGACAATTTTGCTTGTTTACATACCCGCCAAGATCAAAATGAGCTTAATCGGAAAAGATGATTTTTTTGGCAAAATCGGCATCTTCTCTAAGTCGATCGCAGGCAGTAATGTCGCAATATTTCCCAGCGTATACTTAACCATATTCGTTCAGCGGAAGGATAATACTAATTATCTGTCAAATCAGACATGAGCAAAGTGTTACAATTCACAAAATAAGCACTAGTTGAAAACAAAACGTTAGATGGCGGAGCCGTTACTTATTCAAATATGGTCTATAGGTGGTCTTTAGGATCAATAGAAATAAAATAAGTTATTTGACGAATCTGTCAAGTTTTTTTTTATTTTGATATTTTTTTTTATAATTGGTGTTGTGTTCTTATTATTAAGATATAATAAGTTTTTTTGTCGGTTTATTAAAAAAAAAATAAAAAAATATAATAAAGAAAAAAAATATAATTACATATCTGTAACTTAACATTCATTTTAGATTCAAGTAATTTAAGCAAAATAAGTTGTTCCTTAGTAGGTTATTAAATAAGATACAAACTTATATAAACTTATAAAAAGAATAACAGTTGTAATAATAGTAATAATTGTTTGCTTATATTTTAATGAATTATTTACTTTTTGATATTTAAGGATTAATTATTTATCAAACTACTGGTTATTATTTTTGTGTGTGTCATATACTTATTCGGTATTGATACTTACAATTTTTTGTTTGTTGATTAATTATTTATTTTAATTATACTTATTTACCTTTTTTTCTTTGTTTGGTATTAATTATTAACTAATTTATTTTATAATTGTTTTTTTTTATTTCATTCTTTCATTTTTATATCAATAGTTATTTATTAATTTATTTATTGACTTTGTTTTTCGATTATTGTTTTCTTCTGTTTTTTTATTGGCTAATTAGTTATGATTTTTTACTATTTGTTCAGTTAGTTGTTATTAATTTGCTTACCACTGTTATTTATTAATTATTTATTTATTTATTCTTAAATTTTATATAATTATTAGTTAATTATTTATTTATTTATTAGTTAATTAATTACATATTAGTTAATTATTTATTAGTTAATTATTTAATTATTTATTAGTTAATTATTTATTTATTTATTAGTTAATTATTTATTTATTTATTAGTAAATTATTTATTTATTTATTAGTTAACTAATTATTTATTAGTTAATTAATTATTTATTTATTAGTTAATTATTTAATTATTTATTATTTAATTATTTATTTATTTATTTTTTAGTTTATAAATTATTTATTTGTTAATTAGATACTTATTTATTAAATTGTTTGTTAGATCTTTACTTATTAATTAGGTTATTATTTATATAATTGTTATTTATTCATCAGTTTCGTTGTTACATATTTAATTTTTTTCTGTCATTTATTTTGTTTCGATTATACCGATTTTTTTGTTTGGGTTATACACATATTAAACAAGTGTCATTACCTCTACTGTCGGCAATCGGCATACATACATATAAAGAAATCCATCAATCATCTTTCCGTTTTTTTTTCGATTTGATCCGTTTTGCTTGCGTTCTTATTGGCTAGTGTCCTTGGGTTCATTGGTGTTTACTCCCTTAATCTCTATCGGATGGCACAGCATTTGACCTGGGAAGAAGAAAAAACCGTTAGATTAAAAAAACAATTAGAAAACCGCGCAGTTACCCGCTCCCTACTCAGGAATTTCGACGAGTACTCCCGAAAAATGCCGATAGGACGATCACCCATCGCAAACGGCACTGCTCCAAGGGAAAATTCTGGGGGCTTCGTATCGCCTCCAGTGGCAAATAAGGGTACCTATGGAGCATTGCAGGTAGGCATCCAATCACGCTCTCGTACCAATACCAATCCACCCTTGTCGGGCCGCAGCAGCATGTCCGATGCGTCTGTTGATTCGCTAATGGCACCACCATTTAGCAATATAAGCGAAGGAGCAGCTACCAGCGGAGATGGGGGAGTAAACAATCC
The DNA here is from genome assembly GCA_963971375.1 of Platycheirus rosarum. Classification (NCBI taxonomy): domain Eukaryota; kingdom Metazoa; phylum Arthropoda; class Insecta; order Diptera; family Syrphidae; genus Platycheirus; species Platycheirus rosarum. The sequence continues at coordinate 106,650,567 of OZ020508.1, forward strand.
TCCAATAGTAAAAAAAAGATCCCATACCAATCATAGGAGCGACAACAGAGATGGAGAAACAGCCGGTTCAATTTCAGGGGAATTAAGAACCGTCATCACCCTTGCAACCTTGCCATTTGTTCCCGTATCTAATCGGCACAAGGAGCCGAATTCGCCCATAGCTCAGAACTTGGGACCAGTCCTAGAACCGGGGGTACACCAGTCAGGTTCACATTCTTATCCATTTAACAGAAACCCCTATCCCAGACCAAAACCGACACTATCAAACTTTTCGCCACATGCGTATTCAGGACGGGGAAGGCCGCCGATACGTATCGATAAGTGGGGGGTAGCTTTCGAGGGGAAACCCGAAGTGCTCACGGTAAATGAATTCATATTTCGTGTGGAGACGCTCCAGAACCAAGTGCTCCTGGGCCAAGATCTTACGCGATTTTCATTTGCTGCTCTCAGGAGCAGCCAGCGAGTGGTACTGGCAGTATGAAAGGTGCAACTATCTCCCAGACTTGCTGGCACTAACGGACGCGCTGATGCGTCAGTTCCGCAATTCAAAATCGGACTATGAAATAATGCGCGACATCATTGACTGGCGGCAGGGCTCCTGGGAGTCCTGCGATCAATATTATAGGTGTGGTCACGAGGGTGTTATTACCCCTAAGTGTCCACAATGTAATCCGGGAAACCCGATCCAGAACGCGAGGTCAGCGGAGGAATCGCGTTCCACCCAAACAAACCCGGAATTTCTACATCTCCGGTAGCTACCCAAACTTCTAATAAACAAGTAAGTTTTTTAAGCAGAGATCCAAACCACACCTCTGTCACAGAAAAAAAACCCTAATTAACAATAACTAAGCCCCTGCATGTTAGAATTAGATTAGAGATTATTATGAAACTAGAGATAGGATTTTTAAGGTAACAGTTAGCGCGATATCTAAACGCATACACAAAGCTCGAAAAAGATTTGAAGTAAGAAAGCACCTAAGAAAAAGTATACCTTCTACGGTAATTGATACTAGAACCGACCCCAGGCCTTATGCCAAAGTCACTATATCAGGCAACGAGTTGCTTGGCTTGCTGGATAGTGGGGCCAGTGTTAGTATCCTAGGTAAAAACTGCACGTCATTTGTGGAGTATGACAAACTTACGATTCTTAAGTATACTTCTGGAGTGAAAACCGCCGATGGCAAGAGCCAAGCCATAGTGGGTAAGGTCCAAGTTCGGGTAGGATATAAACAAGGTGAAAAGGTGATATTTAGTCCCCAACTTGGATCAAGAACTGTACCTAGGAGTCGAGTTTTGACGGATGTTTCAAATAGCACCAAACATTGTAAGCTCCGTATCGATTCCGGAGCAAGGCGCAGAAATAGTAAATTCTCACGATTTGACGAGAGTTCAGAGATCTGCTTTGGAAGCGTTCAGGCAGAAATTTCTCGATTTTGATTTAAACGGGCTTGGAAAATTGCGCTTATGGAGTAAATTATCGATACCGGAGATGCGACCCCGGTGTAGCAGCGACACTACCCTGTTTCTCTAGCGGTACAAGTCCTTTTGTATCAGGAAATAGACCGAATGCTAAAGCTCGGCGTTATCGAGGAGAGTGAAAGCCCGTGGTGTTTACCCGTTGTCCTTATTAAGAAGGCAGGTCCGAACAATACTACCAAGTATCGTTTTTGCCTGGATTCTTGTAAGGTCAACCGTCATGCCCTTTGGGTTGTGGGTGATCCCTGCACGACTTCGGTATCGCGTGTTCGTATATTTAGACGATCTGCTAATAATCGCACCTGATTTTGAGACCCATTTCGCCTTACTAGATGAAGTGGCCGACTGTCGTAGAAAAGCGAATTTAACCATCAATGTAAAGAAGTCCCAATTTTGTTTCAAAGAGCTAAAGTATTTATGGTTCAATGTTGGTGGAGGTAAGTTGAAGACCGATCCAGCGAAAGTTGAAGCAGTCGTTGACTTTCCCCTACCGAAAAACGCCAGACAAGTCAGGACGTTCCTTGGTCTAGCAGGGTGGTATAGGAGATTCATAAAAGATTTTTCTAACTTGACGGCTCCCTTAACAGATACTCTGAAAAAGAGGAACCTGAAATTCAATATGACGGAAGAGGCTAAGAAAGCCTTTGAAGAGTTGAAAATCGCTCTAACCACTGCGCCTGTGCTTTCTCATCCCGATTTCTCCAAAAGATTGTACATACAATGCGATGCATCAGACTCCGGAATCGGTGCAGTGCTATTTTAGAAGCATGGCGGTGTTCCGGCCTTATGTCGAGGGTATGGACTTTACAGTCATAACCAACCACTTCTGTCCGAAATGGTTGATGACGATGAAGGACTTGAGTGGCCGACTAGCCAGATGGAGCCTGAGCATACCCTGCCACCAAGCGTTGATGAATCTCTGGTCGAACATAGTTGGTGTTTGTTGATTCCATCCGGATTAACCGAGAGTACAATCGCTAAAGTACACAATCCACCTTAAGCCGCCTATAGAGGAATAGCGAAAACTCTCCATCGTATTCGGCAGTACTTTTACTGGCCAAACATGACCGTCCAAGTAAGGCAATTTGTCGCTAAGTGTGATATCTGTAAACAGTCCAAGTCTTCTAACCTAGTCCTGCGTCCAACTATAGAGAACAGTTTTTGTACCGATCGTCCTTTTCAAAAACTTTATGTAGATTCTACAGGCCTATACCCTTGATCCAAAGCAGGGAACACCTACGTGTTTGTTGTGTTAGACCACTTGTCCAAATTTGTTTTTCTAAAGCCCTTGCGTGCTGCCAATTCAAGCATCATAATTAAATACCTACGAGAGGATATCTTCAACATGTTCAGAGTTCCTCAGATATTACATTCGGACAATGGGAAACAGTTCCTGGCCAAGGAATTCAAAAACCTCTTGCAAGGCTATGGTATAAGACACTTTAGAACCGCTAATTATTCCCCGCAATCGAATGCGTCCGAAAGGGTCAATAGGACGCTATTTGCCACCATCCGTTCCTACTTGAAAGAGGACCAACGCGGTTGGGACGTTCACCTGAGTGAACGGTCGTTGGTCGTTGAGAATCTCGGTCCATACAGCTATTGGCGTGTCCCCATACTTCGCACTGTTCGGGTGCAACATGATGGCACATGGAATCAGCTACGAGTTAGCAGAAAAGTTGAATGTTGTTGGCGACGGCGAACTGTTGACCCTGCCGAGAAAAGACAAATTGCATATGATACGCAACAAAATTAAGGAAAATATCCTAGAAGCCAATGACAAAAGCGCACGAAATTACAATATGCGCGCGCGAAACAAAAATTTATACCAAGACAAGAGGTCTTCAAACGCAAATTTGTTTTTAGTGACACGTCTAAAGACCTTGCTTCCAAATTATGTTCTAAATACAATAAGTGTCGTATTGTTAAAGCCAGTTGTCAAAACCTGTATGAGCTGGAAAACCTTACAAGAAAAAAATCGGAATTTTCCATGCAAAAGACATTAAGCAATGATTACCAATAATGAAGTCTTAGCATGTATGATACATTAAAGGTCCTTTCCTATAGTCCGTATATGTGGTCATATCAGGTTTTCCTTTTTATTTGAACATCTGTGATATTTTCTTTTTGGTTTGACCGATCCCAACGTCACTATTTGTACCTGAAAAGCAATTTGACCGCCAGATTTCATTCTTTTGTTTATTATTTATTACCTTTTATTGTTTATTTATTATTTATTTAATTCATCCTAACGACGACTTACAGTCTGTAATAAAAGCCCATACAAAATATTCAATCAACAACAATCAATAATATATATAGTTAACACCGGTGCCACCCTACCCGCAAAGGGAAACCGACAGGGTGATCTCTAGGCTACAGGTACTGCACCCCTATCGGAACAAAATGCACTATCCAATAAGACTAAAATTCAAAAGGGAAGGTAAAATCAGTGCCTTCTTGAACAGAATGTTCCATTTATTTAAATACGAGCTAAGAATATATATTAAGATACAACATAGGTACGTACAGATCGTAAAATCAATAAGAATATACTCTGTTCAATTTATATTTTCAGTACAGACCTTATGGAAGAGAGCTTTCAAGCACACTCAACTTAAGAAATTGCCACTTAAATATAAAAGAGAACCCTGAAATACATTGAAATTGTTTTTGTAACATTTCATTTAACTCACGTACATTCCTCCAAGACCTGTCTGCTCCCCGGCTGCGAGAAGACTGATTATCATACGGTAAATATATTATAGAGGAAAATCTTTCGTACGTTCCACGCCTCAACACCCTCAATTTTCGTTGTTGCTTTGGTATATCATTCATTGTGTTTCGTGTTCTCTTTTGTATATCATTCATTGTCCGCGTAAAAAAATGATGTGGTGAGTTTTATTCATTTTGACATTTCATTTTGTTCTTGTTGACAACAACTGTAATAGCGAGTTTCATTAAAATTTCAAAGATTTGATCTGAAAATCAAGATTTGCTCTTTTCAATGAAACTTGTTTCATCGTTAAATCCTAGTATTGGTCATTCACTGACGAGCATACACAGTATTTGATATCACACACAAAAATACCAGGCAAGTACAGTATATGTATTTAAAATTCCATATTTGTATTTTCTCACTTCAAAAACACCTTTATTTGTTATTTTGTATATTTAATGGATATTTGTTAATTTTTTGACTAAGCACGGGCTGGCACAAGTTCACAACAAACAACAAAAATAACAAAATATTTTCCATTTGACGTTTGACCGAAAGACTATTTACATGTATGTGTGCATTCAGATCAAATCTGCCAACCGATCAGAGATCAAATCTTTCGTGTTGAGATTTGATCTAGATTTGCTCTTTTTCTTGCAATGAAACTCTCGAAATTGAAAAAGATCAAATCTTTTGACAGAAAGAGCAAATCTTTTCTTGAATGAAACTCGCTATAAGTAAATTGCTTTTGTTTACACAAAAAAAAATGAAAATATTAAAGTTAAAAAATTTTTTTTTTGTTCGGCGAAGAATACTTCGAACTGGAGAGCCATCGATACATTCTATATGAACAACCAGATTTGCTGGGTCATCTTTCTGAAAAGGTTTCACGTCGCTCTCGTTGTTCGGAAGGAAGTATCTGAGGATCATGAAAACAGAGTTGAGACATGTTGCCGTATATGTACATAAATCCATAATAAGCGGCACATCATTTCGACAAAAAAAACTAATGCATTGCAAAACTAGACATTTCGTTTTCAAATTCTGGTTTTTCAATAAAAAAACAGCAAATAAATTTATTATATTTATTATATTACTTGATATATGTATGTACATATTACATATGTATGTTTCTATCAACAAGAAATTTGTGGCTGATAGAATGATCGAATTGTATCCATATTTTTAATAGCCGTATACTAAGTCTATAAAAAACAAAAAACAAAACAAATTTGCAGATTTACTAACGCAATGGGATATCAACAAGACGGGCTTAATACCAGTCTGAATAGGTTTGCGCACAAATACAAGTGGAATGATACCGGGTGCCTTGAATCCAACACGGAAACGACCTTTAGTATTGATCGCTCACTTGCCATCGAAATCATTGTCCAAAGCATCAACGACACGGCCGACGGCCCAAAAGCTCATCACTGACTGGAACGTCCACTATAGCACCGGTACGCTTGACAATATCATCTTGTTTGATAAGCTTGTCGTTACTGAAGCCAGGAGGAATACGTTGGCTGTTGGCGCAAGGAAAAGCGCGACCCTCTACATGCTGGAACTGTCGGGTGGTAGGTCACACGTTCATGAATTGTCTGTCGGTGACCAGAAACATATTTAGTTATAGGTGTGGTCACGAGGGTGTTATTACCCCTAAGTGTCCACAATGTAATCCGGGAAACCCGATCCGGAACGCGAGGTCAGCGGAGGAATCGCGTTCCACCCAAACAAACCCGGATTTTCTACATCCTCGGTAGCCACCCAAACTTCTAATAAACAGTAACTATTTTAAGCAGAGATCCAAACCACACCTCTGTCACAGAAAATACTCTTAATTAACAATAACTAAGCCCCTGCATGTTAAAATTAGATTAGAGATTATTATGAAACTAGAGATAGGATTTTTAAGGTAACAGTTAGCGCGATATCTAAACGCATACACAAAGCTTGAAAAAGATTTGAAGTTAGAAAGCACCTAAGAAAAAGTATAGCTTCTACGGTAATTGATACTAGAACCGACCCCAGGCCCTATGCCAAAGTCACTATATCAGGCAACGAGTTGCTTGGCTTGCTGGATAGTGGGGCCAGTGTTAGTATCCTAGGTAAAAACTTCACGTCATTTGTGGAGTATGACAAACTTACGATTCTTAAGTATACTTCTGGAGTGAAAACCGCCGATGGCAAGAGCCAAGCCATAGTGGGTAAGGTCCAAGTTCGGGTAGGATATAAACAAGGTGAAAAGGTGATATTTAGTCCCCAACTTGGATCAAGAACTGTACCAAGGAGTCGAGTTTTGGCGGATGTTTCAAATAGCACCAAACATTGTAAGCTCCGTATCGATTCCGGAGCAAGACGCGGAAATAGTAAATTCTCACGATTTGACGATAGTTCAGAGATCTGCTTTGGAAGCGGTCAGGCAGAAATTTCTCGATTTTGATCGAAACGGGCTTGGAAAAACGGCGCTTATGGAGCAAATTATCGATACCGGAGATGCGACCCCGGTGTAGCAGAGACACTACCCTGTTTCTCTAGCGGTACAAGTCCTTTTGTATCAGGAAATAGACCGAATGCTAAAGCTCGGCGTTATCGATGAGAGTGAAAGCCCGTGGTGTTTACCCGTTGTCCTTATTAAGAAGCCAGGTCCGAACAATACTACCAAGTATCGTTTTTGCCTGGATTCTCGTAAGATCAACCGTCATGCCCTTTGGGTTGTGTAATGCAGCTCAAAGGCTATGTCGTTTGATGGATAAGGTGATCCCTGCACGACTTCGGTATCGCGTGTTCGTATATTTAGACGATCTGCTAATAATCGCGCCTGATTTTGAGACCCACTTCGCCTTACTAGATGAAGTGGCCGACTGTCTTAGAAAAGCGAATTTAACCACCAATGTAAAGAAGTCAAAATTTTTTTTCAAAGAGGTAAAGTATTTATGGTTCAATGTTGGTGGAGGTAAGTTGAAGACCGATCCAGCGAAAGTTGAAGCAGTCGTTGACTTTCCCCTACCTAAAAACGCCAGACAAGTCAGGAGGTTCCTTAGTCTAGCAGGGTGGTATAGGAGATTCATAAAAGATTTTTCTAACTTAACGGCTCCCTTAACAGATACTCTGAAAAAGAGGAACCTGAAATTCAATATGACGGAAGAGGCTAAGAAAGCCTTTGAAGAGTTGAAAATCGCTCTAACCACTGCGCCTGTGCTTTCTCATCCTGGTTTCTCCAAAAGATTGTTCATACAATGCGATGCATCAGACTCCGGAATCGGTGCAGTGCTATTTAAGAAGCATGGCGGTGTTCCGGCCTTATGTCGAGGGTATGGACTTTACAGTCATAACCAACCACTTCTGTCCGAAATGGTTGATGACGATGAAGGACTTGAGTGGCCGACTAGCCAGATGGAGCCTGAGCATACCCTGCCACCAAGCGTTGATGAATCTCTGGTCGAACATAGTTGGTGTTTGTTGATTCCATCCGGATTAACCGAGAGTACAATCGCTAAAGTACACAATCCACCTTAAGCCGCCTATAGAGGAATAGCGAAAACTCTCCATCGTATTCGGCAGTACTTTTACTGGCCACACATGACCGTCCAAGTAAGGCAATTTGTCGCTAAGTGTGATATCTGTAAACAGTCGAAGTCTTCTATCCTAGTCCTGCGTCCAACTATAGAGAACAGTTTTTGTACCGATCGTCCTTTTCAAAAACTTTATGTAGATTCTACAGGCCTATACCCTTGATCCAAAGCAGGGAACAACTACGTGTTTGTTGTGTTAGACCACTTGTCCAAATTTGTTTTTCTAAAGCCCTTGCGTGCTGCCAATTCTAGCATCATAATTAAATACCTACGAGAGGATATCTTCAACATGTTCAGAGTTCCTCAGATATTACATTCGGACAATGGGAAACAGTTCCTGGCCAAGGAATTCAAAAACCTCTTGCAAGGCTATGGTATAAGACACTTTAGAACCGCTAATTATTCCCCGCAATCGAATGCGTCCGAAAGGGTCAATAGGACGCTACTTGCCACCATCCGTTCCTACTTGAAAGAGGACCAACGCGGTTGGGACGTTCACCTGAGTGATATTGCAGGTCGTTGAGAATCTCGGTCCATACAGCTATTGGCGTGTCCCCATACTTCGCACTGTTCGGGTTCAACATGGTGGCACATGGAATCAGCTGCGAGTTGGCAGAAAAGTTGAATGTTGTTGGCGACGGCGAACTGTTGACCCTACCGAGAAAAGACAAATTGCATATGATACGCAACAAAATTAAGGAAAATATCCTAGAAGCCAATGACAAAAGCGCACGAAATTACAATATGCGCGCGCGAAACAAAAATTTATACCAAGACAAGAGGTCTTCAAACGCAACTTAGTATTTAGTGACATGTCTAAAGGCCTTGCTTCCAAATTATGTTCTAAATACAATAAGTGTCGTATTGTTAAAGCCATTTGTAAAAACCTGTATGAGCTAGAAAACCTTGCAAGAAAAAAATCGGAATTTTCCATGCAAAAGACATTAAGCAATGATTCCCAATAATGAAGTCTTAGCATGTATGATACATTAAAGGTCCTTTCCTATAGTCCGTCTATGTGGTCATATCAGGTTTTCCTTTTTATTTGAACATCTGTGATATTTTCTTTTTGGTTTGACCAAAAAGCAATTTGACCGCCAGATTTCATTTTTTTGTTTATTATTTATTACCTTTTATTGTTTATTTATTATTTATTTAATTCATCCTAACGACGACTTACAGTCTGTAATAAAAGCCCATACAAAATATTCAATCAACAACAATCAATAATATATATAGTTAACACCGGTGCCACCCTACCCGCAAAGGGAAACCGACAGGGTGATCTCTAGGCTACAGGTACTGCACCCCTATCGGAACAAAATGCACTATCCAATAAGACTAAAATTCAAAGGGGAAGGTAAAATCAGTGCCTTCTTGAACGGAATGTTCCATTTATTTAAATACGAGCTAAGAATATATATTTAGATACAACATAGGTACGTACAGATCGTAAAATCAATAAGAATATACTCTGTTCAATTTATATTTTCAGTACAGACCTTATGGAAGAGAGCTTTCAAGCACACTCAACTTAAGAAATTGCCACTTAAATATAAAAGAGAACCCTGAAATACATTGAAATTGTTTTTGTAACATTTCGTTTAACTCACGTACATTCCTCCAAGACCTGTCTGCTCCCCGGCTGCGAGAAGACTGATTATCATACAGTAAATATATTATAGAGGAAAATCTTTCGTACGTTCCACGCCTCAACACCCTCAATTTTCGTTGTTGCTTTGGTATATCATTCATTGTGTTTCGTGTTCTCTTTTGTATATCATTCATTGTCCGCGTAAAAAAATGATGTGGTGAGTTTTATTCATTTTGACATTTCATTTTGTTCTTGTTGACAACAACTATAATAGCGAGTTTCATTAAAATTTCAAAGATTTGATCTGAAAATCAAGATTTGCTCTTTTCAATGAAACTTGTTTCATCGTTAAATCCTAGTATTGGTCATTCACTGACGAGCATACACAGTATTTGATATCACACACAAAAATACCAGGCAAGTACAGTATATGTATTTAAAATGCCATATTTGGTATTTTCTCACTTCAAAAACACCTTTATTTGTTATTTTGTATATTTAATGGATATTTGTTAATTTTTTGACTAAGCACGGGCTGGCACAAGTTCACAACAAGCAACAAAAATAACGAAATATTTTCCATTTGACGTTTGACCGAAAGACTATTTACATGTATGTGTGCATTCAGATCAAATCTGCCAACCGATCAGAGATCAAATCTTTCGTGTTGAGATTTGATCTAGATTTGCTCTTTTTCTTGCAATGAAACTCTCGAAATTGAAAAAGATCAAATCTTTTGACAGAAAGAGCAAATCTTTTCTTGAATGAAAAAAAAAAATGAAAAAAATGAAAATATTAAAGTTAAAATAATTTTTTTTTGTTCGGCAATAAACTGAGAAGAATTCTTCAGGCTCTCCATCGATACATTCTATATGAACAACCAGATTTGCTGGGTCATCTTTCTGAAAAGGTTTCACGTCGCTCTCGTAGTTCGGAAGGAAGTATCTGAGGATCATGAAAACAGAGTTGAGACATGTTGCCGTATATGTACATAAATCCATAATAAGCGGCACATCATTTCGACAAAAACACTAGTGCATTGCAAAACTAGACATTTCGTTTTCAAATTCTGGTTTTTCAATAAAAAAAAAAACAGCAAATAAATTTATTATATTTATTATATTACTTGATATATGTATGTACATATTACATATGTATGTTTCTATCAACAACAAATTTGTGGCTGATAAAATGATCGAATTGTATCGATATTTTTAATAGCCGTGTACTAAGTCTATAAAAAACAAAAAACAAAACAAATTTGCAGATTTATTAACGCAATGGGACATCAACAAGACGGGCTTAATACCAGTCTGAATAGGTTTGCGCACAAATACAAGTGGAATGATACCGGGTGCCTTGAATCCGACACGGAAACGACCTTTAGTATTGATCGCTCACTTGCCATCGAAATCATTGTCCAAAGCATCAACGACACGGCCGACGGTCCAAAAGCTCATCACTGATTGGAACGTCCACTATAGCACCGGTACGCTTGACAATATCATCTTGTTTGATAAGCTTGTCGTTACTGAAGCCAGGAGGAATACGTTGGCTGTTCAACATATGGGTGTTCGTCGGAAAAACACCAGGGCGCAAGGAAAAGCGCGACCCTCTACATGCTGGAACTGTCGGGTGGTAGGTCACACGTTTATGAATTGTCTGTCGGTGACCAGAAACATATTTAGTTATAGGTGTGGTCACGAGGGTGTTATTACCCCCTAAGTGTCCACAATGTAATCCGGGAAACCCGATCCGGAACGCGAGGTCAGCGGAGGAATCGCGTTCCACCCAAACAAACTCGGAATTTCTACATCCCCGGTAGCCACTCAAACTTCTAATAAACAAGTAACTATTTTAAGCAGAGATCCGAACCACACCTCTGTCACAGAAAAAAAACCCTAATTAACAATAACTAAGCCCCTGCATATTAGAATTAGATTAGAGATTATTATGAAACTAGAGATAGGATTTTTAAGGTAACAGTTAGCGCGATATCTAAACGCATACACAAAGCTCGAAAAAGATTTGAAGTAAGAAAGCACCTAAGAAAAAGTATAGCTTCTACGGTAATAGATACTAGAACCGACCCCAGGCCTTATGCCAAAGTCACCATAGCAGGCAACGAGTTGCTTGACTTGCTGGATAGAGGGGCCAGTGTTAGTATCCTAGGTAAAAACTGCATGTCATTTGTGGAGAATGATAAACTTACGAATCTTAAGTATACTTCTGGAGTGAAAACCGCCGATGGCAAGAGCCAAGCCATAGTGGGTAAGGCCCAAGTTCGGGTAGGATATAAACAAGGTGAAAAGGTGATATTAAGTCCCCAACTTGGATCAAGAACTGTACCTAGGAGTCAAGTTTTGGCGGATGTTTCAAATAGCACCAAACATTGTTAGCTCCGTATCGATTCCGGAGCAAGACGCGGAAATAGTAAATGCTCACGATTTGACGATAGTTCAGAGATCTGCTTTGGAAGCGGTCAGGCAGAAATTTCTCGATTTTGATCAAAACGGGCTTGGAAAAACGGCGCTTATGGAGCAAATTATCGATACCGGAGATGCGACCCAGGTGTAGCAGCGACACTATCCTGTTTCTCCAGCGGTACAAGCCTTTTTGTATCAGGAAATAGACCGAATGCTAAAGCTCGGCGTTATCGAGGAGAGTGAAAACCCGTGGTGTTTACCCGTTGTCCTTATTAAGAAGCCAGGTCCGAACAATACTACCAAGTATCGTTTTTGTCTGGATTCTCGTAAGGTCAACCGTCATGCCCTTTGGGTTGTGTAATGCAGCTCAAAGGCTATGTCGTTTGATGGATAAGGTGATCCCTGTACGACTTCGGTATCGCGTGTTCGTATATTTAGACGAACTGCTAATAATCGCGCCTGATTTTGAGACCCATTTCGCCTCACTAGATGAAGTGGCCGACTGTCTTAGAAAAGCGAATTTAACCATCAGTGTAAAGAAGTCCCAATTTTGTTTCAAAGAGCTAAAGTATTTATGGTTCAATGTTGGTGGAGGTAAGTTGAAGACCGATCCAGCGAAAGTTGAAGCAGTCGTTGACTTTCCCCTACCTAAAAACGCCAGACAAGTCAGGAGGTTCCTTAGTCTAGCAGGGTGGTATAGGAGATTCATAAAAGATTTTTCTAACTTGATGGCTCCCTTAACAGATACTCTGAAAAAGAGGAACCTGAAATTCAATATGACGGAAGAGGCTAAGAAAGCCTATGAAGAGTTGAAAATCGCTCTAACCACTACGCCTGTGCTTTCTCATCCTGATTTCTCCAAAAGATTGTACATACAATGCGATGCATCAGACTCCGGAATCGGTGCAGTGCTATTTAAGAAGCATGGCGGTGTTCCGGCCTTATGTCGAGGGTATGGACTTTACAGTCATAACCAACCACTTCTGTCCGAAATGGTTGATGACGATGAAGGACTTGAGTGGCCGACTAGCTAGATGGAGCCTGAGCATACCCTGCCACCAAGCGTTGATGAATCTCTGGTCGAACATAGTTGATGTTTGTTTATTCCATCCGGATTAACCGAGAGTACAATCGCTAAAGTACACAATCCACCTTAAGCCGCCTATAGAGGAATAGCGAAAACTCTCCATCGTATTCGTCAGTACTTTTAATGGCCAAACATGACCGTCCAAGTAAGGCAATTTGTCGCTAAGTGTGATATCTGTAAATAGTCCAAGTCTTCTAACCTAGTCCTGCGTCCAACTATAGAGAACAGTTTTTTTACCGATCGTCCTTTTCAAAAACTTTATGTAGATTCTACAGGCCTATACCCTTGATCCAAAGCAGGGAACACCTACGTGTTTGTTGTGTTAGACTACTTGTCCAAATTTGTTTTTCTAAAGCCTTAGCGTGCTGCCAATTCAAGCAGTATAATTAAATACCTACGAGAGGATATCTTCAACATTTTCAGAGTTCCTCAGATATTACATTCGGACAATGGGAAACAGTTCCTGGCCAAGGAATTCCAAAACCTCTTGCAAGGCTATGGTATAAAACACTTTAGAACCGCTAATTATTCCCCGCAATCGAATGCGTCCGAAAGGGTCAATAGGACGCTATTTGCCACCATCCGTTCCTACTTGAAAGAGGACCAACGCGGTTGGGACGTTCACCTGAGTGATATTGCAGGTCGTTGAGAATCTCGGTCCATACAGCTATTGGCGTGTCCCCATACTTCGCACTGTTCGGGTGCAACATGATGGCACATGGAATCAGCTACGAGTTAGCAGAAAAGTTGAATGTTGTTGGCGACGGCGAACTGTTGACCCTACCGAGAAAAGACAAATTGCATATGATACGCAACAAAATTAAGGAAAATATCCTAGAAGCCAATGACAAAAGCGCACGAAATTACAATATGCGCGCGCGAAACAAAAATGTATACCAAGACATGAGGTTTTCAAACGCAAATTTGTTTTTAGTGACACGTCTAAAGACCTTGCTTCCAAATTATGTTCTAAATACTTATTGTATTGTATTGTCGTATTGGTAAAGCCATTTGTAAAAACCTGTATGAGCTAGAAAACCTTGCAAGAAAAAAATCGGAATTTTCCATGCAAAAGACATTAAGCAATGATTCCCAATAATGAAGTCTTAGCATGTATGATACATTAAAGGTCCTTTCATATAGTCCGTCTATGTGGTCATATCAGGTTTTCATTTTTATTTGAACATCTGTGATATTTTCTTTTTGGTTTGACCGATCCCAACATCACTTTTTGTACCTGAAAAGCAATTTGACCGCCAGACCATAATTTAGTTTCAAGAATCCTGATTTGCAATATTTTTTTTTACCACCTGTTACCTGATAGGTAATTTGACCACCCGACTGTGATACAGTTTTAAGCGACCTAGATGTGCAATATTATTTTTATTATTTGGACAATTTAATCTAATTCTTTTTTTTTTATTCTGACGAATTCCTGTGTGAACGAAAAACACCCAGGTGCATAGAGTAACTATACTATAAAGAGGGAAATCTACTGCCTTCTTTTGACAAGGCCTACAAGCTGGTCAGACAAGTATTGGTGTAGAACTGTCAAAAAATTGACGCCGATTGAAAATGAAGTAGTGCTGAACTGTCAAATAATTGACGCCATTTGAGAGTGTAGTAGTAAAATAATTGACCTCTTCTTTTCAGTTTCCTTTTCTTTTTCACCACGAAATTGGGCGTGTTGGTAGATACTTGATAATAAAAAGCGCCATCCCGAAATTGACGTCATCAGTGACTCAAAATGACTAAATTAAATTACCATTTTTCGAAAGAATACGAAGTGTTAGTGGAATTAAAATGTATATTAAATCAATCAATGTATATTTAATTAATCATTGGACCAAACCTGCATCAATTAAAACTTACTTTTCCATTTTGTTTTCTAAAACGGAAATTATTTTTTTCAACAAGTTTCACTGATGACGTAAAAATAAGAAAGTCGCTATCTTGTTTTCTTGTATCATGAGGAGCCACTAGCAAGTTACTCGAATGCAAGTTGTTATACTTTATTATTTTTTCCCTGCCTCTAACATATTGTGTGCTTGAAAACTCTATATAAACGTTTAAAACTGGTTAAACAATATCCAAGAGTTTCAAACATTTTACCTGATACTGATGATAGTGTATTGATTGTTCTAAGAATGAATTTAAACATGCATTCGGTCAGAAGAACACCTACTTTGTATATTTGCAAGATTGTATTATACAAAGTAGCAATAAAAGTGTACTTTTTTAAAGTTAAATTATCTTTCTTCAGCCTACTCAAACAGTAAAACAAACATATCCCAAGTCACATAGAGCACATTTTCAACGCCGCGTCAAGTTCCACACGGCGTCAAAACGTCGCGTTGTGATAAGTTACAAGTTTTTTTTTTTTTAAGTCTTCGTTAAACAAAACGCATTTTTAAGGCGGCGAAAAAATTATTTTACGCTGCGTTGAGATAACTTTGACGCGGCGTTGCAAAAAAAATTTTGTTTTCAATATTTTGTGTTTGGTAGTTAAGTCTTTCTGAATTTGTTGTAGAACAAACTCTGTTTTCATGATCCTCAGATACTTCCTTCCGAACTACGAGAGCGACGTGAAACCTTTTCAGAAAGATGACCCAGCAAATCCTGGTTGTCCATATAGAATGTATCGATGGAGAGCCTGAAGAATTCTTCTCAGTTTATTGTCGACCTAACAAAATTATTTTAACTTTAATATTTTCATTTTTTTTTTGTGTTAACAAAAGCAATTTACTTACAGTTGTTGTCAACAAGAACAAAATGAAATGTCAAAATGAACAAAATTCACCACATCATTTTTTTACGCGGACAATGAATGATATACAAAATAGAACACGAAACACAATGAATGATATACCAAAGCAACAACGAAAAGATTTTCCTCTATATAATATATTTACTCTATGCCCAGGTGTGAATTACTTTCCAATGTCCTATCCAATCACTGTGTTGTTTGATTAACAATCACCAATGTGCAATATAATTTAAGTTGAAGTTGATATATATTTCATTGTGTTTCGTGTTCTCTTTTGTATATCATTCATTGTCCGCGTAAAAAAATGATGTGGTGAGTTTTATTCATTTTGATATTTCATTTTGTTCTTGTTGACAGCAACTGTAAGTAAATTGCTTTGCTTACACAAAAGAAAAATGAAAATATTAAAGTTAAAATAATTTTTTTTTGTTCGGCAATAAACTGAGAAGAATTCTTCAGGCTCTCCATCGATACATTCTATATGAACAACCAGATTTGCTGGGTCATCTTTCTGAAAAGGTTTCACGTCGCTCTCGTAGTTCGGAAGGAAGTATCTGAGGATCATGAAAACAGAGTTGAGGCATGTTGCCGTATATGTACATAAATCCATAATAAGCGGCACATCATTTCGACAAAAAAACTAGTGCATTGCAAAACTAGACATTTCGTTTTCAAATTCTGGTTTTTCAATAAAAAAAAACAGCAAATAAATTTATTAAATTTATTATATTACTTAATATATACATGTACATATTACATATGTATGTATCTATCAGCAACAAATTTGTGGCTGATAGAATGATCGATTTGTATCGATATTTTTAATAGCCGTAATACCAAGTTTATAAAAAAACAAAAAACAAAACAAATTTACAGATTTACTAACGCAATGGGACATCAACAAGACGGGCTTAATACCAGTCTGCATAGGTTCGCGCACAAATACAAGTGGAATGATACCGGGTGCCTTGAATCCGACAAGGAAACGACCTTTAGTATTGATCGCTCACTTGCCATCGAAATCATTGTCCAAAGCATCAACGACACGGCCGACGGCCCAAAAGCTCATCACATCACTGACTGGAACGTCCACTATAGCACCGGTACCCTTGACAATATTATCTTGTTTGATAAGCTTGTCGTTGCTGAATATGACAACACCGACATTGTCGGGTTCCAAATACAAGGCCATACCCTGTGAAATAAAAAAAGTCAAAATAAATGCTGTAAAGATGTATGAAGAATAATGTTTACTGTTGGCCCGCAGATCTATTTGATGGAGAATTTTCCTTTTCCCAAATAAAAATCTTATTTCCCAATAAGAAACAATTATGATTTTATTTTCTAAATAAGAAATTTAACATTAGTACAGAGGAGTTATGAAATTGGAATTAACTTACATAGGTAAAGATAATTTATCCTGCGAACAACTTTAACTTTCTTCTCTCCTCTTTTTTCTTTTTACTTTATATTTCTCTATTAAAAATACAATAATTTTTTATAATTTCAGTCTACTTAATGAAGTATGAATTTTAATATAACTTACAATTTAGCCTTTAGCAAACCTCGTAGGACACTTGTGGATTCTTCTCGTGTTCTTTTTAAAATGGACTCCAATTAAATTTTCTCCACCTTTCTTTGACGTTTGAACTAATCATTAACTTCCCACGACGTTGCCAGGCTAAATTGTGATGATTATTATTTAAAGTTTAAAGATCGTTCCACATTATGACTCGATGACATCCCGGGGCCCGTCTGAAGCTCTAAGTGAATACTCTAGATCCAAGACAGCGAGCCTTCCCACTGATCTTTTCGGAACTAAACCTCCGTTCGCTAAGCGAACGTCAGCAATTCGTACAATTTCATCCTGACCTGGATAAACTGCTGTCACTCTGCCAAGCTTCTAAGCCGATCGAACCTCACCTGGCTCAACCACTAATACGATGCTGCCGATTTCTACTGGTTTCGTATCCTTGTACCATTTGGAACGTCTAGTTAACTCCAGTAGGTACTCCGTGTACCAACGCCTTATCAATTCTTTCATTAAATGTTGTGCTCGACGACTGTACAGCCTACTCCATTGATCATGTTCCGAAAATACTCCAGGAGCGGTCATATCTCGGTCGCTATCACCGAATAGAATCATATTCGGAGTAAGCGGTTTTGGATCCTCTGGATCGACGGGTATATGAGTCAGCGGTCTCCTATTGATTTGTCCCTGAGCTTCCATTAACGCATTCACAAGAACGTCTTCTCGAGGTGTCACTCTTTTTAAAACAAACTCAATACTGGATTTAATGGATTTGATTAGCCGCTCCCAAGCTCCACCCATCCAAGGGGAATAAGCCGGTATAAACTTCCAAACTATACCTTCATACTTTGCGCTGTACTCACCGAGAGCCTCCTCCATCTCCTGCGCGTCTCTCTCTTAACAGTTTTTTGTTCCGACAAAATTTAGACCATTGTCACTATAAATGAATCTGGTGACAACACGGTTGATGAGAAATCGACGAAGCGCCATAATGCACTGATCCTTACTGAGATCATTGAGCAATTCAATTTGGACGGCCCGGAAGGTCAAGCAGGTAAATATCATTCCATATCGCTTAGCTGTGCCTCTACCATATTTGACATACAAGGGCCCAAAGCAATCCACTCCCACATGTGTGAAAGGTCTCAAGTTGAAGGCTAGTCGGCCTTCAGGTAGCTGACCCATAAGTGGCATCACCGGTTTCGCTCTGAGTCTCTTGCACATGAAGCACCTTGATCTTAAATGTTCTACAGCAACACGAATACAAATTATCCAAGCCTTTTCCCTGATGTCCGAAATTGTTCTAGCGGTACCCATATGATAATTTTCTTCGTGGTGATGTTCCACCAGAAGAGTTACCAACGGATGGCTTTTAGGCAGGATGGCAGGGTTACGCGCTACATAAGAAATTTTCGCCCTTTGCACTCTAGAACTTAATCTCAAAGTCCCTTCTTCATCCATGACCGGAGACAAACTCATAATGGAACTCGTTGGATTTAAGACTCGCTTTGATCGCAGGCACTCAACTTCTTCCGGGAACGCTTCTTGTTGAATCTTTTGAAATAGCCAGTTTTCAGCACGAAGAATCTCAGACGGCATTGCGGAGGGTTCCTTTTCAGTAGACCTTTTGCTTAAAATGTCCTTAAATCGAAGCAGCAGGGCCAAAACTCTGATTCCAGAAAACCATCTCGCACGGAACCTTGCCTTCAGCTCATCATAAATTCCGAAAGATATTCTTCGCTGGTGTACATTTACTGAAATTTTAGGGGGTAAATCGAGATCACATACCTTATGAGCAACAGCTTTTCCTGGTGTTATCGGCCAATCTACTTGAGGGCACCTTAAGAACTCGGGACCTGCAAACCATCTACCACTTTCAAGGCCTTCTACATCGCACCATCTGGTTCCAACGTCGGCAACATTGTCAGCAGTTCCAACAAACCACCACTGATGTGCATTAGTGGTCTCTAAAATTTCGCCAACACGAACTGCAACAAACGTAGGAAACTTAACGGTCGAAGAACTGATCCATGCGAGCACCGTCTTAGAATCAGACAAAAAGATAACTTCATCAGCTTCAATTGAATGTGACCTCTTCACCGTTTCCGCCACTCGCACCCCAAGCACCGCCGCCTGCAGTTCCAATCGAGGGACTGACAATTTCTTAACTGGAGCCACCTTCGTCTTTGCCATCGCGATCGCTACTTCAACTGCCCCATTCTGCTCAAACCGCCAATATGATACCGCAGCAAACGCCTTCTCTGATGCATCCACGAAAACCACCAAGGTAATCTTCGAACAGTCTGGTGAAAAAGAACTGTATGTCCGAGGGATCCTTAAATCTTCTATTTGCCTCAGACATTTAATAAAGTTTATCCATTGTGATTTCAGAACACCGGAAATTGGCTCGTCCCAACTGAAGCCCTCTCGACAAATTTCTTGTAAAATAGCTCGGCCTCGAATGATGAAACAAGACACTAGACCAAGGGGATCAAAGATTCTCATAATGGTTCTTAAGATCTCTCTTTTTGAAATGTCGGCTTTCGCATGGGATCTTATTTAGGAATTCATCATCGCTGAGCTTATACATTAAATGATCCGAAGATGGATGCCAAAACATTCCAAGTATCTTGGTCACGTAGCACTCACTTTCGTTCGACGGGTCGACGCTTACAAGCCCAGCCTTAATATTTGACTCCGGAATTTGATCCAAAAATGCTCGACTATTCACCAGTCCATCCACTGCTTCTGGGCATTCCTTTTGAAAAAGGTTAGCATGATAATTCTTCACGAATTGAGCGGCAGCGGGAGAACAACAAGGCCCAAACATCATCACTTGCATGATGTAGACCGTCGGCTTACGAGAAATATCACCATCTCTCCAGAGAATCCTCTGACACTGCTGGTCTGCGTCTTTCATTTTGATGCGGTGGAACATCTCTCGAACGTCTGCATTCATAGCAACTTGTCGCTCTCGAAATTTAAAAAGTCCAGCGTGGAGGGGTACTAGGTTGTCTGGACCCTTTAACAGGTGTGAGTTTAAAGAAACTCCATGCACCTTTGCAGCAACGTCCGCAACATCCCTTGGCTTTGGCGGCAATTTGTTTTTGTTGAAAACGATAAATGTTGGAGTATACCAAACTCTTTCCCACTCTCGATACCCCTTTTCTACAAGTTCTCGCATGTGTTGATTCTTCCACTCTAGCAAGTCAGGTCTCTTGGCCAAAGATTTTTCCAAACTTATAAGACGTTTCTCAGCCATAGGGTAGCTGTTCGGGAGCTTGACATTATCTGCTTTCCAAAGTAGACCGATTTCGTACTGATTGTCAACATGGCTCAGTGTCCGCTGCATCACTTCTAAGGCCCGGCTGTCTGACAGGCTCACGAAATTTCCACTAGGGGGTTGCACCCCGAATTCCTCGGTTAAAAAATGTTTTTTAACCAGATCATGTAGCTCTTCATCCTGCTTGGTGCCATGAAAGTACGAAACTGAAACCCTGCTAGGTAGCTTGACGCATGCCACATTGGCTTCCATATTAGACTTTCCACAGATGGTCTACCCAAGAAGCGTCTTAATAGCGTAAGGCTCATCATCCTTACCGGACCGCTGGCATCGACTCACATGAAGCTTGGCTTGATCTAGGCCCAGCAATATCTTTGGCTTAGCATACTTCAAATCCGTCAACGGCAAATCCTTAAGGTAGGGGAACGTCCGTTGTAAAGAAGCAATATCAATATTCTGACACGGCAACTCCAGGCCCTTCACCGTGTATATGTTCCTTAGCATATGCCGTTTGCGCTTATTCACGCCAGAAACACATACGCTCGTCCGCATCGAGTCCTCAGTTCTGGATACACCTTTTGTCCATTGAAGTGTAAGCTGCTCCGGATCACCTTTCAATTCCAGGAAATCGAAAACGTCTCTCTCAACCATCGTGATAGAAGAGCCATCGTCCAAAAAGGCAAATGTGTCCAAAGATTTTTCATTATTCCCGTATAAGCGGACAGGGACAACTTTGAACAAAACTGGAACCTTAGCACCCAAATGCGACGAGTGAATCTGCGGCGGTGGCAAGAAAGGTGGGGCGGATGAATTCAATGCTGAACTTGTACATGACGGATGAAGTAAGAAATGATGGCCTTTCGAATACCCACCAACTGCGCATAATTTCTTTGGTGAACAACTTCTCCATTTATGAGGCGCTGGGTTCAAACATCTAAAGCAGATCTTCTTGTCTTTAGCGAAAGCACACCTTTCATCCACCGCCAATGCCTTAAAATCTGCACATTCAATCAAAGTGTGTTGATCCTTTCCGCATTTTAAACAAGTTCCATCACCACCAGAAATAGGTTGATGATTCTCAGTGAGGAACTCTGCAAAATCTTCAAGATTTGAGTGAAGCTTCTTAGATCGTCGCTTCTGTCAGTCGTGGTAGAGACCTGAAGACAACTTGCTTGAAAGATCTGTCAAGATATAGTTGTTATCAAGTTCTCTATCTAAATCCATCGACTTTATATCTGCTACAAACCCATTCAGAACTACAGCCCACTGACGAACTTTAGGGTCGCTTCCTGAGCCCAGAGCTGGTAACTTCAACAAATTTGAAGTAAGACTGTGAAACAAAACATCTGGTCTACCAAAAATAGCTCGCAACGAATTCATAATTGCCTCCGCATCCGACGAATACCTCAAGCGTTCACTCACAAGATGATAGGCTTCACCTGTCAGAGCCTTCCTAAGGCGCGCATTGTTCTCCTTGTTGTTATATCTACCTTCTAAAGTGGTTGACCTAAACACCGATTCAAAATAAGGCCATTCCTTCTTGTCATGTCCAGAGAATGTCGGCAAGTCCTGCACCTGGCTACGATTTTAAATTTTTAACAAATTCAACATATCCGACTGATGGCATGAACTATCGTTCGAATTGTCTTGGTGACTAGGTTTTTCCTTGTTCTGGAAACTATCCACGTGTGCAGGGGGCTTAAAAGACAGAGGAGTAGAATGAGCAGCAGAAGAACCCACCAAAATTTCACGATGTCTGGAATCAATTTGCCGGATTGCTTCCAGTCTATCAGACGAAAGCTTCTTTTTCGACTCTACAGATTCTGTGGAACATACAACTTGTTGAACGGGAACCGCTGCTGTAACCAACTGCATCTTGAGCTTGTCCATCTCAACTTTTAGTCTGGAAATTTCCTTTTCTCGTTCTTCAACAGTCGACTGTGCCGTCTTAGCAGCCTCAATCAAACCATCAATGGAAGATAAAACTTCAGAATCAGGATTTTTGTCGACGCTTTTATTACCCAATACTCCCTCCCCATCCTTACATGTTTGAGCAGCCTCCTTGCAATCAATGGAATTGTAAAACCAGGGAGTTGCTGTATCGAATAAAGATGAGTTGAATTTGGCACAAGGGTAGTGCCACCAGCGTTTGCAGGTTTCACACGAAACCATATCGTCGTCATCGGGTAAATGACATTCCGTTGCAGCACAACTATATTCCAAATCAGATGACGTCATTTTGCGATAGAGTTGAAAGACCAAGAACCACTATAAAATAAAATGATTTTGGCCCGCAGATCTATTTAATGGAGAATTTTCCTTTTCCCAAATAAAAATCTTATTTCCTAATAAGAAACAATTATGATTTTATTTTCTAAATAAGAAATTTAACATTAGTACAGAGGAGTTATGAAATTGGAATTAACTTACATAGGTAAAGATAATTTATCCTGCGACCAACTTTAACTTTCTTCTCTCCTCTTTTTTCTTTTTACTTTATATTTTTCTATTAAAAATACAATATATTTTTATAATTTCAGTCTACTTAATGAAGTATGAATTTTAATATAACTTACAATTTAGCCTTTAGCAAACCTCGTGGGACACTTGTGGATTCTTCTCGTGTTCTTTTTAAATTGGACTCCAATTAAATTTTCTCCACCTTTCTTTGACGTTTGAACTTCCCACGACGTTGCCAGGCTAAATTGTGATGATTATTATTTAAAGTTTAAAGATCGTTCCACATTATGACTCGATGACATTTACCTTCAATTGGCCTTTGCAAGCAGCCTGTGTGGAAGCCTTGGGAAGAGTGCGAGCCA
Organism: Platycheirus rosarum; assembly: GCA_963971375.1. Taxonomy (NCBI): domain Eukaryota; kingdom Metazoa; phylum Arthropoda; class Insecta; order Diptera; family Syrphidae; genus Platycheirus; species Platycheirus rosarum. The sequence goes on from OZ020508.1 coordinate 106,673,847, forward strand.
CAGAAGAGGCCAAACGTGCAATGCAATCGGGATCATTCTTGGTGGGCGTGAAATAACACACACAATTGTTGACTGATACTGATGAACTAATGTCGAATTCGTTTTTAATTTCCAGATTTTATCTTATTATCAATAATAAAACGGATAAGTGGTTTAATTTTGTAAAAAAGACACAATGAAAGTTCCAGAATTGAAGCTTTCGTAGGGCGAATGAGAGCATATTTTAAGTTTAAAGAAGGTGTTGTCGCTTGGTTTTTTTGCTTATATCCTTTCGTTTCTATTTTTCTTAAAAAAAAACGGTTAAAATAAAGATACATGATGCAAAATTTGTTACCATTTTTTACTTGCGATTATAGGTACTTTCATGCAAGTTATGCATTCGTACACAAAAATAAATTGAGATAGTAATCAAACGTGACATTACGGTTGAGAAACGTATTTGAGTTACAGGAAAATTATGTTTGTCTGTCTGCACGGAAGTATTTTGGACTACAGCCTGAACGGCTTGGTCGATCTTCTTCAAATTAATAACATAAGATTATTTTGATATTCTACAGAGGCCGTATTTTAATTTTCTTTTCAGCTCAAATATTAACGGTACCTGTCATATAACCGTTAAGTTAAAGCTTATTTTTCTCGAAAACGGCTCCAAGGATTTGTATGGAAAAAAATCTGTGTACTTTTGGAGGTGTGGTTTATATTTTGGTGAACAAAAAATATAAGTTTAGATTTAGTTTATGGTCTACATGTTTCTGTTTTCATAAAATTTTAATAAACAGTTGGTAACCATACCTACATTTGTGTGAGAATTATACCAATTTATAATGTCCAATATGGCAAGCATTTGAGAGCTTTAAAATGGAGATAGCTTATTGAAATCCATAACAGTAAGAGTGAAAGGCAAATATCGTATCTTCCCTGTACTGAAAATATAAATTGAACAGAGTATAGTCCAACATTTATAAATGTAAAACAGAAAAAGAAAGGACATACTTACGGGATACTAATTCGCAGAGGACATGGTACTGGTCACCGAAAAGTATGCCCGGCTTGATGATCAGGGGTTCTCCCCACATCAAAAGTTAACAGGTTCGAAAGTATCTAGGAATAGTAGGGACAAGTAATTCTTTTCCCATAATCCATCTGCATATTCCACCTGGTTCGTTTCTGGACATTGCTGAGGTGTGGTTTGATTTGGTATCTTGTTTAATGTAGGTACCTAAGCAACTAAGTTATATGGATAAACATAAGTCAAACAAGATTGATTGACTTACCTTGGACGATGATGAGATGTTTTCCTTACGATCAGCATTCATCCCCGTTTAGGTACTTTCGTCGGCTTTGTTGAAGAACGGAAGCTGGAACTTTTTCTGTTGTCGTCATGAAAAAAAATATGCTCATGTTTAATTCTTCCTTATGATAGATACAAAAATGGAAAGGTACTTAACTTAGACTCACTGCCACTCTCGACTTAAGAAAACGTATCCTGGCCCGTGTCACCTTGCCTGGAAATGCGCGTACCGATTCTCCAGACCCGCAGTTTTGTTGCGGCCAGGTCATAATTAGATAATAGAAAAAAAAACAAAAAAGGGTGGACCCGAGTCCAGGGTGAAAGAGGCAAAGGTGCGCGCGCGTGCGATACATCCGTCCGAATGCGGCTCCGACGCGATCGGAAAGAAAAACCTTTAGGAGCGGGATAGGGAGCAGGGAATCGTAAACACGCACGGCCACTTGTTTCACTTCTTCACAGCACAATATTTTATTTGTTTTATTTTTGTGGCTCACAATTACATATCACACACTATTTCATGCCGAATTTGTTTTTAATTCTCCGATTTCAGATTTTTCGTGTAAAAACGAACATAAGATTGATTTGTTTTGCGGTTGTGTGAGCGTATTTTCACAACTTTCTGTCGAGACTTTTGACACTCTATACGCAATTGTAACCAAACAGAAAACAATAGGTACTATAAAAACAAAATGGTTCAATAGAAAATTTTATTAAAATATTAACATTAACAATGAAGCAAATTGTTTAACAAATATTTTTAGTCACCGAAATCAAAAGAAGAAAACATTTCAGGGAAATAATTCAGGGAGTTTTTTTTTAAATCACTAAACTGTTTAGAAAATCTTACTCAAAATTACCGCCGAAAGACGACGACGCGACGTAGATATCTTGCCGGATGAGAACACTACAAAATTGTTCTATATTCTCTTTAATTCTTGATGTTTTTTTTTTCACTTTGATTAAAAACTTATGAAATTCCGACACCGAATAACCAAACCAAAAACACGCTTAAATAAGGAATGCATGATGGCGGCAGGAGGTATGTACATAGATGTTATGTACAAGGAATGGTAGATAAGAAGAAGTGAAATGGTGTGGTGAAAAATCGAAAGGAATATTAGGGAAAGTTAAGCTGAAGGGTTCAGTGCTCCAAATCGACTTTTGGAGTTGAGAGAGTCAACACCTGACTCATTAAGGCTGGGTGTACCTCAAACCAGAGCTCAAAACTCAAGTAAACGTGCTTGTATGTATTTATGCACAAATAAAATTCTCTTTTATCCGTGCTCTTAGCTCAAAAGTTCAATCAGACTTCAGATGAGGAGCATGGACGTTTTAAAACGTAAATATTCCTTCTCTTCGTATCGCACAGAATATGAATGTGCACTTTTTTCCTTGCGTTTATTTGTTTTCGATCCTCAGGAGCGATGACGACGCGACGAGAACGAAAAAATGAAATGCATGGGCATGGGCATAGGCACTAACAACAAACCTACCTGCCTCTGGCCTGGCTCTAAAAATAATTAGAAATGAAATGACCTTTTTTATTTTTTGTGATGTTCTTCCTTTCTGTGGCTATCCTAGTCCATAATGGTGTGCCTAGGAATTTGTTGTATTTTTTTTATTTTCAAGTAACTAAAAAACTGGACCTGGAGAGCAAAATTAGTTCAAGTTGATATGATAATTGCATCGTTGGCCGGCCTATATTTTTATTTTTATTTTATCTGTTAACAAAAAAAATGGGCACGACTGGGTCGCACGTACTTGCTCCTATGTGCTCAACTATATTTGAAGGCCAGATCTTTGATTGAAACATTTACGTACAAAAATTACACTTATAAATAGTGTCAAAACCACAACCTTTAACGGTTTTTAGTAAATATTGAGTATGACATCACACGTCTTGTATAGTAATGAATTTATGAAAAAAGTATTTCGAAAATTTTAGGACGGATTTTTATAAATTCTTGTTTTCTTATTTTTAGTTTTTTTTTTAATTTTGGTATGCAATTTTTTAGACTTTATTAATATACATGTGATTATAAAATTTAAAATGTTTTTTTTTTTAATTAATTTTAAAAATATTGATTAAAAAAAATTACTTGCTGTGGTCTTTTCCAAGTTTTATAAAATATGTGCGTTTTTTTGCATAACTGTCATTGATTTAATTGATTTAATTATATAATTAAACAAAATGTTACATATAAAAAAGTCTGCATAGGCAGAAAAAACTAAATATCTTAAAATTTGAAGCTATTTTTCAATTTAAAAAATTGGACTGTTTTTATGGGTAATTTTCATTGGAGCCAAATTCCACGTACCCATTCTACGTATATGTTGTATACTACTTGTATCTGTCAAAGATCTTTGATCTAGTATACATATTGTAATATTTTCGCCTGGGTTTCGACCAATAAAACTCAATCAAAATTCCACAATAATAAAACAAATCTCTTTATTTTATAAAACACAACGTCTTTCAGTTTAAATAACACCAATTTAACTTATTTCACTTATTCACAATTCAAATACGGTTTTATAATTCAACACTTTTTATTTAATCTCAATTCAATCACTTTTTACTAATACTTCCAGTTGTTAACAATTCCACTTTCGAAAATAAACTGAACTTTCAATGCAATCTACTCTTGTATTTATACAAGTTTACAAGCTTCTGGAAGCTTCTATCTGGTTCTGGCACAATCTAAGCTTTCGAGTCTCGAATTAGTACTTCAAGTTCGATTTAGTACTCAGTTAAACATATGGCAAATATGTAGCATACTTCTAGGGGCATGGTTGTTGTACACAATAAATGGTGGTTGTTGTACACAATGAATCCAACAGATGTCGTTAGTTTACAAAATGTATCCTCCGAATATCTAAACTTGTTGCCACATCACATTGTCCCCCTCTTAGTTTTGTTCGTCCCGAACAAGCACATCATCATTGTTTCCGTGGTAACGATGCAGTCGATCCAAATGGACAATTTTCATTTTTGCTCTTGGTCCTCGTTGGATTCGGAAAACGACGTCATTAATGCGCGTAACTACTTGGTAGGGACCTTCCCAGTCCTGCTGAAGCTTAGGCGATTCTCCTTTTCTGCGATGTGGGTTGTAAAGCCATACCAGATCTCCCTCATTGAATTCAGGTGCTGTTGCTCGCGCATCGTATCTGGTCCTCAGGCGGTCTCTCGCAATGTTTATATTGCTTTGTGTTCTTTGGTGTGTGTCGTTGATCCTTTTATTCGGGGCGCTCACTTTGTTCGGGTGCATCTTAGTGCTTGCCTTGACTTTGGGTCCTCTACCAGCTTTGCACGTGGTGCACTTTCGACACCATCTCTCGACATCTTTTCTTACAGTTAACCAATAAAAACGTACCCGTACCTTTTTCCGTGTCTTGTTGATTCCTAAGTGCCCGCCGGATTCTTCATCGTGCATTTCCCTTAAAATCTCCTGTACTTTCGACCGTGGCACCACAAGCTGCATCTTAAAGGATCTTCCATTCGGCATTTCCCATTTTCTCCACAAAACACCATCTTTTACATGGAGAGAGCCCCACTGCGCCCAGTATGCCTTTAAGGTAGGACTTCTGTCGGAGATGTCTCTTGCATTCGGCTTATCCATAGATTCCTTCCATACAAGAATGGGCTCAATATCAGGATCTTCCTTTTGTGCATTACGAAATTCTTCCGCAGTCCAACCCTTTACAGGTTCAGCCCTTAGTCTCTGAACAGAAATACTTTCGTCCTTCTTACCGTTCAAACACCTAGGATGCGCTCTTTCTGAAGATGGCCGGAGAATTTCATCACTGCTTATGATCGTCCGAAGATTTACAGCATTCTCGTTTCCGTACACCATTGGAATCTCGACGATTGAATACCTTAACACCTGCATTCGAAAGTCTAGGACTACTTCATGTGCCTTCATAAAATCCACACCTAGTATGCAGTCGTCGCATATGTCAGCTACCAAGAATGTATGTGCGAAGGTCAGCCCTGCCAGTTCTATCTTCAGAAGTACCTCTCCGTATACTTTTGCTACTTCTCCCGTAGCTGTTTTCAGAGTGTAGCAGCTGGTGTTATGTAGCCAGGATGTCTGAACAAGGTCTTTTCTGATTATGGAGGCTGTGGCACCCGTGTCGATAGTGGCCACACATTTTCTGTTTCTGATGACTGTCTCCACTGTCAAGCTCTTGCTGCAGCGTGTAGTTTGCGAAACTTGGATGATGGTCCTGGGGGCGTCGATTCCATCAACCAACTTCAGCCCCGCGAAGGCGTTTGCCATCTGCTGTTGATCAGAAGCTTGTCCAGCAGTGTGAGTGTTATTCCTGCCAGATGCTTCGTCATTCTGCCTCCTCCTTGCGCAATGTGGGCAGCTTACCTGTCTAGGTGGAGATCTGCATTGTCGCTGTAGGTGTCCTAGCTTGTTGCAATTCCAGCATCTCATTTGACCTCGAGCAGTGTTCGGGTTTTGTCTTTCAATGTCGACACGTTGACATGAGCACTCTAGCGTAGCCATTTCCCTGACGCGATGGCTACCTTGCGAAGCTTGGTCTGCTGCTTCCATTGTCAGGGCAAATGCTAAAGCCTCAGCGAGCGTTTTCTTACCTGCCATTCTCACAGCCAATTGTAGTTTTCCATCTGCAATGGCATTAATGAACGCATCGGTTGCCAGTTCGTTTATGATTTCCCTGCTGGTATTGGGATAAGACAAATTGGCCAAGCGCTCGATGTCAGCTTGCAATTGTTGTAGCGTTTCACCTCTTGTCTGGACCCTTCGGCGCAACTGGACTCGGTAAACTTGCTGCATGTGGTCGTCACCAAACCTCATCTCGATTGCCTTGACCATGGCATCATAATTATGATGTTTGTCTTCAGGAATGGTCTGCAGCAATTCTGCAGCTGTTCCTCTGAGCGCAAGCGTAAGAGTAATTGATTTGTCTTCGTTGTCCCAGTTGTTCGTCAAGGCGGCAGCTTCAAACTGCCTCTTATAAATTGGCCATGATGTTTGACCATCGAAGACAGGGGGCTGCATTTCCTTTCTTCGTGGACCGTCGCTCGAATATTCCCGAACCTTCTGCTTCTTCAAAGAATCAAACTCCTTAGCCAGATGTTCGTACTGTTGCTCTACACTTCCGAACTTTTCTTCCAAGTTTTCTATTTTGGCTTCGAATTTCTGATCGATTGTTTGAAGTCTTTTGTCAAAGAGAACATTCTGTGCATCAAGTTTGTTTTCGAGACCATCAAATTTGCTCTCGAGAACGTTCTGCTGTTCGCTTAGTTGCTTCTGCAGCATTTCTGACGAATTCTTTTGTTCTTTCGAGGAACTTTCCAGAGCATCGAATTTCGACAGAAGCAACTTCATGAAAGCAGGCATTTCATCGGCTGTACTTACTGTGCATTATATCCCTTGTTCTTCAACATCGAACAACATGGTATCCGGGTCTCCACCATCCTGAGTGATAGCATTCTGAAGTCGGAGCAATAGTTCCTTTTTCAGCCCCGAAGTCTGAAGATTTCGTTTTCCTAATTCTTCTTTCAACTCAGCTGTTGTCAATTGTTCTAATTTGCGACCCATTTTATGTAACTGAAACACTTTTTTCGCAACACAGTTAGTTTTATTTTAATGTCTCTTCTAGAAAGATTTTTTTCCAACACTATTTTTAACAAAAATACTCGCTATTCACAGTTTTATAGCACAATCAGTTCAATAGTTTCTGGAAAATTCCACTTTCACAATTAAATGAGTCACCGAAACTGTTTTAGAAAATGTCACTATGGAATTTTCTAGCACTTTACTGAGTTTTATCCCCAATTTCTGACACCAATGTAATATTTTCGCCTGGGTTTCGACCAATAAAACTCAATCAAAATTCCACAATAATAAAACAAATCTCTTTATTTTATAAAACACAACGTCTTTCAGTTTAAATAACACCAATTTAACTTATTTCACTTATTCACAATTCAAATACGTTTTTATAATTCAACACTTTTTATTTAATCTCAATTCAATCACTTTTTACTAATACTTCCAGTTGTTAACAATTCCACTTTCGAAAATAAACTGAACTTTCAATGCAATCTACTCTTGTATTTATACAAGTTTACAAGCTTCTGGAAGCTTCTGTCTGGTTCTGGCACAATCTAAGCTTTCGAGTCTCGAATTAGTACTTCAAGTTCGATTTAGTACTCAGTTAAACATATGGCAAATATGTAGCATACTTCTAGGGGCATGGTTGTTGTACACAATAAATGGTGGTTGTTGTACACAATAAATGGTGGTTGTTGTACACAATGAATCCAACAGATGTCGTTAGTTTACAAAATGTATCCTCCGAATATCTAAACTTGTTGCCACATCACATTGTCCCCCTCTTAGTTTTGTTCGTCCCGAACAAGCACATCATCATTGTTTCCGTGGTAACGATGCAGTCGATCCAAATGGACAATTTTCATTTTTGCTCTTGGTCCTCGTTGGATTCGGAAAACGACGTCATTAATGCGCGTAACTACTTGGTAGGGACCTTCCCAGTCCTGCTGAAGCTTAGGCGATTCTCCTTTTCTGCGATGTGGGTTGTAAAGCCATACCAGATCTCCCTCATTGAATTCAGGTGCTGTTGCTCGCGCATCGTATCTGGTCCTCAGGCGGTCTCTCACAATGTTTATATTGCTTTGTGTTCTTTGGTGTGTGTCGTTGATCCTTTTATTCGGGGCGCTCACTTTGTTCGGGTGCATCTTAGTGCTTGCCTTGACTTTGGGTCCTCTACCAGCTTTGCACGTGGTGCACTTTCGACACCATCTCTCGACATCTTTTCTTACAGTTAACCAATAAAAACGTACCCGTACCTTTTTCCGTGTCTTGTTGATTCCTAAGTGCCCGCCGGATTCTTCTTCGTGCATTTCCCTTAAAATCTCCTGCACTTTCGACCGTGGCACCACAAGCTGCATCTTAAAGGATCTTCCATTTGGCATTTCCCATTTTCTCCACAAAACACCATCTTTTACATGGAGAGAGCCCCACTGCGCCCAGTATGCCTTTAAGGTAGGACTTCTGTCGGAGATGTCTCTTGCATTCGGCTTATCCATAGATTCCTTCCATACAAGAATGGGCTCAATATCAGGATCTTCCTTTTGTGCATTACGAAATTCTTCCGCAGTCCAACCCTTTACAGGTTCAGCCCTTAGTCGCTGAACAGAAATACTTTCGTCCTTCTTACCGTTCAAACACCTAGGATGCGCTCTTTCTGAAGATGGCCGGAGAATTTCATCACTGCTTATGATCGTCCGAAGATTTACAGCATTCTCGTTTCCGTACACCATTGGAATCTCGACGATTGAATACCTTAACACCTGCATTCGAAAGTCTAGGACTACTTCATGTGCCTTCATAAAATCCACACCTAGTATGCAGTCGTCGCATATGTCAGCTACCAAGAATGTATGTGCGAAGGTCAGCCCTGCCAGTTCTATCTTCAGAAGTACCTCTCCGTATACTTTTGCTACTTCTCCCGTAGCTGTTTTCAGAGTGTAGCAGCTGGTGTTATGTAGCCAGGATGTCTGAACAAGGTCTTTTCTGATTATGGAGGCTGTGGCACCCGTGTCGATAGCGGCCACACATTTTCTGTTTCTGATGACTGTCTCCACTGTCAAGCTCTTGCTGCAGCGTGTAGTTTGCGAAACTTGGATGATGGTCCTGGGGGCGTCGATTCCATCAACCAACTTCAGCCCCGCGAAGGCGTTTGCCACCTGCTGTTGATCAGAAGCTTGTCCAGCAGTGTGAGTGTTATTCCTGCCAGATGCTTCGTCATTCTGCCTCCTCCTTGCGCAATGTGGGCAGCTTACCTGTCTAGGTGGAAATCTGCATTGTCGCTGTAGGTGTCCTAGCTTGTTGCAATTCCAGCATCTCATTTGACCTCGAGCAGTGTTCGGGTTTTGTCTTTCAATGTCGACACGTTGACATGAGCACTCTAGCGTAGCCATTTCCCTGACGCGATGGCTACCTTGCGAAGCTTGGTCTGCTGCTACCATTGTCAGGGCAAATGCTAAAGCCTCAGCGAGCGTTTTCTTACCTGCCATTCTCACAGCCAATTGTAGTTTTCCATCTGCAATGGCATTAATGAACGCATCGGTTGCCAGTTCGTTTATGATTTCCCTGCTGGTATTGGGATAAGACAAATTGGCCAAGCGCTCGATGTCAGCTTGCAATTGTTGTAGCGTTTCACCTCTTGTCTGGACCCTTCGGCGCAACTGGACTCGGTAAACTTGCTGCATGTGGTCGTCACCAAACCTCATCTCGATTGCCTTGACCATGGCATCATAATTATGATGTTTGTCTTCAGGAATGGTCTGCAGCAATTCTGCAGCTGTTCCTCTGAGCGCAAGCGTAAGAGTAATTGATTTGTCTTCGTTGTCCCAGTTGTTCGTCAAGGCGGCAGCTTCAAACTGCCTCTTATAAATTGGCCATGATGTTTGACCATCGAAGACAGGGGGCTGCATTTCCTTTCTTCGTGGACCGTCGCTCGAATATTCCCGAACCTTCTGCTTCTTCAAAGAATCAAACTCCTTAGCCAGATGTTCGTACTGTTGCTCTACACTTCCGAACTTTTCTTCCAAGTTTTCTATTTTGGCTTCGAATTTCTGATCGATTGTTTGAAGTCTTTTGTCAAAGAGAACATTCTGTGCATCAAGTTTGTTTTCGAGACCATCAAATTTGCTCTCGAGAACGTTCTGCTGTTCGCTTAGTTGCTTCTGCAGCATTTCTGACGAATTCTTTTGTTCTTTCGAGGAACTTTCCAGAGCATCGAATTTCGACAGAAGCAACTTCATGAAAGCAGGCATTTCATCGGCTGTACTTACTGTGCATTATCTCCCTTGTTCTTCAACATCGAACAACATGGTATCCGGGTCTCCACCATCCTGAGTGATAGCATTCTGAAGTCGGAGCAATAGTTCCTTTTTCAGCCCCGAAGTCTGAAGATTTCGTTTTCCTAATTCTTCTTTCAACTCAGCTGTTGTCAATTGTTCTAATTTGCGACCCATTTTATGTAACTGAAACACTTTTTTCGCAACACAGTTAGTTTTATTTTAATGTCTCTTCTAGAAAGATTTTTTTTTAAAACACTATTTTTAACAAAAATACTCGCTATTCACAGTTTTATAGCACAATCAGTTCAATAGTTTCTGGAAAATTCCACTTTCACAATTAAATGAGTCACCGAAACTGTTTTAGAAAATGTCACTATGGAATTTTCTAGCACTTTACTGAGTTTTATCCCCAATTTCTGACACCAATGTAATATTTTCGCCTGGGTTTCGACCAATAAAACTCAATCAAAATTCCACAATAATAAAACAAATCTCTTTATTTTTTAAAACACAACGTCTATCAGTTTAAATAACACCAATTTAACTTATTTCACTTATTCACAATTCAAATACGTTTTTATAATTCAACACTTTTTATTTAATCTCAATTCAATCACTTTTTACTAATACTTCCAGTTGTTAACAATTCCACTTTCGAAAATAAACTGAACTTTCAATGCAATCTACTCTTGTATTTATACAAGTTTACAAGCTTCTGGAAGCTTCTGTCTGGTTTTGGCACAATCTAAGCTTTCGAGTCTCGAATTAGTACTTCAAGTTCGATTTAGTACTCAGTTAAACATATGGCAAATATGTAGCATACTTCTAGGGGCATGGTTGTTGTACACAATAAATGGTGGTTGTTGTACACAATAAATGGTGGTTGTTGTACACAATAAATGGTGGTTGTTGTACACAATGAATCCAACAGATGTCGTTAGTTTACAAAATGTATCCTCCGAATATCTAAACTTGTTGCCACATCACATTGTCCCCCTCTTAGTTTTGTTCGTCCCGAACAAGCACATCATCATTGTTTCCGTGGTAACGATGCAGTCGATCCAAATGGACAATTTTCATTTTTGCTCTTGGTCCTCGTTGGATTCGGAAAACGACGTCATTAATGCGTGTAACTACTTGGTAGGGACCTTCCCAGTCCTGCTGAAGCTTGGGCGATTCTCCTTTTCTGCGATGTGGGTTGTAAAGCCATACCAGATCTCCCTCATTGAATTCAGGTGCTGTTGCTCGCGCATCGTATCTGGTCCTCAGGCGGTCTCTCGCAATGTTTATATTGCTTTGTGTTCTTTGGTGTGTGTCGTTTATCCTTTTATTCGGGGCGCTCACTTTGTTCGGGTGCATCTTAGCGCTTGGCTTGACTTTGGGTCCTCTACCAGCTTTGCACGTGGTGTACTTTCGACACCATCTCTCGACATCTTTTCTTACAGTTAACCAATAAAAACGTACCCGTACCTTTTTCCGTGTCTTGTTGATTCCTAAGTGCCCGCCGGATTCTTCTTCGTGCATTTCCCTTAAAATCTCCTGCACTTTCGACCGTGGCACCACAAGCTGCATCTTAAAGGATCTTCCATTTGGCATTTCCCATTTTCTCCACAAAACACCATCTTTTACATGGAGAGAGCCCCACTGCGCCCAGTATGCCTTTAAGGTAGGACTTCTGTCGGAGATGTCTCTTGCATTCGGCTTATCCATAGATTCCTTCCATACAAGAATGGGCTCAATATCAGGATCTTCCTTTTGTGCATTACGAAATTCTTCCGCAGTCCAACCCTTTACAGGTTCAGCCCTTAGTCGCTGAACAGAAATACTTTCGTCCTTCTTACCGTTCAAACACCTAGGATGCGCTCTTTCTGAAGATGGCCGGAGAATTTCATCACTGCTTATGATCGTCCGAAGATTTACAGCATTCTCGTTTCCGTACACCATTGGAATCTCGACGATTGAATACCTTAACACCTGCATTCGAAAGTCTAGGACTACTTCATGTGCCTTCATAAAATCCACACCTAGTATGCAGTCGTCGCATATGTCAGCTACCAAGAATGTATGTGCGAAGGTCAGCCCTGCCAGTTCTATCTTCAGAAGTACCTCTCCGTATACTTTTGCTACTTCTCCCGTAGCTGTTTTCAGAGTGTAGCAGCTGGTGTTATGTAGCCAGGATGTCTGAACAAGGTCTTTTCTGATTATGGAGGCTGTGGCACCCGTGTCGATAGCGGCCACACATTTTCTGTTTCTGATGACTGTCTCCACTGTCAAGCTCTTGCTGCAGCGTGTAGTTTGCGAAACTTGGATGATGGTCCTGGGGGCGTCGATTCCATCAACCAACTTCAGCCCCGCGAAGGCGTTTGCCACCTGCTGTTGATCAGAAGCTTGTCCAGCAGTGTGAGTGTTATTCCTGCCAGATGCTTCGTCATTCTGCCTCCTCCTTGCGCAATGTGGGCAGCTTACCTGTCTAGGTGGAAATCTGCATTGTCGCTGTAGGTGTCCTAGCTTGTTGCAATTCCAGCATCTCATTTGACCTCGAGCAGTGTTCGGGTTTTGTCTTTCAATGTCGACACGTTGACATGAGCACTCTAGCGTAGCCATTTCCCTGACGCGATGGCTACCTTGCGAAGCTTGGTCTGCTGCTACCATTGTCAGGGCAAATGCTAAAGCCTCAGCGAGCGTTTTCTTACCTGCCATTCTCACAGCCAATTGTAGTTTTCCATCTGCAATGGCATTAATGAACGCATCGGTTGCCAGTTCGTTTATGATTTCCCTGCTGGTATTGGGATAAGACAAATTGGCCAAGCGCTCGATGTCAGCTTGCAATTGTTGTAGCGTTTCACCTCTTGTCTGGACCCTTCGGCGCAACTGGACTCGGTAAACTTGCTGCATGTGGTCGTCGCCAAACCTCATCTCGATTGCCTTGACCATGGCATCATAATTATGATGTTTGTCTTCAGGAATGGTCTGCAGCAATTCTGCAGCTGTTCCTCTGAGTGCAAGCGTAAGAGCAATTGATTTGTCTTCGTTGTCCCAGTTGTTCGTCAAGGCGGCAGCTTCAAACTGCCTCTTATAAATTGGCCATGATGTTTGACCATTGAAGACAGGAGGCTGCATTTCCTTTCTTCGTGGACCGTCGCTCGAATATTCCCGAACCTTCTGCTTCTTCAAAGAATCAAACTCCTTAGCCAGATGTTCGTACTGTTGCTCTACACTTCCGAACTTTTCTTCCAAGTTTTCTATTTTGGCTTCGAATTTCTGATCGATTGTTTGAAGTCTTTTGTCAAAGAGAACATTCTGTGCATCAAGTTTGTTTTCGAGACCATCAAATTTGCTCTCGAGAACGTTCTGCTGTTCGCTTAGTTGCTTCTGCAGCATTTCTGACGAATTCTTTTGTTCTTTCGAGGAACTTTCCAGAGCATCGAATTTCGACAGAAGCAACTTCATGAAAGCAGGCATTTCATCGGCTGTACTTACTGTGCATTATATCCCTTGTTCTTCAACATCGAACAACATAGTATCCGGGTCTCCACCATCCTGAGTGATAGCATTCTGAAGTCGGAGCAATAGTTCCTTTTTCAGCCCCGAAGTCTGAAGATTTCGTTTTCCTAATTCTTCTTTCAACTCAGCTGTTGTCAATTGTTCTAATTTGCGACCCATTTTATGTAACTGAAACACTTTTTTCGCAACACAGTCAGTTTTATTTTAAGGTCTCTTCTAGAAAGATTTTTTTCCAACACTATTTTTAACAAAAATACTCGCTATTCACAGTTTTATAGCACAATCAGTTCAATAGTTTCTGGAAAATTCCACTTTCACAATTAAATGAGTCACCGAAACTGTTTTAGAAAATGTCACTATGGAATTTTCTAGCACTTTACTGAGTTTTATCCCCAATTTCTGACACCAATGTAATATTTTCGCCTGGGTTTCGACCAATAAAACTCAATCAAAATTCCACAATAATAAAAAAACAAATCTCTTTATTTTATAAAACACAACGTCTTTCAGTTTAAATAACACCAATTTAACTTATTTCACTTATTCACAATTCAAATACGTTTTTATAATTCAACACTTTTTATTTAATCTCAATTCAATCACTTTTTACTAATACTTCCAGTTGTTAACAATTCCACTTTCGAAAATAAACTGAACTTTCAATGAAATCTACTCTTGTATTTATACAAGTTTACAAGCTTCTGGAAGCTTCTGTCTGGTTCTGGCACAATCTAAGCTTTCGAGTCTCGAATTAGTACTTCAAGTTCGATTTAGTACTCAGTTAAACATATGGCAAATATGTAGCATACTTCTAGGGGCATGGTTGTTGTACACAATAAATGGTGGTTGTTGTACACAATAAATGGTGGTTGTTGTACACAATGAATCCAACAGATGTCGTTAGTTTACAAAATGTATCCTCCGAATATCTAAACTTGTTGCCACATCACAATATACATATGTAAAAGTATACCTAAATATGTATATCGCTCATACTAAACACCAGAAAAATTATTTTATTTCCAAACTCCAAACAAAAATAATTTGTTTGCATAGAAAACGAAATGAACTTTTCCACCTTTCCTTCTTTGCGAAAAAAATACAACTAATCGCAAGAGTTTGGCACTAAACTCCTTCCTTTTCTGTAAAATTGTCCATAAACCAAAAAAATAAAACTGTCACACAAAAAATACTTCCCACCGCAATCACCCTACTGTTGTGCCCTGCAAATAGGTCACTAATATTAACAGGATTTGAACTCACTCAGGCCATCGCACTGTGTAGTGACATTATTGTAGAGTACGCATAAGTTGACTCATCAATAATGTTTTACCTTTGTAATTGGCACAAGAGGGAAACGACCCGGAAATGCTAGTGTGCTGTTTTGCAGTGTGCTGCAGTGACCAGAGGTTCGATTGGAAGCTCACCAACTTCGAGTGTGAATTTAACATTGATAGAGTGCGGTCGTTTCCTTTCGATATATAAAATAAATATAACACTACCAATAACATGTATCCCTTCACCCATCCGTCAGTCTCAGTAGAATTAGAAATGACAAATAAGGCAACTAAAATCAGAGACTGAAAAACAAAAAATTTCCGAACCAGCCATGGGAGAGACTAGAGAGTAGAAAGCAGAACACATGTAATAACAACAACAAAAAATAGAAGAGAAAAAAGTAAAAGAGCAGAACAGCACCAAATTCTGCTGCGGAAATCGTTCGAACTACCAATTTATTTGTGTGCGTTAGCAATGAACTTTCTATGCGAAAAACGCAAATTAGACCATTTTTTAAAAATTAATATCAAAAAAACTATTATTGTTACATACATTTTCTAAGCCGATGTAAAAAGATAAAATGTTGAAAAAAAAATAAAAAAAATTAAATTAAATTTATTAAAACGTTACTTTCTTTATAAATTCAATCGATATTGTAGCTTTTTTAATTAGTGATTAGTGTGTTTAAAAACAATATTTTTAAAAAAACTATAGTTTTACTCCCGAGCTTGAAAACTCAGAAAAAATTGAACTTCGAAAACTAAAGAAAACATTCACAAAGATTTAAAAATAACAACAAAAATCAATTTTTTAATTTTTTTTGTTTGAAACCGAAAAAATTAAAAATATTTGATTGTAAATATTTGAGTTGGTCTTTTTATTTCCTTTCATTTTAACGAATTATATTGAAAATTGAAGAAGTGACACCTGTTCAAACACGGTACAATCGAGAAAAATGCGTCTGATTCGATGAATTTTTTTCATAAAAAAATAAGTTATATTAAAAGAAAATAGTTTAACTCAATTTAGTTCTAAAACAAAAATAAAAAAAATAAAAAAATTAAAATTACTAAGAAAAAACCCCAAGATTTAAGAATAGAGAAAAAGAAAGATAAATTTATATATTTTTATGATCTCTAACTTACAATTTTGGAAAATAAGAAATTATTATAATGAACATTTTAAGTCTTGTATGTTAGCTAAATATTAAAATTTATTTGGTTAAAATATCTTTTAAATAAAAAAGTTATCCGCCAATTTGTTAAGAAACATCAATTTTTTTTCGAGGTACACCCAGCTTTAAGTATATAAGTTATTTAATGAGTCAATGAACCCTCTGGCTAATATTAAGAGCTGCGAGCGGTATTTGCTGAAGAAAGAAAAAAAACAAAAACTTAAGATTTTCGGCGGGTCGAAAGATGCGCCAAAGGAAATTTGATTTTAATTTCAAATTACCGACGGGACTGAGAACATCGAAGAAAATTCGTGTGAAGGTTTTTTAAATAAAGGTGAACAAAGAAAAGTTAGTGAAGGAAAATAGAGTACAAATTACGAAAAATAACTAATTCAAATTGTCCTTTTTGTTTTTTTCACCCCTTTTTTAGTTGCGATTATAGGGACAATAAGGCAAGTTTAGGATTCGTGAATATAAAGAAATTGAGATAACAATGAAACATTACATTACGATCATAGAGAAGTCTAAAAAAGTGATCGAGAAAAAATGTATGTCTGTCAGTATGTGTAACGAGCTGCATCCTAAACGGCTTAAGCGATTATCTTCAAACTTGGTGTGTGTGATTATTTTGGCATTCCCCAGAGGGGAAATTGAAATTTTATTTGTAGGCCTAAAAATAACCATACCTGTCATATGATCGTTTAAGAAAAGCTTATTATTCTCGAAAACGGCTCCAACGATTTTGATGAAATTTTTTGAGAATTTTTTTGTTCGTATTGGCTATTATTTGTATAGAACCAAATTTACGGGAAAAGTCTATTAACGGGACCTTTCATGTAACGGTTTTTTAAATTTTTGGCTTTCTCGGTAATGGCTCTGGATTTCTGTCAAATTTTATATTTGAAAAGACTTTGGTAGCTTAATTAATTGTGTATATCAAAATGTTTAATAACATTTCTTTATGTTATTAAAATTAATTTTTGATTTTTTTTTTGAAAAACCAATATTTTTAAAACTAATAAAAAAAAATTGTTTTAAATGTTATAATCACATGTATATTAAAAAACTCTAAAAAACTGCATACCAAAATTTCAAAAACAAATTTTTTTTTCAAAAAACTAAAAATAAAAACAGGATTTTGTCAAAACCGGTCCTACAATTTTCGAAATGCATTTTTCATAAATTCTTTGTTATTTAAGACGTGATAGTCTCATTGTTGAATTAGTCCCATTTTATATCGCAATCTTTCAAAACGAACTCGTTCCAAGGGTTTAGTCAGCATATCTGCAACTTGATCCTCTCCAGGAATATGCTCAAGTCTTCCAAGAAACACTCTCGAACATAAAAATGCCGAACATCAATGTGTTTCGTCCTTTTGTGGTATTCGGGATTTTTACCAAGTTTAACAGCACTTGCAGAATCGACGTATAGTTCGGGTTTAAAATCCTTTTGTAGAGTAAGTTCTCCCATCAGACGCCTCAGCCACATAGCTTCTTTTGCACCCTCACTGGAGGCCATAATTTTCGCTTTCGTAGTAGACAAAGCTACTGTTCTTTATAGCTGACTCGTCCAACAGATTGCTGCACCAGAGAAGATAACTACAACTCCTGTTGTGGATCGTCTTGTTTTAATGTCGCCTGCGAAATCTGCATCACTATACACTTTTAACTGTGTAGAGTCCTTCTGGTACTTTAAACAGGATTTGCTGGTTCCACGAAGGTATCTGAAGATTCGTTTCACGTCATTCCAGACTTTTTCGGTTGAATTTTCAACTGCTCTTGCCACTGAACCAACAGCGTAAGCAATGTCCGGTCGTGTAGCTGTCGCCAGTTAGAGTAAGCTTCCAACAGCTTCTCGGTAGGGAATTTCTGCCTTCGCATTGTCACTATCTTTGGTTTCACTTTCTACCTTGGGGGTTGTAACAGCATTGCATTGACTCATATTAAAACGATCCAGGATTTTCTTAGTATATTTTTCATGACTCACTGTAATTGAATCATCTTTCAAACAAATTTTCATGCCAAGAAAATTATCAGGAGCCAATTGTTTGAAATTCGGATTTTAATTCAGCTAAAAAAATTTGAATTAATTTTTCATCATTGCCAACCACCAATCCATCGTCAACGTATATAACGACATACATTATAGTTCCATTGGGGTTGCGATAGAAAAGGCAAGGATCTGCATTGCTGTTCTTCAATCCTGATTTCTTCACGAAGGTTAAAAATCGTGTGTGCCAACAGCGTGGAGCTTGTTTTAGCCCATACAAGCTTCCTTTCAACAAGCAAACCCTATCGGTACCATCTTGGAATCCATTGGGTTGTTCGAGGTAAACTTCCTCCTCAAGAGTGCCATACAAGAAACCTGTCTTCACGTCAAACTGCTGGATTTTTAAATGCTTCGATGCAGCTAAGGCTAACAACAAACGAACTGTGTCATAGCGTGCAACAGGGCTGAAAGTTTCGTTCGCAACTAGACGAGCCTTATAACGAGGATTGCTTCCATCGACTGAGTGCTTTATTCGG
This sequence comes from Platycheirus rosarum, assembly GCA_963971375.1. Taxonomy (NCBI): domain Eukaryota; kingdom Metazoa; phylum Arthropoda; class Insecta; order Diptera; family Syrphidae; genus Platycheirus; species Platycheirus rosarum. The sequence continues at coordinate 106,692,482 of OZ020508.1, forward strand.
AACACCCAACGATTCTGCACAACTTTTGCACTAGCTGGTCGAGCAAGGAGCTTTCAAGTTCTGTTTTCTTTTAGAGAATTCAATTCATCGTGCATAGCTGCAAGCCACTGTTTGCTCTCTACTGATTTCACGGCTTCTTGATAAGGTGCTGGATTCTCGGCTGGCTGTCCCAACTCTACAAGCATCACACTCGTTCATCCAGTCTGGTTTCTTACTTTCTCGTGAACTTGTTCGAACTTTCCGAATTAAGGTCTCATCGTTGTCTTCGTCTTCGATCATGCTCTCATGTTCATCACTGGTATTGTTTTCTTCGATCAGACTTTCTGTTGAGGTACTTTCATCTTTCATTTCAGATTTTTCTTCGATGACTTCTCGATCTGATGACTTTTCATTTTCATTTTTTGATAGTTCACTGTCTGCAACTTCATTGTTTAGATTTATGGTGCATACCACTTCTGGCTTGAAGATTACATCTTGACTACAGACTACTTTCCTGAGTTTTGGAACCCAGACTCGGTATCCGTCTTTGTCGTTAACATATCCAACCAAATTACTAAATAATGCATTTAGTCAAATTTCTTACGACGTTCTTTCGGAATGTGCACATAACATCCAGTTCCAAATATTCTCAAATGATCCAGCTTTCCACAGACTTTGTTGTACCATAACTCGAAAGGAACTTTGTTTTCAACTGCAGTTAGACCGGTACGATTTATAATGTACGCCGTTGTATTGCATGCCTCAGCCAACAATGCCTTTGGCAATTTACTTGAAAGTCGCAAGCACTTCAGCAACATCTTTGTTATCGAATTCTTTACCACCATCGCAACGTAACTTCTTTACAGTAAGTCCATTTGTTTTCGCTTCGTTCGAGAATTGTTCTAAAGATTTGCAGACTTCGCTCTTCTGTTTCAAGAAGAACAACTTTCGGTATTTACTATAATCATCTTTGAAACAAACGTAAAAACGAGCTCCTCCAACAGATGTTGTTTCAGCAGGACCGAGAACATCCGCATGAATTATTTCGCCCACTACAGTTGGTCGATTACTTCGCTTCTTGAATGAAAGTCTGTGCATTTTGCCGAGAGCACAACCATCGCATAGCTTTTCATCGCCTTCAGCAACATTATTTTTCATTTTATTTTAGACGTTCTTAACATGCATTTTATTTTGGTGGGCAAAACGTTCATGATACACTTGCAACGTATCTGAAGCATTTGCCAAATACACTTCTGCTGATTTAGTTGGCCTTACAACACCAATATTCAACGCGTACAACTCATTTTGAAGATATCCAGTGATTATTAACTGGCCACTCTGCATTTCGTGAATTCTAACACTATGGCTATCGATTGTTGTAGCAAAGCCTTTTTGTGCTGCTGCTTTTACCGAAAATAGATGCGCATTTGCATCTGGCACATACCAAACACATTTCAGTGTTGCATCATGCCATGCTCCTTCTGTACGTCTTTATATATATGTATATATGCTTTCATCGTGACGCCTTGCTTTCCGAGACTAATTATTTCAGGAACAGCAAATTTTGTAAAGCTTTCAAAGTACAATATACTTGGCGTTATGTGCCTGGACGCACCACTGTCATAGTACCATTGGTCGGCTTTAATGCAATTGTTGGTTGATGCGTTTAAAGACAATGCCATCAAGCCAACATTTTTCTTTGAATTAGCATTTTCTTTTGTCCCTCGACGATCTAAAGACTTGTTTTGTGGACATTCAGCCGCCCAATGTCTAAGTTTTTTTACATTTGTTGCAAGGGAACTTTTTCTTTGCACGTTCTACCTTATCAGACTTCTGTTTTTTCTTGTTGAACTGTCCTTTTGCAACAAAAGCTGTTACTTCATTCGTCTCGTTGTCAATTCGACTTTCACGTAATTCGATTGAGCATAATTTTTCAATCAACAGATTAAGCTTTTGTTTTTCGGATGGGATAGTATCCCACAGATCACAAAAATGATCGTATTCTTTTCCAAGAGTAAACATAATTCGTCCATTCAGTATTCTTTCTGAGAGTGTATTTTCTTTGTGGTTGGACAGTTCGGTGTTTAGGTCAACAAACAACTTTTGCAGTTTGGCTACGTGGGTACTGACGTCTTCTTTTTCATCTCTCCTTGCTTGAAAAAATGAATCGATCCTTTGAGTACTGCTTCGCTCAAAACGAGCACATAACTTGTTCCATATGTCTTTTGACTTTTCACAGGTCAGCACGAGTTCAGCGACTGGTTTACTAAGGGCAGATGCAATTAAGCCAGCTGCCTTTGCATCATCTTTCACCCAAGTCGTGTGCTTCTTTTTGTCTGCCTTAGAGTTGATTCGTGTCAATCGTGGTTGATTCGGTCTTTATGACCCGTTCACTGAAAATTATTGATGATTGCAATCACACTTCCATATGTCGGTCGTTCACAATTTCAATACTTTTTAAATGAACGAAAACGATACGATGCAGAAAACGAACAGAAATTCAATCAATTATTGAATGCAACATTGTATATACATTGCCTATAGTACTATCATGAGACGAGAAAAAATCTTTTTACCTAGAGCCGCTTGGAGTGCTAGTGTAGGGACATTTTATTTGAGTGAGAGAGAATTAAGAGCAGTTTTTTAGTGTTATGCTTTGTGCTCTTAGTTTCCTGCGCATGTGCAATGTGAGGCAAGAAAAAACAGAAGGAGAACATGAAATAATTCAATTTTGTTTTCGCTTAGCTGAGGCGAATAGTTTTTTGTAAGGATTTATACACGATCCAACGTTTTCATTGTTTACGTTTTTTTTAATATGGAATATGTAATATGAGAACTGGTTCTTACATAAGTATTTATACATGCGTACGTCATTGACTAGACTTTGATTTGAGTTTTTTAGGATTTTCAAGTTTTGTACGAGCACTACCTACATACATATTTGCCATATTTGTACATATATACATCCTTGACCAGACTTTTGATTCTAATTCTTTAGGATTTTCAATTTGTTTACTATTATGAAGGTTGTCGTCTTCAAATAATGTACACATTCATTCTTGAAATTTAAACACAAACTTACTTCTTGCTGTATTTATACAAAGATTTAAACTATATATATATATATATATATATATATATATATAGTAACAAAGATCTTTTGTTTGTTTGAGGTTTATATAATAGGTACTAGTTGACCTACCCAGCTTAGCTCGCGGGAAAGAAATTTATAGGTAGTTAAACCAAAATATTTCTTTGAACTAATCTTCTATAGAATTGCTAAAAATACCACGGGTTTTTTTACATTTGTAATACCTAATTGTTTAATTTTTACTTGCAATATTATGGGTAGGTACTAAGTACAAGTTATGGGAATCAGCAGTAAGGCAATAATGCTAAATATAAGGACCTGTATAGGTCTCAATAACAATAATTTACTTTTAGAAATCAAATTAATAAAAAAATAGCTTAATTATGTTTGATGGATCGATAAAGGTATAGTGTGGGTAGGCATTAATGGAATTTATTAAGGATATTAGGTACCTATAATAAAAGAAAAGAAAACGGCTATTACGATTTTGATAAAACTTTCTGAATAGTGTTTTCTATGCAAAATCTATCTTTAAGTTTTAATGGATTTGTCAAAGAAAGTTTTATAACGGTACCTCCCATATGACAATTTTTTTAATTTTTAATAATTTTTAAAAAACCTATTTTGTTTGAATTTTGAAAACGAATCTATAGATTTTTTTTAATTTTTTCTCCTAGTATAAACTAAAGATTTCTTTAAATTGACATACTCAAAAAAAATTTTAAAATATGTTTTCGAAAAGTTTTTTAAAAAACTGGTCGAACGATTTTGAAATGAAAAATTTGTAAAACAGTAAACAGCAAAAGAAATAAGATGGCTTACAACATTTTTTCCAAAAAACGTTATGAATAGTGTTTTTTTTTTTGATTTCATAAAAAAAATATTTGTTTAATATTTCCCCCCAAATTTTGTTTTATATCTTCCTCGGTTGAGCCTAACCACTAGTCTAATTAAAGCAAACTTCGTTGTTTTTATTATTATTTATTTATCATGTCTTATTTTAAAGCATTTCATGATCGTAACAGCATACAGCATACAGAATAAATAATAAGGACGCCTATGATAAACACATAAACATGCAAAAACAACTAACAAATACAAAAAATACTCGATTACCTACTGAATGCAAAAATTTCAATCAAGAAAACAACTCAATTCAACGGTCATATGGCACTACCTTTACTTTTAGGACTACAATTTAAATTTCAATGTCCCCTCCGGGGAATGCCAAAATAATCACACACAACAAGTTTGAAGATAATCGCTTAAGCCGTTTAGGCTGCAGCTCGTTATACATACTGACAGACAGATAGACAAACAGACAGACATTTCTTGTCGAACACTTTTTTAGACTTCTCTATGATCGTAATGTCATGTTTCATTGTTATCTACATTTTTTTTATATTCACGAATTCTAAACTTGCCTTATAGTCCCTATAATCGCAAGTAAAAATTGAAAAAACTCCTCTGTAGAATGTCAAAATAACCTTAAGTTCTAAATTTGAAGACGATTGGCTCAACCGTTTAGGCTATAGTCCAAAATACATCGGTACAGACAGACCTACAGACAGACGGACAGAATTTTGCCAGTAACTCAAATATGTTTGTCTATCATCTTAATGTAATGTTTGATTATTATCAAATTTTTTTATGTTCACGAATCCTAAACTTGACTTAGGTATAGTCCCTATAATCACAAAGCTACTTGTGCATGCATAAGCTTCAACATCAACGATAACGAAGCCAATGAAATGAAAATTCAAAAAATAGTCGATCCTCTTCGTTGTTCACCGTCACCGAGAACAGGATATACACAATACATATACACATGTGCTTATTAATAGCGAGTTTCATTCAAATTTCAAGGATTTGATCTAAAAATCGAGATTTGCTCTTTTCAATGAAACTTGTTTCATCATTTAATCCTAGTGTTGGTCATTCACTGACGAGCATACACAGTTTTGATATCACACACAAAAATGCCAGGCATGTACAGTTGATATATTCAAAATGCCATATTTGGTATTTTCTAACTTTAAAAAACACCTTTATTTGTTATTTCGTATATTTAATGGATATTTATTAATTTTTTGGCTAAGCACCGGCTGGCACAAGTTCACAACAAATAACAAATAACAAAATATTTTCCATTTGACGTTTGACCGAAAGACTATTTATATGTATGTGTGCATTCAGATCAAATCTGCCAACCCATCAGAGATCAAATCTTTCTTGTTGAGATTTGATCTAGATTTGCTCTTTTTCTTGCAATGAAACTCTCGAAATTGAAAAAGATCAAATCTTTTGACAGAAAGAGCAAATCTTTTCTTGAATGAAACTCGCTATAAGTTTTCCTTGTTAGTATCTTCCTCACCCTCGCTCACACCATCTACCACACCGACGACCGACCGATCGACCTGAATTTAGCTGAACATTTTATCAAAGATAATATAACAAGTATACCTACGTAAATACACACATTATGTAGGTATGTATGTATGTACATACCTAAATATCTACCTACCCTCGAAAATTTGATATGAAAAAATATAAAACTCAAAATAAACTTATCAACCAGCTTAAACATATACCCACCCCCCAGACACCATTCATTTACAAAAGTCGTTTTTCTTCTTTTTTGTCATTCCTTTTTTAAAATTAGCCATCTCGTCACCCTGCAAACTATACTCGCATCATTGTATATATGTAAACTGCAAACTGCAAGAGTAAAGTACATGTTCACAGAGTCTCTTAGAATTCTTTGTTCGCCTCGTTCGCCTCTTTCAATTTACCAAGTTAGTTTTACCTAGAGCCGCTTGGAGCGCCACGGTTCACATGTCACCATGATAGTACTATAGAAGTTCATATACAATGGAATGCAATACAGAATACAAAATACACAATACACAAAAAACCAGACCAGAGATAGAGAATGGTTGAAATAAATGAACGAAACAAAGTGAAACTGAACTGAAATTTAAGTATTTATTTTACAAAGAGAGTGAGACTAGAGAGAGAGACATACACAGATACATACACCCAACCTAATGATTTACTGACGAAACACGGATGTCGATGTTGGTGTCGGATAGATCCAAATGCAAAGATACATATCACATATGGAAACCCTGCAAAATGTTTTATTCACAATCACATTCAAAAGTCACAACAGAACATTTCGATGACCGGTATGGCATGGGTATAAATTGAAACGAGAGAAAGAGGGTAGATATGGGATTGATTGGTAAAATGGTTGATTGAAAAGACCGAATCATGAACGATTGAATCTTTGAAAATGAACGATTGGCACAGCTCTAGTCTGCCTCCGAAACTCCTTCCACTACTTCCGAACAAGGTTCATCGCCATCCACAATTTTTGTTAAATCATAAGCTCTTAATCACTTGGGCTCTCGAGTTCAATTGATTTACTACGAGACAATTCAAGATAGAGCGAGGAAGATATATATAAAATAACAAGGAAAGATATAAAGTATTAGACTGCAAATAAGGTTGGTTTATATTGAAATATCTGTTTGAGGTTTATACGCATCAACAAATGTCACGTTATTTTTTTTATCAATTATCGTATTTTAAGTCAAATCTTCGTTTTTTTTATTCTTTTTGTAAATTAGTACCTAAGGAATGTCTAATCAATAAAAATTTGAAGGTCTCGCCAACCTACATGTATTTTCCAAGAACACCCCGGTTTTACATTTATTTTCGGTTGAGATGAAGTGAATCCTACCATGGAATAGGATTGCTTACATTTAGAGGGACGTGCTAAGGCGGGCATGAAGTACAGGTAAACGGTTGTGACTTGACGGCTGAGTGAGCAGCCAGATTTGGGGAATTCGACCTTCGAACCGAACAAATTCCAGGATGGGTGGGAACAGGTCCCCCTGCAGCGACGACAGCAGGGCTTCTAGAGTGTGGTCCTACTACGGGACATTTAAGATTGGCACGATGTTTTTTTTTTAATAGGTGAGGTCCATCTGTGGGGGCAAGATCCCCCTTATCCGGCGAGCTTAGCCGTGCGACGCCAGCGTGCCATCGCCTCCACAATGGACATTCGAATCGCTTCCTCTAGTCCTACCTAGTCCTCCTCCACATATCCTCCCAATATCGACCTTTCCATTTCCTATTTCCTTTTGCCAGTCCCATGTCTTACCTACCTCCCTGCTCGGACAACTCTCCTCTTACCTTCTCTCATGTCATTCCTCCTCTCCTACCCTACCCTTTCCGTCCTATTACCTCATTACCGATTCCTCTTCTGTTCAAATTCCCTTTCCTTCCTGATACCCTTTTCATATCCTACCCTTCTCTTACCTTCTCATCCCCTTCCTATCCTATATTTTATCCCAACCGATACTTTCCCTACTTCCTATCCCCCATTCATATCCTTATTTGCTTATTTCAACATACACTATACAAATATGCTTCTTAATGTATAATGAGAAAAATACTGCTTACTCTAAATAAAAATATAAACAAACTTCTGTTAACACGTTGCCAACAAAATTATGAATAAGTCTCACATTCACATTCGATTTCCGTTTAGTCCTAGGGATATCGAAACACAAAAGCAAAATGTTGGAAAAATATACGTTCCCTTTCAATTCAATTGTTGCCAAAATATCCACCAACTGTTTATCTTCTTATTGCAATTGATAGGTGCAGCACCTATAGTCCAAACCATTTGCTCTGTTTTAAATACAGTTTTTTTATTCACAAGACCCAATGCATCTCTTTTATAATAATCTATTATCGTTAAGTCATGGCTTATTGTTATCCGTTCTTTTTATTCTGCTCAAATAAACATCCTAAATCGTAAGAAGAAAAACAAAACATTTGTTTTAAAGATTTCTATCAGATGAGAAGTCACATGTTTGAATTAATAAAATTCTTATTTATTAAATATTTTTTTTTAACAAAATATGTTAAATTTATGTTCAAGTTATTCAATATGCTTTAAAAACAAATCACCAGTCCTCCTGACACACACGAATGGGCTTTTTCCATACCATAACGCCCACATTAGATACGTTTTCACTAATTGGAATACTCAGTACGTAAGCGAAAAAAAAAACAATATTAATATTAACAAATTAATTTTTTATTCAATTCTTTGTTTAAAATAAATCCAGATAAAAAAACAATGAGGTTAAGTTTAAGGTTTAGAAAAATGTTTATACGTAAAAAAAATATATTTCAAGGGACTCGTCATCACAATATTGGATTGACAGCAATGCAATATTTACAAAATTTTAACGTAAGATAAGTTAGAATTTTCTTCTGCATAGCATTTGCCAATATTTGCACATATTTTACCTTGCTCAGTATTACCCTTGATCATATTTCGAATACTTTTGCCATAGTATTTTAAAAGCTCTGAACACTTTTTATAATATTTTGCAGGCAAGTCGTTACAGACAGTTTCGATCATGGTTTGGAATTTACTTTGGTTTTCTTCATTCTCCTTTATATAAGTCATAAGACGACTTGTTGCTCCATGGCAAACTCCACATTCGACTACTTCATCGTTTATTATCTTACTTCCATATTCAATAGAGCATAACATTAGATTTTGGCATATTTCTTTGGGTGGCATAGTTTGCAGCAAGGATATAATAACGTGTCCATATTTTTCAATAAACTGATTACAACCGTTCGCTACGCTGTTTGGCATTATCTTGCAAATATTATCTACTGCTTCTATTATTTCTTTGTCTGTTTCTTTGTCTTTCAGCTCATTTTCCAATTGCTTTAAAATGAACTCGCAAAGCAAACACGGTGGAGTATCAGCAACTGCTTTTTTTGAACATAACTGCAAATTATGACATATTTCTTTTGGTGGGACAGTTTGTACTAAAGCAATTATAAGATCACCGTATTTTTCAATAAAATTATTGCAGCGCTTTGCCAAGCTGTGCGGCATTATCTTACAAATGTTTTCAACTTCTTGTTTTATTTCTTCTTCTGTAGTTTTGTCCTTAAGTTGATTTTCTAGTTTCTTTACGATAAGCTGACAAAGCATACATGGTGGGGGATCAACGGTGCTAATTTTACCGGATGATTGTACAAACTTATATTCCTTGCTTTCCATACTTATCTGATCGTCCATTTCTTCAGAATTCACTTGTTTCCACACACAATATCCAAGTTCTCTGCAAATTTGTTTTGGCGTCATTTCTTGTAGGATCAGAGCTGCAATTTTATCCCCATATTTATCAACATATTGGTGACATTTGTCAGCCAACTTCTTCAATTTGCCACATGCGTTGTAAAGCTCCTTTTCAATGGCGTCCTTTGATTTCACTGGACCAATTTTCTTTTCAGCTTCAGAGATAACTTTTTCGCATAACAAACATTCAGGAGTTAATTTTTCATGTTCGATGTCATCGTCCTTATTAAATAGATCATTAATTAACTCCTCGTTATCCTCAATTTCTATGTTTGTCCAATCCAATAACTTTTTTCCCGATGTACAAAGTTTTATGTAAACACAAATTTGTTGTGGAGTAAAGTCAGTTATTAGCATATCGACTAATTCATTTGAGTAGGTCTCAACAAAATCAATGCATTCAGTTTTAAGTTTTGATGATAAATGACTACACAAGCTGTCCAAAACGGCTTGTATGTTCTTCTTTGATTTATTGTCCCTAACAAGTTCTTGTGCTTGTTGAACTGCAAAAAGACACAATGGGCAAGTCGGTTTGCCGGATTCGTTTTTTTGCTGAGTTATGCTGGTTTCGACATCTACGTCCAAATTCTTAGGACATAGTTCTACTTTAGGGCACATTTCGCGGGGGTTAAAACCTTGAATCATCAATGCAATAACAGCGTCACCATACATTTCTACGAAGTTGTGACAATTTCCTCGTAGTGATGTTGGAAATTTATTACATAAGTGAAGGACCGTATCTATAATTTTTTCTTCAGTTGCTGGACTGGCTATAGTCTCCTGGAGAAAATGTAAGAAATACTCACATAAAGTACATAATTCTGCATTACCTGCCATAGCTTTTGGCACTGTTTGTACCGTCAATAAGTCGTTAGGCAGTTGCATAGAATTAATTTGTTCTTTTGTGTATGTTTGAAGGTTACTTCTTTCGAGTTTTGTTAATTTTACATTAATTTTAGCTGGTTCTATATATGGGAAAAATGGGATGACATCTTTCTGGGATAAGAACCTACCCGCGATACCTTTAGGGCATACTCCGATAAGAAAACATGCACCATTAGCATCCAAATTGCTAACAAGCATCTGGTATACTTTGTCGTAATATTGATCAGCAATGCTAAGGCACTCTGTCTTGAAACCTTTTGTTTGTTTGCATAGTCCCTCGAGAACCTGCTTAAATTCTAGCTCGGTAGTATTTGCCGTAAGAACTTCTTGGAGATGATGTATAAGCTGTTGGCATAAGTCACATGGAATGTCGTCGTTTGATGCTAATACTCCAACATTTGACAAATTTTGTACTTCAACATTTTCCGGATGTTGGTGGTATTTGGCAACGCATGTTCCAGAAAGATGACAAATACTTTTGGCGTCAACATTTGAATTTAAATAGCCATACAACGTACTGAAATAAGTTAAAACGATGTTTGCACATGCATCTGAGAATGAGCCAGCATGTCCGCATAAATTAAGAAAAGCGTCTAACAAATCATCTGGATCAGTAATTTTGAATTTAGTGTATATAATAGACGACAAGTAGTTACATTCTTCACAAGATAATACTCTACGCTTGTAATCATATGGACTTGCAGTTGGAATATACGGAGACGAAGTACTCACTGCGTTGGTTTCTTGCAACATTTTGTCGATGTATGCGTTATTGCACAGTCCAGCTACCGAGCAAACGACTTGTGGATTCATTTGAGAAGCCAACGCTTCAATCAATTCGGGAATAAAATCATCAGCAAGTTTGATACATTCTTTCTGAATTGGTTTTAACAAAATAAGACGACAAGATCCTTCAAAAACCGCCTTGAGATCGCTTTGTGTTTCGTTGCTTTCAAGTTGATCACGGGCTTGCTTCACCATGTCCAGACAGATGTTGCAAATTGAGTCATGGTCCTCTGGATAATATTGTTTCTCCCAAACAGTTTGAATGCAATGTCTAACAGCGTTACATTGCTTTGCATTTTTAATATTCTCACACCAATTCTCCGGCCCTCTGCTGCATTGTTTCACATTTAATGAGCTTGCAAATGCATCGGGTAAACAAGATCCAATGACAACGATTAAGATTGCAAAATGCTCAAGTTTCATTTTTGCGTCTCTAAATTTACTACAATTATAGCATTTGTAGATAAGCACAAAGAAAACTGTACTGCCGTCTCAAGGAGGAATTCTTTGTCTTATCAGTGGTTCAATTTTGTTTGTGTTTGTGTCAATTTAAATATATATAGACCTGAAAAATGTAGAATCAATATGAGTAATATACGCAAATGAATTAATTTATTATGCACTCATTTTTTAAAATTTCTATTTGGTCCTAATACGAAAGCGTATAAAGAAACTTACCAATAAATTCAATGTTAATGTTTTTGCTCTTCAAAATGTTTTTAAATATGACTTCGTGCTATTGCAATTAAGAAACACAAATTATAAATGTATTTATTTATAATTCAAAGCTGCATCACACCATATGATCTACGGCCACCGAAAAATGTATTATTGCATGTAAGAATTGAAAAATTGAATGCAAATAGATTGGAATTGGATAGGATTTTGGATTTTTACAAGACGGAGCACTAAACAAGCGGATAGTAGTATAACTAAAAAACTAATAAGATAAAGTATTAACAAGGGAAGGGAATAATTCTGCCAACAGATGACAAAAGAGAGTGCTAAGAAAAATTTATTTTTCAGCTCCTCTTCAAGCTGAGAGATTTTGAAAATTGTGCGTTGTTACTGTCATTTCCGCTAATTAACTAATAAAAAATTGTAATTACTTTATGATACTGGGGCCTGTTCCTCATTTACTACATTAGCTACATCAGCTAAATTCTACATAAATGCTTTTGTGCTACATCAGGTACATTTTTCTGTTTCAAAAATACCACTGGAAGTGTTGTATGATAAATATGTAAGATGTGGATTTGAATATTCTGTCAAACTGACAATAGTTGTTGATTTTCATTTAAACAACATAGTGTTGCGTGGCAAAAGGAACGGAGGAACAGTCGGTAAGGTAGAAGGTAGGAAAAAGAAAGACGTAGGAAATGTTTAAAAAAGGTAGGTGGAATATCAAGTTCCAAAGAAGTGGCCTGTTTGCTATGTACGGCGTCAGCTCGTCGGACGGGAGGGATCTTGTCCCCGAAACTCAACCTCACCTGCAGACAAAAACATAAATCAGGGGCCGAATTACGGCATCAGTTTTTTTTTAGTGTCGATCTTAAGCTCGTAGAGGCCGGATGTCGAGAATCGCGCACAAATAATTAAATAAAAGTCAAAAAAAATTATTGCGCATTGTTATCGCAAGTGTTTTAAATAAATAATACACACTCGTTAGAGAAATTGAAAAAACCCCTCGCGTGTGCTGTACAGAATAAAATAATATCCACTCGCGTCGTTGGAGGAAAGACAAAGATGCCCACTCGCGCTGTGAAAAAAAAAATAAATAAAACACAATCGCATAGCAAATTATCCTCTTATCTGTCCCAAGACCTTTGTGCTTAACTGCCTCTTTCTTATCTACTGTAGGCATCGTATAACCATCTAATGCTTGCGGTAAATGGTTAAGGGCATCTGAGTTTGTCCTATTGTGCTGAGTATTTAAATTATTTTTTTTGTATACAAGCTGTCTTATGGGCATAACACCTAAGACAGTTTGATTATTACAGAAATTAATTTAGATTTTCACTGCATGGTTCGACTTAGTCAGAATTGTGTTTTGTATGTAAGTATTTTTAAATGGTAAGTGATTTTCGTGTCGTATATTCTAATGTTCGCGGCCTAAGAAAGAATTCCTTTCACGTGTACGTCTACACTGTTCAATACAGGCCAGCTGTTTTGGCATTAAGTGAGACCCAGGTTGGAGTAAATACTGATTTATCAGAACTTGCTCTACATGGGTATAGCTTGGTGCCATTACTCTTCATTACTTCACTGTCCGCAAGCATGTCATTCATTATTGTTTTATTTACAGGAGTCAAAATCTTGAAAATAATTCCAGCATTTTTCCAGCCTGTCCCTAAGAAAGGTGACCCATCCTCCCCCTCCTCCTACCGACCCATAGCACTGACATCCCTTTTTTCTAAGGTCATGGAAACACTGATTAATCGTCAGCTTAAAGAATATCTCGAAGATCGAAAGCTTCTCCATGACCGTCAGTATGGCTTTAGCAGCTACCGTTCCACTGGTGATCTGATGGCATATCTCACCGAACAGTGAAACAAATTTTTACATCGCTTTGGTGAAAGTAAGATTATTGCTCTTGATATCTCCAAGGCATTTGAAAGAGTTTTGCATGAAGCTCTCTTATCGGAAATGCGTGCTTTTGGGATGGATAATACTCTTGTTCGTTGGATTAGAAGCTCTCTTCTGGACCGATCAATACAATTTGTATTGGACGGTATCAAGTCTGATTCCCACAAAATAAATGCTGATGTGCCCCGGGGCTCTGTAATGTCTCCGACTCTTTTCCTCATTTTTATAAATGATCTTCTGTCTGTTACTTCTAATCCACTTAACTGTTTTGCTGACGACTATACCCTCAGCTTTTCATATTCGTTCGATAATTCACGTCCTTTGCCTTCGGACATACAATTGCAACGGTGCCGTATGTCAAGCTCATTAAACTCCGATTTATACAGCAATGTCAAATGGGGTAATAGGAATCGTGTGGAGTTTAATGCTTCGAAAACTCAATGCTGTCTTCTGTCGTTAAAGCTAAACATACCCCCAATGCCATTGTCCCTGAATGGCATTTACATCGAAGAAACCGAAAAGCTCTTAGTACTCGGTATGTGTGTCAATGACGACCTCCGTTGAAACGACCATATATTTGAGATCGCTAAGAATGCTGCTAAGTGCTTAGGTTTTCTGTATCGGTGTAAGAAGTACTTTTCCCCCATCTGATCTGGCTACAATTTAAAAAGCGTTTATATGCCCTAAATTCGAGTACAACTCCCACCTCTGGGCAGGTGCTTCACAAACATCGCTTCACCTGCTTGATAGAATACAAAGATTGATAGGAAATAGAACTGCCGCTGAAACAATTGCCCCTCTCGAACACCGACGCAATGTTTCATGTCTTTCCTTATTTTATCGTTTCTTTTATAAAAAATGTTCACTCGAAATAGCCAGTTGCATTCCTCCCCTGAAAAGTTTTTCCCGTAATACTCGTCTCGCAAGGAAAATGTTATCTTTTTTCTGAATCACAAACAAATGTGACCAGGAAAATCCCTCATAGTGTGAAAACATGAGGACCATTACCGGACTACCCTTTATGGATCCTTCAAATCTTAAGACGCACGAAAAACACAAAAATTCTGCCCAAACCTATAGAGCTCTGTGGAGGTAACTTGATACTCTTCAAATATTTTGTTTGAATTTCCGATGACACTAGAAAATTCTTAACCACTTACACAAAAAAAATTTTTAGAAAAAAAATATATAAAAAAAATAATACTGAATGACAGTTAATCCACAACAATTTTTTTTTAATGGTAGGGGTTCTGTTCCAAATTTTCATAAATTAATTTTTTTTCAAGCACTTAGTGCGAAGCTTCTCGGAAAAAAACGGTTCTCCAGTCTCCAGTGGACCGTAGCGCTCCGCTGAACGAGCTTATATGAGGCTCATACCAGACAGACGAATCTCGCTGGTAATTCACTTCTCAAAACAGGCATTCAACGCAGCAAAAGTACTGATGCCGCCGGATTTGAAGCTGGGTTAAACCCCGGATTCAATTATATATAATATAATCCATAAAATGATGGAATAAAATGGTGCGGTGACCCCGTCCTTTTAAGTACCTCTATATATCATATAAAATTTGCTATTTTTAACCTTTTCAATGATAAAATTGGTTTCCACCAAACTCACCATTTTGCATTTGTTTTTTTTTTCTGACCAATCAGGCAGGAAATTTCTAAGCTTTGCCTACGGGTGTTGGGACAATTGACATTCACTGTTCGGATAAAAACACAAAATCATTCCGAGAAAATAAAAAAATAAATAAAAAACGCACAACTGTTTCGACAGGATATTACACTTAAGCTTTGTATATGAAATCTATAGTACTATCAAGATGGGTGTTTCACCTAGCGCCATCTAGTTTTGCTATCTCGTTAATTTGCAATGTAGACTTTTAGTGGGGGAATGTATTCAACACATATGCAATGTTAGAAAAAGACAGAACGGGAAAGATGTATATAAAGTGTTATGGTCAAAACAGATGTGTAGATAATTTCGTGCAGGAAAAAAGTACACAGGGTCTCATGGGATATGTCAACCCAAAATTCTGCAGAGTTGCAGGATCTGCACGATGTCTCGATTTCTAAATTTCATGCCTAGTTTCATTGTTGCCACAACAACAAACGATAAAATCTTAATAAAAGGCATCTGGCACGACGTTACCACTGTGACACTTTTGCCACCACTTTTAAGAAAATACTGCATCACAGCTTTTTATGGTAATATTATGTTTTTCGTTCACTTAACAATACTTAAAAATTCAATTTTTTGCTGGATTTGTTGGAATTTTTATTCTCTTAATATAATATTCACACAAGTTTGATTTTATTTACATTATATATTAGGTGCGGTTCTGCACGCAGTTATGCGTGAGAACAACTGTTGATCTGTTCTCGGCTTAACGTAGGCGAACGTACCCAATAAATACAATCCGGAGGATACAAAAATATGAACGTACACAATTTCAATGTCTTTTTTTGATTTTTTGCAAGAAAAATCAGACATCTGAAGAAATCTAAGAACTAAAAACGAATTCGATATTAGGTTTTTCTTTTTATTTCCCAGAAAGTAGGCAAGTAAAGTTCAAATGGACGCGCGTTCTGGAAAATGCAATAAAATTAGGCTAGATCTAATTTAAAATAGTTTTAACAGTTTATTTTTTACAGGCGAAGAATGTAAGAAGTCATTTGACCGATAGTGTAAAGAGATCCTGAATCCTAGCAAGCAAGTTTCATCTACATACAAACTATCTGTTGTAGAAATATTGTATTGTTTTATTACATAAAATATGGTCTAGAAACAAGGGCAGAAAAACAGAACAAATTCGCAGTTGGTGAACAGAAACAAACGTACGATTCGATCAGATTTCGGCAGTATTCGTTTTCATAAAAATGCTTAGTTCCATGGTTAAAGAGCACCAAGCGAAACAAGCAAAGCGCAAAGAAGAGCAAGGTGAGGTCAGTTATTAAACATCTCCATAATACTTATTTAAATTTGTTTTTTCTAAACTGAAGAAATACGCCGCAAAGATGCAATTGAGTCCTCAAATGAACTAACTCAAGCACTCGTAGATCATTTAAATGTTGGGTAAACACTTTTACGCTTGTTAATAAATGAATCGATCCAAACCTTGTTTTATTATTTCGTTTAGTGTGGCACAAGCTTATCTTAATCAAAAGCGATTGGATGCTGAAGCCAAACAGTTGCACGTCGGAGCAACGAATTTTGCAAAGCAGACTCATCAATGGTTACAACTTATTGATAATTTTAGCAGCGCCCTGAAGGTAACTACCCTGCTTAGCTTCATTTATTTGTTAAGTTTTCCTTATTCAAAACTTGTGTAAAGGAAAGTAATCTAATCGTAAAAGCGACTAAGCAGAAATCAAATCTAGGCAATCAACATTGGTGGCGTTCAATGCGTCCACTAACAGTCAGTCAACGCGCTTCTAGTTGGTCAATTGGTCAAAGTTAGTTGACTTTTAGTGAACATTTAGTCAAAAAGTTAGTGAAGATTTTTTGACAACTGACAGTTTCCCCTTTACAATGTATTGGTTGCAGTTTGTCGTTTAATTAATTAAAAGTTAGTTGACTCATATCGTTTTTTTTTTTTGGTCGTCCAGAACAGTCCGGAAGCATTGTTCCGAATGCTTCTAAAATTGTGTACATATATGTACACTGCCTGTAGTTCTATCATGAAGGATTATTTTTTAATTGCGGATCAACTCGCAATGAGTGTCACCGAATTCGCCAATTGGTGTGGATATAGAATAAGACGAAATAACAAAATCGTAATACATAAATATTGGTAAAATATCGGTAAATGTTCTCGTCTCCACTATTTAGAGTTAGTTACGGATCAACCAGGAAGATGGCCAGAGGCAAAATGACATCTATGAGAGTACTGTTGGGATTGTATATACAAAGGTCGGAATCAAAACCAGAATCATTCACAAATAGACACAATTTAAAATTCAAAATCGTGTAACGACATTTTTTTATATAACGTATTAGTCCGGGCACACTAAGCCTGAAAATAATAGAGTAAACAAAAAAATCCATGTAGTCATAATTTTTGCAGGAATGTGTAGGGAGGGGTCCCTCTATCCAGAATAAAAAATTCCCGTTGATCCGGTTGCCGCGGGGGTGATTTAAAGGGACCTTCCCCCGCATATCTCGAAAACGGTTCGTCGTAGAAAAAAAACTGAAAGAAAAATGAAGCTGATAAAATTTCCTACAATTTACTATGGAACTATATTTGAAAATAAAGAACCGTTTTTGAGATATACTCTTTGAAAAATAGAATTTTTTTTCAAGATATGCGGGGGCAACTGTAGGAAGGTCCCTTTAAATCACCCCCAACCGGCGCGGCATCCGGATTAACGGGGATTTCTTATTGTAGGTAGAGGGCACCCCTCCCTACACATTCCTGCAAAAATTGGAACTACATGAATTTTTGTTTGTATTTAAATTATTTTGCCTGGACTAGCTATATGTTTGAAATTTTTATCGTTGATTTGATGGAGATAAACAAAATAAACAAATTCTATGAAAGAGCAAATAAAGTGAACGAAAAAATAATCGAAATAGAAATATATTATAATTTCTCCTTTTTCATTGGAAATAGAATGCAATCCTGCAAATTTGTATCCGCCATGTTTACAAATAAATGAAATTCAAGAAAAAAAATATTTGAATCGCATTTGAAGTTTTGCAAATACAATGAAACCTAAACTTCAGAATTAAAACTGCTTTGGCAAATTTGTTCGTTTGGCATTCCGGATCGGGGTAATTCTGTTACTGATTACGGATTACCAAAAAAAGACACTATAAAAGTCAGTATACGCATTGAACGCCCCCATTAAGGGCAGCCTTAGGACACTGGACTGGGTGCTGTATGAATAGGGTAGGCACTGAAAGGCATCAAACTGGTAATGCACAGTTGCTGCAACTATCTCGTACACATCAATTGTGCTTATTTTACCTCCCCGCGGTAACCACCGGGTACTGGTCTGTCAATCCGGACATTCCTGCTAAACTTTATAAGCGCGAGTGTTGAACACAGAAAAATACCAACACTATAATGCTCTGCTTTAATGACTGATCTGATCGATTCACAGAAGTCTTGCACGAGTCGCTCAGAAAGAGGACGTACGGCGGATGAGCCCAACCATTTGGAACATCGGTGGCGTCAACAGTCAACGAAGCAGACGCCCTAATGAGCTACTTCGACGTATTTGGAGATAAGGTCATTGGGACAATTCAATGCAAGTCAGGGCATTGAAATAGAGATGGTGGTGGATGAACCCTTAATGGGCCAACGGCAGCGCTCATATCCCCGAAGTGGGTTACTGACTCCGGATTCTCCGGTTCCGTTTGTCCAAGGAATCCAACAAAGGATCTGGCCCTCCAGGTTGGGGGTTGTGCGTGGGGTTAACAACCCTGCCACGGAAAAAAGAAAAAGTTGCGGAACTACCAATAGCCTCGGAAAAGGACGGATTAACTGTTGACGACGCGGAAAAACGAATTAAGGACAACGACCTTCGGATCTGCACGCGGAATGTTAGAACTCTTAGATCACGTGCAGCCAAACAACTAGCGGAGACCCTAGACTGCTACAGAGCAGGAATTTCTGCCATTCAAGAAGTGCGATGGGGTGGGCCGGGCAAAAGGAGGAAGAAAAACTGTGACGTGTACTACGGTGATTGTGCAAGAAGACCACAGCGTATATTTGGGTGCGGATTCGTCATAAGCGTTAGACTTAAGCAAGAAGTCTTGGGCTTTCGACACGTAAGTGAGCGACTTGTGACAATCCGTATCAAGGCTAAATTCGCCAACATTAGCCTAATATGCGCACATGCCCCCACGGAGGACAAAGATGACGCCACCAAGGATGACTTCTATGAACTCCTTGACAAAACTTATGAGCAATGCCCTAAATACGACGTTAACATCGTACTAGGCGATTTTAATGCCAAAATAGGTAAAGAGGAAATCTTTTGGTCAGGTGGACGGAAGTTTTGTCTGTCATCGTCCATGTTGAATGGTTCATTCTGCCTGACAGCGGGATTTTGGTCTTCATCGCCGTTTAACAGTCTGCAGAAATGGTCCTTCCATGTTTTCCGCACCGACTGTGACTCTACTACGAGGTTTCCATTCCTATCTCTACAGGTTTCTGTGCGGGTTTTTTGCCTTGACACGTTCTTTTTACCTGTTGGTAAAACTTCCGCACGTTGTTCCTGGAGTACCATCTCTCAATATCTTCGATCGCGCGCTTCTCATGCTCTCTCTTTTTTGGAGAAGCCGGTGTTCTTCCCGTCTTTTCTGCTCGTAGAGCTCGCGAGCAGCTCTCGTCTTTCTTTGCAGCGCCGCTTTATATGTCTCTTGTTTGGCTGCATGGGCCTGCCTGCATTCGTCATCGAACCAGAGGTTTCGTGGTGGTGGTCTGGTGAAACCTAGCACATCAGTTGCGGCATCTCCGATGGCTTGTTGGCAGTGTTGCCACTGGTCTTCGGCGCTTGATGCTAGCGGCACTGGATTTCTTGAGAGGTTACGGGATATTCGATCGGCATAGGTTCTGGCGGTTTCTTGCGATTGCAGCTTTCCGACGCCATACTTCCTCACAGTATTACTCCGTTGTTGTGGAGTTCGGATTATTCGCATTCTTACCTTTGCTGCAACAAGGCAGTGATCCGAGTCGATGTTAGCTGCTCGGAAGGTGCGAACATCCAAGATACTGGAGGCGTGTCTTGCATCGATCGCATCGTGATCAATCTGATTGACGGTTCTTTGATCTGGGTGCCGCCAAGTCCCTTTGTGTATATCGAGATTAGGAAACCGTGTGCTTGCAGTGGTGACGTTATGTGCCGCTGCAAAATCAACGCTGTGCAGAAATATTAACTTTTTACTAGTACAGATATAAGGAAGAGACAAAATATTTTATTTGAATTTAAGAAAAATAAAAAAACAAGAAAAAATTATACAAAGGTTATTAAGTTATATATATGAAAATTAAATAACAGAAATTTAAGAACACAACCAAAAACAAAGAAAAACTAAAATGAAATAAAACGAAAAAAGTTATCTTAATTCAGACGGGAAGGGTGTTCAAAGCATGCTTCAAAAAATCTTCTGTGTTGTAATCTCGTCTTCACGTGGCTTGGCAAATCATTCCAAAGCTTGACAGCATAAATGGAAAATTGTCTGCTTGCAGTCAAGCAGGAGTGTGCAGAACATAGCTAGGTTCCTTCTTAAGAATAATTTTGAAGAGTAGGGAACAGCATCGATATTTAAAAAGAGGTTTCTAAGTTGCATCCAAGAAGTTGACCAGCTTCAGTCGAAATATAATCAAACCTACCTACCGCTTATGAAGCGACCGGTAATCAGGGGTCCATTCCTGAATACGAGTCGAGTGAGATGTCACAAATAAGAATCGGTATTCCACAACTCTAGTGAGAGCCAAAAACATGACATGACTGAAAATGTTGATCACACCCTTTGAATTGTAGCTAACTTCACTAAATGTTGATTTAACATTTCACAAAAATAAATCTTTTGATTTGAGAACTAATCGTTAAATGTAATTTAATAGTAATTAATCAGTTAAATCGAAAGTGCAAAAAAAATTATTTTTTTTTATAATTAACGCGCGCACAAGGGGCTATTTGTTTCCCTTTTAATGTAGAGCACACTGCGCTGGTATTAGGACGATAAGGGGGGGGTAGGAGGTGTCCAATAACATTGGTTTTGAATGGTTGTAGATCAAAATCGCAAGGGAAAATCCCGCCGGGTAAACTATTCCAAATTCGTGTTGTTCGGCAAAAAAAAAGAATCCCTGCTGCTGTTTTCCATGTTCTAGGAAAGATTCCAGAAGAGTAGGAGCGATGGAAAAGCTTATGCAGTGGGCTTTGCCAGTGTGGAAGAACTCCTCTTCAGAAGAATCCGGGCCAGCGGATTTGTGTATATCGAGATTTTTGAGAACTCTTGCTACTGCACGAGTGCGTAAAAAAATCTGTCCCATGGAAAAATTTACATTCTCAAGTACAGGAGGGGCAAAGTTGCTGTGAGGCAGCTTGGAGCTGGCAGCGAAATGGGCGGCGAGCAAGTTTGCTTTTCCTGAAGAGTAAACAATTGGTTTGTTATTTTTGATGAGTGTTGGAACCGCAGATGTTCAGGAGTTTTTAATATTTTTACAAATGACCAAACATTTTTACTGCCTTTGGGATACTGCAGAATTTTTTGCCGTAATTTTTGGTCATGCAAAAATTCGGTTCTTTCAATAACGGAGTTGCATGGGTTCCTTGCTTGTTTGTGCTTTTTACGATTTTCCTCTGTAGGGTTGGCTTTGTAAGATCGGAAACTTACTTCTTTGAGCCTGATAGCTTCTTTACACTCAGAATTAAACCAGGACTTTTCTTTAGTCTTAATGCTTTTTACTCTGTTAGGAATAAAAGCACGCATCCCTAGAAGAATCACGTTTGTGATCATTTCAGCACTGGCATCAATGTCACTATCGAGGAAGCATATTAACCAGTTAAAGTTTCGGAAAAAAATATTCAGGCCGTCCCAATTGGCTTTCTCGTATTGCCAAACGGTCCTGGTGGGAAGATTTTCTTTAACTGGATGGGTGGAGGATAAGAAATTAGCTGAAATGACACAATGGTCCGAAGTGCTAAATGGAGAAGTTACACTAATGGTATATTTATCAGGGTGAGAAGTAAGAAACAAGTCAAGAGTATGGGCGGCTTGCCCAGCAACATCCGGTATACGCGTTGGCACATCGATCAGTTGGGTAAGGTGATGTTACCCGGCAAAGACTCGACACACCTTCCTTCGGGTGTTATCTGACCAGAAAAGCGGAGCCAATTGGAATTGTGTACATTGAAATCGCCCGCAATAACGATTTCAGTGCGAGGACAAAGGGAAACAATTTCCGAGATGAAATCAGACCGCATCAAACTCGTTAAAAGTTGAGTTACTGTCAAGATTTGGGCTCCTATAAATGAAACAATAATGAATATGCTTGCGGACAGTGACTTTGAGCCACAAGAAGTTAAAGTCCGTGTTGGAACATTGCCCGTATTGGTGAAGGTTCTGGCAAGCAATATCATCACGAGACCATGATGGGAAAAGAGTAATGGCACCAAGCTATACCCATGTGGAGCAAATTCTGATATATCAGTATTTACTCCAACCTGAGTTTCACTTAATGCCAAAACAGCTGGCCTGTATTGAACAGTGTAGACGTGCACATGAAAGAAATTCTTTCAAAAAATCAATTTAAACATTCAGCACAATAGGACAAATTCAGATGCCCTTATCTATTTACCGCAAGCATTGGGCGGTCATAGAGGCAGTTAAGCACAAAGGTCATGGGACATATAAGAGGATGTATTTGCGCCGCGAGTGTGTATTACTTTTTTTTCTTCCACAACGATAGTGGGTATTTTTTCCTTGCTTCCAGCGACGCGAGGGGTGTTTTTCATTTTCTCAAACATGTGTATTTTTTTTAACACTCGCGACAACAATTCGCAAATAATTTTTTTTTTTACTTATTTTCAATTATTTGTGCGCGCACCTCAACGTCCGGTCTTGGCAAGCTTAACTGGGCGAACACAAATCAAAACCGGAGCTGGAATACGGAGCTGGATCTGTATTAGCTGTCGTTACGTAAGTGCGCTACTTGTGACAATCCGTATCAAGGCTAAATTCGCTAACATTAGCCTAATATGCGCTCATGCACAAAGATGACGCCAAAAAGGATGACTTCTATGAGCTCCTATGAGCAATGCCCTAAATACGACGTTAAGATCGTACTAGGCGATTTTAACGCCAAATAGGTAAAGAGGAAATCTTTGTTAGGACTGTCGGAAAACATAGCCTACACGACACAACGTCTGAAAACGGACTTAGCCTAATTGACTTCGCAGCGGCACATAACGTCACCATTGCAAGCACACGGTTTCCTAATCTCGATATACACAAAGGGACTTGGCGGCACCCAGATCAAAGAACCGTCAATCAGATTGATCACGATGCGATCGA
This sequence comes from Platycheirus rosarum, assembly GCA_963971375.1. Taxonomy (NCBI): domain Eukaryota; kingdom Metazoa; phylum Arthropoda; class Insecta; order Diptera; family Syrphidae; genus Platycheirus; species Platycheirus rosarum. The sequence continues at coordinate 106,716,020 of OZ020508.1, forward strand.
TGCAAGACACGCCTCCAGTATCTTGGATGTTCGCACCTTCCGAGCAGCTAACATCGACTCGGATCACTGCCTTGTTGCAGCAAAGGTAAGAATGCGAATAATCCGAACTCCACAACAACGGAGTAATACTGTGAGGAAGTATGGCGTCGGAAAGCTGCAATCGCAAGAAACCGCCAGAACCTATGCCGATCGAATATCCCGTAACCTCTCAAGAAATCCAGTGCCGCTAGCATCAAGCGCCGAAGACCAGTGGCAACACTGCCAACAAGCCATCGGAGATGCCGCAACTGATGTGCTAGGTTTCACCAGACCACCACCACGAAACCTCTGGTTCGATGACGAATGCAGGCAGGCCCATGCAGCCAAACAAGAGACATATAAAGCGGCGCTGCAAAGAAAGACGAGAGCTGCTCGCGAGCTCTACGAGCAGAAAAGACGGGAAGAACACCGGCTTCTCCAAAAAAGAGAGAGCATGAGAAGCGCGCGATCGAAGATATTGAGAGATGGTACTCCAGGAACAACGTGCGGAAGTTTTACCAACAGGTAAAAAGAACGTGTCAAGGCAAAAAACCCGCACAGAAACCTGTAGAGATAGGAATGGAAACCTCGTAGTAGAGTCACAGTCGGTGCGGAAAACATGGAAGGACCATTTCTGCAGACTGTTAAACGGAGATGAAGACCAAAATCCCGCTGTCAGGCAGAATGAACCATTCAAAATGGATGATGACAGACAAAACTTCCGTCCACCTGATCAAAATTAAGTAAGGATAGCAATACCTAAACTAAAAAACAACAAAGCTGCTGGACCCGACGGACTACCCGCCGAACTTTTTAAAGCGGCTGGAGATGACCTGGTGGAGTGCATACACCAACTCATCTCTAAAGTTTGGTCAGAAGAAAGTATGCCTGATGAATGGAACCTCAGCATGGTTTGCCCGGTCCACAAGAAAGGAGACCCTCGAAACTGCGCCAACTATAGAGGAACTAGTCTCCTGAATATCGCCTACAAGATCCTCTCTGCCGTACTATGTAAACGCCTTAAACCTTTCGTCAGCAACCTGATTGGCCCCTATCAGTGTGGTTTTAGACCAGGAAAGTCCACAATCGATCAAATGTTCACGCTACGGCAGATCCTTGCAACTACCCAAGAATTTCAAATCGATACCCACCACCTCTTTATTGATTTTAAGGCCGCGTACGATAACATTTATAGAGACGAGCTATTCAGAGCCATGTCATGTTTTGGCATCCCCACAAAACTCGTCCGACTGTGCAGGATGACGATGGAGAACTCTCGCTGCTCAGTCATGGTTGGTAATGACCTCACAGAAGCTTTTGACGTCAAAAAAGGATTCCGACAAGGTGATGCGCTATCGTGCGATTTCTTCAACCTAATACTTGAAAAAATTATAAGAAACTCGCAAGTCAATTGTAGTGGGACAATTTTTTTCAAGTCTGTGCAATTGCTAGCATACGCTGACGATATAGACAACATTGGCAAAACTCGGCGAGCTGTCACTGGAACGTTTGCTAGCATTGAAGCTGAAGCGGCTAAGATGGGACTAGCAGTCAATGAGGCCAAAACGAAGTACTGCTGTCCACAAAAAGGGTCACACAACCCCGGCGGATTGGACAAAACATCACAATAGACAGGTACAACTTTTAGGTAGTTAGGGACTTTGTGTACCTCGGATCCGCTATAACATCTGACAACAACATCTCGTCAGAAATAAAGCGAAGAATAACTCTTGCCAATCGCTGTTTCTATGGGCTAGGAAGGCAATTGAGTAGCAAAGCCCTCTCTAAAGACAAAGGAGACTCTGTATAAGACCCTAATCATCCCAGTCCTGCTCTATGGCGCCGAGCCATGGACTCTATCTAAAGCAGATGAAGATATCCTTAGTCGTTTCGAGCGTAAGATTCTTCGGAGGATTGTTGGCCCTATCTGCGTTAACGGGCTTTGGAGGAGAAGGTTCAACCAAGAACTATACGAGCTGTACAGCGACGTTGACCTGGTCAAAAAAATACGCATATCGCGTTTAAGATGGCTAGGTCATGTAGAGCGAATGGACAACAATGCTCCGGCTCGCAGGATCTTCGATTCCATCCCAGAGGGTAGACGCGGTCGAGGAAGACCTCGCCTTAGGTGGCGCCCTCAAGTGGAGGACGACCTCAACCAACTTGGAGTGCAAAACTGGAGGCAGCTAGCCAAAGACCGAGCTGGCTGGAGAGGCATGTTGGTTGAGGCCCAGGTTCGTCCCGAACTGTAGCGCCCCCTAAGTAAGTAAGTAAGTGCTGCTGCTGCTGCCTCTTCTTGGGTCTGTATGTGAGGAATTTTAACTCTGAGAGAAAAATAGAGCACAAAAGATAGAGTAATTAAAAAAAAAAGTAAATTTTTTTTCACTAATACTTTCAAACGCATTTACATGACTTCTGAGTTTGTTTCTGAAGGGAATTTGCCCTTAAAGATAAAATGTTTTGACCATTTTTACTTATAGCGAGTTTCATTCAAGAAAAGATTTGCTCTTTCTGTCAAAAGATTTGATCTTTTTCAATTTCGAGAGTTTCATTGCAAGAAAAAGATCAAATCTAGATCAAATCTCAACACGAAAGATTTGATCTCTGATGGGTTGGCAGATTTGATCTGAATGCACGCATACATGTAAATAGTCTTTCGGTCAAACGTCAAATGAAAAATATTTTGTTATTTGTTGTTTGTTGTGAACTTGTGCCAGGCCATTCTTAGCCAAAAAATTAACAAATATCCATTAAATATACAAAATAACAAATAAAGTTGTTTTTGAAGTGAGAAATACAAATATGGCATTTTGAATATATCAACTGTGCATGCTTGGTATTTTTGTGTGTGATATCAAATACTGTGTATGCTCGTCAGTGAATGACCAATACAAGGTTTAAATGATGAAACAAGTTTCATTGAAAAGAGCAAATCTCGATTTTCAGATCAAATCTTTGAAATTTGAATGAAACTCGCTATTAATTTGATTGGTATAAATTGTCAATCATACTCTTTCAGATCTAATAACTAAATTTTTCTAGCATATCATAGAACTAATTATGAACGCAATGAGCAAGTTGCTTAAGGCAGGCTATAGTAGTAGTAGGCTGTAATAGTAATGTTTTTAATTATAATTTAATATCTGATTTGAACTCTGGTGGTTTATTATGTGTAAGAATCTTTTTATTCTGTTTGACTTAATAACTAAATACATTCTTAACATGTATTATTGTCATTTTCAGGAGCTCGGTGATGTTGAAAATTGGGCACGTAGCATAGAGACCGATATGCAGACTATACAAGGAACTCTAGAAATCGCTTACAAAACTTCACGACAACCTACAACGTAAACACAATAATTGAAATTGTTAAAGTAAAACCACATGTATTACTATGTTTTCTTGTTTTTTTTTACAATTAAGTTTTTATTAAATTAAAAAAATAAACACGGCCAAATGAACATTTGTCTACGACACTCAATTTTTTGCCGTAAGGAGCATTTTTGATATAAAAGCATATGTTTTACAGTAAAGCTTTTTTTGGGTAGTTAATATAAAAATAATTGTATTGTAACCCAAGTCATTATTTGTTTTTTTTTTATTTCTGTCTTTTTATGAAAAAAAAAAAGAATTTTGGATGGATATTTAGACAGATAAAAGAAAATTGTACATTTAGAGTAACTACAAGAAAAAAAGTTAATTAATTGTGACGAGAAAAAACTAAATAAAATAAAAGGCACGACTGGGTCGCACGTACTTGCTCCCGTGTGCTAATCCTTTTTTAGGTACAGGTGTCTTTTTGGCAAAGATTTAATTTTAATGTTTTTTTTGACGTGCAACTTCTTTAGAATCGTTGTGGTTTGAAGCTCGAACGAACATGCGTCACGATAAAGGGATAAACACAAATATATAGGATTGTTAGCTTTTGCAGTTTTTTAGTGTATTATCTTTCCACTTGTTGTTTAGTGCTTATAATAACGGGTGATTTTTTTGAGGTTAGGATTTTCATGCATTAGTATTTGACAGATCACGCGGGATTTCAGACATGGTGTCAAAGAAAAAGATGCTCAATATGCTTTGACATTTCATCATGAATAGACTTACTAACGAGCAACGCTTGCAAATCATTGAATTTTATAACCAAAATCAGTGTTCGGTTCATTCACCGTAACGTTGCGTCCAACAGCATCTTTGAAAAAATACGGTCCAATGATTCCACCAGCGTACAAACCACACCAAACAGTGCATTTTTCGGGATGCATGAACAGTTCTTGAACGGCTTCTGGTTGCTCTTCACTCCAAATGCGGCAATTTTGCTTATTTACGTAGCCATTCAACCAGAAATGAGCCTCATCGCTGTCGATAAAAAAGCGGATTTTCTGCCAACTTTTCTAGGGCACTGAATTTGGTAATAAAATTCAATGATTTCCAAGCGTTGCTCGTTAGTAAGTCTATTCATGATGAAATGTCAAAGCATACTGAGCATCTTTCTCTTTGACACCATGTCAGAAATCTCACGTGATCTGTCAAATACTAATGCATGAAAATCCTAACCTCAAAAAAATCACCCGTTATAATTTGCTAATAGAAAGATATAAAGGATTTTTTTCAGTTTAATTTTCGTTTTGGTATGGAAAAAATTGAACAACTGGCATAAAGATTCGTGGAAATCAGCAGTAGGGCAATAATGCTATATAGGTCCCAATAACAATAATTTACTTTTTGAAATCAAATTAATTAAAATAGCTGAATTATGTTTGATGGATCGATAAACGTATGATGTGGGTAGGTATTAATGGAATTTATTAAGGATATTATTTACCTATAATAAGGTTGGAAGGAAGGTAGGTACTAAATATAAGATACACGTTCCAACTACTGTTAAGCGAGTTTGTAAAGCGAAAATATTAAAAGTTAACACAGTGGTTTTGTTTATTTATAGGAAGGTGTAAACTTTTGTTTTCTCGATTGAAATTTTTGCATTCAATAGTAATCGAATAATTCTTTTTATTTGTTAGTTGTTTTTGTGTGTTTATCATAGGCTCATTATTTATTGTGTGCTTTTATGATGATGAAATGCTTTAAAATACGTAGGTATGTATGTAGGTTGTCACCTTCTTTAATTTGACTAATGGCTAGGGCTTAGCCGAGCAATATGAAATAAAATTTGGGGGAAAAATTTTTATGAAATCAAAAAAACACTATTCATAACGTTTTTTGGAAAAAATGTTGTAAGCCATGTTATGTCTTCTGCTGTTTAATATTTTATGAGTTTTTCATTTCAAAATCGTTCGACCAGTTTTTTCAAAAAAATGTTTTTTTTGAAAAACTTTTCGAAAACATATTTTAAATTTTTTTTGAGTATGTCAATTCAAAGAAATCTAAAGCTTATACTAGGAGAAAAATTTAAAAAAAAATCTATTAAACCGTTTTCAAAATATTCAAAAAACAAAATATTTTTTTAAAAAAATTATTAAAAATTAAAAAAAAATGTTTTTGAAAATTTTAAAAAGCAATATTATTTAAATCATAAAGCTCTACATATTTTAAAAATTTCATCAAAATCCGTTAATTAATTAATGAGAAAGTCTGATTTTAAAAAACCGGTCATATGGGAGGTACCGTTATAAAACTTTTTCTGAAAAATCTATTAAAATTAGAAGATAGATTTTGCACAGAAAACATCATTCTGAAAGTTTTATCAAAATCGTAGGAGCCGTTTTCGAGAAAAATAAGTTTTTCATTAAAAGTTATATGGCAGGTACCGTTAGTTTTGGAGCTAGAATGCCAATTCCAAAAACCGTCTGGTAGAGCACTCTAAAAATACTATATACCAAGTTTGAATCAAATCGGCCCAACCGTTTGGGCTGTAGATATCGATACGGACAGACAGACAGACAGACGGACGGAATTTCCGGACCCACTTTTTTTGACTTCTCTATCATCGTAATGGCATGTTTGATTGTTAGAATTAATTTTTTTTTTTACGAATGCATAACTTGCCTTATAGTCCCTATAAATCGCAAGTAAAAGGAAACTAATCAAATGATTGCAAATTCTTGTTTATGTTTCAATGATAAATAAAATATTAAGAAAGGTTTGAAGATTAATATCGAGATCGCCCTGTAATTATAAAATAAAAGTATCATCAAACAAAATTAACATTATATTTAAGAATACAAATCTTACGCCGAGAATGGGATCTACTGCGACTACGTTCATATTGCCGCCTTCTTTCAAGATAAGGCGAGCCCGACCGTCGTTTGCTGCTGCGGTAATCTTCCCTGTAACGGTCATGATATTCTCTATCCTTGTAGGACCTGTTTACAAACAAAAAATTCAGAGAAATCAAAATGTAACTAATGAAATTATCGTAAGCAAACGAGCAACGCAAAAGGAATTCAGACCTATCACAGATTCCCTCGTAGATAAATTCCGAACGAAAGGCTACGCCCCGAATACAAACAAATTCAAATCAAACCCCGAACGGAATCTCTTTTCGGACTTTCGGAATCAGTTGATTTGTGTCAAAATGTGAAAAGCAAAACAAAATGTCACTTTTATTGTGTATATTTTAATTGTGTTTTGAAAAAAGTTATCTGAAATGGATTCAATTGCGATTGCTATTTATGAAATAAAACAAGAAAACGCGTAGAGAAAACGCAAATTAAAATTACAACGTAGGATTTTAAGAGACGCCTTTAATCCACTCGACCACAATCCCTGGACAATTTATGGCTTCTCTTGGAGCATATCCAATAGCCTTTCGAATTGGGCTCTGTTCGACGTTCGTATTCAATTTTTACCTTTTGTTAAATATTTGCCTAAAGTTTAATATTTGTTCTTCTTTAGACTGCAAATACTTACATTTTTCTATTAAATGCGTGTTAACAAACTGTTTCACAAGACATCCGAGCAAAATAATTATTCGTTATTTTCAATAAAATTTCCTATTCGTTCGGGTTAAGTGATACCAATTTTCCCGAACTCCGAAATTCTTACGAATTTTTTTATTACGACGGGAGCAGTGATACCTTTTTCGGGATTCGTAGTACGATTCTTTTACGACTGAACCTGTGATAAGGCTGATTATTTTATTTTATTTGTGTGTAAGTGTTCTGTTGCAGCAAACCAATCGCTGTAACTATGTTTCCAGTATTAGGAAAAATGTGATAGAAAATTATTCGTCTGATGAGGAATAATAACTTATTTTTTCAAGAATTGATACTGAATCTATCTTCTTCATCTATATATATAAAAATAGATGTGTGTTTGTTTGTATGTATGTCCCTTATGGACTCTTAAACAGCCCAACGGATTTTTATGAAGATTTCAGGGTAGATATAATTTAGCCCAAGAATGGTTCCTGTGTATCTTAAATGTTCGCACCTTCCAAGCAGCTAACATCGACTCGGATCACTACCTTGTTGCAGAAAAGGTAAGAATGCAAATAACCCGAACTCCGATCGAATATCCCGTAACCTCTCAAGAAATCCAGTACCCCCAGCATCAAGTGCCGAAGACCAGTGGCAACACTGCCAACAAGCCATCAGAGATGACGCAACTGATGTGCTAGGTTTCACCAGACCACCAACACGAAACCTCTGGTTCGATGACGAATGCAGGCAGGCCCATGCAGCCAAAACAGAGGCATATAAAGCGCTGTACAGAAAGACGAGAGCTACTCGCAAGCTCTACGCGCAGAAAAGACAGGAAGAACACCGGCTTCTCCAAAAGAAAAAGAAAGAGCATGAGAAGCGCGCGATCGAAGATATTGAGAGATGCTACTCCAGGAACATCGTGCGGAAGTTTTTCCAACAGGTAAAAAGAACGTGCCAAAGGAAAAAAAACCCGCAAAGAAGCCTGTAGAGATAGGAATGGAAACCTCGTAGTAGAGTCACAGTCGGTGCTGAGTACTTGGAAGGACCATTTCTGCAGACTGTTAAACGGCGATGAAGACCAAAATCCCGCTGTCAGGCAGAATGAACCATTCAACATGGACAAAAATTCCGTCCACCTGACCAAAATGAAGTAAGGATAGCAATATCTAAATTAAAAAACAACAAAGCTGCTGGACCCGACGGACTACCCGCCGAACTTTTTATAGCGGCAGAAGATAACCTGGTGGAGTGCATACACCAACTCATCTCTAAAGTTTGGTCAGAAGAAAGTATGCCTGATGAATGGAACCTCAGCATGGTTTGCCCGATCCACAAGAAAGGAAACCCCCTAAACTGCGCCAACTATAGAGGAATTAGTCTCCTGAATATCGCCTACAAGATCCTCTGCCGTACTATGCAAACGCCTGAAACCTTTCGTCAGCAACCTGATTGGCCCCTATCAGTGTGGTTTCAGACCAGGAAAGTCCACAATCGATCAAATGTTCACGCTACGGCAGATCCTGGAAACTACCCAAGAATTTCAAATCGATACCCACCACCTCTTTATTGATTTTAAGGCCGCGTACGATAGCATTTATAGAGACGAGCTATACAGAGCCATGTCAGGTTTTGGCATCCCCACAAAACTCGTCCGACTGTGCAGGATGACGATGGAGAACTCTCGCTGCTCCGTCAAGGTTAGTAATGGTCTCACAGAAGCTTTTGACGTCAAAAAAGGATTCCGACAAGGTGATGCGCTATCGTGCGATTTCTTCAACTTAATACTTGAAAAAATTATAAGAAAATCGCAAGTCAATTGTAGTGGGACATTTTTTTTCAAGTCTGTGCAATTGCTAGCATACGCTGACGACATAGACATTATTGGCAGAACACGGCGAGCTGTCACTGTAACGTTTGCTAGCATTGAAGCTGAAGCGGCTAAGATGGGACTAGCAGTCAATGAGGCCAAAACGAAGTACCTGCACCCACAAAAAGGGACACACAACACCGGCGGATTGGACAAAACATCACAATAGACAGGTACAACTTTGAGGTAGTTAGGGACTTTGTGTACCTCGGATTCGCTATAACTTCTGACAACAACATCTCGTCAGAAATAAAGCGAAGAATAAATCTTGCCATTGGCTGTTTCTATGGGCTAGGAAGGTAATTGAGTAGCAAAGCCCTCTCTCGAAAGACAAAGGAGACTGTATAAGACCCTAATCATCCCAGTCCTGCTCTATGGCGCCGAGGCATGGACTCTATCTAAAGCGGGTGAAGATATCCTTAGTCGTTTCGAGCGTAAGATTCTTCAGAGAATTTTTGGCCCTATCTGCGTTAACGGGCTTTGGAGGAGAAGGTTCAACCAAGAACTATACGAGCTGTACAGAGACATTGACCTGGTAAAAAAAAAAATATCACGTTTAAGATGGCTAGGTAATGTAGAGCGAATGGACAACAATGCTCTGGTTCGCAGGATCTTCGATTCCATCCCAGAAGGTAGACGCAGTCAAGGAAGAATTCGCCTTAGGTGGCGCGCTCAAGTGGAGGACGACCTCAACCAACTTGGAGTGCAAAACTGGAGGCAGCTAGCCAAAGACTGAGCTGGCTGGAGAGGCATGTTGGCTGAGGCCCAGGTTCGTCCCGAACTGTAGCGCCCCTAAGTAAGTAAGTAAGTGCTGCTGCTGCTGCCTCTTCTTGGGTCTGTATGTGAGGGATTTTAACTCTGAGAGAAAAATAGAGCACAAAAGATAGAGTAATTAAAAAAAAGGGAAATTTTTCTTTCACTTATACTTTCAAACGCATTTACATGACTTCTGAGTTTGTTTCTGAAGGGAACTTGCCCTTAAAGATAAAATGGTTTAACCATTTTTACTTAATTTGATTGGTATAAATTGTCAATCATACTCTTTCAGATCTAATAATAAAATTTTTCTAGCATATCATAGAACTAGTTATGAACTCAATGAGCACATTGCTTAAGGCAGGCTATAGTAGTAGTAGGCTGTAGTAGTAATGTTTTTAAGTTTGATGCGCTGTCCGATCCTATCTCGGAAATTGTTTCCCTTTGTCCTCGCACTGAAATCGTCATTGCGAGCGATTTCAATGTACACAATTCCAATTTGCTCCGGCATTCTGGTCAGACAACACCCGAAGGAAGGTATGTCGAGCTCTTTGCCGGGTAATATCACCTTACCCAACTGATCGATGTTCCAACACGTATACCGGATGTTGCTGGGCATGCCGCCCATACTCTTGACTTGTTTCTTACTTCTCACCCTGATAAATATACCATTAAAAAAAGGTCTGGTTTAATTCTGATTGTAAAGAAGCTATCAGGCTCAAAGAAGTAAGTTTCCGATCCTACAAAGCCAGCCCTACAGAGGAAAATCGGAAAAAGTACAAACAAGCAAGGAACCCATGCAACTCCGTTATTGAAAGAACCGAGTTTTTGCATGACCAAAAATTTCGGCAAAAAATTCTGCAGTGTCCCAAAGGCAGTACAAATTTTTGGTCATTTATAAAAAATATTAAAAACTCCTCAATATCTGCGGTTCCAACACTCATCAACAATAACAAACCAATTATTTACTCTTCAGGGAAGGCAAACTTGCTCGCCGCCCGTTTCGCTGCCAGCTCCACGCTGCCTCACAGCAACTTTGCCCCTCCTGTACTTGAGAATGTAAATTTTTCCATGGGCTAGATTATTTTCCGCACTCGTGCAGTAGCAAGAGTTCTCAAAAATCTCGATATACACAAATCCGCTGGCCCGGATTCTTCTGAAGAGGTGTTCTTCCACATGGCAAAGCCCACTGCATAAGCTTTTCCATCGCTCCTACTCTTCTGGAATCTTTCCTAGAACATGGAAAACAGCATTTGTCCAGCCTATTTCGGACGTACCGTAAAATATAGGGTTTCTTTTTTAGCCGAACAACACGAATTTGAAATAGTTTACCCGGCGGGATTTTCTATTACCATTTTGATCTACAACCATTCAAAACCAATGTTATTCGACACCTCCTATCTTCCACCCCCTCTATCTTCCTAATACCAGCGCAGTGTGCTCTACATTAAAAGGGAAACAAATAGCCCCTTGTGCACGCGTTTATTATATATAAAAAAATATATAAATATATATATATATATATATAAAAAATATAAAAAATATAAAAAAAAAATTTTTTGTTTTGCACTTTCGATTTAACTGATTAATTACTATCAAAGTACATGTAACGATTAGTTCTCAAATCAAAAGATTTTTTTGGTGAAATGTCAAATCAACATTTAGTGATGTTAGCTACAATTCAAAGGGTGTGATCAACATTTTCAGTCATATCATGTTTTTGGCTCTCACTAGAGTTGGGGAATATCGATTCTTACTCGACTCGACTGTGAGCTCTCGATTGACATCTCACTCGACTCGTATTCAGGAATGGACCCCTGATTACCGGTCACTTCATAAGCTCAGAGTTGCGATTAATTCATGTGCCGATATGTTTTTGATGATCGTAGGTTGGATTTTATTTCGACTGAAGCTGGTCAACTTCTTGGATGCAACTTAGAAACCTCTTTTTAAATATCGATGCTGTTCCCTACTCTTCAAAATTATTCTTAAGAAGGAACCAAGCTATGTTCTACACACTCCTGCTTGATTGCAAGCAGACAATTTTTCGTTTAAGCTGTCAAGCTTTGAAATGATTTGCCCAGCCATGTGAAGACGAGATTACAACACAGAAGATTTCTTGAAGGATGCTTTGAACACCCTTCGCGTCTGAATTAAGATAACTTTTTTCGTTTTATTTCATTTTAGTTTTTTTTTTGTTTTTGGTTGTGTTCTTAAATTTTTGTTATTTAATTTTCATATATATAACTTAATAACCTTTGTATAATTTTTTCTTGTTTTTTATTTTTCTTAAATTCAAATAAAATATTTTGTCTCTTCCTTATATCTGTACTAGTAAAAAGTTAATCTTTCTGTACAGCGTTGATTTTCAATAAATACAAATATAACCATTGTATGTTAAGTGCCTATAGAACTCTCACGGATGTCATTTGACTTATAATTCAATCTTCTCGGCTAATCATTTACTTTTACCAACATAGTATTTTATATATTCACACCAATTGCCCATTTCAGCGCCACTCATTGCGGACCGTGCAGCAATTAAAAATGCTGCTTCATTAGAGTACTATAGGCAGTGTATATGCAATTATATATATTTCTAGGCGAAAAGGTCGTAACTCAATTTTGATAATTTTTGGGATTTTTGTCATTTTGAAAAGTTTGCGAGCTAGCTCACATTATACTCAAGTTAAAACAGGTGCGGGATGTACTTTTACAAAAATGCTTCTACTGGATTAATTTTTTTGAGAAACGACCTTTTCGCTTAGGAGGGCAGTATAAAACCCCTATGTTATAAACCCTAATCGTTTTACATAATAAACCCCGACAATTAAAATTGCGAGAAAAATTTGTTTGTATTTTCTCAATTTTGTTAACTTTGCATGAATGCAAAACCTGTCTTAAAATACAGTTAGAATTTTAGTTTTTTTATAATTCAACTAGTGTATTAGTGTATTTACTAGGGCCCTTAAAACCATTAAACATATAAGTATCCTCTCCTACGTACCTATCGAATAAATTTTAGTTTTTTTCACCAATTTATTAAAGTATTTATTGTACCAATTCATCATAATTTATTCTTGAGTCGATCTTTTTCTATTCCAATCACCATCATGAACAAAAAATTCTCCAAACAAGAACTATAGGTACAAAAGAATACAAAAAATCACCACTAACACAACGAAATGAACCTGCCACCTGCATCCAAGGCCTGCGAAAAAAATACTGCCATCAGTGACCTACCCTAAACAAGAAATCATTATAAAAACTAAAGTAAAGTAATAATTGTCTGCCTCTCACGACTCACTGTCAGACTCACCTCTCTACACCAGCAACAGCAGCAACGATCAGCTTTTTTCTACATGAATGTTGACAGTCCATTCATATATCTACATGTGTTTTTTCCCACCTAATTTTGCCTTGCTTCTTCTTTTCCAAATTCTAGTGCTGCTGCTGCTGCCTCTTCTGGGGTCTGTATGTGAGGGATTTTAACTCTGAGAGAAAAATAATGCACAAAAGATAGAGTAATTAAAAAAAAGGGAAATTTTCTTTTACTTATACTTTCAAACGCATTTACATGACTTCTGAGTTTGTTTCTGAAGGGAACTTGCCCTTAAAGATAAAATGGTTTGACCATTTTTACTTAATTTGTAGTAGAGTCACAGTCGGTGCTGAGTACTTGGAAGGACCATTTCTGCAGACTGTTAAACGGCGATGAAGACCAAAATCCCGCTGTCAGGCAGAATGAACCATTCAACATGGATGATGACAGACAAAAATTCCGTCCACCTGACCAAAATGAAGTAAGGATAGCAATATCTAAACTAAAAAACAACAAAGCTGCTGGACCCGACGGACTACCCGCCGAACTTTTTATAGCGGCAGAAGATAACCTGGTGGAGTGCATACACCAACTCATCTCTAAAGTTTGGTCAGAAGAAAGTATGCCTGATGAATGGAACCTCAGCATGGTTTGCCCGATCCACAAGAAAGTAAACCCTCTAAACTGCGCCAACTATAGAGGAATTAGTCTCCTGAATATCGCCTACAAGATCCTCTGCCGTACTATGTAAACGCCTGAAACCTTTCGTCAGCAACCTGATTGGCCCCTATCAGTGTGGTTTCAGACCAGGAAAGTCCACAATCGATCAAATGTTCACGCTACGGCAGATCCTGGAAACTACCCAAGAATATCAAATCGATACCCACCACCTCTTTATTGATTTTAAGGCCGCGTACGATAGCATTTATAGAGACGAGCTATACAGAGCCATGTCAGGTTTTGGCATCCCCACAAAACTCGTCCGACTGTGCAGGATGACGATGGAGAACTCTCGCTGCTCCGTCAAGGTTAGTAATGATCTCACAGAAGCTTTTGACGTCAAAAAAGGATTCCGACAAGGTGATGCGCTATCGTGCGATTTCTTCAACTTAATACTTGAAAAAATTATAAGAAAATCGCAAGTCAATTGTAGTGGGACAATTTTTTTCAAGTCTGTGCAATTGCTAGCATACGCTGACGACATAGACATCATTGGCAGAACTCGGCGAGCTGTCACTGGAACGTTTGCTAGCATTGAAGCTGAAGCGGCTAAGATGGGACTAGCAGTCAATGAGGCCAAAACGAAGTACCTGCACCCACAAAAAGGGACACACAACACCGGCGGATTGGACAAAACATCACAATAGACAGGTACAACTTTGAGGTAGTTAGGGACTTTGTGTACCTCGGATTCGCTATAACTTCTGACAACAACATCTCGTCAGAAATAAAGCGAAGAATAAATCTTGCCATTGGCTGTTTCTATGGGCTAGGAAGGTAATTGAGTAGCAAAGCCCTCTCTCGAAAGACAAAGGAGACTGTATAAGACCCTAATCATCCCAGTCCTGCTCTATGGCGCCGAGGCATGGACTCTATCTAAAGCGGGTGAAGATATCCTTAGTCGTTTCGAGCGTAAGATTCTTCAGAGAATTTTTGGCCCTATCTGCGTTAACGGGCTTTGGAGGAGAAGGTTCAACCAAGAACTATACGAGCTGTACAGAGACATTGACCTGTTAAAAAAAAAAATATCACGTTTAAGATGGCTAGGTAATGTAGAGCGAATGGACAACAATGCTCTGGTTCGCAGGATCTTCGATTCCATCCCAGAAGGTAGACGCAGTCAAGGAAGAATTCGCCTTAGGTGGCACGCTCAAGTGGAGGATGACCTCAACCAACTTGGAGTGCAAAACTGGAGGCAGCTAGCCAAAGACCGAGCTGGCTGGAGAGGCATGTTGGCTGAGGCCCAGGTTCGTCCCGAACTGTAGCGCCCCTAAGTAAGTAAGTAAGTGCTGCTGCTGCTGCCTCTTCTTGGGTCTGTATGTGAAGGATTTTAACTCTGAGAGAAAAATAGAGCACAAAAGATAGAGTAATTAAAAAAAAGGGAAATTTTTCTTTCACTTATATTTTCAAACGCATTTACATGACTTCTGAGTTTGTTTCTGAAGGAAACTTGCCCTTAAAGATAAAATGGTTTAACCATTTTTACTTAATTTGATTGGTATAAATTGTCAATCATACTCTTTCAGATCTAATAATAACATTTTTCTAGCATATCATAGAACTAGTTATGAACTCAATGAGCACATTGCTTAAGGCAGGCTATAGTAGTAGTAGGCTGTAGTAGTAATGTTTTTAAGTTTGATGCGCTGTCCGATCCTATCTCGGAAATTGTTTCCCTTTGTCCTCGCACTGAAATCGTCATTGCGAGCGATTTCAATGTACACAATTCCAATTGGCTCCGCTATTCTGGTCAGACAACACCCGAAGGAAGGTATGTCGAGCTCTTTGCCGGGTAACATCACCTTACCCAACTGATCGATGTTCCAACACGTATACCGGATGTTGCTGGGCAAGCCGCCCATACTCTTGACTTGTTTCTTACTTCTCACCCTGATAAATATACCATTAAAAAAAGGTCTGGTTTAATTCTGATTGTAAAGAAGCTATCAGGCTCAAAGAAGTAAGTTTCCGATCCTACAAAGCCAGCCCTACAGAGGAACATCGGAAAAAGTACAAACAAGCAAGGAACCCATGCAACTCCGTTATTGAAAGAACCGAGTTTTTGCATGACCAAAAATTTCGGCAAAAAATTCTGCAGTGTCCCAAAGGCAGTACAAATTTTTGGTCATTTATAAAAAAATATTAAAAACTCCTCAATATCTGCGGTTCCAACACTCATCAACAATAACAAACCAATTATTTACTCTTCAGGGAAGGCAAACTTGCTCGCCGCCCGTTTCGCTGCCAGCTCCACGCTGCCTCACAGCAACTTTGCCCCTCCTGTACTTGAGAATGTAAATTTTTCCATGGGCTAGATTATTTTCCGCACTCGTGCAGTAGCAAGAGTTCTCAAAAATCTCGATATACACAAATCCGCTGGCCCGGATTCTTCTGAAGAGGTGTTCTTCCACATGGCAAAGCCCACTGCATAAGCTTTTCCATCGCTCTTACTCTTCTGGAATCTTTCCTAGAACATGGAAAACAGCATTTGTCCAGCCTATTTTGGACGTACCGTAAAATATAGGGTTTCTTTTTTAGCCGAACAACACGAATTTGAAATAGTTTACCCGGCGGGATTTTCTATTGCCATTTTGATCTACAACCATTCAAAACCAATGTTATTCGACACCTCCTATCTTCCACCCCCCTCTATCTTCCTAATACCAGCGCAGTGTGCTCTACATTAAAAGGGAAACAAATAGCCCCTTGTGCACGCGTTTATTATATATAAAAAAATATATAAATATATAAATATATAAATATATATATATAAAAAATATAAAAAATATAAAAAAAAATTTTTTGTTTTGCACTTTCGATTTAACTGATTAATTACTATCAAAGTACATGTAACGATTAGTTCTCAAATCAAAAGATTTTTTTTGTGAAATGTCAAATCAACATTTAGTGATGTTAGCTACAATTCAAAGGGTGTGATCAACATTTTCAGTCATATCATGTTTTTGGCTCTCACTAGAGTTGGGGAATATCGATTCTTACTCGACTCGAATGTGAGCTCTCGATTGACATCTCACTCGACTCGTATTCAGGAATGGACCCCTGATTACCGGTCACTTCATAAGCTCAGAGTTGCGATTAATTCATGTGCCGATATGTTTTTGATGATCGTAGGTTGGATTTTATTTCGACTGAAGCTAGTCAACTTCTTGGATGCAACTTAGAAACCTCTTTTTAAATATCGATGCTGTTCCCTACTCTTCAAAATTATTCTTAAGAAGGAACCAAGCTATGTTCTACACACTCCTGCTTGACTGCAAGCAGACAATTTTTCGTTTAAGCTGTCAAGCTTTGAAATGATTTGCCCAGCCATGTGAAGACGAGATTACAACACAGAAGATTTCTTGAAGCATGCTTTGAACACCCTTCGCGTCTGAATTAAGATAACTTTTTTCGTTTTATTTCATTTTAGTTTTTTTTTTTTGTTTTTGGTTGTGTTCTTAAATTTTTGTTATTTAATTTTCATATATATAACTTAATAACCTTTGTATAATTTTTTCTTGTTTTTTATTTTTCTTAAATTCAAATAAAATATTTTGTCTCTTCCTTATATCTGTACTAGTAAAAAGTTAATCTTTCTGTACAGCGTTGATTTTCAATAAATACAAATATAACCATTGTATGTTAAGTGCCTATAGAACTATCACGGACTTATTTATTATTATTTGACTTATAATTCAATCTTCTCGGCTAATCATTTACTTTTACCAACATAGTATTTTATATATTCACACCAATTGCCCATTTCAGCGCCACTCATTGCGGACCGTGCAGCAATTAAAAATGCTGCTTCATGAGAGTACTATAGGCAGTGTATATGCAATTATATATATTTCTAGGCGAAAAGGTCGTAACTCAATTTTGATAATTTTTGGGATTTTTGTCATTTTGAAAAGTTTGCGAGCTAGCTCACATTATACTCAAGTTAAAACAGGTGCGGGATGTACTTTTACAAAAATGCTTCTACTGGATTAATTTTTTTGAGAAACGACCTTTTCGCTTAGGAGGGCAGTATAAAACCCCTATGTTATAAACCCTAATCGTTTTACATAATAAACCCCGACAATTAAAATTGCGAGAAAAATTTGTTTGTATTTTCTCAATTTTGTTAACTTTGCATGAATGCAAAACCTGTCTTAAAATACAGTTAGAATTTTAGTTTTTTTATAATTCAACTAGTGTACTAGTGTATTTACTAGGGCCCTTAAAACCATTAAACATATAAGTATCCTCTCCTACGTACCTATCGAATAAATTTTAGTTTTTTTTCACCAATTTATTAAAGTATTTATTGTACCAATTCATCATAATTTATTCTTGAGTCGATCTTTTTCTATTCCAATCACCATCATGAACAAAAAATTCTCCAAACAAGAACTATAGGTACAAAAGAATACAAAAAATCACCACTAACACAACGAAATGAACCTGCCACCTGCATCCAAGGCCTGCGAAAAAAATACTGCCATCAGTGACCTACCCTAAACAAAAAATCATTATAAAAACTAAAGTAAAGTAATAATTGTCTGCCTCTCACGACTCACTGTCAGACTCACCTCTCTACACCAGCAACAGCAGCAACGATCAGCTTTTTTCTACATGAATGTTGACAGTCCATTCATATATCTACATGTGTTTTTTCCCACCTAATTTTGCCTTGCTTCTTCTTTTCCAAATTCTAGTGCTGCTGCTGCTGCCTCTTCTGGGGTCTGTATGTGAGGGATTTTAACTCTGAGAGAAAAATAATGCACAAAAGATAGAGTAATTAAAAAAAAGGGAAATTTTCTTTTACTTATACTTTCAAACGCATTTACATGACTTCTGAGTTTGTTTCTGAAGGGAACTTGCCCTTAAAGATAAAATGGTTTGACCATTTTTACTTAATTTGTAGTAGAGTCACAGTCGGTGCTGAGTACTTGGAAGGGCCATTTCTGCAGACTGTTAAACGGCGATGAAGACCAAAATCCCGCTGTCAGGCAGAATGAACCATTCAACATTGATGATGACAGACAAAAATTCCGTCCACCTGACCAAAATGAAGTAAGGATAGCAATATCTAAACTAAAAAAACAACAAAGCTGCTGGACCCGACGGACTACCCGCCGAACTTTTTATAGCGGCAGAAGATAACCTGGTGGAGTGCATACACCAACTAATCTCTAAAGTTTGGTCAGAAGAAAGTATGCCTGATGAATGGAACCTCAGCATGGTTTGCCCGATCCACAAGAAAGGAAACCCTCTAAACTGCGCCAACTATAGAGGAATTAGTCTCCTGAATATTGCCTACAAGATCCTCTGCCGTACTATGCAAACGCCTGAAACCTTTCGTCAGCAACCTGATTGGCCCCTATCAGTGTGGTTTCAGACCAGGAAAGTCCACAATCGATCAAATGTTCACGCTACGGCAGATCCTGGAAACTACCCAAGAATTTCAAATCGATACCCACCACCTCTTTATTGATTTTAAGGCCGCGTTCAAGCCTGTGCAATTGCTAGCATACGCTGACGACATAGACATCATTGGCAGAACTCGGCGAGCTGTCACTGGAACGTTTGCTAGCATTGAAGCTGAAGCGGCTAAGATGGGACTAGCAGTCAATGAGGCCAAAACGAAGTACCTGCACCCACAAAAAGGGACACACAACACCGGCGGATTGGACAAAACATCACAATAGACAGGTACAACTTTGAGGTAGTTAGGGAATTTGTGTACCTCGGATTCGCTATAACTTCTGACAACAACATCTCGTCAGAAATAAAGCGAAGAATAAATCTTGCCATTGGCTGTTTCTATGGGCTAGGAAGGTAATGGAGTAGCAAAGCCCTCTCTCGAAAGACAAAGGAGACTGTATAAGACCCTAATCATCCCAGTCCTGCTCTATGGCGCCGAGGCATGGACCCTATCTAAAGCGGGTGAAGATATCCTTAGTCGTTTCGAGCGTAAGATTCTTCAGAGAATTTTTGGCCCTATCTGCGTTAACGGGCTTTGGAGGAGAAGGTTCAACCAAGAACTATACGAGCTGTACAGAGACATTGACTGGTAAAAAAAAAAATATCACGTTTAAGATGGCTAGGTAATGTAGAGCGAATGGACAACAATGCTCTGGTTCGCAGGATCTTCGATTCCATCCCAGAAGGTAGACGCAGTCAAGGAAGAATTCGCCTTAGGTGGCGCGCTCAAGTGGAGGACGACCTCAACCAACTTGGAGTGCAAAACTGGAGGCAGCTAGCCAAAGACCGAGCTGGCTGGAGAGGCATGTTGGCTGAGGCCCAGGTTCGTCCCGAACTGTAGCGCCCCTAAGTAAGTAAGTAAGTGCTGCTGCTGCTGCCTCTTCTTGGGTCTGTATGTGAGGGATTTTAACTCTGAGAGAAAAATAGAGCACAAAAGATAGAGTAATTAAAAAAAAGGGAAATTTTTCTTTCACTTATACTTTCAAACGCATTTACATGACTTCTGAGTTTGTTTCTGAAGGGAACTTGCCCTTAAAGATAAAATGGTTTAACCATTTTTACTTAATTTGATTGGTATAAATTGTCAATCATACTCTTCCAGATCTAATAATAATTTTTTTCTAGCATACATACTAGTTATGAACTCAATGAGCACATTGCTTAAGGCAGGCTATAGTAGTAGTAGGCTGTAGTAGTAATGTTTTTAAGTTTGATGCGCTGTCCGATTCTATCTCGGAAATTGTTTCCCTTTGTCCTCGCACTGAAATCGTCATTGCGAGCGATTTCAATGTACACAATTCCAATTGGCTCCGCTATTCTGGTCAGACAACACCCGAAGGAAGGTATGTCGAGCTCTTTGCCGGGTAACATCACCTTACCCAACTGATCGATGTTCCAACACGTATACCGGATGTTGCTGGGCAAGCCGCCCATACTCTTGACTTGTTTCTTACTTCTCACCCTGATAAATATACCATTAAAAAAAGGTCTGGTTTAATTCTGAGTGTAAAGAAGCTATCAGGCTCAAAGAAGTAAGTTTCCGATCCTACAAAGCCAGCCCTACAGAGGAAAATCGGAAAAAGCACAAACAAGCAAGAAACCCATGCAACTCCGTTATTGAAAGAACCGAGTTTTTGCATGACCAAAAATTACGGCAAAAAATTCTGCAGTGTCCCAAAGGCAGTACAAATTTTTGGTCATTTATAAAAAATATTAAAAACTCCTCAATATCTGCGGTTCCAACACTCATCAACAATAACAAACCAATTGTTTACTCTTCAGGGAGGGCAAACTTGCTCGCCGCCCGTTTCGCTGCCAGCTCCACGCTGCCTCACAGCAACTTTGCCCCTCCTGTACTTGAGAATGTAAATTTTTCCATGGGCTAGATTATTTTCCGCACTCGTGCAGTAGCAAGAGTTCTCAAAAATCTCGATATACACAAATCCGCTGGCCCGGATTCTTCTGAAGAGGTGTTCTTCCACACTGGCAAAGCCCACTGCATAAGCTTTTCCATCGCTCCTACTCTTCTGGAATCTTTCCTAGAACATGGAAAACAGCATTTGTCCAGCCTATTTCGGACGTACCGTGAAATATAGGGTTTCTTTTTTAGCCGAACAACACGAATTTGCAATAGTTTACCCGGCGGGATTTTCTATTGCCACTTCGATCTACAACCATTCAAAACCAATGTTATTCGACACCTCCTATCTTCCACCCCCCTCTATCTTCCTAATACCAGCGCAGTGTGCTCTACATTAAAAGGGAAACAAATAGCCCCTTGTGCGCGCGTTAATTATAAAAAAAATATTTTGTTTTGCACTTTCGATTTAACTGATTAATTACTATCAAAATTACATGTATTTTAGTTAGTTCTCAAATCAAAATATTTTTTTTTGTGAAATGTCAAATCAACATTTAGTGATGTTAGCTACAATTCAAAGGGTGTGATCAACATTTTCAGTCATATCATGTTTTTGGCTCTCACTAGAGTTGGGGAATATCGATTCTTACTCGACTCGACTGTGAGCTCTCGATTGACATCTCACTCGACTCGTATTCAGGAATGGACCCCTGATTACCGGTCACTTCATAAGCTCAGAGTTGCGATTAATTCATGTGCCGATATGTTTTTGATGATCGTAGGTTGGATTTTATTTCGACTGAAGCTGGTCAACTTCTTGGATGCAACTTAGAAACCTCTTTTTAAATATCGATGCTGTTCCCTACTCTTCAAAATTATTCTTAAGAAGGAACCAAGCTATGTTCTACACACTCCTGCTTGACTGCAAGCAGACAATTTTTCGTTTAAGCTGTCAAGCTTTGAAATGATTTGCCCAGCCATGTGAAGACGAGATTACAACACAGAAGATTTCTTGAAGCATGCTTTGAACACCCTTCGCGTCTGAATTAAGATAACTTTTTTCGTTTTATTTCATTTTAGTTTTTTTTTTGTTTTTGGTTGTGTTCTTAAATTTTTGTTATTTAATTTTCATATATATAACTTAATAACCTTTGTATAATTTTTTCTTGTTTTTTATTTTTCTTAAATTCAAATAAAATATTTTGTCTCTTCCTTATATCTGTACTAGTAAAAAGTTAATCTTTCTGTACAGCGTTGATTTTCAATAAATACAAATATAACCATTGTATGTTAAGTGCCTATAGAACTCTCACGGATGTCATTTGACTTATAATTCAATCTTCTCGGCTAATCATTTACTTTTACCAACATAGTATTTTATATATTCACACCAATTGCCCATTTCAGCGCCACTCATTGCGGACCGTGCAGCAATTAAAAATGCTGCTTCATTAGAGTACTATAGGCAGTGTATATGCAATTATATATATTTCTAGGCGAAAAGGTCGTAACTCAATTTTGATAATTTTTGGGATTTTTGTCATTTTGAAAAGTTTGCGAGCTAGCTCACATTATACTCAAGTTAAAACAGGTGCGGGATGTACTTTTACAAAAATGCTTCTACTGGATTAATTTTTTTGAGAAACGACCTTTTCGCTTAGGAGGGCAGTATAAAACCCCTATGTTATAAACCCTAATCGTTTTACATAATAAACCCCGACAATTAAAATTGCGAGAAAAATTTGTTTGTATTTTCTCAATTTTGTTAACTTTGCATGAATGCAAAACCTGTCTTAAAATACAGTTAGAATTTTAGTTTTTTTATAATTCAACTAGTGTACTAGTGTATTTACTAGGGCCCTTAAAACCATTAAACATATAAGTATCTTCTCCTACGTACCTATCGAATAAATTTTAGATTTTTTTCACCAATTTATTAAAGTATTTATTGTACCAATTCATCATAATTTATTCTTGAGTCGATCTTTTTCTATTCCAATCAACATCATGAACAAAAAATTCTCCAAACAAGAACTATAGGTACAAAAGAATACAAAAAATCACCACTAACACAACGAAATGAACCTGCCACCTGCATCCAAGGCCTGCGAAAAAAATACTGCCATCAGTGACCTACCCTAAACAAAAAATCATTATAAAAACTAAAGTAAAGTAATAATTGTCTGCCTCTCACGACTCACTGTCAGACTCACCTCTCTACACCAGCAACAGCAGCAACGATCAGTTTTTTTCTACATGAATGTTGACAGTCCATTCATATATCTACATGTGTTTTTTCCCACCTAATTTTGCCTTGCTTCTTCTTTTCCAAATTCTAGTGCTGCTGCTGCTGCCTCTTCTGGGGTCTGTATGTGAGGGATTTTAACTCTGAGAGAAAAATAATGCACAAAAGATAGAGTAATTAAAAAAAAGGGAAATTTTCTTTTACTTATACTTTCAAACGCATTTACATGACTTCTGAGTTTGTTTCTGAAGGGAACTTGCCCTTAAAGATAAAATGGTTTGACCATTTTTACTTAATTTGTAGTAGAGTCACAGTCGGTGCTGAGTACTTGGAAGGACCATTTCTGCAGACTGTTAAACGGCGATGAAGACCAAAATCCCGCTGTCAGGCAGAATGAACCATTCAACATGGATGATGACAGACAAAAATTCCGTCCACCTGACCAAAATGAAGTAAGGATAGCAATATCTAAACTAAAAAACAACAAAGCTGCTGGACCCGACGGACTACCCGCCGAACTTTTTATAGCGGCAGAAGATAACCTGGTGGAGTGCATACACCAACTCATCTCTAAAGTTTGGTCAGAAGAAAGTATGCCTGATGAATGGAACCTCAGCATGGTTTGCCCGATCCACAAGAAAGGAAACCCTCTAAACTGCGCCAACTATAGAGGAATTAGTCTCCTGAATATCGCCTACAAGATCCTCTGCCGTACTATGTAAACGCCTGAAACCTTTCGTCAGCAACCTGATTGGCCCCTATCAGTGTGGTTTCAGACCAGGAAAGTCCACAATCGATCAAATGTTCACGCTACGGCAGATCCTGGAAACTACCCAAGAATTTCAAATCGATACCCACCACCTCTTTATTGATTTTAAGGCCGGGTACGATAGCATTTATAGAGACGAGCTATACAGAGCCATGTCAGGTTTTGGCATCCCCACAAAACTCGTCCGACTGTGCAGGATGACGATGGAGAACTCTCGCTGCTCCGTCAAGGTTAGTAATGATCTCACAGAAGCTTTTGACGTGAAAAAAGGATTCCGACAAGGTGATGCGCTATCGTGCGATTTCTTCAACTTAATACTTGAAAAAATTATAAGAAAATCGCAAGTCAATTGTAGTGGGACAATTTTTTTCAAGTCTGTGCAATTGCTAGCATACGCTGACGACATAGACATCATTGGCAGAGCTCGGCGAGCTGTCACTGGAACGTTTGCTAGCATTGAAGCCGAAGCGGCTAAGATGGGACTAGCAGTCAATGAGGCCAAAACGAAGTACCTGCACCCACAAAAAGGGACACACAACACCGGCGGATTGGACAAAACATCACAATAGACAGGTACAACTTTGAGGTAGTTAGGGACTTTGTGTACCTCGGATTCGCTATAACTTCTGACAACAACATCTCGTCAGAAATAAAGCGAAAAATAACTTTTGCCAATCGTTGTTTCTATGGGCTAGGAAGGCAATTGAGTAGCAAAGCCCTCTCTCGAAAGACAAAGGAGACTCTGTATAAGACCCCAATCATCCCTGTCCTGCTCTATGGCGCCGAGCCATGGACTCTATCTAAAGCAGATGAAGATATCCTTAGTCGTTTCGAGCGTAAGATTCTTCGGAGGATTTTTAGCCCTATCTGCGTTAACGGGCTTTGGAGGAGAAGGTTCAACCAAGAACTATACGAGCTGGTCAAAAAATACGCATATCACGTTTAAGATGGCTAGGTCATGTAGAGCGAATGGAAAACAATGCTCCGGTTCGCACAGAAGGTAGACGCAGTCAAGGAAGACCTCGCCTTAGGTGGCACGCTCAAGTGGAGGACGACCGCAACCAACTTGGAGTGCAAAACAGAAGGCAGCTAGCCAAAGACCGAGCTGGCTGGAGAGGCATGTTGGTTGAGGCCCAGGTTCGTCCCGAACTGTAGCGCCCCCTAAGTAAGTAAGTAAGTGCTGCTGCCTCTTCTTGGGTTTGTATGTGAAGGATTTTAACTCTGAGAGAAAAATAGAGCACAAAAGATAGAGTAATTAAAAAAAGGGAAATTTTCTTTCACTAATACTTTCAAACGCATTTACATGACTTCTGAGTTTGTTTCTGAAGGGAACTTGCCCTTAAAGATAAAATGGTTTGACCATTTTTACTTTATTTGATTGGTATAAATTGTCAATCATACTCTTTCAGATCTAATAATAATTTTTTTTCTAGCATATCATAGAACTAATTATGAACTCAATGAGCACGTTGCTAAAGGCAGGCTATAGTAGTAGTGGGTTGTAGTAGTAATGTTTTTTAATTTTAATTTAATATCTAAATTGAACTCTGGTGGTTTATAATGTGTAACAATCTTGTTATTCTGTTTGACTTAATAAATAAATACATTCTTTACATGTATTATTGTCATTTTCAGGAGCTCGGTGATGTTGAAAATTGGGCACGTAGCATCGAGACCGATATGTCCCCTTTTAAACACATAAGCATGTGCCGCAGCGTGACTTAGTATTTAGGCGAAGGAGTTGGGAAGTGTAGTGGGGATCACAATGACGCAGGGACCAAGAATTTATTGCGATTCTCTCATTCTCGTTTGTTAGTTTCATTGCTTGCTTTATTATTCTTTTCCTCAGTTTGTGGTCAAATTTATGTTTTCTTATAAGTAAGAGGGAGAGCGTTGAAGCAAAGAAACGTAAAGGCATACTAAAGTTTTTCATACACTGTCGCGTGACGCTGATTCAACGTGTGAAATCTACAGGCGTGCCCAAAAGGGAATTGGTGAAGAATCGGCGTCATATGATTATGTGTATAAAAGGGGACTATGCAAACTATACAAGGAACTCTAGAAATCGCTTACAAAACTTCACGACAACCTACAACGTAAACACAATAACTGAAATTGTTAAAGTAAAACCACATGTACGTCTATGTTTTCTTGTTTTTTTTTACAATTAAGTTTTTATTAAATTTAAAAAATAAACACGGCCAAATGAACATTTGTCTACGACACTCAATTTTTTGCTGTAAGGAGCATTTTTGATGTAAAAGCATATGTTTTATTTGCTTTTTTTGGGTAGTTAATATAAAAATAATTGTATTGTAACCCAAGTCATTATATGTTTTTTTTCTTAATTTCTGTCTTTTTATGAAAAAAAAAGAATTTTGGATTGAAATTTGGAAAATTAATTAATTTCATTGTGACGAGAAAAAACTAAATAAAAAAGGAAACTAATAAAATGATTGCAAATTCTTATTTATGTTTCAATGATAAATAAAATATTAAGAAAGGTTTGAAGATTAATATCGAGACCGCCCTGTAATTATAAAATAAAAGTATCATCAAACAAAATTAACATTATATTTAAGAATACAAATCTTACGCCGAGAATGGGATCTACTGCGACTACGTTCATATTGCCGCCTTATTTCACGATAAGGCAAGCCCGATCGCCGTTTGCTGCTGCGGTAATCTTCCCTGTAACGGTCATGATATTTTCTATCCTTGTAGGACCTGTTTACAAACAAAAAATTCAGAGAAATCAAAATGTAACTAATGAAATTATCGTAAGCAAACGAGAAACGCAAAAGGAATTCAGACCTATCACAGATTCCCTCATAGAAAATTTCCGAACGAAAGACTACGCCCCGAATACGAACAAATTCAAATCAAACCCCGAACGGAATCAGCCATTATCCAAACCTCTTTTCGGACTTTCGGAATCAGTTGATTTGTGTCAAAATGTGAAAAGCAAAACAAAATGTCACTTTTATTGTGTATATTTTAATTGTGTTTTGAAAAAAGTTATCTGAAATGGATTCAATTGCGATTGCTATTTATGAAATAAAACAAGAAAACGCGTAGCGAAAACAAAAATTAAAATTACAACGTAGGATTTTAAGAGACGCCTTTAATCCACTCGACCACAATCCCCGGACAATTTATGGCTTCTCTTGGACCATATCCAATAGCTTTTCGAATTGGGCTCTGTTCGTGTTCACTTTTCACCTTTTGTTAAATATTTGCTTAAAGTTTAATATTTGTTTTTCTTTAGACTGAAAATACTTAAATTTTTCTAATAAATGCGTGTTAACAAACTGTTTCACACAACATCCGAACAAAATAATTATTCGTAGAAAAATCAATAAAATTTCCTATTCGTTCGGGTTAAGTGATACCAATTTTCCCGAACTCCGAAAGTCTTACGAAAGTCTTCGATACGACGGGAGCAGTGATACTTTTTTTTCGGGATTCTTAGTACGATTCTAGGACTTATTATGCTTACCTTGTAGGTTGGCCCATATATACACCAGGACCCCTGTTCTGTAACTTTGTCGATAACTTTTCGCATCGATAAAATATGAAACAAAAAATTCCATACTTATCGCATCTGGAAATAATCGGTGTTCTGTAAATCCTTGCGATAACCTTAAATTTCATTCTTAACTTGACTGGAATTTCCAATGGAAGTCGATAAGTCGAGCTGCCATTGACATTTCAAAAATTAAATATTAAGGTATGTCCACACCAAAGAAACATTTTTTTAAAAAATATTTCTGAATTGTTTAAGAAACTTTTCACGAATATTTCTATCATAGCGCCGTGTTTTATTATCACGAAAAAAATAAAAAAAAACTTATCGACTAGACTAAATTGAATGATATAGACATTTTCCCAAAATCACAACTTTTTTACCTTTTTGTTCTTTATTTTAAAGACGCGTTTCGGGAACGCAAATTTATACACTGTAAAAAGTCCTATACTTTTGCAAGCACTCGCTTGAACGCCCTTTAGAAACAAATTGCTTAAATGTGAAAACAGTCATTTATTAATTAGTAATTGGTTTTTATTAAAAGAATATAAAAGTCAAAGAAAACAATTATTTTATTATAACAGAAAATATGAATGTAATAACAAACTTCTTAAGAAATAGAAAAAAATAGTCAGCATCTATAGGCGCAATAAAAATGAATTACAAAAGTCTACGTACACAAGAATGATGTACGCTGCCACAAAAGATAAAGACAACAAAAAAGACATCCTTAGTTTGACGAGGTTTATTTTTCACATTACACGGCAAAGTCATGAGATAAATATACAAGGTTCTCATAAATAAACTCCCATACAAATTTTGACGGTTCATTTACGAGAATATAAATTCACGTTTTTACCGTTTATGAGTGTTTTCCGCGATTGCATGAAATCAACAGGCGTATTGATACTACTTTTCCTACCATCTATTTTCTATCTACATCTATTTACTTTGTTTCCCTTAGTTTTCGTCGTTTTCTTTGTTTCTTTTGTTTTATTTTATTTATGTGGTTGTCTCTTTTTCTCTTATGCTGGAAGTACAATAAAATACATTGTTCATTTTTTTTATTAACTATTTAATTCATAAGTTATGAAATTATGATTTCAGAAATGTTTCGCGAAGCGTCGAGACCTTAATAAACATTTCAGAAACATTTAAATAAAATTTCTGAATATTTAAGAAATGTTTCCTTGGTGTAGACACACCTTCAAAGACAATTAGGAAGAGATACATATTGTTTTTACGAATCCCTTTGATTTGATTTTTGGGCCTTTGAAGACTTAAAAATTACAATTAATATAAATTACATACACAAAAAGATATTTGTCTGCTCTTATTTTCGTTACCTCTTTATTTAATTCCATTTTTTCAATCTTATCGTCTGCTCACAAACAAATGATAAAATTTGACGTTTCAAAGGAAAAACTTATCGCATTTGACAGATACAGAACACCGTTTTATCGCATTTTTCCAGTATTTCATTCCGATACATTCCAATCGATAAAATTATCGCCTGTCAATGTTACAGAACCAGAATGATGCGATAAAATTAATTTTGTTCCAATTTTCAACGTTTCTCGATCAATTTTATCGATGCGATAGTTACAGAACAGGGGTCCAGGTGTTGGAGTATGAGGTCTCTGTGTAATTGAATAATCGACTCTTCTTCGACGGCCATCAATTTCAAGCCCATTTGTTCCATCTTTTGCGATTTTAGCATCCGTCATCTCCTCAAAGTAAACGAAACAAAAACCTCTGTATCGCCCAGTCTATAATATAATTAAAATTGTTTTTCACGTTGATAACATTAACATAAAGTTTTTGAAATATACAAAGCGCGAGCATTAATCGGTATCTGTACATTATAGTCTTAGAGCCGACAGCAAATTTTGGAAGTGGAGATATAACCGAAATTCGCTAACGTGTATGTGTAGATATGCGCTCTAATATATCAAATCGAAAAGTCTGCCAGGGATTGTTTTCAGCCGGGGCTGTAGGGGGCGTTCGAAAACGCTAATTTTTCCGATTTGGATGTCGGAGGTACAACCACTTGTGTATATAACCCACAGACGTTTTTTTCAGCCTTCACCCCGCCCTTAAAATATGCAAAAAAACTCTTTTTTTCTTTGAGGTATAACCTTACAAATGACAAAAAAATCGGATTAATTTTCCTGATTGCAAATTTGTATGCCCCGTACGTTTTTTCAGCCTTCACACCGCCAGACGAACATAAAGCATAATAAAATGCATTTTTCTAATAAAATTCAAAAAAACTTTTTTCTTTTCAACTATATGTTGGTTACATCGAAATGCTCTGCTTTAAGTCCTGATTATGAATATGTAAGTCTCAGATAAATAACTTACAGCCCCTCCAGACGTCCTTAAAGCTTTCTCAAATGCATTTTCTACTGAAAATCCTTCAAACTTTTTTTAATATAATAAACAAAACATACAAAACTTAAATTATGAATCAATAAACGTAGATATTTATATTAAGTGAATTCTTGGTCGGACAATGGTAAAAAATCAATCATAGCATTTGTTATTATAAATTCAGTATCAATTGGTAAAGAATATAGAATTTCCTCTCTCCCGAAACAATTTTATTTCAACATTAGAATAGCCGGGAATTTATAAAAAAAAACTTGTTTGTTTGTTTTGTTTGCTATTATCTTCTTTGTCAATGATTAGTAGTAATATTCTGTTATGCAATAAATAAATTAAACCATTTGAAATTCTTAAGGGTTCGGTGGAATTTCAATCCGCTTTTTCCAATTTCGGAAAGTTTGCAAATGTAAGTGAGGAGGATATCACGACAGTTGAAAATTTTGTTATTAAATATTTTATTTTATTTGTGTGTAAGTGTTCTGTTGCAGCAAACCAATCGCTGTAACTATGTTTCCAGTATTAGGAAAAATGTGATAGAAAATACAATAGAATAGAATAGAAAGGGATACAGCTTTCCCCTTTTCGTTGTGGCTGAACAATGGAGGACGACGATATGGTCAAGATTAAATGGTTTGATGGGATAGTAGCCCCTGACAAAATTGAGGACATATTTTGCAATGCACATAATTCGTCCGACAACGAGGGAAGACACACACAATTATTCGTCTGATGAGGAATAATAAATGTTTGTTCAAGAATTGATACTGAATCTATCTTTTATCTTCTTCACCTATATATATAAAAATAGATGTGTGTTTGTTTGTATGTAAGTCCCTTATGGACTCTTAAACAGCCCAACGGATTTTTATGAAAATTTCAGGGTAGATACAGTTTAGTCCAAGGATGGTTTCTGTGTATCTTGGATGTTCGCACCTTCCGAGCAGCTAACATCGACTCGGATCATCATCAGAGATGCCGCAACTGATGTGCTAGGTTTCACCAGACCACCACCACGAAACCTCTGGTTCGATGACGAATGCAGGCAGGCCCATGCAGCCAAACAAGAGGCATATAAAGCGGCGCATCTAAGAAAGACGAGAGCTGCTCGCGAGCTCTACGAGCAGAAAAGACGGGAAGAACACCGGCTTCTCTAAAAGAAGATGATTGAGAGATGCTACTCCAGGAACAACGTGCGGAAGTTTTACCAACAGGTAAAAAGAACGTGCCAAGGAAAAAAAACCCTCACAGAAGCCTGTAGAGATAGGAATGCAAACCTCGTAGTAGAGTCACAGTCAGTGCTGAGTACATGGAAGGACCATTTATGCAGACTGTTAAACGGCGATGAAGACCAAAATCCCGCTGTCAGGCAGAATGAACCATTCAACATGGATGATGACAGACAAAACTTCCGTCCACCTGACCAAAATGAAGTAAGGATAGCAATATTTAAACTAAAAAACAACAAAGCTGCTGGACCCGACGGACTACCCGCCGAATTTTTTAAAGCGGCCGGAGATGACCTGGTGGAGTGCATACACCAACTTATCTCTAAAGTTTGGTCAGAAGAAAGTATACCTAATGAATGGTACCTCAGCATCGTTTGCCCGATCCACAAGAAAGGAGACCCTCTAAACTTTGCCAACTATAGAGGAATTAGTCTCCTGAATATCGCCTACAAGATCCTCTCTGCCGTACTATGTAAACGCCTGAAAGGAAACCCTCTAAACTGCGCCAACTATAGAGGAATTAGTCTCCTGAATATCGCCTACAAGATCCTCTGCCGTACTATGTAAACGCCTGAAACCTTTCGTCAGCAACCTGATTGGCCCCTATCAGTGTGGTTTCAGACCAGGAAAGTCCACAATCGATCAAATGTTCACGCTACGGCAGATCCTGGAAACTACCCAAGAATTTCAAATCGATACCCACCACCTCTTTATTGATTTTAAGGCCGGGTACGATAGCATTTATAGAGACGAGCTATACAGAGCCATGTCAGGTTTTGGCATCCCCACAAAACTCGTCCGACTGTGCAGGATGACGATGGAGAACTCTCGCTGCTCCGTCAAGGTTAGTAATGATCTCACAGAAGCTTTTGACGTGAAAAAAGGATTCCGACAAGGTGATGCGCTATCGTGCGATTTCTTCAACTTAATACTTGAAAAAATTATAAGAAAATCGCAAGTCAATTGTAGTGGGACAATTTTTTTCAAGTCTGTGCAATTGCTAGCATACGCTGACGACATAGACATCATTGGCAGAGCTCGGCGAGCTGTCACTGGAACGTTTGCTAGCATTGAAGCTGAAGCGGCTAAGATGGGACTAGCAGTCAATGAGGCCAAAACGAAGTACCTGCACCCACAAAAAGGGACACACAACACCGGCGGATTGGACAAAACATCACAATAGACAGGTACAACTTTGAGGTAGTTAGGGACTTTGTGTACCTCGGATTCGCTATAACTTCTGACAACAACATCTCGTCAGAAATAAAGCGAAAAATAACTCTTGCCAATCGTTGTTTCTATGGGCTAGGAAGGCAATTGAGTAGCAAAGCCCTCTCTCGAAAGACAAAGGAGACTCTGTATAAGACCCCAATCATCCCTGTCCTGCTCTATGGCGCCGAGCCATGGACTCTATCTAAAGCAGATGAAGATATCCTTAGTCGTTTCGAGCGTAAGATTCTTCGGAGGATTTTTAGCCCTATCTGCGTTAACGGGCTTTGGAGGAGAAGGTTCAACCAAGAACTATACGAGCTGGTCAAAAAATACGCATATCACGTTTAAGATGGCTAGGTCATGTAGAGCGAATGGAAAACAATGCTCCGGTTCGCACAGAAGGTAGACGCAGTCAAGGAAGACCTCGCCTTAGGTGGCACGCTCAAGTGGAGGACGACCGCAACCAACTTGGAGTGCAAAACAGAAGGCAGCTAGCCAAAGACCGAGCTGGCTGGAGAGGCATGTTGGTTGAGGCCCAGGTTCGTCCCGAACTGTAGCGCCCCCTAAGTAAGTAAGTAAGTGCTGCTGCCTCTTCTTGGGTTTGTATGTGAAGGATTTTAACTCTGAGAGAAAAATAGAGCACAAAAGATAGAGTAATTAAAAAAAGGGAAATTTTCTTTCACTAATACTTTCAAACGCATTTACATGACTTCTGAGTTTGTTTCTGAAGGGAACTTGCCCTTAAAGATAAAATGGTTTGACCATTTTTACTTTATTTGATTGGTATAAATTGTCAATCATACTCTTTCAGATCTAATAATAATTTTTTTTCTAGCATATCATAGAACTAATTATGAACTCAATGAGCACGTTACTAAAGGCAGGCTATAGTAGTAGTGGGTTGTAGTAGTAATGTTTTTTAATTTTAATTTAATATCTAAATTGAACTCTGGTGGTTTATAATGTGTAACAATCTTGTTATTCTGTTTGACTTAATAAATAAATACATTCTTTACATGTATTATTGTCATTTTCAGGAGCTCGGTGATGTTGAAAATTGGGCACGTAGCATCGAGACCGATATGTCCCCTTTTAAACACATAAGCATGTGCCGCAGCGTGACTTAGTATTTAGGCGAAGGAGTTGGGAAGTGTAGTGGGGATCACAATGACGCAGGGACCAAGAATTTATTGCGATTCTCTCATTCTCGTTTGTTAGTTTCATTGCTTGCTTTATTATTCTTTTCCTCAGTTTGTGGTCAAATTTATGTTTTCTTATAAGTAAGAGGGAGAGCGTTGAAGCAAAGAAACGTAAAGGCATACTAAAGTTTTTCATACACTGTCGCGTGACGCTGATTCAACGTGTGAAATCTACAGGCGTGCCCAAAAGGGAATTGGTGAAGAATCGGCGTCATATGATTATGTGTATAAAAGGGGACTATGCAAACTATACAAGGAACTCTAGAAATCGCTTACAAAACTTCACGACAACCTACAACGTAAACACAATAACTGAAATTGTTAAAGTAAAACCACATGTACGTCTATGTTTTCTTGTTTTTTTTTACAATTAAGTTTTTATTAAATTTAAAAAATAAACACGGCCAAATGAACATTTGTCTACGACACTCAATTTTTTGCTGTAAGGAGCATTTTTGATGTAAAAG
Organism: Platycheirus rosarum; assembly: GCA_963971375.1. Lineage (NCBI taxonomy): Eukaryota > Metazoa > Arthropoda > Insecta > Diptera > Syrphidae > Platycheirus > Platycheirus rosarum. The sequence goes on from OZ020508.1 coordinate 106,749,946, forward strand.
CATATGTTTTATTTGCTTTTTTTGGGTAGTTAATATAAAAATAATTGTATTGTAACCCAAGTCATTATATGTTTTTTTTCTTAATTTCTGTCTTTTTATGAAAAAAAAAGAATTTTGGATTGAAATTTGGAAAATTAATTAATTTCATTGTGACGAGAAAAAACTAAATAAAAAAGGAAACTAATAAAATGATTGCAAATTCTTATTTATGTTTCAATGATAAATAAAATATTAAGAAAGGTTTGAAGATTAATATCGAGACCGCCCTGTAATTATAAAATAAAAGTATCATCAAACAAAATTAACATTATATTTAAGAATACAAATCTTACGCCGAGAATGGGATCTACTGCGACTACGTTCATATTGCCGCCTTATTTCACGATAAGGCAAGCCCGATCGCCGTTTGCTGCTGCGGTAATCTTCCCTGTAACGGTCATGATATTTTCTATCCTTGTAGGACCTGTTTACAAACAAAAAATTCAGAGAAATCAAAATGTAACTAATGAAATTATCGTAAGCAAACGAGAAACGCAAAAGGAATTCAGACCTATCACAGATTCCCTCATAGAAAATTTCCGAACGAAAGACTACGCCCCGAATACGAACAAATTCAAATCAAACCCCGAACGGAATCAGCCATTATCCAAACCTCTTTTCGGACTTTCGGAATCAGTTGATTTGTGTCAAAATGTGAAAAGCAAAACAAAATGTCACTTTTATTGTGTATATTTTAATTGTGTTTTGAAAAAAGTTATCTGAAATGGATTCAATTGCGATTGCTATTTATGAAATGAAACAAGAAAACGCGTAGCGAAAACAAAAATTAAAATTACAACGTAGGATTTTAAGAGACGCCTTTAATCCACTCGACCACAATCCCCGGACAATTTATGGCTTCTCTTGGACCATATCCAATAGCTTTTCGAATTGGGCTCTGTTCGTGTTCACTTTTCACCTTTTGTTAAATATTTGCTTAAAGTTTAATATTTGTTTTTCTTTAGACTGAAAATACTTAAATTTTTCTAATAAATGCGTGTTAACAAACTGTTTCACACAACATCCGAACAAAATAATTATTCGTAGAAAAATCAATAAAATTTCCTATTCGTTCGGGTTAAGTGATACCAATTTTCCCGAACTCCGAAAGTCTTACGAAAGTCTTCGATACGACGGGAGCAGTGATACTTTTTTTTCGGGATTCTTAGTACGATTCTAGGACTTATTATGCTTACCTTGTAGGTTGGCCCATATATACACCAGGACCCCTGTTCTGTAACTTTGTCGATAACTTTTCGCATCGATAAAATATGAAACAAAAAATTCCATACTTATCGCATCTGGAAATAATCGGTGTTCTGTAAATCCTTGCGATAACCTTAAATTTCATTCTTAACTTGACTGGAATTTCCAATGGAAGTCGATAAGTCGAGCTGCCATTGACATTTCAAAAATTAAATATTAAGGTATGTCCACACCAAAGAAACATTTTTTTAAAAAATATTTCTGAATTGTTTAAGAAACTTTTCACGAATATTTCTATCATAGCGCCGTGTTTTATTATCACGAAAAAAATAAAAAAAAACTTATCGACTAGACTAAATTGAATGATATAGACATTTTCCCAAAATCACAACTTTTTTACCTTTTTGTTCTTTATTTTAAAGACGCGTTTCGGGAACGCAAATTTATACACTGTAAAAAGTCCTATACTTTTGCAAGCACTCGCTTGAACGCCCTTTAGAAACAAATTGCTTAAATGTGAAAACAGTCATTTATTAATTAGTAATTGGTTTTTATTAAAAGAATATAAAAGTCAAAGAAAACAATTATTTTATTATAACAGAAAATATGAATGTAATAACAAACTTCTTAAGAAATAGAAAAAAATAGTCAGCATCTATAGGCGCAATAAAAATGAATTACAAAAGTCTACGTACACAAGAATGATGTACGCTGCCACAAAAGATAAAGACAACAAAAAAGACATCCTTAGTTTGACGAGGTTTATTTTTCACATTACACGGCAAAGTCATGAGATAAATATACAAGGTTCTCATAAATAAACTCCCATACAAATTTTGACGGTTCATTTACGAGAATATAAATTCACGTTTTTACCGTTTATGAGTGTTTTCCGCGATTGCATGAAATCAACAGGCGTATTGATACTACTTTTCCTACCATCTATTTTCTATCTACATCTATTTACTTTGTTTCCCTTAGTTTTCGTCGTTTTCTTTGTTTCTTTTGTTTTATTTTATTTATGTGGTTGTCTCTTTTTCTCTTATGCTGGAAGTACAATAAAATACATTGTTCATTTTTTTTATTAACTATTTAATTCATAAGTTATGAAATTATGATTTCAGAAATGTTTCGCGAAGCGTCGAGACCTTAATAAACATTTCAGAAACATTTAAATAAAATTTCTGAATATTTAAGAAATGTTTCCTTGGTGTAGACACACCTTCAAAGACAATTAGGAAGAGATACATATTGTTTTTACGAATCCCTTTGATTTGATTTTTGGGCCTTTGAAGACTTAAAAATTACAATTAATATAAATTACATACACAAAAAGATATTTGTCTGCTCTTATTTTCGTTACCTCTTTATTTAATTCCATTTTTTCAATCTTATCGTCTGCTCACAAACAAATGATAAAATTTGACGTTTCAAAGGAAAAACTTATCGCATTTGACAGATACAGAACACCGTTTTATCGCATTTTTCCAGTATTTCATTCCGATACATTCCAATCGATAAAATTATCGCCTGTCAATGTTACAGAACCAGAATGATGCGATAAAATTAATTTTGTTCCAAATTTCAACGTTTCTCGATCAATTTTATCGATGCGATAGTTACAGAACAGGGGTCCAGGTGTTGGAGTATGAGGTCTCTGTGTAATTGAATAATCGACTCTTCTTCGACGGCCATCAATTTCAAGCCCATTTGTTCCATCTTTTGCGATTTTAGCATCCGTCATCTCCTCAAAGTAAACGAAACAAAAACCTCTGTATCGCCCAGTCTATAATATAATTAAAATTGTTTTTCACGTTGATAACATTAACATAAAGTTTTTGAAATATACAAAGCGCGAGCATTAATCGGTATCTGTACATTATAGTCTTAGAGCCGACAGCAAATTTTGGAAGTGGAGATATAACCGAAATTCGCTAACGTGTATGTGTAGATATGCGCTCTAATATATCAAATCGAAAAGTCTGCCAGGGATTGTTTTCAGCCGGGGCTGTAGGGGGCGTTCGAAAACGCTAATTTTTCCGATTTGGATGTCGGAGGTACAACCACTTGTGTATATAACCCACAGACGTTTTTTTCAGCCTTCACCCCGCCCTTAAAATATGCAAAAAAACTCTTTTTTTCTTTGAGGTATAACCTTACAAATGACAAAAAAATCGGATTAATTTTCCTGATTGCAAATTTGTATGCCCCGTACGTTTTTTCAGCCTTCACACCGCCAGACGAACATAAAGCATAATAAAATGCATTTTTCTAATAAAATTCAAAAAAACTTTTTTCTTTTCAACTATATGTTGGTTACATCGAAATGCTCTGCTTTAAGTCCTGATTATGAATATGTAAGTCTCAGATAAATAACTTACAGCCCCTCCAGACGTCCTTAAAGCTTTCTCAAATGCATTTTCTACTGAAAATCCTTCAAACTTTTTTTAATATAATAAACAAAACATACAAAACTTAAATTATGAATCAATAAACGTAGATATTTATATTAAGTGAATTCTTGGTCGGACAATGGTAAAAAATCAATCATAGCATTTGTTATTATAAATTCAGTATCAATTGGTAAAGAATATAGAATTTCCTCTCTCCCGAAACAATTTTATTTCAACATTAGAATAGCCGGGAATTTATAAAAAAACTTGTTTGTTTGTTTTGTTTGCTATTATCTTCTTTGTCAATGATTAGTAGTAATATTCTGTTATGCAATAAATAAATTAAACCATTTGAAATTCTTAAGGGTTCGGTGGAATTTCAATCCGCTTTTTCCAATTTCGGAAAGTTTGCAAATGTAAGTGAGGAGGATATCACGACAGTTGAAAATTTTGTTATTAAATATTTTATTTTATTTGTGTGTAAGTGTTCTGTTGCAGCAAACCAATCGCTGTAACTATGTTTCCAGTATTAGGAAAAATGTGATAGAAAATAGAATAGAATAGAATAGAAAGGGATACAGCTTTCCCCTTTTCGTTGTGGCTGAACAATGGAGGACGACGATATGGTCAAGATTAAATGGTTTGATGGGATAGTAGCCCCTGACAAAATTGAGGACATATTTTGCAATGCACATAATTCGTCCGACAACGAGGGAAGACACACACAATTATTCGTCTGATGAGGAATAATAAATGTTTGTTCAAGAATTGATACTGAATCTATCTTTTATCTTCTTCACCTATATATATAAAAATAGATGTGTGTTTGTTTGTATGTAAGTCCCTTATGGACTCTTAAACAGCCCAACGGATTTTTATGAAAATTTCAGGGTAGATATAGTTTAGTCCAAGGATGGTTTCTGTGTATCTTGGATGTTCGCACCTTCCGAGCAGCTAACATCGACTCGGATCATCATCAGAGATGCCGCAACTGATGTGCTAGGTTTCACCAGACCACCACCACGAAACCTCTGGTTCGATGACGAATGCAGGCAGGCCCATGCAGCCAAACAAGAGGCATATAAAGCGGCGCATCTAAGAAAGACGAGAGCTGCTCGCGAGCTCTACGAGCAGAAAAGACGGGAAGAACACCGGCTTCTCTAAAAGAAGATGATTGAGAGATGCTACTCCAGGAACAACGTGCGGAAGTTTTACCAACAGGTAAAAAGAACGTGCCAAGGAAAAAAAACCCTCACAGAAGCCTGTAGAGATAGGAATGCAAACCTCGTAGTAGAGTCACAGTCAGTGCTGAGTACATGGAAGGACCATTTATGCAGACTGTTAAACGGCGATGAAGACCAAAATCCCGCTGTCAGGCAGAATGAACCATTCAACATGGATGATGACAGACAAAACTTCCGTCCACCTGACCAAAATGAAGTAAGGATAGCAATATTTAAACTAAAAAACAACAAAGCTGCTGGACCCGACGGACTACCCGCCGAATTTTTTAAAGCGGCCGGAGATGACCTGGTGGAGTGCATACACCAACTTATCTCTAAAGTTTGGTCAGAAGAAAGTATACCTAATGAATGGTACCTCAGCATCGTTTGCCCGATCCACAAGAAAGGAGACCCTCTAAACTTTGCCAACTATAGAGGAATTAGTCTCCTGAATATCGCCTACAAGATCCTCTCTGCCGTACTATGTAAACGCCTGAAACCTTTCGTCAGCAACCTGATTGGCCCCTATCAATGTGGATTCAGACCAGGAAAGTCCACAATCGATCAAATGTTCCCGCTACGGCAGATCCTGGAAACTTCCCCAGAATTTCAAATCGATACCCACCACCTCTTTATTGATTTAAAGGCCGCGTACGATAGCATTTATAGAGACGAGCTATACAGAGCCATGTCAGGTTTTGGCATCCCCACAAAACTCGTCCGACTGTGCAGGATGACGATGGAGAACTCTCGCTGCTCCGTCAAGGTTAGTAATGACCTCACAGAAGCTTTTGACGTCAAAAAAGGATTCCGACAAGGTGATGCGCTATCGTGCGATTTCTTCAACTTAATACTTGAAAAAATTATAAGAAACTCGCAAGTCAATTGTATTGGGACAATTTTTTCCAAGTCTGTGCAATTGCTAGCATACGCTGACGACATAGACATCATTGGCAGAACTCGGCGAGCTGTCATTGGAACGTTTTTTTAGCATTGAAGCTGAAGAGGCTAAGATTGGACTAGCAGTCAATGAGGCCAAAACGAAATACCTGCTGTCCACAAAAAGGGACACACAACACCGGCGGATTGGATAAAATATCACAATAGACAGGTACAACTTTGAGGTAGTTAGGGAATTTGTGTACCTCGGATTCGCTATAACTTCTGACAACAACATCTCGTCAGAAATAAAGCGAAGAATAAATCTTGCCATTGGCTGTTTCTATGGGCTAGGAAGGTAATGGAGTAGCAAAGCCCTCTCTCGAAAGACAAAGGAGACTGTATAAGACCCTAATCATCCCAGTCCTGCTCTATGGCGCCGAGGCATGGACCCTATCTAAAGCGGGTGAAGATATCCTTAGTCGTTTCGAGCGTAAGATTCTTCAGAGAATTTTTGGCCCTATCTGCGTTAACGGGCTTTGGAGGAGAAGGTTCAACCAAGAACTATACGAGCTGTACAGAGACATTGACTGGTAAAAAAAAAAATATCACGTTTAAGATGGCTAGGTAATGTAGAGCGAATGGACAACAATGCTCTGGTTCGCAGGATCTTCGATTCCATCCCAGAAGGTAGACGCAGTCAAGGAAGAATTCGCCTTAGGTGGCGCGCTCAAGTGGAGGACGACCTCAACCAACTTGGAGTGCAAAACTGGAGGCAGCTAGCCAAAGACCGAGCTGGCTGGAGAGGCATGTTGGCTGAGGCCCAGGTTCGTCCCGAACTGTAGCGCCCCTAAGTAAGTAAGTAAGTGCTGCTGCTGCTGCCTCTTCTTGGGTCTGTATGTGAGGGATTTTAACTCTGAGAGAAAAATAGAGCACAAAAGATAGAGTAATTAAAAAAAAGGGAAATTTTTCTTTCACTTATATTTTCAAACGCATTTACATGACTTCTGAGTTTGTTTCTGAAGGGAACTTGCCCTTAAAGATAAAATGGTTTAACCATTTTTACTTAATTTGATTGGTATATTGTCAATCATACTCTTTCAGATCTAATAATAAAATTTTTCTAGCATACATACTAGTTATGAACTCAATGAGCACATTGCTTAAGGCAGGCTATAGTAGTAGTAGGCTGTAGTAGTAATGTTTTTAAGTTTGATGCGCTGTCCGATTCTATCTCGGAAATTGTTTCCCTTTGTCCTCGCACTGAAATCGTCATTGCGAGCGATTTCAATGTACACAATTCCAATTGGCTCCGCTATTCTGGTCAGACAACACCCGAAGGAAGGTATGTCGAGCTCTTTGCCGGGTAACATCACCTTACCCAACTGATCGATGTTCCAACACGTATACCGGATGTTGCTGGGCAAGCCGCCCATACTCTTGACATACTCTTGACTTGTTTCTTACTTCTCACCCTGATAAATATACCATTAAAAAAAGGTCTGGTTTAATTCTGAGTGTAAAGAAGCTATCAGGCTCAAAGAAGTAAGTTTCCGATCCTACAAAGCCAGCCCTACAGAGGAAAATCGGAAAAAGCACAAACAAGCAAGAAACCCATGCAACTCCGTTATTGAAAGAACCGAGTTTTTGCATGACCAAAAATTACGGCAAAAAATTCTGCAGTGTCCCAAAGGCAGTACAAATTTTTGGTCATTTATAAAAAATATTAAAAACTCCTCAATATCTGCGGTTCCAACACTCATCAACAATAACAAACCAATTGTTTACTCTTCAGGGAGGGCAAACTTGCTCGCCGCCCGTTTCGCTGCCAGCTCCACGCTGCCTCACAGCAACTTTGCCCCTCCTGTACTTGAGAATGTAAATTTTTCCATGGGCTAGATTATTTTCCGCACTCGTGCAGTAGCAAGAGTTCTCAAAAATCTCGATATACACAAATCCGCTGGCCCGGATTCTTCTGAAGAGGTGTTCTTCCACACTGGCAAAGCCCACTGCATAAGCTTTTCCATCGCTCCTACTCTTCTGGAATCTTTCCTAGAACATGGAAAACAGCATTTGTCCAGCCTATTTCGGACGTACCGTGAAATATAGGGTTTCTTTTTTAGCCGAACAACACGAATTTGCAATAGTTTACCCGGCGGGATTTTCTATTGCCACTTCGATCTACAACCATTCAAAACCAATGTTATTCGACACCTCCTATCTTCCACCCCCCTCTATCTTCCTAATACCAGCGCAGTGTGCTCTACATTAAAAGGGAAACAAATAGCCCCTTGTGCGCGCGTTAATTATAAAAAAAAAATATTTTGTTTTGCACTTTCGATTTAACTGATTAATTACTATCAAAATTACATGTATTTTAGTTAGTTCTCAAATCAAAAGATTTTTTTTGTGAAATGTCAAATCAACATTTAGTGATGTTAGCTACAATTCAAAGGGTGTGATCAACATTTTCAGTCATATCATGTTTTTGGCTCTCACTAGAGTTGGGGAATATCGATTCTTACTCGACTCGACTGTGAGCTCTCGATTGACATCTCACTCGACTCGTATTCAGGAATGGACCCCTGATTACCGGTCACTTCATAAGCTCAGAGTTGCGATTAATTCATGTGCCGATATGTTTTTGATGATCGTAGGTTGGATTTTATTTCGACTGAAGCTGGTCAACTTCTTGGATGCAACTTAGAAACCTCTTTTTAAATATCGATGCTGTTCCCTACTCTTCAAAATTATTCTTAAGAAGGAACCAAGCTATGTTCTACACACTCCTGCTTGACTGCAAGCAGACAATTTTTCGTTTAAGCTGTCAAGCTTTGAAATGATTTGCCCAGCCATGTGAAGACGAGATTACAACACAGAAAATTTCTTGAAGCATGCTTTGAACACCCTTCGCGTCTGAATTAAGATAACTTTTTTCGTTTTATTTCATTTTAGTTTTTTTTTTTGTTTTTGGTTGTGTTCTTAAATTTTTGTTATTTAATTTTCATATATATAACTTAATAACCTTTGTATAATTTTTTCTTGTTTTTTATTTTTCTTAAATTCAAATAAAATATTTTGTCTCTTCCTTATATCTGTACTAGTAAAAAGTTAATCTTTCTGTACAGCGTTGATTTTCAATAAATACAAATATAACCATTGTATGTTAAGTGCCTATAGAACTCTCACGGATGTCATTTGACTTATAATTCAATCTTCTCGGCTAATCATTTACTTTTACCAACATAGTATTTTATATATTCACACCAATTGCCCATTTCAGCGCCACTCATTGCGGACCGTGCAGCAATTAAAAATGCTGCTTCATTAGAGTACTATAGGCAGTGTATATGCAATTATATATATTTCTAGGCGAAAAGGTCGTAACTCAATTTTGATAATTTTTGGGATTTTTGTCATTTTGAAAAGTTTGCGAGCTAGCTCACATTATACTCAAGTTAAAACAGGTGCGGGATGTACTTTTACAAAAATGCTTCTACTGGATTAATTTTTTTGAGAAACGACCTTTTCGCTTAGGAGGGCAGTATAAAACCCCTATGTTATAAACCCTAATCGTTTTACATAATAAACCCCGACAATTAAAATTGCGAGAAAAATTTGTTTGTATTTTCTCAATTTTGTTAACTTTGCATGAATGCAAAACCTGTCTTAAAATACAGTTAGAATTTTAGTTTTTTTATAATTCAACTAGTGTACTAGTGTATTTACTAGGGCCCTTAAAACCATTAAACATATAAGTATCTTCTCCTACGTACCTATCGAATAAATTTTAGATTTTTTTCACCAATTTATTAAAGTATTTATTGTACCAATTCATCATAATTTATTCTTGAGTCGATCTTTTTCTATTCCAATCAACATCATGAACAAAAAATTCTCCAAACAAGAACTATAGGTACAAAAGAATACAAAAAATCACCACTAACACAACGAAATGAACCTGCCACCTGCATCCAAGGCCTGCGAAAAAAATACTGCCATCAGTGACCTACCCTAAACAAAAAATCATTATAAAAACTAAAGTAAAGTAATAATTGTCTGCCTCTCACGACTCACTGTCAGACTCACCTCTCTACACCAGCAACAGCAGCAACGATCAGTTTTTTTCTACATGAATGTTGACAGTCCATTCATATATCTACATGTGTTTTTTCCCACCTAATTTTGCCTTGCTTCTTCTTTTCCAAATTCTAGTGCTGCTGCTGCTGCCTCTTCTGGGGTCTGTATGTGAGGGATTTTAACTCTGAGAGAAAAATAATGCACACAAGATAGAGTAATTAAAAAAAAGGGAAATTTTCTTTTACTTATACTTTCAAACGCATTTACATGACTTCTGAGTTTGTTTCTGAAGGGAACTTGCCCTTAAAGATAAAATGGTTTGACCATTTTTACTTAATTTGTAGTAGAGTCACAGTCGGTGCTGAGTACTTGGAAGGACCATTTCTGCAGACTGTTAAACGGCGATGAAGACCAAAATCCCGCTGTCAGGCAGAATGAACCATTCAACATGGATGATGACAGACAAAAATTCCGTCCACCTGACCAAAATGAAGTAAGGATAGCAATATCTAAACTAAAAAACAACAAAGCTGCTGGACCCGACGGACTACCCGCCGAACTTTTTATAGCGGCAGAAGATAACCTGGTGGAGTGCATACACCAACTCATCTCTAAAGTTTGGTCAGAAGAAAGTATGCCTGATGAATGGAACCTCAGCATGGTTTGCCCGATCCACAAGAAAGGAAACCCTCTAAACTGCGCCAACTATAGAGGAATTAGTCTCCTGAATATTGCCTACAAGATCCTCTGCCGTACTATGCAAACGCCTGAAACCTTTCGTCAGCAACCTGATTGGCCCCTATCAGTGTGGTTTCAGACCAGGAAAGTCCACAATCGATCAAATGTTCACGCTACGGCAGATCCTGGAAACTACCCAAGAATTTCAAATCGATACCCACCACCTCTTTATTGATTTTAAGGCCGCGTACGATAGCATTTATAGAGACGAGCTATACAGAGCCATGTCAGGTTTTGGCATCCCCACAAAACTCGTCCGACTGTGCAGGATGACGATGGAGAACTCTCGCTGCTCCGTCAAGGTTAGTAATGATCTCACAGAAGCTTTTGACGTGAAAAAAGGATTCCGACAAGGTGATGCGCTATCGTGCGATTTCTTCAACTTAATACTTGAAAAAATTATAAGAAAATCGCAAGTCAATTGTAGTGGGACAATTTTTTTTAAGTCTGTGCAATTGCTAGCATACGCTGACGACATAGACATCATTGGCAGAGCTCGGCGAGCTGTCACTGGAACGTTTGCTAGCATTGAAGCTGAAGCGGCTAAGATGGGACTAGCAGTCAATGAGGCCAAAACGAAGTACCTGCACCCACAAAAAGGGACACACAACACCGGCGGATTGGACAAAACATCACAATAGACAGGTACAACTTTGAGGTAGTTAGGGACTTTGTGTACCTCGGATTCGCTATAACTTCTGACAACAACATCTCGTCAGAAATAAAGCGAAAAATAACTCTTGCCAATCGTTGTTTCTATGGGCTAGGAAGGCAATTGAGTAGCAAAGCCCTCTCTCGAAAGACAAAGGAGACTCTGTATAAGACCCTAATCATCCCTGTCCTGCTCTATGGCGCCGAGCCATGGACTCTATCTAAAGCAGATGAAGATATCCTTAGTCGTTTCGAGCGTAAGATTCTTCGGAGGATTTTTAGCCCTATCTGCGTTAACGGGCTTTGGAGGAGAAGGTTCAACCAAGAACTATACGAGCTGGTCAAAAAATACGCATATCACGTTTAAGATGGCTAGGTCATTTAGAGCGAATGGAAAACAATGCTCCGGTTCGCACAGAAGGTAGACGCAGTCAAGGAAGACCTCGCCTTAGGTGGCACGCTCAAGTGGAGGACGACCGCAACCAACTTGGAGTGCAAAACAGAAGGCAGCTAGCCAAAGACCGAGCTGGCTGGAGAGGCATGTTGGTTGAGGCCCAGGTTCGTCCCGAACTGTAGCGCCCCCTAAGTAAGTAAGTAAGTGCTGCTGCCTCTTCTTGGGTTTGTATGTGAAGGATTTTAACTCTGAGAGAAAAATAGAGCACAAAAGATAGAGTAATTAAAAAAAGGGAAATTTTCTTTCACTAATACTTTCAAACGCATTTACATGACTTCTGAGTTTGTTTCTGAAGGGAACTTGCCCTTAAAGATAAAATAGTTTGACCATTTTTACTTTATTTGATTGGTATAAATTGTCAATCATACTCTTTCAGATCTAATAATAATTTTTTTTCTAGCATATCATAGAACTAATTATGAACTCAATGAGCACGTTGCTAAAGGCAGGCTATAGTAGTAGTGGGTTGTAGTAGTAATGTTTTTTAATTTTAATTTAATATCTAAATTGAACTCTGGTGGTTTATAATGTGTAACAATCTTGTTATTCTGTTTGACTTAATAAATAAATACATTCTTTACATGTATTATTGTCATTTTCAGGAGCTCGGTGATGTTGAAAATTGGGCACGTAGCATCGAGACCGATATGTCCCCTTTTAAACACATAAGCATGTGCCGCAGCGTGACTTAGTATTTAGGCGAAGGAGTTGGGAAGTGTAGTGGGGATCACAATGACGCAGGGACCAAGAATTTATTGCGATTCTCTCATTCTCGTTTGTTAGTTTCATTGCTTGCTTTATTATTCTTTTCCTCAGTTTGTGGTCAAATTTATGTTTTCTTATAAGTAAGAGGGAGAGCGTTGAAGCAAAGAAACGTAAAGGCATACTAAAGTTTTTCATACACTGTCGCGTGACGCTGATTCAACGTGTGAAATCTACAGGCGTGCCCAAAAGGGAATTGGTGAAGAATCGGCGTCATATGATTATGTGTATAAAAGGGGACTATGCAAACTATACAAGGAACTCTAGAAATCGCTTACAAAACTTCACGACAACCTACAACGTAAACACAATAACTGAAATTGTTAAAGTAAAACCACATGTACGTCTATGTTTTCTTGTTTTTTTTTACAATTAAGTTTTTATTAAATTTAAAAAATAAACACGGCCAAATGAACATTTGTCTACGACACTCAATTTTTTGCTGTAAGGAGCATTTTTGATGTAAAAGCATATGTTTTATTTGCTTTTTTTGGGTAGTTAATATAAAAATAATTGTATTGTAACCCAAGTCATTATATGTTTTTTTTCTTAATTTCTGTCTTTTTATGAAAAAAAAAGAATTTTGGATTGAAATTTGGAAAATTAATTAATTTCATTGTGACGAGAAAAAACTAAATAAAAAAGGAAACTAATAAAATGATTGCAAATTCTTATTTATGTTTCAATGATATATAAAATATTAAGAAAGGTTTGAAGATTAATATCGAGACCGCCCTGTAATTATAAAATAAAAGTATCATCAAACAAAATTAACATTATATTTAAGAATACAAATCTTACGCCGAGAATGGGATCTACTGCGACTACGTTCATATTGCCGCCTTATTTCACGATAAGGCAAGCCCGATCGCCGTTTGCTGCTGCGGTAATCTTCCCTGTAACGGTCATGATATTTTCTATCCTTGTAGGACCTGTTTACAAACAAAAAATTCAGAGAAATCAAAATGTAACTAATGAAATTATCGTAAGCAAACGAGAAACGCAAAAGGAATTCAGACCTATCACAGATTCCCTCATAGAAAATTTCCGAACGAAAGACTACGCCCCGAATACGAACAAATTCAAATCAAACCCCGAACGGAATCAGCCATTATCCAAACCTCTTTTCGGACTTTCGGAATCAGTTGATTTGTGTCAAAATGTGAAAAGCAAAACAAAATGTCACTTTTATTGTGTATATTTTAATTGTGTTTTGAAAAAAGTTATCTGAAATGGATTCAATTGCGATTGCTATTTATGAAATAAAACAAGAAAACGCGTAGCGAAAACAAAAATTAAAATTACAACGTAGGATTTTAAGAGACGCCTTTAATCCACTCGACCACAATCCCCGGACAATTTATGGCTTCTCTTGGACCATATCCAATAGCCTTTCGAATTGGGCTCTGTTCGTGTTCACTTTTCACCTTTTGTTAAATATTTGCTTAAAGTTTAATATTTGTTTTTCTTTAGACTGAAAATACTTAAATTTTTCTAATAAATGCGTGTTAACAAACTGTTTCACACAACATCCGAGCTAAATAATTATTCGTAGAAAAATCAATAAAATTTCCTATTCGTTCGGGTTAAGTGATACCAATTTTCCCGAACTCCGAAAGTCTTACGAAAGTCTTCGATACGACGGGAGCAGTGATACTTTTTTTTCGGGATTCTTAGTACGATTCTAGGACTTATTATGCTTACCTTGTAGGTTGGCCCATATATACACCAGGACCCCTGTTCTGTAACTTTGTCGATAACTTTTCGCATCGATAAAATATGAAACAAAAAATTCCATACTTATCGCATCTGGAAATAATCGGTGTTCTGTAAATCCTTGCGATAACCTTAAATTTCATTCTTAACTTGACTGGAATTTCCAATGGAAGTCGATAAGTCGAGCTGCCATTGACATTTCAAAAATTAAATATTAAGGTATGTCCACACCAAAGAAACATTTTTTTAAAAAATATTTCTGAATTGTTTAAGAAACTTTTCACGAATATTTCTATCATAGCGCCGTGTTTTATTATCACGAAAAAAATAAAAAAAAACTTATCGACTAGACTAAATTGAATGATATAGACATTTTCCCAAAATCACAACTTTTTTACCTTTTTGTTCTTTATTTTAAAGACGCGTTTCGGGAACGCAAATTTATACACTGTAAAAAGTCCTATACTTTTGCAAGCACTCGCTTGAACGCCCTTTAGAAACAAATTGCTTAAATGTGAAAACAGTCATTTATTAATTAGTAATTGGTTTTTATTAAAAGAATATAAAAGTCAAAGAAAACAATTATTTTATTATAACAGAAAATATGAATGTAATAACAAACTTCTTAAGAAATAGAAAAAAATAGTCAGCATCTATAGGCGCAATAAAAAAGAATTACAAAAGTCTACGTACACAAGAATGATGTACGCTGCCACAAAAGATAAAGACAACATAAAAAACATCCTTAGTTTGACGAGGTTTATTTTTTCACATTACACGGCAAAGTCATGAGATAAATATACAAGGTTCTCATAAATAAACTCCCATACAAATTTTGACGGTTCATTTACGAGAATATAAATTCACGTTTTTACCGTTTATGAGTGTTTTCCGCGATTGCATGAAATCAACAGGCGTATTGATACTACTTTTCCTACCATCTATTTTCTATCTACATCTATTTACTTTGTTTCCCTTAGTTTTCGTCGTTTTCTTTGTTTCTTTTGTTTTATTTTATTTATGTGGTTGTCTCTTTTTCTCTTATGCTGGAAGTACAATAAAATACATTGTTCATTTTTTTTATTAACTATTTAATTCATAAGTATAATCACACAAATTGCAGACCTAAAAACAACAATTATGATTTCAGAAATGTTTCGCGAAGCGTCGAGACCTTAATAAACATTTCAGAAACATTTAAATAAAATTTCTGAATATTTAAGAAATGTTTCCTTGGTGTAGACACACCTTCAAAGACAATTAGGAAGAGATACATATTGTTTTTACGAATCCCTTTGATTTGATTTTTGGGCCTTTGAAGACTTAAAAATTACAATTAATATAAATTACATACACAAAAAGATATTTGTCTGCTCTTATTTTTGTTACCTTTTTATTTAATTCCATTTTTTCAATCTTATCGTCTGCTCACAAACAAATGCTAAAATTTGACGTTTCAAAGGAAAAACTTATCGCATTTGATAGATACAGAACACCGTTTTATCGCATTTTTCCAGTATTTCATTCCGATACATTCCAATCGATAAAATTATCGCCTGTCAATGTTACAGAACCAGAATGATGCGATAAAATTAATTTTGTTCCAATTTTCAACGTTTCTCGATCAATTTTATCGATGCGATAGTTACAGAACAGGGGTCCAGGTGTTGGAGTATGAGGTCTCTGTGTAATTGAATAATCGACTCTTATTCGACGGCCATCAATTTCAAGCCCATTTGTTCCATCTTTTGCGATTTTAGCATCCGTCATCTCCTCAAAGTAAACGAAACAAAAACCTCTGTATCGCCCAGTCTATAATATAATTAAAATTGTTTTTCACGTTGATAACATTAACATAAAGTTTTTGAAATATACAAAGCGCGAGCATTAATCGGTATCTGTACATTATAGTCTTAGAGCCGACAGCAAATTTTGGAAGTGGAGATATAACCGAAATTCGCTAACGTGTATGTGTAGATATGCGCTCTAATATATCAAATCGAAAAGTCTGCCAGGGATTGTTTTCAGCCGGGGCTGTAGGGGGCGTTCGAAAACGCTAATTTTTCCGATTTGGATGTCGGAGGTACAACCACTTGTGTATATAACCCACAGACGTTTTTTTCAGCCTTCACCCCGCCCTTAAAATATGCAAAAAAACTCTTTTTTTCTTTGAGGTATAACCTTACAAATGACAAAAAAATCGGATTAATTTTCCTGATTGCAAATTTGTATGCCCCGTACGTTTTTTCAGCCTTCACACCGCCAGACGAACATAAAGCATAATAAAATGCATTTTTCTAATAAAATTCAAAAAAACTTTTTTCTTTTCAACTATATGTTGGTTACATCGAAATGCTCTGCTTTAAGTCCTGATTATGAATATGTAAGTCTCAGATAAATAACTTACAGCCCCTCCAGACGTCCTTAAAGCTTTCTCAAATGCATTTTCTACTGAAAATCCTTCAAACTTTTTTTAATATAATAAACAAAACATACAAAACTTAAATTATGAATCAATAAACGTAGATATTTATATTAAGTGAATTCTTGGTCGGACAATGGTAAAAAATCAATCATAGCATTTGTTATTATAAATTCAGTATCAATTGGTAAAGAATATAGAATTTCCTCTCTCCCGAAACAATTTTATTTCAACATTAGAATAGCCGGGAATTTATAAAAAAACTTGTTTGTTTGTTTTGTTTGCTATTATCTTCTTTGTCAATGATTAGTAGTAATATTCTGTTATGCAATAAATAAATTAAACCATTTGAAATTCTTAAGGGTTCGGTGGAATTTCAATCCGCTTTTTCCAATTTCGGAAAGTTTGCAAATGTAAGTGAGGAGGATATCACAACAGTTGAAAATTTTGTTATTAAATATTTTATTTTATTTGTGTGTAAGTGTTCTGTTGCAGCAAACCAATCGCTGTAACTATGTTTCCAGTATTAGGAAAAATGTGATAGAAAATAGAATAGAATAGAAAGGGATACAGCTTTCCCCTTTTCGTTGTGGCTGAACAATGGAGGACGACGATATGGTCAAGATTAAATGGTTTGATGGGATAGTAGCCCCTGACAAAATTGAGGACATATTTTGCAATGCACATAATTCGTCCGACAACGAGGGAAGACACACACAATTATTCGTCTGATGAGGAATAATAAATGTTTGTTCAAGAATTGATACTGAATCTATCTTTTATCTTCTTCACCTATATATATAAAAATAGATGTGTGTTTGTTTGTATGTAAGTCCCTTATGGACTCTTAAACAGCCCAACGGATTTTTATGAAAATTTCAGGGTAGATATAGTTTAGTCCAAGGATGGTTTCTGTGTATCTTGGATGTTCGCACCTTCCGAGCAGCTAACATCGACTCGGATCATCATCAGAGATGCCGCAACTGATGTGCTAGGTTTCACCAGACCACCACCACGAAACCTCTGGTTCGATGACGAATGCAGGCAGGCCCATGCAGCCAAACAAGAGGCATATAAAGCGGCGCATCTAAGAAAGACGAGAGCTGCTCGCGAGCTCTACGAGCAGAAAAGACGGGAAGAACACCGGCTTCTCTAAAAGAAGATGATTGAGAGATGCTACTCCAGGAACAACGTGCGGAAGTTTTACCAACAGGTAAAAAGAACGTGCCAAGGAAAAAAAACCCTCACAGAAGCCTGTAGAGATAGGAATGCAAACCTCGTAGTAGAGTCACAGTCAGTGCTGAGTACATGGAAGGACCATTTCTGCAGACTGTTAAACGGCGATGAAGACCAAAATCCCGCTGTCAGGCAGAATGAACCATTCAACATGGATGATGACAGACAAAACTTCCGTCCACCTGACCAAAATGAAGTAAGGATAGCAATATTTAAACTAAAAAACAACAAAGCTGCTGGACCCGACGGACTACCCGCCGAATTTTTTAAAGCGGCCGGAGATGACCTGGTGGAGTGCATACACCAACTCATCTCTAAAGTTTGGTCAGAAGAAAGTATACCTAATGAATGGTACCTCAGCATCGTTTGCCCGATCCACAAGAAAGGAGACCCTCTAAACTTTGCCAACTATAGAGGAATTAGTCTCCTGAATATCGCCTACAAGATCCTCTCTGCCGTACTATGTAAACGCCTGAAACCTTTCGTCAGCAACCTGATTGGCCCCTATCAATGTGGTTTCAGACCAGGAAAGTCCACAATCGATCAAATGTTCCCGCTACGGCAGATCCTGGAAACTTCCCCAGAATTTCAAATCGATACCCACCACCTCTTTATTGATTTAAAGGCCGCGTACGATAGCATTTATAGAGACGAGCTATACAGAGCCATGTCAGGTTTTGGCATCCCCACAAAACTCGTCCGACTGTGCAGGATGACGATGGAGAACTCTCGCTGCTCCGTCAAGGTTAGTAATGACCTCACAGAAGCTTTTGACGTCAAAAAAGGATTCCGACAAGGTGATGCGCTATCGTGCGATTTCTTCAACTTAATACTTGAAAAAATTATAAGAAACTCGCAAGTCAATTGTATTGGGACAATTTTTTCCAAGTCTGTGCAATTGCTAGCATACGCTGACGACATAGACATCATTGGCAGAACTCGGCGAGCTGTCATTGGAACGTTTTTTTAGCATTGAAGCTGAAGAGGCTAAGATTGGACTAGCAGTCAATGAGGCCAAAACGAAATACCTGCTGTCCACAAAAAGGGACACACAACACCGGCGGATTGGATAAAATATCACAATAGACAGGTACAACTTTGAGGTAGTGGACTTTGTGTACCTCGGATCCGCTCTAACATTTGACAATAACATCTCGTCAGAAATAAAGCGAAGAATAACTCTTGCCAATCGTTTTTTCTATGGGCTAGGAAGGCAATTGAGTAGCAAAGCCATCTCTCGAAAGACAAAGGAGACTCTGTATAAGAACCTAATCATCCATCCTGCTCTATGGTGCCGAGCCATGGACTCTATCTAAAGCAGATGAAGATATCCTTAGTCGTTTCGAGCGTAAGATTCTTCGGAGGATTTTTAGCCCTAATCTGCGTTGGAGGAGAAGGTTCAACCAAGAACTATACGAGCTGGTCAAAAAATACGCATATCACGTTTAAGATGGCTAGGTCATGTAGAGCGAATGGAAAACAATGCTCCGGTTCGCACAGAAGGTAGACGCAGTCAAGGAAGACCTCGCCTTAGGTGGCACGCTCAAGTGGAGGACGACCGCAACCAACTTGGAGTGCAAAACTGAAGGCAGCTAGCCAAAGACCGAACTGGCTGGAGAGGCATGTTGGTTGAGGCCCAGGTTCGTCCCGAACTGTAGCGCCCCCTAAGTAAGTAAGTAAGTGCTGCTGTCTCTTCTTGGGTTTGTATGTGAAGGATTTTAACTCTGAGAGAAAAATAGAGCACAAAAGATAGAGTAATTAAAAAAAGGGAAATTTTCTTTCACTAATACTTTCAAACGCATTTACATGACTTCTGAGTTTGTTTCTGAAGGGAACTCGCCCTTAAAGATAAAATGGTTTGACCATTTTTACTTTATTTGATTGGTATAAATTGTCAATCATACTCATTCAGATCTAATAATAATTTTTTTTCTAGCATATCATAGAACTAATTATGAACTCAATGAGCACGTTGCTAAAGGCAGGCTATAGTAGTAGTAGGTTGTAGTAGTAATGTTTTTAATTTTAATTTAATATCTAAATTGAACTCTGGTGGTTTATTATGTGTAACAATCTTGTTATTCTGTTTGACTTAATAAATAAATACATTCTTTACATGTATTATTGTCATTTTCAGGAGTTCGGTGATGTTGAAAATTGGGCACGTAGCATCGAGACCGATATGTCCCCTTTTAAACACATAAGCATGTGCCGCAGCGTGACTTAGTATTTAGGCGAAGGAGTTGGGAAGTGTAGTGGGGATCACAATGACGCAGGGACCAAGAATTTATTGCGATTCTCTCATTCTCGTTTGTTATTTTCATTGCTTGCTTTATTATTCTTTTCCTCAGTTTGTGGTCAAATTTATGTTTTCTTATAAGTAAGAGGGAGAGCGTTGAAGCAAAGAAACGTAAAGGCATACTAAAGTTTTCATACACTGTCGCGTGACGCTGATTCAACGTGTGAAATCTACAGGCGTGCCCAAAAGGGAATTGGTGAAGAATCGGCGTCATATGATTATGTGTATAAAAGGGGACTATGCAAACTATACAAGGAACTCTAGAAATCGCTTACAAAACTTCACGACAACCTACAACGTAAACACAATAACTGAAATTGTTAAAGTAAAACCACATGTACGTCTATGTTTTCTTGTTTTTTTTACAATTAAGTTTTTATTAAATTAAAAAAAATAAACACGGCCAAATGAACATTTGTCTACGACACTCAATTTTTTGCTGTAAGGAGCATTTTTGATGTAAAAGCATATGTTTTACTTGCTTTTTTTGGGTAGTTAATATAAAAATAATTGTATTGTAACCCAAGTCATTATATTTTTTTTTTCTTAATTTCTGTCTTTTTATGAAAAAAAAAAAGAATTTTGGATTGAAATTTGGAAAATTAATTAATTTCATTGTGACGAGAAAAAACTAAATAAAAAAGGAAACTAATAAAATGATTGCAAATTCTTATTTATGTTTCAATGATAAATAAAATATTAAGAAAGGTTTGAAGATTAATATCGAGACCGCCCTGTAATTATAAAATAAAAGTATCATCAAACAAAATTAACATTATATTTAAGAATACAAATCTTACGCCGAGAATGGGATCTACTGCGACTACGTTCATATTGCCGCCTTATTTCACGATAAGGCAAGCCCGATCGCCGTTTGCTGCTGCGGTAATCTTCCCTGTAACGGTCATGATATTTTCTATCCTTGTAGGACCTGTTTACAAACAAAAAATTCAGAGAAATTAAAATGTAACTAATGAAATTATCGTAAGCAATCGAGAAACGCAAAAGGAATTCAGACCTATCACAGATTCCCTCGTAGAAAATTTCCGAACGAAAGGCTACGCCCCGAATACGAACAAATTCAAATCAAACCCCGAACGGAATCAGCCATTATCCAAACCTCTTTTCGGACTTTCAGAATCAGTTGATTTGTGTCAAAATGTGAAAAGCAAAACAAAATGTCACTTTTATTGTGTATATTTTAATTGTGTTTTGAAAAAAGTTATCTGAAAAGGATTCAATTGCGATTGCTATTTATGAAATAAAACAAGAAAACGCGTAGCGAAAACAAAAATTAAAATTACAACGTAGGATTTTAAGAGACGCCTTTAATCCACTCGACCACAATCCCTGGACAATTTATGGCTTCTCTTGGAGCATATCCAATAGCCTTTCGAATTGGGCTTTGTTCGTGTTCACTTTTCACCTTTTGTTAAATATTTGCTTAAAGTTTAATATTTGTTTTTCTTTAGACTGAAAATACTTAAATTTTTCTAATAAATGCGTGTTAACAAACTGTTTCACACAACATCCAAGCAAAATAATTATTCGTAGAAAAATCAATAAAATTTCCTATTCGTTCGGGTTAAGTGATACCAATTTTCCCGAACTCCGAAAGTCTTACGAAAGTCTTCGATACGACGGGAGCAGTGATACTTTTTTTCGGGATTCTTAGTACGATTCTAGGACTTATTATGCTTACCTTGTAGGTTGGCCCATATATACACCAGGTGTTGGAGTATGAGGTCTCTGTGTAATTGAATAATCGACTCTTATTCGACGGCCATCAATTTCAAGCCCATTTGTTCCATCTTTTGCGATTTTAGCATCCGTCATCTCCTCAAAGTAAACGAAACAAAATCCTCTGTATCGCCCAGTCTATAATATAATTAAAATTGTTTTTCACGTTGATAACATTAACATAAAGTTTTTGAAATATACAAAGCGCGAGCATTAATCGGTATCTGTACATTATAGTCTTAGAGCCGACAGCAAATTTTGGAAGTGGAGATTTAACCGAAATTCGCTAACGTGTATGTGTAGATATGCGCTCTAATATATCAAATCGAAAAGTCTGCCAGGGATTGTTTTCAGCCAGGGCTGTAGGGGGCGTTCGAAAACGCTAATTTTTCCGATTTGGATGTCGGAGGTACAACCACTTGTGTGATACATCAAAATTTCTGGATTACTCTCCTGATTACAAATATATAACCCACAGACGTTTTTTTCAGCCTTCACCCCGCCCTTAAAATATGCAAAAAAACTCTTTTTTTCTTTGAGGTATAACCTTACAAATGACAAAAAAATCGGATTAATTTTCCTGATTGCAAATTTGTATGCCCCGTACGTATTTTCAGCCTTCACACCGCCAGACGAACATAAAGCATAATAAAATGCATTTTTCTAATAAAATTCAAAAAAACTTTTTTCTTTTCAACTATATGTTGGTTACATCGAAATGCTTTGCTTTAAGTCCTGATTATGAATATGTAAGTCTCAGATAAATAACTTACAGCCCCTCCAGACGTCCTTAAAGCTTTCTCAAATGCTTGTCGATCTTAAGCTCATAGCGGCCGGACGTCGGGTCGAGGTGCGCGCATAAATAATTAAATAAAAGTAAAAAAAAAAAAAAAATTATTGCGCATTGGTATCGCGAGTGTTAAAAAAAAATAATATTACACACTCGTTTGAGAAATTGGCAGAACCCCCTCGCGTGTGCTGTAAAGAAAATAACAATATCCACTTGCGTCGTTGGAAGACGATAAGATGCCCATTCGCGCTGTGAAAGAAAAAAAAAATTCACACTTGCATAACAAATCAAATTATCCTCCTATCTGTCCCAAGCCTTTGTGCTTAGCTTAACTGCCTCTTTCTTATCTACTGTAGGCATCGTATGCTTGCGGTAAATAGATAAGGGCATTTGAGTTTGTCCTATTGTGCTGAATATTTAAATTGATTTTTTGTATGCAAGCTGTCTTATGGGCATAACACCTAAGACAGTTTGTTTATTACAGAGATTAATTTGGATTTTCACTGCATGGTTCGACTTATTCAGAATTGTGTTTTGTGTGTAAGTATTTTTAAATGGTAAGTGATTTTTGTGTCGTGTATTCCAATGTTCGTGGTATTAGAAAGAATTTCTTTCACCTGTACGTCTACACTGTTCAATACAGGCCAGCTGTTTTGGCATTAAGTGAAACCCAGGTTGGAGTAAATACTGATTTATCAGAGTTTGCTCTACATGGGTATAGCTTGGTGCCACTACTCTTTTCCCATCATGGTCTCGTGGTCTATGTTAGAAATGATATTGCTTGCCAGAGCCTTCCCCAATATGGGCAATGTTCCAACACGGACTTTAACTTCTTGTGGCTCAAATTCACTGTCCGCAAGCATGTCATTCATTATTGTTTTATTTACAGGAGTCCAAATCTCGACAGCAATTCGACTTGTAACGAGTTTGATGCGCTGTCTGATTCTATCTCAAAAATTGTTTCCCTTTGTCCTCGCACTGAAATCGTTATTGCGGGCGATTTCAATGTACACAATTCCAATTGGCTCCGCTATTCTGGTCAGACAACACCCTAAGGAAGGTATGTCGAGCTCTTTGCCGGGTTACATCACCTTACCCAACTGATCGATGTGCCAACGCGTATACCGGATGTTGCTGGGCAAGCCGCCCATACTCTTGACTTGTTTCTTACTTCTCACCCTGATAAATATACCATTAGAGTAACTTCTCCATTTGGCACTTCAGACCATTGTGTCATTTCAGCTGATTTCTCATCCTCCACCCATCCAGTTAAAGAAAAACTTCCCACCAGGACCGTTTGGCAATACGAGAAAGCCAACTGGGACGGCCTGAATATTTTTTTCCCAAACTTTAACTGGTCACTATGCTTCCTCGATAGTGACATTGATGCCAGTGCTGAAATGATCACAAATGTGATTCTTCTAGGGATGCGTGCTTTTATTCCTAACAGAGTAAAAAGCATCAAACCTAAAGAAAAGTCTTTGTTTAATTCTGAGTGTAAAGAAGCTATCAGGCTCAAAGAAGTAAGTTTCCGTTCTTACAAAGCCAACCCTACAGAGGAAAATCGGAAAAAGCACAAACAAGCAAGAAACTCATGCAACTCCGTTATTGAAAGAACCAAATTTTTGCATGACCAAAAATTACGGCAAAAAATTCTGCAGTGTCCCAAAGGCAGTAAAAATTTTTGGTCATTTGTAAAAAAATATTAAAAACTCCTCAACATCTTCGGTTCCAACGCTCATCGACAATAACAAACCAATTGTTTACTCTTCAGAGAAGGCAAACTTGCTCGCCGCCCATTTCGCTGCCAGCTCCACGCTGCCGCATAGCAACGTTGCCCCTCCTGTACTTGAGAATGTAAATTTTTCCATGGGACAGATTTTTTTCCGCACTCGTACAGTAGCAAGAGTTCTCAAAGATCTCGATATACACAAATCCGCTGGCCCGGATGGTATACCCCCGATTATTCTGAAGAGGTGTTCTTCCACACTGGCAAAGCCACTGCGTAAGCTTTTCCATCGCTCCTACTCTTCTGGAATCTTTCCTAGAAGATGGAAAACAGCATTTGTCCAGCCTGTCCCTAAGAAAGGTGACCCATCCTCCCCCTCCTCCTACCGACCCATAGCACTGACATCCCTTCTTTCTAAGGTCATGGAAACACTGATTAACCGTCAGCTTAAGGAATATCTCGAAGATCGTAAGCTTCTCCATGACCGTCAGTATGGCTTCCGCAGCAACCGTTCCACTGGTGATCTGATGGCATATCTCACCGAACAGTGGAACAAATCTTTACATCGCTTTGGTGAAAGTAAGATTATTGCTCTTGATATCTCCAAGGCATTTGATAGAGTTTGGCATGAAGCTCTCTTATCGAAAATGCGTGCTTTTGGGATCGATAATACTCTTGTTCGTTGGATTAGAAGCTATCTCCTGGACCGTTCAATACAAGTTGTATTGGACGGATTCAAGTCTGATTCCCATAAAATAAATGCTGGTGTGCCCCAGGGCTGTGTTCTGTCTCCGACTCTTTTCCTCATTTTTATAAATTATCTTCTGTCTGTTACTTCTAATCCACTTAATTGTTTTGCTGACGACTCTACCCTCAGCTTTTCATATTCGTTCGATAATTCACGTCCTTCGCCTTCGGACGTACAATTGCAACGGTGCCGTATGTCAAGCTCATTAAACTGTGATTTATACAGCATTGTTAAATGGGGTAATAGGAATCGTGTGGAGTTTAATGCTTCGAAAACTCAATGCTGTCTTCTGTCGTTAAAGCTAAACATACCCCCAATGCCATTGTCCATGAATGGCACTTACATCGAAGAAACCGAAAAGCTCTCAGTACTCGGTATGTGTGTCAACGATGACCTCCGTTGGAACGACCATATATTTGAAATCGCTAAAAATGCTGCTAAGTGCTTAGGTTTTCTGTATCGGTGTAAGAAGTATTTTTCCCCATCTGATCTGGCTACAATTTATAAAGCGTTTATACGCCCTAAACTCGAGTATAACTCCCACCTCTGGGCAGGTGCTTCACAAACATCGCTTCACTTGCTTGATAGAATACAAAATAGAGCGTTAAGATTGATAGGAAATAGAACTGCCGCTGAAACAATTGCCCCTCTCGAACACCGACGCAATGTTTCATGTCTTTCCTTATTTTATCGGTTCTTTTATAAAAAATGTTCACTCGAGGTAGCCAGCTGCATTCCTCCCCTTAAAAGTTTCGCCCGTAATACTCGTCTTGCTAGGAATGCCCATCAGTTCACCCTTGAGCCCAATTTCGGGCGTACCGTGAAATATAGAGATTCTTTTTTTAGCCGTAAAACACGACTTTGGAATGGTTTACTCGGCGAGATTTTCCCTTGCCATTTCAATATGCAAACATTCAAAACCAATGTTAATCGACACCTCCTATCTCTCCCCTCCTAATGCCCGCGCAGTGTGTTACATTAAAAGGGAAACAAATAGTCCCTTGTGCGCGCGTTAATTATAAAAAAAAAAAAAATGCATTTTCTACTGAAAATCCTTCAAACTTTTTTTAATATAATAAACAAAACATACAAAACTTAAATTATGAATCAATAAACGTAGATATTTATATTAAGTGAATTCTTGGTCGGACAATGGTAAAAATCAATCATAGCATTTGTTATTATAAATTCAGTATCAATTGGTAAAGAATATAGAATTTCCTCTCTCCCGAAACAATTTTATTTCAACATTAGAATAGCCGGGAATTTATAAAAAAACTTGTTTGTTTGTTTTGTTTGCTATTATCTTCTTTGTCAATGATTAGTAGTAATATTCTGTTATGCAATAAATAAATTAAACCATTTGAAATTCTTAAGGGTTCGGTGGAATTTCAATCCGCTTTTTCCAATTTCGGAAAGTTTGCAAATGTAAGTGAGGAGGATATCACGACAGTTGAAAATTTTGTTATTAAATATTTTATTTTATTTGTGTGTAAGTGTTCTGTTGCAGCAAACCAATCGCTGTAACTATGTTTCCAGTATTAGGAAAAATGTGATAGAAAATAGAATAGAATAGAATAGAAAGGGATACAGCTTTCCCCTTTTCGTTGTGGCTGGACAATGGAGGACGACGATATGGTCAAGATTAAATGGTTTGATGGGATAGTAGCCCCTGACAAAATTGAGGACATATTTTGCAATGCACATAATTCGTCCGACAACGAGGGAAGACACACACAATTATTCGTCTGATGAGGAATAATAAATGTTTGTTCAAGAATTGATACTGAATCTATCTTTTATCTTCTTCACCTATATATATAAAAATAGATGTGTGTTTGTTTGTATGTATGTCCCTTATGGACTCTTAAACAGCCCAACGGATTTTTATGAAAATTTCAGGGTAGATATAGTTTAGTCCAAGGATGGTTCCTGTGTATCCACCTTCCGAGCAGCTAACATCGACTCGGATCATCATCAGAGATGCCGCAACTGATGTGCTAGATTTCACCAGACCACTACCACGAAACCTCTGGTTCGATGACGAATGCAGGCAGGCCCATGCAGCCAAACAAGAGGCATATAAAGCGGCGCATCTAAGAAAGACGAGAGCTGCTCGCGAGCTCTACGAGCAGAAAAGACGGGAAGAACACCGGCTTCTCTAAAAGAAGATGATTGAGAGATGCTACTCCAGGAACAACGTGCGGAAGTTTTACCAACAGGTAAAAAGAACGTGCCAAGGAAAACAAACCCGCACAGAAGCCTGTAGAGATAGGAATGCAAACCTCGTAGTAGAGTCACAGTCAGTGCTGAGTACATGGAAGGACCATTTATGCAGACTGTTAAACGGCGATGAAGACCAAAATCCCGCTGTCAGGCAGAATGAACCATTCAACATGGATGATGACAGACAAAACTTCCGTCCACCTGACCAAAATGAAGTAAGGATAGCAATATTTAAACTAAAAAACAACAAAGCTGCTGGACCCGACGGACTACCCGCCGAATTTTTTAAAGCGGCCGGAGATGACCTGGTGGAGTGCATACACCAACTCATCTCTAAAGTTTGGTCAGAAGAAAGTATACCTGATGAATGGTACCTCAGCATCGTTTGCCCGATCCACAAGAAAGGAGACCCTCTAAACTTTGCCAACTATAGAGGAATTAGTCTCCTGAATATCGCCTACAAGATCCTCTCTGCCGTACTATGTAAACGCCTGAAACCTTTCGTCAGCAACCTGATTGGCCCCTATCAATGTGGTTTCAGACCAGGAAAGTCCACAATCGATCAAATGTTCCCGCTACGGCAGATCCTGGAAACTTCCCCAGAATTTCAAATCGATACCCACCACCTCTTTATTGATTTAAAGGCCGCGTACGATAGCATTTATAGAGACGAGCTATACAGAGCCATGTCAGGTTTTGGCATCCCCACAAAACTCGTCCGACTGTGCAGGATGACGATGGAGAACTCTCGCTGCTCCGTCAAGGTTAGTAATGACCTCACAGAAGCTTTTGACGTCAAAAAAGGATTCCGACAAGGTGATGCGCTATCGTGCGATTTCTTCAACTTAATACTTGAAAAAAATTATAAGAAACTCGCAAGTCAATTGTATTGGGACAATTTTTTCCAAGTCTGTGCAATTGCTAGCATACGCTGACGACATAGACATCATTGGCAGAACTCGGCGAGCTGTCATTGGAACGTTTTTTTAGCATTGAAGCTGAAGCGGCTAAGATGGGACTAGCAGTCAATGAGGCCGAAACGAAATACCTGCTGTCCACAAAAAGGGACACACAACACCGGCGGATTGGATAAAACATCACAATAGACAGGTACAACTTTGAGGTAGTGGACTTTGTGTACCTCGGATCCGCTCTAACATTTGACAACAACATCTCGTCAGAAATAAAGCGAAAAATAACTCTTGCCAATCGTTGTTTCTATGGGCGAGGAAGGCAATTGAGTAGCAAAGCCCTCTCTCGAAAGACAAAGGAGACTCTGTATAAGACCCTAATCATCCGTCCTGCTCTATGGCGCCGAGCCATGGACTCTATCTAAAGCAGATGAAGATATCCTTAATCGTTTCGAGCGTAAGATTCTTCGGAGGATTCTTAGCCCTATCTGCGTTAACGGGTTTTGGAGGAGAAGGTTCAACCAAGAACTATACGAGCTGGTCAAAAAATACGCATATCACGTTTAAGATGGCTAGGTCATGTAGAGCGAATGGAAAACAATGCTCCGGTTCGCACAGAAGGTAGACGCAGTCAAGGAAGACCTCGCCTTAGGTGGCACGCTCAAGTGGAGGACGTCCGCAACCAACTTGGAGTGCAAAACTGAAGGCAGCTAGCCAAAGACCGAGCTGGCTGGAGAGGCGTGTTGGTTGAGGCCTAGGTTCGTCCCGAACTGTAGCGCCCCCTAAGTAAGTAAGTAAGTGCTGCTGCCTCTTCTTGGGTCTGTATGTGAAGGATTTTAACTCTGAGAGAAAAATAGAGCACAAAAGATAGAGTAATTAAAAAAAGGGAAATTTTCTTTCACTAATACTTTCAAACGCATTTACATGACTTCTGAGTTTGTTTCTGAAGGGAACTTGCCCTTAAAGATAAAATGGTTTGACCATTTTTACTTTATTTGATTGGTATAAATTGTCAATCATACTCTTTTAGATCTAATAATAAATTTTTTTCTAGCATATCATAGAACTAATTATGAACTCAATGAGCACGTTGCTAAAGGCAGGCTATAGTAGTAGTAGGTTGTAGTAGTAATGTTTTTAATTTTAATTTAATATCTAAATTGAACTCTGGTGGTTTATTATGTGTAACAATCTTGTTATTCTGTTTGACTTAATAAATAAATACATTCTTTACATGTATTATTGTCATTTTCAGGAGCTCGGTGATGTTGAAAATTGGGCACGTAGCATCGAGACCGATATGTCCCCTTTTATACACATAAGCATGTGCCGCTGCGTGACTTAGTATTTAGGCGAAGGAGTTGGGAAATGTAGTGGGGATCACAATGACGCAGGGACCAAGAATTTGTTGCGATTCTCTTCTTCTTTTCCTCAGTTTGTGATCAAATGTATGTTTTCTTATAAGTAAGAGGGAGAGCGTTGAAGCAAAGAAACGTAAAGGCATACTAAAGTTTTTCATACACTGTCGCGTGACGCTGATTCAACGTGTGAAATCTACAGGCGTGCCCAAAAGGGAATTGGTGAAGAATCGGCGTCATATGATTATGTGTATAAAAGGGGACTATGCAAACTATACAAGGAACTCTAGAAATCGCTTACTAAACTTCACGACAACCTACAACGTAAACACAATAACTGAAATTGTTAAAGTAAAACCACATGTACGTCTATGTTTTCTTGTTTTTTTTACAATTAAGTTTTTATTAAATTAAAAAAATAAACACGGCCAAATGAACATTTGTCTACGACACTCAATTTTTTGCTGTAAGGAGCATTTTTAATGTAAAAGCATATGTTTTACTTGCTTTTTTTGGGTAGTTAATATAAAAATAATTGTATTGTAACCCAAGTTATTATATGTTTTTTTTTTCATTTCTGTCTTTTTATGAAAAAAAAAGAATTTTGGATTGAAATTTGGAAAATTAATTAATTTCATTGTGACGAGAAAAAACTAAATAAAAAAGGAAACTAATAAAATGATTGCAAATTCTTATTTATGTTTCAATGATAAATAAAATATTATGAAAGGTTTGAAGATTAATATCGAGACCGCCCTGTAATTATAAAATAAAAGTATCATCAAACAAAATTAACATTATATTTAAGAATACAAATCTTACGCCGAGAATGGGATCTACTGCGACTACGTTCATATTGCCGCCTTATTTCACGATAAGGCAAGCCCGATCGCCGTTTGCTGCTGCGGTAATCTTCCCTGTAACGGTCATGATATTTTCTATCCTTGTAGGACCTGTTTACAAACAAAAAATTCAGAGAAATCAAAATGTAACTAATGAAATTATCGTAAGCAAACGAGAAACGCAAAAGGAATTCAGACCTATCACAGATTCCCTCATAGAAAATTTCCGAACGAAAAGCTACGTCCCGAATACGAACAAATTCAAATCAAACCCCGAACGGAATCAGCCATTATCCAAACCTCTTTTCGGACTTTCGGAATCAGTTGATTTGTGTCAAAATGTGAAAAGCAAAACAAAATGTCACTTTTATTGTGTATATTTTAATTGTGTTTTGAAAAAAGTTATCTGAAATGGATTCAATTGCGATTGCTATTTATGAAATAAAACAAGAAAACGCGTAGAGAAAACAAAAATTAAAATTACAACGTAGGATTTTAAGAGACGCCTTTAATCCACTCGACCACAATCCCTGGACAATTTATGGCTTCTCTTGGAGCATATCCAATAGTCTTTCGAATTGGGCTTTGTTCGTGTTCACTTTTCACCTTTTGTTAAATATTTGCTTAAAGTTTAATATTTGTTTTTCTTTAGACTGAAAATACTTAAATTTTTCTAATAAATGCGTGTTAACAAACTGTTTCACACAACATCCAAGCAAAATAATTATTCGTAGAAAAATCAATAAAATTTCCTATTCGTTCGGGTTAAGTGATACCAATTTTCCCGAACTCCGAAAGTCTTACGAAAGTCTTCGATACGACGGGAGCAGTGATACTTTTTTTTCGGGATTCTTAGTACGATTCTAGGACTTATTATGCTTACCTTGTAGGTTGGCCCATATATACACCAGGTGTTGGAGTATGAGGTCTCTGTGTAATTGAATAATCGACTCTTATTCGACGGCCATCAATTTCAAGCCCATTTGTTCCATCTTTTGCGATTTTAGCATCCGTCATCTACTCAAAGTAAACGAAACAAAATCCTCTGTATCGCCCAGTCTATAATATAATTAAAATTGTTTTTCACGTTGATAACATTAACATAAAGTTTTTGAAATATACAAAGCGCGAGCATTAATCGGTATCTGTACATTATAGTCTTAGAGCCGACAGCAAATTTTGGAAGTGGAGATATAACCGAAATTCGCTAACGTGTATGTGTAGATATGCGCTCTAATATATCAAATCGAAAAGTCTGCCAGGGATTGTTTTCAGCCGGGGCTGTAGGGGGCGTTCGAAAACGCTAATTTTTCCGATTTGGATGTCGGAGGTACAACCACTTGTGTGATACATCAAAATTTCTGGATTACTCTCCTGATTACAAATATATAACCCACAGACGTTTTTTTTCAGCCTTCACCCCGCCCTTAAAATATGCAAAAAAACTCTTTTTTTTTTCTTTGAGGTATAACCTTACAAATGACAAAAAAATCGGATTAATTTTCCTGATTGCAAATTTGTATGCCCCGTACGTATTTTCAGCCTTCACACCGCCAGACGAACATAAAGCATAATAAAATGCATTTTTCTAATAAAATTCAAAAAAACTTTTTTCTTTTCAACTATATGTTGGTTACATCGAAATGCTCTGCTTTAAGTCCTGATTATGAATATGTAAGTCTCAGATAAATAACTTACAGCCCCTCCAGACGTCCTTAAAGCTTTCTCAAATGCTTGTCGATCTTAAGCTCATAGCGGCCGGACGTCGGGTCGAGGTGCGCGCATAAATAATTAAACAAAAGTAAAAAAAAAAAAAAAATTATTGCGCATTGTTATCGCGAGTGTTAAAAAAAATAATATTACACACTCGTTTGAGAAATTGGCAAAACCCCCTCGCGTGTGCTGTAAAGAAAATAACCATATCCACTTGCGTCGTTGGAAGACGATAAGATGCCCATTCACGCTGTGAAAGAAAAAAAAAATAATTCACACTTGCATAACAAATCAAATTATCCTCCTATCTGTCCCAAGCCTTTGTGCTTAGCTTAACTGCCTCTTTCTTATCTACTGTAGGCATCGTATGCTTGCGGTAAATAGATAAGGGCATCTGAGTTTGTCCTATTGTGCTGAATATTTAAATTGATTTTTTGTATGCAAGCTGTCTTATGGGCATAACACCTAAGACAGTTTGTTTATTACAGAGATTAATTTGGATTTTCACTGCATGGTTCGACTTATTCAGAATTGTACTTACACACAGTATTTTTAAATGGTAAGTGATTTTTGTGTCGTGTATTCCAATGTTCGTGGTATTAGAAAGAATTTCTTTCACCTGTACGTCTACACTGTTCAATACAGGCCAGCTGTTTTGGCATTAAGTGAAACCCAGGTTGGAGTAAATACTGATTTATCAGAGTTTGCTCTACATGGGTATAGCTTGGTGCCACTACTCTTTTCCCATCATGGTCTCGTGGTCTATGTTAGAAATGATATTGCTTGCCAGAGCCTTCCCCAATATGGGCAATGTTCCAACACGGATTTTAACTTCTTGTGGCTCAAATTCACTGTCCGCAAGCATGTCATTCATTATTGTTTTATTTACAGGAGTCCAAATCTCGACAGCAATTCGACTTGTAACGAGTTTGATGCGCTGTCTGATTCTATCTCAAAAATTGTTTCCCTTTGTCCTCGCACTGAAATCGTTATTGCGGGCGATTTCAATGTACACAATTCCAATTGGCTCCGCCATTCTGGTCAGACAACACCCGAAGGAAGGTATGTCGAGCTCTTTGCCGGGTTACATCACCTTACCCAACTGATCGATGTGCCAACGCGTATACCGGATGTTGCTGGGCAAGCCGCCCATACTCTTGACTTGTTTCTTACTTCTCACCCTGATAAATATACCATTAGAGTAACTTCTCCATTTGGCACTTCAGACCATTGTGTCATTTCAGCTAATTTCTCATCCTCCACCCATCCAGTTAAAGAAAAACTTCCCACCAGGACCGTTTGGCAATACGAGAAAGCCAACTGGGACGGCCTGAATATTTTTTTCCGAAACTTTAACTGGTCACTATGCTTCCTCGATAGTGACATTGATGCCAGTGCTTAAATGATCACAAATGTGATTCTTCTAGGGATGCGTGCTTTTATTCCTAACAGAGTAAAAAGCATCAAACCTAAAGAAAAGTCTTTGTTTAATTCTGAGTGTAAAGAAGCTATCAGGCTCAAAGAAGTAAGTTTCCGTTCTTACAAAGCCAACCCTACAGAGGAAAATCGGAAAAAGCACAAACAAGCAAGAAACTCATGCAACTCCGTTATTGAAAGAACCAAATTTTTGCATGACCAAAAATTACGGCAAAAAATTCTGCAGTGTCCCAAAGGCAGTAAAAATTTTTGGTCATTTGTAAAAAAATATTAAAAACTCCTCAACATCTTCGGTTCCAACGCTCATCGACAATAACAAACCAATTGTTTACTCTTCAGAGAAGGCAAACTTGCTCGCCGCCCATTTCGCTGCCAGCTCCACGCTGCCGCATAGCAACGTTGCCCCTCCTGTACTTGAGAATGTAAATTTTTCCATGGGACAGATTTTTTTCCGCACTCGTACAGTAGCAAGAGTTCTCAAAGATCTCGATATACACAAATCCGCTGGCCCGGATGGTATACCCCCGATTATTCTGAAGAGGTGTTCTTCCACACTGGCAAAGCCACTGCGTAAGCTTTTCCATCGCTCCTACTCTTCTGGAATCTTTCCTAGAAGATGGAAAACAGCATTTGTCCAGCCTGTCCCT
Source organism: Platycheirus rosarum (assembly GCA_963971375.1). Taxonomy (NCBI): domain Eukaryota; kingdom Metazoa; phylum Arthropoda; class Insecta; order Diptera; family Syrphidae; genus Platycheirus; species Platycheirus rosarum. The sequence continues at coordinate 106,784,185 of OZ020508.1, forward strand.
AAGAAAGGTGACCCATCCTCCCCCTCCTCCTACCGACCCATAGCACTGACATCCCTTCTTTCTAAGGTCATGGAAACACTGATTAACCGTCAGCTTAAGGAATATCTCGAAGATCGTAAGCTTCTCCATGACCGTCAGTATGGCTTCCGCAGCAACCGTTCCACTGGTGATCTGATGGCATATCTCACCGAACAGTGGAACAAATCTTTACATCGCTTTGGTGAAAGTAAGATTATTGCTCTTGATATCTCCAAGGCATTTGATAGAGTTTGGCATGAAGCTCTCTTATCGAAAATGCGTGCTTTTGGGATCGATAATACTCTTGTTCGTTGGATTAGAAGCTATCTCCTGGACCGTTCAATACAAGTTGTATTGGACGGATTCAAGTCTGATTCCCATAAAATAAATGCTGGTGTGCCCCAGGGCTCTGTTCTGTCTCCGACTCTTTTCCTCATTTTTATAAATGATCTTCTGTCTGTTACTTCTAATCCACTTAATTGTTTTGCTGACGACTCTACCCTCAGCTTTTCATATTCGTTCGATAATTCACGTCCTTCGCCTTCGGACGTACAATTGCAACGGTGCCGTATGTCAAGCTCATTAAACTGTGATTTATACAGCATTGTTAAATGGGGTAATAGGAATCGTGTGGAGTTTAATGCTTCGAAAACTCAATGCTGTCTTCTGTCGTTAAAGCTAAACATACCCCCAATGCCATTGTCCATGAATGGCACTTACATCGAAGAAACCGAAAAGCTCTCAGTACTCGGTATGTGTGTCAACGATGACCTCCGTTGGAACGACCATATATTTGAAATCGCTAAAAATGCTGCTAAGTGCTTAGGTTTTCTGTATCGGTGTAAGAAGTATTTTTCCCCATCTGATCTGGCTACAATTTATAAAGCGTTTATACGCCCTAAACTCGAGTATAACTCCCACCTCTGGGCAGGTGCTTCACAAACATCGCTTCACTTGCTTGATAGAATACAAAATAGAGCGTTAAGATTGATAGGAAATAGAACTGCCGCTGAAACAATTGCCCCTCTCGAACACCGACGCAATGTTTCATGTCTTTCCTTATTTTATCGGTTCTTTTATAAAAAATGTTCACTCGAGGTAGCCAGCTGCATTCCTCCCCTTAAAAGTTTCGCCCGTAATACTCGTCTTGCTAGGAATGCCCATCAGTTCACCCTTGAGCCCAATTTCGGGCGTACCGTGAAATATAGAGATTCTTTTTTTAGCCGTAAAACACGACTTTGGAATGGTTTACCCGGCGAGATTTTCCCTTGCCATTTCAATATGCAAACATTCAAAACCAATGTTAATCGACACCTCCTATCTCTCCCCTCCTAATGCCCGCGCAGTGTGTTACATTAAAAGGGAAACAAATAGTCCCTTGTGCGCGCGTTAATTATAAAAAAAAAAAAATGCATTTTCTACTGAAAATCCTTCAAACTTTTTTTAATATAATAAACAAAACATACAAAACTTAAATTATGAATCAATAAACGTAGATATTTATATTAAGTGAATTCTTGGTCGGACAATGGTAAAAATCAATCATAGCATTTGTTATTATAAATTCAGTATCAATTGGTAAAGAATATAGAATTTCCTCTCTCCCGAAACAATTTTATTTCAACATTAGAATAGCCGGGAATTTATAAAAAAACTTGTTTGTTTGTTTTGTTTGCTATTATCTTCTTTGTCAATGATTAGTAGTAATATTCTGTTATGCAATAAATAAATTAAACCATTTGAAATTCTTAAGGGTTCGGTGGAATTTCAATCCGCTTTTTCCAATTTCGGAAAGTTTGCAAATGTAAGTGAGGAGGATATCACGACAGTTGAAAATTTTGTTATTAAATATTTTATTTTATTTGTGTGTAAGTGTTCTGTTGCAGCAAACCAATCGCTGTAACTATGTTTCCAGTATTAGGAAAAATGTGATAGAAAATAGAATAGAATAGAATAGAAAGGGATACAGCTTTCCCCTTTTCGTTGTGGCTGGACAATGGAGGACGACGATATGGTCAAGATTAAATGGTTTGATGGGATAGTAGCCCCTGACAAAATTGAGGACATATTTTGCAATGCACATAATTCGTCCGACAACGAGGGAAGACACACACAATTATTCGTCTGATGAGGAATAATAAATGTTTGTTCAAGAATTGATACTGAATCTATCTTTTATCTTCTTCACCTATATATATAAAAATAGATGTGTGTTTGTTTGTATGTATGTCCCTTATGGACTCTTAAACAGCCCAACGGATTTTTATGAAAATTTCAGGGTAGATATAGTTTAGTCCAAGGATGGTTCCTGTGTATCCACCTTCCGAGCAGCTAACATCGACTCGGATCATCATCAGAGATGCCGCAACTGATGTGCTAGATTTCACCAGACCACTACCACGAAACCTCTGGTTCGATGACGAATGCAGGCAGGCCCATGCAGCCAAACAAGAGGCATATAAAGCGGCGCATCTAAGAAAGACGAGAGCTGCTCGCGAGCTCTAAGAGCAGAAAAGACGGGAAGAACACCGGCTTCTCTAAAAGAAGATGATTGAGAGATGCTACTCCAGGAACAACGTGCGGAAGTTTTACCAACAGGTAAAAAGAACGTGCCAAGGAAAACAAACCCGCACAGAAGCCTGTAGAGATAGGAATGCAAACCTCGTAGTAGAGTCACAGTCAGTGCTGAGTACATGGAAGGACCATTTATGCAGACTGTTAAACGGCGATGAAGACCAAAATCCCGCTGTCAGGCAGAATGAACCATTCAACATGGATGATGACAGACAAAACTTCCGTCCACCTGACCAAAATGAAGTAAGGATAGCAATATTTAAACTAAAAAACAACAAAGCTGCTGGACCCGACGGACTACCCGCCGAATTTTTTAAAGCGGCCGGAGATGACCTGGTGGAGTGCATACACCAACTCATCTCTAAAGTTTGGTCAGAAGAAAGTATACCTGATGAATGGTACCTCAGCATCGTTTGCCCGATCCACAAGAAAGGAGACCCTCTAAACTTTGCCAACTATAGAGGAATTAGTCTCCTGAATATCGCCTACAAGATCCTCTCTGCCGTACTATGTAAACGCCTGAAACCTTTCGTCAGCAACCTGATTGGCCCCTATCAATGTGGTATCAGACCAGGAAAGTCCACAATCGATCAAATGTTCCCGCTACGGCAGATCCTGGAAACTTCCCCAGAATTTCAAATCGATACCCACCACCTCTTTATTGATTTAAAGGCCGCGTACGATAGCATTTATAGAGACGAGCTATACAGAGCCATGTCAGGTTTTGGCATCCCCACAAAACTCGTCCGACTGTGCAGGATGACGATGGAGAACTCTCGCTGCTCCGTCAAGGTTAGTAATGACCTCACAGAAGCTTTTGACGTCAAAAAAGGATTCCGACAAGGTGATGCGCTATCGTGCGATTTCTTCAACTTAATACTTGAAAAAATTATAAGAAACTCGCAAGTCAATTGTATTGGGACAATTTTTTTCAAGTCTGTGCAATTGCTAGCATACGCTGACGACATAGACATCATTGGCAGAACTCGGCGAGCTGTCATTGGATTGTTTTTTTAGCATTGAAGCTGAAGCGGCTAAGATGGGACTAGCAGTCAATGAGGCCGAAACGAAATACCTGCTGTCCACAAAAAGGGACACACAACACCGGCGGATTGGATAAAACATCACAATAGACAGGTACAACTTTGAGGTAGTGGACTTTGTGTACCTCGGATCCACTCTAACATTTGACAACAACATCTCGTCAGAAATAAAGCGAAAAATAACTCTTGCCAATCGTTGTTTCTATGGGCGAGGAAGGCAATTGAGTAGCAAAGCCCTCTCTCGAAAGACAGAGGAGACTCTGTATAAGACCCTAATCATCCGTCCTGCTCTATGGCGCCGAGCCATGGACTCTATCTAAAGCAGATGAAGATATCCTTAATCGTTTCGAGCGTAAGATTCTTCGGAGGATTCTTAGCCCTATCTGCGTTAACGGGTTTTGGAGGAGAAGGTTCAACCAAGAACTATACGAGCTGGTCAAAAAATACGCATATCACGTTTAAGATGGCTAGGTCATGTAGAGCGAATGGAAAACAATGCTCCGGTTCGCACAGAAGGTAGACGCAGTCAAGGAAGACCTCGCCTTAGGTGGCACGCTCAAGTGGAGGACGTCCGCAACCAACTTGGAGTGCAAAACTGAAGGCAGCTAGCCAAAGACCGAGCTGGCTGGAGAGGCGTGTTGGTTGAGGCCCAGGTTCGTCCCGAACTGTAGCGCCCCCTAAGTAAGTAAGTAAGTGCTGCTGCCTCTTCTTGGGTCTGTATGTGAAGGATTTTAACTCTGAGAGAAAAATAGAGCACAAAAGATAGAGTAATTAAAAAAAGGGAAATTTTCTTTCACTAATACTTTCAAACGCATTTACATGACTTCTGAGTTTGTTTCTGAAGGGAACTTGCCCTTAAAGATAAAATGGTTTGACCATTTTTACTTTATTTGATTGGTATAAATTGTCAATCATACTCTTTTAGATTTAATAATAAATTTTTTTCTAGCATATCATAGAACTAATTATGAACTCAATGAGCACGTTGCTAAAGGCAGGCTATAGTAGTAGTAGGTTGTAGTAGTAATGTTTTTAATTTTAATTTAATATCTAAATTGAACTCTGGTGGTTTATTATGTGTAACAATCTTGTTATTCTGTTTGACTTAATAAATAAATACATTCTTTACATGTATTATTGTCATTTTCAGGAGCTCGGTGATGTTGAAAATTGGGCACGTAGCATCGAGACCGATATGTCCCCTTTTATACACATAAGCATGTGCCGCTGCGTGACTTAGTATTTAGGCGAAGGAGTTGGGAAATGTAGTGGGGATCACAATGACGCAGGGACCAAGAATTTGTTGCGATTCTCTTCTTCTTTTCCTCAGTTTGTGATCAAATGTATGTTTTCTTATAAGTAAGAGGGAGAGCGTTGAAGCAAAGAAACGTAAAGGCATACTAAAGTTTTTCATACACTGTCGCGTGACGCTGATTCAACGTGTGAAATCTACAGGCGTGCCCAAAAGGGAATTGGTGAAGAATCGGCGTCATATGATTATGTGTATAAAAGGGGACTATGCAAACTATACAAGGAACTCTAGAAATCGCTTACTAAACTTCACGACAACCTACAACGTAAACACAATAACTGAAATTGTTAAAGTAAAACCACATGTACGTCTATGTTTTCTTGTTTTTTTTACAATTAAGTTTTTATTAAATTAAAAAAATAAACACGGCCAAATGAACATTTGTCTACGACACTCAATTTTTTGCTGTAAGGAGCATTTTTAATGTAGAAGCATATGTTTTACTTGCTTTTTTTGGGTAGTTAATATAAAAATAATTGTATTGTAACCCAAGTCATTATATGTTTTTTTTCTTAATTTCTGTCTTTTTATGAAAAAAAAAGAATCTTGGATTGAAATTTGGAAAATTAATTAATTTCATTGTGACGAGAAAAAAACTAAATAAAAAAGGAAACTAATAAAATGATTGCAAATTCTTATTTATGTTTCAATGATAAATAAAATATTAAGAAATTTTTGAAGATTAATATCGAGACCGCCCTGTAATTATAAAATAAAAGTATCATCAAACAAAATTAACATTATATTTAAGAATACAAATCTTACGCCGAGAATGGGATCTACTGCGACTACGTATATACATACATATTGCCGCCTTATTTCACGATAAGGCAAGCCCGATCGCCGTTTGCTGCTGCGGTAATCTTCCCTGTAACGGTCATGATATTTTCTATCCTTGTAGGACCTGTTTACAAACAAAAAATTCAGAGAAATCAAAATGTAACTAATGAAATTATCGTAAGCAAACGAGAAACGCAAAAGGAATTCAGACCTATCACAGATTCCCTCATAGAAAATTTCCGAACGAAAAGCTACGTCCCGAATACGAACAAATTCAAATCAAACCCCGAACGGAATCAGCCATTATCCAAACCTCTTTTCGGACTTTCGGAATCAGTTGATTTGTGTCAAAATGTGAAAAGCAAAACAAAATGTCACTTTTATTGTGTATATTTTAATTGTGTTTTGAAAAAAGTTATCTGAAATGGATTCAATTGCGATTGCTATTTATGAAATAAAACAAGAAAACGCGTAGAGAAAACAAAAATTAAAATTACAACGTAGGATTTTAAGAGACGCCTTTAATCCACTCGACCACAATCCCTGGACAATTTATGGCTTCTCTTGGAGCATATCCAATAGTCTTTCGAATTGGGCTTTGTTCGTGTTCACTTTTCACCTTTTGTTAAATATTTGCTTAAAGTTTAATATTTGTTTTTCTTTAGACTGAAAATACTTAAATTTTTCTAATAAATGCGTGTTAACAAACTGTTTCACACAACATCCAAGCAAAATAATTATTCGTAGAAAAATCAATAAAATTTCCTATTCGTTCGGGTTAAGTGATACCAATTTTCCCGAACTCCGAAAGTCTTACGAAAGTCTTCGATACGACGGGAGCAGTGATACTTTTTTTTCGGGATTCTTAGTACGATTCTAGGACTTATTATGCTTACCTTGTAGGTTGGCCCATATATACACCAGGTGTTGGAGTATGAGGTCTCTGTGTAATTGAATAATCGACTCTTATTCGACGGCCATCAATTTCAAGCCCATTTGTTCCATCTTTTGCGATTTTAGCATCCGTCATCTACTCAAAGTAAACGAAACAAAATCCTCTGTATCGCCCAGTCTATAATATAATTAAAATTGTTTTTCACGTTGATAACATTAACATAAAGTTTTTGAAATATACAAAGCGCGAGCATTAATCGGTATCTGTACATTATAGTCTTAGAGCCGACAGCAAATTTTGGAAGTGGAGATATAACCGAAATTCGCTAACGTGTATGTGTAGATATGCGCTCTAATATATCAAATCGAAAAGTCTGCCAGGGATTGTTTTCAGCCGGGGCTGTAGGGGGCGTTCGAAAACGCTAATTTTTCCGATTTGGATGTCGGAGGTACAACCACTTGTGTGATACATCAAAATTTCTGGATTACTCTCCTGATTACAAATATATAACCCACAGACGTTTTTTTTCAGCCTTCACCCCGCCCTTAAAATATGCAAAAAAACTCTTTTTTTTTTCTTTGAGGTATAACCTTACAAATGACAAAAAAATCGGATTAATTTTCCTGATTGCAAATTTGTATGCCCCGTACGTATTTTCAGCCTTCACACCGCCAGACGAACATAAAGCATAATAAAATGCATTTTTCTAATAAAATTCAAAAAAACTTTTTTCTTTTCAACTATATGTTGGTTACATCGAAATGCTCTGCTTTAAGTCCTGATTATGAATATGTAAGTCTCAGATAAATAACTTACAGCCCCTCCAGACGTCCTTAAAGCTTTCTCAAATGCTTGTCGATCTTAAGCTCATAGCGGCCGGACGTCGGGTCGAGGTGCGCGCATAAATAATTAAACAAAAGTAAAAAAAAAAAAAAAATTATTGCGCATTGTTATCGCGAGTGTTAAAAAAAATAATATTACACACTCGTTTGAGAAATTGGCAAAACCCCCTCGCGTGTGCTGTAAAGAAAATAACCATATCCACTTGCGTCGTTGGAAGACGATAAGATGCCCATTCACGCTGTGAAAGAAAAAAAAAATAATTCACACTTGCATAACAAATCAAATTATCCTCCTATCTGTCCCAAGCCTTTGTGCTTAGCTTAACTGCCTCTTTCTTATCTACTGTAGGCATCGTATGCTTGCGGTAAATAGATAAGGGCATCTGAGTTTGTCCTATTGTGCTGAATATTTAAATTGATTTTTTGTATGCAAGCTGTCTTATGGGCATAACACCTAAGACAGTTTGTTTATTACAGAGATTAATTTGGATTTTCACTGCATGGTTCGACTTATTCAGAATTGTACTTACACACAGTATTTTTAAATGGTAAGTGATTTTTGTGTCGTGTATTCCAATGTTCGTGGTATTAGAAAGAATTTCTTTCACCTGTACGTCTACACTGTTCAATACAGGCCAGCTGTTTTGGCATTAAGTGAAACCCAGGTTGGAGTAAATACTGATTTATCAGAGTTTGCTCTACATGGGTATAGCTTGGTGCCACTACTCTTTTCCCATCATGGTCTCGTGGTCTATGTTAGAAATGATATTGCTTGCCAGAGCCTTCCCCAATATGGGCAATGTTCCAACACGGATTTTAACTTCTTGTGGCTCAAATTCACTGTCCGCAAGCATGTCATTCATTATTGTTTTATTTACAGGAGTCCAAATCTCGACAGCAATTCGACTTGTAACGAGTTTGATGCGCTGTCTGATTCTATCTCAAAAATTGTTTCCCTTTGTCCTCGCACTGAAATCGTTATTGCGGGCGATTTCAATGTACACAATTCCAATTGGCTCCGCCATTCTGGTCAGACAACACCCGAAGGAAGGTATGTCGAGCTCTTTGCCGGGTTACATCACCTTACCCAACTGATCGATGTGCCAACGCGTATACCGGATGTTGCTGGGCAAGCCGCCCATACTCTTGACTTGTTTCTTACTTCTCACCCTGATAAATATACCATTAGAGTAACTTCTCCATTTGGCACTTCAGACCATTGTGTCATTTCAGCTAATTTCTCATCCTCCACCCATCCAGTTAAAGAAAAACTTCCCACCAGGACCGTTTGGCAATACGAGAAAGCCAACTGGGACGGCCTGAATATTTTTTTCCGAAACTTTAACTGGTCACTATGCTTCCTCGATAGTGACATTGATGCCAGTGCTGAAATGATCACAAATGTGATTCTTCTAGGGATGCGTGCTTTTATTCCTAACAGAGTAAAAAGCATCAAACCTAAAGAAAAGTCTTTGTTTAATTCTGAGTGTAAAGAAGCTATCAGGCTCAAAGAAGTAAGTTTCCGTTCTTACAAAGCCAACCCTACAGAGGAAAATCGGAAAAAGCACAAACAAGCAAGAAACTCATGCAACTCCGTTATTGAAAGAACCAAATTTTTGCATGACCAAAAATTACGGCAAAAAATTCTGCAGTGTCCCAAAGGCAGTAAAAATTTTTGGTCATTTGTAAAAAAATATTAAAAACTCCTCAACATCTTCGGTTCCAACGCTCATCGACAATAACAAACCAATTGTTTACTCTTCAGAGAAGGCAAACTTGCTCGCCGCCCATTTCGCTGCCAGCTCCACGCTGCCGCATAGCAACGTTGCCCCTCCTGTACTTGAGAATGTAAATTTTTCCATGGGACAGATTTTTTTCCGCACTCGTACAGTAGCAAGAGTTCTCAAAGATCTCGATATACACAAATCCGCTGGCCCGGATGGTATACCCCCGATTATTCTGAAGAGGTGTTCTTCCACACTGGCAAAGCCACTGCGTAAGCTTTTCCATCGCTCCTACTCTTCTGGAATCTTTCCTAGAAGATGGAAAACAGCATTTGTCCAGCCTGTCCCTAAGAAAGGTGACCCATCCTCCCCCTCCTCCTACCGACCCATAGCACTGACATCCCTTCTTTCTAAGGTCATGGAAACACTGATTAACCGTCAGCTTAAGGAATATCTCGAAGATCGTAAGCTTCTCCATGACCGTCAGTATGGCTTCCGCAGCAACCGTTCCACTGGTGATCTGATGGCATATCTCACCGAACAGTGGAACAAATCTTTACATCGCTTTGGTGAAAGTAAGATTATTGCTCTTGATATCTCCAAGGCATTTGATAGAGTTTGGCATGAAGCTCTCTTATCGAAAATGCGTGCTTTTGGGATCGATAATACTCTTGTTCGTTGGATTAGAAGCTATCTCCTGGACCGTTCAATACAAGTTGTATTGGACGGATTCAAGTCTGATTCCCATAAAATAAATGCTGGTGTGCCCCAGGGCTCTGTTCTGTCTCCGACTCTTTTCCTCATTTTTATAAATGATCTTCTGTCTGTTACTTCTAATCCACTTAATTGTTTTGCTGACGACTCTACCCTCAGCTTTTCATATTCGTTCGATAATTCACGTCCTTCGCCTTCGGACGTACAATTGCAACGGTGCCGTATGTCAAGCTCATTAAACTGTGATTTATACAGCATTGTTAAATGGGGTAATAGGAATCGTGTGGAGTTTAATGCTTCGAAAACTCAATGCTGTCTTCTGTCGTTAAAGCTAAACATACCCCCAATGCCATTGTCCATGAATGGCACTTACATCGAAGAAACCGAAAAGCTCTCAGTACTCGGTATGTGTGTCAACGATGACCTCCGTTGGAACGACCATATATTTGAAATCGCTAAAAATGCTGCTAAGTGCTTAGGTTTTCTGTATCGGTGTAAGAAGTATTTTTCCCCATCTGATCTGGCTACAATTTATAAAGCGTTTATACGCCCTAAACTCGAGTATAACTCCCACCTCTGGGCAGGTGCTTCACAAACATCGCTTCACTTGCTTGATAGAATACAAAATAGAGCGTTAAGATTGATAGGAAATAGAACTGCCGCTGAAACAATTGCCCCTCTCGAACACCGACGCAATGTTTCATGTCTTTCCTTATTTTATCGTTTCTTTTATAAAAAATGTTCACTCGAGGTAGCCAGCTGCATTCCTCCCCTTAAAAGTTTCGCCCGTAATACTCGTCTTGCTAGGAATGCCCATCAGTTCACCCTTGAGCCCAATTTCGGACGTACCGTGAAATATAGAGATTCTTTTTTTAGCCGTACAACACGACTTTGGAATGGTTTACCCGGCGAGATTTTCCCTTGCCATTTCAATATGCAAACATTCAAAACCAATGTTAATCGACACCTCCTATCTCTCCCCTCCCTATCTTCCTAATGCCGCGCAGTGTGTTACATTAAAAGGGAAACAAATAGTCCCTTGTGCGCGCGTTAATTATAAAAAAAAAAAAAAAATGCATTTTCTACTGAAAATCCTTCAAACTTTTTTTAATATAATAAACAAAACATACAAAACTTAAATTATGAATCAATAAACGTAGATATTTATATTAAGTGAATTCTTGGTGACAATGGTAAAAAATCAATCATAGCATTTGTTATTATAAATTCAGTATCAATTGGTAAAGAATATAGAATTTCCTCTCTCCCGAAACAATTTTATTTCAACATTAGAATAGCCGGGAATTTATAAAAAAACTTGTTTGTTTGTTTTGTTTGCTATTATCTTCTTTGTCAATGATTAGTAGTAATATTCTGTTATGCAATAAATAAATTAAACCATTTGAAATTCTTAAGGGTTCGGTGGAATTTCAATCCGCTTTTTCCAATTTCGGAAAGTTTGCAAATGTAAGTGAGGAGGATATCACGACAGTTGAAAATTTTGTTATTAAATATTTTATTTTATTTGTGTGTAAGTGTTCTGTTGCAGCAAACCAATCGCTGTAACTATGTTTCCAGTATTAGGAAAAATGTGATAGAAAATAGAATAGAATAGAATAGAAAGGGATACAGCTTTCCCCTTTTCGTTGTGGCTGGACAATGGAGGACGACGATATGGTCAAGATTAAATGGTTTGATGGGATAGTAGCCCCTGACAAAATTGAGGACATATTTTGCAATGCACATAATTCGTCCGACAACGAGGGAAGACACACACAATTATTCGTCTGATGAGGAATAATAAATGTTTGTTCAAGAATTGATACTGAATCTATCTTTTATCTTCTTCACCTATATATATAAAAATAGATGTGTGTTTGTTTGTATGTATGTCCCTTATGGACTCTTAAACAGCCCAACGGATTTTTATGAAAATTTCAGGGTAGATATAGTTTAGTCCAAGGATGGTTCCTGTGTATCCACCTTCCGAGCAGCTAACATCGACTCGGATCATCATCAGAGATGCCGCAACTGATGTGCTAGATTTCACCAGACCACTACCACGAAACCTCTGGTTCGATGACGAATGCAGGCAGGCCCATGCAGCCAAACAAGAGGCATATAAAGCGGCGCATCTAAGAAAGACGAGAGCTGCTCGCGAGCTCTACGAGCAGAAAAGACGGGAAGAACACCGGCTTCTCTAAAAGAAGATGATTGAGAGATGCTACTCCAGGAACAACGTGCGGAAGTTTTACCAACAGGTAAAAAGAACGTGCCAAGTAAAACAAACCCGCACAGAAGCCTGTAGAGATAGGAATGCAAACCTCGTAGTAGAGTCACAGTCAGTGCTGAGTACATGGAAGGACCATTTATGCAGACTGTTAAACGGCGATGAAGACCAAAATCCCGCTGTCAGGCAGAATGAACCATTCAACATGGATGATGACAGACAAAACTTCCGTCCACCTGACCAAAATGAAGTAAGGATAGCAATATTTAAACTAAAAAACAACAAAGCTGCTGGACCCGACGGACTACCCGCCGAATTTTTTAAAGCGGCCGGAGATGACCTGGTGGAGTGCATACACCAACTCATCTCTAAAGTTTGGTCAGAAGAAAGTATACCTGATGAATGGTACCTCAGCATCGTTTGCCCGATCCACAAGAAAGGAGACCCTCTAAACTTTGCCAACTATAGAGGAATTAGTCTCCTGAATATCGCCTACAAGATCCTCTCTGCCGTACTATGTAAACGCCTGAAACCTTTCGTCAGCAACCTGATTGTCCCCTATCAATGTGGTTTCAGACCAGGAAAGTCCACAATCGATCAAATGTTCCCGCTACGGCAGATCCTGGAAACTTCCCCAGAATTTCAAATCGATACCCACCACCTCTTTATTGATTTAAAGGCCGCGTACGATAGCATTTATAGAGACGAGCTATACAGAGCCATGTCAGGTTTTGGCATCCCCACAAAACTCGTCCGACTGTGCAGGATGACGATGGAGAACTCTCGCTGCTCCGTCAAGGTTAGTAATGACCTCACAGAAGCTTTTGACGTCAAAAAAGGATTCCGACAAGGTGATGCGCTATCGTGCGATTTCTTCAACTTAATACTTGAAAAAATTATAAGAAACTCGCAAGTCAATTGTATTGGGACAATTTTTTTCAAGTCTGTGCAATTGCTAGCATACGCTGACGACATAGACATCATTGGCAGAACTCGGCGAGCTGTCATTGGATTGTTTTTTTAGCATTGAAGCTGAAGCGGCTAAGATGGGACTAGCAGTCAATGAGTGCACGAAATACCTGCACCCACAAAAAGGGACACACAACACCGGCGGATTGGACAAAACATCACAATAGACAGGTACAACTTTGAGGTAGTTAGGGACTTTGTGTACCTCGGATCCGCTAAAACTTCTGACAACAACATCTCGTCAGAAATAAAGCGAAGAATAAATCTTGCCATTGGCTGTTTCTATGGGCTAGGAAGGCAATTGAGTAGCAAAGCCCTCTCTCGAAAGACAAAGGAGACTCTGTATAAGACCCTAATCATCCGTCCTGCTCTATAGCGCCGAGCCATGGACTCTATCTAAAGCAGATGAAGATATCCTTAATCGTTTCGAGCGTAAGATTCTTCGGAGGATTTTTAGCCCTATCTGCGTTAACGGGTTTTGGACGAGAAGGTTCAACCAAGAACTATACGAGCTGGTCAAAAAATACGCATATCACGTTTAAGATGGCTAGGTCATGTAGAGCGAATGGAAAACAATGCTCCGGTTCGCACAGAAGGTAGACGTAGTCAAGGAAGACCTCGCCTTAGGTGGCACGCTCAAGTGGAGGACGTCCGCAACCAACTTGGAGTGCAAAACTGAAGGCAGCTAGCCAAAGACCGAGCTGGCTGGAGAGGCATGTTGGTTGGGGCCCAGGTTCGTCCCGAACTGTAGCGCCCCCTAAGTAAGTAAGTAAGTGCTGCTGCCTCTTCTTGGGTCTGTATGTGAAGGATTTTAACTCTGAGAGAAAAATAGAGCACAAAAGATAGAGTAATTAAAAAAAGGGAAATTTTCTTTCACTAATACTTTCAAACGCATTTACATGACTTCTGAGTATGTTTCTGAAGGGAACTTGCCCTTAAAGATAAAATGGTTTGACCATTTTTACTTTATTTGATTGGTATAAATTGTCAATCATACTCTTTTAGATCTAATAATAAATTTTTTTCTAGCATATCATAGAACTAATTATGAACTCAATGAGCACGTTGCTAAAGGCAGGCTATAGTAGTAGTAGGTTGTAGTAGTAATGTTTTTTATTTTAATTTAATATCTAAATTGAACTCTGGTGGTTTATTATGTGTAACAATCTTGTTATTCTGTTTGACTTAATAAATAAATACATTCTATACATGTATTATTGTCATTTTCAGGAGCTCGGTGATGTTGAAAATTGGGCACGTAGCATCGAGACCGATATGTCCCCTTTTATACACATAAGCATGTGCCGCTGCGTGACTTAGTATTTAGGCGAAGGAGTTGGGAAGTGTAGTGGGGATCACAATGACGCAGGGACCAAGAATTTGTTGCGATTCTCTCATTCTCGTTTGTTATTTTCATTGCTTGCTTTATTATTCTTTTCCTCAGTTTGTGATCAAATGTATGTTTTCTTATAAGTAAGAGGGAGAGCGTTGAATCAAAGAAACGTAAAGGCATACTAAAGTTTTTCATACACTGTCGCGTGACGCTGATTCAACGTGTGAAATCTACAGGCGTGCCCAAAAGGGAATTGGTGAAGAATCGGCGTCATATGATTATGTGTATAAAAGGGGACTATGCAAACTATACAAGGAACTCTAGAAATCGCTTACTAAACTTCACGACAACCTACAACGTAAACACAATAACTGAAATTGTTAAAGTAAAACCACGTGTACGTCTATGTTTTCTTGTTTTTTTTTACAATTAAGTTTTTATTAAATTAAAAAAATAAACACGGCCAAATGAACATTTGTCTACGACACTCAATTTTTTGCTGTAAGGAGCATTTTTGATGTAAAAGCATATGTTTTACTTGCTTTTTTTGGGTAGTTAATATAAAAATAATTGTATTGTAACTCAAGTTATTATATGTTTTTTTTTTCATTTCTGTCTTTTTATGAAAAAAAAAGAATTTTGGATTGAAATTTGGAAAATTAATTAATTTCATTGTGACGAGAAAAAACTAAATAAAAAAGGAAACTAATAAAATGATTGCAAATTCTTATTTATGTTTCAATGATAAATAAAATATTAAGAAAGGTTTGAAGATTAATATCGAGACCGCCCTGTAATTATAAAATAAAAGTATCATCAAACAAAATTAACATTATATTTAAGAATACAAATCTTACGCCGAGAATGGGATCTACTGCGACTACGTTCATATTGCCGCCTTATTTCACGATAAGGCAAGCCCGATCGCCGTTTGCTGCTGCGGTAATCTTCCCTGTAACGGCCATGATATTTTCTATCCTTGTAGGACCTGTTTACAAACAAAAAATTCAGAGAAATCAAAATGTAACTAATGAAATTATCGTAAGCAAACGAGAAACGCAAAAGGAATTCAGACCTATCACAGATTCCCTCATAGAAAATTTCCGAACGAAAGACTACGCCCCGAATACGAACAAATTCAAATCAAACCCCGAACGGAATCAGCCATTATCCAAACCTCTTTTCGGACTTTCGGAATCAGTTGATTTGTGTCAAAATGTGAAAAGCAAAACAAAATGTCACTTTTATTGTGTATATTTTAATTGTGTTTTGAAAAAAGTTATCTGAAATGGATTCAATTGCGATTGCTATTTATGAAATAAAACAAGAAAACGCGTAGAGAAAACAAAAATTAAAATTACAACGTAGGATTTTAAGAGACGCCTTTAATCCACTCGACCACAATCCCCGGACAATTTATGGCTTCTCTTGGAGCATATCCAATAGCCTTTCGAATTGGGCTTTGGTCGTGTTCACTTTTCACCTTTTGTTAAATATTTGCTTAAAGTTTAATATTTGTTTTTCTTTAAACTGAAAATACTTAAATTTTTCTAATAAATGCGTGTTAACAAACAGTTTCACACAACATCCAAGCAAAATAATTATTCGTAGAAAAATCAATAAAATTTCCTATTCGTTCGGGTTAAGTGATACCAATTTTCCAAAACTCCGAAAGTCTTACGAAAGTCTTCGATACGACGGGAGCAGTGATACTTTTTTTTCGGGATGCTTAGTACGATTCTAGGACTTATTATGCTTACCTTGTAGGTTGGCCCATATATACACCAGGTGTTGGCCATCAATTTCAAGCCCATTTGTTCCATCTTTTGCGATTTTAGCATCCGTCATCTCTTCAAAGTAAACGAAACAAAATCCTCTGTATCGCCCAGTCTATAATATAATTAAAATTGTTTTTCACGTTGATAACATTAACATAAAGTTTTTGAAATATACAAAGCGCGAGCATTAATCGGTATCTGTACATTATAGTCTTAGAGCCGACAGCAAATTTTGGAAGTGGAGATATAACCGAAATTCGCTAACGTGTATGTGTAGATATGCGCTCTAATATATAGCGTTCGAAAACGCTAATTTTTCCGATTTGTGTGATACATCAAAATTTCTGGATTACTCTCCTGATTACAAATATATAACCCACAGACGTTTTTTTCAGCCTTCACCCCGCCCTTAAAATATGCAAAAAAAACTCTTTTTTTCTTTGAGGTATAACCTTACAAATGACAAAAAAAATCGGATTAATTTTCCTGATTGCAAATTTGTATGCCCCATACGTTTTTTCAGCCTTCACACCGCCAGACGACCATAAAGTATAATAAAATGCATTTTTCTAATAAAATTCAAAAAAACTTTTTTCTTTTCAACTTTATGTTGGTTACATCGAAATGCTCTGCTTTAAGTCCTGATTATGAATATGTAACTTTCTGATAAATAACTTACAGCTTTCACCCCGCCATACGTCCTTAAAAAAGCATCCTGAAATGCATTTTTTCTAATAAAATTCGAATTTTGTTTTTTTCTTTTCAACTATAATTATATGTTGGTCACATCGAAATACTCTGCTTTAAGTCCTGATTATGAATATGTAAGTCTCAGATAAATAACTTACAGCCCCTCCAGACGTCCTTAAAGCTTTCTCAAATGCATTTTCTACTGAAAATCCTTCAAACTTTTTTTAATATAATAAACAAAACATACAAAACTTAAATTATGAATCAATAAACGTAGATATTTATATTAAGTGAATTCTTGGTCGGACAATGGTAAAAAATCAATCATAGCATTTGTTATTATAAATTCAGTATCAATTGGTAAAGAATATAGAATTTCCTCTCTCCCGAAACAATTTTATTTCAACATTAGAATAGCCGGGAATTTATAAAAAAACTTGTTTGTTTGTTTTGTTTGCTATTATCTTCTTTGTCAATGATCAGTAGTAATATTCTGTTATGCAATAAATAAATTAAACCATTTGAAATTCTTAAGGGTTCGGTGGAATTTCAATCCGCTTTTTCCAATTTCGGAAAGTTTGCAAATGTAAGTGAGGAGGATATCACGACAGTTGAAAATTTTGTTATTAAATATTTTATTTTATTTGTGTGTAAGTGTTCTGTTGCAGCAAACCAATCGCTGTAACTATGTTTCCAGTATTAGGAAAAATGTGATAGAAAATAGAATAGAATAGAATAGAAAGGGATACAGCTTTCCCCTTTTCGTTGTGGCTGGACAATGGAGGACGACGATATGGTCAAGATTAAATGGTTTGATGGGATAGTAGCCCCTGACAAAATTGAGGACATATTTTGCAATGCACATAATTCGTCCGACAACGAGGGAAGACACACACAATTATTCGTCTGATATAATAAATGTTTGTTCAAGAATTGATACTGAATCTATCTTTTATCTTCTTCACCTATATATATAAAAATAGATGTGTGTTTGTTTGTATGTATGTCCCTTATGGACTCTTAAACAGCCCAACGGATTTTTATGAAAATTTCAGGGTAGATATAGTTTAGTCCAAGGATGGTTCCTGTGTATCCACCTTCCGAGCAGCTAACATCGACTCGGATCATCATCAGAGATGCCGCAACTGATGTGCTAGGTTTCACCAGACCACCACCACGAAACCTCTGGTTCGATGACGAATGCAGGCAGGCCCATGCAGCCAAACAAGAGGCATATAAAGCGGCGCATCTAAGAAAGACGAGAGCTGCTCGCGAGCTCTACGAGCAGAAAAGACGGGAAGAACACCGGCTTCTCTAAAAGAAGATGATTGAGAGATGCTACTCCAGGAACAACGTGCGGAAGTTTTACCAACAGGTAAAAAGAACGTGCCAAGGAAAAAAAACCCTCACAGAAGCCTGTAGAGATAGGAATGCAAACCTCGTAGTAGAGTCACAGTCAGTGCTGAGTACATGGAAGGACCATTTATGCAGACTGTTAAACGGCGATGAAGACCAAAATCCCGCTGTCAGGCAGAATGAACCATTCAACATGGATGATGACAGACAAAACTTCCGTCCACCTGACCAAAATGAAGTAAGGATAGCAATATTTAAACTAAAAAACAACAAAGCTGCTGGACCCGACGGACTACCCGCCGAATTTTTTAAAGCGGCCGGAGATGACCTGGTGGAGTGCATACACCAACTCATCTCTAAAGTTTGGTCAGAAGAAAGTATACCTGATGAATGGTACCTCAGCATCGTTTGCCCGATCCACAAGAAAGGAGACCCTCTAAACTTTGCCAACTATAGAGGAATTAGTCTCCTGAATATCGCCTACAAGATCCTCTCTGCCGTACTATGTAAACGCCTGAAACCTTTCGTCAGCAACCTGATTGGCCCCTATCAATGTGGTTTCAGACCAGGAAAGTCCACAATCGATCAAATGTTCCCGCTACGGCAGATCCTGGAAACTTCCCCAGAATTTCAAATCGATACCCACCACCTCTTTATTGATTTAAAGGCCGCGTACGATAGCATTTATAGAGACGAGCTATACAGAGCCATGTCAGGTTTTGGCATCCCCACAAAACTCGTCCGACTGTGCAGGATGACGATGGAGAACTCTCGCTGCTCCGTCAAGGTTAGTAATGACCTCACAGAAGCTTTTGACGTCAAAAAAGGATTCCGACAAGGTGATGCGCTATCGTGCGATTTCTTCAACTTAATATTTGAAAAAATTATAAGAAACTCGCAAGTCAATTGTAGTGGTACAATTTTTTTGAAGTCTGTGCAATTGCTAGCATACGCTGACGACATAGACATCATTGGCAGAACTCGGCGAGCTGTCATTGGATTGTTTTTTTAGCATTGAAGCTGAAGCGGCTAAGATGGGACTAGCAGTCAATGAGGCCAAAACGAAATACCTGCTGTCCACAAAAAGGGACACACAACACCGGCGGATTGGATAAAACATCACAATAGACAGGTACAACTTTGAGGTAGTTAGGGACTTTGTGTACCTCGGATCCGCTATAACATCTGACAACAACATCTCGTCAGAAATAAAGCGAAGAAAAACTCTTGCCAATCGTTGTTTCTATGGGCTAGGAAGGCAATTAAGTAGCAAAGTCCTCTCTCGAAAGACAAAGGAGACTGTATAAGACCCTAATTATCCTAGTCCTGCTCTATGGCGCCGAGGCATGGACTCTATCTAAAGCGGGTGAAGATATCCTTAGTCGTTTCGAGCGTAAGATTCTTCGGAGAATTTTTGGCCCTATCTGCGTTAACGGGCTTTGGAGGAGAAGGTTCAACCAAGAACTATACGAGCTGGTCAAAAAATACGCATATCACGTTTAAGATGGCTAGGTCATGTAGAGCGAATGGAAAACAATGCTCCGGTTCGCACAGAAGGTAGACGCAGTCAAGGAAGACCTCGCCTTAGGTGGCACGCTCAAGTGGAGGACGACCGCAACCAACTTGGAGTGCAAAACAGAAGGCAGCTAGCCAAAGACCGAGCTGGCTGGAGAGGCATGTTGGTTGAGGCCCAGGTTCGTCCCGAACTGTAGCGCCCCCTAAGTAAGTAAGTAAGTGCTGCTGCCTCTTCTTGGGTCTGTATGTGAAGGATTTTAACTCTGAGAGAAAAATAGAGCACAAAAGATAGAGTAATTAAAAAAAGGAAAATTTTCTTTCACTAATACTTTCAAACGCATTTACATGACTTCTGAGTTTGTTTCTGAAGGGAACTTGCCCTTAAAGATAAAATGGTTTGACCATTTTTACTTAATTTGATTGGTATAAATTGTCAATCATACTCTTTAATAATAAAATTTTTCTAGCATATCATAGAACTAATTATGAACTCAATGAGCACATTGCTTAAGGTAGGCTATAGTAGTAGTAGGCTGTAGTAGTAATGTTTTTAAGTTTGATGCGCTGTCTGATTCCATTTCGGAAATTTGTGAAGGGATCGCACCAGTGATCATTTTTCTCGAGCTTCGATAAATGAAACCTCACAGCACACGCCTGGCGCAATATCTTTCTATGTCATTCTTGCCTTGCTACGTAATAGCAACCTGAACCATTTCACTTGTATCCATAAAAACACATCGCCCATTCATTTAATATGATAAGCATTCAAATAGTCTTGAAGTGCATTGCCATCGCTACATAGGATACAATTTCATGTGCATACACCACTATGAAGCGAATGACCGAATGCAAGCGACAACAAACAACCGAAATTATTAAGGGCTCATGTTACTGCTAAAGGTATTTCGAATATACTGCATGGGCCTCGTTGTTAAAATTATATGAGATACATTTGAGTGTTTAGGCAGTAAATAATAATGCTGATATGGCGATATGTTTAAGCGAGGTGTGAGGTAATTGTAGGTCAATTATCGAAGGCCGGAAAATATGAAATACCAAATTGAATGGAAAATGAACCACAATGTTTTGTATAAAAGTGGGATGAAAACCCAAAATAAATATTGTCTATCTTCAATCGCCAACCAGTGTGTTTGTTATTTCTAAGAGCAACTCGCTCGATTTATTAACATACTTCTTCCTGATATAATAGGTTATTCCATTTTAAAGAGCAACCCGCTTGGAATGAAATAACCCATCTCATACTCTGCTCGCTCTATTATATAGCATTCGCGCAAGAAGATGAAAACGACGGCGTAACCGCCAACGTTTTGAGCCAGAACCTAAACAAAAATCCAATTTGAAAGATCTAAGACGAGATCTTTGCATGGCGATCTTGCCAGGAGCTCAACAAAAAGCACTAGACTTAGCTGCCAGCTACATCGCTGAGGCAGAAAGAATCTTAAAAAAATCAGGGATAAAGCCCGCCACGTTAGTCCGTTGCCAAGAAGAGGTGCCAGGACCTAAGCGCCTCACCATAGAGGAATACAAAAATAGGCAAGACGACAAGAAGTCGTACTGACCACCATCGTTTCGCCTGTGCCTCCATCAAGAAGAAGAGGAAGAACGGCCACGCTAAAGGCCCAGATACGAGAAATACACCGCCTCGCAAATAAACCCGGTACTAGCTCCGACGATCTACATAAGTACCGCCAAGAGATCAGGGTTATTCGGAAGACGCTGAGAGAAGACCGGAGCTCAAAGAAAGCAGCCAAAAAACGAGAAGAGGCACAGTTCCACGAACTCTTCAACAACATCACGAACCGACTAGCCCGGCATGGGGGCAAAGAAAGTAAGTCCGAGGTAATCAACACTGGCCCCCAAATCCTTAACGCCGCCAACTTAGGACAGAGCCAGCCCAACCACACCGCAATCATACTAGGGTTAATGTTTATAACCACCGTATTAGTTGGTTTGGCATATCTGAGGCTTCAGCATTTCCGAAGGAAGCTCATCTCGGATGTAGTAGAACATTTAGAAAAGCGAAACGCCAAGGTATAAAACCTTACTGGCCAATTTTTTTTTTGTATATTTAAAATAAAAATAAACTATCAATAATAATCTTAAATTAAAAA
Organism: Platycheirus rosarum; assembly: GCA_963971375.1. Lineage (NCBI taxonomy): Eukaryota > Metazoa > Arthropoda > Insecta > Diptera > Syrphidae > Platycheirus > Platycheirus rosarum. The sequence goes on from OZ020508.1 coordinate 106,806,090, forward strand.
AAAAATGTTTTGTAGTAAAAAGAAAAAGAATATACTCATTTAAAAAAAATGAAAATTGTTTCTTCGTTGCTAACGGCTCTCTCTCCCACAAATTTCATTTTATCTATAGTCCAAAAATCCAAAGAGTTTTGCCAAGCTAGAACTAGTCTTGGGCCAACTTAATCAAATCTACGTTAACCTTAAAAAAGCGCCGAATCGTACTAGGACTCCCATTAAAGCAGAAGAAAAACTTCAGAAAATTGGTGATCTCTTCGAAGCCTTCTCGAATCTCTTTGAAGAAGTTGACTCAAATAGAATATCTGAGTTGGCCAACAGATATAAAAACGATTCTGAGGATATAAGAAGCGTGTCCCCCGACCTCGAAGAGCATAAAGAAGAAAAATTAAAATCCCAAACAGTACCCAAACCGACACAATGAGTGGTGAAGAATTTAGCTTCAGTACAGCTCAAAAGCTGCCCACTCTTTCATTCGAAGAAAACACCAGGTCAGAAAGTTTAAGAGACTTCTTGAATAGTATCGAATTTTACTACGACACACTAACGACCACAGCCAAAGGTACCCTAATTAAATTCGTGCTAAAATGTAAAATCCAGGGAAAGGCCCTGACTGAACTGGGAAATACCAAAATAGAATATTCCATCCCCAAGAGTTGTGTAAGGGTGTCTACATGGCCGGATTCATATTACAGACCAAAGAAGGAAAAATTCCAATTAAAATTTTAAAGACCCGCGAAACATGTGTAAACCTTAAATGGGTGGAACCACAATCACTACCCGCCTCAGAATATGATCTTGTCTCACCAGAAAAATTGAAAACTACAGTATCACCTACCAGAGTTAAGAAAATATTGAGTGAAATAAATCTCAAAACCCTAAATAGCGAAGAAAAAAACGAAATTAAGGCTATAGTTACCAAATATCATATATAAATACCGATCCCCATAGTACCAAAGAAAAAAGATCCTGTTACTGGCTTACAAAAGTTCCGCGTAGTAATAGACTACCGAAACGTTAATGAACGAATAGAGGACGATAAATTCCCATTGACCAACATATGTGACATCTACGATATGGTAGGAGGAGCAATGTATTTTTCATGCATTGATTTAAGCCAAGGTTATTACCAAATGGAACTTGAACCAAACAGTAGACCTATGACAGCATTTTCCAAGGAAGACGGTTATTTTCAATTAAAACGACTTCCGATGGGACTTAAAATCTCTCCCAGCAAATTTTCGAGAATGATGTCCATAGCTATGGCTGGACTCACTTACTCACGCTGGTTTGTCTACCTTGATGACCTCATATTTTTTGGCAAAAGCCTTACCGATCACAACAAGAATTTGATCGATGTGTTTAATCGACTTAAGGAAGTAAATCTAAAAATTCGTCCTGGTAAATGTGCTTTTCTGAGAAAAGAAGTTCTTTATCTAGGACATGTTATTTCCAACAAGGGAATACACCCAGACACCCCGTGCTATGCACAATTATCCCATCCCTACGAACGCCGAAGAAGTAAGAAGATTCGTAGCATTCGCAAATTATTACCGCAAATGTATACCCAACTTCGCTACAATAGCTATACCTATCAATAGATTACTTAGAACAAATGTAGACTTCAATTTTGACCAAAACTGTGAAAAATCTTTCCAACTTTTAAAAACAATCCTCACTAGCCCCCAAATTTTACAGTTCCCGAATTTCGAGGAGGAATTCGTTCTACGTACAGATGCCGCAGGCTTTGCTTTAGGGGCTGTACTTTCAAATTTCGATGAAAAGCCTATTGCTTATGCTAGCAATACTCTAAATAAAGCCGAAAAGAATTATCGTACAATTGAAAAGGAGTTGCTAGCAATAGTATGGGCCGTAAAGCATTTTCGACCATATCTCTTTGGCAGAAAATTTAAAATAATAACTGATCATAGACCCCTAGTATACCTTTTTTCCCTTAAAGAACCTTCCAGTAGGCTGACCAAATTCAGATTACTACTGGAAGAATATAACTTCTCCGTTGAATACACACCCGGAAAAGATAATTGCGCAGATGATGCCTTAAGTAGAATAAAGTTAGATTCAGACAACCTTAAACAACTCCAAATATGCGTAATCACAAGGTCACAATCAAAGACGGAAAAATTGGTTCATGAAGAAAAGAAACAAGAAACAGACGCGGAAGAAAATAATCGTATTATTACAGAATTGCTTAAACCACCAGAACATGGGCATAAAATAATTGAGCTAAAAATATGTAAAAGTTTCGAGGACGATGAATATAGAAAAGATATAAATATGATCCTGGGACCAAACAAAGTGTTGGCATACATCCCTGAGATGAATTGTATACTCCTAAGAAAACCCAAGGAAAGCACTACCTTCCGATCGACATCATTTTGCGATTTGTTGTCGAGGGACGTGCATAAAATCTGCGGACTATTATCAACAGATAAATTATATATTACAAAAGAAGAAATCAAAAAACTCACAGACGGCCGTCGAGAATGTAAAATTCATGAGTTACAAAAAATCTTAATAGATATGTTTAAAAATAGTAAAGTAAAGGTGCATACATAAATAAATATGTAGAAATTACTGATCCTGACTGAAAATATTGCTCAATGATTACCAAATATTACCAACAAGTGGACATGCAGGAATAAACCGCATGCTTAAAACGATTAAACAAAAATATTTCTGGACTGGAATGCAAAATGACATAGCTAATTATGTAAAACATTGCCCAATTTGTCAGAAAAACAAATACATATCACCCGGAAAACAGCCTATGGAAATAACGTCAACTGCTGAATCGAGCTTTGATAAAATTTATTTGGACCTAGTACGTCCCTTGGACGAATCAGTCAATGGATACAGGTACATACTGACGTTACAAGATGAACTGACGAAATTCACTGAAGCAGTCCCAATCGAGAACAAAGAAGCTAGCACAGTGGTAGAATGCTTTATTCTTAGATATGGAGTTCCTAAGATAATAGCCTTACTATGGTTTACCATAGTACCATCGAGTGTCGATCTTAAGCTCATAGCGGCCGGACGTCGGGTCGAGGTGCGCGCATAACAATTAAACAAAAGTCAAAAAAAAAAAAAAAAAAAAAAATTATTGCGCATTGTTATCGCGAGTGTTAAAAAAAAAATTATATTACACACTCGTTTGAGAAATTGGCAAAACCCCCTCGCGTGTGCTGTAAAGATAATAACAATATCCACTTGCGTCGTTGGAAGACGATAAGATGCCCATTCGCGCTGTGAAAGAAAAAAAAAAAAAAAATAATTCACACTTGCATAACAAATTAAATTATCCTCCTATCTGTCCCAACCCTTTGTGCTTAGCTTAACTGCCTCTTTCTTATCTACTGTAGGCATCGTATGCTTGCGGTAAATAGATAAGGGCATCTGAGTTTGTCCTATTGTGCTGAATATTTAAATTGATTTTTTGTATGCAAGCTGTCTTATGGGCATAACACCTAAGACAGTTTGAATATTACAGAGATTAATTTGGATTTTCACTGCATGGTTCGACTTATTCAGAATTGTGTTTTGTGTGTAAGTATTTTTAAATGGTAAGTGATTTTTGTGTCGTGTATTCCAATGTTCGTGGTATTAGAAAGAATTTCTTTCACCTGTACGTCTACACTGTTCAATACAGGCCAGCTGTTTTGGCATTAAGTGAAACCCAGGTTGAAGTAAATACTGATTTATCAGAATTTGCTCTACATGGGTATAGCTTGGTGCCATTACTCTTTTCCCATCATGGTCTCGTGGTCTATGTTAGAAATGATATTGCTTGCCAGAGCCTTCCCCAATATGGGCAATGTTCCAACACGGACTTTAACTTTTTGTGGCTCAAATTCACTGTCCGCAAGCATGTCATTCATTATTGTTTTATTTACAGGAGTCCAAATCTCGACAGCAATTCGACTTGTAACGAGTTTGATGCGCTGTCTGATTCTATCTCGAAAATTGTTTCCCTTTGTCCTCGCACTGAAATCGTTATTGCGGGCGATTTCAATGTACACAATTCCAATTGGCTCCGCTATTCTGGTCAGACAACACCCGAAGGAAGGTATGTCGAGCTCTTTGCCGGGTTACATCACCTTACCCAACTGATCGATGTGCCAACGCGTATACCGGATGTTGCTGGGCAAGCCGCCCATACTCTTGACTTGTTTCTTACTTCTCACCCTGATAAATATACCATTAGTGTAACTTCTCCATTTGGCACTTCAGACCATTGTGTCATTTCAGCTAATTTCTCATCCTCCACCCATCCAGTTAAAGAAAAACTTCCCACCAGGACCGTTTGGCAATACGAGAAAGCCAACTGGGACGGCCTGAATATTTTTTTCCGAAACTTTAACTGGTCACTATGCTTCCTCGATAGTGACATTGATGCCAGTGCTGAAATGATCACAAATGTGATTCTTCTAGGGATGCGTGCTTTTATTCCCAACAGAGTAAAAAGCATCAAACCTAAAGAAAAGTCTTGGTTTAATTCTGAGTGTAAAGAAGCTATCAGGCTCAAAGAAGTAAGTTTCCGTTCTTACAAAGCCAACCCTACAGAGGAAAATCGGAAAAAGCACAAACAAGCAAGAAACTCATGCAACTCCGTTATTGAAAGAACCAAATTTTTGCATGACCAAAAATTACGGCAAAAAATTCTGCAGTGTCCCAAAGGCAGTAAAAATTTTTGGTCATTTGTAAAAAATATTAAAAACTCCTCAACATCTTCGGTTCCAACGCTCATCGACAATAACAAACCAATTGTTTACTCTTCAGAGAAGGCAAACTTGCTCGCCGCCCATTTCGCTGCCAGCTCCACGCTGCCGCATAGCAACGTTGCCCCTCCTGTACTTGAGAATGTAAATTTTTCCATGGGACAGATTTTTTTCCGCACTCGTACAGTAGCAAGAGTTCTCAAAGATCTCGATATACACAAATCCGCTGGCCCGGATGGTATACCCCCGATTATTCTGAAGAGGTGTTCTTCCACACTGGCAAAGCCACTGCGTAAGCTTTTCCATCGCTCCTACTCTTCTGGAATCTTTCCTAGAAGATGGAAAACAGCATTTGTCCAGCCTGTCCCTAAGAAAGGTGACCCATCCTCCCCCTCCTCCTACCGACCCATAGCACTGACATCCCTTCTTTCTAAGGTCATGGAAAAACTGATTAACCGTCAGCTTAAGGAATATCTCGAAGATCGTAAGCTTCTCCATGACCGTCAGTATGGCTTCCGCAGTAACCGTTCCACTGGTGATCTGATGGCATATCTCACCGAACAGTGGAACAAATCTTTACATCGCTTTGGTGAAAGTAAGATTATTGCTCTTGATATCTCCAAGGCATTTGATAGAGTTTGGCATGAAGCTCTCTTATCGAAAATGCGTGCTTTTGGGATCGATAATACTCTTGTTCGTTGGATTAGAAGCTATCTCCTGGACCGTTCAATACAAGTTGTATTGGACGGATTCAAGTCTGATTCCCATAAAATAAATGCTGGTGTGCCCCAGGGCTCTGTTCTGTCTCCGACTCTTTTCCTCATTTTTATAAATGATCTTCTGTCTGTTACTTCTAATCCACTTAACTGTTTTGCTGACGACTCTACCCTCAGCTTTTCATATTCGTTCGATAATTCACGTCCTTCGCCTTCGGACGTACAATTGCAACGGTGCCGTATGTCAAGCTCATTAAACTCCGATTTATACAGCATTGTTAAATGGGGTAATAGGAATCGTGTGGAGTTTAATGCTTCGAAAACTCAATGCTGTCTTCTGTCGTTAAAGCTAAACATACCCCCAATGCCATTGTCCATGAATGGCACTTACATCGAAGAAACCGAAAAGCTCTCAGTACTCGGTATGTGTGTCAACGATGACCTCCGTTGGAACGACCATATATTTGAAATCGCTAAAAATGCTGCTAAGTGCTTAGGTTTTCTGTATCGGTGTAAGAAGTATTTTTCCCCATCTGATCTGGCTACAATTTATAAAGCGTTTATACGCCCTAAACTCGAGTATAACTCCCACCTCTGGGCAGGTGCTTCACAAACATCGCTTCACTTGCTTGATAGAATACAAAATAGAGCGTTAAGATTGATAGGAAATAGAACTGCCGCTGAAACAATTGCCCCTCTCGAACACCGACGCAATGTTTCATGTCTTTCCTTATTTTATCGGTTCTTTTATAAAAAATGTTCACTCGAGGTAGCCAGCTGCATTCCTCCCCTTAAAAGTTTCGCCCGTAATACTCGTCTTGCTAGGAATGCCCATCAGTTCACCCTTGAGCCCAATTTCGGACGTACCGTGAAATATAGAGATTCTTTTTTTAGCCGTACAACAAGACTTTGGAATGGTTTACCCGGCGAGATTTTCCCTTGCCATTTCAACTTGCAAACATTCAAAACCAATGTTAATCGACACCTCCTATCTCTCCCCTCCCTATCTTCCTAATGCCCGCGCAGTGTGTTACATTAAAAGGGAAACAAATAGTCCCTTGTGCGCGCGTTAATTATAAAAAAAAAAAAAAAAAAAACCTTACTATGTGTTTCCTATAACACCGCAGTACATACGGAAACAGGGTATTCACCATTTGAATTGGTTTTCGGACGACAATGTACATTACCCTCAAATTTGACAAAACAAGTGGACCCCAGTTACAATTATAAAGACTATGTAATTGAACTAAGAGAAAAACTACAAATTGCCCATAGAGATACAAGAGATGTGCTGTTAGAAAAGAAAAATACAAGAAAAGATGAGTACAATAAAAAAGCTAAGAGTAAACCAATTAGTTTCGAAACAGGAAGCTTGGTCCTATTAAGAAATGAAAATAGAAGAAAATTGGATCCTATTTTCATTGGGCCATACGAAGTATTGGCCGAAGATGGTGTAAACTGCGATATAAAGTACGAAGGAAAAAAAGTTACGGTACACAAAAGTCGTTTAAAGAAATTGTATGTTTACATACTAAAACAATGCTTATTTGCATTAGAATAATCTAAAAAAAAAAATAAGGAGGGAGAGAGCCCTCGCATGCGCATATAATTAAGTCAATTCTAATAAAAAAAAATTAAATAAGTATAATTTAAATAAATATAACTAAAAAAAACAAAATTAAAAACTTCAGTTTAATTAAAACCAAATGAAAAAAAAAGAAAAAAAAAATATTATTAATGAATTCTAGTAGCATAGATATAATGAAAAGAACGTTTTAAATTTAAAGAGTAAAAAAAAAAATGTATGTAATTAAAATCTTTAAACTCGCAACTAAAAAGAAAAGAAGAAAAGAACATTATTGTAAAACCCAAACAATGTAATTCCATTCAACAAGAGCAACAAAAAATTTTTATATTCACTAATCCCAAAAATGTACAATGACATGAAAAAAAGGAAACCTCGTGATTTCATTTTTTCCCCCAGGAAGGTAATGTGAACGGATCGCCCCAGTGATCATTTTATCTCGAGCTTCGATAATTGAAACCTCACAGCACACGCCTGGCACCATATACTCCTATGTCATTCTTGCCTTGCTACGTAATAGCAACCTGAACCATTTCACTTGTATCCATAAAAATACATCGCCCATTCATTTAATATGATAAGCATTCAAATATTCTTGAAGTGCATTGCCATCGCTACATAGGATACAATTTCATGTGCATACACCACTATGGAGCGAATGACCGAATGCAAGCGACAAACAACAACCGAAATTATTAAGGGCTCATGTTACTGCTGAAGTATTTCGAATACACTGCATGGGCCTCGTTGTTAAAATTATATGAGATACATTTGAATATTTAGGCAATAAATAATAATGCTGATATGGCGATATGTTAAAGCGAGGTGTGAGGTGGTTGGAGGTCAATTGTCGAAGGCCGGAAAATATGAAATACCAAATTGAATGGAAAATGAACCACAATGTTTTGTATAAAAGAGGGATGAAAACTCAAAATAAATTATTATTATTAATATTTATTAACAAGCAATTAAAATTACAAGCTAATATAAAATTTAACAAGCCTAGCTGCAGAGACTATTGGCTTTTTTGCTTAAGGATTCATGTTACAATTTTTGCCTTTTTGAGAAAATCAGTGATGTTGTTTATATTTGTTATGCTGGGATTCTTGAGGATTTCATATATGGAATTGTTTTTGAAAAATTTGTTGATTATGGGCTGCGACAATGGACAATGTTCCAAAACATGTTTTAAATCAAGGCGGATGTTGCAAGTGAAGCAGGCTGGGGGGTCGTTTTTGTTGAGGAGGTGTTGATGGGATGCAGCGGTGTGTCCAAGTCGAAGTCTAGCTAAGTTAGTTATTTTTTGTTTCGAACAGTTAATAGGTTACATCGGCGTAGATTTTAAGGGGTTTATGTCCTTGTAGTGATAGTGATATAGGCTCCAGTCGTGGCTATTTTTTGCAAAAGATATCTTTCCGGTATGCTTGAGGAGATCGGTTTTGGTGAAGATGTTGAAGGTGAATACAGGTGCGTTTTTCGCTGAGTTCGCTGCACTGTCTGCATATTCATTTCCGCATATTCCGACATGGCCAGGAGTCCACATTAGTTTAATGTTTTTCAATTTTATGAGTTGATATCTTATTACTGATGCGTTTGAATTGCATTGATTACTGAGATGCTGTCGGAGCATATAATGCATTTTTCAGAAAAATTGGTTGCAGCTTTAGTCGCTTGGAGAATGGCAAATGCTTCTGCTGTAAAGACCGAGGCAAAATCTGTGAGAATACCAATGCTTACGGCTGATCCGTTTTCATCTGTCACCGAATAAGATGTGGTGTCAGGAGTTTTGGAGCCATCGGTGAAGATAAATCTCCATCCGTCCGATCTTAACTTGGCGATATGTGCTGTTTGCTGTTTTTAATTTTTTTGTATTTGGTTAGATCCAAAATCAGCGATTCGGGTTTGATGAACCATGGTGGGTAGCGTGGGGCAATAAGCCGTTCTCTTTTGGTTGGCAGATTGTTAAGCCTTGATACTTTAAGAGTTGTAGCGATGGCGGATGGAATGCGTTTTGTTAGTTTTTGATTTGTTGTTTTTTTGATGTCGTTGTCGATGATTGAGTTCTTGGAGAATACAAGTTTTGCGAGCATTCTTAATGTTAGTGTGTCTCTTCGTTCCTCGATGCTGGGGAGACCTGCTTCAGCTAGGATATTTTGTATTAGAGTTGTTGGAAAGGCGTTTATGCTTCTTCTAGCTGCTGTGTGGTAGATGGGTCTTATGATGTTTAAAACGTACTTCGGGCAGTGACCATATATACACAACCCATAATCAATTTTACTTAGAACTAAAGTTTTGGTTATGTATGAAAGGGTGTTAATATGTACATTGCTTTTATTTGATGCTAAATATTTTACTATATTAGTTCGTGCAGCTAGGGATTTCTTAAGTTCTAAACAATGGTCTTTCCAAGAATATTTACAGTTAAATATCATTCCTAAAATACTTAAATTACTAACATTATTTATCATAGTGCTGTTTATGTAGTTACGTCTCAGACGTTACCTATAACGGTAATCCCCATATCCCACATACGCCCCTTTGTCTAACAGTACATTTTACTGTTTCCCACCATTTCTTGCACTCACAGCAAAACATGTCACCAACAGATACACCCCTTTCCCCATATCCCAGCAACATAGACAGACATCGTTATTAAATACACATATTTCATTCAACTAAATGAAATATGAATATTTCGTAAACAACTGCATTCCATTCCGACGGGAAGCACTTTATGCATTATTCTTGATAACAAATTGTACCTTTCTTGCCTGTAGAATAATTCAAGTAGAGTCAGAGTTAATTCGACAATCCAATTAGCAAGTGCAGCCTAGCTCTGGGCAGCGGCTTGTTTTTTGGAATATAATTTATGAATATAATATTGAACGATTTTAATAAAACAAATAAAATAATAAAAAAAAAGAAAAAGAAATAAAAAAAAGAAAAAAACGTTTGTTTTTTTTTTAATGAAATCGCGAAAGTAAGCTCGTAAATGGCGCAGTCGGTACTCTCCACGTACGCATCGGTTATTTACTAAAAAAATAAGCTCGCGGTGAATTTCCATTCTCTAACGTGGATGAAGTGAATTCTCCTTCCAACAAAAAAGAAATCCGTTTAAGGACATATTTGAAAAACGCGCTGAAGTGTAGAAAAGAAACAAGTTCGATTAAGAACTACCTATTCAAATAAAGTGAATTATTCAGATAAAGTGAATTTTCCTTCCAACAAAAATCCGTCTAAGGATATATTCGAAGCGCGCTAAAGTGCAAAATAAGAACTATCTATTAACAAGTGCTTATTGCAAAGAAAAAAAAGTATGAAAAGCAAGTTTGACTAAAAAAATAATTTCAATCAAATTCAATCAAGTTAACAATAACTTGCAATAATTAAAAAGTGCTCAGAAAAAAAAAGTTTGATAAAGAACTTAGTGCAAAAGTACTCGATTGAGAACAATTTGAAAGAAACAACAAACACTAATAAACTGGAACTTGAAGAACTTGTGACCCTCTTTGCGAAAATGTCTCCACCAACAGCAGAAGAAACAAAAGACAGCGTATCAGGAGCCGCAGCAGTAGTAAGACCAACTGTTTTAACACTTAATCTAATGTCTTTAATGGGAACATAGATAATCTTAATAGTTTTGTTGAATTATTAGACAGAGTTAACCCTGCCTTGATGAAAGCAGTAGGGCAATATTTTTTGATATTATTAAGAGTAAATTGGTAGGAAAAGCTAGAGAGGCACTTGACATAAACAACACAGTGCAAGATTGGGAAGATTTAAAAAAGACCTTATATCAATATTTTGGTGACAGGAAACCAATAGAAGAATTATATGATGACTTAAAAAGCTTAAAATTTATAGATTCATGCCAAAACCTTTATGATAAACTCAAGAACGCCTTGAGGAGACTAAACAATAAAACTAGGTTAGATAAGACCATAATATCTACAATAGAAATAAAAAGAAATTGCGATATGGCTCTAAGAATATTTATGAAAAAAATTCCAGAACCTATGAAAGAGATCTTAACTTGTAGGCAGCCGAAAACACTAGAACAAGCCATGGATATCCTCCATGAATCTGGCTCTGCGTATACAAGAATAAATAACAAAAACGTTTTCTTTAATAACTTTGGACACAATTCAAACAACACAGAACAAAACGGACATCCCACTAACTCTGAACAATTCAGAAATAATACAAACAGTACAGGACAGTATAGACACCCGACTAATTCAGCACAGTACAGACATAATATGAATGATTCAGGACAATATTCCAGGCAATACAGACATAATTCAAACGATTCAGGACAATACTCCAGACAATACCGACATAATTCAAACGACTCAGGACAATATCCAAGACAACACAGATATAATATTCAATATATGCACCCAAATAATCCAGAACTCTCCAGGCAATATAGACAACCCACATATTCAGGTTCATATAGAAATAACTATAACAATTTTCCCAGTAATAACAATGCTGGCCAGTCCCAAAACCATGAACCGATGGACACCTTGTCCGCCTCCTATCAAAGACAGATCAACGTACAAAATACGGTTTTTCAAGAAACAAGCCCGTTAGCCGACTTTCCTATATGATGATTAAAACTTAAAACAATAAATATACATTGAGGTTACTGTTAGATACCGGTTCAGAAACCAGTATCCTCAATCCCGGTATATGCCATCCGAAATGGCAAATAAAATTAGAAAAACCAATGCAGATAAAAACATTCGCTATTCGCAACCACTAAAGTAAGAATTCCATTATTTGAAGAATTCGGTATGATTAACAAAACTGCCGAATTTATTGAATACAAATTCCACAGTACCTATGATGGCTTGATTGGAAATAATATCTTATTGCCGTCCAAAGCTATTCTTGACTTCGAACAAAAACTATTAATAATAAATGGAACAAAAATGCCTATATACTTCAACGGAGATGAAGAAAAAGAAGAAAAAACAAACATAGAATCAAAAGAGATAACAATTAAAGATTACGAAAAAATAATACCACAGCTTGAAATCTATCATGCAGAAACAAATAAAAAACCTATCACCGAACAAATTAGAACTAACCACCTAAATGAAGAAGAAAAAACATGTATCAACAATCTCGTTTTAAAATTCGCAACAATTTCAATTTCAGCGCAAATGAGGATAGAAGCATCACATTCCAATTGTAGAGTCACCAGTCAATATCTACAAAACACAGATCATATTAAATACCACAGATAACCTAAATAACCATAAAATATATCACACTTTCGGTAAAAAAAAGAATAGTTATCGAAATGAAAACTTTCAATGAAAACTTAATCATCGATATTATGAAGAAATTTATTATACCTAAAGGTATAGTGGGAATCTTTTCAAAACACGATCATTTGTACGCTAAATTTCAGGACGTATGATCGTGAAATATTTTAGCAAAAACAAATGTTTAAGAGTCATTAAGTGCAGTAAATTTCTAGCAGACTTAGAAGATGAGGAAAAACTAGCACATGTTATAACTACAACACATGAACACCTTAACCACAGAGGCATAAATGAAACCTATGCGGAAATAAAAGATGAATTTTATGCCCCAAGGCTAAAAGACCAAATCCAAAAATATATTAGCTTTGTTTGATGTCTGTCCTGGGGCGCACTGGTGTACACTGGATTCGCACTGAGGTGTTTTATGTGACACTTTTTTCGCCCCAGTGTTTTTGCACTGTGTTCGATGTCAACCCCGAGCACGCACTGAGTGCACACTCTCACGCCCCAGGTTTTTGGTCGGTGTAAGAAATCAGTGCTGTCAAAATTCAAATCAGCTGTTGGTGCTTGGTGGTAGAAGTTTAAAACAAATTTTATTTTGCAAATTTGGAGTGCAATATCTGATAAATATAAGATATTTTGTAGGTTATTTTGCAATTATTAAGTTATTTTTGTGATTTTAGATAAAATGCCGAGATATACTCTATCTGATGGAAATGGAAAAACTGTAGACTTTGTAAAGAAAATTAATACATAAATGAAATGTCAAAAAACTAAAACTGTTGCACTGAGCTGTTCGATGTTAAATCAAACCCCGAGCAGAAACACAGTTTTTTGACAGCTAAACGAAATGCACTGACATTCCCCAGTGCGCACTGGGGCGGGGAACATCGAACAAACTGATTAATAACTGTAATATTTGCAATAAATCCAAATATTAAAGGCTTACGTATAAAATTCCGTTAAAAACTACAGAAACACCAAAAAACAAACAAATGAAATAGTACACATTGATATCTGGTTTGCAAACGCAAATTTAATGTACGTAACCATGATAGATAAGTTTACGAAACATGTTACTGTTGAAGAAATAAAACATAGAAATTGGACTACTCTTCTTAAAACACTCAAACATAGATTTACAAATTTTGGCCGTCCAAGCAAAATTATAACAGACGGAGAAACTGGTTTTTCTTCTATAATGATTAAGGAATTTCTCAAAGAGAAAAGCGTCCACTTACACATCACAACTCCATATAAAAAAACAGGTAATTCAGATATAGAAAGGTTCCATTCTACTCTAAATGAACATATCCAACGACATTTGGACAAACAATAGACATATATAACATTAACTCTGGAAATGGGTTCATCACAATCAGAGACGAAAAAATACTAGTTATTACAGGACATACGAAAATTCTCCACAACATTAATCTTACATCATGGACCGAAAACTTGGACATAATCGATCATAAAATTAACAAACTCAACTTCAAGAACGATTACCCTACTATGCAACATGACTTTTTACTTTTGGCAAACGAAATAGGAAATTTACTAGGACATTACCACCACAAACAAAGACGAGGTTAATCAATACAGCTGGAAAAGGTTTAAAATACCTTACAGGAACTATGGACTATGAAGACGAACTCGAAATCAAAGAAAGCTTAGAAATAAATCGAAAAAATAATGTAAATTTAATCAATGGTCTTAATGAAGAAATTCAAATAAACTCTCACATTTACGAGGCTATAGACAATATTACAAGACATATCAACAATCAACAACTAGAAATAAAGAACCAAATTTTAAATTTAGGAAGAATTTTCACAAAGAACTAAAATGCAACAAGCATTTAGAATTCAATACGACATAAAGTTATTAAGAGAACAAGTGAAGAAAGTCAAAGACAATCTCCTTCTAAGTCGACTAGGTGTTTTAGGAAAAGATATCCTGTCACCAAAAGAAATAGCTAAATTTAACGTAACAATAGACAAATTATCACAAATTAAAAGTTCCGTTTTTATTCATGAAAGTCAAATAATATTTGCCCTCTTGATACCAACTTACTCAACTATATTAGAACTAATCCCTAACCAAAATAATCTTGAACTAGTAACACCTTATGAAAATTTTATAAGAGATGATAATTTTAACTACGAATATGTAAATGGAACTGTAAAATTTAAAGATTTAAAAATTATAAGAAATGATTGTATTACAAATATTTTTAAAGAAAATGCAAATGTAGAAATAAAACAAGTTCACAATAATATTGTTAAAACTATAAATATGTTACACCCAAATGCAACAAAATTTTACCTTAAATATTATGGGAAATAACTTATTAAGATTTGAAAATTGTGTGATAAATATTAATGGCATTAAATATGAGAATTTTGTAACTTATGATAATTTTATTATTCCCAATTTTAATAATATAACGATCAATAACATTGTAATGAATTATTCTACAGAAGATTTAGAAACGAAACATATAGAGAATCGTAAACTCATAGAAGAGATTAAAACCAAGAATATTACGCATATGTCTATAAATTTCGGAACTACACTCCTTATAATTTCTGTTTTAATTACAATCATTTTAATTTTCATAAAAAATTCTAGAGAGGAAACTAAAATTAAAGTTGACATACAAAAAATCGATTCTTCAGATCAGAATCCTAAGGGGGGAGGAGTTACGTCTCAGACGTTACCTATAACGGTAATCCCCATATCCCACATACGCCCCGTTGCATAACAGTACATTTTACTGTTTCCCACCATTTCTTGCACTCACAGCAAAACGTGTCACCAACAGATACACCCCTTACCCCATATCCCAGCAACATAGACAGAATCGTTATTAAATACTCATATTTCATTCAACTAAATGAAATATGAATATTTCGTAAACAACTGCATTCCATTCCGACGGGATGCACTTTATGCATTATTCTTGATAACAAATTGTACCTTTCCTGCCTGTAGAATAATTCAAGTAGAGTCAGAGTTAATTCGACAATCCAATTAGCAAGTGCAGCCTAGCTCTGGACAGCGGCTTGTTTTTTGGAATATAATTTATGAATATAATATTGAACGATTTTAATAAAACAATTAAAATAATAAAAAAAGAAGAAAAAAACGTTAATGTTTTTTTTAATGAAATCACGAAAGTAAGCTCGTAAATATGTTAAGGTTGAGTTGTTGACAATTTTGTTTGGGACATATATGAAGCAGTTTACATTTTTCAACAGAAAGTTTTGCACCTGATTTTTCGACCATTCAAATATATGTTCTAATGCGATTTAAAATAAAGACTTACATTTACTAAGGTCATTAATTTTGCATAAAATATAAATGTCATCTGCATAACTGGAGGGATCTAAAAGATGATACTTAATTAAAATTTCATTTATATCATCGAAAGCAATAATAAACAGTATTACCGAGAGAGGCGATCCTTGGGGAATACCGTTATGAATTGGGTAGCTGGAAGAGTAGGCGTCATTGGTTTTTACCCAAAGTTTTCTGTTTGTTAAAAATGATTTTATGTACCCGTATATTCTGCTTCCAACACCCCACTTTTTGATATTATTTAATATTATATGAGGACCTATACGATCGAAAGCTTTTTCGAAATCAAGAGAGAGTGTAGAAATATGTTTTTTGGTTGAGAGAGCATTTGAAATGGGATAGTCGATGTGAAGCAGAGCATCAATGCAACCTCTTTGGGCCTTAAACGCAACTTGATTGAGGCTAATAAGATTATTCGTTTCAGCGAACAACAAACGTTTTGAAATTATCTTTTCCATTATTTTGGACATACATGGGATAAGCGAGATGGGGCGGTATTCTTCAATTTTATTTTTATCTTTTTGGGGTTTAGGAATAGGAATAATTGTTGCCGATTTCCAGGATTGAGGGATTTCATGGTTGTTGAGGATTCTGTTGAAGAGGGCTGTGATTCTGTGTTTGATTTCGATGGGTAGGTTTTTTTAGCATTGGGTAAGAGATCCTATCTCTGCTTGGAGTCTTCCCCTTGACTTTATTGAGACAACTATCAAATTCAATTAAAGTTATTGGGTCTTCAATTCTCATGGCTGTTGTGTTGGCTGGGTGAAGTGTTTGAGAGAACTGTAAGGCGCTCGTTTTTTCTTCTAAAAATTGGTTAGAAAAGTTTATATTTTCTGAAGCTTTTGACCAACTTTGGGCGAACAGATTTGCAATGCTTTCTGAATCTATGATAGTATTGTTGTTGCTGTCTATATTATTTATAGAAAGTGGGGTAAGGTCACCGGCGAGGACTCGGATATTTTGCCATATTTTTGCAGTGGAGGTGTTGGGGTTGATTTTGGATGTCATTTCCACAAAGCTGTTGGCTTTGCTTATAGCAGCCGTCTGAATTTTGCATTTGACTTTTTGTAGAGTATCAAGTTTTGAGTTGATAGGTTTTTTTGAATTTTTTTTAGTGCAATCATTTTTTCTTTGCGCAAGATTGACAATTCGGGGTTCCACCAAGCTACTACCATTTTGCGCTTCGTATTTGGGGTAGTCTGAGGGATGGAGAGGTTCGCGGCGGATCTAATACCTTTCAGTAATATAGCAGCTTCCTTGTTGTTGTTTTGGGATATGTTTTTGTTTGACAACAGTTCAGAAGTTTTTTCTTAAAAAGTGGCCAATTGGCTTGGTCAGTTTTAAATTTTGCGCTTTTCGTGGTTGGTATTGTCGTCCGTCCTGTATTAACAGTCGTAAGGATAGGGAAATGGTCGCTGTTATGTAAGTCGTCTAGGGTTTCCCAATTTGTTTTTGCAAGTAGCTCTGATGAGCAGCAAGTTACGTCAATGTGTGTAAATGTCTTGTGTGTTGAAAGATGAGTGGGAGATCCGTTGTTTAATATACAACAATTACTGTCAGTGAAGAATTTTTCGATTAGTTCGCCCTTTTTGTTTGTTTTTGGGGATCCCCAAAGTGTGTTTCAGGCGTTGAAGTCGCCACCGAGGATAAATGGTGTTTTTATTTGACTTATCATATTGAACAGATCGTTACTGGTGAATGATTCTTTAGGAGGTAAGTATAAGTTTATGTATGTGAATTTAATTTTGTGTTGTATTTCGACGGCTAATGTTTGCAAATTTGAATTTAAAGTTAATGTTTTGTGTGCAATATTTTTTTTAATAAGTAGGGCGCCTTGTTTGGCACTATCATTAATGGGTAAGTTGTGGAAGTAAGCGTCATATGCTTTAGGAGGGGTCAGATTATTACCAAAGGGGCAATGAGTTTCTTGAAGGGCGATTATGGACAGATTGTGTTTCTTTATTATAACATTAAGCTCATCGAAATTATTTATAAACCCATTCATGTTCCATTGGAGAATGGCGAGAGCTTTGTTAAAGTTTTGTAGATTCCAAGAACTTGTTTTACCTTTGGTAAAAGAAGACTGGTTTGTGTTTCGAGTAGATTGTGTTTTGTTTGTGTTTCAGGTTTTTAGTTGGAAATTATGAGGGTTGGTAAAATTATGTTGTTGGGCTCTGACACCGCGGGTCGAATGCTGAATCATGCAGGCTCTGATTGGAGCCTGCCTGATTCAGTTCAATATTGTTAATGTTTACAAAGTAATCATTACTTTGAATAAGTTTTTGAGTAACTATTGATAAAGGTGAGTGAGTGAGAGAGGGATTTGAGTGGTTGGTTGGGATTTGTGAATTATTTAGAATGCTTTGAGTTGGTTTTGCAGAAGTGTTAGAGTTGCCTGATGTGGTGGTATTGTGATGCTGGGGTTTAATTATTTGTGCTTGAGTGTGAGTGTGAGATTCTGATTGTGTTTGTATGTTAGTACTTAATGTTTTGGATATGTTGGGATTTGTAACTCTAGTCTGCTTTGTTGTTGTTTTTGAGATTGATGATTTGGAACTAGAGAGGACCAATGGTAGTATGATGGTTTGTGATAAGCCTATTTGAGAGGCCGGGGGATTTGGGAATCGTCGGAAGTAGAAGTTAAGTGTGATTGTTTTTTTTTTGCTGTTTCAGCGAATGTATCGTGAAGGGGGGGCGTTTGATTTGCATTTTTTTGATTATACATACGTTTCGCTTCTGTCATAGTGCATTTATTCACCGTTTTTATGGTTAGAATTTCTTTTGCCTGTTTGTAGGCCGGATAGGTTTTTGATGATGAAGAGTAGGATAGCGAGCAGTTTGAACACATTGTGCGGGTACATGGGTCAGGCGTGTGAGGGGGCAGGTTGCAAGAATCGCATTGCGTACTGCCGTTGCAGCGTTTCAGTGTGTCCGAGTAGTTGGCAATTACAACACCGCATAGGGTTTGGGATATATTCTGTCAATTTGGCAGTGTAGAAACTGTAAATGGTGTGAGGTATGTATGCGGATGGAGAAATGGGCGATAGAGAAGGTTAATAGTGATGAACGGTTTAAAGAGAGAAACCGGTTTACGCACTTGGCGGCACAACTAAATCACGACAGCTTGTGGAACGATGTTATCGGTTAGAGCTAGTCGGTGACTAAAATAAATGTTGTCTATCTTCAATCGCCAACCAGTGTGTTTGTTATTTCTAAGAGCAACTCGCTCGATTTATAAACATACTTCTTCCTGATATAATAGGTTATTCCATTTTAAAGAATAAACCCGCTTGGAATGGAATAACCCATCCCATACTCTGATCGCTCTATTATATAGCGTTCGCGCTTATAGATAAAAACGACAGCGTAACCGCCAACGTTTTGAGCCAGAACCTAAACAAAAATCCAATTTGAAAGATCTAAGACGAGATCTTTGTATATTGTTTCCCTTTGTCCTCGCACTGAAATCGTTATTGCGGGCGATACTCTTGACTTGTTTCTTACTCCTCGACCTGATAAATATACCATTACAAAAAGGTCTGGTTTAATTCTGAGTGTAAAGAAGCTATCAGGCTCAAAGAAGTAAGTTTCCGATCCTACAAAGCCAGCCCTACAGAGGAAAATCGGAAAAAGCACAAACAAGCAAGGAACCCATGCAACTCCGTTATTGAAAGAACCGAGTTTTTGCATGACCAAAAATTACGGCAAAAAATTCTGCAGTGTCCCAAAGGCAGTACAAATTTTTGGTCATTTATAAAAAATATAAAAACTCCTCAATATCTGCGGTTCCAACACTCATCAACAATAACAAACCAATTGTTTACTCTTCAGGGAAGGCAAACTTGCTCGCCGCCCTTTCGCTGCCAGCTCCACGCTGCCTCACAGCAACTTTGCCCCTCCTATACTTGAGAATGTAAATTTTTTCATGGGCTAGATTATTTTCCGCACTCGTGCAGTAGCAAGAGTTCTCAAAAATCTCGATATACACAAATCCGCTGGGCCGGTTAATTATAAAAAAAAAAATTTTTTTTGCACTTTCCATTTAACTGATTAATTACTATCAAATTACATTCTCAAATCATAAGATTTTTTTTTGTGAAATGTCAAATCAACATTTAGTGATGTTAGCTACAATTCAAAGGGTGTGAACATTTTCAGTCATGTCATGTTTTTGGCTCTCACTAGAGTTGTGGAATACCGATTCTTACTCGACTCGACTGTGAGCTCTCGAGTGACATCTCACTCGACTCGTAATCAGGAATGGACCCCTGATTACCGGTCGCTTCATAAGCTCAGAGTTGCGATTAATTCATGTGCCGATATGTTTTATGTTCGTAGGTTTGATTATATTTCGACTGAAGCTGGTCAACTTCTTGGATGCAACTTAGAAACCTCTTTTTAAATATCGATGCTATTCCCTACTCTTCAAAATTATTCTTAAGAAGGAACCTAGCTATGTTCTACACACTCCTGCTTGACTGCAAGCAGACAATTTTTCATTTATGCTGTCAAGCTTTGGAATGATTTGCCCAGCCATGTGAAGACGAGATTATAACACAGAAGATCTCTTGAAGCATGCTTTGAACGCCCTTCCCGTCTGAATTAAGATAACTTTTTTCAATTTATTTCATTTTAGTTTTATTTTGGTTTTGGTTGTGTTCTTAAATTTTTGTTATTTAATTTTCATATATATAACTTAATAACCTTTGTATAATTTTTTCGTTTTTTATTTTTCTTAAATTCAAATAAAATATTTTGTCTCTTCCTTATATATCCTGTACTAGTAAAGAGTTAATCTTTCTGTACAGTGTTGATTTTCAATAAATACAACCATTGTATGTAAAGTGCCTATAGTACTCTCATGGATGTCATTTGACTTCTTTCTGGCCATCTTCACGGCTAATCATTTACTTTTACCGACATAGTATTTTCTATATCTATCCAAGGCCTGCGAAAAAAATACTGCCATCAGTGACCTACCCTAAACAAAAAATCATTATAAAAACTAAATTAAAGTAATAATTGTCTGCCTCTCACGACTCACTGTCAGACTCACCTCTCTACACCAGCAACAGCAGCAACGATCAGCTTTTTTCTACATGAATGTTTACAGTACATTCATATATCTACATGTGTTTTTCCCACCTAATTTTGCCTTGCTTCTTCTTTTCCAAATTCTAGTGCTGCTGCTGCTGCCTCTTCTGGGGTCTGTATGTGAGGGATTTTAACTCTGAGAGAAAAATAATGCACAAAAGATAGAGTAATTAAAAAAAGGGAAGTTTTCTTTCACTTATACTTTCAAACGCATTTACATGACTTCTGAGTTTGTTTCTGAAGGGAACTTGTCCTTAAAGATAAAATGGTTTGACCATTTTTACTTAATTTGATTGGTATAAATTGTTAATCATACTCTTTCAGATCTAATAATAACATTTTTCTAGCATATCATAGAACTAATTATGAACTCAATGAGCACGTTGCTAAAGGCAGGCTATAGTAGTAGTAGGCTGTAGTAGTGTTTTTAATTTTAATTTAATATCTGATTTGAACTCTGGTGGTTTATTATGTGTAACAATCTTGTTATTCTGTTTGACTTAATAAATAAATACATTCTTAACATGTATTATTGTCATTTTCAGGAGCTCGGTGATGTTGAAAATTGGCCACGTAGCATCGAGACCGATATGCAAACTATACAAGGAACTCTAGAAATCGTTTACAAAACTTCACGACAACCTACAACGTAAACACAATAACTGAAATTATTAAAGTAAAACCACATGTATTTCTATTTTTTCTTGTTTTTTTTACAATTAAGTTTTTATTAAATTAAAAAAATAAACACGGCCAAATGAACATTTGTCTACGACACTCAATTTTTTGCCGTAAGGAGCATTTTTGATATAAAAGCATATGTTTTACAGTAAAGCTTTTTTTGGGCAGTTAATATAAAAATAATTGTATTGTAACGCAAGTCATTATTTGTTTTTTTTTTATTTCTGTCTTTTTATGAAAAAAAAAAGAATTTTGGATGGATATTTAGACAGACAGAAAAAAAATTGTACATTTAGAGTAACTACAAGAAAAAAAATTAATTAATTCCATTGTGACGAGAAAAAACTAAATAAAAAAGGAAACTAATAAAATGATTGCAAATTCTTATTTATATTTCAATGATAAATAAAATATTAAGAAAGGTTTGAAGATTAATATCGAGACCGCCCTGTAATTATAAAATAAAAGTATTATCAAACAAAATTAACATTATATTTAAGAATACAAATCTTACGCCGAGAATGGGATCTACTGCGACTACGTTCATATTGCCGCCTTCTTTCACGATAAGGCGAGCCCGACCGCCGTTTGCTGCTGCGGTAATCTTCCCTGTAACGGTCATGATATTCTCTATCCTTGTAGGACCTGTTTACAAACAAAAAAATTAGAGAAATCAAAATGAAACTAATGAAATTATCGTAAGCAAACGAGCAATGCAAAAGGAATTCAGACCTATCACAGATTCCCTCGTACAAAATTTCCGAACGGAAGGCTACGCCCGAATACGAAAAAATTCAAATCATAAACCCCGAACGGAATCAGCCAGTATCCAAACCTCTTTTCGGACTTTCGGAATTATGTAGTTGATTTGTGTCGAAATGTGAAAAGCAAAACAAAATGTCACTTTTATTGTGTATCAATTGTGTTTTGAAAAAAGTTATCTGAAATGGATTCAATTGCTAGCAATCGCAATTGAATCCATTTAAGATAACTTTATGAAATAAAACAAGAAAACGTGTAGAGAAAACGCAAATTAAAATTACAACGTAGGATTTTAAGAGACGCCTTTAATCCACTCGACCACAATCCCTGGGCAATTTATGGCTTCTCTTGGAGCATATCCAATAGCCTTTCGAATTGGGCTCTGTTCGTATTCACTTTTCACCTTTTGTTAAATATTTGCTTAAAGTTTAATATTTGTTCTTCTTTAGACTGAAAATACTTACATTTTTCTATTAAATGCGTGTTAACAAACTGTTTCCCGAGCAAAATAATTATTCGTAGAAAAATCAATAAAATTTCCTATTCGTTCGGGTTAAGTGATACCAATTTTCCCGAACTCCGAAATTCTTACGAGAATTTTCGTTACGACGGGAGCAGTGATATTTTTTTTCGGGATTCGTAGTACTATTCTAGAACTTATTATGCTTACCTTGTAGGTTGGCCCATATATACACCAGGTGTTGGAGTATGAGGTCTCTGTGTAATTGAATAATCTACTCTTATTCGACGGCCATCAATTTCAAGCCCATTTGTTCCATCTTTTGCGATTTTAGCATCCGTCATCTCTTCAAAGTAAACGAAACAAAATCCTCTGGATCGCCCAGTCTATAATATAATTAAAATTTAAAATAAATAATTAAATTGTTTTTCACGTTGATAACATTAACATAAAGCTTTGAAATATAAAAAGCGCGAGCATTTATCGGTATCTGTACATTATAGGCTAAGAGCCGACAGCAAATTTTGGAAGTGGAGATATAACCGAAATTCGCTAACGTGTATGTGTAGATATGCGCTCTAAAATATCAAATCGAAAAGTCTGACAGGGATTGTTTTCAGCCGGGGCTGTAGGGGGCGTTCGAAAACGCTAATTTTTCCGTTTTGGATGTCGGAGGTATAACCGCTTGAATTTATATACAAACGATAGATAATTGCGCCCTGATTTCAAATACATAGGTGCCAAACGTTTTACTTTCAGCTTTCCCCTTGTCAGACGCCCAAGGACCGAAAAATCCACTTTGGATGTCGGAGGTATAACCACTTGTGTGATACATCAAAATTTCTGGATTACTCTTCTGATTACAAATATATAACCCACAGACGTTTTTTTCAGCCTTCACCCCGCCCTTAAAATATGCAAAAAATTCTTTTTTTCTTTGAGGCATAACCTTACAAATGATACATCAAAAAATCGGATTAATTCTCCTGATTGCAAATATGTATGCCCTATACGTTTTTTTCAGCCTTCACACCGCCAGACGACCATAAGCATAATAAAATGCATTTTTCTAATAAAATTCAAAAAAAAATTTTCTTTTCAACTATAACCATATGTTGGTTACATCGAAATGCTCTGCTTTAAGTCCTGATTATGAATATGTAACTTTCAGATAAATAAATTACAGCTTTCACCCCGCCATACGTCTTTAAAAAAGCATCCTGAAATGCATTTTTTCTAATAAAATTCGATTTTTTTTCTTTTCAACTATAATTATATGTTGGTCACATCGAAATACGCTGCTTTAAGTCCTGATTATGAATATAAGTCTCAGATAAATAACTTACAGCCTTCACCCCTCTAGACGTCCTTAAAGCATTCTCAAATGCATTTTCTACTGAAAATCCTTCAAACTTTTTTTAATATAATAAACAAAACATACAAAACTTAAATTATGAAACTATAAACGTAGATATTTATATTTAGTGAATTCTTGGTCGGGCAATGGTAAAAAATCAATCATAGCATTTGTTATTATAAACTCAGTATCAATTGTTAAAGAATATAGAATTTCCTCTCTCCCGAAACAATTTTATTTCAACATTAGAATAGCCGGGAATTTATAAAAAAAAACTTGTTTGTTTTCCACCTGCTATTATCTTCTTTGTCAATGATTAGTAATAATATTCTGTTATGCAATAAATAAATTAAACCATTTGAAAATCTTAAGGGTTCGATGGAATTTCAATCCGCTTTTTCCAATTTCGGAATGTTTGCAAATGTAAGTGAGGAGGATATCACGACAGTTGAAAATTTTGTTCTGTGAACGTTGTTTTTCTTAGCATATACCCAAGTCATGCCCTAAAATACTGAAAACGAATTAGGGGGCACCTTGTATAGAGATAATAGGTACTAAAGGGCAAGTTGCGCATTTGTGCAGATTAAAATAAATTTTTGGAGCCGTTTTCGAGAAAATAAGCTTTTACTTAACGGTTGTCAAAATAACCTTAAGTTCTAAATTTGAAGACAAAAATACATACGAACAGACAGACAGAATTTTCCCAGTAACCCAAATGTTTATCATCGTAATGCCATGTTCGATTGCTATCTCAAATTTTTTAATCTGCGCGAATGCAAAACTTGCATTATAGTACCTATAATAGCAAGTAAAAATTGAGATAACATCAAACATAAAATAACGATAATAGAGAAACATATTTAGGTTAGTGGCAATATTCCGTCTGTCTGTCTGTGTACTGATTTAAATTTAAATAATCCATGTTTATGTAAGCATAATAATACTTTGCCGATTCTCTTGGCCAACGTTGGGCAATACAATACAAATTGTTTCCACATTTCAAAAAGCACCACCTAATGCAAATAATTCAAAACATTCTAAATACCATAAAGAATATGGCTGAAACGCCATCGAGTAGTTAGTGTGTTACAAAAACTTTATATATATATATATATATATATATATATATATATATATATATATATATATATATATATATATATATATATTTATATATATATATATATATTTATATATATATATATATATTTATATATATGTATATATATAGGTATATTCACATGAGAGCGACCAACGAATAACGAATGAACGAACATTCGTCTTTTTTGAGTTTTCTTCCGCAGTACATTTTCTTATTCGTCGCTATCAAACGCCAGGAAACAAGAACAAGGCTGTTGGGAGGTTATTCGCGAGACAACAATTTGTTCGTCGGAGTTTGGATCGTATGTGGGACGCGAATAGAGGTTGGCAGTTCGTAACAATCAGATTGCAATTCGCGAAGACGAATTTGTTTTCTTAAATGTATCTTTTTTTACAGATTAAAAAGCAAATTTTAGTGTATTAACATTAATATAAATTGTTTTCCAACTTTTGGTGTTGAGCTTGTGAAGAGGTTTACAAGTTGCTTTACATTATATTTATTAATTTATTTATCGTTCGTTGGTCGCTTACATGTGAATAGTCCTTTAGAGTCAAAATTTTAATTAACAGTGGTATCTATCATCGTATCCGATCGGAAAATTTTTTTCCGATTTCTACGAACGCATTTTGTATCATTGTAGCCGTTCCCGATAGGAAAATCGGAAAGACCTACGAAAATATATTAAGTGTTCGTTGAAAATGTCAAATTCATGCTTTGCATGCCGAGGACAGCAATGCGTCACGAATACATGTGATATATGTATGACCATGACCATGTTTTCTTTCCGATTTCTCGGACAGAAAATTAAAAGTGGTAAATTTTCCGCAAGTGAAAAAGAAGAAAAAATTAATAAGATGTTCAGCAACAGAGAGACTCACAAGTAAATCTGTTTTTATTTCTATTTATCGCAAACTTATATATGTTGTATATTTTTTTTCTTGAATCAAAGACAAACCAGGGGGCCTATTACTCAATACGAGTCGAGTGAGATCTCACTCCAGATCTCACAGTCGAGTCGAGTAAGAATCGGTATTCCACAACTCTAGTGATAGCCAAAAACATGACATGACTCCGAAAATGTTGAACACACCCTTTGAATTGTAGCTAACTTCACTAAATGTTGACTTGACGTTTCACAAAAAAAAATCTTTTGATTTGAGAACTAATCGTTAAATGTAATTTGATAGTAAATTAATCAGTTCAAATCGTAAAATTGCAAAAAAAATAATATGATAAGTACAGAGATGTTTTATAAAACAATTTTTATAATGGAGCACAAATTTAAAACAAACGCCAGATCGTCATTTATGCCAAAAACCTACCACCAAAAAATATTTAAATTTTGTTTCAAATACTTCATTATTCATAACAATTAGAAAATTACGTCTTTTTTTATTTTTACCTACATTTTTGCATCCATCACTGCTGCTTTCGAACACTTTTTAAACATGAATGATTTCTCACAGAAAAAAGCGTCACTTTCGAGTTCAGGAATAGGTATGTATCATTCGAGTGTCATTTGACGTTCGACATTCGAGTTGGGAAATACCGATAATTAGTGAGTCGTGTTCGAGAATACCAATTTGTCGATCTCACATGAAAACTTACTCAACTCGTGTTCAGGAATAGGGCCCCAGATTAAATACAACCGGCTGGTTGAATTCATGATTTCAAAGGCCTCCGGAGGAAATAAATCCTTTCTTATTTTTTTATATTTAAACTTTTTTGTTGAAATATCTCTGCTTCATTGAAAAACACTGCTGTGCTGTCCATGTTGAACATAGTTTGTTTTTATTTTTTTTTATTTTGACATATAAATAATGTCAAATACATGCATCGATACGCTTCAATATTTCTTTTACCATTCGATTACCATGAAGCAAATATATCCTCCGATCGTTTACGATGATAGGTACCAGTGCCAGACGATGTGCATCTTTTTTTATAAGAACTTCTCATAAAATATGTAAGTAATCAAATCATTAAGGATTTTCGAACAAATTTGTGTCAAAAAGCCTTTAATGGAAAACATAAGTTTACAGTATTCCTACTATTATTTCTGAATATTTTTGTAGCCATATTTTATTTAAAACAAAACTGCACTATATAAGTTCTATTTTAAAATTTAACTGGCAGTATTAATCACAAAAAATCGACTATAATAACTCACCTTAGCATCCAAAACTACTTGAATGCGTTCAATGCTCCCATATTTAGTAAATAAATCACGAATTTTGTGTTCATCGGTGTGAATGCTCAGTCCAAAAACTCCTAGGCATCTGCTTTGTAATGGTTTTTCCTACAATTAAAAATAAAATTAAATAGTTTACGTGATTCGATTCGATTTTTAAATTGCTTACCCGTGTTCCAATACGTCGATTTTTCGAGCCATATGGACTACGAGATCGCGACCTGCGCCTATATCTTGGCGAATATGACCTTTGGAAGGAATACAATTATTTTATTTTGTGAGTTTCTTCAAAAAAGTGTGTTTTTGCTTGATGTTTTGAGTGTGTTACATTTACAAAATATAAAACTGAAGAAGTTCTTGAACTGCCTTTATTAGGCGTTTTTCGTTATTCACTCAGAAAAGGCATCTGAACAGAGTCTGAGCATTCTGAGCATACTCTGATAATTCTCTGAACCGAGCGTGATCTGAGCGCTCAGATATAATTTTGAAATACGTTCTAGCACTTGGCTGTCACAAATCGACACTTCTCATATGGCTTATTCACAGTCGGCAATATTATGCACATAATACTATTGTCTCTTTCGTTTTGGCATCTATTTTTCGAAGAGTAGTGTAGGCAATGTGCATGGGATAGAGTGAAATAGCCTACAACTCTAAAGTGACGTTAATTTCGTTCAGCATTTTCTCAGAATGCTCAGTCAATTTATTCAGAGCGCATACAGCCTTCTCAGAGCACGCTCTGATCATTCTCTTAACGAAAAATGAAATACAATTTTAAAGATCTGAACGAATAAAGAAAAACGCCTACTGAAATTGGCTGTGAAAGTTTAGGAACTATTTCAAAAAATATTTTAAATGTCTTCTTAGAAACACTTACTTAGAGCGACTACGACTTCTCTGATGTCGACGACCTCCATTTCTTCTAGGTATTGGTGAAGCTCTTGATCTAGATCGGCTTCTTGAATAGCTTGGTGTTTTTCTTAAAATAGACGCAAACAGTATACTTTATAATAAATTTCAATATTTATTGCTTATAAGAAATCAAGGCTGACAAGCTTATGACCAAGCTTACTAGTAAATAATAAATAATACCATTAGTATTTACTTAAAAAAAAAAAACATTTTGGACTTTTCATTCATTTCACTCATATTTTTTTTAGTGTAAGATAACATGTACGTAAAATTGTACGAATTGGCCAAGAACTGCGTTATCATGTTCAAAAACTCAGAATTACGACCGAGCTAACAGGCGAATTGCAGTACCTACTGTTAATACAAATTAATCAGCCCTATCATCATAACCGATCGGTCACAGCGACGCGTAGTGAGTTCATGCGATGCATCACGATTTTAAGGTTGTCTGTTTCGATTGTCTCCGCCAACAAATTAGAAGACAATTTTTTTCGATGATATGCGTCTACATTTCTGTTACGATTCATTCGGATACCATGAACAAAATAAATGCTTCTATTGGGACTTTTCTTCATCGTTGTCGTCCAGATTGCGCAGCCATAATTTTTTCAGCAGAAAGAGCGAGAATGAAAAAATGTAATTGTTGGTTTATGCAACAAAAGAGTCAAGATGAAGAGATTTTTTAATACATTTTTTTTCTAACTCTTTGAACAGTTGCTTTGCTGGCGCAAGTTCTGAACACTAAACCATGCAACGAAATCCCGACTCTTAAAATCCCCGACACTTGAAATCCCGATTGTCAAAATGCGGCTCAATTACGACTTGTAAGATTGGCTAACATTTCTTGGATAAACAGGAAGGTAAGTATGTGGGTATGCTTTGGCCTCACTATACGATTTGAAGTAAATATGTGGTTTGAGGTTGGACTTAAGCAAAGTATCTTTGGTTTTAAATAATCTTTTGGATTTCAAGTACTAAAATAGTGCAAGTCGGGATTTTAGCGAATATTGTCAGCCGGGATTTGGATACGACCTCGAAAACCCTTCAATACAACACGCCTTAAAAATAATGTTCGATTTTCGCCTGATTTTTACTTACATTTTATTACTGTGTTGTGCTTATATTATCTAAACTAATATATACAAATGAAAACTTGTTTTTTTGTTGTTGTTAATATGCTACCATACCGTTCACACAAATGCAATGAATCTTTGTCAGCTCACTTACGGGAATTATTATTAATAATAATAAAACAAATAGTCAATAGGTGGCACGAATGTCGTACCGGAAAAAAAGTATTTGAAAGAGCAAAGAAAGGTACAAAAAAAATAATTATTATAAGAAAGGGGGACAAATGAAACATTAAGAAAGGCCTAACATGGTTATAATAATCCCATGCCAAATGTTGCCTCCACTCTTCCGCAAATTTAGAAATCTTTTTGGACGGTTCCATTTTACCCACCTCTTTGTCTGAGACGCCTGTTTTTTTATAACAAGCCCGCACTAAAGGGATTATGACTACCCTCATAATGTTGATTAAACACAGTGGGGGCGTTAGGTAAATAGGGAAGGATGTAAGAGGAGGTACCGATGCACATTCGTTTTAAAGTTTTCCATTTTAAAATGGGAGGGAAAAACAAAGGCTGGCAATGCCATCCACATTCGTGTGTTACGCCTAAAAAAAGAATCTCTGTATTTGACTGTACATCCGAAAGGTAAATTGATGGGCATTCCTTGCACTGCCAGTATTACGGTTGAATTGTTTCAGGGGACTAATGCAACTGGCTATTTCACTAGAGCATTGTTTATAGAAATTGCGAAAGGCAAGAAACGTTACGTCGGTGCTTAAGAGATGTAAACGTTTGTTATGACCCGGTTGCCTATCATTTTTAAAGCTCTTTTTTTAATTCTATCCAAGAAACTCAAGTAGATTATGGGAGCACCAGCCCATATAAGAGAAGTTTTGATCGAATATACGCTTTATAGACTATAGCCATATCAGATGGGGTAAACAATTACTAACATCTACAAAGGAAACACCTGGCAGCATTCTTTGGGACGTCAAATATGTGGTCATTCCACAGAAGGTGGTCTGTATTCTGTAATGCACATACCGAGAACTAAGAGGTGATCAGTTTGTATGTATATTTTATTTAGTAAATTTAACTATTACATACATTTAAACTAAGTATGTATACACTATGAAAACTTAAAACTATTATCTTTTTACAAAATATTACTTTTGACATGTGATATAAATTCATTTTTGAATCTATTAAGATTAGTTTCTCTTTTTATTTGTATTGATAGTTCATTAAATGTATAGCAATTTTAATGAGAAAGAATTTTTGGAAAAACTACAAAGCAATACAATGAACGAAAGTATTGTTCTTTTTGATAGCAGAAACCAACAAATGCCGCCATTGTGTGATGCAGATATTGATGGACAGCAATTGCTATCTACAGAGACTTCGTCCAGAGCAGAAGATCAAAAAAGTTTACTTGGTAAAATATTTGGTTTTATATTTGGCCCCCAGTCAAATTCTGCAAAAGAATCTGTAGCGGACACAAATAAAGGCTCATTAGAGCTGCAACGTTCCTAGTACCTCAACTGGAGATTGGGTTCCAACCCCTTTGGAAGGTTGTTGGTGGCAGCAAACGAGAGGGAGGGGGGGGGGGGGAGTGTTACCACATTTCGGATATGTACGTGGAATGTTAGGTCCCTTAACAGACCACATGCAGCCGAACAACTAGCGGAGGCCCTTGACTGCTGTAAGACAGACATAACCGCCATCCGGAAATGCGATGGGACGGGCCGGGCAAAAAAAAGATGAAAAAAACTGCGATATCTACTATGGCAACTCCTATACAAAACAAAAACAGCGCTTATTTGGATGTGGATTCGTCATTGGAGGCAGGCTCCGGCAAGAGGTTTTGAGTTACAAGTGTGTGAACGAGCGCCTCATGACAATCCGCATCAAGGCTAAATTTGCCAATATTAGCCTCATATGCGCGCATGCCCCCACAGAGGAAAAAGATGATGACACCAAACAAAAAACATATGAGCAATGCCCTAGCTATGACATTAAAATTGTCCTAGGCGACCTTAACGCCAAGCTAGGGAGAGAAGATGTTTTTGGTGATCGGAAAACACAGCTTGCACGACACCACCTCCCATAACGGATTCAGGCTAATTGACTTTGCTGCGGGGCGAAATATTGTAATAGCAAGTACCAAGTTCCCACACCTTAACATTCACAAAGGGACATAGAGATCCCCTGATCAATCCAATGTCAACCAAATTGACCACATTGCGATCGATGCAAGGCACTACTCCAGTATGATGGATGTCCGAACTTTCCGAGGGGCAAACATTGACTCGGACCACTACCTCGTTGTAGCCAAGGTACGACTTAGGATATCACGACCCACGCCAAGAAGAGGTAATACTGTGAGGAAGTTTAACGTCGGACGTAATAAATCTCCAGATCCTTTTCCGATCGAGTTTCAAACAACCTTCAAAGGAGTCCTTTACCGCCAGCATCAAGTATTGAGAAGCAGTGGCAACATTGCCAAAATGCCATCAGGGAAGCCGCGTGCTGGTGCTGAAGTGCTGGGTTTTACACGGCCACCACAACGAAACCCCTGGTTTGATGATGAGTGTCGGCAAGCACACGCAGCTATACAAGAAGCATACAAGGCGGCGCTGCAAAGAAGGACCAGAAATACCCGTGCATTCTACGAGCAGAAGAGGAAAGAGGAAAAGAAAGAAAGAAAAAAAAGGGAACATGAGAAGCGCGCGATCGAGGAAATGGAGAGCTGTTATTGCAGGAATGAAGTTCGAAAGTTTTACCAAAAGCTACAAAGAAACTGTCAAAAGTACAGAGCTCGAACTGAAGCTTGCAAAGTTCCATATCAGTGCGGTTTTAGGCCAGGAAAGTCCATTATCGATCAAATATTCACATTACGGCAGCTCTTGGAAAAAACTCAAGAACTTCAAATCGATACCCACCACCTTTTTATCGATTTCAAAGCCGCGTACGACCGCATTTATAGAGACGAGTTATATAGAGCAATGTGCAGTTTTAACATCCCCGCGAAACTCGTCCGCCTGTGTAAAATGACGATGGAAAACGCACGCTGTTCCGTCAAGGTCGGTAAAGACCTCACCGACACCTTTGAAGTCAAAAAAGGATTTAGACAAAGCGATGCGCTGTCATGCGACTTTTTCAACATCATACTTGAAAGAATAGTGCAGAACTCTCACACCAACACCAGAGGCATACGTCGACGATATTGACAAAATCGGAAGAACGCAGCGTGATGTCAGTAGCGCTTTTGTGAGTATTGAGACAGAAGCGGCAAAGATGGGTTTAGCAGTAAATGAGGGCAAAACCAAGTATATGCTGTCATCAAGAAGAGACACCCAACATCGACGTCACCATAGAGAGCTATAACTTGGACGTAGTTAGGGACTTTGTCTAACTGGGCTCCGCTATTAACTCAGACAATAACACCAGCGCTGAAATCAAACGAAGGATAACTCTTGCCAATCGCTGCTTCTTCGGGCTTAGAAGGCAATTGAGTAGCAAAGCCCTCTCTCGGGCAACTAAACTGCCCCTTTTTAAGACCCTCATCATCCCAGTCCTGCTCTATGGTGCAGACGCATGGACGCTGTCAAAAGCGGATGAGGACACTTTAGGCTGTTGCGAGAGAAAGATTCTCCGGGTGATTTTTGGTTCCATATGCATAAACGGAGAGTGGAGAAGAAGATACAATGGAGAACTTTACCGGCTGTATAGCGACACAGACCTAGCCAAAAAAATAAAAATCAACGTCTCAGATGGCTGGGTCATATAGAGCGGATGGACATCAATGCTCCGGCCCGGAAAATCTTCGAATCCACCCCAAAGGGACGGCGCAGTAGAGGAAGACTGAGACTCAGGTGGCGCACACAAGTGGAAGAGGACCTCAACCGACTCCACGTGCGAAACTGGAGACAGCTAGCTAGGGACCGGCTGGCTGGAGAAGCTTGTTGGTTCAGGCCCAGGTCCACCCGGACTGTAGCGCCACCTAAGAAGAAGTTCCGAAGAAAACCAACAGGACTAGCGTCGAGGGATATCGGCCGATTTCGCTTCTATGCTGTGTCAGCAAAATCCTGGAGAAACTTATCCTGAGAAAGCTTCATCATTTCTTCAGGGAAAGGGAATTCATACCTGAATGTCAGTATGGTTTCCGAGCACGACACTCCACCATCCATCCGCTTCTTGGACTGCACTCCAATGTGACACACGGACTGAATAAGAAAGAGACGACAGTCGCCTGTTTACTGGACATCGAAAAGGTCTTCGACACAGTTTGGATAAAAGGACTAATATTCAAACTGTCAAGTCTAGGACTACCTGAAAACTTGGTAAGATTAATCAAAAATATTCTAACACATAGATCCTTTTATGTACAGGTAAACAAAGAATATTCACAAAGAAAGACGATCAGCGCTGGAGTTCCACAAGGTTCCAAGTTGGGCCCCATACTTTTCAACCTGTATACAGCTGACCAGCCTACCAACATCCCAGGGACAAAAACGAAGCTATATGCCGATGACTCCTTAACATATGCAACATCCATTTCACCAGAAATCGCAGCCAGGAGAGTTGGAGGTCACATAAGAAACTTGTGGGACTACTACCTTAAATGGGGACTAAAGATAAATAGCGATAAGAGCGAGCTTATATGCTTCAGAACCCCAACAACAGCAACTAGAGGTCGGAGACGTTTCGCATACCTTAGAGTGAATTTCACTAACCGCTTCAAATTCAACAAGCACGCTTAATTTATGCCTAAGAGAGCCAACTTTTCCCTACATCTGGTACACCCGCTTCTTAGGGGAAGAAACGGACTAAGCACTAATACTAAACTCCTCACTATAAACAGCTGATCCGTCCAGTTCTGATCTGTCTAACAAGAAGATCAGAATCAGAAGACACCAAACTGATCCCAATAAATCAGTTCATGACACAGCTCTCCAAAAATATTTTGAGGAACTTTGAGGACCACCCCAATTTGGAAATGCAGCAACTTCTCTAGCAACAACTAGAGCCCAACCATCGCTACCTCAACATTCGAGCAATCACAGACGACCGATTCAAGGATATTATGAACAACGACGGAGACCCGTTCTACGAGAGAACCAGCAACGGACACAATATGATTTATTTTAGTTATAAGTTAGTTTAAGGCCAATTGTACATAAATTTTAACGATGTAATAAAAATAATCTAATCTAATAAAATGTTAGGACAAAACTTTCTTGTTGCTTGCGACTTCAATGCTAAGCACACCCACTGGGGATCTAGGCTTATAACAACAAAAGGTAAACGGCTATACAAAGCAGGCCGCAAATACAGCTGCGAATTTTATTCCTTTGGTTCGCCAACATATTGGCCATCTGTTACTAACAAAATACCACGACATTTTCGACGTTAAAGGTATTAAACTAAATCATATAAGTGTCGAAGGTAATTAAGATTTATCGTCAGATCATACTCCAGCAATTTTATCACTGAGTGAAGCAGAAATAATAGAATAGAATAGAGTAATCCTATGCTCGTGAATAAGAGAACAAACTGGAACGAATTCAGAGATAAACTTGAAAGAATTATAAACCTAAGATCTTATATGCAAACAATTAACAAATTGATCATGAACTTCAAGAACTTCTGACTGAAACGGCACCGTTTCTAACTTAAATTCGTATACTGAAATCAGCGTCAGGGTTGATTCCTCAACTTGTATCAATGATTTAACTCTCGATAATAATACACCTTTAATAACTTCTGCTGATGAGGATACTCTTATACAGCCTGATCCTGACATCAGCAAGGTAATTTAAGTATAGTATAGTATATTTATTATTTATTTCCTTAACAATTTTTCTGATATATGTTTAAATAAACAAATACATTAAAAAAAAGAGAAATAAAATCAGAAGCATTTGTCGAATCGAATTCATGAAAAAGTATATATTATATATATATTATGTAACAAAATATTGGGTGGGGTGACCCTTCAAAAAGCTACAAGAATTTTAGAATGAAAAAAGATATGAGAAAATAAAAAGTACATAACTTCAATTTTATTTAAGTTAATCACAAATTACATAAGAAGTGATTCAATGCATGTATGATCTAAGGTGAACAACCAACATTTCAAGTTTTTTAAAAAATTACACGTTGAAGTTTCTGATCTAAGATATAGTGGCAATTCATTAAAAAGTCTACAAGATGCCACACTAAAGAATCTACGACAAGCAGTGGTGCGTGATCGAGGAATGTTTACTAAAAATTAATGGTTTCCACGTACGTTATGGTTTCTAAGAACTCTTAGATTGCGATGACCAGATCTCATAAAGAATATTTTTAATACCTTAAAGCAATAAAGGTGGCGTAAAGGAAGAACCCTCAAACTCTGAAATAATGGAAAACTATGATCCCAACGCGACTTTTTTAATATTTTTCTTATCATGAGTTTTTGTAGTACGAAAAGTGGTTGAATTTTGTTGGAATAGGTTCCACCCCAGCAGGTTATTGCATATTGCATCTTAGAATGGAAAATTCCGTAATATATATTTTTTAAGAGTTCGTCCTTACACACAGAACGTAGATAAAAAAAATGCCTGAGAACGGAACGAAAGTACTGCCTCAACTTTTCCGTATGGGTAGAGAAGTTCATTTTCGAGTTCAGATGTAAGCCTAAATATTTGAATTCATCTACATTTTCTATTTGAAAGCAGTTCATATTACACCGTGAACTGTCATCAAAAGTATTCTCTGCGGATAGAGATTCACACTGACAATCGGGAGAGTGGTAAAATACGTCAACTAAAGAGCTATTAGCGTTAGACAAACTAAACATTAATTTCGTTTTAGATTGGGCTAGCAAACCAGACTCTAAGAATACTAAGGTCCCAGTTAAGTTCAGATGTCAAGTCTAATAGGCTTTTTGTCCCGTATACGAATCCTATGTCATCTGCAAAAGCTGTTAACGCACCCTTGAAAGGCAGCTCGAACACAGAATTAATATAAATTAAAAACAGTAGAGGTCCAATGACAGATCCTTGTGGCACGCCCATATTCGTATATTCCTTACTGCTTCTAGTCTTATTAATTTTAACCTTTTGAGATCGATTCTCAAGATAAGACGTGAGCCATAAGAGTATAGAACCCCTAAAGCCTGCACACTCTAGCTTTTCTACTAAAATTTTGTGGTTGACCGTATCAAATGCCTTTGTTATATCTACAAATAAGCCTGCTGTACATTTTTTGTCATCTAAACTTTTGAAAACCATAGAACAAAAATACAAGAGTGGAATTGTATCCGAACTAAATAAAAATAATAGAGTTCGAGAAAAATCATCGCTTCTTAAAAACACTAGTCCCCTTTCTAACCGAACAAATCTCAGAAGTAGTTCCATAGTTTCAAACATTTACTCTACAAATTTATTCAAACTCTCAAGAATTTCCACATGAAATATGTTTTGACCGAAACTTAGTTAAATTCAAGTTTCTTGGACACAGAACTGTTTTCCCCAGAATTCCTAGTTTATAGAAAAGATCGTCATAATGGTAATGCAACAGAACCAGGTGGAGGTGTTTTGATTGCGGTAAGAAACACATTTTTTTTCTTCGTCAGTCTCTTTCCCGTTTGAACTATCAATAGAATTTTTATGTGTAAAACTAATTGTACATGCAAAAACTTTGTATATTTTCAACGTATACATTCCACCAAAAAGTTTATCTCCGTTTATGGTGTGAACTTTCCATGGCAATTGATTTTATTATTGATTTATCCTGCTCGGATAGCAATATTTTATTTTTAGGTGATTTTAATTTACCTAACATTGATTGGATGCCTTCTGAAGATGAATCATACTTAGAACCTTCATTACCTTCTTCACAAATGCAACTTTTTTTCTTGATACTATTATTTCCACTGACTTACAGCAAATAAGATGTATTAAAAACTCAAAAAATCGAACTCTCGATTTAATATTTTCCTCTAACGCTATTAGTACACTCGTTCTAGAATCTAGATCTGGTATCACTAATATAGATAACTACCATCCACCACTGGACATTTTCCTTGATTTGAGTGATCAAATTTCTGAAAATAGTAACTCCTTTGATTGCTCTTATAGTTTTGACTTTAGAAAATCAAATTTCCTTGTGTTTTTAATTTTTTATTTAATTAGTTTTGGAATAGATATTAGATAATACAAACATGAGTAAATAGACCCATGGTACACGAAAGAGCTACGGAGTACGGACTCTTCGTAATAAAAGAAATAAAGCATGGAAGGTTTATCTCAAAACTCTTTCTCCAACGGATTACTGACATTATGGACAAAGTTTTGATGAATTTAATACTTTGTCAAATATATTATATACTAGCTACGTAAATGATATGGGTATTACTTTAAAAGATGACCCTAAGAAATTTTGGAAGCTTTTTAATTTAAAGAAAGTCAGATGACTTTCCGGCTATCTTCGCGTATAATAAAATTCGCGTATAATAACATTCAGTTAGAAAAAAAACTGTTGATATTTGTAACGCCTTTGAGCAAATATTCGTGATTCTTTTGTTAAAGAACAAATTGAAGTTGATGAAATTTTACTTTTTTCTTACTCCTATATTCAAGAATATACCTATTTGTAAATTATCTTGCATTCCAAAACATTCTGAACAAGTGGTCTGTGAGAGTATAGTATTTTTAAGTAAAAATCTGATTTGTGAGCATGAAGCATAGATCAACTGTTACAAATCTTCTTACATTCTACTACAAATGTTTAAATACATTAGAAAAAGGTTATGAAGTTGAATGCATTTACACTGACTCCTCAAAAGCATTTGACCAACTAAGTCACGAAATAATCTTGTTCAAGTTAAAAGCTTTTGGTTTTCTTTCTTATTTCTTAGCTTGGATCAAACCATACCTAGAGAATAGATTCTACCAAGTAAAAACTATTAAATTGTCTTTCAGACTCCTTCGTGACCCACTCTGGCGTACCTCAAGGAAGCCACCTTGGACCTTTACTATTTATTTTGGCAATAAATGATGTTACTTGATACATACAATCATGTAACATTCTTATATTCGCTGGAGACACAAAGATACTTAAGACAATTAAGTCTAGCGATGAACGCAGTCTTCTGCAGCAGATATTGATAGCTTTAGTATTTGGTGCAGAAAAAGTAGTATATCCCTTAACCCTGTAAAATGTCAGACGATTACCTTTTCTAGAAAAAGTATCGTAAGTGCATTCGATTATCACATTACGCAGCACAAATTCTGTCGCGTCTTTAGTGTTAAGGATTTGGGTGTCCAATTTACCTCGAACTTTGAATTTACTCAACACGTTAATTTTATTGTGAATAAAGCTTTCTCTATGCTAGGATTCATAAAACGCTAGGCAAAGGAATTTAGTGATCCATATGTGACTCTTTCCTTGTACAATTGCTACGTACGCCCCCACCTTAAGTAAAACCGAATTGAAACAATCCAACACAATTTCATTCGTTTTGCCCTTAAAGGTCAATCTGCCACCATATGAACAACAGCGAATCCAGCTTCTCCAGCTGCAAACCCTTCACCAAAAGCGTGTTAATAATGATGTAATATTTCTTCATCAACGTATTAAGGGCAAAATTGATGCTCCTTATTTATTATTAGCCTGTATTGGGTTAAATTACCCAGGAGGATGTTATCACCTGCGTGGATCGGAACTTCTGCATGTTGACTTTCATAGAACAAACTATGGCAAATATGAAGCTCTAAACCGTATGAGCAGACTTTTTAATATTAATGCTTCGTATATAGACTTTAATTAAGGGGCCAGTTATAGCGCTCATTAAAAACCATCATTAAAAAATTTCAATTGAATCTTAGAAAAAGATTTAAAACATTAAACTTATACCAATCGATGGCAAATCGAAATTGAAATAATTTATTTTGACAAAAAATAAACCCGGGAAACAGTATTATTTATTAAAAAAGCATTTATTTATTTTAATGATGAAAATTGGTTTTACTGATCAGCTGATTGGCATTTGACAGAATAATGGAACATTTTGTTCTAGTGTTCGTGGTCTATTTTTGTAATGTTCTAACCAATCGCTATAACTACCCGTACGTAAAAAATTCCAGTTTCCAGCTGTTTCAACTTTTAATGATGGATTTTTAATGATCGCTATAACTGGCGCCTTAAGTAAAGCGGGATTAAAATTTTTATTTAGGACCAGTGCTCAACTATCGTGATTGTTTTATGTTTTGAAATGTTTTTATTATGTAAAAATTAATTGTACTTAAATTTTATTTTGTAATTCTTGTATTTCTTGCATGTGTTATTTTTATTTCATTTTGGTAATAACTAACCCATGCACTTATGATGAGCCTCTGACTGTAGTAAAAAACTTGTTCTAAGCTTACTACATCAAAGAATCTGAAGCGTTAAAAAAAATGAAGTAGAACAATTTATTGCTGATGTGCAACATAAAATAAATAAATTTATTGGCGCGACAGCTCCTTACGGAGCCAAGCCCTAGTGCCTTATACTCTCAACCATTCCTGTGTGTGTTGTTAATCTGCAAGAATGGAAGGGACCTACAGTTTACCGCCGAACGGCTTTTTCGAGAAAAATTGTACTCTTGGAGGTTTTGTCAGTTCCCCGGAAAAAAGGTGGCTATGAGCTGGATTCGAACCCACGCTTATTCTAACTAACCACTAAGCCACGGGGCACTACGATGATGTGCAACAGGCTGCAGAAAAAAACTACTCCAACTATTTCGAACACGAGGAAAAAAGAAATAAAATATCCTGTCAAAATAAGGCATCTGATATTGGAAAAAAGAAGAGCGCGAAGAAAATGGCAAGATACGAGATTTTCAGATGATAAGGCAGATTTTAACCGTCTTAACAATCAACTAAAAAAAAGAATCTGTGAGTTCAAAAATGATTCACTTAGTAAATTCCTGAAAAGTCTGACGGCGGATGCTAATTTTGTAATTGATCCTTCGAGATCAATTTTTTTAAAAAATATAAGCTTTTCCTTTAAAAAATAAAAAAACGTTTTATAAAATAATATTTCCTTTTATTTTTCAGTTACTTTTCAAGGACGACCAATGTTCGGTGAGTATACAATTCAAGACGCGATTCAAGACTAAAACATAATCATATGATATTTTTTAGGCTCCACTTGAGCTTACATTTAAGAGATACATAATTTATTTCTATTTTTAGAATCGATCGTTGTTGCATGTTCATTCAACGATCGATGCTTGGAGTGGTTTTAGTTTATCAATTTGTTATTGTTAGTGTTCAAAGAATTTGTCTGTTTACATTTTTTAAGAATGGAGTTCTTTGTTTTTCTGATTAATTGACAATAGGAAATCTTAAGTGAAACGATTAAATTATTCGAAGGGATGATTTATTGCTGTATCAGCATTGGTCATAACATGCTTCTACCGAATACTCCTTATGAAAAGTAGCGAAGCGTCTACAGACCCCAGACACAAGACCCGCCAATAAAATCTCAAAATGGTAAATGGATCGGAAACCTGAAACAAAAGGCTGATCTCTTCGCTAAACATCTCCCGAATGTCTTTAAGCCATTCCCAGCAAACACAGCTTACAATTTGTTGATAGAAATGACGAATGTGAAATTCCTATTGTTACGCTCGAAGAAGTAAGAAGCATGTGTCAACATATGTGGTGTAACAAAACATCGCCAGGGTACGATCTAATAACTGCTCAGGTTTTGAAAGAAATGCCATCAATAGCCTTCAAAAACTCCACTTTATAATTAACGCATGCCTTAAACTAAGATATGTGCCACATCATTGGAAAATTGCAGAAGTCATTGTTATACCTAAACAAGGTAAACCACCAACAGAACATCTTACAGACCAATATCGCTTACACCAATCATGCTCCGGAAAAGACTTAGCAAAATAATAGAAGAAAGAAGACTAATTCCGAGCAATCAGTTTGGATTTGGAAATAGAAAGTATGTTCGGCTCTATTCTTAGATGTAGCTCAAGCCTTTGACAAGGTTTGACACTTGGGACTTGAGTGCAAACTGCATAGACCCCTTCCCAGGCAGTACTACGAAATACTGAAATCCTACGTTACGAACCGACTCTTTACGGTACGGCCAAAATTACTCGGAACTAAAGAAAATTGAAGCCGGTATACACAACGAAGTGTCCTAGGACATATAAATTTTACAATGTAATGTAATGTAATATACAAGCAATGTTCCAATTTTTATAAACAGTTCATCAGCAGTATACTTCAATACCGCCAATAGCAGCAGTATACTCCAATACCGCCAAATACCTTGGAATGACTTTGGATGCACAGCTTAAATGGAAAGAACACATCAAAATGAAAGGAGAAGAACTAAACTTGAAGTATAGAAAAATGTAATGGTTACTAGGAAAGACCTCTGACCTATCTATAAAGAACAAAGTTATGTTATATAAGCAAGTACTGAAAGCCGTTTGGACATATGGCATCCAACTATGGGGTTGTACAAAGAAAACAAATGCTGAACCCATCCAAAAATTCCAAAGCAAGGTCCTTCATGAAATAATTAATGCCCATTTGTATATAAGAAATAGCGATTTACATCGTGACCTTCAAATTTAAATGGTTACAAAAAGCACGCTGTATTACACCATCAGAGACTGCAAAGTCATACCAACTCCGACATGCAGATCGTCTCAAATGTACGAAACTATGTTCGGAGATTAAGAAGAACCAATCCTCATGAGCTGATGGTCTAAAAGCTATG
Organism: Platycheirus rosarum; assembly: GCA_963971375.1. Lineage (NCBI taxonomy): Eukaryota > Metazoa > Arthropoda > Insecta > Diptera > Syrphidae > Platycheirus > Platycheirus rosarum. The sequence continues at coordinate 106,848,172 of OZ020508.1, forward strand.
GGAAAGTGTTATAAATGTAAACTTCCCAAAATGCGATTTATATGCAAGCTGTCTAATGGGCATAATGGAAACGCTGATTAACCGTCAGTTTAAAGAATATCTCGAAGATCGTAAGCTTCTCCATGATTGTCAGTATGGCTTTCGCAGCAACCGTTCCACTGGTGACCTGATGGCATATCTCACCGAACAGTGGAACAAATCTTTACATCGCTTTGGTGAAAGTAAGAAAGTAAGATTATTGCTCTTGATATCTCCAAGGCTTTTGATGCAGTTTGGCATGAAGCTCTCTTATCGAAAATGCGTGCTTTTGGGATCGATTATATTGGACGGATTCAAATCGGATTCTCACAAAATAAATGCTGGTGTGCCCCAGGGGTCCGTTCTGTTTCCGATTCTTTTCCTCATTTTTATAAATGATCTTCTGTTCTGTCTGTTACTTCTAATCCACTTAACTGTTTTGCTGACGACCCTACCCTCAGCTTTTCATACTCGTCACGTCCTTCTCCTTCGGACGTACAATTGCAGCGGTACCGTGTGTCAGGGTCATTAGACTCCGATTTATACAGCTTTGTCAAATCGTGTGGAGTTTAATGCTTCGAAAACTCAATGCTGTTTTATGTCGTTAAAGCTAAACATACCCCCAATGCCATTGTGCATGAATGGCACTTGCATCGAAAAAACCGTAAAGCTGTCAGTACTCGGTATGTGCGTCAACGACGACCTCTGTTGGAACGACCATATATTTGAAACTGCTAAAAATGCTGCTTAGTGCTTAGGTTTTCTATATATCGATGTAAGAAGTATTTTCCCCTTCTGATCTGGCTACAATTTATAAAGCGTTTATACGCTCTAAGCTTGAGTTAGTGAAGCCCTTAATGGTTATTTTTGGATAACTGTTATAACAATAAAGGTTAATTTGTAGTAACAGTTATTTTTAATGGTTATTCAGTAACCTGTTATTTTCCATATTACTTGCCTTTTATTTTACTTGCAATTATAGGTACCTACTATAAGAAGGCAAGTTTGGGATTCGTGAATATACAAAAAATTGATTAGATTAGATTATTTTTATTGCATTCGTTAGAATTTATGTACAATTGGTCTTAAACTAACTTATAACTAAAATAGATCATGTCGGCTCAACAACAGGGACCCGACGTACTTTAGCTGACTCTATAAAATGCTATAATTTTTACTTATAGAATATTTTTGTTTGCATAATATTTTAATTGAAATTCTTAATTATAATTAATTGTCTTTGGTTTAAAAAAAAAAAATGGGGTTAGGATTTGGTGTTGTTTATCCTCTGTTGTGTCCGTTGCTGGTTCTCTCGTAGAACGGGGCTCCGTCATTGTTCATTATATCCTCGAATCGGTCGGCTGGGCTCTAGTTGTTGCTGGAGTAGTTGCTGGATTTCCAAGTTGGGGTGGTCCTCCAAGTTTCTGAAAATATTTGTGGAAAGCTGTGTCATGAACTGATTTATTGGGATCAGTTTGGTGTCTTTATATAGTTTCTTGTTTGGGCCATATTTCCTTGTAATGGGGTTTCGGTGAAGGCCTGTACAGCTACGGAGTGTCTTCCTGTCAAAAACTTCGAACTTCTTCATTTATGTTGGTGATATGGTGAACCAAATAGGACAAGCGTACGTCAGAACTGGACAGATCAGCTGTTTATAGATGAGGAGCTTAGTATTAGTGCTAAGTCCGTTTCTTCTCCCAAGATGCGGTCGGACCAGATGTAGGGAGAAGTTGGCTCTCTTAAGCATAAATGTAGCGTGCTTGTTGACTTTGAAGCGGTTAGTGAAATTCACTCCAAGGTCTTTGTCCTTATCACTTGTTGCTGTTGTTGGGGTTCTAAAGCAGATAAGCTCGCTCTTATCGCTATTTATCTTTAGTCCCCATTTAAGGTAGTAGTCCCACAAGTTTCTTATGTGACCTTTAACTCTCTTAGCTGCGATTTCTGGTGAAATGGATGTTGCATATGTTAAGGAGTCATCGGCATATAGCTCGTTTTTGTCCCTGGGATGTTGGTAGGCTGGTCAGCTGTATACAGGTTGAAAAGTATGGAGCCCAACTTGGAACCTTGTGGAACTCCATCGCTGATCGTCTTTCTTTGTGAATATTCTTTGTTTACCTGTACATAAAAGGATCTATGTGTTAGAATATTTTTGATTAATCTAACCAAGTGTTCAGGTAGTCCTAGACTTGACAGTTTGAATATTAGTCCTTTTATCCAAACTGTGTCGAAGGCCTTTTCGATGTCCAGTAAACAGGCAACTGTCGTCTCGGATGGATGGTGGAGTGTCGTGCTCGGAAACCATACTGATATTCATGAAGAAATGATGAAGCTTTCTCAGGATAAGTTCCTCCAGGATTTTGCTGACACAGCATAGAAGCGAAATCGGCCCATATCCCTCGACGCTAGTCCTGTTGGTTTTCTTTGGAACGGGCACCACTTTTGCCGTTTTCCATGTTTCGGGGAAATAGCTGTTATTAAGGCAGTTATTGAAGATGATCGTCAGCAGTATGATGGCGAGATTTGGTAGCTTTCTAAGCACAAAGTTAGAAATCCCATCATTTCCTGCTGACTCCTTAGAATTTCCTCCGTGGATTATGTCAGTTACTTCCTCGATGGAAGTAAAAGCATCTCTAGTTGGTCCAAGTGCAGCATTGTCCTCATTAAAGTTGGTGACTTAAGTATTAGAGGCTGCAACTTCTTCAAACTTGTTTTCAACTTCTTCGATGAATTCAGGAAGGTGATTGGGCGGGCGATCCTTGAAAGTCTCTTCAAAATGCTTAGCGAGGGCTTCTGCTTTTTCGGTTGGTGTTGTTACAGAATATTGCCCGTGCATTATTGTATCTGGCATCGTGCTCTTTTTCCCAACGAACTGGTTAATTTTCTTGAAGGCATCGGGTCCCAGTTTGATTTTGGCGAGTCTTTTCCTGAATTCATCCTCCTGGTGATGTTTCACTGCCTGGTTGAACATGGTGTGCATTGGTGCATTGAAGTTCGGAGTATATGCGTCTATACTGGATATACTATACTTGATATAAACGTTTTCAATGAAAATTGTTGACGAGTATTTTTTGTAGGTCTTAACTATCAGCCTTTTAAAACCAAATTTACCGGAAAATTCTACTAACGGTAACGGTACCTTAAATATAAAGTTTCGACTGGACTGTGAGCTCTCGAGTGACATCTCACTCGACTCGTATTCAGGAATAGGACCCCAGAACTTTTTTGGAGGTAGACAGGACATTGATAAAAAAAAATTAAATTAAAGACAAACACCTTTAATTGCATACAAATTTTATTTTTAACTTGTATCGGCTGCCTAGGGAAGTGAAGTACTAAAGTGGGCGTTTTGGTTGTATTATCTGGCCTCAGAACTCGTCATTCCTCAGGTGATGGATGTGGTCCTGAGAGATGAATTCCAGACCAGAATTTTGGGAAAACACTTATCTGGAGAGACCGGCATTGGAAGAATCTACCGGGATCTGCACAGTATTCCACCGAGCGAGTGGATTTTCTGTCGAACAAAGGGAAACTAACGACTAGCTATTACCGCTTGATTTTTAGTAAGAGGGAAAGAGATGGATTGGAAAATTAAAAAAATCAACACGAATCTCATAATTTTTTATGAAAATCTGAGCACTGATTCAAGCTTTATTCTTTTATCGTTTCATTTTTGACAGATAATCACATTTTTATTTTGTCGTCGAAGAATTAGGTACATTTTTTTTTCTCCGTTTGGTTACAATTTTTTTCACACATTAAAAATGGTTACTAAGAGACGGAGTAATATCTGCTCAATACAACTTTTAAAAACAATTTATTATGGAATTTTGCAATCTAAGTTACAATATGGAATTCTTTGTTGAGGTGGTGTTTACAAAAACAAAATTTAACCGTTGTTAACTCTACAGAAATATATTATACGTAAAGTATGCGGGAAACCTAATAGACATTCGAGTTTTCCTTTGTTCTTTGATTTAAAAATTCTTCCTGTACCACATCTATACTGCTTTAAAGTGTTAAAGATTTTCTTTATGAAGTCCGGAAATCCAAATTATCGTCTAAATTCTAATTATAATTTACGTGGAAACTTATCTCATACGGTATCTATTCCAAACTTTCGTACTACTGCATTTCGTAATTTTTATTCAGTTTTTGCAAGCCGTTTATTTAATATGCTTCCTCTGCCGACCAGAACAATGTCAATGCCTGGTATGTTTTTAAAGGTTGTAAAAAATTGGCTTTTTAATTTTGATTACAATAACGTTGAATCTATTCTTTCTGATATTTTGGTTTGAACTTTTTGCTTGTATTATTCTTATTAGGATTTGAAAAGTAAAATATATTTGTAGGATATTATGTTTTGTTAATTTTTTGAGAAATATAAACAATAAAACATCTTTGAATCTAACTTGTAAATAATAATTTTCTATTTTAATGTAAAAATTTTATTTAACGTACAATTTTAAAGAGGGTCACCCCACCCAAAAGCTATTTTACGAATGTAATAAGCCACTGAAGTGGCATTCAACACTATTTTTAATACTTTGTATAAAAATATAGAATGTCGCATTAATTTCTTATATATATATATTAATTTATTAAGCTATTATGGATTTATGTTACTTATTCTTTTGAATTTATAAGAAATAAAGTTAATCTAATCTAATCTAATCTAATGTCGTTAAAGCTAAACATACCCCAAATACCATTGTCCATGAATGGCACTCACATTGAAGAAACCGAAAAACTTTCAGTACTCGGTATGTTTGTCAACGACGACCTCCGTTGGAACGACCATATACTTGAGATAGCTAAGAATGCTGCTAAGTGCTTAGGTTTTCTGTATTGATGCAAGAAGTTTTTTTCCCCTTCTGATCTGGCTACAATTTATAAAGCGTTTATACGCCCAAAACTTGAGTATAACTCACACCTCTGGGCCGGTGCTTCTCGAGCATCGCTTCATCTACTCGATAAAATACAAAACAAAGCGGTAAGATTGATAGGAAATAAAACTGCCGCTGAAACAATTGCTCCTCCCGAACATCGTCTTGCTAGGAATGCTCATCAGTTCACTCTTGAGCCCAATTTCGGACATACCGTGAAATATACACGACTTTGGAATGGTTTACCCGGCGAGAAGAAAATAACAAATAAAATAAACTTATTCGAAGGAAATAATAATTGTTTTACTTTTTAAATGTTCCTCTGCTTTAATTTTTCTTACATCATGAAGTAAGTTTATTTTTGTGTGTATTTTGATTCAAGTTTCATGCGCATGGACCATAAGTTTTTACAAGAAGCGCTTAACGCTAACAGATTGGCCACACACTTTTTCCCAAAATTAAATATTTTTTTTAAATTTAAATTCAAAACACGCTCTTAGAACTTGATTAAACATAAAACCAAAGTAAATCAAATTTGTTGAATTAAACTAGTTCTGTTGTACTCTGTTACTGTTTATTATAGTATTATTTTCATTTTATTATCGAATTTATACTATATCGATTTTGATTGTGTTTGCCTTTAATATCAATAAAAGCCTCTTTACAGCTCAAATCGAACCACTAGTTTTTTTTTTTGGGGGTTTAATACTTTTCAACCTTAACCATAGCCATAACCGCGCTGGAATCAACGTCACTATCGCGAAAGCATAGAAATTGTTGAGACCGTCCTAGTTGGCTTTCTCGTAGATTTTTGTTGGCACAAGAAATTTGCAGAAATGACACAATGGTCAGATGTGCCTAGAAGCGAAAAAAACACGAATAGTGTGTTTATAAGGATCGGAGTCCAAAGTATTGAGGGTTTGACCTGTAGTGTCAGGAATTCAGATTGGTTCATCCACAAGCTGAGTTAGTTGATTCAAGTCAGCAAAAATCTCAACATACATCTCTTCGGGTGTTGTCTGGCCAGAATATCGAAGCCAATCAGAATTGTGTACATTGAAATCGCCCGTAATAACGATTTCGATGTGAGGATAATCAGCCCACATGCCAATTTCTGTGAAAGCCCACTTCATTCAACAAGCTCGGCAGACTGATTTGGATCGTCTACGGAAACTTAAATGGACTGAAAGTAAAGCTACTCAGTTTCAGGCAATCTTACCACGAAACAGTTATCTACTGCAACACCAGCCTACAAGTTCTATATCAATACAACAATGGAGGAAAGCATATCAAGATTGATCTACACTTCAGTGCTAAATGCGAATAACAATTTCATCACTTATACGCCGAAGAACAAATGGTTTGACAAAGACTGTAGGAAACTACGCAAACTATCTTTCAAGTACCTAAAACTTTTCAGAGCTACTAACTCTATTGACTTCAAAAATATGTACCTTCGTGTCAACAAGGATTATAAGCAGTTATGCTCAGTCAAAAAAAATTAACTTCCTCAAAAATATGGCTATGCACTTGCAGCATTGTAAAAATTCAAATGGTCAAATGTACGTGAACTGGGTGGATGGTCTCGATGTATGAAGACTTCTCTCGAAGCTCAGACTTTAGCTGCACATTTTAAAACTCTACTATCGGCCGAGGAGAATCTTCATATCTATCAGAGGACTTACAAATTTCCGAATTGGACGCCCCAATAAGTATTCGAGAATAAGTATTCGAAAAATAAGAAAGCTCCAGCAGTGATGGATGAGTTTTTTAAAAACAGCAATGACCAACTCAAAACCTACATACTGAATTTTTTTAACAAAATTTTCGACAGTGCTTGTGTGCCCAAGGGTTTTACGAAAGCTATTATATTTCCAATTTTTAAAAAAGGAGAAGTGAACCAACCTGAAAACTACAGGGGAATCTCTGTTCTGAATTCATTGAGAAAGATCTTTGCTGGGATCATGTATGGAAGACTCTCCTGATGGACTGAAAGCACAAATCGTCTCAGTATATTTTGCCCTCACTTGTATAGCCAGAAAATACATTGAAAACAAGAAGAAATTGTATGTGTGCTTCGTGGATTTCAAGGCTGCTTTTGATACAGTCAACAGACAGTCCCTGATTTATAAATTAGCCTCGCTTGGAATATTGCGAAAGTTTTTGATGATATATACCAAATTTCTCGTTACTACAAGCTCTGCAGTTTGGGATGGAAACGTCTGCAGGTGTACCACATGGATGTATTTTGAGTCCTTTACTATTTGCGCTTTACATTGATGGTATACCAGATATGCTTCCAGGCGGCGTCTTCTTTGCCGGAATTCTGATAAAGGTTCTTCTGTACGCAGATGATCTGGTGCTAATAGCTGACAATCCCTTCACCCTTCAACTCCAAATCAATAAGTTAGAGGCTTATTGTAAAACATGGGACCCTAGCATTAATGTCCAGAAAACAAAGGTCATGATTTTTGAGAGTCGACAAGGGAGAAGACTGCCTGAAGAAGCTTGGCGGCTAAATAATGAGTCCATCGATGTAGTATGTGAATTTAAGTATCTCGGAGTGTTGTTGACGGCGAATTTGAAAATGATGTGGCCAAAGCTCTTTTCTAATACAAATATAACTCATTCTTGTAAATATAAATATGTGCTATGGAGTCCAGGCTTTTGGAATCACATTGAAGAATTTGAAGATGCACAAAGATACTTCTTGAAACGAGTATTTCGACTACCGAATACAGCTCCAACCTATGCTATATATATGGAATCTTGTCTAGCGCCTATCTACAATAGAAATCTCAGGCAGACTACCTAACGAAAGTGATGAGAAGAAGTGGAAGCAGCCTCCATAAATCCATTGTTACTAGGCAACTGCATTCTAATGCCTATCTTTTTAGAGAATGGAACCAGCTGGCCTTGTCTCACGACATGTATTTGTCTCTCACTGATCGGAATATACACCAGTGGCAGGACTTATTTTCCTCAATTATAGCCAAAGTAGATGATAAACTATACGACCAGCACTTAACCAAAGCCTCATCGTCTATATCCAGGGTATACTACAGAAACCTTAACCACCAATTGTTAACTGAAGATAGTTATTTCAATACCAAGTACTCTTCCGAAGCTATAAGTACCTTCTTCAAGGCTAGAGTAGAATTTCTTAGTCTGAACTATGTTCCACATAGAACTAATCTTCAGAAAACTTGCAACTTATGCAATAGAAGGGAGTCTGAAGATATTTTTCACTTTATTGCCATCTGCCCGATTCTAAAAGAAATACGATGGTTATATTTTCAAGAAAGTTTTCTGTCACTTAATAGTCTGTATGACATATTAAATGGAGTTCGAGGATGGGCCTGTTTATATAAGTACTGCAAACATGCCCTTATGTATAGAAACAGCTTTTGAACATTACCGTAAAATTTAATTATCTTATTTCAAAATACTTGGCGACACCCAGATCAAAGAACCGTCAATCAGATTGATCACGTTGCGATCGATGCAAGACACGCCTCCAGTATCTTGGATGTTCGCACCTTCCGAGCAGCTAACATCGACACGGATCACTACCTTGTTGCAGCAAAGGTAAGAATGCGAATAACCCGAACTCCACAACAACGGAGTAATACTGTGAGGAAGTATGACGTCGGAAAGCTGCAATCGCAAGAAACCGCCAGAACCTATGCCGATCGAATATCCCGTAACCTCTCAAGAAATCCAGTACCGCCAGCATCAAGTGCCGAAGATCAGTGGCAACACTGCCAACAAGCCATCAGAGATGCCGCAACTGATGTGCTAGGTTTCACCAGACCACCACCACGAAACCTCTGGTTTGATGACGAATGCAGGCAGGCCCATGCAGCCAAACAAGAGGCATATAAAGCGACGCTGCAAAGAAAGACGAGAGCTGCTCGCGAGCTTTACGAGCAGAAAAGACGGGAAGAACACCGGCTTCTCCAAAAGAAAAAGAGAGAGCATGAGAAGCGCGCGATCGAAGATATTGAGAGATGCTACTCCAGGAACAACGTGCGGAAGTTTTACCAACAGGTAAAAAGAACATGCCAAGGAAAAAAATCCCGCACAGAAGCCTGTAGAGATAGGAATGGAAACCTCGTAGTAGAGTCACAGTCGGTGCTGAGTACATGGAAGAACCATTTCTGCAGACTGTTAAACGGCGATGAAGGCCAAAATCCCGCTATCAGGCAGAATGAACCATTCAACATGGATGATGACAGACAAAACTTCCGTCCACCTGACCAAAATGAAGTAAGGATAGCAATATCTAAACTCAAAAACAACAAAGCTGCTGGACCCGACGGACTACCCGCCGAACTTTTTAAAGCGGCCGGAGATGACCTGGTGGAGTGCATACACCAACTCATCTCTAAAGTTTGGTCAGAAGAAAGTATGCCTGATGAATGGAACCTCAGCATCGTTTGCCCGATCCACAAGAAAGGAGACCCTCTAAACTGCGCCAACTATAGAGGAATAAGTCTCCTGAATATCGCCTACAAGATCCTCTCTGCCGTACTATGTGAACGCCTGAAACCTTTCGTCAGCAACCTGATTGGCCCCTATCAGTGTGGTTTCAGACCAGGAAAGTCCACAATCGATCAAATGTTCACTCTACGGCAGATCCTGGAAACCACCCAAGAATTCCAAATCGATACCCACCACCTCTTTATCGATTTTAAGGCCGCGTACGATAGCATTTATAGAGACGAGCTATACAGAGCCATGTCAGGTTTTGGCATTCCCACAAAACTCGTCCGACTGTGCAGGAGACGATGGAGAACTCTCGCTGCTCCGTCAAGGTTGGTTCTGACCTCACAGAAGCTTTTGACGTCAAAAAAGGATTCCGACAAGGTGATGCGCTATCGTGCGATTTCTTCAACTTAATACTTGAAAAAATTATAAGAAACTCGCAAGTCAATTGTAGTGGGACAATTTTTTTCAAGTCTGTGCAATTGCTAGCATACGCTGACGACATAGACATCATTGGCAGAACTCGGCGAGCTGTCACTGGAACGTTTGCTAGCATAGAAGCCGAAGCGGCTAAGATGGGACTAGCAGTCAATGAGGCCAAAACGAAGTACCTGCTGTCCACAAAAAGGGACACACAACACCGGCGGATTGGACAAAACATCACAATAGACAGGTACAACTTTGAGGTAGTTAGGGACTTTGTGTACTTCGGATCCGCTATAACATCTGACAACAACATCTCGTCAGAAATAAAGCGAAGAATTACTCTTGCCAATCGCTGTTTCTATGGGCTAGGAAGGCAATTGAGTAGCAAAGCCCTCTCTCGAAAGACAAAGCAGACTCTGTATCAGACCCTAATCATCCCAGTCCTGCTCTATGGCGCCGAGGCATGGACTCTATCTAAAGCGGATGAAGATATCCTTAATCGTTTCGAGCGTAAGATTCTTCGGAAGATTTTTGGCCCTATCTGCGTTAACGGGCTTTGGAGGAGAAGGTTAAACCAAGAACTATACGAGCTGTACAGCGACATTGACCTGGTCAAAAAAATACGCATATCACATTTAAGATGGCTAGGTCATGTAGAGCGAATGGACAACAATGCTCCGGCTCGCAGGATCTTCGATTCCATCCCAGAGGGTAGACGCAGTCAAGGAAGACCTCACCTTAGGTGGCGCGCTCAAGTGGAGGACGACCTGAACCAACTTGGAGTGCAAAACTGGAGGCAGCTAGCCAAAGACCGAGTTGGCTGGAGAGGCATGTTGGTTGAGGCCCAGGTTCGTCCCGAACTGTAGCGCCACCTAAGTAAGTAAGTAAGTAATTTCAAAATACTTTATTAAAACTTCTACTCAAATTGTTGCTTTTTATGTGGTAAATCATAAAAATTACAAAAAAAAAACCGGTTACTCGCTCGCTCAATTAAATTTTTTAATTACTTTTAAGATTCAAATCATTTAAAATTGCGAAATATTTATGTTCCAAATCATTAAAATCTCAAAAAAAATTGTAAGATCAACTATTATAATTAACCTATAGAGTTCTCCATAAATTTCTATTCAAATTTGTTATCTACGATTTTCTTTTTTTTTATCAAAGATTCACTTTGTATAAGAAATGTCATATCCGGCAGACGGCATAATTGTCATACCCGTATTCTATGCTTAATTACTTGTAAATATTGATTAGAAAAAAATAAAGGATTTAATAATAATAATAATTGGCAACAATTCTATTGATGGAATCAGACAGAGCATCAAATTCATTAGAAGTTGACACATTGTCTAAGTTTGGGCTCCTATAAATAAAACAAGTATGTATGATGCGCTTATTTATTGAGAATTTGAAAATCGGTTAAAATCTGAGTTTCATCACAGATTGAATTGTGGTTGAAGTTGATATGCGACATCATTCCAGAGATTCGAGCTCACGATCTTTGGGTTCGCAAGCAAACATCTTACCTACTGCACCACTGCCGTCCGCAGTGGTTTATTATAGTTAGTGGATTTAGTGGGTTTAGATTATAGATTATAGATTATAATGCTTTTGAATTAGATTAGGTTAGATTATTTTTATTATAGAATTCGTTAGAATGTATGTACAATTGGTCTTAAACTAACTATTAACTAAAATAAATCATGTCGGCTCAACAACAGGGGCCCGACTTACTTCAGCTGAATCTATACAATGCTATATTTTGACTTATATCATATTGTTTGCATAATCTTTTAATTGAAATTCTTAATTATAATTTACTGTCTTTGGTTTTAAGAATTGGGGTTAGGATGCGGTGTTGCTTATCCTCTGTTGTGTCCGTTGCTGGTTCTCTCGTAGAACGGGGCTCCGTCATTGTTCATTATATCCTCGAATCGATCGTCTGTGATGGCTCGAATGTTGAGGTAGCGATGGCTGGGCTCTAGTTGTTGCTGGATTTCCAAGTTGGGGTGGTCCTCCAAGTTCCTCAAAATATTTTTGGAGAGCTGTGTCATGAACTGACTTATTGGGATCACTTTGCTGTCTTCATATAGCTTCTTGTTTGGGACATATTTCCTTGTAATGGGGTTTCGGTGTAGGCCTGTACAGCTACGGAGTATCTTCCTTTCAAAAACTTCGATCTTCTTCATATATGTTGGTGATATGGTGAACCAAATAGGACAAGCGTACGTCAGAACTGGACGCATCAGCTGCTTACAGATGAGGAGCTTGGTATTAGAGCTTAGTCCGTTTCTTCTCCTAAGAAGCGGGTGGACAAGATGTAGGGAGAAGTTGGCTCTCTTAAACATAAATGAAGCGTGCTTATTGAATTGGAAGCGGTAGTGAAATTTACCCCAAACAGGGGGAAAGCGGCGACTCCGACACATAACTTCTGAAGTTCTATTATTTTAAGCGCATGGCTCACTTAGAAAAAAGTTATTTCAGTTCCAAAGTTGTGGATTTTTTTCAGCATGTTGGCGATAGTGAAATTTTTATTTTAATCCAGGAAAATTTCTAGAGTATGTCATATTAGAAAATGATCTTCGAAATCTTTTTTATTGATTAGGTTGTAGTCTAGTCAAAATTGTCGATCTAAAGCTCACCGGGGATAGTCGCTTTTGGCAGTGGTGCGCGCAAAAAAAAGTATAAAACGAAAAAAAAAGCAGAAGTGTCGCTGCACAAATACCATCGCGTGTGTCGAAAAAAAATTACCGCTTGTGGTAAAAAAAATAATAAAATCGAAAAAAAAAATATCAAAAAGTGTCTGCGCTTCATCACCTTTGCGCGTGCTAAATAAAATACCGCACGTGAAGCAAAAGCCCTCCTCTAATCCTTATCGTATGATGATTTGCAGTGAATAGCTGAATGTCATCTGATCTGTCTTATTGTGATGTATTTTTAAATTAATTTGTTGTATGTAAACTATCTTAAGGGCATAACACCTAGGATAGTTTCCTATTACGGAAATTTATTTGGGCTTACTCCTCGCAGTTCGATTTAAATCGGAGTTGTGTTTTGTGTTTTTGTATTGTAGGTAATTTTCTTGTCGTGTACTCCAACATTCGTGGCTTAAGAAAGAATTTCTTTCATGTGTACGCCTACACTGTGCAACACAGGCCAGCTGTTTTGGCATTAAATGAAACTCAAGTTGGAGCAAATGCTGATTTATCAGACAACACCCGAAGGAAGGTATGTCGAGATTTTTGCTGGGTTACACCACCTTACCCAACTCGTCGATGAGCCTACACGAATACCGGATGTTGCTGGGCAAGCCGCCCATACTCTTGACTTGCTTCTTACTTCGCACCCTGATAAGTATACCATTAGGGTAACTTCTCGATTTGGAACTTCAGATTATTGTGTCATTTCAGCTAATTGCTCGTCCCCACTCATCCAGTTAAAGAAAAACTCCCCACCAGGACCGTTTGGCAATACGAGAAAGCCAACTGGGACGGCCTGAATATTTTTTTCCGAAACTTTAACTTTGCACTATGCTTCCTCGATAGTGACATTGATGCCAGTGCTGAAATGATCACAAATGTGATTCATCTTGGGATGCGTGCTTTTATTCCTAACAGAGTAAAAAGTATTAAACCTAAAGAAAAGTCTTGGTTTAACTCTGAGTGTAAGGAAGCTATCAGGCTAAAAGAAGTAAGTTTCCGATCTTATAAAGCCAAACCTACAGAGGAAAATCGGATAAAGCACAAACAAGCAAGGAACTCCTGCAACTCCGTCATTGAACGAACCAAGTTTTTGCATGACCAAAAATTACGGCAAAAAATTCTGCAACATCCAGAGGCAGTAAAATTGTTTGGTTATTTGTAAGAAATATTAAAAATTCCTCAACATCATGTGGGCGGCATTGGTGCAGTAGATAAGATGCTTGCTTCTGACCCGGAGGTCGTCAGTTCGATACTCAGGTTAAGAAGACATTTTTCTAACTCCTAGTGCAAGCTAGAGCCGCCCGTGAGTTTTAAATGAGAAAATAGTCACCTAATTCTCGATCTACTGCGCCGAAAAAAAAAATTCTTTTCTATCTTTCTAATTCGTCTAACTACTGTCGTGCAACGTCATGTTGCATTCTTAAAAGGCAATGTGCCTTACATACACTTAGTTAAAAATATTATTATTATTATTATTATTACATCTTCGGTTCCAACGCTCAACGCTAATGACAAACCAATTGTCTACTCTTCAGAGGAGGCAAACTTGCTTGCAGCTCATTTCGCTGCCAGCTCTACGCTGCCTTACAGCAACATGGGACATATTTTTTTCCGCACTCGTATAGTAGCAAGAGTTCTCAAAGATCTCGATATACACAAATCCGATGGCCCGGATTGTATACCCCCGATTCTTCTGAAGAGGTGTTCTTCCACACTGGCAAAGCCACTGCGTAAGCTATTCCATCGCTCCTACTCTTCTGGAATCTTCCCTAGAAGATGGAAAACAGCATTTGTCCAGCCTGTCCCTAAGAAAGTTGACCCATCCTCCCCCTCCTCCTACCGACCCATAGCACTAACATCCTTTCTTTCTAAGGTCATGGAAACGCTGAATAACCGTCAGCTTAAGGAATATCTCGAAGATCGAAAGCTGCTCCATGACCGTCAGTATGGCTTCCGCAGCAACCGTTCCACTGGTAATCTGATGGCATACCTCACCGAACAATGGAACAAATCTTTACATCGCTTTGGTGAAAGTAAGATTATTGCTCTTGATATCTCCAAGGCATTTGATAGAGTTTGGCATGATGCTCTCTTACCGAAAATGCGTGCTTTTGGGATCGATGATACCCTTGTTCGTTGGATTAGAAGCTATTTTCATTCATGGGTCAAACATACTCGAATGGCTTTTACACTTCGAGTATGTTTGACCCATGAATGGATTAGAAGCTATCTTCTGGACCGTTCAATACAAGTTGTATTAGACGGATTCAAATCTGACTAACACAAAATAAATGCTGGTGTTCTCCAGGGCTCCGTTCTGTCTCCGACTCTCTTCCTCATTTTTAGAAATGATCTTCTGTCTGTTACTTCTAATCCACTTAACTGTTTTGCTGACGATTCTACCCTCAGCTTTTCATATTCGTTCGAAAATGTACGTCCTTCGCCTTCGGACGTACAATTGCAACGGTACCGTACGTCAAGCTCATTAAACTCCGATTTATACATCATTGTCAAATGGGGTAATAGGAATCGTGTGTTTAATGCTTCGAAAACTCAATGCTGTCTTATGTCGTTAAAGCTAAACATACCCCCTATGCCATTGTCCATGAATGGCACTTACATTGAAGAAACCGAAAAACTTTCAGTACTCGGTATGTGTGTCAACGACGACCGCCGTTGGAACGACCATATACTTGAGATAGCTAAGAATGCTGCTAAGTGCTTAGGTTTTCTGTATCGATGTAACAAGTTTTTTCCCCCTTCTGATCTGGCTACAATTTATAAAGCGTTTATACGCCCTAAACTCGGGTATAACTCCCACCTCTGGGCAGGTGCTTCACAAACATCGCTTCACCTGCTCGATAGAATACAAAGCAGAGCGGTGAGATTGATAGGAAATAGAACTGCCACTGAAACAATTGCTTCTCTCGAACATCGGCGCAATGTTTCACGTCTTTCCTTATTTTACCGTTTCTTTCATAAAAAAATGTTCACTCGAGGTAGCCAGCTGCATTCCACCCCTTAAAAGTTTCGCCCGTAATACTCGTCTTGCTAGGAAAGCTCATCAGTTCACCCTTGAGCCCAATTTCGGACGTACCGTGAAATATACAGATTCTTTTTTTAGCCGTACAACACGACTTTGGAATGGTTTACCCGGCGAAATTTTCCCTTGCCATTTCGATTTGCAAGCATTCAAAACCAATGTTAATCGACACCTACTTTCCCTCCCTCCCTAATCTGCCTATGCTCGCGCAGTGCGTTTTAACACTATAAGGGCAACACACACAAAAAAAATAGAAATAAAAAAACTCGCATAGAGCTGAAAATGAGTACGAATGTTTGGAACACCATTCTAAGTACATTGTGAAGTACCCATCAAAAAATCACAACTTCCCGACATTTTGTAGGGTAAAATCTGTTTATTTACTGGACTAGATTGCGGATTAGGCCTACTCCTACCGTGCCTGGTGCACTACCTCATACTTGAGTAAATTTTAGAATCGCTTTTTCTCAGAAATGCTGATTCTTAGAAAAATAAATTGCACGACTGGATCGCACGTACTTGCTCATATGTGCGGTCACATTGTAGAATAAAATTAAAAAAATTAAAGTGAACACCAAAGCATTTATTCGATTCTTGTGACTTTTGATTGTTCGAATAAAATACGTTAAGTTGTATTTAAACGCCATTTTATTTGTCTAGGAAATGTAAAAAATTATGATTTTTTTTCAAAATTGTAGGTGGCGTTTTTAAATAAAACGGTTTTTTTAACAACTTTTTTAAAAAATTAAAAAAAAAATAATTCAAGAATACAAACTTAAGCACAAAAATAACGTACATAAAACAAAATTAAAAAAAAATTCACTTACCCGTTTTCAAAATATTGATTTAAAAAAAAAAAAAATTAAAAAATTATTAAAAATACAAAAAAAAATTGCCACTAACTCAAATATGTTTCTCTATCATCGTAATGTCATGTTTGATTGTTATCTCAAAATTTTTAATCTGCACGAATGCATAACTTGTATTATAGTACCTATAATAGCAAGTAAAAAGGGCATTTTTGTAGATAATTGGTCAACATTTTTGTTTCAGCTCTATGCAAATTATTGTAACGTCACCCTTATTATTTGAGCTAAATTTACTTGACAATTGGTAGAATTTATTCCGTGTTAAGTCATTCATCAAAAGGATGTTAACGACCGCGAAAATTGGTCAAGTATATAAAAGTAAGATGCAGCACCACTGCTAAATTCACATTCCATTTCTCCAGGCAAATACCATCCATTGGAAAGTTTTTTAACTTTTTTAGAAGTGTTGACGTTTGCTCTCAGTAATGAAATCAATTTTTTCTAAAAATGTACACAAATAATGGTACCATATTTTTACAATTGTATTTTGAGTGAAGCTGCATTGTTACATTTATGAAAACGGGGATTGTTTAATGATAACCAATTATTACGAGGAAAACCCATACGCTACATTTGTGGTCTAAGGGGGTATGACCCCACATGAGTCTACTGTCGACTCCAGGTAGGACTGACACAATAGTCAACTTTTAAAAAGGCCAATTTCTAATTAACAAATTAAATATACATAGTGACTGTGCGCAAGGAGCAAGTACTTAGTTTAATTTTTAATTATTACCGTTAATTTATTTCATTGATTTTACTAGGTTAGGTTAGATTAGGTTGAAGGTAGTCAAATTATCTCACTCGGATCTCAAGGATCCATTGCGGTCCCCAGGAATAGGTGAGGAATTAGGAGGAGTGTTTTTTTTATAATTAGCGAGCGCACAAGGGATTATTTGATTCCCTTTTATTATAGAGAACACTGCGCGGGCATTAGAAAGATAGGGAGGGAAAGGACAGGAGGTGTCGATTAACATTGGTTTTGAATGCTTGCAGATCAAAATGCCAAGGGAAATCTCGCCGGGTAAACTATTCCAAATTCGTGTTGTTGGGCTAAAAAAAGGATCCCTATATTTCACGGTTTATCCGAAATTGGGCTCAAGGGTGAACTCATGGTATTGCGGGAGAAACTTATAAGGGGAGGAATGCAACTGGCTATTTAGAGTGAACATATTATATACATATAAAAGAAACGATAAAATAAGGAGACATGGCATCGGTGTTCGAGAGGGGCAATTGTATCAGTGGCAGCGCTATTTACTATCAATCTTAACGATCTATTCTATTCTATTCTATCAAGCAAGTGAAGCGATGTTTGCGAAGCACCTCCCCAGAGGTTTGAGTTATAACCGAGTTTTGGGCATATAAACGCTTTGTAAATTGTAGCCGGATCACAAGGGGAAAAAACTTCTTGCATCGATTCAGAAAACCTAAGCACTAAGCAGCATTTTTGGCGGTCTTAAATATGTGGTCGTTCCAACGGAGGTCGTCGTTGACACACATACCGAGTACTGAGAGCTTTTCGGTTTCTTCGATGTAAGTGCCATTCATGGACAATGGCATTGGGGGTATGTTTAGCTTTAACGACAGAAGACAGCATTGAGTTTTCGAAGCATTAAACTCCACACGATTCCTATTACCCCATTTGACAATGCTGTATAAATCGGAGTTTAATGAGCTTGACATATGGTGCCGTTGCAATTGTACGTCCAAAGGGGAAGGACGTGAATTATCGAACGAATATGAAAAGCTGAGGGTAGAGTCGTCAGCAAAACAGTTAAGTGGATTAGAAGTAACAGACAGAAGATCATTTATAAAAATGAGGAAAAGAGTCGGAGACATAACAGAGCCCTGGGGCACACCAGCATTTATTTTGTGGGAATCAGACTTGAATCCGTCCAATACAACTTGTATTGAACGGTCCAGAAGATAGCTTCTAATCCAACGAACAAGAGTATCATCGATCCCAAAAGCACGCATTTTCGATAAGAGAGCTTCATGCCAAACTCTATCAAATGCCTTGGAGATATCAAGAGCAATAATCTTACTTTCACCAAAGCGATGTAAAGATTTGTTCCACTGTTCGCTGAGATATGCCATCACGGTTGCTGCGGAAGCCATACTGACTGTCATGGAGAAGCTTTCGATCTTCGAGATATTCCTTAAGCTGACGGTTAATCAGTGTTTCCATGACCTTAGAAAGAAGGAATGTCAGTGCTATGGGTCGGTAGGAGGGGGAGGATGGGTCACCTTCCTTTCTTAGGGACAGGCTGGACAAATGCTGTTTTCCATCTTCTAGGAAAGATTCCAGAAGAGTAGGAGCGATGGAAAAGCTTACGCAGTGGATTTGCCAGTGTGGAAGAACACCTCTTCAGAAGAATCGGGGGTATACCATCGTGTGTGTATCGAGATCTTTGAGAACTCTTGCTACTGTACGAGTGCGGAAAAAAATCTGTCAAATGGAAAAATTTACATTCTCAAGTACAAGAGGGGCAACGTTGCTATGCGGCAGCGAAATGGGCGAGCAAGTTAGCCTTCTCTGAAGAGTAGAGAATTGGTTTGTCATTAGCGATGAGCGTTGGAACCGAAGATGTTGAGTTTTGAATATTTTTTTACAAATGACCAAAAATTTGTACTGCCTGAATTTTTTGCCGTAATTTTTGGTCATGCAAACATTTGGTTCTTTCAATAACGGAGTTGCATGAGTTCCTTGCTTGTTTGTGCTTTTTCCGATTTTCCTCTGTAGGGTTGGCTTTGTAGGATCGGAAACTTACTTCTTTTAGCCTGATAAATGAATTGTGTACATTGAAATCGCCCACAATAATGATTTCAGTGCGAGGACAAAGGAAAACAATTTTCGAGATGGAATCAGACAGCGCATCAAACTCGTTACAAGTCGAATTACTGTCGAGATTTGGACTCCTGTAAATAAAACAATAATGAATGACATGCTTGCGGACAGTGAATTTGAGCCATAAGAAGTTAAAGTCCGTGTTGGACTGACAGTTAATCAGCGTTTCCATGGCCTTTGAAAGAAGGGACCTGAGTGCTATGGGTCGGTAGGAGGAGGGGGAGGATGGGTAACCTTTCTTAGGGACAGGCTGGACAAATGCTTTTTTCCATCTTCAAGGAAAGATTCCAGAAGAGTAGGAGCGATGGAAAAGCTTGCGCAGTGGCTTTGCCAGTGCGGAAGAACACCTCTTCAGAAGAATCGGGGGTATACCATCCGGGCCAGCGGATTCGTGCAAATCGAGATCTTTGAAAATTCTTGCTACTGTACGAGTGCGGAAAAGTCTGTCCCATGGAAAAATTTACATTCTCGAGTACAGGAGGGGCAACGTTGCTGTGAGGCAGCGTGGAGCTAGCAGCGAAATGGGAGGCGAGCAAGTTCGCCTTCTCAGAAGAGTAAACAATTGGTTTCTTATTGTCGATGAGCGTTGGACCGAAGATATTGTGGAGTTTAGTATTTTTTAGAAATGACCAAAAGTTTTTACTGCCTTTGGGACATTGCAAAATTTTGTGCCGTAATTTTTGGTCATGCAAAAATTTGGTTCTTTCAATAACGGAGTTGCATGAGTCCCTTGCTAGTTTGTGCTTTTTCCGATTTTCTTACTTACCTACTTACTTATGGGGCGCTACAGTTCGGGACGAACCTAGGCCTCAACCAACATGCCTCCCCAGCGAGCTCGGTCTTTGGCTAGCTGCCTCCAGTTTCGCACTCCAAGTTGGTTGAGGTCGTCCTCCACTTGAGCGCGCAACCTAAGGCGAGATCTTCCTTGACTGCGTCTACCCTCTGGGATTAAATCGAATATCCTGCGAGCCGGAGCATTGTAGTCCATCCGCTCTACATGACCTAGCTATCTTAAACTTTTTGACTAGGTCAATGTCGCTGTACAGCTCGTATAGTTCTTGGTTGAACCTTCTCCTCCAAAGCCCGTTAACGCAGATAGGGCCAAAATTCCTCCGAAGAATTTTACGCTCGAAACGACTAAGGATATCTTCATCCGCTTTAGATAGAGTCCATGTCTCGGTGCCATAAAGCAGGACTGGGATGATTAGGGTCTTATACAGAGTCTCCTTTGTATTTCGAGAGAGGGCTTTGGTACTAAATTGCCTTCCTTGCCTATAGAAACTGCGATAGGCAAGAGTAATTCTTCGCTTAATTTCTGACGAGATGTTGTCAGATGTTATAGCGGATCCGAGGTACACAAATTCCCTAACTACCTCAAAGTTGTACCTGTCTATTGTGATGTTTTGTTCAATCCGCCGGTGTTGTGTGTCCCTTTTTGTGGACAGTAGGTACTTCGTTTTGGCCTCATTGACTGCTAGTCCCATCTTAGCCGTTTCAGCTTCAATGTTAGCAAACGCTACAGTGACAGCTCGCCGAGTTCTGCCAATGATGTCTATGATCTGCCGTAGCGTGAACATTTGATCGGTTGTGGACTTTCCTGGTCTGAAACCACACTGATAGGGGCCAATCAGGTTGCTGACGAAAGGTTTCAGGCATTCACATAGTACGGCAGAGAGGATCTTGTAGGCGATATTCAGGAGACTTATTCCTCTATAGTTGGCGCAGTTTAGAGGGTCTCCTTTCATGTGGATCGGGCAAACGATGCTGAGGTTCCATTCATCAGGCATACTTTCTTCTGACCAAACTTTAGAGATGAGTTGGTGTATGCACTCCACCAGGTCATCTCCGGCCGCTTTAAAAAGTTCGGCGGGTAGTACGTCGGGTCCAGCAGCTTCTTTACACTCAGAGTTAAACCAGGACTTTTTTTTAGGCTTGATGCTTTTTACTCTCTTAGGAATAAAAGCACGCACCCCTAGAAGAATCTTATTTGTGGTCATTTCAGCACTGGCATCAATGTCAATATCGGGAAGCATAGTGACCAGATAGTCACGCACAAAAATATTCAGGCCGTCCCAGTTGGCTTTCTCGTATTGGCAAACGGTCGTGGTGGGAAGTTTTTCTTTAACTGGAGGTGTGGAGGACGAGAAATTTGCTGAAATGACACAATGGTCCGAAGTGCCAAATATAGAAGTTATACTAATGGTATATTTATCAGGGTGAGAAGTAAGAAACAAGTCAAGAGTATAGGCAGCTTCCCAGCAACATCCGGTATTCGCGTTGGCACATCGATTAGTTGTTTAAGGTGATGTAACCCTGCAAAGAGCTCGACATACCTTCTTGTCTGGCTAGAATAGCGGAGCCAATTGGAATTATGTATATTAAAATTGAAATTTTGTTATTGGTTTTACTAAGAAAGCGTGTGCTGTAAAGAATATATCAATATCTACTCGCGTCGTTGGAAGAAAGATAAGATGCCCATTTGCACTGTGAAAAAAAAAATAGTACACTTGCATAACAAATCAATAAATAATTATCCACTTATCTGTCCCAAGACCTGTGGGCTTAGCTTAACTGCCTCTTTCTTATCTACTGTAGGCATCGCATGACCATCTAATGCTTGCGGTAAGTGGATAAGGGAATCTGAGTTTGTCCTATTGTGCTGAATATTTAAATTGATTTTTTTGTATGCAAGCTGTCTTATGGGCTTAACACCTAAGACAGTTTGTTTATTACAGAAATTAATTTGGATTTTCACTGCATGGTTCGACTTAGTCAGAATTGTGTTTTGTGTGTAAGTATTTTTATATGGTAAGTGATTTTTGTGTCGTGTATTCTAATGTTCGTGGTATAAGAAAGAATACACCAGCTGTTTTGGCATTAAGTGAAACCCAGGTTGGAGTAAATACTGATTTATCAGAATTTGCTCTACATAGGTATAGCTTGGTGCCATTACTCTTTTCCCATCATGGTCTCGTGGTCTATGTTAGGAATGATATTGCTTGCCAGAGCCTTTCCCAATATGGGCAATGTTCCAACACGGACTTTAACTTCTTATGGCTCAAATTTACTGTCCGCAAGCATGTCATTCATTATTGTTTTATTTACAGGAGTCCAAATCTCGACAGTAATTCGACTTGTAACGAGTTTGATGCGCTGTCTGATTCAATCTCGAAAATTGTTTCCCTTTGTCCTCGCACTGAAATCGTTATTGCGGGCGATTTCAATGAACACAATTCCAATTGGCTCCGCTATTCTGGTCAGACAACACCCGAAGGAAGGTATGTCGAGCTCTTTGCCGGGTTACATCACCTTACCCAACTGATCGATGTGCCAACGCGTATACCGGATGTTGCTGGCCAAGCCGCCCATACTCTTGACTTGTTTCTTACTTCTCACCCTGATAAATATACCATTAGAGTAACTTCTCCATTTGGCACTTCAGACCATTGTGTCATTTCAGCTAATTTCTCATCCTACACCCATCCAGTTAAAGAAAAACTTCCCACCAGGACCGTTTGGCAATACGAGAAAGCCAACTGGGTGAATATTTTTTTCCGAAACTTTAACTGGTCACTATGCTTCCTCGATAGTGACATTGATGCCAGTGCTGAAATGATCACAAATGTGATTCTTCTAGGGATGCGTGCCTTTATTCCAAACAGAGTAAAAAGCATCAAGCCTAAAGAAAAGTCTTGGTTTAATTCTGAGTGTAAAGAAGCTATCAGGCTCAAAGAAGTAAGTTCCCGATCCCACTTCGACAATAAAACAAACAAATTGTTTACTCTTCAGAGAAGGCAAACTTGCTCGCCGCCCATTTCGCTGCCAGCTCCACGCTGCCGCATAGCCCCTCCTGTACTTGAGAATGTAAATTTTTCCATGGGACAGATTTTTTTCCGCACTCGTACAGTAGCAAGAGTTCTCAAAGATCTCGATATACACAAATTCGCTGGCCCGGATGGTCTACCCCCGATTCTTCTGAAGAGGTCTTCTTCCACACTGGCAAAGCCACTGCGTAAGCTTTTCCATCGCTCCTACTCTTCTGGAATCTTTCCTAGAAGATGGAAAAGAGCATTTGTTCAGCCTGTCCCTAAGAAGGTGACCCATCCTCCCCCTCCTCCTACCGACCCATAGCACTGACATCCCTTCTTTCTAGGGTCATGGAAACACTGATTCACCGTCACCTTAAGGAATATCTCGAAGATCGAAAGCTTCTCCATGACCGTCAGTATGGCTTCCGCAGCAACCGTGATGGCATATCTCACCGAACAGTGGAACAAATCTTTACATCGCTTTGGTGAAAGTAAGATTATTGCTCTTGATATCTCCAAGGCATTTGATAGAGTTTGGCATGAAGCTCTCTTATCGAAAATGCGTGCTTTTGGGATCGATAATACTCTTGTTCGTTGGATTAGAAGCTATCTTCTGGTCCGTTCAATACGAGTTGTATTGGACGGATTCAAGTCTGATTCCCACAAAATAAATGCTGGTGTGCCCCAGGGCTCTGTTCTGTCTCCGACTCTTTTCCTCATTTTTATAAATGATCTTCTGTCTGTTACTTCTAATCCACTTAACTGTTTTGCTGACGACTCTACCCTCAGCTTTTCATATTCGTTCGATAATTCACGTCCTTCGCCTTTGGACGTACAGTTGCAACGGCACCGTATGTCAAGCTCATTAAACTCCGATTTATACAGCATTGTTAAATGGGGTAATAGAAATCTTGTGAAGTACGGTCATGTCTTTTGAATGTTAAAATAACTGCACTTTAAAAAAAAAAAGTGGAAGCTAATAGTTATGCAAACTGTCTTTATTCGTAGACTAGTACTACTAGTTTGTAAATAATATATTGGCGCATATTCTTAGATGTTTGATGACTTGTTATTATGTTGTTGGTAAACTTAACCCGAGTTTATGTTATTCATAAACAATTTCAATTAATTTCTAAGATAAGAACTCCAGTCCACCAAAGTTACGACAGAAGCTTTCTATACGTTGTTTTTAACTCCACCAAACGTCAAAAATATTTGAAAAAAGTAAATGAAAAATTTTTGCGACACACAAATGATTTGAAATAGATATTTGTCTTACACCCAAAAACATCTTTTTTACTAGTTAACATAAAGAAAAATGTCAATTGATGAAGATTTTGATATCTTGGTAGATTTGGAAATGGCACAACCAACAAGATGATATTACCTTTTTTGTAAGCCTATATAGGTAAAAAAGAATTTTTCTCAATATAAATATTATATAATACCGGTAAAACAGTTCTTAGGCCAAACCGCAAGTTTAAAATAATTTAGTATGTATGAGACATGCCCTGGAAGTGATCAACAATTTCGTTGTAGTCGATTAAGTGAAAATCTCGGTAAAAGAATAATATATAGGCATTTTGTTCCTAAAATTAATTGATAATTTCCTTAAAACATCAACCAATACAATATGTCTGTTCCTAATCTGCGAATTCGTACGAATTTTTTACAAATTTCTGCTAATTCCTGTTCCCGTACACCAAAAATTCGTAGAAATTCGCAGAATAGAGAGCTCGTTAGAGAGAAAATAATTTCCCCACCCTGCGAATTTCTGCTCAAGAAATTTTTGAAGGCAGAAAAAAGTAGCAGCCAAACGTCAGTTTGACAATTGAAAAAAGACAATAAATAAATCAAATTTACGACACGTTTGATAAAGATTGCAGTTATTTTTAAAAGTTCATAAAAAAAACATAAAAAAACCGGTGGTTCTGTAAACTTTTCCATGAATATTGTTGACGAAGTCCCTGTACCGATTTAGTTCAGGCTTCAGACAATTGTTACAGAGCAGTGTGAGTTGAGTCTTCTGAAGCCAGCTGTTAGCAAGGAGTAGAGAAGAATTGTTGCTGGAAGCGTGGAAGCAGCTACAAAATTACTAATTGTTTTGCTGGTGGAGCTGATGCAACAAATAGACAAAACATTTCCCTTGAAATAATAAACAAAACATTTTAAAAATCGTTTCGCAATAATTAGTTTCCACCAATCTTTACACATTTAAGTAGTGATGCTCGAACTTCCGACAGTTTATCGATAGTATAGATAGTGAAAAATATCGGCTACATCCATAGTTTAAAAAACAATCGAACGACTATCGAGCTTGAGCTTATTCAAGAGATAGAAACCTGTTGGAAAAGCTCATCCTCATACTATATGCTTAAAGAATTATCAGATTTTCGATGTGAGTGTCAAAAAGGTCTTGCTGCACTGACAGCCAAACATTTTCATGCAATAGATAAAATCTTGCAGCTTCCAGTGCTTTGAAATTTTGAACACAACAATATCCAGCCAAAAATGCATAACAATTTCCTCTTACAACACGAGGAATTTCCGCAGTTAATAAGCGAAAAAAACATATTGCAGAAGAACGCCACTCGTGCTGTCTAAAATCTTTTCCATAACTTTTTTACAATTTCATTGTACCTGTATAAAAACACAAAGCATGGTTTCGACCCACTAAATAGCTTTGTTTGGGTCTATTTCGGAATTTCACTTCGGGTTAATACAATACAATATTTGGATTTTGTTGAGTTATTAGGTTTGTTCCCGATAATTATTCGCAGAAAATTCGCAGCTGTCAGATTTTTGAGTAGAGGGGATATTTTCTCTCTTTGAGAGATTTTTACGCAAAAAGTAAGGGAACGAACCAAAAAAATTGCAGCATTATTTCCTAGTGTTGCTTAAGTATCGATAGTATTTATTTCCGATATCATCGATAGTTTTGAAAAAAAATATTAATAGTACTGATACTATCGATACATTTATCAATTGAATAGGCGCAAATTATAAGTCATCAAATTCGATAGGCTTGTTCAAATTTTTAGATTTATGACCGTCATCCATAAAACAAAAGTGAAGCTTACCACTATTTATAAGTACCCTTATGGCTAAAACACAATCACTATTTAGCTTCGGTTTCGCCTAACATTTACAAGTTCAACCCATTGTATATAGAAACTATAGTACTATCATGGTGACGCATTTTGTGAACGCCCCCTGTCTCGCTGATTCAGAACTAACTGACAGAATTGAAAAGAAAGTTTTAAGAGAATGTTTTTTTAAAATAGAGAATAAAGATGAGAGGCAGGTTAGAAATAGACAGGGCTATTAGGAAAAGGAAAAAAATACATGCAGTGAGGTGAATTAATTTGTTATTGCTTTGTTGGGGAAATGTTTGTTTTTATTATGAAATTTTTTTGGTTTTGGTTGCCGTGTTCATAGGCAAGAAAGTAAGTATATATAATATATGCGTATGTACAAACAATTTCAAAGGCAAATTTTATGAGGCGAGTTTTGGATTCGTGAATATAAACAAAAAATTGATATAACAATTAAGCATGAAATCATGACATGGCGATAATAGAGAAGCCTCAAAAGTTAGTGAACAAAATGTATGTATGTCCGGCTTAAGTTATATAATTACCTATGGCTTGAACCAATTCATTTGGCAATTCTACTGTGGTAATTGTTATATCAGTGTACTACTGAAAAAAATTTGTAATACGGTACGGTGGGCTTAATACGGTACCTCCCATAGGACCGGTTTTTTTTCTTCGACTTTCTCCGATTACTATCAAAATTGATATTCAAGATGTAGGTAGCCTGAGTAGTGTCGCATTAAATTTTTTTCGAAAAAATTACTTATTAAAATATACCTATGTTTTTAAAATATATGTACATATAGGTACATATACCTAAATTGGCAATATTAGAAAACTAAGACTAAATTACAATAGAATGCAACTTGACATAAAAATTAACGCAAATAAAAGTATCTCCCTTTTCATCCTTATAATATATTCGCATAGTTTGCACTTAATTTGTACCTATGAATGAAAAGCAAAATTCAAAACAAAAATCCGTTTCTTCAAGGACGTTTGTATAATATGCATAGCAAGAAGTAAGCTTGTATTTAAACTTTAAGACTGTATGTGTATATTTTCTTACAAACGGCAACGTTCCTTGAGTAAACAAAAATTTAAAAACCTAAAGAATTCTAGCCATTTTCGTACGAATGTATAAAATATGTATGTTAGTATAAGTGCTCGTATTCCCTATAAAACAGATGTAAGCAAAACAAAATAAACAAAAATTCAAATCGCAGTCAATAGACTAACTGCCTATTCCTACCAACAACTAATTCTGTATTTTTTTTTAAAAAACCGTTGCTACGGATTTTTATATAGCAACAAGAGGCTTTAGGAAAATGTAAACAATCATTTCAAAATATCAAAATAAAAAATATCTGGTCTTAGCGAATGTTTTTTTTTTAGAATGAATTGCACTACTGGATCTTTCGTAGTAGAAGTTGTTGTTGTATTATAAAATCGTCGAGCCTTTTTTAAAATGTTGACACTGTATGTGTTTATTTACATACATGATACGTATACAATGCTAATACCTTAATCAAAAATATTTTAATGCAGAATTATAAGGGAAATCTTTATCATCTTGCATATCAAATTTTAAGGGCTTGTGTATATGATATGAACATATCGAATATGTAAATATATATACATATCAAACATGGCATTACGTACAATGATATATAGAAACAAATTTTTAATAGAATGTGAAGCTCATTGCAGCTTAAACTGTTAAAGAGGTAACGTTTAAATTTGGTTTGACATTCCTCAGAGGGGTTTTTAAAACTGTTTAAGGGCTCAAGATAATACTACCTGTCAAATAGCCGAAGAGCAAATTGTGTGGAAAATAGCTTTAACAAATTTGATGAAAATTGTTGAAAGTATTTTGGTAGGTATTATTTTATTTACAAATATATTGCATATATTTTTTTAGTGCCCCATGGCTTAATGGTTAGTGTGTCGGACTGCTAAGCGAATGAGTGTGGGTTCGAATCCAGCTCATAGCCACCTTTTTTCCGGGGTACTGCTTGCCAGGAACTGACCAGACCTTCAAGAGTAAAATTTGTCTCGAAAAAGTGCATCTCATGTATAGCCGTTCGGACTCGGCGGTAAACTGTAAGTCTCTTCCATTCTTGCAGATTAACAACACACACACAGGAATGGTTGAGAGTATAAGTCACTAGGCCTTGGCTCCTTAAGGAGCTGTCGCGCCAATTAATTAATCTTGAATTTTTTTCACCAATACATATCCCGCACCTACAATAGTACACTGATTTTTGTTCATAAAAATTCATGGAGCCGTTTCTGAGAAAAATAAGCTTTTACTTAACGGTTATATCACAGGTACTGTTAATATTTGAGCTAAAAAAATAAAAAGTCCACTGTAGAATGTCAAAATAACCTTAAGTTCTAAATTTGAAGACGATTGACAAAACCGTTTAGACTGTAGTCGAAAATTCATACTTACAGACAGACAGACAGAATTTTGCCATTAAGTCAAATATGTATGTTTCTCTATCATCGTAATGTCATGTTTGATTGTTATCTCAAAATTTGTAATCTACACAATGCATAACTTGCATTATAATACCTATAAACGAAAGTAAAAAATATCGGAAGGGTCTGTTAACGCCGGTACCTTTCATGTATTCATAACGTTTTTTTATTTTCACCCCTCTCTAAACGGCTTTTTGAATTTGCACAAAACTTTATATTGAAAAAATTAGGTTGACGAATAAATTTTGGGCTATATATCCCTTAAAATTGGGTTTCCCCACACCTAAGAGTATGCAGCACCAGTTATTCTGCAACTAGAATGTCAAAATAACCTTAAGTTCTAAATTTGAAGACGATTGACAAAACCGTTTAGACTGTAGTCGAAAATTCATACTTACAGACAGACAGACAGAATTTTGCTATTAAGTCAAATATGTATGTTTCTCTATCATCGTAATGTCATGTTTGATTGTTATCTCAAAATTTGTAATCTACACAATGCATAACTTGCATTATAATACCTATAAACGAAAGTAAAAAATATCGGAAGGGTCTGTTAACGCCGGTACCTTTCATGTATTCATAACGTTTTTTTACTTTCACCCCTCTCTAAACGGCTTTTTGAATTTGCACAAAACTTTATATTAAAAAAATTAGGTTGACGAATAAATTATGGGCTATATATCCCTTAAAATTGGGTTTCCCCACACCTAAGAGTATGCAGCACCAGTTATTCTGCAACTAGACATTTGCAAGTTATTTTATAAGAGCAAGTATGTGGCACGAATGCATTACTTGTTATATTATATTATATTATATGCATACAATCGCAAATTAAAATTGTAATTGGTTATAAAAATTCTTAATATTTAATTAAAAAAAAAGTCAACAAGCCATCTATCGACATCCCTTATATGAATATGCAAAAACCTACAAACATATTTGGTCACTGACTTCAAAATCCTTACTTTCATAATTATGCCATTGTTGATTAGTTTCATTATTAAGAATCCATAACTTGAATCCATAGCTCAACAAAATAACGAAAATAACATCTTTTCCCTTTTCTACCCATTATAATTATAATGCAAGTCCTGGTACCTATGAATTTTCAATAAGAGTTTTCTAACGAATTTCTATACACAATTTGCACTTAATTTGCACCTAACGCTTATCGGATTGGGAAACGAAATTCATTATTTACAAATCAAAACCAAAATCTGTTTCTTCAAGGAAATTAATATATATACAAAAAGTAAGATTGTGTTTAAATTTTAAGAATGTATATGTATTTTTTTCGCAAACGGCAACAAAGCAAGTTGTGTAAAATAGTAAACAAAAATTTGTAACTAAAGAATTCAAAAAATGTAAACAAAAGCTATCAAAAGGAAAATAAACAAAAATTCAGATGCTTGTCAGTTTTGTCTACTCTCCTAACTGCCTATTCCTACCAACAAAAATTAATTGTTTACTTAAAAAAAACCGTTGCTAAGGATTTCTACCTAGCAACGCCTAAAAAGCTACACCAAAACGATTTTAACCAATGAAAATGTTTGTATCGTGTACAAATTCCAAAAAAAATAATTCACCTCAGCTAAGCGAAACAAAACACCCTTAATAATCTTCTGGTCTCTTTCTTTTCCTTGCCGCCTTACGTTCTCTTAATTCGCTCTCACAAATCTAGCGGTCACAACTAGCGCCATCACACGAGCTGATTCCACAAGATTGTTTTATGTCCCATGATAGTACTATAGGCAGTATATATACAATGTTCAACCATAGGAAATCAATACATCTTATCACAATGTCGCTTTGGCTTTGACGTTACGTTGGTTCGTGTACAAGATAAGGTAACGTGACTCAAACACAAAGCTGAAGTAGAACTTTTGGTTGAACTTTTGCTCGCTTTGACAGAAAAAAGCAAAAACAACAACCGACATTTGGAAAATGTCACTTAAAGCGAACACAAAGCGTGTGAAATGTAACGTGAGCCAAATCTGAAGCGTGATTGTGTTTTAGCCATAAGGGTACTTATAAATGGTGGTAAGCTTCACTTTTGTTTTATGGATAGGCGGTCATAAATCTAAAAATTTGAACAAGCCTATCGAATTAGATGACTTATAATTTGCGTCTATTCAATTGATAAATGTATCAGTACTATCGCTATTTTTTTTTTCAAAACTGTCGATGATATCGGAAATAAATACTATCGATACTTAAGCAACACTAGGAAAGAATGCTGCAATTTTTTGGTTTAAAGCGTTCCCGTACTATTTGCGTAAAAATCTCTGAGAGAAAACCTCTACTCAAAAATATGACAGCTGCGAATTTTCTGCGAATAACTATCGGGAACAAACCTAATAACTCAACAAAATTCAACTATTGTATTGTATTAACCCGAAGTGAAATTCCGAAATAGACCCAAACAAAGCAATTTAGTGGGTCGAAACCATGCTGTGTTTTTATACAGGTACAATTTTAAAATATAATACAAAAGTACATACAATTGTAATATATGAAGTACCAAAAACAGGTTATTTACAGAATGATTGTCCGCGTGATACATTAATAAAACGTCAAAGCTAAATTTAAAATTTATGCAACAAAATTTCATGTTTTTTACCTTCTTCCATTTCCTTTGACTGGTGACTGGCTTCGGCTTACGCTGCGCGGTGTCTGCAAATAGTGAGGAAGGTAAGAAACGATTCGCATTATACATATTTGTATCTTTTTATTTATGTACGAATGTGTACTTTTTGTAATTCCTACTAAGGACTGAAAAAACCGGCAAACTTATTTGATCAATACATTTTAAATGTAGAAATTGATATTAATATACATAAACCCCAATAACCAAGGTATTTTATATAAATAAAGCTAATAATTTACTTTGCGAAAAAAATAAACATAACATTTTTAATGAGATTTACCATGCGTCTGTTCATTTTCTCCGGCATGTAGATTTAGAATTCTGTTGCAGTTTCTGACCAATTTTTGATGGGCAATAATTTCTTTATGTATTTACTTCTCTTATAAAAAAAATATGAAAAGCTGTTAATTCCAACTACAGATTGACTACTCTTCCTTTAACAAAAAAAAAATTGTTTAACACAGCACTTCTTTCCTCACCGTGTGGAAATAAATGAAAAAAAGTATAACAAAAATGAGGAAAAATTACAGCACAGAGCTGACAACATTAAAGATAGAAAGAAGTAGAGTGTATTCCGTGAACAAACAAAAAGTAATCTTCGATGACTAACAGTGTCACCTAGGGTTAAATAGCTTTATTAAAAGTAAATTTGAAACGCTGCAACTAGGGTAATTAGGAACTTTTCAAATCCAGTTTTTTTTATAATTAACGCACGCTCAAGGGACTATTTGTTTCCCTTTTATAATAATAATAATAATAATAATAATAATAATAATAATAATAATAATAATAATAATAATAATAATAATAATAATAATAATAATAATAATAATAATAATAATAATAATAATAATAATAATAATAATAATAATAATAATAATAATAATAATAATAATAATAATAATAATAATAATAATAATAATAATAATAATAATAATAATAATAATAATAATAATAATAATAATAATAATAATAATAATAATAATAATAATAATAATAATAATAATAATAATAATAATAATAATAATAATAATAATAATAATAATAATAATAATAATAATAATAATAATAATAATAATAATAATAATAATAATAATAATAATAATAATAATAATAATAATAATAATAATAATAATAATAATAATAATAATAATAATAATAATAATAATAATAATAATAATAATAATAATAATAATAATAATAATAATAATAATAATAATAATAATAATAATAATAATAATAATAATAATAATAATAATAATAATAATAATAATAATAATAATAATAATAATAATAATAATAATAATAATAATAATAATAATAATAATAATAATAATAATAATAATAATAATAATAATAATAATAATAATAATAATAATAATAATAATAATAATAATAATAATAATAATAATAATAATAATAATAATAATAATAATAATAATAATAATAATAATAATAATAATAATAATAATAATAATAATAATAATAATAATAATAATAATAATAATAATAATAATAATAATAATAATAATAATAATAATAATAATAATAATAATAATAATAATAATAATAATAATAATAATAATAATAATAATAATAATAATAATAATAATAATAATAATAATAATAATAATAATAATAATAATAATAATAATAATAATAATAATAATAATAATAATAATAATAATAATAATAATAATAATAATAATAATAATAATAATAATAATAATAATAATAATAATAAT